>OX369257.1:2701513-4022113 GCA_947284805.1 Coleophora flavipennella
TTAGGCCCCGCCGCGAAGTAGCTATTCCTACGGGGCACAGATAATTTTTACCCATAAAAATTTAATTTTTTTGTTGCTCTGGGTACAAAATATATCAATTTTTTCACCAATTTCGGTGGTTTCTTTGTGAATCGGTAACTTCCAACTCTACAATATTTTTTCCTGAATGTTGGCTGTTTTGTCAATTTTAGACAACTAAGAAACAAACCAAAGTCAACCCTAATGACGTTTGTTGTGGCTATTCTCACGGGTTGCTATGGGTTACCAGACAGAGTATCGTGACGTCATCACACCGGCCAGCTAGCCAGACGGAGTTGATTTTAAGCTTCACAAAACATAAAGGTGAAAGGGAGCCAAGTTCGATATCAACAAATTACGACTGAATGGGTAGGTTAGGTACCAAGTTCTATAGTGGTTCTTAAATCATCTTTAAATAGAAATAATAATTTTAGACTTCTCCAAATAATAAGGAATGTACAGCGGTTTTCAGTTGCTTAAAAAAAATGTGTCCTGTGCTACTACATGGTGTAACTTGGCAAGTTTTCACTATCCAATTTTATTTTACACACAGAACATAACACATTTTTCTAACCAACTGAAAACATTGTACATTCTCTATTATTTGGAGAAGTCTAAAATTAATATCCATAGCCATTATTCAGGAGCCACTATAAAACTTGGTACCTAGTCATTATGAACGCTGTATTTTTTTATATCAAACTTGGCTCCATTTCACATTTATATTTTGTTGGTAGGTATATCATTAATTTTTGTAAAATATTAATACAAATTTCCTATCGTTATTCAAGTAATACACATACATATAAGATATTACCGATCCCTCGGTGCGCAAGCCCAGAGTTTTTTGAACAATTGGAACAGGCGTATACAAAGAAAAAAGAGAAACCAGCCAAGTGCGAGTCGGAATCACGAAATTAGTTTTCCGTACAGTGGTGGTGCAGAACACATGGGAATAATGATATAGACCACTTCCAGGTGACTTTTTAATTTGAGGTTTGGAATTGAAATAGGTTAATTGGGCGCATTGAGTAAAAATTCAAAAAATCAAAATGCCAAACTAGTATCTAAGTCACCTGGAAATGGTCTATAATGTGGTCGGTAATGGAAGGAACCCTAATTACGCATTTTTTTTTTGTATACGCCTAATGTAATAACTTACCTCGATGCCAAATTTCAAGTTTCTA
Organism: Coleophora flavipennella; assembly: GCA_947284805.1. Lineage (NCBI taxonomy): Eukaryota > Metazoa > Arthropoda > Insecta > Lepidoptera > Coleophoridae > Coleophora > Coleophora flavipennella. The sequence continues at coordinate 2,702,719 of OX369257.1, forward strand.
AGTTACGTGGAACTCGTGGAAGTGGTCTATAATTTTGATACGTCAGTCAGTCAGTGAGTGAGTTATAAAAATAGTGATTTTCGGACGTCATTATCTCAAAAATGGTAAAAGATGTATCTATGAAAATTGGGATTTTAGGTGATAGCGTGGGTCTTACTAGACACGCGAAATCGCAAGTGTGTAATTCAAACAGATTTTAAGTTACTGGTATGTAGGTCAAAAGTTGCCCGAAATGGTTCGTGTAATAAAACTCACGGCCGGTGTCGCCTTGTTCTTTTCGAACTTGGCGGACACACTGCCGTGTGTCTCGATATTATTAGTTTTAATTAAACTTAGTGATTTCTATACTCTTTGGTTTCTTTAGTCGCCCTGACGCTAAGATAATAAAATAAAAACAGAATACAACTGTTTTACTTTACTACAACTAATTACTAATAATTTCACAACTTAGCGGACCTACCAGACACGCCTATCTGTCTGTGCTGTCGTGGCAATAGCAAACAAACAGCTTTAGGCGCATCAAATTAATAAATTAAGGTAATTAATTATCAGATTGCTGCAAGCAAGTGTAAGTAGTAAATTTCTCTTAAACTTTGCTGCTTGCAGTAAAGTACTTACTGTAAGCAGCAATTTTCTCATTTGTCTGTGTTTAAGTTTCAACTACATGGTCCTAATGGGCCAGTGATAACTCGAGCCTAAACCATCCTTCATGTATGACAGACGGCTTGATAAATTAGTAGTTTAGAATGCTCTGTCATGTAAAATCTTAACTGAGAAAACAGTTAAGATTTTACATGAAATTTCTCTTCCATTTCAGGTATACTGTCGATAGGATTAAGGAAGAGGAACTATGCAACCTGGAAATCAGTCGCATAACGGAGTACTGTAGAAGGAGTTCAAGGTTTGAGGGTGGGATGCCACTGGGGTCACAGTAACCATCGTACCACCATGGGAATAGGATGTAATGATTCCACTTAGACATGAACACTCGCCTGTACCCCGCAGGCGTCCCACCCAACAACAATAATATTTATAGTGTGACTGCAAGTTGGACCTGGAATTGGTGTTGGTAAGTAACGGCAGAATGAAATGATTGTGAGTGGACAAGAACAAGCAACAATATTGTACATTAGAGTGGAACTGTTATTTTCAGAACAGAATTCTAACCAAACGAGGAACTGGAAGTCAATGTGAGCCACTTCATCTGCCCACAGAGTACTAGGACCTAATAGGTTTTGCCGAACCAGTACCTAAAAATCCATCATTTTCTGTTAAATTTAAAAGCTCAAACTGATGGTGCCTTAATTTCAAACTGCATGAAGATCTGTAACATGTATTTCCAACCAATGAAAGGAGATGCTCCTCTTTTAGGGGCGTAGATCCAAGTATTGTATCCTTGTATTCTTTTACCATTATCAACTAGCCATCTTTGTGAATACTACTTGGAGATGTAGCATAGGCAGGCCTCCCACTCAGTTGACCGACGACCTGGTGAAGGCCACTGGAAGCCTCTGGATGGGGGCAGCGCAGGACCGGTCATTGTGGAAATCCTTGGGGGAGGCCTTTGTCCAGCAGTGGACATCTTTCGGCTGATACAATCTTTGTGAATTCCAAGTATATATTCCTTGTATTCTTTTACCATTATCAACTACCTACCTATCTTTGTGAGTGGTATTACAATGCTGTTGGGAATAAAAACGAAACAAAGAAAGGGACTACAAATGTTGAAAATGATCTCCGTTGTGCACTGAGAAGCCAAGGAATCACTTATGTACTGTATGTTTTACTTTTGTTAATTGATTACTTACGAGTGCTTGTCATTTGAATAAAAATGCCCATTTTTATTTTTTCATTTGTTTATTACTTATTTTGACACCCCATTTCGGCTCCTCTTGCAAAGTAAATTATTGAGGGCATATGGGCATAGTATTTTAGCAGAGAGGTGGGTGAGCCGCATAGGGTATAAGGTTGATCCCTGTATCCCTGATCTTGAAGAAGAAAATTATTAACCTATGTGTAAGTATAAAGTTGTGTGCATACAATTTTACCACAACCACCACCGTGGCGTATTGGTTAAACATATAGAAGATAAATGCGAAAATGTGTTTGTTTGTTACCTTTTCACGCTTCAACACCTAAACCAACCGCCCCCGTGGCGTAATGGTTAGTCCATTCGCTTTAAACCAGGAGGTCGCGGGTTCGATTCCCGGTGGAGTCATCTTGTAACTCGGTTTGGTTGGTGGTAGGGCATTTTCTAAGCCCGCCTGGCTAGCTACCACCATCTTATCTAAGTCTTGCCGCCAAACATCAGTGTTAACAACATTGATGTGTTCCGGCTTGAAGAAATGATATCCAGTTCTCCATTGGGCATTGCGTTGGGCCAGTATAATAAAGAGTACTGCGTTGGGGAATCTAGGTAAGCCTGCTTCCATCTTCGGCATCATCGTCACTTACCATCAGGTGAGATTGGGTGAGATGATGCCAAGTGAAGTCAGTGATTAGTTCTCCATTGCGTTGGGCCAGTATAATAAAGAGTACTGCGTTGGGGAATCTAGGTAAGCCTGCTTCCATCTTCGGCATCATCGTCACTTACCATCAGGTGAGATGATGCCAAGGGCTTACCAATTGTGAATAAAAAAAAGTGAAGTCAGTGATTCAACACGGACCTACTTTTGTCCCTTTGTTCCTATTGGAATTGTAAAAGTAAGTGCTAAGTATTAAACTTTTAAGGACATGTCAAGTTTTCCGCCCTTAAGTCAGCCCCGCATGCTTTCCCCGCCTTGATACTCCCACATTCCTATCGGATCCCGGAGGATTGTTGATCAAAATTGTTGGCGGGGGCTACGCTTATTATAAATCTTTCGGAACGAAGTTGGAGGGTTCGGTCATCTTTAGTCTCATATAATACACTCCAAAGATGACATACACTGCATTGTTTCCAGATAATTTTATTTAAAGGAAGTAAGGGGTCTCGTAGGGACCTCCTCCCCAGCCTCCCCCTAAACTCAATACTTTTTAAAAACAAACAATTTAGTGTATGTTATCTTTGGTGGTGTGTATTATATGAAACTAAAGATGACCTAACCCACTAACTTCGGTCCGAATTTTTTAAATTCTGTAATGTCTATGCTTTTTTCTTTTCTGCTCGTTATTAAAATGGACAAGCGTTTCCTTGTCGATTGGCACAATAAATTAGTTAAAAAGGAAAAAGAGTCTTTTAACTTTCTCTATCATTATTAAGTTTTCTCATTTTTAACTCGAAATATCTCGGTACATATAACCATCGAAGTATTATGCACCACAACACAGTAGCAAAGTATATATATTAGTACTGACGTAACAGTAGGTAGGGCAATAGATTAATGCCCGCCGATTAAGGGTGGAGTGCGGATAAACACTAGGAAACGTAGAGAGGTGCACGCGCAACAGGGGGGGGGGGGGGGGGGGGGGAAGGGAGCGAGCCTCACTTCGCGGGGCTCTTGACAGTATAATCAATCAAACCTAACTGAAACTAATATCGCACTCAAGTCGGACCTGCATGCTTTTCCCGCCGTGATACTCCTACATCCCCTTCGGATCCCGAAGGTTTTTTGGGGAACGTAACCTCGACCCTGATCTTGGTATTGAAATTACCTTGACAGATTATCTGCCAATATTTCAATTTTTTACCCCCACGTTTTCCTGTAGCGGACCCTTAATTAAAAATCTTTCGGAACGAAGTTGGTGAGTTAGGTCATCTTTAGTCTCATATAATACACTACCAAAGATGACGTATACACTACATTGTTTCCAGATTTTGAAAAAATATTTTTAAAAAAGTATTGGGTTTCGGGGGGAGGACGTTGAGAGGGGTTAGGGGGAGAGTAAACCAGATGTAAACTAAGAAGGGGAAGTACGCTATTTCCCTCCCTTAGTTAAATTGAATTTTGAAAATATTCTATATGGTCATCTTTGACAAGAAATCTGGTACGGCTATAGATTAATGCCCTGGAAAATTTATGGGGTAGGATCCGGGAGAGTGGGATAAACCTATCCAATGGGAGAAGGGTGAGAGCGTGAATGATCTACATTTAGAGAAAATGAATTTTCAAAATTTAAACTATAAGGTAATCTTTGACCAGAACTTCGTTATTACCTACCGAAATTGCCTTGCCTTCGTGATCCGAGGGGGACGTGGAAGTACTAGAGTTGGGAACATGTGGGGGGTTCCTTTGCTCAGGATGGATTGCGGAAACACAGTTTACGCAGGTTTCGACATACTGATCTTTCTAAATTTATAGGTTATGCTACTTTTCATCTACTTTTAAGCGATTTAGGAATGCGACTGCTCCGGTACTGCGGGAATGGCAGCCCCTTCGCCCATGCGTAATAAAGCTCAGGTACCCGGTCGAATCGTAGCAGCTGAGGCTGGTCGTCGAAGGCGGGGACTGCCCTCTTTCCGCGCCAACTGCTTTAAAAAAAAGACTAGGGATCGTAGGGAGGTGAAAGCGTGCTAAGCAGCGAGAGCTATAAATTTATACTTTCGTAACTGGTAGATCTGCCACAGGAGGGGTATATTCAATCAAACCTGACCGAACCCACCGGCGGGGGCTACACATTACGTATACGTATTATAAATCTTTCAATAGTTAGTGGGTAAGGTCATCTTTAATACTATATGTATAATATACTACCAAAGATGACCTATACTCTATATTGTTACCAGATTTTGCAAATTTACTTTTCAAAAGTATTGTTTAGGGGGAGTGCGGTAAGGTTACCTCGCTCCCATAATAGATAACATTAATTTACATTTTTTATTTTAAATCTGGTACGGCATTAACTTAATGCCCTTAAATGTAAGGGAGGGGGGGGGGGGGAATCCGGGAGAATGGGATAAATCCATCTCTAGAAGGGGGGAGTGTGAATCCTCCCTTTTAGAGAAAATGAATTTTCAAAATTTAAACTATAAGGTCATCTTTGATTAGAAATTTTCTTTACCTACCAAAATCTAATCATACTGTCTAGATTCGAGGGGGATGTGGAAGTACTAGAGTTGGGGGACTCCTTCGTTTAGGGTGGATTGCGAAAACGCAGTTTACGTAGTTTTAGTGATTGGTTTTTAAAAAATTATATGTTACTAGCTTTTTCCCGCGGCTCCGCCCTCGTGGACATCGTTTTTATGACTGTCTTTAAGGGTGATTAGTAAATTATGTCGTTTCCCACCTACTCCACCATCTCTGTGCAAAAAATCACAACAATCGAGTATTTTTTTAGTTCCCTCAGGAACTGCATGAGATTATGCTATTTTCCCGATTATTATAATTTCTATATTTATTTATTTTTTTATTTTTTTTTCTATTTTGCCTATGTCCTTCCCCGTGATACAGGCTACCTGCATGCCAAATTTCATAAAGATTGGTCAAGGCGTTGAAGCGTGAAAAGGTAACAAACAAACAAACACATTTTCACATTTATAATATTATAAGGATCCTACTTTTTAGAATGCAAATGCGGCAATGGTAGCTCCTTTGCCCTTGCATAACAAAGCGCAGGTACCCGGGCGAACCGTAGATGAATATCCATAAAGTTCCGGTTTTTCCAGCTCTAGTGACAAGTATACCAACATTAAAACAAATGTTTCTAGAGTGTTTATATTCTTTTTGCAAGAGTGTTTACATTCGCTTTGTTAGAGTGTTTACATTGATTTTGCGCCGTACGAATAGGCCCCGCCTCCATCTTGCCCCAAGCCCCAAACCGTAAGCTTTGAAAACTTTAATTTGCTTCAGTGTTACTAACCTATAATTTGTGTGTTTTTTACTAACCCATGTAACTATGAATTTCTTATGATTTGAAATAAAAATTATTCTATTCTATTCTATAATTTTGGACGCAACAAAGCGCAGCCACCCATGTGAGCTGGTCAGACCCCATATTAAGATCTTTCGCCGGGATATTGTCAAAACCGCGATATCAAAATCTCACCACACTAAATTCAGTTAGATTATAATATGACGGTAAATTGTCAATCGGCTTACAATTTCACGGGCCATTTTTGTATCTCCGAATAAAACCGATGATTTCTTCTTCTGCGAAGTATTCTGCTACCCAGGGGGGGGGGAGGGCTTTTTGTCTGTTAAATCAATCAAATCTGACCAAACCTAACATCGCTCGCTTTGCTCGCTCATTCATTTAATGTTATTCACTTCACTTAGTGTTATTGTAATGTCACTAGTGAGAAGACAATGACACTAAAAGTAAAACTGTAAGCAGTATGTTACGGTTCACAATCTTTGGACTGTTCACAATCTCGCGAGATAGATCCCGTTAGATTATAAATATAATCTACCTAACTGTTTATACAATTTTACGGTACAGATCTTTCAGATCGAATTGACCCTGACCTTGACCTTAAAATGACCTTGACAGATTACCCCCTACTTTTCGATTTGTCACCCCCAAGTTTGGTCGCCCTCAAGTCGGACCCGCGTGCTTTCCCCACCCTGATAATCCCACTACCCCCTCGGATCCCGAAAGTTTGTTTGGGTTCGGAACGGGTGCGGGGGCCTCGCCGGCGAATATGCATCTTTGGGATCGGATTGACCCTGACCTTGACCTTAAAACGACCTTGACCGATTACCCCGTAGTTTTTGATTTGTTACCCCCAAGTTTGGCCGCCCTCAAGTCGGACCCGCATGCTTTCCCCACCCTGATACTCCCAAAACCCCCTCGGATCCCGAAGGTTTGTTGGGGTTCAAAAGGGGCGGTGGGGGCTACGCGTGGACACCTTATTATGAATCTTTGGGATCTAATTGAACCCTTTTAGTGAAATGAAACGTTATCTTTCAAAATGGCTTAATAACCTCAGTATGTTATATAAATATTCAACATTTTTTTCCAAAACTAATGATTTCCGTAACTTGAAATTTCAAAAACTTAATCAGAACACTTATTAGATCTATTACAAAAACACTTAAAACGGGTGGGGCTGTGTCGGGGCACACGGCCGTTGGTTTTAACGTGAATACGTCTCGTAACGGGTAATATGTAGTTTCTATATTAAATATTATTATTATTAATATTATTATCTGCGTAATTTCAACCGTCCCAGCTGCAGATGTACTTGCACCGTCGTTGATCCGCTCGGCCGCATTCATTACTTTACGTTGCCGGCACTGCTTGACTCGATCATATGGTGTTTTATTGGTACCATTCGATTGCTGTTGAGATGCCCTTTCCAACCGTATACGATCTCTGTATTTCGATTTGGCTTTTCGACGCGTATAGGCCGACATTAGATATTTTTTGATATTATTTTTTTATTTAAACACCTTATTATAATCACAGTTACAATTTTACACTAATGTTTTATATATAATCGATAGATTTTGACGAGAGCTGACGATTGAAACTTGAATGAACGTCGTAGCTTCACCGAGTCGAAAGTTATACTAAATGGAAATCTCGATACGCAGCAAAATGACCTTCAAAATGGCGGGGCTGCCCCCTCCCCCGCGCGCGATGTGTTACAGTCCTTACTTAGCGTAATAAATTCTTTGATTCTTTAGCTATCAAGTGGTGTAAACGAAATTTGGATGGAGATGATAGATATGTAGCTACAACACTAAACTGTATCCCCCGATTTTGTTATCATTCGTTTTTTTGGATTGCATCCCTATGGAGGTAATTTTAAAGACGTATTCACGTCAAAAAATCAACGACCTAGCGAACAGTAAAGATACTAAAGACGAGCCCGTACGACTAGAAATAGTGTAATATCCAGAAATTTGTTATGCACTAACAAACAACATTTGTCGAATCCATTTACACACACAATATTTTAGGTGGTTTGCTTCCGTTGCACCAAATGCTACCACCAATGACTAAAGCTGTCACAGGCAGTAACTATTACACTATTAGGTACCTATGCCATAAGTGACACGGGCGCTATTTTCAACCGACTTCAAAAAGGAGGAGGTTCTCAATTCGACTGTATTTTTTTTTGTATGTTTGTTACGCGATATATCCGCCGATTGTGAACCGATTTTCAAAATTCTTTTTTTATTCGAAAGAGTATACTTCAGAGGGGGTCCCATTGTCACCAAGTCAGGATCTGATGATGTGATCCCAGGGAAATCGAGGGAAATCTCAAATTTTATAGGCACGTTTTACGTGTTTTTGTATTTTCTAAAATAATGAAAGTATTTTCGTCTAGTTGTTCATGTTGGTGAGCTGATGAAGGAAGGTACAACTTCTTAACTTTTAGGAGTTGGAGGATAATTCTTCAAATATTTTAAGTAGATACGTAACTACGTAACTACGTATAGACCGATAGTTGTATTCTTTCAGGTTATTCAGATGAGCTGATGATGGAAGTTTTAACTCCTTAACTTTCATGCTGTTGAGATGATGATGGAAGCCACAGGAATCTGTATCTGATGAAACACATGTATTACGATTTGATGGTTCCTATTGGCGAGTGGGTGATCGGATTTAAAGTTATTATAGATAAATAGCATTATCACTATAAATAAATGAAATAAAAATAAAAGTTTAAAAAACTAAAAACCGACTTCAAAATGAAATTCACTCAAAAGTATGAAATAATATTAATATACTTAAATACACGACATTAATCAACAATAACGAAATCAAAGGTGGGTACGAATTACATTAGGGGCCTAAAATTTTTTTTGAGGTCGGTGTCGGCAATGCCATCGAATCTAAAACATTTAAACAACAACATCTAAAACAATGCCACGTATATGTAGCTGTGTGCTGGTACCGACCTCAAAAATAAATTTAGGCCCCTAATTTAATTCGTACCCACCTTTGATTTCGTTATTGTTGGTTAATGTCGTGTATTTAAGTATATTAATATTATTTCATACTTTTGAGTGAATTTCATTTTGAAGTCGGTTTTTAGTTTTTGAACTTTTATTTTTTATCTTATGATACTCGCAGTTCACAGTATAGCATAGCAAGGTATCACACACGGGCGCTATACTTTAATATATGGAAACCCCACATTCTGTTAAGAGTCTTTGAATGAGATATACCTAAAAAGCTATAAAGTTTTTTTTTCGCTTTTCAGTTCCTTTCTTTTTTCGTCGGTTTATTTTTTTGTTAAAAAGTTTTTGATGTGTAACATCTTTGCTCTCGCTTTCCTGCAATTTGTGGGAGTGATTTCGTGAAATGGGACGGAAATGTGTCCCATGGGACGGAAATGTGTCCCATTGTCAGGCGTCCGTCACTTGCTCAAGGCCACGCTTTATATGCCTACCGCTAAGCGTATCGGAGACGACACAACGGACAGTAGGTTGACGCACGCCCGCCTGAGTGCTCGCACGTCACATTTACCGCTCAGACTATCGAAATTCCAAAACCACGCAATTATTGTGCAGTGGATGGGTGTCACAGTCAAAAGACAAATTAAAATTTTGACATTTTTTTCATTGCCGAGAGACGAACAAAGGTACCTAAGTTAATAGTATTTTAAATCTTTTGTTTTTTTCGAATTCCCTTTTCTCATTCCTTTACAAATTATCATCATTTATTCCTTAAACTTAGAACAATGGTGGGTAGGTACCTACTATGTTATTCGATATAAATTAAGGGTATTATTTATGTGTTTTTTATATATGATTAACAGTTACCTACTTAATGCCAGAACATAGTAGGTACCTAACGTCGTCGTCGTGATTTAGGTAGGTATGTCATAGAATAGAAGTACTAATGCGCCGGCCACTCGGTAGCTGGGGGGCACTTCTATAGCTGTAAATAAACCGTTTAAAACCAAAATCCAAGGTTTAACTTGTCATGTACCATTACGTCATCGAAATCACTTCATCAAGCCCCCCCCCCCCCGCGCGCCGCTGTCTTTTATTATATAGCTTTCGCTTAAAATAACAATAATTCAAGCTCACAATGAGGCCCTCTTGGGGAATGTTTTTGTATAAATAGTAGGTATGAAATTATCCGTCAACTCAAGTAAAAAGCCAACTTTGATTGATTTTTCTCCGCTTTGCTCCTGTTTCCCTTTTGATTATTTGTTAAAATTATTTACGAGGTTTCGAATATTTTCGACATTTATTACAATAAAAAAAAAACGAGACCTACAGTACTCGCATATGATGTGTAACAAATCACTGTTACACATTTCCGTCCCATTTCACGAAATCACTCCCACAAATTGCAGGAAAGCGAGAGCAAAGATGTTACACATCAAAAATGTAATTGCAGTACCTCTGAATCTGAATCGTCAATGATTAGAAAAATATGCATAAAGGACAAGCGATATATGAAAGTAACTATGTAAACAGGTGTGTGTGCTTAGCAAAAAAAAAAAAAAATTGAATCAGATTAAGAATCTGAAGATGAATCGTATAAAACTATGAAAATTTTAATTCTGTAAAAGTCTTCTAAGCTCGCTTCATTTAAATAAAGAAACCATTAAATTGTCACCAATAATAATACAACTGCTATGTTTAATCTCTCTCCCTCTCTCTTTCTCAATCTCAAATTCTAGAATGAGCAAACAGAAGGAGCGAGTAGTTAGACGGTAAAGCAGCATGACATGCTTTACGTGATTGATCTCATGCTACATGGTGGACTCTTCATGCAGCATGATCAATCATTTTATTGCACTTCAGCCCGAGGAGTACAGTGAAAAGTTCGTCTGTCATGCGCTGTCCCTGACGCCGAACAAACTGAGGTGTAGCATGACATGCCGATCTCGAAGACGTTCATGCGTGCGTGTCAATCGTACTTTGCAGGATAAAAAGAATTGTCAGCACGTGCACGTAGTCTGCATGTCATTCGCATCGATCAATACAATTAAACGGTCATGCGTGCATGACAGCACGTAATGCATGTCATGCTGCATTACTGTCTAGGGACCGCTTTATAGGATATGGAACGTATTGTAGTGTATTACAGTATTATATTCGCTTTGGTTGTCACAACAAAACCAAAGAGAATATAACAAACTACGTTTTTACTGAACAAAACAAAACAAACGGTTGTCACGACGATAGTAATTATTCATGTTTTTGTGATTGTTTTACAAACCTTAATTACTGTTCTAATTGATTTTATTTACGTAAATGTGTACAAATTAATTAATTTACAAGAATATAATGGCTGAAAATTCATCAAGACTTGAAAATAACTGCGGGTATGAGTGAAACCGACGACACTGATGTTCTGCTGTTGATTCCGCCAGAGTTCTTCCTGGTGCACAGCTCAGAGTCCGAATATTCGGTCTTGGACTCTTCTAGGACCGTCGTGCACAAACCCCAATCGTGTACCGCTCAGGTGATTGGAAAATTATTCGATCAAGTCCACTCGTTGGAATCGAGGTTAGAAAGTTTAGAAATTTCCACTTCCATAACAGATACAAGCTTCGCAACCCTGCCTAGACGTAAACATTGGGATACGGACAGCTTTGACAGTCAAAGTGTTGATAGGAAAAGCTTCACATTCCCACGTAGACGCCGCAGAAAGTTCCTAAAGAGCGATAAGAAGGATTTATCTTTGACCAGTCTGGAATCTTTGAGTGCCATAAAAAGCGTGCCGCCTTTGAAATTAAACTTGGAGGTTGCATCAGTGGACTCCAAACCCACAGAAGTAAATGACTCTAGAAGCATGGATGGAGACATCAGTAGTATTGTATCAACACCAAGCAAAAAGAATGACAAACTACTCCTTCACGAAATTGATGAATTCCTGACCAAAGTTGAGGCTTATGAAAGCCCAGAAGCAAAATTTAAAGCACAGGACATATCACTGAGTCAAGAGAACGTAATTAAAGCTACAGGAGACTATTTATCACAGAAATTTGATTCAAAAGGTAACGCAGATGAAGTCAGATTACCGAGTGGTCGAATGGTGCCAAGTAATATCTTGGACAAATACATTTACTTAGTTAAAAGTGGTAGTAGTTCAGCAACCCAGATGGATAAGCCTACACTGTCCATAAATGCACACAAAAGTGACCTAAACAATGAACCTACTCCAAACCGTACAAATGATTCAATAAATACGACAGAAGTGTTGAAAACAACACAGGAAGCTAAATCACCTAGTATACATAGGTTGAACTTTGACAATAAAGATGTTCAGCCAACATCAACACCTAAAAAACTGACATCAACATATACTGACACCTTCAAACCATCCTCAAACAAAATCTATGACAGAGCTTCAAAAGTTTTAGAGCAGTACAAATCTCAAAACTACAGCCGTAATACAAAAAGTTCTGGGTCAGATACTAGTTATTTGCTGGCTAAAGAGGACTTCAAGCTACCGCAAATGAGGCCTTATGTGTCTGAGAGTAAGAACTTTAAAAGTAAGCTGTTGGATTCCATTGACACGGATCTGTTGAGTTTGAGTGAGCTGTGGGGGGAGAAAGGAGATAGGGCAGACAGGGGGGACAGCAATAAATTGGAAGAGGAGAGACTCAAAAGAGAGGTGAGCATCTTTTTATTTTATTTACAGGTATTTGGGTTAATTTCATTAAATGCAACAAATCTAGTAACGTCCTGTGTAACTAGATCAGTGGCAACTTTTTAGCTTGTAGTGCTCATTTCGATAAATTTTAGGCAATGTTCAAAAATAAATCATTATTGTTTATGTCAGAAAAAAACTAAAAATTAGAAAAAAATATCTCATTGGTAAGACTAGAATCAAATTTATCAATATATCCTAAAGATAAATCGCACCAATTTTCATGCTTGTAACACAATTTGTAGCCTTTTCTTTCAAATCTTGTTTTTTTTTTTATTCACATTGGTAAACCCTTGACAACATCTCACCTGGTGGTAAGTGACGATGTTGCCGAAGATGGAAGCGGGCTTACCAAGATTCCCCAACGCATTCTTATCTTCATGCCGGAACACACCAATGATATCAACATTGATATTTGGCGGTAAGACTTAGATAAGATGGTGTTAGCTAGCCAGGCGGGCTTTGAAAATGCCTTACAACCAACCAAACCGAGTCTTAAAATTGACCCCACCGGGAATCGAACCCGCGACCTCCTGTGTAAAGCCAGTGAACTTTGCCTCTAAGCTATGGAGGCGATGGAGAGAAAGCCAATTTTGGCATAGTTGTAGGCAAAAGGTGTCTTAAACAACACTCTCAAAGTACTGTTAGATGGGGGTGGAGTGGTGGTGGGTGTAAAGGTCTCTTTATTTAGTTTTTCGTAAATATCTCGATAATGGCCACACCCTGTACACTTCATACAACGGGCCAGAAATGACATTTCAAAAAAGGAATGTTGGTACAAACAAAATGGCGGCGAAATCCTATACGTTCGACAACCAAACTAACCAATCCAATCTGGGTGACGAGGGGGTGAGGTCGGAATCTAGAGAGCGGCAGAGAGTCTCCATACTGTATGTTAGTACTAATATATATACTTTGCTATAGCAATAAATGTTCTTCTACTTAATAATCTACATAAAATTTTCTACAAAAAGATCCCATATACTTTTTGCTGGGATCAATATTTAAGGTGATATGGGGGGGGAAAAGTTAATTTTAATTTATTATTTACATTATTATTATAGTGTATACACTACCAGCTAATAGCTGATGCGTGTATTGCACTGCCTTTATGTAGTTTCTCAATGTTCACGGATGGAACACTTATAACTGTCTCTGATAACTTGTTCCACTGGTCCACTAGGCGAAGCAGCAAGAAGTGACGACGTGGGTTGCTCGTACTTACAGAGCACCACAGTTTTAACAATTGCCCTCTACGCTGCACATTTTTGCTCTTCACATACATCTCATTTAGGTCTCTCACGTTATAAAAACCATTTAATATTTTGTAGTTCTCAATGAAATCACTGCATCGCCTGCGTTGTTCGAGAGAAGTAAGATTTAATTCCTCCAACCGTTGCTTATACTCCTCGTCATGAAGACGGGTAACCATTTTTGTTTCTCTTCTTTGAATCTTTTCTAATAGGTTAATGTCTTTTTTAAAGTAAGGACTCATAATTTGGTATCCATACTCTAATAGTGGCCTCACATTTGTCTTGTAGAGCTGGTTGAAAAATTGTACCTTGTGGATGTAGGAAAAGGCCTTTTTTATAATAGTTATACAGGAGGGAATTGGTTCATTTTGAAATTTCCAGTATATGTTTGTCCCATTTAAAATTTTTGGTTAACAATTATACCCACATCTTTTTGGGCAGTGACACATTCTATGTCTTATCCATCGATAATGTATTTTTGGTTGGGGTTATTATTTTCAATGTGTAATACTGTACATTTGTCAGCGTTTAAAGTTAATAAGCCAATCTTTTGTCCATTGTACTATTTTGTCAAGGTCTTCTTGGATAATGTTAAGTATGACTGATAAGTGGGTTAGGTACCCATTACTTTTTGTAACATCGGCAAATATTGAGAGGTCAGATTGTATGATGTGTTTCATATCAATGATGAAAATCCCAAAAATTAACTGCCTCCGTAGCTCAGAGGCAAAGTTCACTGGCTTTACACAGGAGGTCGCGGGTTCGATTCCCGGCGGGGTCAATTGTAAGACTCGGTTTGGTTGGTGGTAGGGCATTTTCTAAGCCCGCCTGGCTAGCTACCACCATCTTATCTAAGTCTTGCCGCCAAATATCAATGTTGATATCATTGGTGTGTTCCGGCAAGGAGATAAGATAGCCAGTTCCCCATTGCGTTGGGAAATCTTGGTAAGCCCGCTTCCATCTTCGGCAGCATCGTCACTTACCACCAGGTAAGATGTTGTCAAGGGTATACCAATTGTGAATAAAAAAAAAACCCAAAAATTATAGGGCCTAAGACTGAGCCTTGAGGAACTCCACTTAGGACTCTGTGTGGCTTAGGTAAACTCTCTCCTACTCTTACCTTAAAAGTTCTTGCACCCAAAAAGTCTTCAATCCATTTAAGGAGGTTACCATGGATACCAAGGTGTTCTAACTTGAATATTAGCCTCTTCATTGACGCGATCAAAAGCTTTTTTGTAGTCAAGATAGATATCATCTGTAGGTACATGTTGGTACATGAACGATATAATTGTGCATTTAATTTTTTTTTACACGACTGGTCACAAAAAAGAGTGTATTGTTTTCAGGTCTTATGTATGTATGTTTCTTTATTTCATGATTTCTTTTAAACAGCTCAATGGTTTTAGAGTGTTAGGTATCATTAGAATTGTCTTGTTCCCGTGAGTGATGTAGGACACATTTTACCTGACTTCCCAGAAAAGAGGGGTAATATTATGCAGTCGTGTTTTTGTTTAAAGTTATTCCAGTTACTGGTTTACAACATAACTTAACTTCGAACTACTCATGTTGATATCATTGGTGTGTTCCGGCATGAAGATAAAGATAGCCAGTTCCCCATTGCTTTGGAGAATCTTGGTAAACCCGCTTCCATCTTCGGCAACATCGTCACTTACCACCAGGTGAGATGTTGTCAAGGGTTTACCAATTTTGAATAAAAAAAAAAAATCTCATGTGTAAATATTTTGAAAATAAATACTGCAATTTTCTTTGTTTAAAGATACTAAAAAAAAATTGGATTTTCTTTGCAGGCGTATATAACACATGGTTCTATAAGACCCGAGACTAAATACTAAAACAAAGTTTTTTTGATTTTTTTTTTTTTATTCATCAAAGTAGTCTCCTTCAACTACTACCATACCACCGACAAATGGTTGGTTTAGACAGAGCAGATTCGGGATAACACTTTATAAGCCACTGCTGTGCTTGAGCGGTATTTTTCCCCATTAAAATACAATGTTTTATCAACACGCGAAACTGTTTTTTTTCCATTGTTTACGAAATTACAAAAGTAGTGTCACTTAAATGTCTGTAATTCAATATTTTATTGTTCGATTTTCAAAAAAAAATTACACATATTATTTGATGGCCAGTACTTTTCAAAAATTAAAAGAGTTTTTAATATAATATGCGCCTTCTTGTTAGGGTGTCTCGGGGCTTATTGAACGATCTAGTAGGTTTCCTCACGATGTTTTCCTTCACCGTGAAATCGTCGGATAAACATATATATAAAATCGAAATTCGAAAATACGCCACTGACGCTCATACTACCTATGTGCCCACGGAAATATACACGCTGATCCATTAACATATTATTCTGATCATTTCAGTATGAGAGTTTCAAGTGGTAATGTCAAACGCCTGGTGTTCCCAATATATTAAAAATAGGAAGTAAGTGGCGACCACGCATCGGAAAGCGTAGTGTAGGCAGGCCTCCCACTCGGTGGACCGATGACCTTGTGAAGGTCGCGGGAAGCCGTTGGATGCGGGCAACACAGAACCGGTCGTCGTGGAGATCCATCATACCCCCTATGATGAGTACTATCTCAAATATTAAAGAAATACCCATGACAAAAATTATGGCTAAGAATGTATCTTCCTCCATACAATTATTTAAAAAAAAATACTTTTAAACAAACTCAAATTTTTAATAAAAAAAAAATAAAAAAAAAACGCGGAATTTTACTGAATCTTCGTCAATAATAAATATTTGAAATGAATTTGAAACAAGGAACTTCGGACCCAATGTTCATGATTTTCTGAAATAGAACCAGTGTGCCGCGCCACTAAATTACTCTACATAACACAACAGTGTTCTCCACGTGACTTTGTCTGAGAAGTATTTAATTTGTGAGGGTGTAGACGAAACTTACTTGTGTAAAGTCGGAAGAAAAGTGTTAATTGGGATAGTGAAGGCAAGTGGGTTAAGGAAAGATAGGAAAGATTCAGGTTTAAGGAGTAAGATAAGTGGTGTTGTTCACAATGCTTGTATAAGAGAATATGTCAGAAGTGACTCAATAAAAAAGTTATTGAGAGAAGAACCAAAATGATGCAGTTTCATTGGCAGCATATTCGGTGATGAAGCAGTCTAAGAAGAATGTGGTTTTGTTACTGTTAAATTTTTGTCAGTTTTCCAAAGAACTGCACAGCAAAAAAGAAGGAAGAAAAAGTTACAAAGCTTTTGACCTATGAATTAAATCATTCCTCTTTTCTTCCCTTTTATCCCGTTATCCCTTTTCTTCCGAGTTCACACAAATCCGTTTCGTGTACACCCTCACAAATTAAATACTTCTCAGACATAGTCACGTGGAACACACTGTAGTGTCAGGCGCCGGTGCGCTAACTCAAAATATTGTCGCTTGAGTAGTTCGAAGTTAAGTTATCTTGTAGACCAGCAACTGGAATAAGTTTAAATAAAAAAATTAATAAAAACACGACTGCATAACATAACACCTCTTTTTTTGGAAGTTGGGTAAAATTTATCCTATGTCATTCACGAGATCAAGTTGATTCTAACAATGCCTTGCACTCTAAAATCCATCAAGTGAAATAAATAAACATATACACATTACACATACATACATAAGACCTGAAAACAGTACACGCTTTTTTCGTGGGCAGTCGTATATAAAATATTAATGCACAATTATATCATTCATAATGTGTATAATTGATAAAATAGGCCGCTGTTTACGAGCTATTTACGGAACACCGTAAAGGGACCTTTAGGAGGGGGGCCTCCACCCGTTAACTCAACCCCCCATCCTACAGTACTTTGAGTATGTTGTTTATGATACCTTTTTTAACTATGAAAAAATTCGCTTTTAGACAGATTATTTCCCCTACTTTTTTTTCCTTGGACGGACTATTAGGTGACATTCACTGTTAGCTGGGATTAACCTATTACACACTTTGCACTAGGCGAAGTGGCAGGAGCACAGAGGAAGCACAGTCGGCTGGGGTTCAGTGAGAAAGGGAGAGAAAGCGCGAACTATACGGGCATTATCGAGTAGGACTGCTTTTTGCAATGCTGCAACATATGATCAAGAAATTACACACAACTAACTATAAACTCGTCTATCACCAGCATTGTGAATCAATGATCCAGCAACTGCAGAAGAAACTCTTAGAACAGCAGGAGAAACTAGCTGTTGCGCTAAAGGTGGACCGAGCCAAAGACAACGCGATCACGAAGCTGAGAGAAGCTTGGGTGCGACTTACCGGCAGCTTGGACCGCGCTGAAGAGAGGCATCGGGCAGCTCTGGAGCAGATGGTGAAAGAAGTGGAGAACTTTAGGGCGGTTGCTAATGACGCTCAGAAGGTGGGTTTTGCGGTATTTAGCCGTCTACTGTCTAGTTTAGTAGATTAATGAATTCCCATGAAGAAAAGGAAGAAGAATTTTAGTTGACTGCATTAAAAATAGTTTAAGAAATATTCCTTAAATTGTCACCCTACCGTAATTTCGTAGGGCCGCCGCCGCCTCCTGTCCGGGAGGTCGTGGTTCGAAGTTTATTCGACGCTCTTACGGTGAAGGAAAACATCGTGAGGAAACCTGCACACGCCTGCAAAGAAAACTCGCAGGTTGTGTGTGAATTCGACCAACCCGCACTGGGCCCGCGTGGTCGACTAATGCCCGATCGCCCTAATTCAGGGTAAAAGTAAAAAGCATGATTTTTGTAAAAGAAAAGCATGATTTATTAGCTTTTGCCTGCGGCTCCGGCCACGTGGATATCCTTTTTATGACTGTCTTTAAATATTTGTGGTGCGTGGAAATGAGCTTTCTCCAGATTTCTCAGGAACTGTGTCAATAGCCAAGTCAGCTATGTCAAGTTATGCTAATTAAAAATGTATGCCACTTTCCACCCCCTCCTATACAAATGCCTCAATATGCAATAAATCACTTCAATCCGTCGCTCCTTTGCGGCGTGCTCGAGCGTGAGAATTATTCTCCAAATCCCTCGGAAACTATGTCGGACTATGCTAATTAGTAGTCTATTCCACTTCCCACCCCCTCAACTATCGTTTCACTTTCTCGTCTACTCCATTCACCAAAGGTTGGCTGGAAGAAATCGCTTTAAGCGATAAGTCCGCCTTTGCATATCATAGTATATTTTGCTAGTTAATAAGTTTTTCATTTTTGTATGTTTGGTGTGCAGTAAAGGATATTTATCTTATCTTTATCTATTTCTGTTCAAAAGACACTTCAATCCGTTGCGTCACTGGGACGTGAAAGGAGGACAAACAAACAAACAAATACACTTTCACAAATTTAATATTAATAATGATGGTTTCTAGAGTTAAGATACCGACTCCGTAAAATTTTTCAGATTGTTACTGTCTGAAGATGTGTCTGCCTGTTTGTTACTCTTTCATGTTAAAACTACTTATCTGATTTTGCCAAAATGTAGGTATAAAGCTATTTTAAAATTCCTTATTTTACATAAATGTGTATGTCTGTCTGTTTGCTTCTCTTTCACGTTAAAACTTCTGAACCTACGTTTAATTTTCCGGAGCGCGGTCGCCACTCGAGGACTTTACTGCCCCAACAGCCATCTGTTTTACGAACTACGTGCCCCGCCCACTGTTCTAAGAGCTATGTCGGTTACTTTGGTCCTACCACGGATTGTTTGTTTATAGAAATTACATGTAAATCTGAATATCTTGCAGAAAACAAATCACTTTGAAGCAGAGCTCTACAAAGCTCTAGACCTAGCCCACGACTACCAAGACAAGTGCAAACACCTGACCATAGAGTCCAAACAGCAGCTGGAGAGCCACCAAAAAGTCCTCCACGAAAAAGATGAAGTTATCGCCTGCAAGAGCAAGGAGATCGAAGTATTGAAGGAAAATTACGAGACTGTGATGCGGCTGAATAAGCAGTCGACGGACTGTGTGAAGAATTTGGAAGATGCTTTGGAAAAGGTAAATATAGGATTATGTGCGTAGAGTTTAGAGACACTTCTGCTGTTATTACCCGACTACCTCAGAAGGAAGATTATGTTTTTAGAGTGTATGTATGAAAATTTCTATGTTTCCTGCTAAAGCCTGAACGGTTTGAATTATTTTAACGTAAGAGGTATAGTTAGAACCCACAAACGTCCCCCACTGCTGGGTCGCGGGTCTTCCCGTACTTGGGAAGGTACCGTTCTCCAAACACGAGAGACACGTCTGGGTTGATGGAAGTTGCAGGGCTATAGTTAGCGAACCCATTTCCAGAAGTTTATAAAACCGTCTGTAAAGCCTCTGTTAAGACTTAACGATTGCCATCTAGTTATACAAACCGGCACCAAGGGCAAAGTATATATATTAGTACTAACGTACAGTATGGACACTCCCTGCCGCTCTCTAGATTGCGACCTCACCCCTTTTGTCACCCAGGTTGATGCAGATTAGTTACAGTTTGGTTGTCGAACGTATAGGATTTCGCCGCCAATTTGTTTGTTCCGTCATTCCTTTTTTGAAATGTCATTTCTGGCCCGTTGTATGAAGTGTCCAGGGTGTGCCAACGGCTTTAAGTGCCTTGTGAACCACGGAAATGCTCGAGAAAAATACCACTAACAGTCAAACTCATCCAGGTAATGACCGTGCTTCAGGTCAGTTGACCTGCGTGATTAACCTAACCACGCAAGTTGCACTAAGCTACTAACCGTTTCAAAAGTTCCATTCTTACTATATTTAGGGTTCCGTTCCTTAAAAGGAAAAAAACGAAACCCTTACAGGATCATTCGTGTGCCTGTCTATCCGTATGTCTGTCACAGCCAATTTGCTCAGAAACTACTGGACCGATTGAGTTGAAATTTAGTACACATATATAAGTCGGTGAAGACGGACATGTAACGTAAAAAAATAATTAAACATGGGGCCACTTTTGGGGGGTCATTTGAAAACATTAAAAAAAACTTTTGCAAACTATATCGTGTGACATATCAAATGAAATATGTTGTGAGAATCTCAAATATATATATATTTTTAATTTTAATCTTATATGAAACAATCTTGTTTTGAAGTCATTTATTAAAATAGCCGAAAATTGACTAACCCCCCCCCCCCCATCTCTGAATCAAAAGGGCTTAAAATTTTGTAAAAATCACAGCATATGAGGTCAAATGCATAGATCACAGGCAGGAAAATCTGTGAGAAAATCTAAAGGCATTCCGTTCTTATAGGAAAAATAAAATTTCCAAAGTCCGATTGTTAAGAAAATAGCGACATCTAGTGGGATCTAATGGTATCTTCTACATAGTTACTTTACGTAGTAATACGACAACAGCTTTTACCTATATTTATATTAGTGCGCGAGTTCGACTCGCACTTGGCCTTTTTTTAAATTTCGACGCAAAAAAGGGTTGTTATAAGTTTGAAGCATATATCTGTACATGTCATCGTCGCAGTTCCTAAACGGATGGACCGATTTAAATGCAGTTTTTTATATGAAAGCTGGATTAACCGAAATAGTACTTAGACATGGTAAGGGATACAGGGTTAGTGCCTCATCTAAAATAATGTAAACCCTGGGCCGATTTTAGGTGCAATAAAAATAATAATAATTGGTCGTTGAAAGTAAAGTTGCTCTGATTTGGCTACCTGCTGTCCTAATCTGTCTACCTTGTAGCGTGGTGCGCAGTTATATAATCTTCTTTCATTCGATCTCTATTCATTCCATCTATTTCTTCTTTTCCGCGCATGCGCTGTCAAACTATGTGACTTTTGATTTAAAAACCGAAAACCATCATCGTTCATCTTAACCAGCACAAATTATTAATTTATATTAATTTAATTACTGTACTTCCTAAAAGACCCATTTCGGGTCTTATATTTTATCCTCATTAAATTATCTGAACACGCACGGCATCTTTTAAGAACCCACTCCCTACGCCCTACCTAACTAACTACCTGCCGTGCGACACTGGCGCCCAACGTGGGGCTCGAAGATGGTACTGCTCACGTCGGTAGGTACAAGGATGAAAACTTGATGTCGGAGATCTTGCGAAGATGTAGTGGTTTCAGGTTAATAATGTTTAAAAACTTACAGATCTTCGGTTTATTTACAAATTAGCCCTACCTTCGTCACCAGTTCAAGCCTACTTCAATTTTATTTCTTCCTTAGTTTAATTCCGTTAATTTTTAATTTATTTGATTTTGTAAAACAGAACATCAATTTCACAAAATCAGCACACTCATGTGCATATCATAGTAGGCCATTCCATTATTATCGTAGATATACATTACAACCAAGAAAAAAATATGTATTTTCGGCACAATTATTAGTTTTCATTCCATTTCATTACAAAATATTATTTCTTTTTGTTTACTAACAATATTGCTTGACATAACTTTCAAAACAAACATATAGGATCAAAAAGATTGGATCATTTCCATAAATTGTCTATACCTACCTTTTTAAGACAAAATAGATTTTTCTTATAATATTTTACATTATTATCAAATATTTGAAAATATTTTAACACAGTTTAAACCACATTTTTTTTTAAATTCATAAACATGGATACAAATGAACTGAACAAACCAAAAGTGATTTATGAATTAAGATTGAGAGGACAAAATCCAAACGCCACTCAAACGGCAGAGGAGCTCCGTGCTCAATTAAATAACCTTTTAGTCTTACCTGACTGTCCCACACCTACAGATACCAGTCCGAATGACTTCACTACAGATATGACGGACATTACTAAATGTTTGAAAATATTGGAATCTTGCATGAATACTTATCCCATGCGTAAAAACAAGATCCCAGTACAGATCTTGCAATATACGAGCGCGCGGCGCCCTTAGTTGTGTGAGTGACCAATCTGTATACGCGTCAATGTAGGCGTGAGAGTGACCGTGCGTACGGTTAGCAAACAAAAATTTCACCCATTTTATATTTTAAGTATTTTCTAAAAGAAAACAACATCCTTAAAGTAACTACTAATTAACATTAATAATAAATAATTACAGGTAGAAAATTTAAATAAACACAAAATAAATGTAATCCTAAACAATACCTTAACTCTACAGAAAATAAAAAGCTCTCCCATTTATTATTAGTAACTAGCTGTCCCGGCGAACTACACACCCTACCCTACCCTACACTACACTACCCTACTCTACTCTACCCTACCCTACTATATCCTACCCTATCACCCTACTCTACCCTACACTACAATACCCTACACTACTCTACCCTACCCTACACTACCCTACCCTACCCTACTCTACCCTACCCTACCCTACATAAGAACCTTCTCCTGACAATAACGTACTTAACAAAAAAGAATAAGCGAAATCAGTCCAGCCGTTCACGCGTGATGCGATGACCGAGGGAAATAGAGATTCATTTTTATATATAAAGATAAATAATATTAATTTATATCACTACCTTCATCGAACATTTCTACACTGTGAATGTCACTGTCATCATCTTCACTGACATTTATAATAAACTGGAAATCATAGTTAAACTTTTTTTAAACGACATAGCTTTCGAGAAAAAGTTTAAAATACCAAACGCGATCCACGAACCGAACTTTATCGAACCCGAAATCTACCTTTGTGTTCCGTCCGCTGCGGGAACGGTTTTTTTAGTTTATATATGTATAATTTACATGTTGGTGACTACATCGATATCTAGGGACAAGTTTAAAAATCTTACCTCGCTATGAATTACTTTCCGTTTTCTTTCACTTTTGAGATTTGACATGCTGATCGTACTTCGTGAACAATGCAACTTGGAAACAATAAGCACCGCTCCGTCGGGTACACACACTAACGAAAATGTGTATTTACGATAACAACTACAAATAAAGGCCACGCGCGCTCGTAGATTGCAAGATCTATATACATTTCCCATATTCAAAAAAGAATATGCCTGATTGACATAAACCAGGATTTGACAATAGAACAACTATCCACACTTAATTCACTATCCAGTGAATTTACACAACTAAAAAACAGATACAACACAATTATCAACACACCCCAACAATCTGTATATCACTCAACAGAATCTGACAACACACCTTCCATTTCTTACAACAACATACCTCCCCTTTCTTACTTTGATGCTCTAAAGCAAAAATTAATTTCTATTGGAGAGCACAAATACACTAGCGACCTCAAACGCTTCAAGTTCAAAGGCGATAGCTGCCCAAGAGATTTTATACAAAGAATAGAAGAGTTTGCTTCTGTTCGTAACATACCAGAGAGCACACTTTTCAAACATATCTTTGACCTTCTTTCAGGAATCGCTCTAGATTGGTTCAGAGCAAAGAAAGAGACCATAACAGATTGGCAAACATTACGAACCTTTTTAATAAAAGATTTTGAAATAAGTAACCATGATTATTTACTTAAAAAACAAATCGATAATCGCAAACAAAACCCTAATGAGAGAGTTATTATATATATATATATATATAAGGTCTAACAAAATTAGCTGAAACTATTTTAAGGGCAAGTTCAGTAAACGAAACTGAACAACTTTTTCTTCAGCGACCATACCGAATTCTAAAAAAAAATCGCCACATTCCATTACTGCCTACTTAAATAAATAATATTCTCGTAGTACGGTCCTGGTTTTTGTTTACATCGCTGGACTCGTGACGTGTCGCAACAAAACTGTGCACTGTGCCCGGCCGTTACGGAGAAAGAAAACATCGTGAGGAAACCTGCATACGCCTGCGAAGAAACTCGAAGGTTGTGTGTGAAGTCGACCAACCCGCACTGGGCCCGCGTGGTCGACTAAGGCCTAATCGCCCTGATTCAGGGTAGGCTCGAGCCCCTCGGTGGGGACGTATATGAGCTGTAATGATGATACATGGAATCTTTATTTTCCAAAAATTACACGAAAAAATTTCTGAAAAAGAAAAAATAGAAATAATATTACGAAACATCAGACCAGAATTTAAATTACGCATCTCACAAACCGACCTAATTTCTCTCGATTCATTAATCGAATCATGTAAATTTACGGAAAAACTTTTAAATGTCAATAATCAATCCACCTACTATAACTCGAAGTTTTCTCAACCGTCAACCTCATTCGAACAACCGTCTCACAATACTACAACGTACTACAATCAAACAACACCGCATATACCCGAATACCCATTTAATAAAACTTTCTATGCAGTAAAAAACCAACCGGCCCCCCCCGGTACTGTAGCGTGGTGCGCAGTTATATAATCTTCTTTCATTCGATCTCTATTCATTCCATCTATTTGTTCTTTTCCGCGCATGCGCTGTCAAACTATGTGACTTTTGATTTAAAAACCGAAAACCATCATCGTTCATCTTAACCAGCACAAATTATCAATTTATATTTATTTAATTACTGTACTTCCTAAAAGACCCATTTCGGGTCTTATATTTTATCCTCATTAAATTATCTGAACACGCACGGCATCTTTTAAGAACCCACTCCCTACGCCCTACCTAACTAACTACCTGCCGTGCGACAACCTACCAAATTTCAGCCTGATGCGTTCAGTAGTTTTTGCTTGAAGAAGTAACAATCATACACACTCACAAACTTTCGCCTTTATAATATTAAGTGTGAAGTGTGATTTAGGCCTGTGGTGCGGCCCTAAAATAGCACCACCTCATCTTTTGCCGCGAGTGTCGTGAGAGTGTGAGAGGCAACCAATGAATCAAAACGCTAAACACGTTAAAAACCTACTTCCATCGCAACAACTTAGTACATTTTTGTATTATTATTTTTGGATTTTGTTAATTTCCTAATAAAGTACTACACTGATTTTGATAAAATTTATATGGGACCACACGGGAAGAACTAGCTTCCAAATAAAAAAGAATCATAAAAATCGGTTCACCCAGTCAAAAGTTCTGAGGTAACACACATAAAAAAAAACATATACAGTCGAATTGAGAAACTCCTCCTTTTTGGATGTCGCTTGAAAAACATGAGGATGGGCAGCAGCGTGCTCCTTGCATACTGCGAACGGCAACCCGCCTCCAAGAGTGTCGATTACGGCAAAACCCCCAAATTTAAGGGAGTTCTATGTCCAGCAGAGCGTGTATTTTGGCCGATGCGATGATGATCTTCATTTTGGATGATTTATCATTTTTCATGTACTTCTTTTTAGGAGCGATCGGAGC
This sequence comes from Coleophora flavipennella, assembly GCA_947284805.1. Classification (NCBI taxonomy): domain Eukaryota; kingdom Metazoa; phylum Arthropoda; class Insecta; order Lepidoptera; family Coleophoridae; genus Coleophora; species Coleophora flavipennella. The sequence continues at coordinate 2,728,632 of OX369257.1, forward strand.
ACGAGCAAACACGCTCCCACCTCCACAGTGTGAACCTCAAACTGCAGACCATCCACGACGAGACAGCACTGCAGAGGCAAGAGCGAGACACCTTGAGGGAGAAGGTGAACGAGGAGCGAGCGAGAGGGAACATCCTGGAGCGACAGCTGTGCGACAAGCATAATCAGCTTAGTGAGATGCTGAGAAAAGTTGTAAGTCTCTGTTATCGGGTGGCTCTCTTATCTTGTGGCTCAATTAACCGTGTATATTTATGTGGCAGGCAAATTGTATGATTAGTCATTTTACATACGGTCAGGCAAATTGTATAATTCGTCCGTATGTAAACGGTCAGGCTGTCATATCATCATCATATTAGCCGAAGGACGTCCACTGCTGGACAGAGGCCTCCCTCAAGGATTTCCACGACGATCGGTTCTGCGCGACCTTCACCAGGTCATCGGTCCACCGAGTGGGAGGCCTGCCTACACTACGTTTTCCGGTGCGTGGTCGCCACTCGAGAACTTTATTGCCCCAACGGCCATCTGTTCTACGAGCAATGTGCCCCGCCCACTGCCACTTAAGTTTAGCAATTCTGAGAGCTATGTCGGTTACTTTGGTTCTCTTACGGATTCTCCTCGTTTCTGATTCGATCACGCAGAGAAACTCCGAGCATAGCACGCTCCATTGCCTTTTGGGTGACCTTGAGCCTTCTTATGAGGCCCATAGTAAGCGAACATGTCTCAGTTCCATATGTCATCACTGGCAACACACACTGGTCGTAGAATTTGGTCTTAAGACACTGCGGTATCTGGGACGTAAAGATATTGCGAAGCTTCCCGAACGCTGCCCAGCCGAGTTGGATTCGACGATTGATCTCTTCGTCGAAGTTGGACCTACCTAACTGGACTGTTTGTCCCAGGTATACATATTCGGTAACAACTTCGAGTGTAGAGCCTCCAACCTTCAGAGGAGTAGGTATGACATGGACGTTTGACATAATTTCGTCTTGTCCATGTTCATTCTAAGACCCACTTGTTGAGAGGCTCTACTGAGGCCATCGAGCATTGTGCCTAAGTCGTCCATAGTCTCAGCCATGACCAAGATATCGTCAGCGAATCGAAGGTGCGTGATGTACTCGCCGTTGATATTGATGCTCAGTCCACCCCAGTCCAAAAGCTTAAAAACAGGTCAGGCTGTACGTCATGCAATTTGTAATAATTGGTTCGGTCAGGTTTGATTGATTTACCGCCCTCGTCATTATATAATTTGCCTGCCGTATATATAATGACGAATTATACAGTATACCTGCGACATATAGACGATAATCCAAGCAGTTTAGCACCACCCGTGTGTCATGTGTAGGGTACTGTAGTTTTATTTTAATACTTTATCATCACATTGTCTATGATTATTCTACGAGCACTCAAAATTGAAAGTCGATGATAGTGCGACTAGCATAAACAAAAAACCGGCCAAGTGCGAGTCGAACTAGCACTCCGGGGGTTCCGTACCACCATACTTCCACACAACTACATAGTATAATGACAATGATACCTATTCACATACAAGCAAAAGACATCAACGCAAGCGACAAAAATATGATTTTTTTTTGTCATTTAGTTCGGACTCCTTAGCGCGAGTACGACTCACACGTGGCTGTTTTTTTTTATTTGTTGTTTTACTTGTGCATTAGTACTATAATCACAGCAAGTTTCACGCTTGTATGTATTATCGTTTTTACGATAAAGCTAAATCAAATATACGCCCCATAGCAATCACCTCCGTTATCTGTAAGATTATGGAGCGTGTATTGAACACCCGCATTCTGGCATACCTAGTAGACAATGACCTCCTTAGTGATCGACAATACGGATTTCGCCGAGGTCGATCCACCGGAGATCTTCTAGTGTATGCTACGCATATATCGGGCGAGGCCATCGATGCATGGTGAAGCTCTCGCTGTCTCTCGACATCTCGAAGGCTTTTGATAGGGTCTGGCACGTTAGCCTTATTGGCAAGCTTGTTTCTTATGGTCTTCCTGTGGGATTGTAAACTGGGTAGCTGATTTCCTGAGGGAACAGTCTATTCGAGTGGTCGTTGATGGCTGTTCCTCAGACCAATTGGCGATTGATGCCTAGGTACCACAGGGATGTGTTCTTTCCGCAACACTGTTTCTGCTTTATATAAATGATCTGCTAAAACCCGGTTTAATTAGGTATGCGTATGATAGCACGGTTGTGGAAAGATACCTGTCCAGTGCATGAGCTAACAGTGCCGATACGCTGTTTCTGAGAGAGGCCATGATAGAGCGCATAAACCTATCACTTCAGGCAGTGTCTGAATGGGGTGATTCTAACCTCATAAGGTTTAATGCCTCTAAGATACAGGCGTGTCTTTTATTCACCAAAAGGAGTCCATTTACCTTGACTCCAACTCTCTGGACTTAATCGATTCAGATATCTGATCATCTGAAACTAGACATGCGCAAAACGGTACCCGAAGAAGTGATGCAACATCACACATCACTTCCTTTCAAGTAATATTACTTTGTAATATCACACATCACCCTAAACATTACCCGAGATTTTGGCATTACATACATGCAATTGAAGAGTGATAGAGCGCGACGGTCCATTACCTACAGTATTACTCGAAAAGTAATGCAACGCTGGGTGATTTAAGGTCAATGAATGTACATACTATGTAATGTTTCAGTAAGTGTAGTGTAGTGAGTAATTGAGTATGTGTATAAGTAAAAAGTTGATTTTCCTTCATACTTGATCGGTCCCCAAAAAAATTCGAAAAGTAATGCAACGCTGGGTGATTTAAGGTCAATGAATGTACATACTATGTAATGTTTCAGTAAGTGTAGTGTAGTGAGTAATTGAGTATGTGTATAAGTAAAAAGTTGATTTTCCTTCATACTTGATCGGTCCCCAAAAAAATTAAAACGGAATTAATTCCAGGCTTAGGACTGGCATCTTCAATTATTTGAAAAGTGGCTTATTTACACTTATACTTTAATTTATATGTTTCTACCCTGAGACAAAAAAAATGTTCACGAATTTACGTAACACTCAAGTACTCCAAATTTGCAGCGAACCGCGAGACGCGCGACGTGCATGCATACATGCAATTAGCAAACCGGTATTGTTTCGTTTACGTGAACTTGACCTTGGATGAGGCTTATGTAGTTTTTTTTCCGCCTTACGGAGAATTTTTGTTTTTTTGTCTAAAAAATAAACACCATAATTGCATGCAATCCTTGCATGGCACATGCAATATGAAACTGAACTGTATTTCGTATCTATTAAGGTTCAAATTCTAAAATTCAAACATGAGCGCGCGGAAATGGCGCGAGTAGTTGCTCCTCTCACATCCGTCGCCCGTTCTCGTTGCCTTACCCGACGAATGCCGATCGCAAGCGAAGCGACACGGTACGTGGTCCGCTGATCCGCTCGTGTGCCGTGTCCTGCCCGTGTCAAGTAATGTGTGATGCGTGATGTTTGGATACGTCGCGTGATGTGTAACGTTGCATTACCCCTCCGACTAATATCACTCGAGTGATATTACTCGCATCACTTACCCATGTCTACCTGGAACTCCTCGGGTGGATTTAACATCCAATCTTAATTTCGGTCGTTACATTGAGTCCAAGGCAAAAGTTGCTGCAATGAAGCTGGGCATTCTCTCTAAGGTGACACGGTACTTCACACCTGGACAGCTGCTTACCTTATATCAAGCACGAGTCCGATCATGTATGGAATACTGTTAACACTTATGGGATTGATCAGCCCGCTATCAGCTGGATACCTTGGACGCTATCGACCGACGCGCACGGAGACATATTGGTAACGACGAGCTAGTCAATGACAAGTTCCAAAGCCTTGAGCATTGCCGCAATGTCTTTTTTTTTATGCACAATTGGTAAACCCTTGACAATATCTCACCTGGTGGTAAGTCGCCTGTCTATCGGTATTCTATCGAATTCATTTCGGAGAGTGCATGCAAGAACTTCACGACCTCATTCCCCCGGCTCCATTCCACCGTCGGACAACGAGACGCAGGGAGGGGTTGCACCCCTTTGTTGTTGATGTTCCACCTTTTCGCACGAAGCGTTACGCTTCCTCATTTATTATGCGTACAGCGAAGGAGTGGAACTCCTTGCCTGCGTCAGTGTTTCCCGATTCCTATAATTTGGAGATCTTCAAGGCAAGAGTGAAAAGGCATTATTTGAGTTTGCGTGTACCATCCTCGACTGCATCATCACTTACCATCAGGTAAGTTGCAGACAAACGCACTCAAATTTTTAATTAAGAAAACTTCTAAACACCTATAAAAAACACGTTTTTTGTAAGGAACGCCCCTTATTTTTTCACTTTTTTTTTTTTTGTATTTGCTGTTATACTGGCAATAGAGTTATACATAATGTGAAAATTTCAACTGCCGGCCTATTACAGTTCATGAAATACAGCCCGCTGACAGACGAACGGACACACAGCGGAGGCTTAGTAATATGCTCCTGCCCCCTGTGTTGCTGAATGGAACACCATTAAAAAGAGTTTATGTCTTCAGATATCTGGGCTACTTAGTTACGAAAATTTGAATGACGATGCTGATATAGATCGGGAGCGCCGGGCCCCTTCGACCAGAGCGAATATTATAATTATAACACACAGGTTCTGTAGGTGTACAGCTCAGGTTAAGGTAACATTCAGGGTATTATCAATCACTTAGAACATTTTACTTTTGTATGAGCAAATGTCGTGGTCTTTAGTTTTGTCATTCCTCGATAGATGGCACCACAAGACATTGAGATTTTCAATATTTCATAAATATAAAAATTTGTCTTTTATTTTCCCAAACAATTATTAACTTATGTTTTCAAATATTTTAATATAAATTGATTCCATGCAACTGGACTTGTCCGCGCAACATGATTGATAATTTCACATACTGTTATGGGCTTATTAGGAGCATTCCACCAGCAATGCAACCGAGGCCTACAAAACTAAAAGTTAAAATATGGCTAAAATTTCATTACGACATAATACTATATATACTTAAGCACTAGTAACTAAAATTTTAATGGGCAAAATTTATTTTTCTTGTCATTATTTTAAATTTATTTTAAAAACCAAACATTTCTGTTTTACCTTACTCAATTTTCCTCGTTTTTATCGCCTGTTGCACAAAGAAACACAATTTTAACTAAAACTTTTTGGTGTATAATCAAAGAAGGAGACCATATGTTAGAATAAAAAATAAATTTGATTACGGTTGACAGTTAATTTGTAATCTATGACTTTAGTAATAATACTCTACTAACGCTGTCCTGCACAACAGGATTTTTAAACAATTTTAATTTTGTGAGTAACGAGAAATATATTTATAATTAGTGTTCACATAGTAAACACAGTTTGATAGTAGCTATCGACCGCGATACCCGGTAGTGCATTTGCTTTGATCGTTTATTTTCAACTATATAAATGTATATATTTGTCCCGCACAACAGTTTTAGTCATACTCTTTTTTTGCAATGTCCGATCAATGTAATTCTAAGTATGTGAAGAAATACCGCGAGAAAAGAAAAGCTGAAGATCCAAACTATCAAAAAAATGAAAATATTCGAATTTCTAATTTAAAAAAGAAGCAAAAGGAAGCTATGACGAAAAAAGAATTGGAACAGTTAAAATTGTACGAAAGAGAGAAGAAACGTAAACAGAGGGCAAAGAAACGCCTATCCAGTGAACCGTCAACTAATTCTACAGTCGTGAATACATCAGGCGAAACACCAAGCACTTCCGTGCCCGCGCACCCATATAAGTGTCCACAAACAGCTTCTAAGGCGATCCGAAAAGCTGTTCAGGCCCTTCCATCTTCTCCTACTAAACGTGACTACGTCATAAAAGGTCTCTGCAGCCGTTATGGAATCCGGTTAGCCAAAGAGATGGAAAGAGAACTGGAGCAAAATGAATGTACAGAATATTTTATTCAGAATTCAAATATTATAAAAATGGTTTTTTTCGTATTACATAACCCGAAAACATTAGAAAAAATGGCTTTTGACAGTATAGTCAATTAAATTATAAAAATATCTACCAAAGACTTAGTTAAGATATATTCAGCCTCGATGCGAGAAAAGGTAATATTTAACTATTTATTTTTAACTATACCTAGGTAGTTAATACATTCTACATATTAATCACAAAAATTTTGTTATATTTTGTAGGTGAAATACTTAACTGTTAGAAAATGCAACTGTTTTCATTAAATCTTCCAAGACAATTTTTAGTTAAAGTTTGGATGGAATCGCTCCCGTGGTGTAACAGTTATAATGTCCACAAAGAAGGCATGGTCATCCACGATACATGTGGTTATTGCGGGACAAGACAGGAATATTATGATGATGGTGGTGATACGCCGTCCAACGATTTATACGACTTGTATTGCCCGTCATGTGGCGAAGATACTTTTAATTTAACATCTTAAAAATTGTAACTTAATGCTTTTATTATAATATTTTTTTAGTTTATAGAAGAATAAATAATATGATTTAAATTTAATTTGCACAATTAAAACTATTTCCATGAAAAACTTAAATATTATATATTTTGAAACAACAAACGATCATTACATCTACTTAATTTATAAATTTATAAAACATACATAAGTGCAGACTTATACTGCCCTCAATTAATTACTTACAAGAATTTCGTTATGAAAAAAGGGTCGGGATGATCAAATATAATCTCAATTAAGCTCAAATATAATCGTTCTTTTTCATTACGGTCTAATTCATTAAGAATTCATTGATAACGAATACTGTGATTACCAAATTAGTACTGGAATTCGTACTCGTCCCGCACAACAGGCGACGCGTCCCGTACAACAGATGTGAATAATTTTTTTTCCAAAAAAAAGTTTCCAACAGATGTGCGTTTTAATTAATTCAAATAACTCCTTCGGCTTTAGTTTATCAGTGTTAAAAATAATGTTTCGTTAGATGTTACAATGTCGCATAATAATCGAATTAATTAAAAGGAATCGCAGACTTGGTAGTTTCGCTGTCCCGCACAACAGGCGACGTAAAACGTCTGTAAATACTTTATAATTGAGTATATCTAGATAGACTATACATTTTATGATTGATCGAAGTTATGTTGTTACGAAATGCTAAGTTTGAACCAGAGGCGTTCCCTAGTAAATGTTTTATTGTACATCAAACACTGAAACTATCGTACGAATGTCCCATACAACAACGTGGAATGCTCCATTAGCCTAATCACAGAGGAGATACTAGTTACTTGCCTAATGGTTAGAGCATACGTTTAATCACAGAGGAGATACTAGTTACTTGCCTAATGGTTAGAGCATACGTTTAATCACAGAGGAGATACTAGTTACTTGCCTAATGGTTAGAGCATACGTTTAATCACAGAGGAGATACTAGTTACTTGCCTAATGGTTAGAGCATACGTTTAATCATCAAAGGGGGTGCCTGTTGGTGCTGGTCTAAATCCAATCAAATTTTGAAATTATTTTTTTACGTTTTCTCTATAGTGAGGTTTCTTGACACGAGATGTCGCTTACAATTCAATCTCACTGACAACTCTATTATATTATAGTATGTATAAGTTACTTTATTTATGGTAACATTGTTTAGAGCCTACTGTACATCTCTATAAAATATATGTAGCCTGTGTATTCGCGGAGGTTGATCCGCGCCCAGAGCGTCCAATAAATAATGCGTCCAGGGCGCTGTTGCTCCGTTGCAACGTGAAACAATGACAAATAATAATATAGTATTTCTCTGAAACGCTCAGGAAGGACGCCCGGCTATGTCATTTTTACGAGATAAAAAGAAGCCTATGTCATAAAAATTAACTTATGTGTCAATCCAGTGCTTGTTCTTTACCTAATTTACCTAATATCATCCGAATCCGTTTAGCCGTTTTGGCGTGAAGGAGTAAAAAAAATATCCATACTTGCGCGTTTCTAATATTAATGTGATTACAACCTATTTATTTTTCACAGCGTAGGGCGTCGGTGGCGTAACGGTTAGGGCCGCTACCTCCTGTCCGGGAGGAGTCGTGGTTCGAATCTTGCCACGTACCAATGTCTTTTCGAATTTCGATATCATATTATGTATGTTTATCTGACGCTCTTACGGAGAAAGAAAACATCGTGAGGAAACCTGCATACGCCTGCGAAGAAACTCGAAGGTTGTGTGAAGTCGACCAACCCGCACTGGGCCTGCGTGGTTGACTCAGGCCCAATCGCCATTATTCAGGGTAGGCTCGAGCCCCTCGGTGGGGACATATTATATGAGCTGATATGATGGTATTTTTCCCAGCTACGTCTTAGTTTCAGTTACGTGACTCCACAGCTTCTCTGTAGATACGTAGAAAGTCAATGCTTATTCTTGTTTCATTGTACGGAGTGACGTGGAGATGCTCACACTCAACTGTTGCTCCAGGACGAGCTGGAGTCGGAGGTGAACAGCCTCCGCAAACACTTGGAGTTACAAAAGAACGAGCTCAAAGCGCACTACCAGAAGCAACTCGAGGACGCGGTGTTGGCCAAACTGCAAGAGTTCCAGAAACAGCTGGACGCGGCCGAGAGGGAGATGGAGAACGACGCGAGAGGGAAAGAGAACGCGATAGTCGACACCTTCCACAAGCAGATCAGCAGGATGGAGGAGCAGTGAGTTGAATAATTTGAAACTATAAAACTACGTCAGAATTTCTACAAATACCTGTGTGTGTCACAAGACTTTGTTTCATCCGATAGTTTAAAAAAGTAAGTGTGTGGTTTTAAGAAACCACGGTAAAAGTGAAACTTTACAGAGGAGGAAACGATCATGGCTGCCCTCGCTACGGTACAGAGGACGAAACGATCATACCGTCAGACGTAAGCGACCGTCACGCGACATGCAACACACAGACGAAAAAATTTACTTACATACGTACTGTCTGAAAATAGGAGGCCCCACCCTGATGAAAACGGGACTACCTACAGATAGAAATTATCTGATATTCCATATTTGTACGAAGCGGTTGTAGCTCAGTGCGGCTAGCATGGTAAGGTCAATTACCTAGAAAGTTGATACTTTTTATTGTACGTTCTTGGTGGAACATTATGTCACACATTTTGGTGAATATTTACAATAATAATTCCACATAAAATAGATAAAACTACACGTTATTATTTGTCAGCGACCGGTTTCGAACACCATCTTCAGGCAGACTATTTATTTACACAATGCGTGGGGTACATACGAAATATTTTTTTAGGGTTGGGTGTACATACATATTATCCGGTTCAAATGCTGTTAGAATACGACCTTTTGGAATGGAGCGGCGTACTTACATTGTATTCGTCACTCACGTGTCACGCGCTTTCCCGACAGCGTTGCTAATGGTCAGTTGACGTCACATGACGCTCCATTCCAAAAGGTCGTATCCTAACAGCATTTGAACTGAATAATAGTCTGACTGAAGATGGTGTTCGAAACCGGTCGCTGACAAATTATAACGTGTAGTTTTATTTATTTTACGTGGAATTAGTGTAAATATATACCAAAATGTGTCAATTACTCAGGTTGACTGAACTGAAGCAAGATCATTCCCTGGTGGAGGTTGACGGTTAGTGGCATTTTCTCGATCGTTCCGTGCTTCGCAAGTTGCGCTGAGACGGGGGTGGCGGTCGCTATCACTAAAGTCTGTTTTTTAATCCCTTAGACTAAATTGGCATTGTCTGGGTTGCCTACTTTTGGCTCTTTTTAAATAGTGATATAGCCCAATCGTAAATTTTCGATATTGTTTTTTTATAAAAGAAAACATTCTCGTGGCCACTAATAAAAAAAGCAATATAGGTAACAGAAATATATTTATTTTCATCTGTCATAAAATGTAATAAAGATGTAATAAAATTTTCACTTTAATAAATGAAATTTGAATTTGAATTAAAAAACTGGGTTGTTTACAGGCACAGGCTGGAAATCAATGTTCTCGAAGAGAAGCAGAGAGAGGAAATCAAGTTGTACCGGTTGCAGCTCGTGCAAGCCGGCGAGAAGGTCGCCTCGCTGGAGGTACGTGGAGCTCGTTTGAAAAACGATAAATTTTAGGTTGTTAGATAGGAGTTTACGAGCAACAACCTTGCACTTCATGATTAAACAATGCCAGCCAGGACCTAAGCTTAGTAGACCTTCCAGTTATTTCCCTGATGTGATAAACAAACCCCCTTTAACTATCTCACGTCTTGTTTTTGAAACGACGAAAAAAAACGAAGCAGATTCCTCAAGTCCACCCGTATATATGTCACTGTAAAATTGTAAAAACCGATAGATTATAATCTAACGGCATCTATCTCGCGAGATTGTGAACTGTCGAAAGATTGTGAACCGTAGCAAACTTCTTACAATTTCACTAGTGTCATTGTAATCTCACTAGTGACATTACAAAAACACTAAGCGAAGTGAATAACATTAAATAAATGAGCGAGCGAGCGAGTGGTTCGGTCAGGTTTGATTATCAGTTTTGTTCGAGACCTGACTATGTAACGGGAATGTGTAATACTCGTATATATTCATGTCTAACATTGCATGTTATTTTATTGAAACTTTGTAGTTGGCTTTTTTTAAATATTTTATTCAAGTTATATAAAGTAAGTAAAGTAATATTGCGTTGATAATATTAATCCCTTTTTAAGCTGTCTGTACTTTGTACGTGCGGACGAAACAACGACAAGAAAAGTAGGTAAAATTGGATGGTGCTGTTACGTCCATTCGGACGCAACTTTTTGAACGTAGCGACGAACGACTCATTTTATGATAACTTTAAAAATAATAATAATACATTGTTAGTTGTGACACTGCGATAGATAAATGAAATAACTTAATTCCAGAACAAACTGGACTCGTACCGGCGGCGGCGCGGCGAGCTGGCTTCCCAGCTTCACGGCGTCATGGAGGCGCAGTGGCGGCAGGCGTTGCGGATACTCACATCAGCTCATACGCCTGCCAACACCAACTTGGATACCTCAGGACCTGATTGTGGTAAGGCATCATCATGCCATTTTAACTAGAAGATTTTCTGCTCTGTGGGAACAGTGTGCTCCTACTTAATAGCGCAAAGGGAGATATCTCCGCCAGGCGAGGTGGTGTGCCTGGGGTCCGGCCGTGGACCAAATGTTGAAGGTTGGGAAGTTGTATGCTAATTTGTGAAGAAACGTTGACAGCGCGTTCTAAGTCTTCTTAATCGGCTCCGTGGCGTAATGGTTAAGTCCATTAGCTTCACATTAGGAGTCGCGGGTTCGATTCCCGGCGGAGTCTAACTTTGTATGACTCGGTTTGGTTGGTGAAAGGGCATTTTCTAAGCCAGCCTGGCTGGTTACCTCCATTTTATCTAAGTCCTCCGGCTTAAAGATAAGATAGCCAGTTCGCCATTGCGTTGGGGAATCTTGGTAAGCCCGCTTCCATCCTCGGCATCATCTTCACTTACCATCAGGTGAGATGATGCCAAGGGCTTACCAATTGTAAATTTAAAAAAATTGTTCGTGCCGAAATGTGCTCTAATTTGTGATACGGTTCACTTTAGTTGCAGTCAGTTTTTCTTTCCATACATTCTCTATTTGTAGTCGCGACTTCAGTCCGATCTATCGACGATGTGTAGATGAACGTTGCCTGTAGCGGTGAAGTAACTCCACGTGACATGACCGTTCACTCACGAGGCAATAACTATAAATCAAAGATTGCCTACAACCGATAAGTCAGTCTTGAGCTAGGGGAAGTAAGTAGTCGTTGGTGGCGAGTACTGCAGTGTCGCAACAACTACATATACCTCCATTGGCCTCCATCTTACGCGACCCTAAACCTCATGCATCTCAACTGCTTAATTCAAGGTCCACCTGGTGGGGATGGATTTTTAGAGTTCAGTACCTCAAAAGCTTAAAACGGAACCATAATAGGATCACTCGTGTCTCTGTCCGTTCGTCCATCTGTCACAGCCAATTTGCTTGGAAATTACTGGACCGATTGAGTTAAAATAAATGAATTTTAAACATGGGGGCCACTTTCAAAAATATTGTGTGACATATCAAATGAAAGGACTTTTACTTGAGAATCTCAAGTATTTTTTTTTATAATTTTAAGATAAATAGTTTGGAAGTTATTTAAGAAAATAGGCAAAAATTTACCATTTCGCCCCCCCCCCCCCCATATCTCGGAAAATACTGTGCCTAAAATCTTGAAAAAATCAAAATATATGAGATTAAATGCATAGATTACAAGAAAATCTAAAGTCCTTCTGTTCTCTCTCACAGAAAAAAATTAAATTTCTGAAGTCCAGTATAAGTAGACCCCTATTTACCTTGAGCAAAGTATGTACTGATTCAAGATTCAAGATATTTATTCAAAATAGGTGCAAATTACACTCTTTCTGATAGTCATAAAATAGTGATGACATAATTTCATTTGTAAAAATCAAGAAATAAACAATCATTAGTTAATTACGTCAAAATACAATCCGTGATATAAAAAAAAATCATGAGAACATGAAAACAATATGACACGAGAAGTTATAGGTACATCAAAATTATTGAATGTCATGAACGCCTTTGACAAGTGTAGGCCAGTTCACTCGGAGGGTAGGGTTTCTGGTCGAGACTTCTCGAAGCGGGAATTTCCGGGAAATCTGAACCGATTCGGGACTATATTAATGCTGAGTTGGTTGTAGCTAGCCAGGCGGGCTTAGAAAATGCCCCATCACCAACCAAACTAATTCTTACAAATTAATAACTCGTGGAGAATCGAACCCGCGACCTCCAGGTGTGAAGCGAGTTGACTATGCACTACGCCACGGAGGCAGTGCAGGTTGTTGTCTGTTACTTTGTCGATTAATAAACATATTAAAATAATATGTACAGTTCTGTTGGGTGCAGTTATGATAGTGTTGCGACGTCTTTGTATTGGGTGAGATGCAGCGAGACAAGGTTATACGGTGACTGAATAAGTTTATATTTTTCTGACTATATATACTAAATTGTACAATAACAAAATTGATATTGGGTAATATATAAAATAAATGCTTATAAAATACGAACCTAGCAATCTAGTAACCTAGTATAAATATGCTTATGTACACCTACACTAGTAACTAGGTCGCACGATATGCTAAATCAACATAATGTGCTGTCTTTGAACCGTAAAAATAAATTGTCTCGCAAGGCGTCAGGGACGACTGTATGGATTCTTTAGACTTTAGACTGAAAATCCTAAATTCTTATGAGAATTAAATATTACGGAACCCTCTCTACGCGAGTTCGACTCGCACTTGACCAATTTTTAGGGTTCCGTGTCCAAACTACACCAACGGGTCCCTATTAAGCCTACGCCGCCGCGCCGTCCGTAGGCTGTAGCTTTTGACCCGTAATAGGTACCTACCCGGTTGTCATTTTCACAGCGCCTTACACCCTTGAGAGTCAATAATACTCAATATATTTATTTATTTGCATTCCACAACATTGGTAATAATTATTACAAAGTTGATAATTGTATTTTTATAGATCGCATCGTCGTCAAGAGATATGAGTATATCAAAAGCGTTTCATTGCAGTCTGGCGGGACCATAGTATGTAAGCCTTTAAAAAACGTTTTACCGATATTTTTTATTATTTTTTCTTCCCCAGTGTCCACCCCGGCGGCACAAGACTACGCGCCGCCCAAGATCCCCCCCCTCGCGATGCCCACCTACGACGCGCGCCGCTCGGCCGAGCGACAGGACAACATGTTCGAATCGCTGAGCGACAACGAGTTGCAACAGTACGTCAAACTGGTAAATAACGTTTTTATTTTTTAGTTTGTCATATTTTTGAATTAAACTAAATTACAAAGTCTACTCCATACTGTTACGATCAATATTGGAATAACTTTTACAAGTACACTAGGGATATTTAGTCCCTACTAAAGACCAAAAACGAGGAGGTTAAAAAAAAAGTATATCTGGAGCGATTAATAGACCAGTTGTCTAATAATCGCTCCAGATATACTTTTTTTTTATTAAAAATTTGAGTGCTTTGACTGCAACTCACCTAATGGTAAGTGATGATGTAGTCGAGGATGGTACACGCAAACTCAAATATACACTTAACGTGTTTGACAAACTTCTGTGTTGTAGAAGTTGCTTTCCTAAGACATATTTGTGAAAAGCCAAAGAAGCACTTTCTTATACAAAAAACTAGCGGTGGGTTCGCGGGGATATACAAACCTTACTCGTTTATCGCTCTTGAACCGTATCAAAGTCCGTGGCGTGGTTTAGAAAAAGTAAGCAGTCCCAGCGGAACGCCAAAAACAGCTGCAAATGGTGTTAAAAGCATGAAAATCGGAACGATTGATCTTTAGGCCATATTAATCAACTTGACCCGTAGCACCAAAAAAGAGGGAGGAGTTATGACGTATTTTTTATGGGAAAAAAATATTCTATAACCTATGGTATCAAATGAAAGGTCTTTTTGAGCCGATTTCATGATGTTTGCTTATTATAGGCTTTATAAGAAGGTTCAAGGTCACCCAGAGCAATGGACCGTGCTGTTCAATTCAGCCTATTCACTTTCGCCTTGAAGATCCCCAATTTGTAAGAGTCGGGATACACAGACGCAGGCAAAGAGTTTCATATAATAAATGAGAAGCGTAACGCTTCGTGCGGATAAGCAGAATCTGAACAACAAAGGGGTGGGAACTCTGCCTGCATCTTGTAGTGGAAATCCTTAGCGGAGTCCGTTGTCCAGCAGTGGACGTCTTTGGGCTAATGTGATGATGATAATGATGAATGAATGCTGAATTTTAATTACATTTCTCCCCAGCTACTAACAAAGCCCCCGCACTTAGAGGGCGGGGGGGACAGCCTGGACCGCGACCGGCAGCCCCTGGAGGAGCCGACCAGCGACAAGCCGGAGCGCGAGCGCCGCGACAAGCAGCGCCGCAGCCTGGCGGGCAGCAAGCCGCCCTGGAAGGCGTGACCTTCAACATTATTGCCTCTTAAATGTACTTAGTTTGCAATCTAAGTCAGGAAGTACGGAAAAGTCGCACGCGGCCACTGGCCATTTAATTACCGGTCTAGATACTTCGACCATATATACAACGGATCAACTCGTAAAAAAAACGCAGAAACAACGAATCGACGACTGAGGCGACTTTTAATTAGCAAATAGGCGGAGGGAGCGCCGAGATACGCCACTTTCGCCTACGCGGCTTGAAACGGTGAAGGAAAACATTGTGAGGAGACTTTCACATCTGATTCCAGATATGTATGAAGGTCGCAATGCACACGTCCGTAGGTGTAAATCTAAATGCCCTACACGTGACCGCGGGTGATGCTAAGTGCAACACCAGGCAATCGCCGTCTGTCCCTTAGATTTAATTGTGCCACACGATAAGAAGAAGAGCAAGCCAGGGCGGAAGTCATCAAGGAAAACACTTTTTTTTAAAAACCGAATCGCAATAAGCACAGAAATAGTTTGAATATAGATCTCCATCTGTATAATAAAATTTCTAGAGGCCAAACATCTTTCTTTCGAAACTTCGTCTGTTTGTATGTACCCATCACGCAAAAACGGCCTCAAACATTTGTGATACTTAGCACTATTATATCCCTGGGTATTATAATAAATATGGAGGAATGATAAAAAAACTGAATTTATAATATGTTTCATCATGCACCACGATATTTGGCATGTTGATACCTTATGTCAAAAGTTATAATTTCATTTCTTTTATCCTGATAATCGAAGGGTTCCTACAGGAAAACAGTTAAAAATTAGGCGAGTCGAACTTACCTATTAAATGAAATCATATCCTTGATCCTGGATAATCAATAGATTCCCACAGGAACGGAAAAAAGTTGTGTCTCTGGAATGGTTTAACGTACTTATTAAATGAAACCTTCACTGTTAGACTTTGCGTATCCAATTGTAGGTAGGTAAGACATTGTGCTTTTGACCCCAAACAATCGAGTGGTTTCTGAGGGAATTGACGGAACCCTTTGATTTTTTGGTCGCACGTGTCGTCTAAGGTAAGTCGGGAAGTAAATGCCCAATATACACGTACTTCCCGAGATACCTTACAGCAGCTGGTATAAAAATCGAGAGTATTGGGAACAGGCAAGGAATCAAACCACCACGCGGCCGAAGTCGCGGGCACCAGCTATCTATCTATCGACGAATATATATAACTAGATTTGTTTATGTATGTTCCCTATAGATTCCGAAATGGCTGGAGCGATTTTGATAAAATTTTCAGGGAATCTTCAAAATAGCCCACCGGGTGATCGTGTGAAGTTTGTTTCGCGCGGGCCGCTAGTACGAAATAAAATGGTAACCAAGGAAACGCAACCACCATGCGGACGAAGTTGCCTAACTTTTCAAGTTAAGTTTTGTTGAATAGGTCTTACTTGAAGTAGGGTTTCATAAGAACATACTTTTGTCGGGTGTAACGTTTGCAAGGTATACCTATGAAGTAAAAACTGCGGAACACTGCACTAGGCGTGGTTCGACACGCACTTAACTGGATTATTAAGTTTTTCTGAAGTTGCACAAAATGTATTATGCCAAACGGTTATTTTCTGATATGAGATGCGTGATTGCAGAAGTTTTCTGTGTGTCTATAATAATTTCCAAACTGTATGCATGCAAACACAGGTGCGTAAAATGCCTTAAGAGGAATACTCGTTTATTAGCTACTTATCAAAAATTGTAAAATATAATAGTTAATATAATAAGTTTGTATTAAGAGGACTGAAATTCGACTTTTCATACAAACGGCGATAATGATTTTCACCTCTTAAATGTTAACCGATTTGGACCAGTTTTTTATAGGTTGTCAGTCAGAACAAAAGCTAGGCTTATAATACGTTTCGTTTTTTTTGAAAATACATGTGAACGACAGTAAAATTAAACTTATTAACTTTATCGAAAAAAACAAAGACGTACAAGCCTAGCTTTTGTTCTGACTGACAACCTATCAAAAATTGGTCCAAATCTGTTAACATTTAAGAGGTGAAAATCATTATCGTCGTTTGTATGAAAAGTCGCAGCTTCACAATCATCTTAATGTATGAGTTGTTTTTAATATTTTTATATTGTTACTCAATAAAATAGTAATAAACATTCCCATTTTAATTAGAAACTTACTTTTTTTAAATTCGAATGAGGGCTTCACATATTATCAAACCTTCCTAAAATTTATACTAACATTTACAGCGCAGGATTTTGGTAAAACAATCCTAACAAAAACATAAATGTGAAAGGGAGCCAAGTTCGATACAACATCTAAATGGGCAAGTACCAAGTTCTATAGTGGTTACTTAAATCACAGCTACGTGACTTTAAATAGAGCGTCAGGGGCGTGATAGCTAGGGCCGCTACCTTCTTTCTAAGGGGTCGTGGTTCGAATCCTGCCACGTACCAATGTGTTGTCGAATTAAGATTTCATATGTACGTTTATCCGACGCTCTTACGGGAAAGGAAAACATCGTGAGGAAACCTGCACACGACTACGAAGAAACTCGAAGGTTGTGTGTGAAGTTCACCAACCCGCACTGGGCCCGCGTGGTCGACTAAGGCCCGATCGCCCTAATTCAGGAGGTAGGCTCGATCCACTCAGTGGGGACGTCTATGAGCTGATATGATGATGATGATGACTTTAAATTAAAATATTTATTTCAGACTTCTCCATATAATAGAGAATGTACAATGGTTTTCAGTTGCTTACCCGTCCCACGAAATTATATTTTTTAGGAAGTGTATAGAGTGCCGCAAGCGGCATTGTATATGGCACTCGGTTCTGGAACCGTACGTTTAACGGCATGATAGTGACACCGTCTAATTTTCCGTAAGGAGTATGCATGGCGAAATAACGCAACCGTATAAGAAGCCGTAAAGTTTGTATTGCATAGCACTGTCATTTTTTATTTTATGCTCGTGTGTTGACTTGTTGAGGTTAGGTTACCGACTTGATTGGCGTTGTTTTGAATGTGTGGTATAATAGAAAAAAACACTATAATGACTGAATTTACGTCGTTAAAGGATTTAGGTTCATATATTGAAAAGTATGAAAAGAAACATTTCATACCGTTGTGGAAGCTTGATGCACGTAACATTGAAACAATGAAAAAGGTATATCCGCATAAAATTACAATTTATGACATAAATTTATCAATTGTAATCCAGAACTACAGTATAACGTGATGTTCCGTGCGGCTATATAAATTTTCGGGCCGGCTAGTCGCTCAGTTCGACTTCGTCATTTTCTTGAACTTGTCCTTTTTCTAAATTGTCACTTTCCTAACTAGTCACCTTATTAACTGGTCTTGTTTTCACACTTGACACTTTTCTAACTCGTCACCATATTCTTGATTGATTTCTTTTTCTGCGAAGCGAGGCTCCCCCCCATGGGTAGCAGAAAAAGGCGAGTTAAAAAGGTGACGAGTTAGCAAAGTGTCAAATTTGAAAACGAAACCAGTTAAAAATGTGACGAGTTAGGAAAGTGACAATTTAGAAAAAGGGCAAGTTTAAGAAAATTGAGCGTGGCTAGTAAGCCGCAAGCTTACGGCACTGTAACTGACTGCACTATGTTACCACTTACGGCTATTTAAAATTATGTACTAGGGTGCCGTAAGCTTACGGCATCGTAACCGATCGTAATACGTTACCGATTGCGGCAATCTATACACTTCCTATTTTTTAGCGAAATGTGCGCCGAGTGTTTTGGGTCCGCGCTGGGGAATGAGGATGGAAGACTACGTCCTAGTTTTTTCGTTAATGACGAAAAACTATTCATTTTCCTATCAATTGTTATACACCGATTTGTAGAGAATGAATGGGCCTAGATAACTAGATATAGAATGTTATCTAGATATAGTTCAGATATAAACTTACATGATCCTGTAAAGATGTGGTTTTTCTCGATGTTTACCTCTTTCTTCTAGGAACTTTCCACTTTCACTCGAGATTACACTCTTGTAACACTTTCACAGGGTAGTACACTAATCAATAAACACATGAAATATTACATGGCGCAGTACTATCAGAAGAAAAAGTGTTGTGAGCATTTTATTTATGGTAATAAAAAGAGAATAATATTCGTTGTTTTACATTTTCAAATTTTAGTTTTTCGTGTAATTATCGTTTTTGTGTGGTAAAATAGGTACCACAGTATATTTAGAGGTAAAATATATTAATAGAAAGCGCTAAAAATGGTAGATCGAGATGAAAATTATTCTGTATTTTCTTTTAGGTAGGTACCTATTCCTACCCCATCAATACTCTAGTACTACCAATACTCTAGTTACTGTAAATGTCACTTCTTGTACCTGGTCACTGAATAAATGATAAATCAATCAATCAAATTATTCATATTTATTTATTCCTTGTAACAATGGGTATTGTATAGGAAATTCTGTAAGTATTTTCTTTCTTTTGTCTTACCTATTCCAACCCCAGAGAACCCTATCAATACTCTAGTACCTATTTTCACTCTAGTAATAACATTCCTAGATCAACTATCAATAATATTGAAGTTATTTTTGCTACCAACTTTAATTTTTTTCATCTCGGTTTCTATCGCAAAATTACTCTGAGAATTCATACGAACCATTCCTTGATCCGCTCCCCCCGATTCCATCTTGATTTTACATTTAGAGCGCTGCTAGGTTTCAAAATTTTTACTTGGTCACAAAATATTTTCTGAACCAAGTAGCACTCCATAATCGGGGGAGCGGTCTAAGGAAAAGTTTGTATGAATAATTAGAGTAACATTTGCAATAGAAACAGAGGTGAAAAAAAATGAAAGGAGCAAAACTAACTTCAATAATATTGATAGTCGGTTTAGAAATAATTTGATCTTAGGTTTAGGATCAAAATGGGGCGTCTAAAGTATGGAGAATAATTTCGCACCAAAAACAGAAAATGACATAATATTTGTAACATACAGTTATTTCACTTACAAGATCACTCCCGATTTGGGAAATAATATCCTCATCATCATGGCCTATGCTATGCTCAAGGATGGACGTCTTTCAACTCACACTAGCTTACTATCAGTGTCAACTTCCCAAGGCATCATCATTAGGTACCATCATGGATTTTGCTATGCTCAACTTATACTACATGCTTACCATACTTACTATCAGCAACCAGTTCAGCTTCAGTTGGGCGTGAAGGCTCGAAAAATCAGTATGATGTGGTGGAGGGTCAAGGAATTGATTGCGACGGACTTAGAATAATTTCGTGTCAGAAACAGAAAAAGCAAAATATAGGTGGTCAAGATGCGAATTTCACCCCTCGATTTTGGGAAAAATCATGCATGAAATTATTCTAACTCACAGTCAAAGGTCAATGTGAACTTGCCATCAGGTGTAAAGAGAATGCTAATTGAAAAACAAAATTCTGTTTTTTGACTAGGTAACTTTCATCAGTCTATCTAGTGAGAAATTTTTGAAAAGAAACAACAAAAGTAGCTACACAACCGTCCGTTTCCCACCTTATTACCAGACCTTACTACCAGTAGTAACAACATAATATTATATTTTGCCTTTTAGTTAGTACACTAAATTTATCAAAAGGACATGCAAATAATTTATTTACTTAGTGTTACAATGCAATGGAGCTATGTTTCAAGGCACATTGTAATAGAAAAATACAGCAACAATATAAGGTGCTTCTAAAATATATGCCACGGCTGCAATGGAAGTAAGAGTCATGCATATAGATTACAATAGTGAAAAAATTTCGTGCCCCGAAATCGTTAAATTGATTTGAGAAATTAAACGAAGTTAAATACGAATTGCTTCATTTTGCATAACACGTCCGTCAAGTAGAACGCAGAATACAAAAACTTACCAGTTATTAAAACGGCTGATTTCACGACTTCACGTAACGAGTAATTTGGGGTGTTTCTAAGTTCATCACCTTAATTACAAGTTATTTACACAAAGTTTACACATTACACAGTAATTATTATTATTTATTCCACTATGTGGTACAAAACTATTGCATGAGTTGATTGACCTCGCGTTGCACACACATATGTACGCACGCTGCGTATGTGTCTTTGCACTTTAATTAACGTGTCTGTTTTTTTAACACTGCTCGTGCTCGCCGTCGGGTGTCGCTGGAAAAATTCTAGCACTTCTTTTAACTTGCCAGAATATCCTGGTCCAGGTAGACCAGTACACACAAAACGTTCGCGTCGGTACTGCGTGCTCGACTGCGAGGCGAGCAGCCAGCAAGTGCGCGAACTAAATGCGCAGAAGGCCATATTGTAATTCTGTGGCAGGGTGCGCGCTAGCGCCGCGGACGCGGCCGCGCGGGTCGGTTGAACAAGCCGTGACCACGTGGGCTGTCTGTTTTGATTCAATACAATACGAGATGGCTTAATACAAGTAAAACAATTTATTTTAATGACATTTTTTGTTTGGAAAAATAAAGATTAATTTCCAGATATAAATGTATCATTTTCGTAATCACTATACATGATACTTTCTCCCATTGCAGCCGTGGCATATATTTTAGAAGCACCTTATATATTACAACGCAAACAAAAACCAGTTTCAAGGCACATGATGCACTTACAAAATAAACATTCATATATTTACAAGTTTATGTTTACAAAAAAAATATCCATCTACATATTATATAAGGTGTAACAAAATTAGCTGAAACTATTTTAACTGGTGCTTTTACCTACGAAACTGAACAACTTTCCCCATGGAACCCATAGTCAAATCGCAAAAAATAAATTGGCTCTCCCATACTAACTCGATCAGCTGATCAGTCAACTTAGTATGGGAAGTTCAATTTTTTTTGAGATTTGACTATGGGTTTCATGGGGAAAGTTGTTCAGTTTCATGCGTAGAAGCAACAGTTAAAATAGTTTCAGCTAATTTTGTTAGACCTTATATACACCCCCCCAAATGAGCTAGCCAAGCCGAACGAGATGTTGTAAATGCTGTATAGTCGGAGGGGGGGGGGGGATGAGAGCTAAAAATGACCAAAGTGACGACAGAAAGGCTAATTTATATGTTGATGTTCCTGTCCGCCATCTGTATATGGTTCTTGTATACCCTCCTTGCAGTCGGGTAAGAAGAATATACTGTTGTTTTATACTATACTTACTGTACTTCTTATACCTCCCTAGCCCCGCCCAAGACCCCAAAATTCTGCTTAGTGCCGACTTTTACCTAAATGTTTTCATCTAGTAAAACAAAAAGGTATGAGTGACAATTGTCCTGGCTATGGAAATCATGATTATTTGGGTTCAAAGAATACGAACAGTAAGGCATTCAAATCTTGCATTCAAAAACCTTTTAAACACACTTTCATTCCGAACAAAGCAGAGCCTACCGTGTGCGTTGCCTTTTACGCTCCCAAGCATCCCGTGGTTTCAGACTTGGGGCGTTGTGCCATACACGCCAGCAAGCCGGGAAGCAAAGGGGGACGCCACAGGCCACGCACCGACCAAGCACCTTTTTCTCCTTGCCATTCCGTATGCATATCTCACATCGCTTACGGCTTTTATCACCCTTCAATAACTCGGGATCGTGTGTGACATTCCTGTTCAGCCTCATTTCTTCGCCAACGACCTCGGGAAGAGCTACTATTTGGGCAGGGGCGTGCACCTCAAGTATTCTCTTCGCGAGAACGTAGCGAAACTCGCGATGCGTCAACACAGGCATGCCACACCTCTCCCGAGACTTGGTGAAAAGGACGTAAGCGTTTAGAATGCTTACGTTCAGCAGCCGCTTGAATATTTTCATGTACCATTTCAACCCACGCTTTCGCTCCATCAGATACATGGAGAGTTTTTGATCTTTTAGATCAACTCCTCCCATGGACCTGTTGTAGTCACGCACACATACAGGCTTCACTAGAGGCTTGCCGGCCCTCGATCCCATGTAAGTGTCAGAATTGTGGTAGGTGGAGATCATGCTCACCACCTTGGAGTCTTTCCATGCCAGCACGGTAACATCTCCACAATGGCGCGCTACTATCGTCCCCTTTGCCACATTATTCGGCATCTTACCTAGTTCTTTAGGCACGTTGTTACGGTTCGAACGCAATGTACCCAGACAATCAAAGCCTATACTCTTGAGGTACCGTGCCAACGCAGGACAATTATAGAAATTGTCCATCGTCACAAAGTGCCCCCGATGCTCCAGACCTTTCAATAGCTCGAGTACTGTGCGAGTACTCTTGGCACCCAAATCTGCACTAAGTGCCGGACCAGCATGGACTTCAGAATTTTTACCCGTATATATCTCAAATTTGTACATGTAGCCCGTAAGTGACTCACAGAGCTCATATGATTTTATTCCAAAACGTGCGGTCTTTGTCCTTATTGTTTGAGCCCAGGACAAGCGGCCCTTCCATAAGGTCAAAGACTCGTCAATGCTAACATTTTCAGACAAGTTATACAGGGAGGAGAATTTTTTGTTGAGGTGTGAGATCACGGGAGCTAGTTTTACTAGTTTTGCCGACAGAACTTCTCCCTGATTTGAATTCAAAAGGCGACTCGCATCGATATTTGAAATGAACTGCAGGAATTTGTTCAGCAAAACATAGCGATTGTACGTGATGATTTTCCTGAACTTGGGCATTTCAAGAATTTCATCTTTCATCCAGTATTCATATAGAGATGTTCGCGAATTGATGCCCATCAATATAAAAACTGCGAACAATTTCATTATTTCGTCTTCGTCAGCGTCAACCCACTGACGCAGGCGAGACAATGGCTTCAGTCTGTTCTCATCTTTCATTTTATCGATCGTCTCTTTGGCGTATCGATTAGTTTCTTGGACGATCAGCTCTCTGATGTCCTCGCTCCAGATGTCAGCGAAGGCATCATAGGGCGTCTTGTAATCTTTGACAGGTCCCGGGTCAGGACCGCAAAAATCTTCGCGGGTGCCCCTGAACGTGTCAAAGTTTTCTTGCCAATCATAACTAGTAGACACGCCCAAGAGTTCGATAGCGTCATCCATAGCTCTTTGTACAGCATTTACCGCATCTCGTAAGGGCTCTTCTAGCTCATCGTCGTCAGGAATGTCCCTCACCGTTCCCGTGTCGTTAGTGACTTGGACAGCGTCCATGTCGAACTCATCGTCAAAGTCACTGTCCAAATCACTACTAGCTACTGCTGACCTGGAGACACGCCGCCGCTTTGCCGTCGTTCCCGACGTTGACGGGCAAACGTCGGCCTCTACGGAGCTCGCACTGAGAATGTTAAGATGTTCCTCAACATTCTCATTACGATCCTGCGTAGATGTGTCAGACATGCAGTGGGGGATTGAGGAGAATTCCTGAGCCAAGAACGACTCATCCAGCCACCGCTTCACATGCCCCGGTTCGTGCGCGGCCAGGTCGTCTGCATCCTCGTCGGACATGTCCAACGCCTCCTCTATCTCAGTGGTGTTGCTAAAAAAAGGAATAATCAGTCTTAAGACAATACTTACAGGTCGTGACTGAAGAAAAATATGTACACCAGAACATAGCAAGGTTGTTCTGGGTTTGTTCAGGGCAGGGTTGATTGCACCAGAGTACACGGCAGGTCCCCTATGCGGTGGACAGACCAGATCAAGTCCGCAGTGGGAGAGCGGCTACATAGATGCACCAGAAGAGCTAAGGTGAGAGAAGATAGCTTGTTCGACGGGCCACCAATGTTACCTCACGATGACCACGATCACTCTGCCATGAGTGAACAGACTTACTAGAGACCAAAACGAGAAAAATTTACTATGATAAATCAGTAAAAGCAATTCAAAATATCTTATAACTTACCGCAATAGAGCAGACATCAGAACCGTGTCCGAACGAATGGTGCCTCCGGGGGTACGCACCGATGGCACTGACGGTTCCTGTTTAAACAATCTAGAACCCCCCGGAGACTTTACCACCGGGTATGCAGACGGCACGCGCTCTACACTTGAAACCACCGGCATGTCCGTCGTAGGCAGGGGCAGTGAACTGTAAAAAAAATAAAAAAATAAATCTAAGGGATTTAGGATGATCCGATACTAGATGGGAAAAATATATTGATATACGTACGATATGGAGGCATCGTTCATCATCAAAGTGCGCCTTGAAAATCGCACTGGCCGCGATTGGGGCGAGGGCGAAGGCGTCCTCGTCCTATCGGTCGATGATAATCTGATAATTATGAATATTATTTTATTAAAACAATCCATTTTAGCTCTACCACACAAATCCCCCATTAAGTTGCAGAATAAAAAAAATCGATAGTGCAAAACAAATAAAATTGTATTCTAAGTCACACGTAACTTAGAATAATATTATTTTATCAAAACGATACATTTTAGCTCTACCACACACATCCCCCATCATGATGCAGAATAAAAAAAAAGCGGTAGTGCAAAACAAATAAAATTGTATTCTAATCTAAGTCACACGTGACTTAGAATTATAATATAATTTTATCAAAACAATACATTTTAGCTCTACCACACTCATCCTCCATCATGGTGCAGAATTAAAAAAAAAAGTGCAAAAAAAAATTAAATGTTATTAGTCGCACGTGACTAAAACTTAGAATACATTTTTTTGCACTGATTTTTTTTATTTCGCATCATGATGGAAGATGGGTGTGGTAGAGCTAAAATCTATAATTTTGATAACACATGACTATAAAATTAAAAATTATAAAAAAAATATGAATATTTTTTTTGCACTTTCGATTTTTTTTTCAGGATATATTCACACAACTGCAACACATACAAACAGACACACACAGTCTTTCAAAATTAGTATTTCGTTCGACTAATACACAAACCCCTTCAAAAATCAGTCAATCGATCAATCTTACCGACCACGCCTTGATTTCGGTAAATAAAATAATTTGGAAATATCACAAAAACAAATTGGTCAGAACTGAAACACTTTTTTCTCGACCGTACTTGATTTATTTATTTTTAATTAGCGTATAAATTGTTATACAAATTAGTAAAACAAGTTACTTATTAAATATAAAACACATAATGTGTAAATATGTCTTTGCAATACGAATATTCTATAAAACTTACCGTATTTTCCTTGAATGCATTATTTCACTAAAACAACTAACACACAGCACAACCACGTACAATGCACCAAACGGAAAGATGGCGGAACAGTGTTGCCAACAATAATTTTGAGATTCCGCCGACTTTATTACGAAATTCCGTTAAAAATCCGTTAAATCTCGTATTTACAGACAATTTCTATTTTTCTTTTTGTATTACAGAATAATTATTTTACTAGCTAGCCTGATAAAGCCTCACGATACTGTTGATACAATATTACAGTTTCCACAAAGAGTATCTATCGGTTTGTATACTTTTTTCAACCATAAACAGAGCGCGCCAAGAAAAGGACCTATAGGTCGCGTGAAAATAATTGAAATCCATCTTTATTTGATGTAAAATCTTTTGCTACTAAATTCCGCCAACAAACCCGTTAGCCGTCAAAATAGTATTTCTTCCGTTTCCTTATAACATAATCCGCTAGATATGACGGGAAATCCGTTAAATTGGCAACGCTGTGGCGGAATTGGCGGAGTTTACGTGTTGATGTGTTGATAACGTAGTGTATTATATTCTCTTTGGTGTTGACCAAAATGAAAATATTGATTACTAACAAAGACATAATATAATCTACGATAGACAAGAATGTTCAAGGCACTAGATCTGTGGTTCAAGGCAACATATACTGATATATGTTAGAACTAAAGTTCGCTGCAGCGCTAAACATTAGTTATGTCGTCTAACCAAACCATTAAAACATGCAGCGCTAGATCACCTAGAGTATAGTTTTCTTGCGACCAAAACATTGTAAGCGCCATGAAATTCATGGCACTTACATAGTTTATTATATTCTCTTTGGCAATTACGCGTTTCGTTCGACGTAGTGTAACAGAAAGCCATTCCTATAGATTTTACACCCCAGAAGTGACACATCTTTTGTATCTACAAAAAAAAATCATACTCTAGTTCATAATATAAGTAGTTAAATAATTTAAAAAATAGTAAAGTGGTGAATGTTATGCGTTTATTTAAGCTCAAATATAAAAATCGATAAATTAATCCAACATATTGTTCCTGATTACATGTAAATAAATAAATGTACTTTTCTCATAAGTTGTACTTACTTATTTTCCTTTATAGGGATATAAAAAGTACTTTCCACCTCGAGAGCAACACTATTCTAAACTCGAGTCATGTACTTTGAATCCTTTGCTCTGCTCTGGATTCAATAAACACTCTGGCCTTGAAAACAGTTGTTTGCTCTATAGATAAGTGTTTTTCAGTCTTTTCGAATACGCGACCCATTTACAAGTTAAGAAATTCTAGCGACCCCTTTGTGTCCATAAATTTATTTCTTTTTTGGGACTTACATCAAAATATTATCATTATTAAGTTGTAATGGGCGAGCAGCTTATAGCTGATGTCCCTTTATGTGTTAGTGTTACTGCACTAAATTGGATTGTCTGCACCATTTATCTAGCCACTCTGTTTTTTAAAACTATTCACGGAGGGGGCATGAACCACATCCTGAGGCAGCTTGTTCCAGATTTTTATCACTGTTATTTAGTTCTATATTCAGTTTATATACGTCCCATTTTTTGTTTTAGTTTACTAGAAACACTATTTTTTCTTTTGTCCACGACCCCCGAGTAAGGCTTTGCGACTCCCCTAAGGGTCGCGACCCACAGTTAGAATAACACTGCTCTAGGTAAACAACAGTGACACAGGTTACCTGCAAGGCAAATTTCATCAAGATTGGTTGTGTTGAAGCGTGAAAAGGTATAACAAACTTGATAATGTGTTCACATTTATAATATTTACTAAAGATTTCCCTCTAGCAACATTTTTTAAATGTTTTTAAGAGGGATTAACTCTTTTCTTCATCGTGGTTACTTGCAAACCACTGATTTAGGTAAAAAGTATAAAAACGAAATTTTTTTTTCGATCGATATAAGTTTTATATATAGTTCCCATACAAAAACATTGCGAAAGATTTGTTTTTCTAAACCTTGACAATAATGTCGACCACCCACAAAGGGCCTCGCCAGTTGAAGGAAAATGGCGCTTCTGGCGACGCCAGTTTACGTGCGACCGACTGCTGGAGCCGTGCCTGGTGAGTGGTAACGATTATAAATGTGTTGGGGGATGGCCAATTTTTTCAACTCTGAAAACGGATTCGTGATTAGGGACCGCAGATATCGATTTTGGAAGCAATCGGTCTAGTAAGTAAAAAATCAAAATGGCGGCCACTTTCGTCAATTCTGACAAAGGATTCGTTAAAAGGGACTTCTGGGACCCTCAAATTTTGGAAGCAAGCGGTCCAGTAACTAAAAAGTTCAAAATTGCGACCACTTTTTTTAATTCTGACAAGACAAATCTAACGACACCTCACACTCCAAAATCCATCTAGCCGTTTAGGCTACAGGACGAGCCTACAGGCTACAGGACATACACACATACCTACGTACGTACACACACACACACATTTCACACATTACACACATAATATGACACACACACATTACAGACAAATTACACACATACACACACACACACACATTACATACACATAAATTACATAAATAC
This sequence comes from Coleophora flavipennella, assembly GCA_947284805.1. Taxonomy (NCBI): domain Eukaryota; kingdom Metazoa; phylum Arthropoda; class Insecta; order Lepidoptera; family Coleophoridae; genus Coleophora; species Coleophora flavipennella. The sequence goes on from OX369257.1 coordinate 2,757,263, forward strand.
ATTACGCACACAACCACACTACACACACCCATTACAGACAAATTACACACACACAATACAGACAAATTACACACCTTATATATTATGAAAATCAATTCTTAAGGAGTATGCTCCAAAAATACTTCAAAAAACATAGGTGTTTCAAAAAACGTGACACGGCCATTAGATCACTAGATTTTACTCCTCATATTTTTTCAAACCGGGCGCCATGAAAATCGATTCTTATTGAGTAAACTCCAAAAAAATTATATTCAAATAATAATCAAACTACGTTTGTGTGGAGCGTAATAGGATGAAACCCCACTAAAAACTAAGTCAAGGGAATTTTCATATAATTAACCGTTTATCATAACAGCACGAACAATGTACATTGTTCGTACACTACGGTAGTCATTTCACACTAAAGGTGAATTTCTCCAACAGTGTTTTTAATTGAGAATTTTTCTTCCTTTTAATGTGTGAAAGATGCAATAAAGAGTTGTTGTTTTAGGCGTAGCATGAGGTCCATTTTGTGTACCCACAAATGTCAAATGTAGACTTCGAAGCGCGACAAAACGGTTCTATCTCAACACCGAGCATGGCCCTCGCGAGTTAAGACTGGTCTCGCTCTCATCTGTCATTTGTAGAGTGTGTAGAGATTTTTATCTCGTGCCGAGCATGAACACACCGGGAATAGATAGGCTAATTTTGACGTTTGATTGAAGACATATATGTCGGCACCCCCTTGAGGTATCGACAAACTTCTAGCGACTGTTTATAGATTTTTTGTGTTTTATTATTGTTTTATCATCAAATAACAAATTAGGTACTTACTTTTTCCTTTGCTTAAATCTCAGAAACTTGCACGAAAACCAACGGAGCCAGACAGTCTCCTCACCTCCAAAGAGCATATAATCACTACGTTTGCCCACCTCATAAACAATAACAGTTGTTTTTGTGTCAAATTATTACTTAATCAAGCAAACTTTCATATCTCGGTCTCTTTTTGGAAATACAAACCAAAGAATTTGCGAACAACAAAACAAAATCATAAAAAGATTTGTCGCCTATATACCTGCTATGTCGCCGCGACTTTTTACTCTACACACTCTCTACCTGTAACGGCATGCTCGCACACGCGACAAAAGCCCGTAGAAAGAGATAATTTTCTCTTGTCGCGCGCGACATATGTCTATGACCTCATGCTACGCCTGCAGGGAACGAATGTGTCTATGTGAGTACTGGCACGTTACGTTATGTGGCAGGCGTTTTTGAATGAAGGTGTCAATGTTTGTTATTGATTGCTCTTCTGTTTTATATGGTCTGTCTGAGTAGAAAGAAAATACAATTTTTATTTCAATATGTTTATTGTTGTTTCGATCTATGCTAAATCTCTCACAGTCTAAGTGTCTAAGTCAAATTATTGAAGCTTGAGCTTGTATGCATTATCGTGGTGCTTATAATTTTTGAAAAATAAATCTAATTATTTATGGTTTTAAAAAAAAGGTTACATAATAGAGCGTCTGACCAGCGCCCATCCAGCTCCAAAACCCCGAAAACTTTCAGCTTGAGTTGCACAATCGCTTCGAATGCCTAGGAGACTGCGAGAATGTGGACGATTATAACGACAGGTTCGTGGAAATTGTCCAAACGGTCGGGTCTAAGATTTTCAAAACTCGCCGTTCAAACAGAACCAAAAAAATCTGACTTGACCAGCAACCTCATGGAAGAAAGACGAAGATTGGTTTTGCAGTCCTCTGAAGACGCTACTCAGTATCGGCAACTAAACAGGCAGATCTCTAAGTCCCTAACTCGCGATTTGCGCCACTATAATACAAATTGTATTAAAGAGGCGATTGAGAACAACAAAGGCTCAAAAGTGTTCGCGAGAGATCTGTCTGTTGGTCAAAGTCAACTGACCAAGCTGAAGACTGAGGACGGCAGGATCATATCGTCTAAGACTGAGTTGCTGGAAGAAGTTGAGAAGTTCTACGGACAATTGTACACGACCACACGTCTGCCTGTCAGCGATCTGGCTAAAGACCCAAGAGCTAGACTTACTCGACATTATACCGAAGATATCCCGGACGTCAGCCTGTACGAGATTAGAATGGCTCTTAAACAGCTTAAAAACAATAAGGCACCGGGTGATGATGGAATTACGGCTGAACTTCTGAAAGCAGGTGGAACACCGGTACTTAAAGCTCTTCAGAAATTATTTAATTCCGTTATACTTGAAGGACAAATGCCTAAAGCATAGCACAGAAGTGTGGTCGTGCTTTTCTTCAAAAAGGGCGACAATACCCTGCTGAAGAACTACAGACCCATCTCACTTCTGAGCCATGTCAACAAACTGTTTTCGAGGGTCATTACGAATCGTCTCGCACGCAGGTTTGACGACTTCCAGCCTCCCAAACAAGCCGGTTTCCGAAAAGGATTTAGTACCATAGACCACATACATACGCTGCGGCAGAATATACAGAAGACCGAAGAGTACAATCAGCCACTATGCTTGGCGTTCGTGGACTATGAGAAAGCCTTCGATTCGGTCAAAACCTGGGCTGTGTTACAGTCTCTCTCTGTGCCAAATTGACTATCGATACATCGAAGTGCTGAAGTGTTTGTATGAAAACGCCACCATGTCGGTTCGCCTCCAGGATCAAAACTCGGAACCTATCCAGCTGCAGCGAGGGGTGAGACAGGGAGACGTTATATCTCCGAGACTGTTCACCGCCGCCCTGGAAGATGTTTTTAAGCTTTTGGACTGGGGTGGACTCGGCATCAATATCAACGGCGAGTACATCACACACCTTCGATTCGCTGACGATATCGTGGTCATGACTGAGACTTAGGCACAATGCTCGATGGCCTCATTAGAGCCTCTCAACAAGTGGGTCTTAGAATGAACATGTACAAGACGAAAATTATGTCAAACGTCCGTGTCATACCTACTCCTCTGAAGGTTGGAGGCTCTACACTCGAAGTTGTTACCGAATATGTATACCTGCGACAAACAGTCCAGTTAGGTAGGTCCAACTTCGAGAAAGAGATCAATTGTCGAATCCAACTCGGCTGGGCAGCGTTCGGGAAGCTTCGCAATATCTTTACGTCCCAGATACCGCAGTGTCTTAAGACCAAGGTCTTCGACCAATGTGTGTTGCCAGTGATGACGTACGGAACTGAGACATGGTCGCTTACTATGGACCCATAAGAAGGCTCAAGGTCACCCAAAGGGCAATGGAGCGTGCTATGCTCGCAGTTTCTCTGCGTGATCAAATCAGAAACGAGGAGATCCGTAAGAGAACCAAAGTAACCGACATAGCTCTCAGAATTGCTAAACTTAAGTGGCAGTGGGCGGGGCACATTGCTCGTAGAACAGATGGCCGTTGGGGCAGTAAAGTTCTCGAGTGGCGACCACGCACCGGAAAGCGTAGTGTAGGCAGGCCTCCCACTCGGTGGACCGATGACCTGGTGAAGGTCGCGGGAAGCCGCTGGATGCGGGCAGCGCAGAACCGGTCGTCGTGGAGATCCTTGGGGGAGGCCTATGTCCAGCAGTGGACTTCCTTCGGCTGATATGATGAATAGAGTGACAAGAATAGGGTAGTCTACCTTTTTATAATTACAGCGCAGGTGCGCAGAATTATCGATAAATAAATAAAAATATTAACTGTATAACGATTTATTACATGATAAATGATGGTTAAATAAAATATAAAATTTTATGTACTTTAAACATACACATAAAAGCCAATGCCTTTAAAATGAGGTTCTATATTTCGACCTATTAAACTTTTGCGTATGTATAAATTTTATAATTTATGTATGACAAAAATGGCATCGTGATAACTATAAAATACGAAATAAACAATTTACACTTATAAATATTAGTCCATAACAATTTTTTCAATATTAAAAATAATAAGGCAAGATTTTTCAATCAGTGTTTGGTTAAATAAAATGTATGGTATTCTTCATTTTTATATTGAAAAACATAGTAAATAAAGGTACAATGGTTCATAATCCAAATCAGAAATGAGGAGATCCGTAGAAGAACAAAGCTAACCGACATAGCACACAGAATGGCCGTGGGCGGGGCCCAGATGGCCCTCGGGGCATTCAAGTTCTCGAGTGGCGACCGCGCACCGGAAGACGTAGCGTAGAGAAGGCCTCCCACTCGGTGGACCGACGACGACGGCAGTGCAGGACCGGTCGTTGTGGAAATCCTTGGGGGAGGCCTTTGCCAGGGGACGTCTTTCGGCTGATAATATTATGATGATGATTTTAATCCCGTTGAATATATTTTTTTTGTTACTTCTTTAGAGTGCCTTGTGATGAGGAAATAGCTGTTAACAATTTAGATGATCCGTAAAAACCTTGAGTTATTTTACAATTGAAAGCATATTATGTTATAGCAACAGAAACAGATGTTTTTTTATTATTATCATAAGGCCCGGTATCCACTAAAGCGGAGAGCAGCGGAGGTTTGTCATTTTTTTCCATACAATGGATCGAAGTGGAGAGGACATGAAGAGATGTGAGGTCTATTGTATAAAAAACACGCACATCTTCGCTCCTTGCCGCTTTGTTGAATACCGGGTCTAATGTTCATTTATAATAGAAAAACCAAACACATGAAATATAAGAAAAAAAACCATGTCATTATTGATTGTAGGCGCTATCGTTATGTATCGTTCAACGGAAATACAAAACGTTTCGTCCTGTATCTTAGGCCACAGAGTAAGAATCCATATAGCAGGGGTCCAAGGTTTTTGACGTTTGCATCACAGCCGACATCACTAGTGACTGGTCACTTCTTTGTTCCTTGTCTGTTTTGTCCTGAACGGTAATTGGCAGATAAGGCCCCCTTCCCGTCTCGCCCCCCGGACCCCACAGGTTTGCCGTCTCTGTTGGACAACTGTATGAATTCTTTAGACTGTGATGATGCTAACAAAAGTCCCATTGTCGCACTGCACCGTACGCCTGTACTGGTCACACGCACATGTGTACGTATCTTAAGATTCATTCATTGATGGATGTAAAATAAGTCATTTATATCAAATCAGTGTGTGCTGTTGTGAAATAAAGATTTGTGAAATGTACCATAATTTCTTTCTTTTTTATTTTTTTGTATGACTCGGTTTGGTTGGTGGTAGGGCATTTTCTAAGCCCGCCTGGCTAGCTGCCATCATCTTATCTAAGTCTTGCCGCCTAAAAACGATGTTAACAGCACGGCTTGAAGATAAGATAGCCAGTTGCCTATTGCGTTGGGGAATCTTGTTAAGCCCGCTACCATCTTCGGCATCCTCATTACTTATCATCAGGTGAGATGATGTCAAGGGTTTACCAGTTGTGGATAAAATAGCAGCTCTAATTATTTTGGAAATTGCACGCATACAAGGTAAGGAGCCGTAACAAGGATCATACCAACTTTTCCCAAGACCCATAGCCCATTCGCAAAAAAAATTGAACTCTTCATACAAATCGATCAGCTAATTGACCAATTTTGTGCATTTTTGTATGGAGTCAAATGTGAATTTTTGTATAATGAGTAGAAGCCCCAGTTAACGGGTCCTTTTACATCCTATCTATATACAGTATTGTTCATCATATAAACTTCATATACGCCCCTGGCCTCCCCCGTCTCTACGTCTCCGTTGGACGACTGTATGGATTATTTAGACTATAGTAATAGTATTCTATGCTCATTTCTGGTAATTTCCTTTCCAAAAATCTTGTATGATTAGTCAGTAGGTATGTTCAGGCTAGCGCGGAGGCGGGCAGACTGCTGTGCTTGGTCTTGGCCTTGTGCACGAACACCTTGATGCATCCGTTGAAGTCCGCGCTGACGAGCACGTGCCCAGTCTGCGTGGACGCCACCATGCCGCTGTCCACGCTGCCCTGTGGGCGACAGGATTAAGATCAGAACTTAATAGTTGTCAGTCGTGTGTATAAGAACTTGGGCACGGGCGGGCGCCGACAGAATAGGGTATTTGACAGTGTTTAAAATAAATTATAAAATATTATTCACCAAATAAAGGAATCAGGAATAAGGAATTCAGGGAATCCTACTTTGGGGCCAGATGACCATGTGTGATTTGTCCCAGAATATTTTTTTTTTTTTTTAAATAGCATTTCTGCTACAAAAGCATAAAAACTTATTCATTTAACATTTTATTCTAATTTCAATTTTATATTTATCAAAATCACTAAATTAGTTTGTCAAAGACGATGACGTAACGAGTTTGTAACACGAACAATTTCAGAACAAAATGTCGTTTTTGACAGTTGATAAAAAGTGACTCAAATAACTAGCAGTCAAATACCGGATTATTTGCAGGGGGACGCAACTACAAGTCAGTATAATAGGTGGGACTTGTTCTACATTATTGAATCCGATTATCCTTATTAAATCAGTAATTTTAATTTCAAGGAATTTAGACGTTTTTAGTGTTGCGGCCAGTGTTACCAGAGACACAGTAATTACCGTAGATGCACGGTATTTTTGGCCAATACACGGTCTACGGTAGTGATCCACTACCATGTCTTTTTCTACGGTATTTGTGGATATTAACTACCGTGCAGTAGTAAGGGCAAACAGCACAGTAAAAGTGTGAAATCGAAGATCTCGAAGTACAATATACATAAAACGAAGCGCAGTTTTGTCGCCTGCAGTTGGCAACACCGGGCACGCCGGCCCTTTTTATGTAGAAATTGAAATAGCTGTGTTGATTTTACACGAACTAAGAACATGTTATCAAAAATGACGGCAGCCATTTATGAAAAAAAGTACTTGTTTTAGGTGATTAAGAATCTGTTTGATATTAATTAAAAATATTGAAAATTCAAGGTTGTTTCAGTCGCATTTTACACGGTATTTTTCACCTGGTGCGGCTGTAGAAGAAACACTCTTTAATAATATGCCTGGAAAAATATGTTTACCGAGGATCACTACTCAAATAAACAGGAGAGATTAAGAAACAAAACATTAAGATTAAGTATTCAGGATTGTTATCATTACATAGTATTTTTCAAAACAAAAACCCTTTGAGTTATCGTTATGTAAAACTACAGCTGTCAGATCCCTTTGAGTTATCGTTGTGTAAAACTACACCTGGCAGATCCCTTTGAGTTATCGTTGTGTAAAATTACAGCTGTAAGATCCCTTTGAGTTATCGTTATGTAAAACTACAGCTGTCTGATCCATTTGAGTTATCGTTAAGACAGCTGTCAGATCCCTTTGAGTTATCGTTATGTAAAACTACAGCTGTCAGATCCCTTTGAGATATCGTTATTTAAACTACAGCTGTCAGAATATCATAGTGTAGTTAGACAGATCGACTAAAGAAACGGTCCTAGCCCAGTGCGACCAGCGGAATCAGGATCACATGTTTCTGAATGCCATCGCAATCCAAACGACCGATGTGCAATACGCCATGGGAGCAAAACGTCCGTAATTTATAAGGTAAGCTAGTCCGCAAAGTAAAAAGCAAAACGCCCTAATTTAATGTGTCAGTGATCGGGCAGTGGTATCTGCCTTTTTGTTATTCGTAGATTGTTTATTGTGGCTCTTAAGACGTGTACGAGGCCTTATAGACATCTTGAAAACTTCTAAGAGTTGGGTTATTACCCACAACCGCCACCAACACGGCCAGACCCCCCCCCCCCCCCGTGTGTGTGTGGAGTATGGCGTAATGTTCGAGTTTTGGAAGTGCCCCGTGCATCAGCAGTGGGGAAGTTATGGGTTGTTAAAGATTCTAGTTTAGTTTTAATATTTGTTTTCTAGGGCTCCGTATGCCGAAGGAGCCAATGGAATCCTATAACTAAGCCTACGCTCTGTCTATCTATGCGACCTTCAAAAGGGCTGTATCTTTTGATCCGTGATAGGTAGCCGGCTGAAGTTTTCACAGAAAATGTGGTGAAAAACAATGGACTACTGCGTAGTATAGGCCATATACAGTTATATTAACATTTTTGAGTAAAAAATAATGTGATTTTTTACTTTGGTGGCAACACAAAAAAATCACGATAGGGCAGATTTGAAAAAAAAAACGCCTGGAGATGTAAAAATAATATTACCTTAACCCAAATCCGTCCATAAGTTTGGGAGCTAGAGTACCTGACGGACGGAGGGACGTACAGACACATACACATTTTTTATTTTTTAAACTATTAGTGTAAGACAATGGATCCCCATTAAAATCTCAACTTTGATTTTTTTGCCATCACAATACCTTCTTCACTCCTTCGTCGCTCGAAAGTAAAAAAATAAGAAGGTCACCATACAAGAAACGTTTTTTATGAGGTTCTTTGTTGTTGCTCTGTCGCAAAAACATTAATACACACAAGCGTATTGTATTAGTGAGGACTTTTGAGTGGCTTTCTGTTTTTTGTTTGATTTTTATAATGTTACATTAGCTGTAAGTCTTCCTATTAAATAAATAAATAAATAAACTCCAAAGTTTCATCATAATAACTCATATACGTCCTCACTGAGGGACTCGAGCCTACCCTGTATTAGGGCGATCGGGTCTTAGGTCGACTATTCTCAGTCGACTAGGCTCAGTGCGGGTTTGTCGACTTCACACACAACCTTCGAGTTTCATCGCAGGTGTGTGCAGGTTTCCTCACGATGTTTTCCTTTACCGTTAAAACAATCGGTGAGCATATGTACGTAAGTTTCGAAAACTTATTGGTACATTTGCCGTACGGATTTGAACCCGGTGTATCTCTGGTTAGGAGGACCGAGTCGTTAACGGTTAAGCCACCGACGTTTTAAACCGTAAAGTATACCTAACAATAATAAAAACCGGCCAAGCGCGAGTCGTACCCACGCCAAGTATCCAAGACTGAATTAAAAAAAAAAACTGTCGCTCTCATGGAGAGAACGCAACCGTCAGTGCGCGAGTCCAACCCTTACTTGGCCGGCTTTTAGTTTATTTTATTTATGACACAGAAATTTATCTTTTCGAAAGTAAAGTCGACGGAAATTACCATCGTCTCTTCCTCTTGCTCCTCCAGACCTTGAGCAGCCAGCCTCGCCTGCTCCTCCCTCTCCTGTATAGTTCTGATCATGTAGTCCGGGTTCGGCGCAAACACAGCGCACGTCACCACTACGTTGTGCGCTTTTATACCTGGAAGAAATAACATTACACTACCTCTTCAGTTTCGCGATTCTGTGAGCTATGTCGGTTACTTCGGTTCTCCTGCGGATCTCCTCGTTTCGAATTCGATCACGCAGAGAAACTTCGAGCATAGCTCGCTCCATTGCCCTTTGGGTGACCTTGAGCCTTCTTATGAGGCCTATAGTAAGCGACAATGTCTCGGTTATCAATAGTAAGCGATAATGTATCACTGAAGTTGTTGACGAATATGTATACCTGGGAAAAACAGTCCAGCTGGGTAGGTCCAACTTCGAGAAAGAGATCAAAATCTTTATGTGAAAATAAAGACTATTTTAAAAAGCTAATTTTTAATATTTTTTCTTTTTTTAATAACCGGTTATTTTTATGATTTTCGAAATGTAAACTGATGACATCACAGTCAAAATATTTTTTTTAAAAAAAACGGCCCCATTAATTATTTCAATTGCCAATTATGAAATGAAGTTAGCAAATGAATTTTTAATTAAAAAAAAAAGCTATTTAGTGTTATAAAAAATATTTTCACAGGAATACATTGTTAAAACTCCAAACGTTTTTTTTATTTAGATGACATATAAACTGAAAAATTTTAATCAAAATTTCCAGAAATACTCTAGGTTGGTGTCCCGATTCCAAAGAGTTTCTACAATATCTCCAGAGGGAAATTCTGTCACGTAAATGGCCTCACGTTTGAGGATGCTGTAGTAATAGTGAGACGATGTGGTATCATTTTCAATAGAGTTTGATTTCTTCAGCAACGTCTTTGAATATTTACTTGACGCTGCTTCTCCGACGAGTCCACTCCTTCTCTAATATTATCTAAGTAAATAGTAAGAAACTTACTATCTTCAATGAGAATTAGCAAAAGTAAACTCACCTTCCCAATAATCGTTCCTGTCGCGCCGCACCGACGAAAACTTCGAGTAGTCGTGATACGTCTTCCAAATGTAAATACACGCGTTCTCGCTCCCACTAACTATGTATTTCCCATCGTGCGAGAAGGACGCCTTTATCTGACTCGACACGTTAACGTAGCCTTTGTATTTGCACGACAAGTTTAGGTCTCGCAAGTCGTAAAGGCGGATGCGACTGTCGTTGGATGTGACGAGGATTTTGTCGTCGTTCGGCATTGGCTCTATGCCGCTTATTTTTCGGCCCGTTGAGTTTTTGCCTCTGGAAAATAAAGATAAATAAATACATAAACAATTTATTCCCAGAGAAGGCACAAATACTAAATAATAAAAATAAAAGAGGAAAAAAAATTGGTGCAGTGACCTGTGCCTAGCCGAGGTTCTAGCTCGGCATGTGTTATGAAATCTCTCTTATCGTGTGGAACAATGACCTTTGCAATCCAAGGGATAGACGGCGGTTGCCTGGTGCTGCACTTAGCATCACCCGCGGTCACGTGTAGATTTACACCTACGGACGTGTGCAACGCGAGCTTCACACACATCTGGAATCAGATGTGCCCTCACGATGTTTTCTTTCGTGTGGTACTTTAGTATAAAGATGCCTAACCTAGTAGACCGTACATCGATCTGCGTGTGATACTTTAGTATAAAGACGCCTTACCTAGTAGACCGTACATCGATCTGCGTGTGATACTTTAGTATAAAGACGCCTTACCTAGTAGACCGTACATCGATCTGCGTGTGATACTTTAGTATAAAGACGCCTTACCTAGTAGACCGTACATCGATCTGCGTGTGATACTTTAGTATAAAGACGCCTTACCTAGTAGACCGTACATCGATCTGCGTGTGGTACTTCAGCTGGTCGGTTGTATAAAATATGCAGCGGCCGTCGTACGTGCCGACGACGGCGAACTTGCCGTTCTGGCAGAAGTTCGCCGCTGTGATTAGTTTAGTTTTGCCGTCGACTTCGTTCCACACTGCTACCTGTTATGCAAAGGATTCTAATTGGTATGGAAAACTATCTTAAAATTACAAAAAATATATATTTGAAATTCTCATTGGTATAATGTATTTAAAATAGCTTTTGCTTGCGGCTTCGCCCCGTGGAAATAGTTTAATAAATGTAGTCGAGGGTGCACGTTGCGCAAGCTGCAAACGGCTCGAGAGCATGGAATTAAGTTTTTCCGAGATCCCTTGGGAACCATGCATTTTTTCGGGATAAGAAGTATTATATGTTGTTCTCCGCCTTTTACTTTAGCACATTGCAAAATTTCAGCTTAATCGGTTCAGTAGTTATTTCTATGCATTATTAGCTAACCTACAGGAGCCATGCATTTTTTCGGGATAAAAATAAGCCTATTTAATCCGTTCAACCGTTAGACTTAAAAGTGGAATAATCAAACAATCATTTTCGCCTTTATAATATTAGTATAATAACAATACCACAGTCCGCTCGAGACGATCATAAGGTGAAAATTTAATGCAATAACAAAATGCATAACATAAGGATAACAATAGATGTCTGGCGAGAACATTAATAGGAAAACGACCATCTTGAGCTCCTTGGCGTTGATTTAACATCCGATCTGAACTTCGGGAGATACATTGAATCCAAGGCAAAAACGGCTGCCAAAAAGCTTGGTATCCTCTCGAAGGTGAGACTTTACTTCACACCAGAGCAGCTTCTATTATTATACCAAGCTCAAGTTCGGTCATGTATGGAGTACTGCTCTCACTTATGGGACGGATCGGCTCGTTACCAGCTAGATGCCTTGGATTCTATCGACCGACGCGCTAGGAGACTCATTGGCGACGAGGAACTTGTATCAAATAGGCTCCAAAGCCTCGAGCATCGCCGCAAAGTTGCCTGTCTGTCAGTGTTCTACAGGATTCATTTCGGAGAGTGTGCCCTGGAACTTCACGACCTCATTCCCCCCTCTCCATTTCATCATCGGACGACCAGGCGCGGAGAGCGGTTCCACCCCTTTGTCGTCAATGTTCCACCTTTTCGCACGAAGCGTTTTGCTTCTTCCTTCATCATGCGAACGGCCAAGGAGTGGAATTCCCTTCCGGCATCTGTATTCCCCGATTCGTATAATTTAGGAATCTTCAAGACGAGAGTGAATAGGCACTATTTGAGCTTGCGTGTTACATCCTCGGCTGCATCAGCACTTACCATCAGGTGAGGTGCAGCCAAACGCACTCGAATTTTTAATAAAAAAAAAAGAAAAAAAAAAAAAAGAAATTATCATGCTAAATCTGACCGGTTATTTTTACAATCATTGTTAGTTCTCGAGTGGAACGCGATCTTGGTATATTTATGAATCTATATACAACTTTCGCCAAAGAAAACGTAGATAATTCTCAAAAAAATTAATACGTTCAGATTTCGCTAAACAAAACAGTGTATGTAATTATTTCCTTTTTCATAAATTTAACATTATTAATGCAGAAAGAATTTTAGATAATCATAACTATCAAAGTCTATTAAATTAAATGTTTAATAATAACATTCGAATAATATTTATTTTAATTAATAAAAACAACAATTAAAATAATAGACACATAATATGACTTTAAGAATTCTCGAAGGGGAGTAAATGTACCGCAGATATTTTTACGTAACGGCGGCGTCAAAAAAGAAAATCTAAGATACAATACAAATTAAACATACCTTTTTATCTGGAATATTCCAAAGTCTCAACTTCCCATCCAGACTGCCGGACAGGAAATACCTGTCATCCTTCGGATGGAAAACTATCGCCGTCACAAAGTCTATATGTTGGAAACAACATAGACACTCCCCCCTCGATATGTGCCAGAGTCGCACTGTTTTATCCATCGAGCTCGAAAGTAAAAAGTAGTTTTTAGACCAGGAGACGTCAAGCAAATCTGACGTATGGCCGGAATATACGCAGAAAGGTTTAGGACAGAAGGGTGCGGAGGGGCCAAGGGGGGTTTCATCTGAAGGGGGTGCTGTGAAGGAATGGAGGGACTCTTGGGATGGCGTAGGGGAGGATTTTTGTTCGGCGTCATATTTTGTGCGGAGTTCCTGTTGAAGAAAGAAAATGTATGATAAAAGTTGACAGTTTAAAAAAACTTATAATTGATGGCAAAAGTCTGAAGGCCCACCCGATGTAAAATAGTTAAAGCGTCGTGCGTGCGTGTGCGTGTATGTGTGTGTGTGTCCTGGCTCTAGCTCCTAAACTGCTGATCGGATTGAGATGAAATTGGGGTTAGAACACTATTATTTTTATATGTATCTCTAGATTGCTACCATAGTAAAAATCAGTTTTTTTTAATGGCTAACGATTTTAATTTATTTTTTTATGTTACTACAATTTTTTACGGCATACTATACTATAATGTTAATCATTCCATGAAAAATCTAAATAAGGTAGTTTCCATACAAATATGGGGCCTTTTTTTTCTCTAAAATGGCTTTAACAATTTTCATAAAACTTTGTGTATAACTATACTTAACAAGGCCTACTCCACTGGGTAGTTCATTATTTCATAAAAAATCGTATTATGGTACCCTCCTATACAAATTTAGATAAATTGTTTTATTTATAAAGTCTGATACATGTCTTTTTTTTGCCACTAAGTAAGCGTGTTTTCATGCTGATTTATGTATGCCAGAGGGTGAAGGCTACGCAAGAAAGTATGCACAGCACGGCTGTACAATTTATATCTTTACCCTACCTTAACTGCTACTAATTCATGTATTTATATGCTGTTACTGAAACCAATAAACGTGTTTTTTTCCTATAAATAACTTGTGACAGTGCTAAAACTATTCGTAGTGTTATTGCTGTGCCAAGGGAGTCGTCAGTGCTTTGCCGCCCTCGAGGACCGAGATGAAATGTGATATCGCCCCCACCCGCTTATGTTTACACACACATTTTAAAATAGTCGAAAAAACCTCTTTTTTACCTACAATCGGTAAGCCTTTGGCATCGTCTCATGAGATGGTAAGTGACGATGATGCCGAAGATGAAAGCGGGCTTACCAAAATTCCCCAACATAATGGGGTTTTTATACAGGTGTTGTTTTGGTCGACAACACCCTATTATTCTACTTATGAATCTAAACTACTTTCTCCAAAGAACACATAGTCAATACTCAAAAAAATTGGCCTCTTCATTCAATATTGGTCAACCAATTAAATTTATTTATTTACTAGCCGTTTCCCGCGGCTTCACCTGTGTGGACAACGTTTCTATGACTTTTCGAGGGTGTGCTTATTTCAGAATCTTATACTGTTACGACGTAGACGTCCACTGCTGGACATAGGCACACCCCGGACACTGCATACAAATGGTCGTTAAATGAGATTTCTAAAAACAAATGACGGAGCAAACAAAATCACGGCGAAATCCCACACGTACCAAACTGTAACCAATCTGTATCAATCAGGGTGACGAGGGGGTGAGGTCGCAATTTAGAAAGCGGCAGGGAGTGTCCATACTATATGATAGTACTAATATACGAGTATATACTTTGACATAGGCCTCCCCCGAGTTGGCGGTGTTATGCCACGCTCGGCCAGGCGAGGCAATCGCAGTGTACAGTGTAATGGCACAGTATGCAGAAAGGACGCCACTGTCCATCCTCCGGTTTGTTCCCTCAGTCGCCTCTTACAACATCCTCGGGAAGAGGCGGGGTGCTGCCATTCTAGGGCCGCACCAAATATAAACTGCCCCACAAATAACTTTGAAATTTTTATACGATAATATAATAATTTTCCAACTTACATGGAACATGTGGTACGCGTCCCTTGTGACCCAGGTCCTCAGCAGCTTGTCTTGTCCCGCCGTGGCCAGCAGGCGCCCGCACACACTGAACTTGCAGCACCACACTGCACCTATATGCTCCGACATTTCCTAAAGAATTTGGTATTGGTAAATTTTTAAACATGAAAAATATAATGTATAGAAAAATATAAACACTATTAAACCGGCCAAGTGCGAGTCGGACTAGCGCTCCGAGGGTTCCATACCACCACATCACTCCACACAACTATGAGAATGATACCTATTTTCATAACACTATTCAAAACATTGTAAATTATTATTAGTTTTGCGACATTTATTTGAAACTATTATTACTTAATGACATGCTAATATTTTTTTTTTATTGTGTTTGTGGCACTTACTTGCGAATGAAACAAACAAAAGACATCAACGCGAGCGAAAAAAATATACTTTTTTTTGTCATTCAGTTCGGACTCTTCTAAGCGCGAGTACAGCTTACACTTGGCCGATTTTTATTATGTGTTTTTACTTCAGTATTAGTACTATAATCACACCAAGTTCCACGCCTGTATATACTACAGTTCTTATATAGAGCAAAATCAAAAATACCTATTAAAAAAACGTTTTTTGTATAGGGTTTTACTTTTTCACTTTTCTACTTTGTATTACAACTAGACCGTTTAAATGAGTCTTCGCCCGCGCGGTACAGGGGCGCGGGGATATGGCGATGAAGGGGATCGAGAGAGGAGCGGGCGGCAGGGTCATTGTGGTGGCAACAATGCGCTTTAATTGCCTGATTCAATTCATTTAAGCGTTCTACCTATATACTCGTATCTTGTTATGCGGTAATAAAAACACACACTCTTGAAAATTTCAGCTGTATTGTATACCTATTACGGTTAATTAAATACAGTCCGCTGACAGACGGACAGACAAACAGACAGCGGAGGCTTAGTAATAGGGTTCATTGGTCACTCTTTGGGTGTACGGAATCCTAAAAAAACCGGTCAAGAGCGAGTTGGACCCGCACTCTGAGGGTTCCGTACTACTGCTCCTATGCACACAACTATGACAATGTTACCTATTCACATTACATACAAAGGAGATCGACGCGAACGACAGAAAAATACATTTTTATTGAGTTCGGACCACTTAGCGCGAGTACAACTCACACTTAATCGGTTTTTGTTTTTTGTTGTTTTACTTCAGGATTAAATCATCACACTAAGTTTGACGCTCTATATGTATTAACGTTTTTACGGTAAAGCTTAATCAAAAAGTACCTGGGCGGCCGAGCAATACTCGCGAGTTTTCTCAGCATGTGACCTTTTTTTGTGTAAAACCGTATTTCCAAAATAAACAACTTCAAATTAAGGGTTGACAAGAGTTTACCAATTGTGAAAAAAATTATAATTAAACCCATGACAATAAAAATAAGTTAATTTTTTTTTACAAGTTTTGATCTCTGGCCATTCGGTCTGTGAGCTAGACTCTGTAACCACTAGGCTAGAAAAGCTTTAGAGAAATTTGTGAAAATAGGATACATAATATTATCTCCTTATGTTATTATATTATTATTCCACCAATAGCCGTCGTCCGCGTTTATGTTGCCTAGCAACCTCCGACCGCGCCTGCGCGCTGTGCGTACGCCCTCGCCCGACGCCGCGTCAAGTACCTATTTTTTTAAATTTCAAATTGTAGGTCTCTGAGATATTAGATAAGTGTGTTTGTAAAATCCGAGGTGAATTTTATTTATTGTTTTCTGTAAAATATAGTAATCATACTCAATATTATAAATACACAAAGACTGACCAAGTTTGACGCCCCTATTTACAAAGCCGTAAAAATCCCAGAAAAATGCTTTTTTTCATTCAGTTCTGACTTCTTAGCGCGAGTACGACTCACACTTGGCCAGTTTTATTATATGTTTTTTACATCAGTATTAGTACTGTAATCATACCAAGTTTCACGCTTGTATGTATTACCGTTTTTACGATAGAGCTAAATCAAAAATACATCTAGAATATCTACAAAAAAACATGTTTTTTGTATAGAAACCCCATAGTTTTTATTTTTAGTAATTGTTTTTATGGCGGCAATAGACATTCTGTGATATTTCAACTATCAACCGTTTACGGTTCATGAAATTCAGTCCGCTGACAGACGGACAAACAGACAGACAACGGAGGCTTAGTAATAGGGTCCCGTTGGTCACTCTTTGGGTGTACGGAACACCATCTAAAAATACATGCCGACGGTTGTTCTGTCGAAACGCCGCATGTTTAATCTTGACCGAGATATAAAGGTTGCAGGACTATTAGCACAAGTTTTCTACAGTGAAATATGGATTAGTGGAACTTCAAGGGACGACAATTTTATTTCATATAAAGACGTTTTTCACTAATTCAGGGTTTCACTTATCCAGGTTCAAAAAAAATATAACAGAGGCTTAAAAATATTTGAATTCGGTAATAGAGGTATGACTTTTTTGTATTAAAAGACACATTCTTTATTAGATGTTTTTCAATGTCGTAAATTTTATCGAATTTTATGTGACTGTGTGATTTTAAAAATAAATATGCAATGTTTCTATGCTTCACTTGTTGTGACTTTTCTTGAGCATGCATCCGAGATTATTACCTCTTATTCTTCTTCATTCGATTTGAGTGTGTTTCTACCCTAATTTCGTACTCACCTGCACATGTCGGACGCACCCATCAAAGTCGTACGGCCCTTTATGCGAGTTGGACGCTTTCAGCTTGATATTGGTCTCTCCCCTGACATCGTCTATTATATCGGCCACGTCCTCCTTGTGGCGCGCGTGAGACACCTCCTGCGCCAGGGACTTGGCCGCGTCCACGGTTTTCTTCACTGTACTACCGAAGAATCGCTTCAATCTGTATAAATAAAACTTTATTAATAATCAGTGATCAGAGGAACAAAGTAACCGACTAAACCGGCTAAACTTAAGTGACAGTGGGCGGGGCACATAGCTCGTAGAGCAGATAGGCATTGGGGCAGTAAAGTTCTTGAGTGGCGACCGCGCCCCGGAAAACGTAGCGTAGGGAGACCTCCCACAAGGTGGACCGACGCCCTGGTAACGGTCGCGGGAAGCCATTGAACCGGTCGTCGTGGAAATCTTTGGGGGAAGCCTTTGTTGTGTAAGGAAACCATACAGTGGTCAAAAGCCTTTAGGTCCCTGCGCATTTATGAATCAATATTGGAACACGGAACTTAAAAAGAAATAAAATGAAATAAAAAAGAAAACCAATTAAACAAGCACACGCCAAAATGTTTTTGTATATTAATTAAATGACTGTTATGTTATAGTACAAACACTACGGTTCTGTATAGGTGTACTGTGGCAATAGAGCTCATTTAAAGGGTACATTTCCTTCAAGGTCCAGCCGGAAAGGGATATACCTTTTCCGTCACTACCTTTATAAGGTCTAACAAAATTAGCTGAAACTATTTTAACTGGTGCTTCTACCCATGAAACTGAACAACTTTCCCCATGGAACCCATAGTCAAATCTCAAAAAAAATTTGAACTTCCCATACTAAGTTGACTGATCGAGTTAGTATGGGAAGGCCAAATTTTTTTTTGCGATTTGACTATGGGTTCCATGGGGAAAGTTGTTCAGTTTCATGGGTAGAAGCACCAGTTAAAATAGTTTCAACTAATTTTGTTGGACCTTATATAATATAATTTTCTGTCACTCAGAAAGGTAATTCGTTATAGCGAGAAGATTGATTGCATGCGTATGCATTAAGCCGTCTACTTGTTTTGGTAAAATTGTAAATCACCAAAAATTCAGAATAGAATAGTTTCAAACAGGACATTTAAAATTTTCAAAAAACACTCATCAAACTTATGTTAAGATTAGCAAAACAAACAATAAAAAAACCACAAAATCTTCAGTAAGATTGTTGTTAGTCGCAGGTTTCAGCTGCACTCTTTCCACTCCGATACACTCACTTCTTGTTTATGTTGCCCTGTGAGTGCGATCTCACGATATCGGGGAATGTAGGCCTACACACCATAAAAGTCAATTAACATAGGGTTAAACTCCTTATTCCTGACAGTCCCCTCTTTTTCAATCCAATTATTAAGCCGGCCAAATACAAGAAAATCCCTCATTTTATCTGCTTTTCAAAAAGTTCAAACTAATACAAAAACTTCACAAGGGAATTTTTCAGACGGTATATCGGTCTCATACATTTTCTCCAATAATTTTGTAGGAAAAACATATGTTCTTAATTTCGAATCAATAATATTAAAATGTCACAGATGTGTGATATATGATAGGAAAGGCATGATGTGTCTTGAAAATTCAAAAACTCATGAAGAAATTATTATTTTACGTTATAATTGTGCGACAGTTCTACTTGTATTTCGCTAGCTTAATTGTACATCTTTTCACACACTGACGTCAAAGTCCAGCAAAGATATTTTTCATACAAAACTGAAAATAGAAATGTGAATAAGTATCTCGAAAACCGTGGATTTCCGCGTAAGTCATGGGGGGTGATTCGGATACACCTAGAGGTGCTCTATCTCTGGACTTTCACTATTTTTTGGGACACCCTGCCTGTATAATTATTTTTACTATTTTCGGTTTTAGACGGGGGGCGACTGACAGCGATGAGGATACCGGCCAAGTACGAGTCGGACTCGCGCACAGGGTTCCGTACTAAAACACATTAAGGAGTACGACCGAGTACCACAACCGGATTGATTGTACCACAGACTTAATTCTGTGGTTGTTTTTTTTTCTCGTACATCAAAATACGTCACGTACAATTCTCCAACTGCAAATATAGGTTTGCAAAAATATTTTTTATAATAATATTTTTAACCGCCTCCGCCGTAGCGTAATGGTTACTCCATTCGCTTCACACCAGGAGGTCACGAGTTCGATTTCCGGTGGGGTCAACTTGAAATACTCGGTTTGGTTGGTGGTAGGGCATTTTCTAAGCCCGCCTGGCTAGCTACCACCATCTTATCTAAGTCTTGCCGCCAAACATCAGTGTTAGTAACATTGATGTGTTCCGGTTTGAAGATAAGATAGCCAGTTCTCCATTGCGTTGGGGAATCTGGGTGAGCCCGCTTCCATCTTCGGCATCATCGTCACTTACCACCAGGTGAGATGATGCCAAGGGCTTACCAATTATGAATAAATAATAATAATAATAATGCAATATAACTACTAATATTAATTTTTCGAATCTTTTCCTTTACTTATGCTGTGAGAACTTGTTTCTTGTCAAATTTCATGATTCGAGGTCAACGGGAAGTGATTTACTTGCTAATATCAAAAAACATGACAAAAATAGCCTTAAAATAGCCGTATTTTCATTTCCCTTAAAGCTTTATTTTTTTAACAGCTTTGAGGGACCGTAGATCTTAGTATTTGATAATTATTTCAACCTGATACCTCCAAGGGTCTCGACAGACAGACAGACTGATAACGAAGTGGTTCTAAAAGTGTTACTTTTTTCCTGTTGAGGTACGGAACCTTAAAAGTGCATTTTTTCGCAGTCTCGTTGTCAAACTTGTCTTTTGTCATGGAGATTTTGCTCGGTAGTTTATTTTGTTTTTTTTGTTTATTTTTTATCAATGTTACAATATATATTATGCTTCTGTATTCTTATTACATAATATACAGGGTGTAACAAAATTGTGAAGGACCCGTTAACTAGGGCTCCTACTCATAATACTGAACAACTTTTCCCAAAGGACCTACACTGAATTCATCTGATCGACCCATTTTGCGAATTTTTAACCAACTTCAAAAACGGGCAGGTTCTCAATTCGACTGTGTTTTTTGTATGTATGTTACACGATTACCTCGGCGATTGTGGTCCGATTTTGACGATTTTCTTTTTACTCTACAGGTAATGCTAGAAAAGATTCATTTTCGTTGGAACCCACTTTAACAAAAGCAAATTGCAAATTTTAAAATGGTTGTTGTAATTGAAGTCGGTTTTATAAGTATTTGGCGAGGTCGATTGGACGGTAATAAATCAATATTGTCTCAACCAACATTTTAAAAAATAATTGACACTTTACTTTCATCAAACAAATATTCCCGAACCCAAATATGCTATCTACAAAAATTCGAAAATGCTTATTCTCGTCCAATTATAATATGGAGCGACGAATTCATTTATTTTTTAAGAATTGACTATGAGTTTTGGGTAAGTTGTTCAGTGTGATGAGTAGAAGTCCCAGTTAACGGTTCTTACGCCAATTTTGTTACATTATGAAATTTACATCGAATAAAAGATTTAAAAGAGTTTTTACGCAAAAGGAATAAAGTCTAAGTACTTACTTCTCAGTCTTCTTCCGTATGGTAGTGGTCTGTTTGTCGGTGGCCTCTCGCTTGCTCTCCTTAGCCTCGTCCTCTGCGCCGCCCGCGCACACTGTCTCGCTCTCCTCATCTGTCTCCCTTTAGTTAGAGCAAAAGAGAAAGCTATATTGGTATCAAAGTTTAAAGTATGATCGCTCATTCATAGTAAGAACGGGAGCGTTGAAACCAAAGTTCTGACCCGATACAGATTCTTTGCAGGAAATCGGCAAAACAGTCGAATGAATTTTACTGTTTTGCCTTTGTAAGTTTGCTTTTGAAATTTAACCGCCTTCGTGGCGTAATGGTTAGTCACTTCACACCAGGAGGTCGCGGGTTCGTTTCTCGGCGGGGTCTAACTTTGTAAAGTAGGTAACTTTGTTGTAGGGCACTTTCTAAGCCAGCCTGGCTACCTACCACCATCTTATTTAAGTCATGCTGCCAAAATATACCAATTCAAACATTATTTTCTTTCAGGACCGTCCCTTGGCGGCAGACTCCTTTTTTATCCATAATTAATAATTTCTTGACATTATCTCATCTGATAGTACGTAAAGATGATGTCGGTGATGGAAGCGGGCTTACTTAGATTCTCCAAGGCAATCATGACAGAAAACTACAATGCTGTTTAGATGGTGGTAGCTAGCCAGGCAGCTTTAGAAATTGCCCTGCCACCAACCAAATCGAGTCTTTAAAAGGTAGACTCCGCTTGATGTGAAGCGATTGGACTAACTTTTACGCCACGAAGCTTGCTCGGGAGTCAACAGATAAGGTAACAGCATTGCTGCACAGCACAGGACGACTTGTTGTTACAGCTCGCGCTACGAATTAAGAGCGCTCGACAAAAGTGTAGGCGGGCACTCGCGTATACTTTTTCTCACTCATTCACCCCGTAAACGAAAGAGAGCCGTATTCTCGAGTATCACTCGACATTTTTACCGAGCGCCTCATAAATCGTTGTGCAAACTGTACTATGGAAACGCTTAGTTTGAAAGCATGAACCTGCGCCCACAGTCACTGTAAACGTGGCAAAATTTTTAACACAAAACGCTCACCGCCAATATTTAACACTATTCCAAAACTTTAGCACAATACCCAAACACCTACAAATAGCCATGTCCAATCCAAATCACACGCTAAAATACATTTACACATACTCCAAGTCGCAAAACCAATTGGGTACCTAGATGATGGGTCAAAATATGAAAAAATAATAATTGTATTATGAGTTTGATGATATTGATAGATAAGTGAAATAAAAAGATGGATTACCTACTAAAATGACACAAGTTAACAAAGTCAAAATCCAACAGTGGATACAAATGGTTCCCCTAGTACAGGGGATTCTAGTTTGGAGCCAGATGACCGTGTGTGATTGTCCCCGAGTTGTACATGGTAGCTAGGGAAGACACGTCCAAATATATTTTTTCTTGGATGCCTTATATTTATGGGTATCCGAATCACCCCCTATATTATGTACTGCGGTTTTTAGTAGTTTAGGAAATAGGATTTTTTTATTATTTTTTCATAATTTTCAAATGAAAATTCCTATCTCTTAAACTACTAAAACTGGCAAAACATATAATCGTATTTGTAAGGCCGCGAAAAAAAAATTTGGAAGTGTCTTCCCTGGCCACCCTGTTTATGATAGAAGCCATCTAAAGACCAACTATCACAGAACACAAAACCTTGACAAATGGTTCACGAACAAGTTCTCAGCGACAATTTATTCCTGTACCTTCTCGTATAAACCAAGCTATATATACATCACAAGGAGATTACTAAGCTTACTAGCGAGACGTACAGAGCACGTATCACGTAGTGCGGCTGTGACCGCCACGCAAAGCCTAATTAAAATAGGGTAGTTGACTGCATCAAACAATAATTGTATTGAGAACTTTATTAATATTTACACTAAATTGCATAATTACTTTAGGCCTTATGCATTGTGTGTTTAAAAAACCGGCCAAGTGCGAGTCGAACTCGCACACGAAGGGTTCCGTACCATTGCGTAAAAATAATCACGTTTCTTGTATGGTTAATTTTAAATTTTATTTTATTATTTGTTATAGCGTATAGCATATAGCGGCAATACAAATACACACTCTGAGAAAAGTTCGACTGTCTACCTATCACGGATCACGAAATACAGCCCGCTGATAGACAGATGGACGGACAGTAGCATTAGCAAAAGGGTCCCTAAAAATACCCATCCTAGTACTGAAATGTCAACAAAATAAATACCCTGACCAATTTAATTTAAAAAAAATCTGTCTGCTTTAAAATGTACCCTATGTCACTTAGGGGATTGCACAACACTTCGCTCACCAAGACCGTTTAGGCTACAGTCTCAGCCAAAGAAACGGACATACATACATACATACACCCGAAAAACATTTCTTCTATTGCACTCGGGTAACTTGCTGCGTTTTCTGTCAAGTTTCAAATTTTTTATTAATCAGAAGTACGGTAATTTCCTGGATGGGTTAGACTGCTAATGGCATTTACGTCGACCGTTTCCATGCTTCGAAAGGCACGTTAAGTCGTTGGTGCCGGTTGCTATGACTTGCAGTCGTTAAAACTTGAAAACCTTCCCGAGTTTGGAAAGAGACTCGTGCCCCAGAAGTGGGGACCTTATAGGATGTTAATCATAATATCGTAAATCAATGATGTTGCAGGAAATCGGTAAAACAGTCGAATGAATTTTACTGGTTTGCCTTTATAAGTTTGCTTTTGAAAAGTAACCGCCTTCGTGGCGTAATAAAAAAACATTAAAACTGTGTTGACATTTCTATAGTTAAAACTTGAAAACCTTCCCGAGTTTGGAAAGAGACTCGTGCCCCAGAAGTGGGGACCTTATAGGATGTTAATCATAATATCGTAAATCAATGATGTTGCAGGAAATCGGTAAAACAGTCGAATGAATTTTACTGGTTTGCCTTTATAAGTTTGCTTTTGAAAAGTAACCGCCTTCGTGGCGTAATAAAAAAACATTAAAACTGTGTTGACATTTCTATAGTTAAACTCTTTTTTTGACAGAATGAAGTGAAACTTTTTTCACATTATAGACATTTACAGAGGACAAAACGATCATGCCTGAGCTCTCGTCTTGGAGCTACGGTACAGAGGACAAAACGATCATACCGACCGTCACGCGACACACAGGCGAAAAAAATTGAGAAATTGAGAAATTTGAAATAAACTAATTACTTGTAGTCAACTACCCCATAAATGTTCTTTTTTTTTAATTAACTATAAGCTCACCAGAGTTTGGTTCGACTAGGCACAAAACGCTGTACGTGGTGTGCACCCTGCAATCCATCGCCAATTAATTATCAAAATGAAACCTATAAATAGTAGACGTGGAGAGCGCCGCACTGACATCTCCCCTGCGTAAGCGCAGCGCGATCATGGATTTAGTGACGCGCCGGCGCCACGACAGCCGGGCGGGCGGCGCGCTTTCCTCGCTGCGGATATCCATGGATTTGTTATGCGAATACAATACGACACTCCATTCAGGGCTGTAGCTAGAGTCGAATTTGAGGTAGGGCATCACAAATACGAGTATTATAACTAAATAGACCCATCTCGCTTCATGTGATGGCGCTTCAAATGCCATCTATATACAGAACAAAGAATTATTATAATATCAAATGAATGTCACAAACTGTGGTATGTTCGGAAAAGCTTAGATACCATTTACATGCTACAATTTTTTTTTATCCCAAACTATGAACAAACAATTATAATAATTTATTTAACAAAAAGTGTTTATTCATGTCCAATTAATAAGTCATTAATATTATATTATACATAACGTCAAAATAAAATAATGTACTTGGTAACTGCAATTAGGTACTTAGTCTATGTCGCACCACCTCGTACCCGGCTCAAAAGTGCCCATTATACTGGCCGCGTTGCCGCGCTGTATAGCCAGGGATACCTGTTGAACCAGGTACGAGCCGGCGCGGGGATCACTACCGCGGTCTCTCAAGCGCCTGCCTATTTTCATTATAAATTCTTTGGCCGTCGAGCACCACACACCCGAAGTCTCGACGGCAAAAGGCACAAAGTCGTGAGTCTGCATTAGGTCCGCGTACTTTGTTAATTTTTGGCTCGCGGCCCACTCTGCAGCCGCACCCGCGGCCCTCGTGGTACGGGGCACATGCGTTGCTGCGAAGGTGCACGCGCAGGTCGCGTCCCAGAGCAGGGCACGCCCCCGCTCCCAGGGGATCATCGTGAGTTCGTCGGGTCTTTTACCGTCTGTGCGGCTCAAACCCGAAGGCTCTAAGATGCAGGGAATGTCGATCGACACCAGCGCCCGGCGGATGACTTCATTCAGCGCATGATGCCGGGGATGTCTGCCCGCACACCTCTTGCAACTAAGACCATGCCGCCCCGCGGAGTCAACCAACGCCCCGAATCGGCATTTATGTGGCTCACACATCCTACACCCTAGCCGGATGGCTACCGCTATCCTCAACGTATTGTCGTCCAAGAGCATGCCCACGTGAGGTGAAGGCAAGGCATGAAGCCATGCCCCAGACTCGGAGCAACTGGCTGCACGTATTTTTTTTAGTTTTTGGTATTTTTGCCCAACAATCCCCCCCCCCCCCCCCCCAGCTACGGCCATGACTCCACTCCACGTGTCGCACTCGCAATAGCAAGCCGCCCGATACCACTTTATACATACGTATATCGACACTTGGTATAAATAGGTGCTTCTCTAAGGAACCTTCTCCGAGGAACCGTTAACTGGGAGTTCTACAGTATGATCAGTAGAACTCCCAGTTAACGGTTCCTATACTATTTATTTTACACCTTTACAGGTGGGGGAAGGTTCTTGTCGCTTCTTGACGTACTAATAGTATTATTTGTATAACTAAAGGCTCTCGATTTGCGAAGTTACTAAGACAAGGACGTAATAGCTTAGATCACATATGGTTGCTAATCAGCCTGTTTGGCATGTGATGGTGGAATTTTAAGTATCAAATTAACCGAAAGACGTCCACAGCTGGACGGGCGGGTTGGCGATCGCAGAGTACAGTGTGGTGAAACATTACGCGGAAAGAACCCCGCTGCCCATCCTCTGGTATTTGATCTCTTAGTCGCCTCTGATGACACCCTCGGGAAGAGATGGGGTGGTGCTACTCTAGAGCCGCACCACAGGATCTAAGCATACTAACCAGAAAATTAAACTTCTATAATCCCATACGACTCTTCACTGCAGACGGGGCGGCTATCAATCACTTAGCTTAGAACGACCAGACAATATCCACGCTCAGATACAGCTCACATTTTATGGCTCGTCGGCAGCGAAGGTTCTTAATAAAGCTGTAATTTAAAGCTTGGTCCGATGTACTTCGACGTCAATATAATATGCAAGCTGAGCGAGTTTCGCACAGCGCAGCTTGTGCTCCGCTGTGCTCAGCGGGACTTACCTGGCGTTCTCGATGTCGTTGGCTCGTCCGATGTACTCCGATGTCAGCCGCACGATGTGCAAGCTGAGCGGGTTACGCACAGCGACAGGCCTGTGCTTAGCGGGACTTACCTGGCGTTCTCATCGTCGTTGGCTCGTCCGATGTACTCCGACGTCAGCCGCATGATGTGCAAGCTGAGCGGGTTAAGCACAGCGACAGCTTGTGCCCCCCTGTGCTTAGCGGGACTTACCTGGCGTTCTCGTCGTCGTTGGCTCGTCCGATGTACTCCGATGTCAGCCGCACGATGTGCAAGCTGAGCGGGTTACGCACAGCGACAGCCCTGTGCTTAGCGGGATTTACCTGGCGTTCTCGATGTCGTTGGCTCGTCCGATGTACTCCGATGTCAGCCGCACGATGTGCAAGCTGAGCGGGTTACGCACAGCGACAGCCCTGTGCTTAGCGGGATTTACCTGGCGTTCTCATCGTCGTTGGCTCGTCCGATGTACTCCGACGTCAGCCGCATGATGTGCAAGCTGAGCGGGTTACGCACAGCGACAGCTTGTGCCCCCCTGTGCTTAGCGGGACTTACCTGGCGTTCTCGTCGTCATTGGCTCGTCCGGTGTACTCCGATGTCAGCCGCACGATGTGCAAGCTGAGCGGGTTACGCACAGCGGCAGCTTGTGTTCCCCTGTGCTTAGCGGGACTTACCTGGCGTTCTCATCGTCATTGGCTCGTCCGATGTATTCCGACGTCAGCCGCATGATGTGCAAGCTGAGCGGGTTACGCACAGCGACAGCTTGTGCCCCCCTGTGCTTAGCGGGACTTACCTGGCGTTCTCGTCGTCATTGGCTCGTCCGGTGTACTCCGATGTCAGCCGCACGATGTGCAAGCTGAGCGGGTTACGCACAGCGGCAGCTTGTGTTCCCCTGTGCTTAGCGGGACTTACCTGGCGTTCTCATCGTCATTGGCTCGTCCGATGTATTCCGACGTCAGCCGCATGATGTGCAAGCTGAGCGGGTTGATGCACTGCGGCAGCTTGTGCTCCGCTATGCTCAGCGGGACGCGTTCTCCTACACATAGGTTTAATTCTGCTCAAATAAGAAAGAAACGGTCGCGTAGCTCCGTAACCGTAAGTTTAATAAGTTTGTCTATCTCGACCGTTTCCGTGCTTCGCAAGGCATTGGAGCTGGTTGATATCACTAGTTGGCAGTCTCCCGACATTGGCGTTCGTCACTAGCCCTAAAACCTCCACAAATCCGGATTTGCCTTCGTGTGTCGAGTATTCCCTAACCAGATTTCAATCTAATCGTGTACGAAAGATTACGAAAAAAATCTGTTTATTTGTAAACTCTAATTTTTTTGTATGTAAACGTTTATTATTTTGTATGTCTAGAGCGTCGGTGGCGTAATGGCAAGGGCCGCTACCTGAGGTCGTGGTTCGAATCCTGCCACGTACCAATGTGTTTTTGAATTTCGATTTCACATCTTACGGTGAAGGAAAACATCGTGAGGAAACCTGCACACTACTGCAAAGAAACTCGAAGGTTGTGTGTGAAGTCGATCAACTCGCTCTGGGCCCGCGTGGTCGACTAAGGCCCGATCGCCCTAATTCAGGGTAGGCTCGAGCCCCTCGGTGGGGACGTATATGAGTTGATATGAAGATGATGTAATCGGGAAGCCGCTGGATGAGGGCAGCGCAGGACCGGTCGTCGTGGAAATCCTTGGGGGAGGCCTTCATTCAGCAGTGGACGTCCTTCGGCTGATATGATGAAACTCTTTATTCCATTTAAAAACAATTGAGATAACATAAGAATAATAATATAGCAAATGCGGACTTATCCCTTTCGGGATTTCATCCAGTAAACCTTGGTATGCTAAGAGGACTTCAGAGTAAACGATCAGGCAAAGTAATGTAGTTAAACCAAAGAGGTTCGAACGAACACTTTTCCCTCTCACCTGTGTCTAGGTTGAGCACGGTGACCTGCTCCAGTATCTGCATGTCGGACAGGCGTTGCGCGGAGGCCGCGCGCGCCGACAGGGGCGAGTCGCCTGCTGACTTGCGCCTCCCACCGCCCGCGCCGCCGCCGTCTGAGTTGCTGCGACTGACAGTAGAGATAAACACATCAAGGGATCATCACGTCCAAATAACATGTTATTTTAAACATTAATTAGAATAAAACTATGATTAGGTGTCTTTCGATTGCATTAAAGTCAAAAATAGAGCAAATAAACAGGTAAACCTACTTTTATAAGTATGTAAATGATATGATATAGGAGCGTCGATGGCGTAACGTCTAGGGTCGCTACCTCCTGTCCGGAAGGTCGCGATTCGAATCCTGCCACGTACCAATGTGTTTTCGAAGTTCAATTTCATTTGTACGTTTATCCGACGCTGTTTATCATAGTCATCATCATATGAGCTGAAAAACGTCTAC
The DNA here is from genome assembly GCA_947284805.1 of Coleophora flavipennella. Lineage (NCBI taxonomy): Eukaryota > Metazoa > Arthropoda > Insecta > Lepidoptera > Coleophoridae > Coleophora > Coleophora flavipennella. Next base: position 2,786,257 of record OX369257.1, read on the forward strand.
TGTGGACAAAGGCCTCCCCCAAGGATTTCCACGAAGATCGGTCCTGCGCTGCCCGCATCCATCGGCTTCCCGCGATCTTGCGACGCTCTTACGGCGAAGGAAAACATCGTGAGGAAACCTATGCATTTTCCAGGATAAAAGTATCATATTGGTGTCGATTCGGTTTTGCGCAAATCAACTAAACTAAACTAAAATTAGGTTAAAATTATTTTAAAATATGATTGACGTAACCTGTTTATCGTAAGTGAAAGAGAAAACAAGATATAATTTTCTATAGCGCTGTCTCTGTAGCATATGTCATTTATGCTAAGAATATAATCTATGAAACGCTCAATAAAACAGCTGATTTTGTTTTGCTTTTTTTTGGCTTGGCATCATTAATTTTTGAGTGAAGTATTTAGGAGTTTGAATTTGCCTAAAAGTGCGTCGAGGCACTGTGAATCGTCAGAATCTGGAGAAATTAAAGGTTTGATGAAAAGCAGGTTGGCAATCGATGTCTTCCTAAAACTGCTGAAGCTGAAAGTTGGAAAGATTTAAGACCAGACGTCTTCCAACCTGGTTTATTGACCTGGTCACCATCATCAGAGTCAAACCCTCAGATCAGAATTCTTCGGGTCAGAGTCGCGCAGTGTGCTGATGCATCTAGGTTCAAACGCCAGACTTCTAGCTTTGACTTTCTAGCTTTGTTTTATAGAGCTTTCGGCCACCAACCTAGTCATCATGAGACTCTCAGGTCAAAGGTGCAGTGTCCCGGAGTACTTATCAGGGTTTATACCAACACTTTATTTAGGTTTTCATCACAAAATTCCCACTTTTGTGGTTTTCCAAACCAATTAAAATTTAGTGGTCACAAAAATAAGTCACGATTAAAATTGGCTCAATTTTAGTTTGACACATCTAAACTATGGTGGTTCCGAATAGAAAAATGGCGTTCTAAACTTAATTTAGTTCGATTTTAGTTTAGATCTGTCAGATAAGTTAAGTCGAGTTTTTCCGAATAGCAAACGTAATTTTGACACATCTTAACCTAATTTTAGTTTAGTTGATTTGTGCAAAACCGAATCGACACTATTAGCAGCCCTACGAAACGTCATATACTATGGATCAAGAAAAAGTAACTATACACTTAGTGGCATGGGTGTTTCTCTGTCTAACCTCTCTCTCATTGTGTCACACACGCAGCGGCCAGCTCGCCCGTAAGACTACTGCAGCAAAACATTCGACAAATATTGACGGGAGGTGTAGTAAGTTTCGCTTCTTTACGTAGTAATAGTTCAGTTTATGAGACTCGTAGTAAGAGACCAGTCTCCGTTCCGTATATCATCACTGGCAACACACGAAGATATTGCGAAGATTCTCGAACGTTCCCCAGCCGATTTGATTCGTCCATTGGTCTCTTTCTCGAAATTGGACCTACTTGACTGGTTGTCCTAGTTCTACATATTGGTCAACAGCATCGATTTTAGAGTCTCATACCTTCAGAGGAGTATTAGTCTGGAAAAATTTAAAAGGATCGACTTGCTTAGAAGAAAAGGCGTGATTTTCAGAAATCTTTTGGACTCTGAAATATCCTTTGCCATTTGACAAAATTTTCGTCTTGTTCATGTTCATTTTGAGACCCACTTGTTGAGAGGTAATATCGAGGTCATCGAGAATTGTGCCTAAGTCTTGCATGGTCTCAGCCATGACCGCGATATCGTCAGCGAATCGAAAGTGGATGATATACTCGCCGTTGACAATGACGCCGACGTCATCCCAGTCCAGAAGTGTAAAACATCTTCCCAGGCGGCGGTAACAGCTTCGGAGATATAACGTCTCCCTGTCTCACCCTTCATTGCAGCCTAATAGGTTACGAATTCTGGTATTAAGCGCGAACCGAGATTTACGGTAACGTAGGCAGGCCTACCATTAGGTGGACACACGACCTGGTGAAGGGCGGGAAGCCGCTGGATGCGGGCAGCGTAGGGCCGGTCGTTGTGGAAATCCTTTGTCCAGCAGTGGACGTCTTTCGGCTGATATAATGATGACGTAGTATTAGTTAGTATTCTTTGATATTATTAATTTGTAACCTGGATTGATTTTCAATTATTTCATTTTTGATTTACATACTTAGTAAAACTTGTGTTGATTTTATTTAACTATGTAAACACGTTTGATTTCTACCTAAAATTAGTCTTTTAATACAGTAAAAATCATACATCTATTACCGAAATCAGTTATGTTTGAGCCTCTGTTAGTGAAACCCTCTATTATTGCTCGCTTAAATGTTTGTGCAGATGGTGGCGCATCGGGAGCCGGGTCGTTCCTTTCCCTCTAATATGGTTGATGGGAGCGATGGCTGACTCTCGCGTTATACTCGTGACCGGGTGCTGTCCGTGTGAACTCGCGTATTCTTGTTAAAGGCATTCAATGATTTATAAGTATAACTTTTCGTGTCATATTGTTTTCATGTTCTAATGACATAATCTGGTTTATATCAAGGATTTAATTTTGACGTTATTAACTAATTATTGTTTATTTCTTGATTCTTCACAAATGACATTGTTATTATTATTTTATAACTATCAGAAAGAGTGTAATTTGCACCTATTTTGAATAAATATATTGAATTGAAGTGGTTTTTTTAACCCAAAATAAGTGGAACCTTGCATTAGTGAAATACCTCTTTTTATGAAATTAAATAGCCATTCCCTTGAAGTTCCACTCATCCAGGTTTCACTGCATTACGCGAAATAACCATTTAGTACACTCACGTGGGCGCAGCCATCAGAGTGGCGGGTGCGCGGCTCTCGCTGTGAGTTCGCGACGCGCCGCGGGTCCGCTCCTCGTCTGTTATCGTCACCACTTGTTCACCTGAGGGGATAACACTACGTTATATATAAGGTCTAACAAAATTAGCTGAAACTATTTTAACTGGTGCTTCTACCCATGAAACTGAACAACTTTCCCCACGGAGCCCATAGTCAAATTGCAAAAAAAAATTGGCTCTCTCATACTAATTCGATCAGCTGGTCAGCCAACTTAGTATGGGAAGTTCAACATTTTTTTTGAGATTTGACTATGGGTTTCATGGGGAAAGTAGTTCAGTACCAGTTAAAATAGTTTCACCTAATTTTGTTAGACCTTATATAACAGAGGCCGGGAAGTACGCATCATATGTCTCGAATCATTATAGCTATAGCCTCCTTTCGCATGTGATGAAGAGGACCCGCATCACATCAGCCAAAACTAGTCCACTGCTGAACATAGTTAGTAGGGGGAGGGGGTAATCTCCACGTTTGGCCAGGCGTGTTGGTGATCGCAGTGTGGTGTTAGCGTTAAGGATGCCGCTGCCCATCCTGTGGTTTGTGCCCTTTGTCGCTTCTTACGACACCGCTCGGGAAGAAATCATCATATCAGCTCATATACGTCCCCAGCGAGGGGCTCGAACTTACCCTGAATTAGGGCGATCGGGCCTTAGTCGACCACGCGGACCCAGTGTGGGTTGGTCGACTTCACACACAACCTGCGAGTTTCTCCGCAGGCGTGTGCAAGTTTTCTCACGATGTTTTCCTTCACCGTAAGAGCGTCGGATAAACGTACGTAAAATCTAAAATCGAAATCACATTGGTACGTGGCAGGATTCAAACCACGACCTACCGGACAGGAGGCGGCGGCCCTAGCCGTTACGCCACCGACACTCGAAGCGATAGGGTGGTGCTATTCTGGGGCGCATCACAGGCCACATATAATATACATCATTATATGGGCATATCATCCTATCATTATATACATACTTACCGATTCCTTTAACGGTGAAGGAAAACATCGTGAGGAAACCTGCATACGCCTGCGAAGAAACTCGAAGGTTGTGTGTGAAGTCGACCGACCCGCACTGGGCCCGCGTGGTTGACTAAGGCCTAGTCGCCCTGATTCAGGGTAGGCTCGAGCCCCTCGGTGGGGACGTATATGAGCTGTAATGATGATATGGGCCAAGAATACTAAATATTACTAAGTTTCAAGAAGACTGCACGGTATTTGATAACTAATTTATATTGCTAATTATAGGACCAGTCGTCGTGGAAATCCTAGGGGGAGGCCTTTGACGTTTTTCGGCTGATATGATGATGATTATTATATTGCTAGTTACAAATTAGTACCAGCTTCACGCCAAGATACTAGATACACAGCTTTCCGGATGTCTATTGTTAGTGAGCCGGATGTCATGTTTTAAATAAGTACCTCTGACAGCTTCCCGGCTGTCCAGTGTGAGTGAGGCGGATGTCATGTCACAAATAAGTACCTCTGACAGCTTCCCGGCTGTCCAGTGTAAGTGAGGCGGATGTCATGTCACAAATAAGTACCTCTGACAGCTTCCCGGCTGTCCAGTGTGAGTGAGGCGGATGTCATGTCACAAATAAGTCTGACAGCTTCCCGGCTATCCAGTGTGAGTGAGGCGGATGTCATGTCACAAATAAGTACCTCTGACAGCTTCCCGGCTGTCCAATGTGAGCGAGACGGATGTCATGTTACAAATAAGTACCTCTGACAGCTTCCCGGATATCCAGTGTGAGTGAGGCGGATGTCATGTTACAAATAAGTACCTTTGACAACTTCCCCGATGTTCAGTGTGAGTGAGGCGGATGTCATGTTACAACTAAGTACCTTTAACAACTCCCGGATGTCTAGTGTGCATGAGGCGGATGTCATGTTACAAATTACCTTTGACAGCTTCCCGGCTGTACAGTGTGAGCGAGGCGGATGTCATGTTACAAATAAGTACCTCTGACAGCTTCCCGGATGTCCAGTGTGAGTGGGGCGGATGTCATGTTACAAATAAGTACCTTTGACAACTTCCCGGATGTTCAGTGTGAGTGAGGCGGATGTCATGTTACAACTAAGTACCTTTAACAACTCCCGGATGTCTAGTGTGCATGAGGCGGATGTCATGTTACAAATTACCTTTGACAGCTTCCCGGCTGTACAGTGTGAGCGAGGCGGATGTCATGTCACAAATAAGTACCTCTGACAGCTTCCCGGCTGTCCAATGTGAGCGAGACGGATGTCATGTTACAAATAAGTACCTCTGACAGCTTCCCGGATGTCCAGTGTGAGTGAGGCGGATGTCATGTTATAAATAAGTACCTTTGACAACTTCCCGGATGTTCAGTGTGAGTGAGGCGGATGTCATGTTACAACTAAGTACCTTTAACAACTCCCGGATGTCTAGTGAGCATGAGGCGGATGTCATGTTACAAATTACCTTTGACAGCTTCCCGGCTGTACAGTGTGAGCGAGGCGGATGTCATGTTACAAATAAGTACCTCTGACAGCTTCCCGGATGTCCAGTGTGAGTAAGACGGATGTCATGTCACAAATAAGTACCTCTGACAGCTTCCCGGCTGTCCAGTGTGAGTGAGGCGGATGTCATGTCACAAATAAGTCTGACAGCTTCCCGGCTATCCAGTGTGAGTGAGGCGGATGTCATGTCACAAATAAGTACCGCTGACAGCTTCCCGGCTGTCCAATGTGAGCGAGACGGATGTCATGTTACAAATAAGTACCTCTGACAGCTTCCCGGATGTCCAGTGTGAGTGAGGCGGATGTCATGTTACAAATAAGTACCTTTGACAACTTCCCGGATGTTCAGTGTGAGTGAGGCGGATGTCATGTTACAAATACAAATACAAAATACAAATACAAAATACATTTATTGCGTAACCAAAGGTAAAACATAAAATGGTCTTAAAGATAATAAAGAAGTCCTCTATGGCCTACCTAAAAAGGTGTGCAATGTCATTCTTTAATCTAACACATGAACATTTATTTAATTACTTAGTCTATTTTTATATCATTGTCAAGTAAATATTCGTTAATACTATAATAGCATCTGTTCTTTAAATATAAGTATAATTTTAATTTAAATTGTCTATTGTTTAATTCTTTTATAGAGTCAGGAAGTTTGTTAAATAAATTAGGTCCTAATACAAAAACAGTGTTTCTATAAAATGTCATATTTGAGCGCTGCAACGGGCGCACCTCAATCTTATTCCTCGTGCTCCTTGGATATCTAGTTTCCACAAGTCTAAACTCATTCAGATGTTCTTTAACAAAGATACATGCTTCGTATATAAATAATGATGGTAGGGTTAATATTCCTAATTCTTTAAAATATGGAACACAACTATCTGTTTGTCTAGCTCTAAACATTGCCCTTATACATTTCTTTTGTGTCCTAAATAGAGGTAAGATATGAACTGCTGCTGCATTTCCCCAGTGAAGAATACCATATCGCAGATTTGATGCCACATATGCGTGATATGCACAGAGTGCCGTTTTTTGTGATGTGGTTATAGTTAAATTTCTTAAAACATATACATACCTACTTAATTTAGTGTTCAGGTTTTCAATATGTGTCTTCCATTTTAAATGGCAGTCTAGGGTGACACCTAAAAATCTAATGTTATGTACTTGTTCAATGACTTGTCCATTATAGTGCACTACTAAATCCTTAGGTCGCGATTGTGTTACATAAAATTGCATGTATTTTGTTTTATCTAAGTTTGCTACCAAATGATTGGCTTTTAGCCATTGGACAACATTACTCAATGCATCATTTACACTTGCTGCGTATTCATTGGGGTTTTCGCATTTAATTAATACTGATGAGTCGTCTGCAAATAACACCTTCTTTTGTTTTACGCATTCCGGAAGATCGTTTATGTAAATCAAAAATAGAAGAGGGCCTAAGATGCTACCTTGGGGTACACCATTTTTTATAGTTCTTAATTTTGATTTTGCTACATTTACTACATTTTTTTTATCTATGTAGGTTACGTGCGTTACCTGTTGGCGATTAAAAAGATATGATTTTATAAGACCAGACACAACTAAGTACCTTTAACAACTCCCGGATGTCTAGTGTGCATGAGGCGGATGTCATGTTACAAATTACCTTTGACAGCTTCCCGGCTGTACAGTGTGAGCGAGGCGGATGTCATGTTACAAATAAGTACCTCTGACAGCTTCCCGGATGTCCAGTGTGAGTGAGGCGGATGTCATGTCACAAATAAGTACCTTTGACAACTTCCCGGATGTTCAGTGTGAGTGAGGCGGATGTCATGTTACAACTAAGTACCTTTAACAACTCCCGGATGTCTAGTGTGCATGAGGCGGATGTCATGTTACTAATTACCTTTGACAGCTTCCCGGCTGTACAGTGTGAGCGAGGCGGATGTCATGTTACAAATAAGTACCTCTGACAGCTTCCCGGATGTCCAGTGTAAGTGAGGCGGATGTCATGTTAAAAATAAGTACCTTTGACAACTTCCCGGATGTTCAGTGTGAGTGAGGCGGATGTCATGTTACAACTAAGTAACTAAGTACCTTTAACAACTCCCGGATGTCTAGTGTGCATGAGGCGGATGTCATGTTACAAATTACCTTTGACAGCTTCCCGGCTGTACAGTGTGAGCGAGGCGGATGTCATGTTACAAATAAGTACCTCTGACAGCTTCCCGGATGTCCAGTGTGAGTGAGACGGATGTCATGTCACAAATAAGTCTGACAGCTTCCCGGCTATCCAGTGTGAGTGAGGCGGATGTCATGTCACAAATAAGTACCTCTGACAGCTTCCCGGCTGTCCAATGTGAGCGAGACGGATGTCATGTTACAAATAAGTACCTCTGACAGCTTCCCAGATGTCCAGTGTGAGTGAGGCGGATGTCATGTTACAAATAAGTACCTCTGACAGCTTCCCGGCTATCCATTGTGAGTAAGGCGGATGTCATGTTACAAATTACCTCTGACAGCTTCGCGGATGTCCAGCGCGGAGTCGAGAGGGTGTCTTATATGCGGATACGACGCGGGCAAAGAGTCGCCTCGCCAGGACCCACTCCGCCCGCTGCTACGAGACGACCGCACGTTGTTTAAAGATAGGTCTGCTGCTGGCGAAATGAAAGGGGTTAAGTTTCATTACACGTTCTCCCTAACACCATAAATTGTTTGGTTTTATGCATTCAGCCGTAAAGCCAGTCCACATCGTGGTGTAAACTCGCCTCTATCCACATTAATTATAAAAAATATTGAGAAATTGGAAATAAATTAAATTTTCTAATATAAAGAGTCCATTATCACTCAATTATTAATCAATAAACTGCTCGGATTTGAGAAGAGACCGTATATTCGGACTACTCAGAGGCAGGGTGTTAGGTAGGTAAAGTAGAACATTTTTTTGAGGAAGGTTTCTTCTCATGAAACTGTGCAACTTTTCTTGAACAATTTTGCATAAATCACAAAAAACTACCGGTGTGAAGTTAGCAGCCAAAAGTTAGAAGCCGTTATAAACTGACCAAATTAAAAAGTCATCATATAAATAATAAATTGTATAATAGCAAATACTCCGATTTGAATATTTTATCTTGCAGGAACAGTTTTTTATTTGTTCATAACTAGTTTTGAAACCAATTAAAGGTCTTATTTCTAATGGTCTTGAAATCAGAAAGTCTAGATAATGTTTAGTTATCTCCTTTAGTACTTATTTACTTAGATAATTACGATGACTTTTTAATTTGGTCAGTTTATTACGGCTGCTAACTTCAAAAAAACTGACTATTCAACTAATTGATCAGCTGGTTCGCAGCTCTATATTGTTTGCGATTTTTAAAACAAAAAAATGTTCAGTTCCATGAGTAGCCCCCTCAAATAAGCTCAGAATTTTCTCAGCTACGTCTTTAGCGTAGGCAGACCCCCCACTCGGTGGACCAACGTCTTGGTAAAGGTCACAGGAAGCCTCTGGATGGGGGCAGCGCAGTACCGGTCGTTGTAGAAATCATTGAAGGAGGCCTTCGTCCAGAAGTGTACGTCTATCGTCTGATACGATATTAAAGTGAAAACTATTTAAACTAGATTTTTTACTCATGAAACATAACAATATTCTCTAATAATCCACTATCAATGCTTATAAATGTGAAAATATGTTTGTTTATTACCTCTTCACACTTTAACACCTCAACCAATCTTGACTTAATTTTACATGCAGATAGCCTGTGACATGGGGACATCTATAGACTACTTTTTATCCCGTGAAAATAACAGTCCGATACAGTTCCTGAGGGAAATGAAAAAAATACTATTTTGATGATTTCCTTAGCAAAGGAGTATTGTGATTTTTTGCACAGAGATGATTGAGGTGGTGAGAAGTGACAAAGATAAACATAAAAAAGTATAAAAAAAACATTTTACGCACACATGAAATTTTGTAATATGGATCATCTCAAGGATGAGGATATGTACGAATAGATACTGCCGAAAATAGCGAACTCACCGATATATAGAGGTTCCCTTAAGTCTTCTTATAAAAACACAACTTAATTGCTATTTATTGACCGATCGACTTGACCGGCTGCTCGCGACTGACAGTAAGTAAGTATTTAGATAAATTTTATTGAGACTGCGTAACTTACATAATAATGCGTAATAAACAAGTGTAGTAAAATGAAACATAAAAATCTACAAGCACGTAATTTACACGATTTTATTCAATCCGACTCAGTTTATACAAAGATAAATGCACGTAAACAAGACACATTTAGATATTTGAATGTCATACATCCATGACAAAATTAGAATAATCTTTTTCGAGACCGCAACAGGAAAATTCTGTTTAAGTTTTTCAATCAAAGCAAATAGTAGCTACTAAACGGACAATTACCCGGATCCCTCGCGTCGAGTAGCCACAGTTTACGTAGACGGTCTATGTAAAAAATCGTTGTTAGAACATAGTCACAGCATATATATTAGTACTAACGTAACATAGTTAAAATGACCAAGCCACCATGTGAATTGAGTATAAATAGCGCAAAAATTACTCATTTCATAATTTAGTACCTGGGAGACCGAGCTTTGCTCGGTTATAACTATTTATTGTAATATGGTGGTGTTTAGGTGATAATCTACATAAACTTAAAAAATAAAACTTGAACATATATAAAAAAAACAAAAGTCAGTCACCGGGAGGGATTCGAACCCGTAACACTCATTTCTTGCCGTCCGCGTCTTTACCTGCTGGACCAGCAATAATCACGAAATTAGCGACCATATCCTGCGTGAAATGAAAAACGCATGAAAACTCGAAAACACGCGTTTTCCCAAACATAAGACTAATCTAGATCGATTGTTTACCCCCAAAAACCCCCATATACCAAATTTGAGCGAAATCGTTAGAGCCGTTTTCGAGATCACAGAAATATATATAAGTACAAGAATTGCTCGTTTAAAGGTATAAGAATCTAATTATAAAAAATACGTATTATGTTAAAATCACTAAACATCGCAACGGCAATTAGTTTGTCAAAGAATGCCAGTAACACGATCAATTTCAGAACAAAGTCGCTTTTGACCTTAGATAATAGTTTATTGATTTGAGCTCTTGGTAGCTGATAATAAATAGTACCTAACTCAAATGACAAGTATGTATTTAAATACCGTATTGTTGAAGAGATCATCTTTCTCGTTGCCTCTATTTATTCTTACGTTATCTGATAGATTGAGAAACTTTCTTATTTTTCATTTACAATTGGTAAGCCCCTGGCATCATCTCACCTGATGGTAAGTGACGATGATGCCGAAGCTGGAAGCGGGTTTATCAAGATTCCCCAACGCAATGGAGAACTGGCTGTCTTATCTTCAAGCCGGAACACATCAATGTTGTTAGCATTGATGTTTGGCGGCATGACTTAAAACGGATGGTAGTAGCTAGCTAGGCGATTAAAAATGCCCTTCCACTAACCAAACCGAGTCTTAGAAAGATAGACTCCGCCGAGATTGATCCCGCGACCTCCTGATGTGAAGCTAAGCTGTGGACGTGGTTATCCTATTTATCTGTCTTTGTAATAATGATTGTATTCTGATTTTGTGACAAAAATTATAATCAAATAAATAAATAACAGTGTGCCCAGAGGGAATGCGCTTCACCGACAGGTTTTTCGCCCGTGTCCGTGCGTAGCGGGGACACATGGGGAAAAAAGGTTGTCAAATGACGACCGCGGGACCGAAAACATACTGGAGGCATAGGTACATATGGCGACCAGGTAACTGCTCAGCCTGAACCGACGAGATCTTCGAATAATTGTAGGTACCTGCCCTTGAATAAGCAACTATTCATTACGAATGTCAGCGACAGTCCGCTTTGCAGGTATTGTCTTGCGACAGAAGAATCAGTGATATATGTGATACTGGAATGCACTAGTCTGACCGAACACCGGCCAAAAATCCCCAGGAACATAGGGTCATTCCTAGAAGCCTGCGAATGTCCAAAAAAAATTGCAAATGCAGAAACAGGGGTCCAATACCAATAGGTATATTGGAAATTGAGCTAAGTGGAGGTCTATGGGGGGGGGGGGGGAGAGGAAGGAAGAGATCATGTTGGTAATTAGTACATAGCCTGTAATATTCATTGTAACTCACCGTATTTAGAATGTGAGAGCTCCAGCGAGTCCTGGAATTCCCGCGTGAGAGATTCTATGGTGCTGGCCGGACTGGGCAGCGCCATGCTTTGGCTTAGAGGGCTCGACTGCAACTGCTAAAATAACAGACAAACGATCATTTAACCCTGCGGATTATTGGTAGAAAGTTGTTACACTAGTATGTTGGGTCTCTATGACCCGCTAAATTATTGAGATTTGATTACTCCTGTTGAGTAAGTATTATACAAATTGTTAAACACTTACTACACTTACTTGTAACAAATAATGTACTCAGATTAATAATACAAAACCTTTATTGAGTTTTTAAACAGTCTTAAAAAAATGCACAAAGACAGGTAGGTACTTCTTTACATAAACTAAATGATGAGAAAAAAAAATTAAATGAAATTCTGAAAACTTTAAGGTGGTTGCAGAGGCGTCATTTTCATACAAAACGTTTGACTAATATACTCATCGAGTGTTAGAATATTAGGTTATCAAACAATGTCAAAAAAATGTTTAAAAAATCTTGTTTTCGCGAATGAAATCAGATTTGTGATAAATCGAATAATTGAAAAGTTATTAAGGTTTTAAATCTTGTTCAAAAGTGTCGATTTTACGTATGTGTGCGTTACATTTACACAACATAGCCACTTATGCGTCCCGTAAAGCTATGTATGAACAGCGCGTTCTGAAACTCTACTTGTGTTATAGGAATCTAAATATAAAATGTTTTTTCAGAGTGAATACAAATCGATTTATTTTTTATTAATAACACCCATAATTAATAGTGTAAAAAACTAATACAAAGATTTAGTTTTTCAAAGATGTTCTTATATTTTTGTTAAAAAAATTAAAACAACACACTTTTCGAACGCACTTATCCCCGTAACACTCTGTGTGACTCTGTGGCTGAATATGAATGAATCAGTGTTGCTATATATACGGATTTATCTGCACTCGTATGGATTTTTGAGGTCCAATGCGGATAATTCATGATTATGGATTTACGCGACACAAATATCATATTTCTACATCCAAAGGTATTGTTTACATGTTGAACTTATGTATATTCCTTTCGTTTTCTTTAAAATTTGACTTGTACTCATGTAACTGAAAAACTTTCCCCAAGGTACCGGCTGCTGTGTCATATTCATACAAATTTAGCTTTGTTGGACTTCTCAAACTTTGTATGGAGAGTCCAAACATGTGGATAAGATAACAAAAAAATATATATTACACTTTAGACTTCTGTACATATTTTTACGAGAAAGTTTATGCGACTTGTGGCGTATCATTTTTGTCATACGGTATAGGGTATTTAACAGTGTTTAAAATAAATTAAAAAATACTATTCACTAAATAGCATTTCTCCTACAAAAGCATAAAAACATTCATTTTACATTTTATTCTAAATTCAATTTTATATTTATCAAAATCAATAAATCAGTTCGTCAAAGACAATGACGTCACAACTTTGTAACACGAACAATTTCAGAACAAAATTTCGTTTTTGACCGTTGATAAAAAGTAACTCAAATGACTAGCAGTCAAATACCGGATTGTATTAACAATTTTAACTGACAATTATTTACTGTTGCACGAATTTTGTCCAGATTTTGGACTGAAGATAGATTTCTTGATTCCTCCATATGGCAACACTGTTTTGTGAATTTGGTAAACAAATGGCTTTTGTAACAAAATGAATTAACGCTTTTACAATAAATACGTATACTCAGGACGCAAAGTAAACCCGGACACCCCTACCCGCACTCCGCGATCTCGAGGTAGTTGCTGACGCAACTACCCTCCGAGCTGCACCCGACGCTTTTTATCGCGTCGGAGGGGACCACCTACCCTCATTTGCGCCGCGGCGAGTAGATGCCGTCACCGCGTGGGCAAGCCCGGTCTGCCACCAGCGGCAAGCCCCGGGTAAGTCCGCGCAGTGCGGCACCCGTTCTACTCGCTGCTTTTGGTCGCACGCGCACGCGAAATCCCGCAGAGCTATCGACGAGCGTCAGCTCCACCCACAGCGTGATGACCTCGGGTTCCGACTCGGGGTCACCGCACGCGTCCCGGCCGTCATCGTCGCATGACGGCACCCCAATCGAAGATGCCCCGGCGGAGGACCTCGCGCCCACAGCGAGCGCAAGTACTCGCCCACCGCAGCCCCTCTCGCCCAGGTCGGCGCTGGACGCCGACACCGTGGTTGTCGCACGCCTGTGTCAATCACGGATCGGGTCGGAGGAGCTGCTGAGAGCGATGGCGGCGCACCTGATGGAGCGCGAACGCCACCTGGAGACCCCCGCCGAGCCTCAATACGCCGAGGAGAGCTTCGCCGCTGCTTGCCTCCAAGCAGCGAGCTCGGAGCTACTACAGATGCCTGCAGATCTGGAGGTCTGTGCCGCCGTCGTCAGGGACACGGTGCCGGACTTCCAGATGAAGCCCACCCGACGCCTCCGCAGCCCCGAGGACTCGCCTGAGCAGCTGGCGAAGCGCCTCTGCGGCGAGTTTGGAGACCCCCTGCCGCCGTGGTCGCAACGCGATCCGCGCCGGCAGCCGCGACAGCAACCGCCCGCACCGGCCCCGAGGCGCGCAGCGCCCCCCACCGCCGCCGCACCCCCTGCCCGGCCCACGTATGCGGACCGAGCCAAGACGCCGCCCCTCTCGCCCCCGCCCACCGCTGCCGCCGCGCCGCTCAGCACTGCCGCCGCGCCGCTCAGCGCCGCCGCACCGCCGCGCACCACCGCGCCGCCGCGCGCCTCCGCGCCCGCTGCCGCGACCCCACGCGCCCCCGCGCCTGCTGCCGCGCCGCCACGCGCCCCCGCGCCCGCTGCCGCGACCCCGCGCGCCCCCGCGCCTGCTGCCGCGCCCCCGCGCGCCCCCGCGCCCGCCACCGCGCCTCCGCGCGCCCCCGCGCCCCCGCGCGCCCCAGCCCCCGCTCCCGCGGGGCCCTCCGCCGCTGCTACCGCCCCCGCTGCTGCCGTCGGCCAGCCCAAGAAGGCCCGCTACCCGCCTCTGGTAGTGGAGTCCCTCCCAAACTGGTCGGCCCACTTCGAGAAACTTGCCGAGGAGCTCGGGCGAGCTCCCAACGCCCGCCCCTACGGCAACGGACTACGTTTCTCCCCGGAAGACGGCGACGAGTACCGCACGGTGCAGCGGTACCTGTCCACGCTGCCGGAGATAAGCTGGTTCTCCTACACATTGCCGGCCGAGAGACCCCTCAAGGCGGCCATCCGTGGCCTCCCCTCTACCACCGAGCCCGCCGAGATCGTCGCCGCCTTAGCCGAGCACGGCTTCGAGGCGGAACACGTAAAGGCCATCCGGGCGCGCGCAGGACGCCCTGGGTGCCTCTTTTACGTGCAGATCCGGCGGACACCTAACATCGCAGCCCTCTACGCCATCGTGGAGCTCCTGCACATGCCGGGCATCACGATAGAGGCCTGGCGTGGCAAGCGCGGACCCGCGCAGTGCCACAGGTGCCAAGCATTCCGCCACTCATCGCACGGCTGCCACCGCCCGCTGGCCTGCGTCCGCTGCGGCGATCCTCACGCCACAAAGGACTGCCCACGGCCGCGGGAGGACCTTCCAACCTGCGCCAACTGCGCGGGCCCGCATCCCGCAAACCATGTCTCGTGCCCTGTGTTCCGAAGGGAGCTCCGGAACAAGAGGGCCGGGACAGTCGCC
Organism: Coleophora flavipennella; assembly: GCA_947284805.1. Lineage (NCBI taxonomy): Eukaryota > Metazoa > Arthropoda > Insecta > Lepidoptera > Coleophoridae > Coleophora > Coleophora flavipennella. The sequence goes on from OX369257.1 coordinate 2,801,388, forward strand.
CGGACAACCACCGCTCCTCGCCCCGCAGCGCCCGCTACCACTGCTGAGCGCGCCGCACCGGCAGCATCCGCCGTGCTGAGCGGCTCAGCAGCTGCACCCGTGACACACCAGAAGCGCCGCAGAACCCGCCGGAGGAGGAAGAGGCCCTTAGCCCCCGCTTCCGCCGCCCCCACCGCCGCCAACACCACCACCGTGCCCTCCCAGAGCGACCTCCTGCAAGCTCTGGGAGTACTTCAGCAGTTACTCGCCCCAACCGGGGCTGGAGCGGCTGCCAAGGGCCCCGCGCCCACCCAAGGACCCGCTCATCGTGATGGGCGGCGGAAGCAGCCACGTTAAGGAGGCCTCGCCTCGGGAACGTTTCCCCGTCGCCCCCTTCGGGGGCAACGAGAAGAAAACCACGCAAAGTAAACCCAAAACGATCGCGAGCCGGTTTGTTACGGTATCATGCACTAGAATAGAAATGGCTTCGTAAGTACCTATCATACAGGCAATCCTCTTCGGTGTTTGTGAACATTACTTACACTGTTGGTGTGTCGCTATCAACCGTTCAGAGTGCTCCAGCGATTTGAAGAGACTGGATTCAATATGCACAGACCAGGAACAGGCCGAACAAGGTGCACGACAGCGCGGGACGATCGATATATGGTGTCAACAATATTGAGAAATCGATTTCAAACGGCTGTTGAAGTCAAAAATCACCTTCTACGTGCTGAAGAGAGCTATCCGGGCACGTGTACAGTGAGGCCGCGTCTTGTTGAAGCGAACATGAAGCCATTTAGACCCACCAATGGTCCAAAACTCGGAAGGCAGGATCGAAATTCAAGAGTTATGCTAGAGAACACATGAATTGGACTTTCAATGACTGGTCAACAGTTATGTTTTCGGACGAGTCGAGATACATGCTATACAAGCACGATGGGAGACAAACTTTAACTGCAGAGAGATACGTGAATGAAACCTTAAATGAGTATGTTGGCCCACTTTTAATAAACATGCGCAAGAATGTCATCCTTATGCAAGATAATGCTCATCCCCACACAGTCTCTATCACACGCATGCAGTGGCCAGCACGCAGCCCAAACTTGAACTTCATCGAGCATGCTCGGATGAAGCAGTGATAGAGGAATGGGAGAATAATCCTCAGCATCAACTCAGAAATCGAATGTGGAAAGCATGCTAAACCGTGTAACAGCTGTTTTAATAGATCTCAGTGGTAATACAAAATACTAAAATGTGTGAAAATTGCAATTTAGAAATGTAGTGAAAAATTTACATTTTTTCTTAACTTACTTTTATGACTTATTTTTATTATTATACTAGCTGTCCCGGCGAACTTCGTTCCACCTTACACTACACTACACTATCCTACCCTACACTACCCTACCCTACCCTACACTACACTACCCCACACTACACTACACAACACTACCCTACCCTACCCTTCCCTACACTACTCTACCCTACCCTAACTACACTACACCTACACTACACTACACTACCCTACCCTAAAACCAATTATTTTTGACTGATATTTTTTTTATTGATGAATATCATATTTTAATACTTATTATCCTATTTCAGACAAAGACAAATGCAAAAACACAAAAATCATAAAAATTGGCCCAGCCGTTCTTGAGTTATAATGGTGTAACTAACACAACTTTCTTTTATATATATAGATGCACTATAAAATTGTCTATAATACAGTCTTTATTTCATAAACCAACATACTTAAGCACTCACCAGTGTCCCGTGCTCTAAACCTTGTAAATAGTATCTCAATTAATGATTATAAGATAGAAATATTTTCTTGTTCGGAGCCGCTATTTATGAGATCCGCAAGCCAATAGCTCGAATCTATTGTTACTCCGAGTTTGTTGTTAGACACTAATATTATATAATGTTATTTTTAAAATATTCGAATTATTTTTATCCTACATTCCTACTGCTGTTTTTATTCATTTTTAATATGCAAATAATATTTTTTGTTTTGTAACATTCACGTTTGGCTAGACTGTAAGTGTTTGTTTATCAAATAAATAAATAAATAAACAATATTTTGGAAGTTATTGAGGTTTTTGTTACAGACCCATTTCCTTTGCTGTCGAGTGTATTTACACAATAATTAGTAAATTGTATATCATAATGTGCTATTTTTAGGCCGAACACAGGCAACAACAGTAATCACTAAAATATACAAGCTATATAATAAATATATAAGTAAGTAAATCATAGATATTCCATTTGATAAGTTTAAAAAAAAGTAAAAAATGGAACCCTTATAGGATCACTTTGTTGTCTGTCCGTATGTCTGTCAAGACCCTTTATTTCGGAAACGCGTGGAGGTATCGAGTTGAAATTACAACCGTATAGTCCCGTCGACTGTTCCTTGAAGCTGTGAAAAAATCAAGCTTCTAGGTTAACGTAAAAAAAGATACGGCCGTTTATGCTGCAAAAAACGTATATTTCGACACTCTCAAGGGAATCAAAATTCATAGGGTATTTTCCGTTGACCTAGAACTATGAAATTTGGCATGTAATACCGTCTTGTACTACAAGTAAAGGGATAAATCTGAAAACTATACATTTGTAAAAATATAATCTTTATATAAAGTATGTAATCAATTATGCAAGGAACGGCGGTCCAAATTTTGAATTGAGTTAAGCGTGTCATATGAGGTAATGGTAAGGACGGGCTGGTTTCCGCAACCAGGCGCCCGAGCGCCCATTTTGCGTGGTTAGCTGGCATCACTGCCAGCTCAGCTCCTCCAGGAAGTCCAGTAGCCCCCGCAGGGTGCCAACGACTTCCGGGAGTGAGGGATATAAGGTACCTATGAAAGGGCTTCATTGTCAGAAGCTTAAACAGACTTTTAATTATTTTTTTGATGTATAGTTTTCGATTTATGACAAGAATGTAAAAAAAAAACTTTCCCCTTTTTTATATGTGTAGGTAGGTACCTAATAATTTTGAAGTATGTAGTAACTAACAGTCTGCACTGTTATGATTTATAATATGGATCTACAATTTTGTACGGAACCCTCGGTGGGCGAGTCTGACTCGCACTTGTCCAGTTTTTTGTAATGACAAAAATTATCGAGAGCCATTTATGAGAAACCTATGTTTTACCCTTTTCTCATGGCAGGTCGTTAGAGTTTTACCAGATAAAGTACCACTTGTAGCATATTATAGATATTATATTACATTTGAAAAACATCTTGAAGAATTTTTTGGGGATCAAACAAAGATTTGTTACCATAGATGAGTTATGCACTAACAACATTAGAAAATCAAACCCCTTTACACACAGTATTAAAGGTAGTTCACTTCCATTGCACCGAATGCTACTACGAATGCTTTTATTTGCTTCACTTTTTGTATGCATGTAACCTATCTATATCTCTGGGATTAAATGATTAAAATTGAAAAAACATGATATTGAATATGATTATTTTATTTTATGTATGTCCCTTATGCCAACTTTTAACCGCCTCCGTGGTGTGATGGTTAGTCCATTTGCTTCACACCATGAGGTCGTAGGTTCGAATCCCGGTGGGGTCAACTTGTAAGACTCCGTTTGGTTGGTGGTAGGGCATTTTCTAAGCCCGCCTGGCTAGCTACCACCATCTTATCTAAGTCTTGCCGCCAAACATCAGTGTTAACAATGTTGATGTGTTCCGGCTTGAGGATAAGATAGCCAGTTCTCCATTGCATTGGGAAATCTTGGTAAGCTTGCTTCCATCTTCGGCATCAGCGTCACTTATCATCAGGTGAGATGATGCCAAGGGCTTACCAATGGTGAATTAAAAAATAATAATAAGGCTTCAGCAGCGCCCATGAAAATAGTTATTATGTGTAAAGGTGGTGATCATCATCATATCAGCCAAAAGACGTCCACTGGTGGATAAAGACCTCTCACATTCAGCGATAATTTCTATATATTTTTGCTGATCAACTGTATTTACATTCCTTTCTCGATCTACATTGATATTCATTTCTAGATATCATCTCACAGGACCTAGGTTTTCATATCTTAAACCACGATCTGCTATATTAAATGATTAAAACAAAAGTTTATTTGGGCTGGAAGTACTTATATTTTTACAATGAGAAACAAATCAATCACAACAATAAAGTCTGTGTCACACCATACAAGAGACAGAACATAAAGACTTAATGGAAGATATGCAAACTTCACGTCTAACTACCAGAGAGAAGGTGTCCTCATAATCTATTCCAGGTTGCTGCGTGAAACCTTTTGTCACTAGTCTTCCATGATAACGCACTTTGTTGTTCACATGAAACTGTTTATTTAGCACCCACTTGCACTTATCAACTATTGTTGCACCACCTGACATATCAATAAGCTCCCGAGCATTGTTTTCCCTGAACGACTGCTATGGCTCAGCAGCTGGATATGTACACACGGAGAAACCATATCTATTGAGGTAGGTAGTTTCCTCTCTCTGTTTTCGTTCTCTATAGCACATGGAGTAGACATGGGCTTTCTTTCAATTCCCCCACTGAATCTGTCCTCCTGGCTGTCTTCAGGTGACATTTCTTCTCCATGAAACCAGATAACACTATTCTTCAGTTTCCTCATTTCCATTTTGTCTTCCATTACAATCACGTCTCTGCTAATTATCTGCATTTTTACAAGGATTCTACACTGTATCCAAAAAGATAATCGTAAAAACGATTTCTGAAAATCCGATGTGCTCTCTGTTTTGCTTTTTTGTCCCAGGAATATAATCTAATTTTGTTTAGGTAGGTATTTACTTCGTAGTGATTTCTATTCTCTTTGTATACCGCTATTGTAAACTGACAGATATTACGCGAATTTTTATTGAATGAATTGCACCCACACACTTACAATTCGTGCCTGCAGTGTGCGTGACTGCTATCAGCTGCTAATTGTGGGATAACACGGGAGAATAAAACAATAAATGAAGTTAAACACTTACTCTATCATCGAAACATCAATAAAAGGGCTCGCGAATAAACAAATTTTGCTTCAAACTTATCTAATTTACGAAATATTTGTCAAAAACAACAATATTTGCTCGCCAGCGCCATCTAGGTTGCGATGTCTGTTTTTGTTTCCTCTGCAACCGCCTTAATAAAGAACTTTAGAGATACTTAAGTATGTATACCAAAAACAAAATATAATATTATTCCCTATCGTCTATCGACCGATGACCTGGTGAAGGTCGCGGGAAGCCGATGGATGCGGGCAGCGCAGGACCGGTCGTCGTGGAAATCCTTGGGGGAGGCCTTTGTTCAGCAGTGGACGATTTGTGGCTGATATGATGATGATGATGATGATGATCGTCTACCAAGCTCGTGAAATCTCGACCTTTTTACAAGCTTTTATTTAACTTGCAATGTATGTATGTTTGTTCGGGTGAAATCTTGCAAGTTAAATTTGTCCCACTTCGCGTTTTCCGATTGAGCTGAAATTTTGAATGCATATTTATATCGCGTGACAATGCCATATTAAAAGCTTGTACCTAAAAGTTTTTAGGTTTTTCTAAAATTATTTAAGTTCAGAAGCGTCTGTCACTTGTCGCTGGCGAAAGCCTACTAAAGCGATGTTAGAAAAGAGTAGGAATAAGGTTTATTAACAGCTACTGAGAAAACTGGTAAAGTCTCATCACAAGCACAAAAGTCAAAAACATTTCACATAAGCGCGGGGCATTTAGACCCAACCTGTGTTCCGCCGGGTTAACCAATTAAAAAAGCAAAACGACTACCGAGGTCTGCGGCCCTAGAATAGCACCACCCCATCTCTTGCTGAGGGTGTCGGTAAGAGGCGGCTAAGGGGCTGACCTAAACCTGAGGATCGGATATTCCTAGTCGTTACTACTGGCTCCATTACAATAAAATGCCCATTCGTCCCCAGTGGTAACAAGTGGGATTTTTTTATTCCCATTCGTCACCACTGGAGACGCCACACACTGGGAAGCAGCGACCTTGCCGCGTACTGTGCCACCACACACTGCACCCTGCGATCGCCAACCCACCTGGCAAGCGTGGCGATTACTGCCCCCCTCCCCCCAACTAGAGGGATTCCTTTGTCTTGTAGTGAGCGTCTTGCAGCTGACGTGCCCATGACTATCATCATCACACGCCAAAGCAGGTTGATTAGTAGTTAACAATTCATACAAGTCCCTACTGCGGGTCTCTTCTCCCAAACTCGGGAAGGTTAGGCCATACTCCACACATGAGGCTAAGTCCGGGTTGGTGGAGGTTCAAGAGCTAGCGGCGAATCCCACTGTCAGAAATTAGCCACCTAAGGTATCTGACTAGGCTTAACATCTGCTATCTAGTAATAGCAACCGTTTCCAGCGGCCTTATTATTATTATTGGGTGGGAAGCCTGCGAGGTACATAGCACAGGTGGACAAAGTCACTAGGTGGACTCATTACACCCTGTTCCCGTGTTAGAATAATGGTTACTGTGGCCCCAGTGGCATCCCCATCCTCCCAAACCTTAAGCTCCTTATACAGTACTCCCTTAAGCGGGTGATGTCGCATAGTTCCTCTTCCTTGATCTTGTCAGTGCCAGTCCCATCTGAGCCTGATATAGACCACACACTGAGCCAAGTAGTGTTGGCTGGTCTCCAGTGCTCCGCAGTTGGGGCAGGAGGGGTTAGTGGTCCTATCTATTAAGGACATGTGAAGATTTAGTCTGCAATGCCCTGTTACTATGTCCATGACCATTTTCAAACTTTTCCGGATTAGTGATAGTAACGTCCTGGTTTTTTTAAGATTTCTTCCCTTCGGGAACATCTTCGCCTGTCTGCAGCTATTGTCTCCTACCCATATTTCCTGGGCTTCTCGCTTCATTAGTTCTGCGATCACTCCCTTTGTGACTCTCGCTGATATTGGAAGTCGAGGCTCCGGTCCTATGAATCTTTGCTAAGAAGGCACCACAAGAGTGGATATAAACAACCCCCCTATGAGAATCCTCTCCTAGCCACTACAGTTTTTGTGTCTGTACCTAATGTCATTGTAATCATGCGGCATTACCTGCTTTGCGAAGCACGGAAACGGTCGAAAAAAATGCCACTGACAGTCAAACCCATCCAGGTAACGTCCGTGCGTGACCTAACTTGCGTGATCGATCCGCAAGTCGCAGTAGCTATAAACTCTTTAGTTAACTTATATCAGAGACATGTACCTACCTGAAACAGTAGAGACTGTGGCGGCATTTTATCACTCGTTGGCGGAAGGTAGCGGCATTCGTCGGTGTCCGTCGTGCTGATGCTTAGGTTATCCCCATCAGTTGTTGATAGAGTTTGAGAGCCGTACAGTTTATCTGCAAGAAGAACCTCATCTTAAATCGTCACTGACTGACTTCGTAACGCTATCAAAACGGATTCTGTAAAGCTCTCAAAAATAGGTTGCCAACAAAAAGATTTTAACTACTACAGGTGCCTTAACTCTCTCTCTTATCGTGTAATTAATTAACTCACGGATACTAGCCTCACGGAGGAAGAACCTACCTCTTTTAAAATTCTCCTTACACAAGTCTTCAAGAGAATTCTATATCTTTGGTTATTATATTTTTTTGAAATGTCTTGTTTCTCAGGGCTAAAAATTAAAAAAGTGGCAAAGTAAAAAGCACATGTGCGGTAAAATCAATTTTGCGCACAGTATACTAGCATAAAGTACCACTTTTCGAACAACTGTTTTGAAAAGGTTATTTGTAATTGACATACCATCTAATTTACACATGTATTGTAAACGTACTATTGCAAATAATATGTGAATAAATGATTACGATAATAATATTATGGTTCTCACTAAGTAGATTACGGGTCTCATATGATATCAGTGACAGAAACTGTCCATCTTATGTTACATTTGAGGTAACACTTTGCAAACATTTTTTTTATTTTTAAGAACAAACTAAGTTTATATGAGACACACTTTACTCAGATTTTTCCTGGATGACAAACTATCTTGTAAAGTAGGTCGTATTAAGATATAATTAAGATATTTTATCTTATACTAAGATATAACAATAAACAACATTTGTGGAGCCGTTAGCTGAGGCTTTTAGTTATCATACTGAACAACTTTCCCCAAGAGACCCTTCGCAAAAAAAATATTCTTTGTATAAATCGATCAGCTGATTGACAAATATTTTGTATAGAGCATCGAATATTTTTGGACCTACGCCAATTTTGTTACAGCCGTATATAAAGGTGATGAACTGATGGCTGATACCAAGAATATCACAAGCAGACTTGGATTAGCTACAACACCATAAAATCTAGGGTTTTCTGTGATCCTGGTAGCTGTAGACTAAGACACCCATTGCTAGCTGTAAGTAGAATGTAATCTTACTTCGTCTCTTTTTCCTAGGCGGAGCGACCGGCTGTCTATACGGAGTTGCCTGCGTGTGCGGCGGTGCGCAGTCGTGGATTAGCTACAACACCATAAAACCTAGGGTTTTCTGTGATCCTGGTAGCTGTAGACTAAGACACCCATTGCTAGCTGTAAGTAGAATGTAATCTTACTTCGTCTCTTTTTCCTAGGCGGAGCGACCGGCTGTCTATACGGAGTTGCCTGCGTGTGCGGCGGTGCGCAGTCATGGATTAGATTGATAGAGCTACAACACCATAAAATCTAGGGTTTTCTGTGATCCTGGTAGCTGTAGACTAGGACACCCATTGTTAGCTGTAAAAGCTTAGAATGTAATCTTACTTCGTTTCTTCTTCCTAGGCGGAGCGACCGGCTGTCTATACGGAGCTGCCTGCATGTGCGGCGGTGCGCTGTCGTGGATTAGCTACACCACCATAAAATCTAGCGTTTTCTGTGATCCTGGTAGCTGTAGACTAAGACACACATTGCTAGCTTTAAAAGCTTAGAAGGTAATCTTACTTCGTTTCTTTTTCCTAGGCGGAGCGACGGGCTGTCTATACGGAGCTGCCTGCGTGTGCGGCGGTGCGCTGTCGCCGTACTGCGGCTGTGGCGCGGTGCAGGCGGTGACGATGCCGGCGCCGCGGTTCGCCTTCAAACTGTTGGCCTTCGTGCTCGCTATCACGTCTGGTTCCGCCATCGCTAGAACTGATAGAGAGGTAGATAGATAGCACGTTTAATAGGGATGACGACAGCATTAGAAATAAATTATGAACTCTTGATCACTAATTTGCCCTCCCACTTAAACTTCGAAAAACCTTACTCGTTTTGTTTTCCATCAAATCTTCGATTTTCAATTCACCAAAATCACAAAATGAGTACTTAAATAACGCTGCTAAACTATGACGTCACGCCTAGAGGTATTTCTGACATTTTTAGAACAAAATGTCGTTTTTGACAGATGATAAAAAGTAACTCAGATGATTAGCATTCGTTATCCCTATTGTCACTGCAATCACACATATTTTAATACTCGTACATAATATAAAACAAAACTTAACAAATTAAAAAGAGCTAAAAATAATACTAAAACATATGTGTGTTTCATTAGTACAAAAGGGCAGTAACTCAGTGTGTTGATTTGCTCTTGCGAACAGACCGGTAAAACCATCATTCATTAGTTTCATTACATTACAAATTGAGGTCTAATCAGAGTAGTTCTGCAGTTACCCGCTTGGGCAGCGCCACTTTGCGTGTAGACCTGTCAAATATTATTTAAGATTTGTATTGATGTGAACCTGATTTCAAGTATTTTACCTAAATATTTAATAAATAATTATGACTTCTTGTTGTGTGGTACCATTGTGTTCATAAATAACGAACATTCATCGACACAACCTTGAGAAAGAAATGGCTAGTGGCTATTCGAGGAGATTTATGACCACCAGTTGTCATGTATATGCAAAAAAAAATGTCTTACCATCAGATTATATTAAAATCATTTTTAGGGTTCCTGAGTCACCAAGCTTTTTTAACTCCGCAAAAATCCATGCTCCATAACTATCACTGATTTCTAGGGTTCTACTTACACACACTTTTAAATAGTCAAAACAAAAAAAAACACTGTATATTACAAATATTGTCATGATTCAGATTACAGTCTCAGGTAATGGTATTTGTTATAGAATCAACATATATATCTTTGTCATTGCCAAGTGCGAGTCAGAACCGCACACATAGGGTTCCGTACCATCATACTAGATTGCGCTAGTTTCTTCAGTTCCGTGCTATTGTACTAGATGGTGCCACTTTCTTCACGTTTAAAAAAACACGTTTTTTGTATGGAGACTAACTTTTTCTAATTTTTAGTATTTGTTGGGTTAGCGGCAACAGAAATACATCATTTGAGAAAATTTCAACTGTCTAGCTATCACGGTTCATGAAATACAGCCTGGTGACAGACGGACAGACGGACGGACAGCGTAGTCTTAGTAATAGGGTCCCGTTGCCAAAAAATGGAACATATAAATACAAAAATACAAATTCTCACCATTCTGTGTTCTATTGTCGGAGGGCAGCGCATCGTCTGATATGGTGGAGGGCTCCCGCGACGACGCCGCCGCCGCCGCCGCCTGCTGAGCACTCTCGCGTATGTTAGCTAAAAAAGGTCATATTTTTACTACAAATCTAACCCCTCAGTAGGTTCCTGCGTTAGGAAGAGGTGCGGGAGGGACTGGGATGTTAGCGAGCGCACCGCTCCACTACCACTGGAACCTGGACGTGTAAACACATCGGTAACAAGCCATAAACGTCCCCACTACTGGGGCATAAGTCTCTTAGCAAACTCGGGATAGTACTGTAGAAGGCCATACTCCCCACACGGGGGCAAGTCAGGGTTGGTGGAGGTTTTTTTTTTTATTCACAATTGCTAAGCCCTTGGCATCATCTCACCTGATGGTAAGTGAGGATGATGCCAAATATGGAAGCGGGCTTACCAAGATTCCCCAACGCAATGGAGAACTGGCTATCTTATCTTCAAGCCGGAACACATCAATGTTGTTAACACTGATGTTTGGCGGCAAGACTTAGATAAGATGGTGGTAGCTAGCCAGGCGGGTTTAGATAATGCCCTACCACCAACCAAACCGAGTCTTACAAGCTGACCCCACCGGAAATCGAACCCGCGACCTCCTGGTGTGAAGCGAATGGAGTAACCATTACGCCATGGAGGCGGTTAAAAGGTTGTAGGGCTAGTGGCGAACCTCACCATCAGAAGTTTTTCAAGACGCATATAAGGCATCTGACAAGGTTTAACGACTGCCACCTAGTGATAGTAACCGGCACCAACATATTAACGCTCCTTGCAAAGTACGGAACGCTCACGAAAAATGCCACTAACAGTCAAACCCATCCGGCTAATGACCGTGCTTCAGGTCAGTTAACCCGCGCGATCGACCCGACCACGCCAGTCGCACTGAGCTACAACCGCTTCAATAAATATAAAAAGTGCTTACGACACACCCTGGACCCTTCATACAACGGGCCAGAAATGACACTTCAAAAAAGGAATGACGGAACAAACAAAATGGCGGTGAAATCCTATACGTTAGACAACCAAACTGTAACCAATCCGTATCCATCTGGTTGACGAAGGGGTGAGGTCGCAATCTAGAGCGCGGCAGGGAGTGTCCAGACTGTATGTTAGTACTAATATATATAGTTTGCTTACGGTGAGATTCACACGCGCCGCTCAGTATCCTGCCTATCCGGCCGAGCGACGTCATACTCTGGAGGCTCATTGTGTCGTGCGCTGAGTGTCCATACTGTATGTTAGTACTAATATATAACTAGTGCTTACGGTGAGATTCAGACGCGCCGCTCAGTATCCTTCCTATCCGGCCGAGCGACGTCATACTCTGGAGGCTCATTGTGTCGTGCGCTGAGTGTCCATACTGTATGTTAGTACTAATATATAACTAGTGCTTACGGTGAGATTCAGACGCGCCGCTCAGTATCCTGCCTATCCGGCCGAGCGACGTCATACTCTGGAGGCTCATTGTGTCGTGCGCTGAGTGTCCATACTGTATGTTAGTACTAATATATAACTAGTGCTTACGGTGAGATTCACACGCGCCGCTCAGTATCCTGCCTATCCGGCCGAGCGACGTCATACTCTGGAGGCTCATTGTGTCGTGCGCTGAGTGTCCATACTGTATGTTAGTACTAATATATAACTAGTGCTTACGGTGAGATTCAGACGCGCCGCTCAGTATCCTTCCTATCCGGCCGAGCGACGTCATACTCTGGAGGCTCATTGTGTCGTGCGCTGAGTGTCCATACTGTATGTTAGTACTAATATATAACTAGTGCTTACGGTGAGATTCACACGCGCCGCTCAGTATCCTGCCTATCCGGCCGAGCGACGTCATACTCTGGAGGCTCATTGTGTCGTGCGCTGAGTGTCCATACTGTATGTTAGTACTAATATATAACTAGTGCTTACGGTGAGATTCAGACGCGCCGCTCAGTATCCTGCCTATCCGGCCGAGCGACGTCATACTCTGGAGGCTCATTGTGTCGTGCGCTGAGTGTCCATACTGTATGTTAGTACTAATATATAACTAGTGCTTACGGTGAGATTCAGACGCGCCGCTCAGTATCCTGCCTATCCGGCCGAGCGACGTCATACTCTGGAGGCTCATTGTGTCGTGCGCTGAGTGTCCATACTGTATGTTAGTACTAATATATAACTAGTGCTTACGGTGAGATTCAGACGCGCCGCTCAGTATCCTGCCTATCCGGCCGAGCGACGTCATACTCTGGAGGCTCATTGTGTCGTGAGCGATGATTCTGCAACAACATGCGATATTTAACCTCAATCCTTATTAATAATTTAAATCTAAAAATGTGATTGTTTGTTTGTTACCTTTTCACGTATCAACACTTCGACCAATCTTGATGAAATTTGGCATGCACATAGCCTGTGTCACTAGAAAACACATATGCTACATTTTATGCCGTGAAAATAGCATCATCGTCATCATCACATCAGCTCATATATACTTCCCCACCGAGGGGCTCGAGCCTACCCTGAATTAGGGTGTTCGGGCCTTAGTCGACCACGCGGGCCCAGTGCGGGTTGGTCGACTTCACACAAAACCTTCGAGTTTCTTCGCAGGCGTGCGCAGGTTTCCTCACGATGGTTTCCTTCACCGCAAGAGCGTCGGATAAACGTAAATATGAAATCGAAATTCGAACACATTGGTACGTGGCAGGATTCGAACCACGACCTCCCGGACAGGAGGTAGCGGCCCTTGCCATTACGCCATCGACGCTCTCTAACCTCAACCCTTACTAATATTATAAATGTAAAAATGTGATTGTTTGGTTGTTACCTTTTCACGTTTCAACACTTCGACCAATCTTGATGAAATTTGGCATGCAGATAGCCTGTGTCACTCGAAAGGACAAAGGCTACATTTTATGCCGTGATAATAGCATAGTCCGACACAGTTCCTGAAGGAACTGAAAAAAATACCTATTTTTGGTTAATTTCTTTAAGATCGCAACTGATTGTTATAATTTTTTACACAGAGATGGTTGAGGGGATGGAAAATGATATAATTTACTAATTAGCATATCCTGACATAGTTCCCGAGAGATCTGCGGAAAACTCATTTCCACGCTCGTGCATGTCGGCGTCGCAACGGAGCAACGGATTGAAGTATTTTTTTCTATTGGTTGAGGGGATTGGAAAGTGACATCTTGACATCAGAATAGCCCGATATAGTTCCTGACGGATCTCGAGAAAAGTCATGTCCACGCTCTCGAGCCGTCATAAAAACGATCGCCACGCGGGCGAAGCCGCGGGCAAAAGCCAGTTTAGAATAAATTCTTTTTTGAGAATAGAGTATATATGAAATTAATTTATGTTGATGTAGTAGTGCACCTTCGTAAGATTTATTTCGTTATTTTTGGTTGCCGGCGCCGCGCCTGGTGCGGCTCCCTATGAATTCCTAAGTTTAGCCATAAGAAACAAAAAGTGAAAACCTTACTTTTTCATATTTCTGAAATCGAACTGAAGACCTTTATGGTACACTAGCTGGTGCCCGCAGTTTCGCCCGCGCAGATCACGATTTTTGCGGTACCCGTGGGAATTTCCCAAAATCCTTTCTCAGCGGATGCCTACGTCATAACATCTACCTGCATGCCAAATTTCAGCCCGATCCGTCCAGTGGTATGGGCTGTGCGTTGATAGATCACTATGTCAGTCAGTCACCTTTGAGTTATATATATTTATATAGCAGGAATGAGTATTGATGTGAGTATATTTTTAACCTCGCAAGCTGGACGCTCGCCTAACGGCTAGCATATCGGCCAACGCTCAAGCGGGCAAATCGCCTATAGGCGATCTTCCCGCCAACGATAACTGTTCGATCGCCCAGTAAACGAAAACTGTTGCGATCTCTGTCAAACTTTACCATAATACTAGGAAGGGACTGAGGCACCATTCTGCATCGTTAATTTGAATCACTCAATAGACATTTTTTTGTAAAATGACGCTTTATTTCAGTTGGTTACTCCACAGTACGCCATTACGCCGTATAAAGTTTTTTTTGTTATTATTTTTTGCACTAGACATTGTTTTTTTGTTTTGTATCATATAGATACATTAACCTAGCCATTAGAAAAAGATCATTAAACTGCATATATGTAGTACATAAATAGAAATAGTAAAAAAAAAAGTTTCAAATTAATCGTGTTGCTTTTTTTTGTAACACAACACATCAAAAATAAAAGGAAATTTTATCAACTTTCTAGATCAGTAATTAGTTTTTATAGATTTTATACAAAAATATTGAGAAAACTTCGTAAATCTGCAGCGCGGGCGAGTAATCCATGCGCGGCGAAATTACTCCCCCCGCGTGAGCCCCATGGCGCGTTTGATATCCCCACTTGAAGGGTTAAGGAAGGTCACTTTGCAAATCATAAAGTGCAAGATCATGTTCTCTATACCCTAGATGTTCTCTATTCTTGGTCTGAGCTTATCAAGGTGCGTACCGACTAGATGCAACACCGGGGTGAGCAGCCTCGGCACGCGCGGTTCCCAACGAGTGTGAATCGGACGTACTGCACCGTGCGTCTGCTGTTGTCTCACTCAGCTAAGCGGCTTTTTAGTGACTTTTTACTCGCCGAAAAGCGGCAAATGGTAACTGCTACTTATGAAACCAAACAACTTTCCCCAAAGAACCTATAAAATCGGAAGAATTCTTTTTACTCCCCATACTCGTCGTCGTCATCATATCAGCTCATATACGTCCCCACTGAGGGGCTCGAGCCTACCCTGAATTAGGGCGATCGGGCCTTAGTCGACCACGAGGGCCCAGTGCGGGTTGGTCGACTTCGCACACAACCTTCGAGTTTCTTCGCAGGCGTGTGCAGGTTTCCTCATGATGTTTTCCTTCAACGTAAGAGCGTCAGATAAACGTATATATGAAATGGAAATTCGAAATCACATAGGTACGTGGCAGGGTTGGAACCACAACCTCCCGGACAGGAGGTAGCGGCCCTAACCGTTGCGCCACCGACGCTCGACTCATCGTCATATCGACCGAAAGATTGCCACTGAACAAAGTTCTCCCCCAAAAATTTATTTATTTATTATTTATTGTACACAGTAAAAAAACATGAGATTTAAAATTGGTATGCTTATTTCTGTAAGAGTTTTCTGCCAACAAACCAGTAAGTGAGAAAGAAATGAAATACGGGTGAGTCGTGTACAAAAGTTGTTATTGGGAATGTAAAAAAATAATTACTATAAGTATATCTTACCTAAGTAATATGTTACTTATAACAAATACGTATAAGTTAATAACAATATGCATACTGCATACATAAAATAAATAATAAACATACATAATAATATTATATACATAATACATACCTACTATGTTGCAATATAGGGAAAGCAAGCTCCTCGTTCACATAACTGGTCCAGGACAGATTGGAATCAAAGATAACAACCAAATTCTTGTCTGTGTTAGTAAACCCAATGGGGACAGCGTTATAAATTACAGGGGGTAATGCGGATATGTCTATCTGGCTGCGTAATGCAACCCTGCCAATAACATGAGCTTGTGATTTGGAGGGATTCACAAGCAAGCCAAACGATTGGGCCCATTCATTAATTCTGAAAAGGTTAATGTTAACTCGATGAACAGCATCCAATACCCTCGTCTACACTAAAATGGTGGTATAGTTGTAAATCGTCAGCATAAAGATGAAAATTAGAGGTGATAAGCTTAGTCAACGAGTTTATGAAGACAGAGAATAATAATGGGGAAAGTAGACCACCCTGAGGAACCCCGCAGTGAGATCTACCCAGTCTGACGATGACTGATCTGAGCGAACACACTGCGAACGACCCCAAGGTAAGAGTTGAATCAAGCTTGAGGGGATACATGAAGAGAGGAAAGAATTGCAAGTAAAATGACAAAATCACTGAGTTAAACGCGCTGCTAAAGTCCAATAATGTAAGTATAGTTAGTTGTTTTCTGTCCATGGCCTGTCGAATATTATCCGATACTTTAAGCCAGGCAGTTACAGTACTGTGGCCAGGACGGGAACAAGACTGAAAGGTACTTAAGAAAATTGCCGCAAGTCTTCGGACCACCGAACGGGAGGCCTTCCTACGTTACGTCTTCCGGTGCGCGGTTACCACAACAGAACTTTATTATAACAACGGCCGTCCATTCCACGTAGATACTATACAAGTTATGTGCCGAGTATTGGTCAGTCGCATTGCAAACTTCGTATAGAAAAATCTTACAATTTTTTGTTCCGATTGTATAGGTTCCTTAGATCGACTAAGACCCGATCGCCCTAATTCAGGGTAGGCTCGAGCCCCTCGGTGGAGACGTATATATGAGCTAATATGATATATAGGTTTCTTAAGGGACAGTTGTTTAGTTCCATGAATAGCATCTACTATTCGCGGCATATATAGTATTCTCTAAGGTTGCAAAGAGCACATACTTGAAAGGCTGTTCAAGGTTGTACCCCTGGTGGTCGCAGGCATCCGGCAGGCCGTCGTCTTCCTCCTCTGTCTGCATGCAGCGCCTTAGCTCCTGGAACCTTCGCCGACCTTGCACCACCTGTAAACGTAAGCATTCAGTGTTTTTGTGCGTTTTGTCTAGTTAGGTATTAAAGAATCATCATCATCATCATATCAGCTGAAAGACGTCCACTGCGACAAAGGCCTCCCTCAAAAACTTCGACGATGTCCGGTCCTGCGCTGCCCGCATCCATCGACCTCCCGCGAATTTCACAAGTTGACAATATAAAAAAAAAAACTTTAGTGATGACTTACGGTACTGAGACATGGCCTTATAAGAAGGCTCAAGGTCACCCAAAGGGCAATGGAGCGTGCTATGCTCGGAGTTTCTCTGCGTGATCGAATCAGAAACGAGGAGATCTGCAGGAGAACTAAAGTAACCGACATAGCTCACAAAGTCGCTAAACTGAAGTGGCAGTGGGCAGGGCACATAGCTCGTAGAACAGATGGCCGATGGGGCAGTAAAGTTCTCGAGTGGCGACCGCGCGCTGGAAAACGTAGCGTAGGCAGGTCTCCTACGCGGTGGACCGACGACCTGGTGAAGATCGCGGAAAGCCGATGGATGCGGGCAGCGCAGGACCGGTCGTCGTGGAAATCCTTGGGGGAGGCCTTTGTCCAGCAGTGGACGATTTCCGGCTGATATGATGATGATGACGATGAACTTTAGGAATTAATTCGAAATTAAAAACCGGACTGCATATAGACTTAACCCCTATTTTTAGGCTTGTCGGGTAAAAATGTATCCTACGTCACTCACGGGATCAAGACAAATCTAACGACAGTTCGAACTCCAAAATCCATCAAGCCGTTTAGTAACCTAAGAAATAAATAATAAATAAACATACATACACAAACTTGAAAAACATAAACCCTCCTTCTGGCGTAGTCGGGTAAAAATAGTATTAACTAAATGTGCACTAAATAGCTCTTTTCTCTTACATAATCAAAAAAAACTTACTCATTTGATATTTTACTCCATACTCTTAAAAAATATGTTTTCCTAGATATATCAATTATAGCAAATTATCGATCTAAGCTTTCTGATTGACAAAAAATAGCCTGAGTGCTATTTTGGAGAGATAATAAAAGCTTTTTGTATGTTTAGTACCTATGTTAGTTTAACTATGTAACTAATTTATAAATATTAAAATCACTAAATAAGTCGTCAAAGACAATAACACGAATGCCTGTAGCCCTAACAATTTCAGAACAAAATGTCCTTTATAATAGTAGTCAAATACCTAATTAACATCTGCTCCTTATTAGTTTGCCTGCATGTGCATATAATTGTCCAAAAAGATCCCAATCTCCATTCTACTCTCAGAAGAATCTCTCAGCTAGAATCCATCCTAATTATGTATTCTACTTTTAGTATAGGTACGATCAGGGTCAAAAGTGGACGCCCAAGCGAACCAACACCAACACCTGCCTGAATAGCACCCACTGCACTGGCCACAGATCTACTGTTTTCGCTTACGCGCTAAAACTTGCTCGCTACAACAACAAAAGGTCCTAATCTCCACTACAGTCATACACTAATGGACCCATGAAGAATAAATTAAACAATAAACTATATGTCGAATTAACTAATAAGTAAACCTAAGTGGAAGTGAGTGAGGATGTAATTATCAAAATCGCAACGTCATACCAGATAAAAGGCATATCTACCGCAGTCCTCCTCAGGCTGTGGCAGAATTATCAATTTATTGCTCACAAGGGCAAACCAACACATAATAGTCACAACACACTGTCCGTCCGTCTGTCACAGCTAATTTTCTCGGAAACTACTGGACCGATTTAGTTAAACTTTTGGTACACAAATGTAAATCGATGACCCAAAGACGGACGTGTAACGTAAATAAATGGATTTCAAACGTGGGTGCCACTTTCGGGAGGTACATTAGATTTTAAAAAAGTTTTTTTTAATATACTTATATTGTGTGACATATCATATCAAATGTTAGGGCTAGTTGTAAGTATCTCAAATCTATTTTTTATAATTTTAAGATAGTTTTGAAGTTATTTAAGAAAATAGGCAAAAATTGGCCCTTACTTTCGAAACTACTGGGTCTCATCATCATCATCATATTAGCCGAAAAACGTCCACCGCTGGACAAAGGCCTTCCCCGAGGATTTCCACGAGGACCGCCTCGCACCGCCCGCATCCATCGGCTTCCCGCGATCTTCACCAGGTCGTCGGTCCACCGCGTGAGAGCCCTACCTACGCTACGTTTTCCGGTGCGCGGTCGCCACTCGAGAACTTTACTACCCCAACGGCCATCTGTTCTACGAGCTATGTGCCCTGCCTACTGCCACTTCAGTTTAGCGATTCTGTGAGCTATATCGGTTACTTTGGTATTCCTGCGGATCTCCTCGTTTCTGATTCGATCGTGTAAGTAAATTGCGTAAGTATATTAAAAAAAGTACGCGAAAATTTACCATCCCCCGCCTTATATCCACTTGGCCGGTTTTTTTCTATGCTTTCACGCTTCGTTCGACCAATATAGAAGAGTACGAGCGATCGGTTGTGTTATTAGATACAGCCGAAACTAAATATGCCGTCGTGCTTGTTTAGGAGGTGCCCCAATTATAATATGAAAAAAGCACATGCTCATGGCTCATGACATACCTAAGCTACGCTTTCCGGTGCGCGGTTGCCACTCGAGAACTTTATTACCCCAACGGCCATCTGTTCTAAGAGCTATGTGCCCTGCCCACTGCCACTTCAGTTTAGCGATTCTGTGAGCTATATCGGTTACTTTGGTGTTCCTGCGGATCTCCTCGTTTCCGATTCGATCACGCAGAGAAACTCCGAGCATAGCACGCTCCATTGCCCTTTGGGTGACCTTGAGCCTTCTTATGAGGCCCATAGTAAGCGACCATGTCTCAGTTCCGTAAGTCATCACTGGAAACACACACTGGGCAAAGACCTTAGTCTTGAAACACTGTGGTATTTGGGACGTGAAGATATTGCGAAGCTTCCCGAAAGCTGCCTAGCCGAATTGGATTCGTCAATAGATCTTTTTCTTGCTGTTGTTTTCTTGGATCTACCTAGCTGGACTGTTTATCCCAGGTATACATATTCGTCAACAACTTCCAGTGTAGAGTCTCCAACCATTAGAGGGGTGGGTGCAACACGGACATTTAACATTATATTCGTCTAGTCCATGTTCACTTTAAGACCCACTTGTTGAGAGACTTTACTGAGGCCATCGAGCATTGTGCTTAGATCTTCCATAGTCTCAGCCATGACCACGATATCGTCAGCGAATCGGAAGTGGGTTATGTACTCGCCGTTAATATTGATGCCGAACCACCCCATTACAGAAGCTTGAAAACATCTTCCAGGGCGGCGGTGAACAGTTTCGGAGATATAACGGCTCCCTGTCTCACCCCTCGCTGCAACTGGATAGGTTTCGAGTTCTGGTCCTGGAGGCGAACCGACACCGTGGCATTTTCATACAGATACTTCAACACCTCGATGTATCGATGGTCAATTTGGCACCGTTGGAGAGACTGTAACACAGCCCAGGTTTCGACTGAATTAAAGGCTTTCTCATAGTCCACAAACGTCAAGCATTGTGGCTGATTGTACTCTTCAGTCTTCTGTATAATCTGCCGCAGCGTATTATGTGGTCTATGGTACTAAAGCCTTTTCGGAAACCGGCTTGTTCGGGAGGCTGGAAGTCGTCAAACCTGCGTGCGAGACGATTCGTAATAAATGAATCTCGAAAACAGCTTGTAGACATGGCTCAAAAGTGAGATGGCTCTGTAGTTCTTCAGCAGTTTTTGAAAGCACGACCACTTCTGTGCCATGCCTTAGGCGTTTGTCCCTTGAGTATAACGGAATTAAATAACTTCTGAAGATATTTAAGTACCGGTGTTCCACGTGCTTTCCATCCTCACCTGGTGCCTTGTTGTTCTTGTGCTGTTTGAGTCATTCTAATCTCGTACAGGCTGAAGTCCGAGATATCTTCGATATAGTCTGTTTGTTAGTGTTCTGGGTCGTCATCTGGGTCTAAAATCTTGAACAGTATATGAGGTTAAATGAATAGATTACAGAAAATCTAAAGTTTTTCCGTTCCCACAGGAAAAATGAAATTTTAAAGTCCAGATTAAGTAGACCCCTATTTACCTAGAGCAAAGTATGTACTGAGAAGTTTTGTTCTGTTGGTAGTTAAAGTTTTAGTGGGGAACCCTTTTAGTGTGACCCCGATAATATACGAGTATCATGTACGCGTGTAATAATATTTGTGTGATAACAGCGACAAATAAACGTTTAATCTATCTAGCGCTAGCTTTTAATGACGAAAAAGTACGACGCCGGGCACCACTCTCCTCGCCACGGCACCACATAATGCGCCGCTGCCTACGGCATCTTGCCGTACCCACCGCCGCCGCTCAACATTTTGGGCTCTTAGCGTCCCCTCAGTAAGATCTTGACCACCTAACGGGCCGCACATCCCAGACACATACCATGAACAGACTACTGGGGTTGTTGCATCCGTGCAAATAATAAGATTCAGCAGGGAAGCCTGCATGATCTGCTGATGTACATGACAGGCTGAAGTTTTCTCAGGGTATATGACCTGTCTCGTTGCGAATTATATTAAAAACAGTCCTGAAATACCTCGTGACATACATACCATCCACATCAGGAACTCGTTTCTCGTTCTCGTTCTCTTAAACATTGTATGTTACCATCAGCTTAGATACACCAGATAAAGCAACAGCCTGCGTCATTACGCGGTTGAACTCACCTGCATCTTACCGGTACGTGGCTAACAGTAACAAGTACTTAGTGAAGGCGTCCACCAAAGTATTTGAAGCTCTCCGAAATCATAGATCTCTTTGAGATCTTCATTTCTGATGACAGCTTTCAAACTTAAAACCGCCATATCTCGAAAACTATTGATCCTAGCCTACTCCTACCAAAGTATTCGAAGCCCTCCGAAATCATACATCTCTTTGAGATCTTCAAACTTAAAACCGCCATAACTCGAAAACTATTGATCCTAGGCTACTAGTTTCATGAGAGAAATTATAGATCTCTTCAAGATCTTCGTTTCGAATAACAGCTGTCTAACTTAAAACCGGAAAAACTCGGAAACTATTGATCCTAAACTACTAGTTTAAGATAAAACGTAATTCTCTTCGCGCTCTTAATTTTCGATGGCAGCTGTCAAACTTAAAACCGCAACAACTCGGAAACCATTGATCCTAGGCTACTAGTTTCATAAGAGAAATAATAGATTATCATCATTCATTCATTTTGGATGACATCTGTCAAACCTAAAACCGCAACAACTCGGAAACTATTGGTCCTAGGCTATTAGTGTCATAAGAGAAATGATTATTACCATTCTATCATTTTGGGTGGCAGCTGTCAAACTTAAAACCGCCATTACTCGTAAAGTATCAATCATCGAATTCATGAAAAGACTAGCGGTAGTAGCTCCGACTCCTACTTTTAAGTCAAAGTTCTTTAAAGTCGCCTTATAAGGTATTCTGACATGGCTTAACAACTTTCATCTCGTGATAGAAATAGGAACAAACAGCATCACATGCCCTGTGAAGTTCCAAATATGCCACTAACAGTCAAACCCATCCACGTTACGACCAAACTTCAGGTCAGTTAACTTGCGTAATCAACCCAACCAAGCAAGTTGCACTGAGCTACAAATAATTTAGTCTCTAATACTTCAAAACGTATTTTTAATGCAGTCAAGTACCTAATTCTCCAAACCCAACGTACATTTTTCACAGTAGTCCTGTCATCTCCAGTCGCCTCTGTGGCTGCGCCGGTGTCCCCCGCAGCCTGTGTTATTGTCTCTGGTAAGAGCTTCGGCGAACTCTTTGGACTCTTGTCTTTGGCTCCCGAGCTGTCTGTGACTGATATGTTCTTGCATAGCGATGCTCTCCTGTCAATAATGAAGTCAGAACAAATAGATTAGTTTTTATCCACTATTGGTAAGCCTCTGGCATCATTTCCCCAAGTTTTACCAAGATTCAGGTTTACCAAGATTCTCCAACGTAATGGGGAACTCTTCTTGGAGTCTTTTCACCAAACATCAGCATTAATGATATCCATGCCAAAAATCATTAATGCTGTGTTAATGCTGATGATTGGTGGCAAGACTTATGAGTATATAAGACGGTAGTATATTGATGTTTAGGTTGCCTGGTAGAAATTGCTTAAAGCGATAAGGCCGCCTTTGCACTCTATGTATATTACAAATTGTAAGTCCTGTATTGTTTTTTGGCGTGCAATAAAATAAAGTATATTTACTTACTTACTTATATTCTATAGATTGGTCCAAAAATGTTGCAAGAGTCTGCTTTACAACACCGTAAAGGTGTTCCAACATCTTCAAGTTCAGTGAATTTTTAGAAAGTAGTAATAGGATATTTTATACAGGAGGATCCTCGCTTGCAGATGCAGAGTAGACAGCATCTTAGTTGCACTTACAGACAGTGTTAAGTAGTAGGTTTTTTTATTCACCATTGGTAAGCCCCTGGCATCATTTCCCCTGATGGTAAGTGACTAAGATGCCCAAGATGTAAGCGGGCTTATCGATATTCCCCGACACAATGGAGGACTGGCTGTCTTATCTTCATGCCAGAACACATCAATGCTGTTAACAGTAATTTTTGGTGGCAAGACTCAGATAAGATGGTGGTAGCTAGCAGGGTTTCATGATATACCTAGTCGGGTCATAAGTTCTGTCAAAACCTTATTATTTAAAATTTTCGAATACTGGCTAGATGAACTTTACCAATTTTGAAAATAGAAAGGTTTCGCATGCCGAAAATAAAAAAGACATTCATTTTCAAATATGGAGTGGGTCGAAGAAAGAAGATAAGAGTGGCGGTTATCGCGAGGCTACGCGCCAAAACAGATTTTCAATATCTACAAAAATTAAAAAATAACCCTACGATTTGTTTATCGCACTATCAAACGATTCACTAAAGATTCAAGCTTCGAAGATCGTAAGAGCACTGGCCGACCTCGTACATTTAGGACACCCGCGATCATCAAAGCTGTGAAGGCGCGAATTCCACGAAATCCTGTTTGTAAACAAAAAATCTTCAGATGGGCCTAAGCAGAACCACAGTCAAAAGAGTGATAAATGAAGACTTGGGACTACGAGCTTATCATAAGAAAACCGGTCATTTTTTGAACGAACACACTCACATACATATGTAAACATACAGGAGCCCACACAGAGGCATCTAATTTTATTCTTATTATTTTTATTTTTTTATTACTTTAATTTTTATTATGTTTTATTTATTTTGTATGATCATCTTAGGTATAATTTCTGAAGAAAGTAAAGATACATTTTTAGCTTTGAAGGAGGCTCCAGCCACAGGCAAGTTAACTGTGAAACCTATATGCAGAAAATAATCAATTTCATTTATTTTTTATTTATTTCATTAGATATTTATTTTAAATATTGGACATTTTCGAACTCTGGTAGCTAGCAAGACATGCTTGGAGTTTTACAAAGTTAGACTAGAAAGCGAGCAACCTCTTGCTGTGAAGTGAATGGACTAACCATTATACCATAGAGGCAGTTAAATGCCTATCAACAGTGATACACTGCTGCTTACTTTTAAGTTAAGAGGAGTGTATTTATAGCACACCCCATACAAACGTAGTTTGGTTCTAAGGTGAATATTAACTCTCAAGTGGAATAATGCCCAGATTTGGAAAACGCTTTTGTTTGTAACTATCCATTGTGGTAATAAATGAATTTGACCATAAGTATACTTTCCTGTGTCGACTTGTTAATACTGCATATGGAGTGTTTTTCTTTAGACATAAATAGAATCAGTAATAAATACGAGCTTTGGTCCCCATGACCGCGTCCTGGGGCTTTACCTAGGTAATATTACTTGTGCGTTTGTATCAGTTCGGCTAGGATAATGAGCCTACTGACAGAAACATTCAAAATTAGATCTTTTTATGCTTGAGGAGTAGGAAAATAGTAATTTTTTCAGAAGAAAGTGCAGATGAAGGTTCTGAAAATGGATTTGGCAGTTCCCAAATTGATGAAATTCAGCAGATTAGTAAAACTGAATTAGTGATATAACACTTTAACTTTTCACGATTATTCATAATGACAAATTGAATTTAAAAACAACATCGAATAAATAAAATCATGCCAAGCCCCGTCTTCAATTTGAATCAGTGATGTCACCTGATATAATGAAAATTATGGTATCGAAGATCCAGGTTCATCTCGACATGTAACCCAAAAAAGAAACAAAACAACATTTTATATATTATATGCTTTTCATACAAAAATCCCATTTCTATTCAATGTAGTCAGAAAATATGTACTAAGTGTTGCAATGAAAATGTCACATAAATGCAACTTTATTATTATTATTCATCAATCAGTTCATATACATCCCCACTGATGGGCTCGAGCCTACTCTGAATTAGGGCGATCGGGCCTTAGTTGACCACGCGGGCCTTATTACCTTGCTTAAAATAGACAAATATTGAAAAAAACTAATTAAATTAGTTTGTTAAATAATATTACTTGTGTTTTTGCAAAGGCTATCGTAATTAGTTGTAAAATTTGTTTAATTTAACCTTCACACAGGGATATCAAACGTGCCACCAAGGCTCATGCGGGGAAAGAAAATTAGCCACATGGTAGTCTGTTTGGTGATTTGTTGATATCCAAGGTTTTCTCTGTATTTTTGTATAAAAACTAATTACTATTCTAGTTAGCTAAGGAAATTTTCTTTCTATCTATATCAATTTGAGAAAGATTCCATTTAATTTTTGCAAACAACTTGAGACCTACAAAATATTAAATGGTTTTTATAATGTCAGAGACCTAAGTGAGATCTTTGTGAAGGGCAAAAATGTGCAGCTTAGAGGGCATTTGTTAAAACTGTGGTGCTCTGTAAGTACAGTAAGCAACCCACGCCTTCACTTCTTGCCGCTTCGCGTAGTGGACAAGTGGACCAAGTTACCAGAGACAGTTATAAGTGCTCCATCTATGAACAGTTTTTAAAACAGACTACACAAATATTTAGACACTACATAAGAGCAATGAAATACATGCATGAGCTTTAAGCTGCTAGTGTATAAACTATAATAATAATAATATATTTTTGTGATGTTTGTATGAAATCTGACACTAAAAAGGAACCTTAATTTTGGAAAAAGATTCTATTGAATTACTCAAATAAACAATAGATATTGATATGTCAGTCCCTCCACAGTATTATGGTATACTTTGACAGAGATCAGAACAGCGTAAGTATGCTAAAAAATTATTGTCCTTGAGCGCACTAATTTTTCATCTGAATTGGATGCTCTGCTTGAGCCGTGTAATGAAACCATGCCGATTTGGAAGACGCCCTGCTTGAAGGGTTAACAAAGGCATTTTTTTAAGTCAATTAAGCCATAGAAATTTTATAGTTGGTTGATAGTCACAAGAAAGGTAATTTTTAAATATATAAATTTGTATTTTCTGAATTTAGCATATAATTTTTGGAATCATCATCATCATATGCGGTAAGGCGACTAGTGGCACAGGAATTCTTCTTAGACTGAATATATGTTTAAAGAAATGGATTATCTTAAAAAAAAAATGATCTTTGATGTTACTAATGTTAATTTTCTACTTTATTTTGGTGAAGGTTTGTAATTAGCATAGTTTTAAATTTAATTTTGTTACTTATATATAATATTAAGCTGTAAATCTTCCGAATAGCAAATAAATAAAATAAAAAAATAAATATAAATAAATATCAGCCGAAAGAAGTCCATTGCTGGACAAAGCCCTAAGGATTTCCACAATGACCAATCCTGTGGTTTTGGAATACTGACATATTAAAAGGCGTAGTCACTGTAACTGGGCCTGATTTGTGAGTTAAACAATCTTATTGTAATTTTTAAGCTAGATATTAATATCTGTATCTGTTCATTGACTTGTAGTGCACTTAAAATGGATGTCATAGGAAAGAGCCTCACTTTTTCTAGCCTTCATGAGGCTATTTAACAGTATCATCATCAAACCTAACAAACCTGTTTTTTGGACTGTTAGATGGCCAAGATTACGGAAGCAATGAGAGAGTGTTTATATTTCTTATCAGGAGTGTGTAAGAGAAATTACACTCTCCTGATAAGAAATATAAACACATTGTCTTGCAACATAAATATCTATTTCAGTACACTTCTGAGTAATTAGTGAAATGTGAAATAAGATTAACACAAAATCAATCAGCTTTGCTCACCATCTGAAAGGTGACAAACTGACAAGGTGTCTGCAATAAAATTACAATTGAAAAATAAACATCAGTTTTGGGGTTGGGGGACAAGTCAGCATTGTACACTATTAATTACGTTTAATATTCTTGTCATAAAAAATAGAGAGATGAAAGTGCGACAATAACGTAAACAACTCACTGTGAACCCTTCACAGGTGTGTTGTCTTCAGCGTCGTAAAATTCCTCAGACCCACTGCTATCGGCCATTCTATGGTGACCAGTCAATTATCACTATCACCGTAAACTAATAAAAATGTTTGGTAAAAATATTCTTCATGTACTTTTTTTTTTTTTTTTAACTTCGCCCTTTTAGGGCAAGCTAAGGCTCATTGGCCATACCGCCTAGTCTTCAGTAAATGTTATTCAGTAGTATTAATTTGTAGAATTCACGTCTTCAGTAATTTTTTGGTATATTTTTCAAATTATGTAGTAATTTTCTCCTTTTCAGTCTTCAAGGTCACTGTTCTTCACGTTCCATCATGTCATTGTCTATATACTAACCTAACCTACATACTCTAGCAAAATGATAGCACTTTTGCTAAAGCTTGCTCGGACTTCTTGTGGGAACTCGAAACACAGTATACACACTTTTATTTCATTATCCTACACAAGAAACACATAAATGATACTTCGCTGATAAATACACTATCAATATTACACATCGAAAACCACTAAATGTAATTTTTCGGATAATAAAAGAAAAATGACAAACTGAACGCTACAAATTCCCGCCAAAAAGTCCTCATATGTACCTTTTGAGTTCCAAGTTTTTTTTTTTTAACTTGGAACTCTTGAAAAAAAAGAACTGGATTATATGTGCTGACGGCAGACGTATAGAGAATGCTGATTTGACACAACAAAAAGGATATGTCACTACGATTTGACATATGCTAGTATGACGTAACTAGTGATGTGCTTATAGACATCCATAGTACATACTGGGTACGTTCCACTAAACGCCCGCAACGATTGTAACACCCTCTGTATCGTTCCACCTAAGGCCCGTGGTCGTCGCGAGCGATCGACCACATCGCGCCCACTTCGCCCACAAAATATTGGTGGGTCAGAGTGGGCTTTCACCAAAGAGAATGTAGCCTCCCTATTGAAGAAGAGACTCAGGCAAAAATCAGAAGAGGAGGAAGCGCGTGCCAAACGACATAAAGAGCGCTTGGAAATGGACGAAAAAATGCTCGCGTTACTTTCTAAATTAGTTGATAAAAAGTAATTAGTTTTATCGATTATGTTCTGTTTTTTACGTGTTAAGAGAGATTATATGATCATTTTCAAAAAACTAGAAAGTAAGTGTAATAGTGTAAGTTTTCATACGCAGTAAAAAAAATCTATAGTATTCAGATTTAATATCGATTATTTATTGAACTATTTATACGAGAAAACAGAAAACTTTCACCATGCCGCTATATTGCGAGCACACAGCGCTCAAGATGTGCGTTCCACCTAAAACATTCGCCTACAACGCCCGCGGCCTTTTTCCGTTAGTGGAACGGCAGTTTCAGCGGTCGCGGTCGATGGCGTTGCGGGCGTTTAGTGGAACGTACCCACTATGTATCTACCTATCATGTAGGTCGATGTAACCTGTGGACCGTCGATTTTATAATCATGGTGAAGACGGTAATGGGTGAAGGGCATGGAAAATAAGAAAAATTGTGACGAGAAACTAATTATTCGTCAAAATTTATTAAATTTGTTGTATTACGGTTGAATATTTTATATTTACTTGCAATCGAAGTGAAAAGTAGAGTGTAAAACTCGAGCATGAAGCCCATTTTCCCTCGACGTGACTATCCACCCTCGCCGTACCGGCTCGGTTTGCTAAATGAACGTCTAGGGTAAAATGGCTTGTTTTATTCTCTTATTGTACAATCTACTATTTTTATTTTTTATTTTATATATACTATATATATACTATAGTTATTACATCAAAATATCACTATTTATTTATTTATAGTTAATTGTACACAGGAAACATACGTTACACATTTAAACCGTACCGGCTCGGGTGGCTAAATGAACGTCTCGGGTAAAATGGCTTTTTTATGCTCTTGTTGTACAACTTACATATCACTTTTATGGTTGGTTGAAGTGACCACAAAAAATAATGGTTTGTGTGGTAATAAATTCATAATATTTTTCAAAATCTATACGTTACAAATACCAATAATTTATTTAAAACAGTTATTTACATAATATGTGTACATATCGGTCCCAAACTAGGCACAGCCTGTATCTTGGGCACCAACAATAGATTAGACAACGTAGATACTGATCGTTGAACTAACTACATATTTAATTTTTAAATACTATATAATTATTAATCACTGAAGAAACTGTTCACACTGTACTACTATTTAACATGTTAATAGGTACTAAAATAATTAATTAATGCAACAAAAAATAAGTAGCGTGTGTGTGTGAGAGAGTGTGTGTGTGTGTGCGTGAGTGTATTTATGTGTCATTTTGTGTTGAGTGAATGTGTGTTTGTATGTGGGAGAGGTTTAGGAGGATTCGTGTTATATTATAGGCTTGAGAAGGTATCCGCGTACGAGAGTTTCTGCAACCAGTCTCTGATAGATAAGTCTCTTAGTTTCCCTTACCGTTTTTTTCATAATATCACAGTCCCTTAATATTCTGTTGTACAAGAAAGATTGCATAAACGTAGGTAATTTGCGAGCTAATTCAGAATAAACTTGAGGCTTTTCCACCCCTAAATGTGCGTTTTTTAAAAAGTTTTTTGTACTCTTCAGATTTAAGAACCTTGCAGTGTGCAGAGAGAGATGATTTAAGAATGTACACCGGGCGAACGTTAAGAACCGCAGTCTCAGCGTATAGTTTTGAAGTAGGAAACCTGAATGGTTTTCTTAGCATCACTTTAAGAACTGAGCGCTGAGCTCTTTCCAAAGTTAGCATCGTGGTTATGCAACTACCGCCACAGATTTTATAACAGTACGTAATTATAGATTCACATAGTGAGGTGTACACAAATCTAAGAATATTTTTGTCAGCAGAGTTCCTTAATAATTTCATTTCGTATATTAAACGGCTTACTCTATCTGCTAAACACGTAATGTGTGGCTTAAACGAGAGTGTCTGATCAATCAGTACACCAAGGTTATTTATGTGATCAACTCTTTCAATTTCTTCGCAGGTACACTGGGTGGAGTTGCATGCAGTGTGTAATTTAATAGGCGGTGGAAATTCAATTCCTTTTGAACGCGGTTTGAGAAATGTCAAAAATTTTGTTTTCTTTAGGTTGATTGTAAGCAGATTGTCATCAAACCACACTTTCAACGCAGATAATCCTATTTCCGCTTTTTTAAACGTATCAGTCCAGGCCTTACCGTGAAAGAGAACAACAGTGTCATCAGCGTAGCAAAAAATATCAGAATTAACGGGAGCGCATTTATATAAATCATTTATATAAACTAGAAATAGCGTAGGGCCTAGCACGCTGCCTTGCGCTACTCCGAAATCAATAGGTAGTTCACTACTTATTCCCTCTGCAATTTTTAGGCATTAGCGTCTATTTGTCAGATAACTGCCGAACCAGTCCAACGGGGGCCCTCTAATTCCTAAATACTCTAGCTTTCTCAACAACATTGGGATCGAGACAGTGTCAAAAGCCTTTGCGAGATCCAAAAACACTCCTAAACATTTTTGACCTTTATCGACATAGGAGGAGATCGACGAGACTAACGATTCCACAGCGTCTTCTGTCGATAAACCTCGATGGAACCCGAATTGTTTATTGTTAATGAGCTTATGCTTTTCAAGGTACTTGGTTACACGTTTATTTATCACTCTCTCTAACCATTTTGAGAAGACTCCAAGCAAGGAGACTGGTTGATAGTTTTCCGGGGTGCCTTTGGATTCATTTTTGTAAATAGGTACAACAGCTGCGAGTTTCCACGCGTGAGGGAATACACCTGAACTAATGCTTAAGTTAAATATAGAAGTGAGAGGTTCTAAGATTACAGGCTTGATCTCTTTAATTAAAGTTGCAGTGTAATGCCCGGAGCACTGTTGTTATTTAACTGCAATATGAGATTGTCCACTTCATACACATCGGTTGGCTGCATGAGAAATGAGAATTGCACCGAGTCACAAATGTCCTTACTGGCTAAATCTGGATTCCTACCTAGCGTGGTGACCAATTGTTCCGCAAGATTTTTACCTACTGTAGAGAAATATGAATTGCACTCACTGTGTTCCTTATTTTAGTAAGTTCTATAAGGCAATTGTTTTTGGAGGGGCGGTGACTAATTTCGTTTATCGCCTTCCAGAGTCCCTTTGGTTTGTTTTTGTTTTTTTCCAAAAGCTCGTTTTCATATTCAGTTTTGAGTTTATGAAGCAAATTACCTAGATAATTTCTATATCTTTTATATACTATTTCACTAAATTTATCATCCGGCCTTTTCGGCAAAGACTGTTTGCATAAACACTTACTCTTCGGTTTCACTAGTCTTCCTGATCTGGTGATGACTATTTTTGATCCTTCTCAGATGTAGTTTCTAGGCTTGTCGTGATGGTAGACTCAGGAGTAGTATCCATACTCGACTGTGCTGATCTGTCAGAGTCGTATGTTGGAGTGCTCACCATGATCTCCTGCGTAGGCGTGCTTGGTGTAATCTGTGGTTGTAATTGCTGCACAGGTTCCATTCGTAAGACAGATAGAGTAGTGAAAACTTCTTTAGCGGCGTTGTGCACTTGTTTTGTAATGGGTAAAAAATGTTAAACTCGCGTCAGGACACGTGACCTGATCGAAAATTCGTAAGACGGATGGAGTTGATTTTTTGTTGATTTTTCTGAGATATAAACTTTTTAATGAAATTGTCATGTTTGTGTACGATAGCGCAATAAATAAATATTGTATTCTACCACATAAATGATAGTACTTTTATACTGATAATCAAAGCAATTCGTGCAAAATTATTCCCTAACCATTCCAAAATATTTGATATGCACAACGTTAATATTCAAGTTTTCACTTCTGCCGGCACTCCCGGAGTGCAACCCGTCGTTTTTTTTACGAAGCATTGTAGACAGAGAACCATGCTATTCAGCTAATACTTTTTTTTCCGTGTCACAGTCTTAAAATGGAAATTATACTGGTCACGTTCTTGCCGACTGTACTGTAAATGTCCGTGAAACTTCTCCCAACAACCCAGGCTTAGACGTTATTCTCCTGCCATCCTCAGTCTTCAGCTTCGTCAGTTGGCTCTGTCCAACAAACAGATCTCTCGCAAATACTTTTGAGTCTTTGTAGTGCTCAATCGATTCGTGAATGAATCGTACCCGGCCGCGCGTTGGCTTATCCTTAGATCCCGAACTGATTTTTAAAAAAGGATGTCGCTCTCGTTGATGTCTTGACTGAAATAAA
Source organism: Coleophora flavipennella (assembly GCA_947284805.1). Lineage (NCBI taxonomy): Eukaryota > Metazoa > Arthropoda > Insecta > Lepidoptera > Coleophoridae > Coleophora > Coleophora flavipennella. The sequence goes on from OX369257.1 coordinate 2,834,060, forward strand.
TAAGTATAATTGTTGTACTGGTGTCGAGAGGTGGTACGGAACCCACGGTGCGCGAGTTCAACTGGCACTTGGCCGGTTTTTCTCTTACAACTTGGCTATGCACGCAATACACGTTTTTGGCAGCCAGAGTGTCTTTAATCACTTAAAAAGCGGAGCCTCATGAACGATCGTGTAAAACCAGATCTCTGCTTCATATAGTTGGCCTATGGCCCACTAGTTATTTCTAACGAAAAATCGGACTGTTGATTTTGGGTTGTCAAATTTATTAACTCAATGAACTTTATTCATATACTTAATTTAAATTAATTGATTGATTTAATGCGAAGTTTTTCTTATTAAATGCGACTTAACCTAAATCAATCCATCATTATGTGTTGCCAGTATAGCCTTTCATTTTTCCCAACGCGGTTTTACTGTGTGTAGTGCGTGCATAGTTTTTTGGGTTCTGTACCTGAAATGTAAAAATATATATTAGTACAAGCATACTCTTACTGAGACTTAGCTGTCCGTCTGTCACCAGGCTGTATTTCATGAACCGTGATAGCTAGATAGTTGAAATTTTCACAGATGATGTAAGTATTTCTGTTGCCGCTTTATCAACTAATACTCAAAAACAGAATAAAATAATGAATATATATAGCTAATACTGAATACAAATCAATAATAAAATCGTCACTTTTTTTTTTGTTTTTAATGATTTTATTTTAATTAATCGACAATGTCAAGTTCATACCACTAAATTAAATCGAATTCGCTCAACACTATCCGCAAGACCGATGTGCGGCGTACTAAAAAGAGTTGGTCTCATTCAAAGCACAAAGGGACCGCGTTTGTCAGTTCACTTGCTTTCAGAGACACTTGTGTATACTTTGCTCGCTCGCTCGCAGCGCAACGGCAATCAGTGGGTAGGACGTGGAGGCCCCGTGGCCTGGCCAGCACGACCCCCGGATCTTACCCCGCTGGATTATTACTTGTGGGGCGACGTGAAACGTCTAGTGTACTAGGAGAAAATTGAAAGTGTTTAGCAGCGTTCGAAACTGTAAATCTGAATCATTTTGTTTTACGTAAATTAAAGCGTAATTCGCGTCGGCGTACTTGCCTGTGCCTCGCGCAGAACGGTGGTCATTTCGAGCAGTTACTGCGTAGCACATAAACTTGTAAGTTTTTGTAAATTTTTGTTTGTTTATGTGTAAATAGGTTGATTTCAGACTTTTAACTACGCCAAAAATACCTAAAAGTGCATTGGCATGCGAACAAAAAGTAGAATAAATTGTAAAAAATGTGTTTTTGAAGGTCCTAAGCGCTTAAAGTATGAAGGAAAATATGAAATCAGCTGTGCACGAATGAGAGGTGAATGAACTGTCCATTTGTGAGTTGACGTCACAGTCGCGTATGGTGTGTTCCACTGGGAACCTACACAAAAATGGTTTATTCTCACGTGAACTTCAAAACAATTTCATGTAATAACTTTTTATCTTTCAAATATCAGACTTTCTGCATAAGCTAAAGTGATTTGTATAATTGTAAACTACCGCCTCCATAAATATTGCAAAAATGCAAATTTACACCCTGCATAAGGGGTCTCATAGAGAACAAACGTGATTTTTTTGCTCCTTTTTGCTCTAAATTGATAACGGCAACAGGTAGACGCTTGAAATGTTCACAGAATATTTAGTTATATCATCATATCAGCCAAAGGATTTAGTTATATCTATATTCACTTTAAAAATAAATAATTAAATTTAAATAAAACAAATATTTAAGGGGGGCCCATGTCTCATCAGCGCTATTTTTTTAAATTGATTTGGAACTAATGTTTTTTTAATGTAGCTGTCAGAAAATCCCTCATTATTTTACCTAGTACAGTCAACTGCATGACAGTGGTAATAAAACTAGCATGAGCTGAACCGAAACTCCTGTCAATACGCTATGAAAACTAAACACCAGAGCTCCTAACGAACGACAAAGTGTTACCACCGATATGCGGTCAACTGTACAATGCCATACCTTAAGTATAACGTAATATTTAGTATTATTTAGTAAAACCCACTATTTCTATCTCGGTGTTGCTTAGTCTTATCAAAACTACCGATATTTAACTCGTACCAAATTACCCACATTTCTGGTAAAAATTCTTAGATTGCAACACTTGTGTGCCAAAGTGAGAGGGATAGTAGCGGCCAAACGTATAAAGGCTACTTCTAGTCGTAGTAGTTCTGTGTGAAATTGCCACAATTACTGAGGTGTTATCTCTTTTTAGTACATTTTTTTGACCATATTATCACGAAAAAAAAACGCAGCAATGGAGTGATAGCAGTTATTATTTTTATTTTCTGCTACGCAAATTAAAAAATATATATCTTTGAAATGGGTGAGCCATTTTATTTTATTTTAGTTTTATAACAATTAAAATATTGTTCTCTTTCACCTCATATATGGTTTTATAGTGGTTCAATTTAATTTGATTATAGTACCACCTTCCATATAAAATTAATGTTCTCTTTTCGCTCAAATTATCCATTAGTCGAAACGATAAATTGTGTTTCAATAGCTTATTAGCACTAAAATTTAGTTCTCCTGTTGTCACTTCCTCTTTGAACTGAGACATCTTTAAAAAAATGTTGCACCTGAAATAGTTGAATGAAATTGGTTTTTTGAACATGTATATTATTTTATATTTGATATTACTTTATTCATTCCCGTCCCCATGGAGGCAATGAAATGATGATATATTTTTGGCATTTTCTGAAGTCAAAGTTTGGAAGGTTTTGACGGATTTTTTGCAAGTGTTGGGCAAATTCATCATTTTTGGGATGGTTACACTGTCAAGCTTTGTTGGTAATTGGAGGAGTTTTTGGCGGGATTTGTGGTGGACGCATTCGTAGTTTTATTTTATTGTTTTTTTCATTGTTTTCTGCTGGGATTTTGTTCAAGAAGTGGTGCATTTTGGAGAAAATCGTCTAATGCACGTGAGAAAGGTGGAGAACAAGAAAATAAAACGAAGGAGGACATGAGAACCCAATTTGCTCAGGGTGCAGTTTTATAGACGCCCAACAGCAACTGGGTGTTCCACCTCAGAAAGCTGCTGCAAAGGCTGTCAAGAACTTCAAAAAAGATTTGTAATGCTCCGGCACTAGCATTACAAATCAAAAAACGAATAAAGATTAATTAAATGGGGATTGTCTCGGAAGGGCTTTTGTACCCGTGAGACGTTAAAAAACTAAAAAAAAGCAATGTATACAGGGTGTTAATCTAAAAGTGCGTCAAATTCTCGGAAGTAGGTATACTGCTGATTCTGAATCCAATAAAATTATAAAATAACGACTTAACATTTTTACCAAAAAATATCTTTTATTTTTTTTTACCGACACCATATGCACACAACTCTTATTATCGAAATATCATGCACATCACTATGCGATGCTATGCGGCTAGGCCGCGGCCGGCGCGGCGGCGCGCGGTGCCGTCAAAGGACACAAATGTTCCGGCAGCGGGGCGGCGCGCGCCGGCGCGGCTCTTTGACATTCTTTGATGAGCCGCGGCGCATTCGCAAGTTATCATATCTATCAGTCAGTCAGTGCACCCGCGACCTTTGTCTAGCGAAGACCCATACATCTTTTAATTATCTCCCGCTCGCTGCACCAACGTTTCATGTCAAGATGGACAATTATGCGACTTTACAATTATTCCAATGTAGACTTATGTGCAATGGTGCGTCTGTAACAGCTTAGGGCAAGCTGTGGAGGACCAACCCAACGAGTGATGCTGCTGCGTGTGTGACTCAAAATCTCAGAGAGAGACTATCGCCTAATGCCTCAATCGTTTCTTAGTAAGTACGTAATAACCACGTTTATTTCTCGCGTTTTTGTTGTTTTTGTTCAGAACTAGGTAACTAATAAAGAAATTGGTTATTTTGTCGGTCCTAAGCCCGCCAAGCAGCTGCTACACTTGCCAATACTCGTAGACACCCGACCTCGGTGACCTCGGTAGCTTTAGGTGTATTCCCATTCCGTCCGAAATCAAGCGCGAAAGAAAATGGCTTATTCCCATTCACACTCTAAAACATACTTGTTGTTTCTTTTTTCGTTTTTTAAATAACCTGAAATTATGTATAGTCAACATTTGATGGTAACACGATTTACTATTATATCTGTGAATATGACGCACTTTTAGATTAACACCCTGTATATATTAGTACTAACCCATAGCAACCAGCGTCGAAATAGTCACAACAAAATTCATTAGGGTTTACTTTTGTTTGTTTCTTGATTGTCCAAATTTGTCACAACAGCCAACATTTAGGGAAAAAAATAGAGATTGGGAAGTCACCGATTCACAAAAAATTCAACGAAATTGGTGATGAAATTGACATTTTTAGTATCCAGAGCCACAAAAGAAATTTAAAAAAAGTTAATTTGAGACTGCTGTAATGGGTAATAGTTATCTGTGGCCAGCGACGGGACGGAATAGAATAGTTGTTTCATACAATATTAGTACTAACGTATTTTGGTCGTCAAAATATACGTCCCTCCCTCCGAGGCGCTCAAGCCTACCCGAATTAGGGCGATCGGGCCTTAGTCCATAAGTTCACAGACTACTTTGGAGATACTAACCTATACATCCCTCGTGCCTTGTGTTAACGTAGTCACTAAAGTGACTTATATTTCTTTGGCATTGTCATCCCATCCAGCCATAGCAAGTCTTCAAAAGAAGAATGTGTTGGAACTTGGATGAACCTCTAATACCTCGAACGTGAATCTATAGGAATTAAACAAACTCATCGACAGTAAGAATTACTAATGGAAAAAAGTGTAACTTACCTACTCACCCAATAGATTAGATTTCTCAAAAGCAGTAACTGAGTAGGTACCTACCGTACCTACTAAACTTCAAGAGATACATTTATTTCTATTGAATGGAGACAGCTAGCCACTTGATTAAAAATTATACTACAGCCACTAAAGAATGTTGAGAAAGATGTTTGAAATTTAAATCATTAAACAAACCATTTATCAGAAAGGATACAATAATTAATGTGAGCCCAGTCAATAATTAAAGGTACCTTGGTATGTATACCAGAACATACAAAGAAAGTTCTATGATCTAAAATTATAACTTTCAACTATGACGGCTTAATCATGTTAAGAATGCGACATAGTATTTAGTAATAAAAGTACTTTGGTAACACACATGAGGATTCACACAGGAGAAAAACCATATTCATGTTCAGAATGTGCCAGTGTTCAGTCAAAAAAGTGATGTAGCAAGACATATTATGATGATTCACACAGGAGATAAACCATATTCATGTTTAGAATATGTTCAGAATGTGACAAAGTGTTCAGTCAAAAAAAGTGATGTAGCAAGACATATTATGAGGATTCACACAGGAGATAAACCATATTCATGTTCAGAATGTTACAAAGTATTCAGTCAAAAAGGAAATTTGGTAACTCACATGAGGATTCACACAGGAGAAAAACCATATTCATGTTCAAAATGTAACAAAGCATTCTGTGTTAAAAGTAAATTGGTAAATCACATGAGGAGTCATACAGGAGAGAAACCATATTCATGTTCGGAATGTGACAAAATGTTCAGTCAAAAAAGTGATGTAGCAAAACATATGAGGATTCACACAGGAGAGAAACCATATTCTTGTTCAGCATGTGACGAAGCATTTAGTGTAAAAAGTACTTTGGTAACGCACATGAGGATTCACACAGGAGAAAAACCATATTCATGTTCAGAATGTGGCAAAGTGTTCAGATGTAAAGGTGATTTGACAAAACACATGAGGATTCACACAGGAGAGAAACCATATTCTTGTTCAGCATGTGACAAAACATTTAGTGTAAAAAGTACTTTGGTAACACACATGAGGATTCACACAGGAGAAAAACCATATTCATGTTCAGAATGTAACAAAGTGTTCAGTCAAAAAAGTGATGTAGCAAGACATATTATGAGGATTCACACAGGAGAGAAACCATATTCTTGTTCAGCATGTGACAAAGCATTTAGTGTAAAAAGTACTTTGGTAACACACATGAGGATTCACACAGGAGAAAAACCATATTCATGTTCAGAATGTAACAAAGCATTCTGTGTTAAAAGTAATTTGGTAAATCACATGAGGAGTCATACAGGAGAGAACCCATATTCATGTTCAGAATGTGACAAAGTGTTCAGTCAAAAAAGTGATGTATCAAAACATATGAGGATTCACACAGGAGATAAACCATATTCATGTTCAGAATGTTACAAAGTATTCAGTCAAAAAGGAAATTTGGTAACTCACATGAGGATTCACACAGGAGAAAAACCATATTCATGTTCAGAATGTGGCAAAGTGTTCAGTTGTAAAGGTGTATTGGCAAAACACATGAGGATTCACACAGGAGAGAAACCATATTCTTGTTCAGCATGTGACGAAGCATTTAGTGTAAAAAGTACTTTGGTAACACACATGAGGATTCACACAGGAGAAAAACCATATTCATGTTCAGAATGTGGCAAAGTGTTCAGATGTAAAGGTGATTTGGCAAAACACATGAGGATTCACACAGGAGAGAAACCATATTCTTGTTCAGCATGTGACAAAACATTTAGTGTAAAAAGTACTTTGGTAACACACATGAGGATTCACACAGGAGAAAAACCATATTCATGTTCAGACTGTTACAAAGTGTTCAGTCAAAAAAGTTACGTAGCAAGACATATTATGAGGATTCACACAGGAGAGAAACCATATTCTTGTTCAGCATGTGACAAAGCATTTAGTGTAAAAAGTACTTTGGTAACACACATGAGGATTCACACAGGAGAAAAACCATATTCATGTTCAGAATGTAACAAAACATTCTGTGTAAAAAGTAATTTGGTACATCACATGAGGAGTCACACAGGAGAGAAACCATATCCTTGTTCAAAATGTGACAAAGTGTTCAGTCAAAAAAGTGATGTAGCAAGACATATTATGAGGATTCACACAGGAGAGAAACCATATTCTTGTTCAGCATGTGACAAAGCATTTAGTGTAAAAAGTACTTTGGTAACACACATGAGGATTCACACAGGAGAAAAACCATATTCATGTTCAGAATGTAACAAAGCATTCTGTGTTAAAAGTAATTTGGTAAATCACATGAGGAGTCATACAGGAGAGAAACCATATTCATGTTCAGAATGTGACAAAGTGTTCAGTCAAAAAAGTGATGTATCAAAACATATGAGAATTCACACAGGAGATAAACCATATTCATGTTCAGAATGTTACAAAGTATTCAGTCAAAAAGGAAATTTGGTAACTCACATGAGGATTCACACAGGAGAAAAACCATATTCATGTTCAAAATGTAACAAAGCATTCTGTGTTAAAAGTAAATTGGTAAATCACATGAGGAGTCATACAGGAGAGAAACCATATTCATGTTCGGAATGTGACAAAATGTTCAGTCAAAAAAGTGATGTAGCAAAACATATGAGGATTCACACAGGAGAAAAACCATATTCATGTTCAAAATGTAACAAAGCATTCTGTGTTAAAAGTAAATTGGTAACTCACATGAGGAGTCATACAGGAGAGAAACCATATTCATGTTCAGAATGTGACAAAATGTTCAGTCAAAAATATGATGTAGCAATACATATGAGGATTCACACAGGAGATAAACCATATTCATGTTCAGAATGTAACAAAGCATTCTGTGTTAAAAGTAATTTGGTAAATCACATGAGGAGTCACACAGGAGAGAAACCATATTCTTGTTCAGCATGTGACAAAGCATTTAGTTTAAAAAGTACTTTGGTAACACACATGAAAATTCACACAGGATATAAACCATATTCATGTTCAGAATGTGGCAAAGTGTTCAGTTGTAAAGGTGATGTGGCAAAACACATGAGGATTCACACAGGAGAGAAACCATATCCTTGTTCAGAGTGTAAAAAAATATTCAGTCACAAAGGAAATTTCGTAAATCACATGAGGATTCACACAGGAGAGAAACCATATTCTTGTATAGAATGTAACAAAGTATTCAGTCAAAATGGAAATTTGGTAAAACACATGAAGACTCACACAAGAGAGAAACCATATTCATGTTCAGCATGTGACAAAGTGTTTAGTGTAAAAAGTACTTTGGTAACACACATGAGGATTCACACAGGAGAAAAACCATATTCATGTTCAGAATGTAACAAATCATTCTGTGTTAAAAGTCATTTAGTAAAACACATGAGGATTCACACAGCAGAGAAACCATATTCTTGTTCAGAATGTGACAAAGTATTCAGTCAAAAAGGAAATTTGGTAAAACACATGAGGATTCACACAGGAAAGAAACCATATTCATGTTCAGAATGTGATAAAGTGTTCAGGGCAAAAGGACATTTGGTAAACCACATGAGGTTTCACACTGGAGAGAAAGCATATTTGTGTTCAGATTGTGATAAAGTGTTTACTGTAAAAGATAATTTAGTAACACACATGAGGATTCACACAGGAGAGAAACCATATTTGTGTTCAGAATGTAATATGTTATTCAGTGACAGTAGAGCTTTTGTTAGACAGAGAAAACATGAAAGGGAGAAAAACTGTTATTTAGGTTTAAAATGTGACATACAATATTACCGAAAATTGTACTTGGCTGCTCAAAAGAAGACCCATGCATTCAGTAAACTTGCGTGGTTATGGCTCTGAATTTAATTTATGTATGGAATCCCACCCTACGTATCTTGCAGATCACTCTTCAGACTTGGTGTTTTGCCGCCACCCTCGCTCTACAAATATGAAATTTGTACGGACAAATGGCGAACTATTCAAAAGAGCATGTGATGGAAGTACAAGATCTTGCAGGGACCCAGAAAAGCTAGTTCTTCAAGAAATTTGCAGGTCATTTGTATATGATTAAAGTTGCCTGATGATCTGCATTAGCATATATAACAAAATACTTACCATATAAAATTAAGGATACTATATGAAATTAACAGTAGACAATTTAAAATCAAATTACATAAGTGGCTGAATGACACAAACTGCTATAATATTAAAGACTTTTTAAATTTTTAGATTACTTTAGATTAAGATTTGACTTATTTTGTATGTTTGTGAATTACTTCGGACTTAGATTAAAATATTTTGTATGCTATTTTAAATACTAGCTAAACAAACTTGAGGTTTATGTACAATATTTAAAGATCTTTTTATACCATGTTTTAGGCAAATAAAATATTATGAATTATGAAAAAGGGTTTCGTACCATCATACTAGAAGGCGCTAGTTTTTTCATGTTTAAAAGAAATACGTTTTTTGTATGGAGACCCCCCTTATTTTATAACTTTTTTCAAATTTTTTGTATTTGTTATTATAGCGGCAACAGAAATACCTCATCTGTGAAAATTTCAACTGTCTAGCTGTCACTAGAGATTATTTTGTATTATTTTCAGTCATTTCGAAGCTTTCCGCTATAAAGTTCGCTATTACGAAATACTTGGTGCTATTGTTGTAACAAAAAAACTATAATTTTTATAACACTTCAGGGTTCCGTGCCTCAAAAGGAAAAAAACGGAACCCATATAGGATCACTTTGTTGTCCGTCCGTCTGTCTGTCAAGACCCTTTATCTCGGGAACGCGTGGAGGTATCGAGTTGAAATTAAAATCTCCATTATACTCCGATCTGCAGTCCCTTAAAGCTGTGAAAAAATATAACTTCTAAGTTAACGTTAAAAAAAGATTCAGCCGTTTATGCCGCAAAAAACGTATATTTCGACTCTTAAGGGAATCAAAATTCATAGGGTATTTCCCGTTGACATAGAACAATGAAATTTGGCAAGTAATACCGTCTTATACTGCAAGTATAGGAACAAATCTGAAAAGTACATTTGTAATTAAATCATAAAAATGCCAATCTGTGCGACGGGGAGTGAGGTCGAATCTAGAGAGCGGCAGGGAGTGTCTATACTGTACGTTAGTACTAATATATACTTTGGTTTAGGAGAAATAGTCGACCAACTTAAGATGTGCAGTTCGATTTGTAAAAAGTTCATAGATTTTTCGTACAATATATTTATTACCAACTGCAAATTTAATTTGATTTTTTAAATAAACATTTATTTTTTGAAAAGACTACGGAACCCTACTTTCTTTGCGCGAGTCCGACTCGCACTTGGCCGGTTTTTTATGTGTATAGGTAGGTACCTAATAGTTTTGGCGTATGTAGTACTAAACAGTTTGCACTGTTATGATTTATAATATGTACCCACCTACAAATTTGTACGGAACCCTCGGTGGGCGAGTCCGACTCACACTTGTCCGGCTTTTTATAGTTATAAAATTATGACCTAAGTATGAACAACAATCTTATATTTATTGATCTCTTACCTTATTTAATCAACAAGTCAATCAGGGTTGTTGCGGCCAACGCCTACAGCTAATATTAATTATTATCAACACGTTTAGTATTTGCTCCTAATGTTTTGTCAGGCGCTTTGCCTATGCAATACACAATTTTATAACTAACTCATTAGCTAATTCACCGTCATATAATTAACACCTTTATGTACAACTTTAAAATATAAAATTAAATCTATTCAAAACTAACTTTGGGCCTTTATATACTAAGTTTAAAGACCCCATTATGTTCACGAAACATAAATTGGCGACCGTGACAGGACTGTAGTTCCCTATGGCTACAGATCCCTAACAGTCTGCCACGCGAGTTCCCGGAAACCAATTGAGTCGACATCGAACATCTAGAAGTTTCTCCCATACCAAGGATCTTATAGCCGTTCAAGAGCTATGTGTGGAAGTCACTGAGGCTACAATTCGTGTGGAAACCGTATATCCTTCCACTGGATCACGAAGTTTTCGCCGCAAATACCTACCGCCAGTTGGATCATCGAGAGCAAGCGTTGCAGACCTGGAAAGAAGTTGGACGCCTCCTGCAGCCTTGAGGAAGTTTCTTCACGCCAGGAACGAGGACGACCCCGGCCCCAGATCAGCAGCAGTCAGCACCAAGCTACACGCCTGACCTTGCAGCGCCGTCCCGTGTCGTCTCTCGAGATAAGTGTCCTTTCTTCAATCCCTAGAGCTACCTATCCATCTTAATAATACCTAATTAGTAATTACCTATTTCCAATCCTAATCAATCGATTTAAGCAAGTTTGGTACAAATTGCCAATACTTGTGCGAACATCCAGCTAACTACCTACAAATTATTTCTAACGTTTTCAAGTGTTAGAACATTATTATACGATTAATTAGTCAATTTCAGTTTTATACACAGTCTCTAATTAAAGCGTAAATTATATAACTAAAACAAATCTTATAATATTTTCTGCTTAATTAATTTAATTTGAAAATTTACAAATCGAACCTATACCTACCTACATTAAAGTTAAAAAATAAATCTAATTGCCCTTAATTATACAAGATTCCCGTTGTTGAAATTAGACTACGCCCTTCTGTTATTCTGGTTTTTCACCCGTTACGTTGGGAATTACAGGATATTAGCGGCTCCCCCGTTAACGCCGCGCCTAGTCCGAGTGCAAAGCCACCGAGCTGCCCTATTGTTCTAGTCAGCTGATCTGGCCGCCGGTCTCCGTGCGGAGTGACGTCGAAGCGAGGAGCGTATCGTGAGATTTATTTTCTATTGTAGTTTTAATTTCTTCGCGGCCTCATCAAATTTTAAGAGATATATTTTGTTTAATTAAGATTTAAATACATACCCATAACATGTCTGAAGATAAATCAAAAACAAATAGCGACCTATTAAAGGTTGCCATAATAAAACGCAGTTCTATTAAAGGACAAATAACAAAATTCAAAAACTATCTTAACAAAATAACACATATTCAGAACCCCTCAAATATTGAACTGACAGAATTAAATCTTAAACTCACTAAGTTGGAAGCTTTATCCTTAAAATTTGATGACTTGCAGACTGAGATAGAGATATTAAATTGTGAAAATTTCGAAAACGAGGTTGATATTAGAGAAAGCATTGAACAAGAATTAATAATAAACATTGCCACGGCTAAGAGCCTTTTGCAGCGTTTTAACGATTTAACAAATAAAACGCGCCGTCAATCAATGGGCATTGATCAATGCTTTCGCAATTCTAACGAAACCAACATTAAATTACCTAAAATACAAATTGCTAAATTCGATGGTTCCTATTTCCGTTGGATGGAATTCCGGGATACGTTTAAGAACCTGGTTCATGACAACTCCCAATTGTTGCCTATACAGAAGTTCTACTATTTGCACTCATATTTAGAGGGTGATGCTGCCCGAGTAGTATCAAATCTTGAAATTTCATCCGATAATTATGAGAATGCCTGGTCCTTATTAAAGGAACGTTATGATAATAAGCGTTTGCTGATCGATCACCACCTTAATTCCTTGTGCAACATTCAGCCTATGCCCCGCGAATCAGAAAAATCATTACGTTTTCTCGTTGATCACGTAACCAAAAATCTGCGCGCCTTAAGCACGCTAGGGTTGCCAACAGACAAATGGGATGTTTTGCTTATATTCATATTGGCCAAAAAACTTGATCCTCGAACGCTAGTAAAATGGGAAGAGTTAAGGAATGCTCAAGATTCTATTCCGAGTCTAGTTATGTTTAATAAATTTCTAACTGATCGAGCAAATGTATTAGAAGCCTTGAATAGGAACAAATTTAGTAGTGGCTCACATAATTTTACTACACGAGAGCAAACCTCAACTCGCCCCAATTTTCTCCCCACTAACAAAATAAATTCTACCACTACATTCGTTAGTGCAAATCAAGAACCATCGAACCTAACATGCATAATCTGCAATGAAAATCACAAAATTTATGACTGTGCTGTCTTTAAAGCCAAATGCATTAAAGACAGATATTCAGATGTAAAGAAACATAATCTCTGCATAAACTGTTTGAGACGAGGACATACTACCAATAATTGTAGAATGGGCCCTTGTCGCGAATGCAAAAAACGTCACAATACTCTTCTACATGAGTCAAAGGTGACGCCATCTACTGAAAATAATACTTCCCAAGAGGCAATAGTATCATTTTCCAATCAAAACACCACACAAGTACTGCTGTCCACGGCACAAATCAAAGTTTGCAACCCTATCACAAACGAAAGTGAGATTGTACGTGCCCTATTAGATTGTGGCAGCCAATCCTCATTTATAAGCCAAAGTCTAAAAGAAAAATTATCTTTACAAAGTAATTCAGTCGACACTATAAAAATTGTCGGTATTGGCAACAACTCTGCCAATCAGGTTAAAGAGAGTTGCATTGCCCAATTAGGTTCTACCGACAATTCCTACCAGGTGAAGCTTTCCTGCCTAGTCATGGGGGAACTCACTGGTGAGCTGCCTAGAGCTCCTATCAATATTAAAAACATAAACATACCTAAAGATATCCGACTAGCTGATCCTACGTTTTATCAACCAGCTCCCATTGATGTTCTCATCGGAGCCGATTTATTCTGGGATATTGTTAGAGGCGAGAGACGCTCTCTGGGCCAAAAATGCCCCAATTTACTCAATTCCCAGTTTGGTTGGTTGATCGCTGGCCCCATATACACAAACTCAGAAAAACAATCTACAAAAAAAAGTGTTCATTGCAATCATGCCATAATTTCTGACTTGCCTAATGAGTCCATGATCAATGAATACCTACCAAAGTTCTGGGAGATCGAAGAACTCCCCAATAAACGCATATTAAGCGACAATGACAAAGCTTGTGAAAAACATTTCATTGCAAACACTGTACGCCTAAGTACGGGACGATTTTGCGTAAAACTACCATTAATAAGTTCTGCAGAGTGTCTAGGTGACACATACAATATGGCGAAAAAACAACTATTTTCTTTAGAGAAACGATTTAGAAAAAATCCAGATTTAAAAACACAGTATGTACAATTTTTACGCGAATATTCTGATTTGGGTCACTTATCCGAATCCCCTATTAAAAATCCGCAGACATCATATTTTTTATGCCACCACGCTGTTTTCAAAGAAGACAGCGAATCAACAAAGATCCGCGTTGTGTTTAATGGCTCAAATCCGACGTCGTCTGGCTACTCACTTAACGATATACTTATGGTTGGCCCGAACGTACAGGATTCACTTTTTAATATATTAATTAGAGCGCGACAATACAAATACGTTTTCAGTGGCGATATCGAAAAAATGTACCGCCAAGTATTAGTCACTGATAACGATCGCAATCTTCAGTCAATACTATGGCGAGAAGACGAGTCGCACCCTATAAAAACCATGCGTTTAAATACAGTTACCTACGGAACCGCCTCTGCGAGTTACCTCAGCACTCGCTGCCTCTGGCAGATAGGCGAGGAATGCGAAGATGATAGTATTAAAACTATTATACAAAAGGATTTTTTCGTCGATGACTTATACACTGGATGTAATGACGACTCCCAACTACGTCACATAAAGTCATCAGTCGTGACTGCATTAAACGCAGCGGGTTTTAATTTACGAAAATTTAAAAGTAACCTCCCTACAATATTCGAATCATCTGATCTAGACACCCAAGAAAATCTAATTATAAGTGAGTCATCAAACACGCTCGGCCTCGGATGGAACCCTTCCAGTGACACAATTCACTTCCCCATTAAGTTTCCATCCCAAAGTGAAAAAATTACGAAAAGGGTCATTATGTCGAATTCTTTTAGAATATTTGATCCTTTAGGTCTACTAAGTCCATTTATCATGCAAGCAAAAATGATATTACAAAGTTTATGGTCACAAAAAATTGATTGGGACGAGCCTGTACCCCAAAAAACCATAAATGACTGGTGTGAGTTTGTCGAAGGTCTACCATATCTTATGGATCTAAAAATACCTAGACACGTCATATGCGATCTCCCCAGATACATGGAAATGCATTCCTTTAGCGATGCTTCGCAGCGTGCCTACGGCGCCTGTGTTTACATACGTTCTGTGAACAATAACGGTGACGTAACTGTGAAATTATTATGCGCTAAATCAAAAGTCGCGAGCCTTAAACCGGTTACGATCCCTAGGCTTGAGTTATGCGCGGCGCTACTCGCTGCAAGATTGAGTCGTGCAATCACAGATACAATTCGCTATACACCTACACGAATTATACATTGGTGTGATTCGAGTGTGGTACTCGGTTGGTTGAAATCCGACCCCAGTAAACTCAAAACTTTTATAGCGAATCGGGTAGGCGAAATAAACGAGTTGACTGAGTTATCTTCCTGGCGATATGTACCTACCGAGTCTAACCCAGCTGACCTTATTTCGCGCGGAGTCAACGCCAGTCAGCTGCTAAACTTTGACTTATGGTGGTCAGGTCCTAGCTTTTTACGCCATGAAGAGGGTCAGTGGCCCGTGCTAAATTCACACATCGAAAAGGAGAAATTACCTGAAACAAAAAACTTAGAAACTAAATTAAAAACTAAAGAAACTAACATAAAAACTAAAAACTTACCTAAAACGTCATACTCATTAAGCAGTCAGAATCTAACTTCACCTGAAAGAAAAACAAAAACATTAAATACAAATTTCGAAAGTATAGTACAATTTGAAAATTTTTCTACATTAAATAAATTACAGCGAACCTTTGCCTACGTTCAAAGATTTATTTACAACTTAAAAAATCCTAAAAATAAATGTACCGATTGGTTAACTACCGAAGAATTAAAAAAATCATTTAATTACCTGTGTTCTATAGCCCAGCAGCAAGCATTTCCCGACGAGTACAAATTATTATTAAACAAAGCCCCACTGAAACAAAAGTCCAAAATTCTGTCACTCTCACCTTTCTTCGATATCAATGTGATACGAGTGGGTGGTCGAATTGGTACCTCTGATTACCCCTACAACAAAAAACATCCCATTTTGTTAGATGCAACTCACCATTTAACTAAACTTTTATTTCAACGAGAGCACATACGGAACCTACACGCAGGTCCGCAACTTTTGTTGTCATCTGTACGTGAGTTTGTTTGGCCGATTAATGGAAGGTGACTTGCGCGGCGTACTGTACGCAACTGTGTCCGTTGCAGTCGATTACAATACAAAACAATACAACCAAAAATGGGTGACCTTCCGTCTCAACGATTAAAGGCAGATTTTCCCTTTACGTGTGTAGGACTAGACTTTGCCGGTCCCTTCTTAATTTTAAATAGAAAAGGTAGGGGCGCTAGATTGATAAAATGCTATTTATGTTTATTTATATGTTTAAAATACAAATGTATGCACTTGGAAGCGGTGAGTGATCTTTCAAAGGACGCCTTTATCATGACTTTGAGAAGGTTTGTATCACGTCGAGGAAAGCCAACCGAAATATTTTGCGATAACGGTCGCAATTTTGTAGCAGCAGCTAAAGAGTTGTCACAATTTTTAAAACAAGTAAACAAAGATATATCTGGGTTTGCAGCCGAAGAGGGAATTAAATTTAATTTCATACCCACCTACGCTCCTCACTTTGGTGGCATTTGGGAGGCCGGAGTTAAGTCCGCCAAACATCACTTAAAACGAGTAATGGGCAACTCGCACCTAACCCTTCAGGAAATTATGACATTGTTTGCCCATGTGGAAGCGGTTTTAAACAGTCGCCCAATTTGTCCCCTATCCAATTCCCCTGACGACTTCCTTTTCCTATCTCCAGGGCACTTTCTCGTGGGTCGGCCGTTAACTGCGCTGCCTACGCCTTCATTGGAAACCCGTGCTGAGTCATCCCTCACGCGCTATGCTCGCCTTCAAAAAATCAATCAGCACTTTTGGAGCCGATGGCAAAAAGAGTACATAGCTGAATTACAACAAAGAAAGAAATGGAAAGACAATAATGCTAGAAAACTGGAGATTGGTGACTTGGTACTTCTACAAGAAGACAACGTCCCACCACTCAGCTGGCGTCTTGGTCGAGTTCATCGTTTGTTCCCGGGCCCTGACGGCATCACAAGAGTAGCGGATGTCAAGACTATGAGAGGTTGTGTTCGCCGTCCGCTGGTGCGTTTGTGTCCTCTGCATCCAATTTCATCTGAGTCCTGAAAGGTGGACCTTTCAGCGAGGGGGGAATATGTTGCGGCCAACGCCTACAGCTAATATTAATTATTATCAACACGTTTAGTATTTGCTCCTAATGTTTTGTCAGGCGCTTTGCCTATGCAATACACAATTTTATAACTAACTCATTAGCTAATTCACCGTCATATAATTAACACCTTTATGTACAACTTTAAAATATAAAATTAAATCTATTCAAAACTAACTTTGGGCCTTTATATACTAAGTTTAAAGACCCCATTATGTTCACGAAACAAGGGTTTTATTACAAAATAACTATTGTAATAAAACCCTGATTGACTTGTTGATTATACAAGGTAAGTTAACACATGGATTTACAACCCCAATAATTTTAAACAAAAAAAAACCGACTTTAAACAGGAAACTAAGGTTCCCCTCGATTTCTCTGGCATGTCATCATCAGATCTTGGTTTCCTTATCATTACCACCCTTGGGATATCTCCTTTCCAACAAAAAAAGAATCATCATATATATTGAGAATCCTCCTCCTTTTTTGAAGTCGTTTAAAAATAGAAATATGAGGGTGTTTAGAACCAGTGAAAAAAATGTTTTAGTAATAAGTTGTCACCCAGTTTACAGGTAAGTACGGACTTTTCCAAACTTCAGTAGTTTCTTGTATTATGACATTATGAGATATAATTATTGTTAAGTATCTTGTGTAGGTTTTTTTGAGGATGTATGTATTTATTAATTAGATTAAAATATTTAATAAATTAAAATCAATTATTTCAGAAAAACTCTTCTTCCTTGCACATTCCCACTTTAGGTGGGGTCGGCTCTCCTAATCTTGCGGCGCCAAGACATTCTGTCTAGGGTTGTCGGGTCGGGTAAATTTTGCTTTTTGATTAATCCGGACATGCTGGTCCACCAGGTGGAAGGAGGGCGTCCTCTACCTCTTTTTTTCTCAGGTAAGCTTAGGGCTTTTTTAATCACGTGCTCGTCATCCCTTCGCATCACATGGCCATACCACCTCAAGCGACTTTCTGTAAGTTTTTCGGGTATAGGGGCTACTTTGAAACTGCCTCGGATATAGTCATTCCTAACTTTATCAAGCCTGGTAACCCCTCCCGACCATCTGAGCATCTTCATCTCTGTCGTGTGAAGTTTTTGCACATGCGTCTCTTTCATTGGCCAGCATTCAGCTCCATATATTAGCGCAGGTCTCACGGCCATCTTATATATTTTGCCTTTAGTACGGACATTCATATGAGGGTCACACAACACTCCCGTCAGAGATCGCCACTTTTGCCAGCCTACGTTAACTCTGTGTGCTACATCAGCATCTATGTCTCCATTCTCAGCAATCACCGAGCCAAGGTATTTAAATTGTTTGACTTTTGGTACTGGCTTGTTGTCCGGATATAGAGCTATAGCCGCGCTTTGGTTACTGTCGAAATGACACTCCAGGTGTTCGGTTTTTGATCGGCTGACTCTCAGCCCAGCATTTTCTAGGGCGTTGACCCATGCGTGTAGCGCAGTTTGTAGATCGTCGACATTTCTAGCCGCCAGCACGATGTCATCAGCGTACATGAGATTCCATGGTAATGGGGCTTGGATGTCTCTGGTAATTAAGTCCATGACCAGGTTAAAAAGAAGAGGGCTAAGCGCCGATCCCTGGTGGACTCCGACTCTAACCTCGAATGCCTCACTAAGACCTGCTGCGCTCCTGACCTGGGTACTGACATTGTCGTACATGTCCTGTATTAACTGTATGTAAATTTCGGGCAGATGTTGTGCTCTAAGTGCTTGCCATACTAGTCTCCGGGGCACTCGGTCAAAAGCCTTTTCAAGGTCTATAAAAAGGAGGTGCAGATTTTCTTTGTTTATACGGTGTTTATCTACTAAAATACGGATGGCCTGTATAGCATCTGTTGTTGATTTTGAAGGCGTGAACCCGAATTGGGTAGGTGATATTTTCGAGAGAGATTGTATGCGTTTATTTATAATGCGCTCCCAAATCTTCAAGGTATGTGACGTTAATTTTATTCCTCGGTAATTCCCACAGTCTGTGACATCGCCCTTGTTTTTGTAAAAGGGAACCAAATAGCTTAGACGCCAAGATTTTGGGATGGTCGTGGTCTTGAGGATAAGATTAAAGAGCTTCGTAAGCCATTCTAAGCCTATGGGTCCAAGAAGTTTCCAAATCTCCGCGGGAATTTCATCAGGGCCAACAGCTTTACGATTTTTCATCCTTGATACTGCACCTTTTACCTCATCTCTACCAATCTCTTGTATCGGCCCTTCCACTGATTCCAGTGGTACCGTGGCTTGACTGGGGAATTCCTCGTTCATAAGTTCTTTGTAATATTCCAACCATCTATTATTTATATCCTTTTTTGTTGTTAATAGCTTTTGATTTTTACTTTTAATAAACTTGTTAGTTTTGATATCTTGAGTTGATCTGTTCCTGGATTTCGCAATTTTAAAGATTTCTACGTCAGATTTAGATTTTTCAATTCTTGTATACAATTCCTCTCTTGCCAACGCTCTTGCTTGTGCCACGACCTTTTTTGTTGTTTGTTTTGCTTGCTTGTATTTATCTCTGTCCTCAAGAAGCTCCGATGCTTGCCACACTTTGAATATGTTCTTTTTATTTTGAACAATGGCCTTGACATCTTCGTTCCACCAAGATGGATCTTTGCCAGTGCTCAGACCCCCCTTGGCGATTCCAAGATTATAACTAGCTCTGTTTCTACACTGTGCTTCAAATTTAGACCACATCGGCTCAACGCATTCATAGACAGTTTCCAGGTCTTTCGTCAGGTAGTCGCGCAAATCTTCTAACAAGGCGTCTCCTTTTGAGCTGGTGAGTTCTTTCCATTTTATATGGGGTGTTCTGTCTATTGTTGCTTTAATAGCCTTTGGAAGTGCATATACGCCTACAAGAATTCTATGCTGTGTAGTTAAAGATTCCCCAGGAATAACCTTGCAATCCTTAAAACTCGTTCTTAGTTTTCCATCGGCTAGTATGTAATCAATTTGTGATTTGTTTCCACCGCTCTTGTACGTAATTAGGTGTTCCTGTTTTTTCTGGAAGGTTGTATTGATAATAGATAAATTATGTCTCACAGCAAACTGCAAAATGTGTTGTCCTTCTCTGTTCAAGGCTCCGTATCCAAAACCTCCATGTACATCCATATAAGTGTCGCTTGATTCACCCACATGCCCATTTAGGTCTCCGAGGATGAACTTGGTTTCTTCTGATGGTATGGCTGTTAAAACTTCGTCCATATCTTCCCAGAATGCATCTTTCTCAGATTGACCACATCCCACTTGAGGTGCATATGCGCAAACAATGTTCATGATAGGCTGTTTATCTAAGGCCAATTTAACAGTTATGAGACGGTCTGTTTTCCTTTCGATATTCACTATTCTGCTTTTGAGGTGTTGGTCCAATACCACGCCAACTCCATTGTGCTTGGTGTCCACACCATAATAGACCAGCTGATATCCCAGTCCTAGGTCTCTGGATTTAGCACCCTTCCAGCGCGTTTCCTGTATGCAGCATACATTTATGTGTCGCCTTTTGAGCGTTTGTGCAAGTTCTTGACTGCGTCCAGTAAGGGAACCCAGATTCCACGTCGCCATGCGGATCTTATTTGTAGATTGCGAACATGTTTTGTCCTTGTTAGATGTTTTTCTACCGTCACCGTCGCTTGAGGGGGACGCCCTAGCATTTTTCGCATTCACAATCTTCACGTCGCTTACGGGGGACGCCCTAGCATTATAACCCTTATCTTTATTTGCCTTGTACATCATGATTAGGAGAAGTTGTGGTTTGGCTATTTATTTTTACGGCCGGTTGCCACCTGACGCCAAGGTTGTAACCCTCTTAGAGGGTTTGGGAGCCGCCGTTGACCTTGTAGTTCCTCCGCCGCCTTCCCTTCTGAGCACCCCAACCTGGGTGCCCAGCACAGCAATGACCTCACCTCCAAATATCTCGAAGAAGCTCGTTGCTGGGGTTTGGTAACGGAGTGTCCATCTCCGGCCTTGTGGTCCGCGGGAGGTATTTTATTTCCCTCCTACCCTCTGAGCTGAGCACACCCGAGGAGAGTGCGTCAGCTCAGCGAGCGTTCCCCTATCCGCCGCCTGGGGACGCGTTCTCTAGGGAGTCAGGCTACCCCGAGAATTATTTCAGAAAAACAAAATACATAATTAAAAATGGTATGTCTGTTGGCAGATCGTTAGAGAGCAAAATTGCTTAATTTTTGTTGCCGCGCAATTGTTTTACAAAAAAAGACTTCGTCAATAAAATAATAACAGACCTACAACGAATTACCTTTTTAAAGTTCAAGTAGTGTTTCTACTAGATTTTTGTGTGCTGATAAAATAAAATAGTCAAATAATACCATCACCTCCAGTGATATGATATATATAAAAGGGGAAGTAGATAGGTTCCATGCATCCTAAAAGTGAAGCAAATAAAAAGATGCCAATTGGCATCTCTTTTCTTAGTTAGTGCAATGGAAGCAAACCACCTACAATATTGTGTCTAAACGAGTTCGATTTTCAAATGTTGTTTATTAGTGCATATCCCATCTATGGTAACAAATCTCTGATCACCTCATAGGGGTTTGAAAGTTATTGGCATATTGAGGATTAGCCATTTTGAAAAAAATCTAAATGGCGAATCTAACCTGTGTTTTAGGATAGAGGACCTATAGAAGAACAAAAAATTTCATATAACATTTTGGCCTAAAGTGTCGCGTTTCTGAGATAATATAGAAGTTAAAAATAATCGAAATTATTATGGAATATATACGAGTATTATATATTCAATTATCTCCGTAACGTGACGTTTTAGGACACTATTTTACATGTCATTTTTTGTTTGTCTGTATGACCCCTATCCAAATATATATGTCACAATGTGCGACGTCATTTTGAAAAAAAAAATTGCGGATTCCAGTATGCCAGTCTCCATACAAAAATTTTCAAACCCCTTTGGTAAAGTGATCATTTATTTTTATATTTGGTTAAACTTATAATTATAATATAAACTTGAGACTGTCGGATGGTAATAAATCAATTATCCTGTTTTAAGATGTTAAATATGACAACTTATAAGGAAAATAAAAAAACACTAACTTGTTGCTTATTTTTTTGCATAAGATCTTTTTTGACCTTTTTTTGTCCAGTTTTTTCATAATTTTCATTAATATATTGTCAAAAAAACTAAAGTGATAAAAAATTATACATTACTGCAGCGGCCAACAAAGAAGATTGATAGACGACCGTGTAGTCCATCAATGCCTAGTTGTGGCCAAGGCTTGTATAGTATACTTTTCTCAAATAATGAGCGGAAATTAACACTTTAATAATTACTTTTCAAAATCAATTACAAACAACAATAATTTTTCACGCGCCAAAGTGTTATTTTTTTTTTTCAATAAACTGCGTTCTATTTGCAAGTTAGTTCGAAATTGAAATACAACCTTTGATAAGTTATCTCCTTGGTTGCCATGTAAAATATAGTTCCATTTTTAAATTACACGACAGATATGAGTTTACATAGTAATTTATTTGGCCGCTAAACACGACATATATACGGATTTTATTACCTATTATTTTTATGACCTTTAATACTCTTCATCTTCTAAAGTATTGATCGTACAGCAAAAATGTTTATATATATAATTTGTAGAGAATTTAGTGTAGATAATTATTGTAGAAGTCACTAAAGTGATATTATAAATAGATTTCGAGTCACAAGTAAAAATACTTGAAAATTAGATCTTTCCGCCCTCCCCCACCGCCGGCTCGTGTCCCTCCCTCGGGGCTTTTAGTAATTTTAGTACTTATAGGTATTCATCTGGACACCTTAAGGAATAACTGTACCAACTTTCAAAACTATATTAATTAGACCGCAGTGAAGATAGCACCCCACTTTGCCGGACCCCTTTTTGTTGTGTATGCTGTGAACACGCCCTTACTATAAGGGGGTTAGCACCCTTAATCTTACTTAATTTACCAATAATCGACACTACCGTACAAATAAAAGAATTTCAACTGTCAGAAGCCTTTCTTTTAATCTTTGTCCATATCCTACCTTGATTAATAGTTCAGTCAATCTATAATATATAGCTGAGGTACCTACCTAAATAAACAAACGCACAGCACAGACGAATTATTGTAAAGTGGATAACTGAATATCAGCGTAAGTATCTACCTACCTATCAAGCAATAACGGAAGGATTTCACTACGAAAACAAAGCTTACTTTTGATCACGCACGAATAAACAACAGTTTCCTCAAATCGTTACTCAAGTGAATTGTACCTACTTTGAAAGAGATAGATAAGTACGGCTCCCTATTAAAATACATGAGATGAAGTTGGTAAGACATATGTCGGCATGTTGAACAGGCTCTGCTGAATCGTTTAAGAGACAGAGCGACTCCAGATAATGTTCATATTTTTGAGATATTTGCGTCTGAACTTTTCATGTACAGCCAATTTTTTGAAAAAAATAAAGAACAAGTTTAAGTTACTTTGCATGAAGTGAAGTGGGTAAGACATATGTCGGCATGTTGAACAGGCTCTGCTGAATCGTTTAAAAGACAGAGCGACTCCAGTTAATGTTCATATTTTTAAGATATTTACGTCCAAACTTTATTTGTATAGTCGATTTTCCAAAAAATTGAACTCCTCTTTTAGGTACTTTGCATGAGGTGAAGTGGGTGAGACATATGTCGGCATGTTGAAGAGGCTCTGCTGAATCGTATAAGAGATAGAGCGACTCCAGTTAATGTTCATATTTTTGAGATATTTGCGTCTGAAGTTTCTATATGAAGTCGAATTTTTAAAAAAATTGAACTCCACTTTTACGTACTTTGCATGAGGTGAAGTAGGTAAGACACATGTCGGCATGTTGAACAGGCTCTGCTGAATCGTATAAGAGATAGAGCGACTCCAGTTAATGTTCATATTTTTGAGATATTTGCGTCTGAAGTTTCTATATGAAGTCGAATTTTTCAAAATATTGAACTCCACTTTTAGGTACTTTGCATGAAATGAAGTGGGTAAGACATATCTCGGCATGTTGAACAGGCACTGCTGAATCGTTAAAGAGACAGAGCGACTCCAGTTAATGTTCATATTTTTAAGATATTTACGTCTAAACTTTATTTGTGTAGTCGATTTTCCAAAAAATTGAACTCCTCTTTTAGGTACTTTGCATGAGGTGAAGTGAGTGAGACATATGTCGGCATGTTGAAGAGGCTCTGCTAAATTGTATAAGAAATAGAGCGACTCCAGTTAATGTAAATATTTTTGAGATATTTGCGTCTGAAGTTTCTATATGAAGTCGAATTTTTCAAAATATTGAACTCCACTTTTAGGTACTTTGCATGAAGTGAAGTGGGTAAGACATATCTCGGCATGAGGAACAGGAACTGCTGAATCGTACAAGAGACAGAGCGACTCCAGTTAATGTTCATATTTTTAAGATATTTACGTCTAAACTTTATTTGTGTAGTCGATTTTCCAAAAAATTGAACTCCTCTTTTAGGTACTTTGCATGAGGTGAAGTGGGTGAGACATATGTCGGCATGTTAAAGAGGCTCTGCTGAATCGTATAAGAGATAGAGCGACTCCAGTTAATGTTCATATTTTTGAGATATTTGCGTGTGAAGTTTCTATGTGAAGTCGAATTTTTCAAAAAATTGAACTCCACTTTTACGTACTTTGCAAGAGGTGAAGTAGGTAAGACACATGTCGGCATGTTGAATAGGCTCTGCTGAATCGTATAAGAGACAGAGCGACTCCAGTTAATGTTCATATTTTTGATTTATTTACGTAAAAACTTTGTTTGTGTAGTCGATTTTCCAAAAAATTGAACTCCTATTTTAGGTACTTTGCATGAGGTGAAGTGGGTGAGACATATGTCGGCATGTTGAACAGGCTCTGCTGAATCGTAAAAGAGATAGAGCGGCTCCAGTTAATGTTCATATTTTTGAGATATTTGCGTCTGAAGTTTCTATGTGAAGTCGAATTTTTCAAAAAATTTAACTCCACTTTTTCGTACTTTGCATGAGGTGAAGTAGGTAAGACACATGTCGGCATGTTGAACAGGCTCTGCTGAATCGTATAAGAGATAGAGCGACTCCAGTTAATGTTCATATTTTTGAGATATTTGCATCTGAAGTTTCTATGTAAAGTCGAATTTTTCAAAAAATTGAACTCCACTTTTACGTACTTTGCATGAGGTGAAGTAGGTAAGACACATGTCGGCATGTTGAACAGGCTCTGCTGAATCGTATAAGAGACAGAGCGACTCCAGTTAATGTTCATATTTTTGATTTATTTACGTAAAAACTTTGTTTGTGTAGTCGATTTTCCAAAAAATTTAACTCCTCTTTTAGGTACTTTGCATGAGGTGAAGTGGGTGAGACATATGTCGGCATGTTGAAGAGGCTCTGCTGAATCGTATAAGAGATAGAGCGGCTCCAGTTAATGTTCAAATTTTTGAGATATTTGCGTCTGAAGTTTCTACATGAAGTCGAATTTTTCAAAATATTTAACTCCACTTTTGGGTACTTTGCATGAAGTGAAGTGGGTAAGACATATCTCAGCATGTAGAACAGGCACTGCTGAATCGTTTAAGAGACAGAGCGACTCCAGTTAATGTTCATATTTTTGATTTATTTACGTATAAACTTTGTTTGTGTAGTCGATATTCCAAAAAATTTAACTCCTCTTTTAGGTACTTTGCATGAGGTGAAGTGGGTGAGACATATGTCGGCATGTTGAAAAGGCTCTGCTGAATCGTATTAGAGATAGAGCGACTCCAGTTAATGTTCATATTTTTGAGATATTTGCGTCTGAAGTTTCTATATGAAGTCGAATTTTTCAAAAAATTGAACTCCACTTTGACGTACTTTGCATGAGGTGAAGTAGGTAAGACACATGTCGGCATGTTGAACAGGCTCTGCTGAATCGTATAAGAGATAGAGCGACTCCAGTTAATGTTCATATTTTTGAGATATTTGCGTCTGAAGTTTCTATATGAAGTCGAATTTTTCAAAATATTGAACTCCACTTTTAGGTACTTTGCATGAGGTGAAGTGGGTGAGACATATGTCGGCATGTTAAAGAGGCTCTGCTGAATCGTATAAGAGATAGAGCGACTCCAGTTAATGTTCATATTTTTGATTTATTTACGTATAAACTTTGTTTGTGTAGTCGATTTTCCAAAAAATTGAACTCCTCTTTTAGGTACTTTGCATGAGGTGTAGTGGGTGAGACATATGTCGGCATGTTGAACAGGCTCTGCTGAATCGTATAAGAGATAGAGCGACTCCAGTTAATGTTCATATCTTTGAGATATTTGCGTCTGAAGTTTCTATATGAAGTCGAATTTTTCAAAATATTGAACTCCACTTTTAGGTACTTTGCATGAAGTGAAGTGGGTAAGACATATCTCGGCATGAGGAACAGGAACTACTGAATCGTACAAGAGACAGAGCGACTCCAGTTAATGTTCATATTTTTAAGATATTTACGTCTAAACTTTATTTGTGTAGTCGATTTTCCAAAAAATTGAACTCCTCTTTTAGGTACTTTGCATGAGGTGAAGTGGGTGAGACATATGTCGGCATGTTGAAGAGGCTCTGCTGAATCGTATAAGAGATAGAGCGACTCCAGTTAATGTTCATATCTTTGAGATATTTGCGTCTGAAGTTTCTATATGAAGTCGAATTTTTCAAAATATTGAACTCCACTTTTAGGTACTTTGCATGAAGTGAAGTGGGTAAGACATATCTCGGCATGAGGAACAGGAACTACTGAATCGTACAAGAGACAGAGCGACTCCAGTTAATGTTCATATTTTTAAGATATTTACGTCTAAACTTTATTTGTGTAGTCGATTTTCCAAAAAATTGAACTCCTCTTTTAGGTACTTTGCATGAGGTGAAGTGGGTGAGACATATGTCGGCATGTTAAAGAGGCTCTGCTGAATCGTATAAGAGATAGAGCGACTCAAGTTAATGTTCATATTTTTGAGATATTTGCGTGTGAAGTTTCTATGTGAAGTCGAATTTTTAAAAAAATTGAACTCCACTTTTACGTACTTTGCAAGAGGTGAAGTAGGTAAGACACATGTCGGCATGTTGAATAGGCTCTGCTGAATCGTATAAGAGACAGAGCGACTCCAGTTAATGTTCATATTTTTGATTTATTTACGTAAAAACTTTGTTTGTGTAGTCGATTTTCCAAAAAATTGAACTCCTATTTTAGGTACTTTGCATGAGGTGAAGTGGGTGAGACATATGTCGGCATGTTGAACAGGCTCTGCTGAATCGTAAAAGAGATAGAGCGGCTCCAGTTAATGTTCATATTTTTGAGATATTTGCGTCTGAAGTTTCTATGTGAAGTCGAATTTTTCAAAAAATTTAACTCCACTTTTACGTACTTTGCATGAGGTGAAGTAGGTAAGACACATGTCGGCATGTTGAACAGGCTCTGCTGAATCGTATAAGAGATAGAGCGACTCCAGTTAATGTTCATATTTTTGAGATATTTGCGTCTGAAGTTTCTATGTGAAGTCGAATTTTTCAAAAAATTAAACTCCACTTTTACGTACTTTGCATGAGGTGAAGTAGGTAAGACACATGTCGGCATGTTGAACAGGCTCTGCTGAATCGTATAAGAGACAGAGCGACTCCAGTTAATGTTCATATTTTTGATTTATTTACGTAAAAACTTTGTTTGTGTAGTCGATTTTCCAAAAAATTTAACTCCTCTTTTAGGTACTTTGCATGAGGTGAAGTGGGTGCGACATATGTCGGCATGTTGAAGAGGCTCTGCTGAATCGTATAAGAGATAGAGCGGCTCCAGTTAATGTTCAAATTTTTGAGATATTTGCGTCTGAAGTTTCTACATGAAGTCGAATTTTTCAAAATATTTAACTCCACTTTTAGGTACTTTGCATGAAGTGAAGTGGGTAAGACATATCTCAGCATGTAGAACAGGCACTGCTGAATCGTTTAAGAGACAGAGCGACTCCAGTTAATGTTCATATTTTTGATTTATTTACGTATAAACTTTGTTTGTGTAGTCGATTTTCCAAAAAATTTAACTCCTCTTTTAGGTACTTTGTATGAGGTGAAGTGGGTGAGACATATGTCGGCATGTTGAAGAGGCTCTGCTGAATCGTATAAGAGATAGAGCGGCTCCAGTTAATGTTCAAATTTTTGAGATATTTGCGTCTGAAGTTTCTACATGAAGTCGAATTTTTCAAAATATTTAACTCCACTTTTAGGTACTTTGCATGAAGTGAAGTGGGTAAGACATATCTCAGCATGTAGAACAGGCACTGCTGAATCGTTTAAGAGACAGAGCGACTCCAGTTAATGTTCATATTTTTGATTTATTTACGTATAAACTTTGTTTGTGTAGTCGATTTTCCAAAAAATTGAACTCCTCTTTTAGGTACTTTGCATGAGGTGAAGTGGGTGAGACATATGTCGGCATGTTGAAGAGGCTCTGCTGAATCGTGTAAGAGATAGAGCGGCTCCAGTTAATGTTCAAATTTTTGAGATATTTACGTCTGAAGTTTCTACATGAAGTCGAATTTTTCAAAATATTTAACTCCACTTTTAGGTACTTTGCATGAAGTGAAGTGGGTAAGACATATCTCAGCATGTAGAACAGGCACTGCTGAATCGTTTAAGAGACAGAGCGACTCCAGTTAATGTTCATATTTTTGATTTATTTACGTATAAAATTTGTTTGTGTAGTCGATTTTCTAAAAAATTGAACTCCTCTTTTAGGTACTTTGCAAGAGGTGAAGTGGGTGAGACATATGTCGGCATGTTGAAAAGGCTCTGCTGAATCGTATTAGAGATAGAGCGACTCGAGTTAATGTTCATATTTTTGAGATATTTGCGTCTGAAGTTTCTATATGAAGTCGAATTTTTCAAAAAATTGAACTCCACTTTTACGTACTTTGCATGAGGTGAAGTAGGTAAGACACATGTCGGCATGTTGAACAGGCTCTGCTGAATCGTATAAGAGATAGAGCGACTCCAGTTAATGTTCATATTTTTGAGATATTTGCGTCTGAAGTTTCTATATGAAGTCGAATTTTTCAAAAAATTGAACTCCTCTTTTAGGTACTTTGCATGAGGTGAAGTGGGTGAGACATATGTCGGCATGTTGAAAAGGCTCTGCTGAATCGTATAAGAGATAGAGCGGCTCCAGTTAATGTTCAAATTTTTTAGATATTTGCGTCTGAAATTTCTACATGAAGTCGAATTTTTCAAAATATTTAACTCCACTTTTAGGTACTTAGCATGAAGTGAAGTGGGTAAGACATATCTCGGCATGTAGAACAGGCACTGCTGAATCGTTAAGGAGACAGAGCGACTCCAGTTAATGTTCATATTTTTAAGATATTTACGTCTAAACTTTATTTGTGTAGTCGATTTTCCAAAAAATTGAACTCCTCTTTTAGGTACTTTGCATGAGGTGAAGTGGGTGAGACATATGTGGGCATGTTGAACAGGCTCTATTGAATCGTATAAGAGACAGAGCGACTCCAGTTAATGTTCATATTTTTGAGATATTTGCGTCTGAACTTTTCATGTACAGCCAATTTTTTTAAAACAATAAAGAACAAGTTTAAGTTACTTTGCATGAAGTGAAGTGGGTAAGACATATGTCGGCATGTTCAAGAGGCTCTGCTGAATCGTATAAGAGATAGAGTGACTCCAGTTAATGTTCATATTTTTGAGATATTTGCGTCTGAAGTTTCTATATGAAGTCGAATTTAAAAAAATTGAACTCCACTTTTACGTACTTTGCATGAGGTGAAGTAGGTAAGACATATGTCGGCATGTTGAACAGGCTCTTCTGAATCGTATAAGAGACAGAGCGACTCAAGTTAATGTTCATATTTTTGATTTATTTACGTAAAAACTTTGTTTGTGTAGTCGATTTTCCAAAAAATTGAACTCCTCTTTTAGGAACTTTGCATGAGGTGAAGTGGGTGAGACATATGTCGGCATGTTGAAGAGGCTCTGCTGAATCGTATAAGAGATAGAGCGGCTCCAGTTAATGTTCAAATTTTTGAGATATTTCCGTCTGAAATTTCTATATGAAGTCGAATTTTTCAAAAATAAAGAACAATAGAAACTTCAGACGGAAATATCTCAAAAAAAAGAACATTAACTGGAGTCGCTCTGTCTCTTATACGATTCAGCAGAGCCTCTTCAACATGCCGACATATGTCTCACTCACTTCACCTCATGCAAAGTACCTAAAAGAGGAGTTCAATTTTTTGGAAAATCGACTACACAAATAAAGTTTAGACGTAAATATCTTAAAAATATGAACATTAACTGGAGTCGCTCTGTACTTTAAACGATTCAGCAGAGCCTGTTCAACATGGCGACATGTGTCTTACCCACTTCACCTCTTGCAAAGTACCTAAAAGTGGAGTTCAATTTTTTGAAAAATTCGACTTCATATAGAAACTTCAGACGTAAATATCTCAAAAATATGAACATTAACTGGAGTCGCTCTATCTCTTATACGATTCAGCAGAGCCTCTTCAACATGCCGACATATGTCTCACCCACTTCACCTCATGCAAAGTACCTAAAAGAGGAGTTCAATTTTTTGGAAAATCGACTACACAAACAAAGTTTTTACGTAAATAAATCAAAAATATGAACATTAACTGGAGTTGCTCTGTCTCTTAAACGATTCAGCAGTGCCTGTTCAACATGCCGAGATATGTCTTACCCACTTCACCTCATGCAAAGTACGTAAAAGTGGAGTTAAATTTTTTGAAAAAATCGACTTCATATAGAAACTTCAGACGCAAATATCTCAAAAATATGAACATTAACTGGAGTCGCTCTATCTTTTATACGATTCAGCAGAGCCTCTTCAACATGCCGACATATGTCTCACCCACTTCACCTCATGCAAAGTACGTAAAAGTGGAGTTCAATATTTTGAAAAATTCGACTTCATATAGAAACTTCAGACGCAAATATCTCAAAAATATGAACATTAACAGGAGTCGCTCTATCTCTTATACGATTCAGCAGAGCCTCTTCAACATGCCGACATATGTCTCACCCACTTCACCTCATGCAAAGTACCTAAAAGAGGAGTTTAATTTTTGGAAAATCGACTACACAAACAAAGTTTTTACGTAAATAAATCAAAAATATGAACATTAACTGGAGTCGCTCTGTCTCTTAAACGATTCAGCAGTGCCTGTTCTACATGCCGAGATATGTCTTACCCACTTCACTTCATGCAAAGTACCTAAAAGTGGAGTTCAATATTTTGAAAAATTCGACTTCATATAGAAACTTCAGACGCAAATATCTCAAAAATATGATCATTTACTGGAGTCGCTCTATCTCTAATACGATTCAGCAGAGCCTTTTCAACATGCCGACATGTGTCTTACCTACTTCACCTCATGCAAAGTACGTAAAAGTGGAGTTCAATTTTTTGAAAAAATCGACTTCATATAGAAACTTCAGACGCAAATATCTCAAAAATATGAACATTAACTGGAGTCGCTCTATCTCTTATACGATTCAACAGAGCCTCTTCAACATGCCGACATATGTCTCACCCACTTCACCTCATGCAAAGTACCTAAAAGCGGAGTTCAATTTTTTGGAAAATCGACTACACAAACAAAGTTTATACGTAAATAAATCAAAAATATGAACATTAACTGGAGTCGCTCTGTCTCTTAAACGATTCAGCAGTGCCTGTTTTACATGCTGAGATATGTCTTACCCACTTCACTTCATGCAAAGTACCTAAAAGTGGAGTTAAATATTTTGAAAAATTCGACTTCATGTAGAAACTTCAGACGCAAATATCTCAAAAATTTGAACATTAACTGGAGCCGCTCTATCTTTTATACGATTCAGCAGAGCCTCTTCAACATGCCGACATATGTCTCACCCACTTCACCTCATGCAAAGTTCCTAAAAGAGGAGTTCAATTTTTTGGAAAATCGACTACACAAACAAAGTTTTTACGTAAATAAATCAAAAATATGAACATTAACTGGAGTCGCTCTGTCTCTTATACGATTCAGCAGAGCCTGTTCAACATGCCGACATGTGTCTTACCTACTTCACCTCATGCAAATTACGTAAAAGTGGAGTTCAATTTTATGAAAAATTCGACTTCACATAGAAACTTCAGACGCAAATATCTCAAAAATATGAACATTAACTGGAGTCGCTCTATCTCTTATACGATTCAGCAGAGCCTGTTCAACATGCCGACATGTGTCTTACCTACTTCACCTCATGCAAAGTACGTAAAAGTGGAGTTAATTTTTTTGAAAAATTCGACTTCACATAGAAACTTCAGACGCAAATATCTCAAAAATATGAACATTAACTGGAGTCGCTCTATCTCTTATACGATTCAGCAGAGCCTCTTCAACATGCCGACATATGTCTCACCCACTTCACCTCATGCAAAGTACCTAAAAGAGGAGTTTAATTTTTTTGAAAATCGACTGCACAAACAAAGTTTTTACGTAAATAAATCAAAAATATGAACATTAACTGGAGTCGCTCTGTCTCTTATACGATTCAGCAGAGCCTGTTCAACATGCCGACATGTGTCTTACCTACTTCACCTCATGCAAAGTACGTAAAAGTGGAGTTCAATTTTTTGAAAAATTCGACTTCACATAGAAACTTCAGACGCAAATATCTCAAAAATATCAACATTAACTGGAGTCGCTCTATCTCTTATACGATTCAGCAGAGCCTCTTAAACATGCCGACATATGTCTCACCCACTTCACCTCATGCAAAGTACCTAAAAGAGGAGTTCAATTTTTTGGAAAATCGACTACACAAATAAAGTTTAGACGTAAATATCTTAAAAATATGAACATTAACTGGAGTCGCTCTGTCTCTTAAACAATTCAGCAGTGCCTGTTCTACATGCCGAGATATGTCTTACCCACTTCACTTCATGCAAAGTACCTAAAAGTGGAGTTCAATATTTTGAAAAATTCGACTTCACATACAAACTTCAGACGCAAATATCTCAAAAATATGAACATTAACTGGAGTCGCTCTATCTCTTATACGATTCAGCAGAGCCTCTTCAACATGCCGACATATGTCTCACCCACTTCACCTCATGCAAAGTACCTAAAAGTGGAGTTCAATATTTTGAAAAATTCGACTTCACATACAAACTTCAGACGCAAATATCTCAAAAATATGAACATTAACTGGAGTCGCTCTATCTCTTATACGATTCAGCAGAGCCTCTTCAACATGCCGACATATGTCTCACCCACTTCACCTCATGCAAAGTACCTAAAAGAGGAGTTCAATTTTTTGGAAAATCGACTACACAAACAAAGTTTATACGTAAATAAATCAAAAATATGAACATTAACTGGAGTCGCTCTGTCTCTTAAACGATTCAGCAGTGCCTGTTCAACATGCCGAGATATGTCTTACCTACTTCACCTCATGCAAAGTACGTAAAAGTGGAGTTCAATTTTTTGAAAAATTCGACTTCACATAGAAACTTCAGACGCAAATATCTCAAAAATATGAACATTAACTGGAGTCGCTCTATCTCTTATACGATTCAGCAGAGCCTGTTCAACATGCCGACATATGTCTCACCCACTTCACCTCATGCTAAGTACCTAAAAGAGGAGTTCAATTTTTTGGAAAATCGACTACACAAACAAAGTTTTTACGTAAATAAATCAAAATATGAACATTAACTGGAGTCGCTCTGTCTCTTATACGATTCAGCAGAGCCTGTTCAACATGCCGACATGTGTCTTACCTACTTCACCTCTTGCAAAGTACGTAAAAGTGGAGTTCAATTTTTTGAAAAATTCGACTTCACATAGACACTTCAGACGCAAATATCTCAAAAATATGAACATTAACTGGAGTCGCTCTATCTCTTATACGATTCAGCAGAGCCTGTTCAACATGCCGACATGTGTCTTACCTACTTCACCTCATGCAAAGTACGTAAAAGTGGAGTTCAATTTTTTGTAAAATTCGACTTCATATAGTAACTTCAGACGCAAATATCTCAAAAATATGAACATTAACTGGAGTCGCTCTATCTCTTATACGATTCAGCAGAGCCTGTTCAACATGCCGACATATGTCTCACCCACTTCACCTCGTGCTAAGTACCTAAAAGAGGAGTTCAATTTTTTGGAAAATCGACTACACAAACAAAGTTTTTACGTAAATAAATCAAAATATGAACATTAACTGGAGTCGCTCTGTCTCTTATACGATTCAGCAGAGCCTGTTCAACATGCCGACATGTGTCTTACCTACTTCACCTCTTGCAAAGTACGTAAAAGTGGAGTTCAATTTTTTGAAAAATTCGACTTCACATAGAAACTTCAGACGCAAATATCTCAAAAATATGAACACTAACTGGAGTCGCTCTATCTCTTATACGATTCAGCAGAGCCTCTTCAACATGCCGACATATGTCTCACCCACTTCACCTCATGCAAAGTACCTAAAAGAGGAGTTCAATTTTTTGGAAAATCGACTACACAAATAAAGTTTGGACGTAAATATCTTAAAAATATGAACATTAACTGGAGTCTTTCTGTCTTTTAAACGATTCAGCAGAGCCTGTTCAACATGCCGACATATGTCTTACCCACTTCACTTCATGCAAAGTAACTTAATCTTGTTCTTTATTTTTTTCAAAAAATTGGCTGTACACACGACGCCACATCAAGCTATACAAATCTAGTATACGCGGGTCTCGCGTATGTTGAAACGCTAAGGTGTCGCGCGGCCAGCTTATACTGGTTTTGTATAGCTTGATGTGTCGCTGTCCGTACATGAAAAGTTCAGACGCAAATATCTCAAAAATATGAACATTATCTGGAGTTGCTCTGTCTCTTAAACGATTCAGCAGAGCCTGTTCAACATGCCGACATATGTCTTACCAACTTCACCTCATGTATTTTAATAGGGAGCCGTACTTATCTATCTCTTTCAAAGTAGGTACAATTCACTTGAGTAACGATTTGAGGAAACTGTTGTTTATTCGTGCGTGATCAAAAGTAAGCTTTGTTTTCGTAGTGAAATCCTTCCGTTATTGCTTGATAGGTAGGTAGATACTTACGCTGATATTCAGTTATCCACTTTACAATAATTCGTCTGTGCTGTGCGTTTGTTTATTTAGGTAGGTACCTCAGCTATATATT
The DNA here is from genome assembly GCA_947284805.1 of Coleophora flavipennella. Taxonomy (NCBI): domain Eukaryota; kingdom Metazoa; phylum Arthropoda; class Insecta; order Lepidoptera; family Coleophoridae; genus Coleophora; species Coleophora flavipennella. The sequence continues at coordinate 2,869,368 of OX369257.1, forward strand.
ATAGATTGACTGAACTATTAATCAAGGTAGGATATGGACAAAGATGAAAAGAAAGGCTTATGACAGTTGAAATTCTTTTATTTGTACGGTAGTGTCGATTATTGGTAAATTAAGTAAGATTAAGGGTGCTAACCCCCTTATAGTAAGGGCGTGTTCACAGCATACACAACAAATAGGGGTCCGGCAAAGTGGGGTGCTATCTTCACTGCGGTATTAATTAGTTGGTCTGATCGACGGTTTTGAAGCTAATTTTCTTAGGCTAATAATTGTACTCTTCAGTCTTCTGTATTAACTGCCGCAGCGTATGTATGTGGTCTATGGTACTAAAGCCTTTTCGGAAACCGGCTTGTTCGGGAGGCTGGAAGTTGTCAAACCTGCGTGCGAGACGATTCGTAATGACTCTCGAAAGCAGCTTGTAGACATGGTTCAGAAGATAGATGGGTCTGTAGTTCTTCAGCAGGGTGTTGTCGCCCTTTTTGAAGAAATCAAAGAATTTTTATCGTGAAAAAGTGCAATGATATGGTTATTTTCTTTACCCTCTACACGTAAAGAAAAAACAGAGACAACTGGGACCCAATTCTGTTAATGTAATTTTCACATTTCACAACTAAACCTATTATAAAACTCAGTGATTTCGCCCAAAATCGGTCAATCGGTATTCCACTAAACAAAAATGGCAACAGTTCCAACATTACGAAATCGTTAATACCAGTATACGCTAAGCGCTATCGGTGCACAGTTTCACATAAGCAAATGTCTGTGACGTCATCATCGTAATGTGTCCAAATGGGTATTCTGCTAAAGTTTGACAGCAAATTGAGCGCGCTTTAAACGTCAAAAATTTACATAACGGTCAGACGAGAAAAAGTTGCTTGAAACCAGAGATATGCTATATAATGGGGAGGTAGATAGGTTACATGCGTCCAAAAAGTGAAGCAAAAAAAAGATGCCAATTGGCATCTCTTTTCTTAGTAGAATTCGGTGCAATGGAAGCGAAAACCAATTAAATTGTGTGTGTAAATGGATTCGATTTTTAAATGTTTTTTGTTAGTGCATGACCCATCTATGGTAACAAATCTCTGCTTGAAACCTACTTTTTCACATCGATTTCTCGTGTATTGTGTTAAAAATGTTTGGAGCTTATATGGAATTGCTTGAAAATGCGTACCAGGTGGACCGAGGGAGCGTCCGCGAGCGAAATAAAAGGATGAGAAGAAAGAATGTGGAATTTGGACTCTCAGATCACAAGTTTACCAAGACTTACAGATTAACTAAGGCTCTTGCTCGTGATCTGATTGAGGATTTAAGGCCTCATATTCCAATAAAACGTCGGTCAGATGGAGTAGACGTGGATACGAAGGTTGGTAAAATAAGTAGGTACTTACTATGTTTTTTATTCATTTTTACTCCAACATAACCTTACTTCTTTTTTCGAAAATGCTATTTTTAACCAGACTTATTTCCCTTGGTGTTGGTAGCCTTTGCCTTCTTTGCCGTCGGCTCCTACCAGACAATGGTAGGAGATGTTAAGGTTCACTCCTTATCTCAGCCGGCAGTGTCGAGGGCCATACAGGAGGTAGTCGCTGCATTCAACAACCCTGATGTACTCAATAAGTACATTGTATTTCCATTGACACGGATAGAACGAGAGATGGTCAAGGAAGAGTATGAATTTTACTATATCTTCTGATTTCAAATACTTACCTACCTATAGTACCCAATAGAAAAATGCATCACACAGATAAAATGATAAATATTATTTTTATCTGTGCTATATCATTTTTTGGAGATATTCTCTCACATAATTCATTTTCATTCATAACATTTGTTATAACAAGTGATAATTTAATCTCAAGATACAACGGCATCTTATCATGCATGATGCAGTTAACAATACATGGCAGTGGTGTTTTGCAGTGGGTACTGCAATTCAAGTACGCACAACTGTATCATATGTAAGTCTTTTTAGGGTTCTGTACCTAAAGGGTAAAAATGGGACACTATTACTAAGACTTTGTGGTCTGTCCGTCCATTTGTCACCAGGCTGTATTTCATGAGCCGTGATAGGTAGACAGTTGAAATTTTCACAGATGATGTATATCTGTTGCCACTATAACAACAAATACTGAAAATTAGAAAAAGTGATAAAATAAGTAAGTAATCTCCATACAAAAATTTTAAACGTGAAGAAACTAGCACCATCTAGTATGAGGGTAAAGAACCCTTTGAACTAGTGCCATCTAATATGATGATACGGAACCCTTTGTGTGGATTTACAAACATGGCTTCAACATGGCTTTACTAGGTATGTATTTGTTTTATTTATATTTACAGTTTCTACTCAAAGTATGGAATCCCAGGAGTGGTAGGTTGCATTGATGGCACACATGTGGCCATCATTCGCCCAAACCTCCATGAAGAGAGGTACTTTAATAGAAAAGGTTACCATTCCTTGAATTGTATGATGTAAGTATGTCTTACCTTATAAACATTCATAATTAGGTAATTATACTGATGTTATTGAGTAGGTAGGTAGTACTTTGTTAAGGTCAGTAAAGTTAAACGTTTGTATTTTTGCAGATATGTGATGCAAACATGCAAATATTGGCGGTTGATTCAAGTCACCCCCAGGATCGATGCATGATTCCAAGGTGTGGGAGGGTAACCCTCTTCACCCACATCTGCAACACGTCTCAACTACTGCTGGTGAACTGGTGCATCTATTAGGTAAGAGTCAAAATTACAGTTAGATTACCAACAGACTACTAGTCTCAAAAATGACTAATAATTTCCTTCCGATACATCTAGATGACAAAACAACCAAAATATTTATAATATTGTATGTGTACCTACTTACTGACTGGAATCTTGTTAAATAGTAAAAGATAAGTAGGTGGATATGTCATAATCGAATTTTAGCTCTGTATTATTGAGACAAGTAACACAAATTTTCAAATTTCCAAATGTTTATTCAAAATAGATACAAAGTACACTCTTTCTGATGGTCATAAAATAGTAATTACATAAAAACAAACATAATCATTAGTTAATAATGTCTAAGTAAAATCATTAATATAAAACAAATAATGTCATTAGGACATGAAAACAATATGACATGAGAAGGTATACATTAAAATTATTGAATTTGTCATTAATGCCTCTGATCAGCGTAGGCCAGTTCACCATATTAGAGGGAAAGGAATGACCCGGCTTCTGATAAATGATAAAAAGTTTTTATAACCCTTCCCGTGAGCATATCAAACGCCCCGACTCCGTCCCCGCGACCGGTACTTCCGGTCTGGTTTTGCGGGGGTCGGCCGCGCTGCGGCTTTCCGAGGTTTTCTCAGTATTTTTGTATGAAACTTATAAAAACTAATTACTGATCTAGTAAGCTGATTAAATTTCCTTTTTGATTATATTTTTTTTAGATTTCTTCTATCACAAAAAAATAAAATGGAACACGATTAATTTGAAACTTTTGTTTTTTTTGGTTCCTTTTTCGTTCTTTTTACTATTTCTATTTATATTCTACATATATACAGTTAAAATGATCTTTTTCTAATGGCTAGGTAATGTATCTACATGATACAAAACAAAAAAACGATTGTCTAGTGCAAAAACAAATTAAAAAAAATATTACAAAAATGATTAAATTTTGTGCCGCGCGGGCCGTTCAACGGGGGTCGGCCGCGCTGCGGATTTCCGAAGTTTTCTCATTATTTTTGCATGATACCTATAACAACTAATTACTGATCTAGTAAGATGATTAAATTTCCTTTTTAATGGTTTTTATTTTACATGTGTTAGATTAGAGATAAATTAAATACAGTACTTTGAAATTTAAAATTGTGTTTTATTTTCTGTTCCAATTTTCTTTCCTTATCTATTTCTATCTAAGCACTCTAGATATACATATGAAATATTTTTTTTCTAATGGTTTAGTTAAATATCTTCACGGTACAATACAAAAAAAAATTGTCTAATGCAAAAACAATTTTTAAAATTAGTTTCAAAAACAACCAAAAATTTACAAAACTTGAACACAGAACTAGTAATTTGTTTTTTTTTTTGAGACCCCGATTGAAGTCCAGATGTTTGAATTTTTATTTTTCTGAGTAGAATGGCCTTTCGGCTTATCACAAAAAAAAAATTAAAACATTCGGAGCAGTAGAACTAATTCAAAATATAAAAACAAGTCCATCATTTTAATTGCCGCAGGCTGCTTTCAGAGAAAATTTGAATGGGTCTAAAATTCATTTAAATTCTTAGACACTGATGATTAGTGTGATGATGATGGTGTGATGATGATTGTAAATCAAAAACAAGTAGGTATAGTACAAAATAAACACAAATAAAGTCCATCATTTGAATTGCCGCAGGCTGCTTCAGAGAAAATTTGAATAGTTCTAAAAATTCATGTAAATTCTTAGAAACTATAGTGATTATGTGGTGATGATTGTGTGATGATGACGGTGTGATGATGATGGTAAATTAAAAACCAGCTGGGGGTAGGTATAGTACAAATAAAGTCCATCGTTTGATTTACCCGAGGCTACCTCGGTGAAAATTTGAATTGGTCTAAAATTCATTTAAATTCTTAGACACTGATGATTAGTGTGATGATGATGGTGTGATGATGATTGTAAATCAAAAACAAGTAGGTATAGTACAAAATAAACACAAATAAAGTCCATCATTTGAATTGCCGCAGGCTGCTTCAGAGAAAATTTGAATAGTTCTAAAAATTCATGTAAATTCTTAGAAACTATAGTGATTATGTGGTGATGATTGTGTGATGATGACGGTGTGATGATGATGGTAAATTAAAAACCAGCTGGGGGTAGGTATAGTACAAATAAAGTCCATCGTTTGATTTACCCGAGGCTACCTCGGTGAAAATTTAAATTGGTCTAAAATTCATTTAAATTCTTAGAAACTATGATGATGGTGTCAGATGATGATGATAAATCAACATTTGTTCGTATTTCGGTAGGATGGAAGGGTTAAATTACATAATTTTACACAAAAAAATACCATTGTGTTGAATTGCTACAGGTTGCTTTGGAAAAGCCCTAGGTGATCTAAATTACATGCAAACACTTAGAAATGATGATGATCAGTTTAGAAGATGTATATATATCAAAAACAAGCCGTTTTGGTGAATTTAGGAACCGTTTAGGAACATACTCGAGACAAAAAAAATAAGTTTGTTCAATTTTCCGCTACCAACTCCATGCGTTTCTAAGAGTTTTATCGTGAAAGATACGGTGATAAAAACACTACACTGTAAAGCAATAACATCTAACAATCGAAATAAATTCAATTTACTTACCTTTCCATGATCCAACACACAAAACCACAACACAACATCTTCACACGTATTTGACGTAATGGCTGACAACCACAGAAAACGGGAAACAAATATTCGTTTTAAAAAATATTCTTCTATCAAATGGGATGTAAAGTATTTCAATTAGGTGTAACCACACGTTCACAACAATTTTGCCAAATAAGACCTAACGATAGACGCAGTTTTATATACTAATTTCAACCATATTCAAAGCGCCTTAAAGTACATATAAAAACAACCCAAATGGGTTGTTGGTCGTACAAGCGATGTTCGTTAAACATCCCAAGATGGCCGTTTGTCGCGGGAAGGGATAATAGGTATAAATTTTCAGGTGACTCAGAAATTCCCTTAGACTGACTCTGTAGCTCAGTGGTTAGTGCCCTTGACTACTGATCCGAGAGTCGTGGGTTCGATCCCCACCCAGGGCAAGCATTTGTGTGATGAGCAGATTTGTTTGCTGTGTCTGGGTGTTAAATTATATCTATATATGTATGTATTTAAACGTATATAAGTATGTATATCAGTCTCTGGTTCCCATAACACAGGGAATCCTACTTTGGGGCCAGATGACCATGTGTGATTTGTCCCAGAATATTTATTTATTTATTATTTATTTATTTATCTGTTACTCACTCATATTCTTTATTATATATAAGCCAATTGAGTTGATTCGTTTTTTTTAAAAGAGATACTTTAGCAGATTTTTTTTGTTTAAGTATGTTTACAACTTTACTGTAAGGACTAATTAAATTTTGACTGATTAAAAGAGGTTTTTAAGGTATTCATTATCCCTACTAATATTATAAATGCGAAAGTAACTCTGTCTGTCTGTTACGCTTTCCCGCAAAAACTACTGAACGGATTTGGCTGAAATTTGGTAGGTAGACAGATTAGGACCTGGATTAAGACATTGGCTACTTTTTACCACGGCTCGCGCACTGCGCACCCTCGAAAAGTCATAGAAACGTGGTCCACGCGGGTGAAGCCGCGGGAAACAGCTAGTTATTTAAATATGTTTACATCATATTAGGTTCCTAGTCAAACAAAAACTCTTACCTATCTTACGGTTATTTGATTGTCCATCTGTTACAACATCATAAGTTAGTACTTAGTACTTTTGCTTAGTATATTTTGAGAAATATTGCATAAAATATTGATATTAATCAAGTTAGGGATATTAGGTAGTATAAGTTCATTTTTTTGCTTATTGAGCATAATATTGTTTTTTGGGGAAAGCTGTTCAGTTTCATGATTAGAAGCCATACCTTTTTTCGTGTGTTTCAGAAGGACCCTTAACAATTAATACCTAACAAATGAAAAATATTTATTGTAGTTTCATAAGTATGAAACTGCAATAAATATTTTCATTAAGTAATCACTTGCATTTTTATTTACCAACAGATGCTTATTGGTTGCACGGGTCATGCATTACGACCCTGCAACTGCTGCTAAAATCACGAATGCATGTTGCATATTGCACAACATTGCAAATGATGCATTTTTGGATTTCCAGAAATGACACAGGAGGAAGAAGAACAACTAGCTGAAGAAATGCGCCAAAGTGCTATGGACGCCCGAGTCGAGGTTTTTAACCCAATTCAATTAATGAATGTAAATAGGCATGTAAACATAAGTACATTTATTTTATACAGAAACTCGGCAAATATCTTGCCATCAACACCGCCACATGGACCAAATCCTCTTCATGTGTAAGTGTTTTGTAACTTTTGTTAAATAATCATAGTGTTAATTTAAAGTACCTACGTTTTTGTACTGTACGAAGTTTATCTATTAAACTTATTATAACAAAATCAAACTTTTGCAGAAACTCCGCCCTGATCCAGGTAACGCGCCGCCGCCGCAGCCGCCGCCGCCAGGAATTAATCAAAGTGTGTAAGTATTTTATAGCTATATGGTAGTTGACTGCTAGTCATTTGAGTTATTTTGTCAATAACTTTTTTTTTCTAACTTCAAGACCATGTACCTTGTAGTTACGAAGTTTTACACAAAAATATGGTATCTTTGACAGGAATAAGGAACCAGTTCTTAAAATAATTTTTAATTTTCTTTTATTGTTTAACAAATTAATCCTCTTTTGTTTCTAGGAATTCCTTGTGGATCGTTACTCCCCCACCACATCAACCAAGTGGTAGTTGTATTGCCCTGGAGTTGCCGCGGTCGGAGTCTGCACAACATCGCACCTCCGTGCGCGCCCGCGCTCGCATTAATAATCGTCCTCGACATCGTCCCGCTGTGCCTGGAGCTGCTCATGTTTGTAAGTGCGCGCGCGTGTATTAAGTAATCTCACTAATAAAACTAATGGATCTGAATCCAAACAGAAAAACTAGACAAGACATGACTGGAAATGAAGTGATGTGCTACATGCGGATAGCTATCATCTTATCAGCTCATATACGTCCCCACCGAGGGGCTCGAGCCTACCCTGAATCAGGGCGATCAGGCCTTAGTCGACCACGCGGGCCCAGCGCGGGTTAGTCGACTTCACACACAACCTTCGAGTTTCTTCGCAGGTGTGTGCAGGTTTCCTCACTCGGTGAGTATATATGTACGTAAGTTTCGAAAAACTCATTGGTACATTGGCCATCCGGATTTGAACCCGGATAGCCAATAAGCGGATAGCTATGCATATGATTTATTTATCTGTGTACAGAGAGCCATACATTTTGCTAACAACGCGAACGCTCTGAGCATTTTTTATTTTCAAAGTCTTTACGAAGAGCCAATATGATGTGAACAGACAAAAGAAAATTGAAAATAATAAGTGTACTAATCATACAGCGATTTTAATAGTCATGTATTCATTCACAGCTCATGTAAGAAACCTAGAAGAATCAAGGGCGATGATTGCCCGAATCAAGGAAAAACGTGCAGAGACCGAGCTGATACTAGCACGACTGCCGAGATGACCCGGGTGCAAGCGGCGCAGGCTCAGGCGGCGGCCTTTGCAAGTATGGCGGTGTCAGCCAGGACCATTTCCCGGAGATTAAGGCGATACTTTTCAAGATCAAGAAGTTAGTTGCCTACCTTTCTTATAAAATGTAACATACAAAGATCAGAAATTAGAATGGGATTAATGTAAGATTGTATACCAATTTTGTAAAACTCTGTATGTTACCTACCATAATATTTTAACTGATTTTCATTTCTAGGCTGGGGAGCTGCTCCCGAGTTACAGGCTCGTCGCAACAATGGTCTGGCTTTGCAAAAAGGGAGAGAGCATCGAAGAAGATTAGTGCAAATTGTATGGCGCAGTGGCTTCTAATTTCTATACTATAAATTATCGCTCTTATACATAATGTTTATTAAAAAAAGTAAGTCCATGATATACAAGTCTTTTATTTACTTACACATTATTGAAAATTAATAGCATTGCTCATATAAAAACATTTTTATTTAATTGTAGCATGCATTATTGTTCTTCCTTATTGTTGAATCAAATAATACAATCGTGTTTCTACTGCCCTTAGTACAGGTAAGAAAATAATACTAAACTTGTCGTTCCTGCCCCCACCCCCGTTGGTCCGCCGCCCAACTATGTTGCTAGGCTTAACAGGGTTCCTCCGGCGTTTGGTGAAGGGTTTCTGTAAAAGAAAGTACCTATTGAACTTTTTGTAACCTGTATATAAATTATGTATGTTTGTAAACTATGTATTTTGAACTTGCTTTAGCTTTTTAATCTACACACTTTTTCTTTTGGATATAAATTCATGGACAATTCACACACCACACTGATAAAATATTTATATATGTTAAAATACATATACGTAGATATTTGACACCTAGACAAACAAACCTGTTCATCACACGAATGTTTGCCCTGGGTGGGATCGAACCCACGCCCTTTGGCTAAGCAGACAGCAGACTAAGGTTACAAAACTATGATAGACGTCTGCTGAGTAAATTCATACTGAGAGAGATGTGATCAAACCGTTCTGTCTAAGCTAGGCATGTGTTTCATTGACTATCTTTGAGGCTAGTGGATACGTTATATATGTCACAGATACTATGTTATTGTCCTCTGTCAAACGATTATGTTTAAATTCTTACCCGTGATCACAATACCGCAGTGGCGACAAAACCGGACTCTTAAATGGCAGCACATGGATATTTCTAGACTGCCTGTAATATATAAAATTATAGTTTGACTAGCTGTCCCGGCGAACTTCGTTCCACCTTACACTACACTACCCTACCCTAAACTTTCCTACCCTAAACTACACTACTCTACCCTAAACCTTCTCTGGACTTCCACAAATAATTCAATACCAAAATTATCCAAATCGGTCCAGCCGTCCTCGAGTTTTACCGAGACAAACGAACAGCAATTCATTTTTATATATATAGTATACCAAAATTAGCCAAATCGGTCCAGCCGTTCTCGAGTTTTAGCGAGACTAACGAACAGCAATTCATTTTTATATACATAGATAGACTAGAACTTTGTTCCACCTTACACTACACTACATTACCCTTACCTACACTACATTACCCTACCCTACACTACACTACCCTACCATAACAACACTACATCTACACTACACTACCCTACCCTACCCTAACTACACTACACCTACACTACATTACCCTACCCTACACTACACTACACCACCCAACCCTACCCTACACTACCCTAACTACACTACACCTACACTACATTACCCTATCCTACACTACCCTACCCAAAACTACACCACAAAAGCCTATCCCATCCTACCCTACACTACCCTACCCTATACTACACTATCCTACCCTACCCTAACTACACCTACACTACCCTACACTAAAACCAATTATTTTTTGACTGATATTTTATTTTTGACGTTTTTTTATTTAATTCGAGCTGTTTTATATTTATTCACCTTTTAAACCTTCTCTGGACTTCCACAAATAATTCAATACCAAAATTAGTCAAATCAGTCCACCCATTCTCGAGTTTTAGCGAGACTAACGAACAGCAATTCATTTTTATATATATAGATGTAATTATTTCTGATGTAAGGCTATAAATAAATAACGGGCATTTTCATAGCCTGCCTGGCTAGCTTCCACCATCTTATCTAAGTGTTCCTGCCAAACATCAGTGTTAACAGCATTGAAGTGTTCCTGCTTGAAGATAATAGCCAGATCACCATTGTGTTGGGGAATCTTGGTAAGCCTGCTTCCATCTTCAGCATCATCGTCACTTACCATCAGGTTTTATATAGAATTATAAATAAGGGGATGTTAAACTGATATTGATAGTTGTGTATCATTAGTAAGAATTTGATTTAATGAAAACCTACACCTGGAATTATTGTTTATACTCCAATGCAAACTAAAATCATAAATGTTTTGAGTCAAATACTTACTATTAAGCCATCAAATGGGTTTTGTTGGACCCCTGGGATTGGCCTGAAATCCCAACCAACTATATTGGCAGCCCATCTTCAATTGGTCAGACTGATAGTACATGCATGGCCTCCACCAGTCTGAATACGGCTTCTGTTTAGTGCTGCCAATTTTGCCCACACTTGGGCCTTTTAGTCACCCCAAAACTGTAACGAAAGCAAAGACAGTTCAAACACTATAAAATATGTAAAATATGTATGTACTATCAGTTTTGGGATAAACATGATTCATTGCAAATGTAACTGTATATAACAAAAAGATAACACTGCTCACTTTTAACCACTCTTTAGAACTCCGAGCTGGCCCTTCAGAGAGTGAAGCCATCTAGTTACTTCAGCCCACAAGCGATTGGAGAGCTTAGATTCTAGTGTTTAAACTCTCCCAAAAGCGAGATCCCTGTGAGTTTCTAAAAACTCAAGCAGAATTTCAAGCTGCTGCACCATTGTATTACGTCTCCACTTTTCCATTGTAGAATTCATAGATAGTACCTTGTCTGAAATAATGAAAATTAGTAAATAAATATAATTGAAGCAGTCACAGCTCTGTGTGAAATGGAGCATGGTCTTAACCCACATAGCATTTATTTCTACAGTTTCCATACTGCATAAGGCACGCTAAGCCATTGCTGCCGGTTACAATGACTAGATGGCAGTCGTTAATCCGAGTCCGATGCCGTAAAAGCGGCATGAATCACTTCCGACAGTGGGGTTCGTCACTAGCCCTACAACCACCACTAAACCGGAATTGGCCCGCGTGTGTGGAGTATGGCCTAACCTTCCCTAGCTTGAGAAGAGATCCGTGCCCTAGCAGTGGGGACGTTATGGGTTGTTGACGATTGAATATATATGAACACACAAACAAGATTCTGACCGAATGAAAAAACGCGGGCTGGAGTGGAGTGTGTTGAGAGGTTTTATGTAGTCCTCTTAGGTGAAACGTGTTTCACATAAGGTATCTGGATAAACTTACATTACTTACAGCAAACAGATCACCATAACTTTCTTCAAATGCATAAGATAAGCCACAGAAAAATTTTCGTTAAAACGACAATACAAACAAAGAATAAAACATTGGTTGACAAATGTCAGTTTGACAAAGTAGATATCTCGCCTTTTTTTTCTGTACTGCGGTGTGTTGTGATACTAAACAAAGATACCGCTATACCAATCATGTATACTTATCTCTTACTAGCAGATCATTCGATAGTGTCTGTTAATGTCAAAATTTTAATCATAGATAATTTTTACTTCTTTTCTAAATAACACCTCAAAGAAACGAGTTTCATAATGACGCCCTCTCTATTTTCATAGAGAAACCTTACACCAACATAGTGATTTCTATACTCTTTGCTTATGCCCTCAACTTTATAACAGGTTAATAGCAGCAGTTGTGAAAAGTTATTGAACATGTATGGTATGTTTAGTGCAAAACAATAATAGAATGCCAATTTGGCATGCTTCTGACTGATATAAGTTCTAAACCTATTCTTTAGCGAATATTTTTGGTAAATAATGGAATTGGGTCCCTGTTCCAATCAATACCTCGCCATAAACGGTGAAGCTATCCGCTCCAACGCGCGTGGTGCGTCACAGGCAAAGTGCGTATATTAGTACTTTGGCTATTCAACTAGGTTTGCCAGGTCCTAAAACTGAATAGCCGGACAGACTACTAAGTTAAGCCGGACTTTTGGGTAAAAAGTCCGGACTCCTTTAAAGCCCGCTCTAGACATGAATAAATTTAATGCATTAGTTAGTCAATCTGCATGTTTAGACGAGGTCATAATCTGACTACGAAGCGCCGTCCCCGTGAGTTACTTTATCACGACGGCGGCGCGCTCGCTCGAATATCCAGGTGACTGGAGGTTCACGAAATATAAAAAAGCCTAACAAAAACCGGACAGGCCGGACATCATCTAATTTGACCGGACATGCATCCAAAGAGCCTAACCCTGTCCGGCTTTATCCGGACGCCTGGCAACGCTATATTCAACGATACCATTAAATTTAGCATAAGTAGGTTTTTCTTTTATTCACTTAGACAAAGTACTTATATAAGTAATAATTTAACTTAGACTTGGCTTCATTATTTCATCTCACTACTCTTTATGGCCAAGTACCTACGTAATACAGGCGCAGCCAAACAAACAGAATACATTAACTCTCTCTGAAGCAGTCGGGTGAAAATAATTTTCAAGATTGACCTGACCTCCTATGATGCAGTATCAATCGTGACTTATTTTTATCACACTGCTGGTGGACGCGAAATGCCGTTTTTCTATACTAATAGTATAAAGGCTAAAGTTTGTAAGTATTTCTATGTATAAGTTTGGATGTAAGAGCTAATCTTCGAAACTCTTCATCCCATTTCAAATATTGACTTGTATTAGGCCTAGATCTTCAAAATCAACACAGACAAAAAAAGATCGCTAGCTGCACCTATCTATGTTTACGCGGGCGTCCATCGATACGGGCAACAGATTATCAGATTATTTCAAGTTTATGGTACCTATAAGATTATGTTTTCAACAGTTGGTACAAGCTGGATCAGATAATTAAAGTTTTGATTTTCCTTTCATGAGCAATGCTTTTCTAGAATTTCTATAAGCCTTTACCATAATTACTTATGCAGTTATGCCGCGGTTTCACGATAACAACAGTCAACACGGACGTAGTATACACAAAACCTTCTCAAAACATTGCTCACATTAATGGAAAGTCAGAACTCCAAATACCTTCCTAAATAATTAGTAGTACTTATTTGTTGTAATTAACATAATATACAGAAATACCATATTTAAGTAGTTAAGTATACATGATAAATTATTATATCAGCTCATATACGTCCCCACCGAGGGGCTCGAGCCTACCCTGAATCAGGGCGATTAGGCCTTAGTCGACCACGCGGGCCCAGTGCGGGTTGGTCGACTTCACACACAACCTTCAAGTTTCTTTGCAGGCCTGTGCAGGTTTCCTCACGATGTTTTCCTTCACCGTTAAAGCAATCGGTAATGATATGTACGTAAGTTTTTGAAAAACTCATTGGTACATTGGCCGCCCAGATTTGAACGCGGTACCTCTGGTTAGATGGACCGAGTCGTTACCGGTTGAGCCACCGACGCTTCGCTTCGACATGATAAATAATAAGAAACAATAACATTTAGTATTCAATTTATTACTTGTGCTTTATATTCTAAACCTTATATTTAATTACAATACTTATAAAACAGTGATTGAATGTAAGAACACATGTGATGCGAATAGTTTCATAAATCTTATGTTTCAAAGACAATACCAGTGCCGAACTTCACATGATTTTGCGCCCCCTTAGTACGACGCTTACAATACTTTTTTGAAAAACGTCAAATACTGTCGTTAAGGTAACATCGGTGGGTTGTTAGGATTACTTCTTCATCATGCTGTTGACCAGAGCCTTGAAAGCTTCAAGACCCTTCTCGTTGGCTTCTTGGTAGCCAGGGGCGGTGCTCTTCACAGTCTCGTACCATCTGAAGAAGAAATTATTTGTTTATGGTTATACATATGCCTATGATTTAATTAAACTATTATATTACCAATTAGGGCAGTTTAAAAATACAATTTGGCAGTTAGTTGTAACATGGGGATGCGGATGGTTAAATAACTGGGGAAACATGGTAATCTTTTTATTTGTAAGTACCTACCTATATCTACATACCTGTTGTATGTAGTATTTATGGTTTTTGGAACGATTATTTTTTCTAAATTGGTAAAAATAATATAAGTAGACAATCCTAATAGCAGGATAGGTCGTCGTGGAAATCCTTGGGGGAGGCCTTTGCCCAGCAGTGGACGATTTTCGGCTGATATGATGATGATGAATCCTAATTGATATAGAAGATATACAGTCGGCCAAAAGGGTGGTCTGCCACGCTACGGTTGAAATTCATTTGCACGTCACAGAGCAACAAGGTTGATTTTCCCTTGCAATTATACTCTGACAGTTAGGTAAACCTTAGCGACGCGATACCTAGATTACACGGAAAGTATTGTCAAAACTGACAGACCACTTCCTTGGCCGACCGTACCTAATAAGTTTTAAATGTTTATTTTTCCTTGTTGTGATTGAAACCACAATCTTCATAGTTGCTAGGTACACGACTAATTAATTACTTACTGCTATTTATAGGGGATTAAACCACGCCAGGTTATAAAAATATCAAGGTTTATGCAAACCACAGATAATCATATTTACAAAGTAAATTTTCCTTGAATAGCCTTAAACGTTGTTAATAACTCTATACGCAGTCATCATTACAGCTCATATACGTCCCCACCGAGGGGCTCAAGCCTACCCTGAATCAGGGCGATTAGGCCTTAGTCGACCACGCGGGCCCAGTGCGGGTTGGTCGATTTCACACACAACCTTCGAGTTTCTTCGCAGGCGTGTGCAGGTTTCCTCACGATGTTTTCCTTCACCGGTAAAGCAATCGGTAAGTATGTACGTAAGTTTTTGAAAAACTCATTGGTACATTGGCCGTCCAGATTTGAACCTGGTACCTCTGGTTAGATGGACCGAGTCGTTACCGGTTGAGCCACCGACGCTTTATACGCAGTAAGTAGAACAAATATCTATTTATTTGTTCCACATTTTACGTTTCAACCTGGCATTAGATATAGGTATTGTGTTAATACGGACTGGGTTAGGGAGTCCCCACAATCGACTTGAGCCGGCGCGGCACTGCGGCACCTTTATGTTAAGTAAGGCGCGGGACAAACACAGGCGGCGCGGCCGGCGGCAGCAGGGGCGCGGTGCAGGCGTTATACAACACTAGCTGTCCCGGCGAACTACGTTCCGCCTTACACTACACTACACTGCCCTACCCTACCCTACCCTACACTCCCCTACACTACACTACCCTACACTACACTACACTACCCTACATAAGAACCTTCTCCTGACAATAACGAACTCGACAAAAAAAGAATTAGCGAAATCGGTCTAGCAGTTCTTGAGTTATAAAATTACAACGAAAAGTGGCATTGATTTTTATATATTTAGATTATTTTAGATGTATAGAAGCGACGCCCGCGCCGCGTCTCTCGTATGTCTCGCGCGCGCCCCGTCGCTTCAATACATTTTGTATAAAATATGAAATGAGCGGCGGCGCCGCGCCCGCGCCTCACGCCTCTCGTGTTTGTCCCGCGCCTTATTTATACGCGTGAGAAGTCGTCGGCTGAAAATCGGAAGCGTGCGGCGGATGACTGAAGTAACGCTCAACATTTTTAGAAATGATAATCATATATCTGATCTATGTTTAGTTAATGATTTCTTTAAAAAAAACATTATGCCTGATTCCCATATCCCCATTGACCGTTAAAACTCCTAGTTTTTTTTCAATATTTAAACGACGATAATAAAGCACATGCAATTATAATAAAAAATCTAAATTTCAGGGGTAACTAGGAATGGACTACTTATCTGACTGAAAACTGACTTAATGTGGTTCGTTTTGGATATGGCACGAATTTTAAATTTTTCATGGTTTTTGTGATAGTTGTTCCGGATGTGACCTACAAAATTCTGACCTGAACTGACCCTGAACAAAGAAATAACCAGTTCAAAATGTATTTAAGACCCAATACTATTTTACACATCCGAAGAAATATATGATATGAAAAGACATAAACACTCTAAGCTCTTCATCGGTGAGGTTACCACTGGTACTACCAAGTACAATTGGAATAACAGCAGGACGCGAGTCAGGGCTGTAACAGGAGCGTTGACGGGCCACTTTACCACAAACGCACATGTGCCAAAAATCGGCCTGACGAATGACCCGCCCTGCAGGGCCTGTGGTGAAGATATATAATCAATGGAACACTTACTGTGTCACTGCGATGTCCTGGCTAGCAAGCGTATGTACCTCCTAGGTGATGGCTACCCAAAACCGGAGGACTACAAGCACTTTCCAATCAGCGGAATTGCTGCATTGATGCAGCATATCTTCGAGTAGGTTTGGGGGTGCAGAGGCTATAGGGGTTGACACAAAAGATCCCACTGGGTCGAAGTGTCGCTGCAACTGCAGCCCCCACTTACAAAGATAAGGCGTATGAAATACCTTTTGACGTTCGAGTACTTCTTAAAGTCAACATCGGAGGCCTCAAAGCTGGACACGCTGGCGACAAGGCTAAGGTCGGCGATGGTCAGGTTGGGGCCGGCGCAGTACTTCTGGCCTTCCAGGAGCTGGTCAAACAACTTGAGGGCATCCTCGATTTTGCCCAACTTTGCTTTGTCGGCAGGCGCGCCTCCGAAAACTTGTGGGTACTGAGGGAGAAGTGTTAATAGAATTAGTAATTAAATTAGCTAAAGCTGAAAAACGCTAAACACGTTAAAAAACCGAGTTCCATCGCAACAACTAAGTACATTTTTGCATTATTATTTTTGGTTTTTGTTAATTTTCTAATAAAGTACCACACCGATTTTGATAAAATTTATATGGGACCACACGGGAAGCACTAGCTTTCAAATAAAAAAAGAATCATAAAAAACGTTTCACCCAGTCAAAAGTTCTGAGGTAACACACATAAAAAAAACCATACAGTCGAATTGAGAACCTCCTCCTTTTTGGAAGTCGGTTGAAAAGTAAAATGAAGTAGGTACCTACTTATGCATACCTACCCAATTAAAGCTAGATTTGAGGAGCTTCTGTTTTAGATCACAGGTTTCTTTCCTAAGACTAACTACACGGAAGGGAACCTAATCTAGATTTAGTTAAGTAATATCCTTATAGGTTACCCTGTTTTTACCGTTCCCGTGGGAATGTCTCAAAATCCTTCCTTAGCGTATGCCTACGGCGTCCTAATTGCTATCTGTATGCCAAATTTCAACCCGATCCGTCCAGTGGTTTGAGCTGTGCGTTGATAGATCAGTCAGTGAGTCAGTCACGGTTTCCTTTTATATATACAGGGAAGAAGGTGAATTACTGATGAACGCTACTAATATGTAATGAATATTGAATGGCTTATTTACTTACCTACATAAGTAAGTATATAATATGACAGACAAAGCCGAGCATATTTCATTAATATAATAGCTATAGCGTATGCTATGAAAAAAAAACTGCGCTAATGTATCTTATCTATTGGCACAGTATATATATTAGTACTAACGTACTATTGGTTCGTTTTATAAAAACATGTTGTTGCAGACAGAATTATATATTCAAACACCTAATCACATTTTTTTTTATCATGAGCGAATAAAAAATAAAAACAAATGTATATTTGCCTGCCAGATGCTGCCAGCATGTGGTGTGTCTCTGATTAAGAATAGTTTTAGTTTCGAACCAGTGACTTATATATTACTTGAATCTGTGTTTCGAACACTGCAATCGCCGCATTTGGCAGGCGGGTTATCGATCGCAGTGTGGTTGCAGGTGTGTTGCAATGCACGAAAAGGACGCTGCCCATCCTCCGGTTTTAAGTCCCTTAGTCGAGTCTTACGACTCCCATCGGAAGAGATGGGGTGGTCCTATTCTAAGCCGGGAGCCCTACAGAAGTGTGGTCGTGCTTTTCTTCAAAAAGGGTGACAACACCCTGCTGAAGAACTACAGACCCATCTCACTTCTAAGCCATGTCTAAAAACTGTTTTCGAGAGTCATTACGAATCGTCAGCACGCAGGTTTGACGACTTCCCGCTTCGCGAACAAGCGGGTTCCGAAAAGACTTTAGTACTATAGACCACATACATACGCTGCGGCAGATTATACAGAAGATTGAAGAGTACAATCAGTAATTATTCAGTCGAAACCTGGGCTGCACTACAGTCTTTCCATCGGTGCCAAATGACCATCGATACATCGAGGTGATGAAGTTTCTGTATGTAAACGCCACCATGTCGGTTCGCCTCCAGGACCAGAACTCGAAACCTATCCAGTTCCAGCCAAATCTCCGAAACTGTGCACCGCCGAGGACACAGGAAGATGTTTTCAAGCTTCTGGACTGGGGTGGACTCGCCATCAATATCAACGGCAAGTACATAACCCACCTCCGATTCGCTGACGATATCGTTGTCATGGCTGAGACTATGTAAGACCTAAGCACAATTCTCGATGGCCTTAGTAAAGTCTCTCAACAAGTGGGTCATTAAATTAACATAGACAAGACGAAAATAATGTTAAATTACGTTAGTACTAATATATATATATATACTTTGGTTAAATGTTCATCTCACACCCACCCCTCTAAAGATTGGACACTCTACACTGGAAGTTGTTTATGAATATGTATACCTGGGACAAACAGTCCAGCTAGGTAGGTCCAACTTCAAGAAAGAGGTCAATCGACGAATGGAACTCGGCTGAGCAGCGTTCAGGAAGCTTCGCAATATCTTCACGTCCCAAATACCGTAGTGTCTCCCCAACTAGCAAAGTTGTCCTATAATTTAGAGATTAAATAACATTTGGTTATAAAGATGTTATATACTGGTATCTCAAATTTCAAGGAATTGTGTAACAGTATTTTATACGAACGTGTGGTCGTATAATACTTTAGTCATTTAATTTTGTCCAGAAAACGTTTACACGATCAAATTATATGACCATCTTATAACAGTCGCAGCTATGGCCTTTACAGAACCTTTTTATACAACTCTTTGTCCTTTAAACGAAATATATATGATTATCGTGTATTAATCTCGTTTGCGACCACTTTATGACTTTTTGACAGTTAAGCAACTCTTAAAAGATGAACTTTTAAATGTCACAATTATGTCTGCTAAAAGACTTTCTTGTGGTTGCGACTTAAAGTGATATAGATGTAATTTATATGACGATAATCAGGAGGTTGCAATGGCGACCACAACACTGCTTTTGGTCAGTAATAAGATTTTTACTTGACAACCATATAAACGTCATAAATTTACCTCTAACAAAACGTATTGTCCTGTACCCGTTTTGTATGAACTTTTGAGAATGCTTACACGACTTTTATACAATGTTTAAAAGACGAAAATTAAGATGGATACGCCTTAAATAACTAAAGGTTTTGAAAAGGTTTTATAACTTATTATTATAAATACTTTAATTATTTAATGGTTTTACGTGCTACTCTTTTACAAACTGAACTTGTATATTTTCCTTTGTAGTGATTTTTTTGGTTCGTTTTTAGTTAAAATTAAACAGTTCAAAGTTAAAAATTTATTAACTTCTACAATTACTACCATATTGTTATTTCAATGAAATTTTTGTGCCATGGGTTTTTACTTCTTTAACGGTACCCTGAAAATGGCGGACAGCAAATAAATTAAAGTCGTGTAATGTGACTTACAGTCATAAGGTGTCTTATAATAGTTATCATCGCTACATAAAGTTGCATTAATGTAATATTAAAAAGAACATAAATAAATAATATAATTAATTAATATTATTCTACAATATTTCGAAGGGGGCATTAAAAATTATATAAAACAACATTAATAATCGTCGAGAAATTAAATTCCCATTAGAAAAGGTAGATACTAAGAGTTACTAAGACCAACTAATATATTAACTTTATTGCAAATAACATTTAGTAATAAATATGGCAGATATAATAATGTGATTAAACAATTTTTAAATAGTTATTATCTTACACTTCACTCACATCCACTGAACTACGTAGACATCATGTATCCGTGTAAAGGTTATGCCAATGATTACTTCACAATTTTTGTAAATTTATATGACGTCTATTAGATTACTATACGACAAGATGGTCATATCTCAATCACTTTCATGATTGCTATACGAATGTATTTTGTATATTTGATATTTATATGACTGTTAACTTCCTAGTATTCATTAATACGACCCTAACACGTCTGCTATACGACTGTAAGTTTTATAATTTCCGCCTATTTCGCGTCGTATAAACGTTAATACGATTGCAATACGACCAAAATGGTCCAACCTCAGGTTGCGACCAAAACGTTTTCTCGATCATTATACGATCAAACTTTGCTAGTTGGGTCAAGACTAAGTGTGCATTGCCAGAAATTTTTCACGGAACTGAGACATGGTCACTTACTATGGGCCTCATAGAACAGATGGCCGTTAGGGCAGTAAAGTTCTCGAGTGGCGACCGCGCACCGGATGATCTGGCGTACGCAAGCCTCTCACACAATGGACCGACGAGCTGGTGAAGGTCGCGGGAAGCCGCTGGATGCGGGCAGCGCAGGACCCGTCGTCGTAGAAATCCTTGGGGAAGACCTTTGTCCAGCAGTAGATGTTTTTCGGCTGATATGATGATGAGGATGATGATCAATTCAATAGTTACTAGGTACCGCTAGTTTTTTTTCTTAATACTTTAATGAAAGTTAACTTACGAAGTAATCGCTGAATCCCTGGTACATCGTGCCGATGTCGAAGTAGAGGCGTTGATCCACTAGTGCCCTGGCCTTTGGCTCTTCAGGGTAGAGGGTGCTGCCTTTGCCGTACTTGTTCACCAGGTAGCTGATAATGGCGCGAGACTCCCATAGGCTGAAGCCATCGTCCACCAGGGTTGGCACTGTGTGTTGTGGGTTCAGCTGGCGGAAAAGAAATGGTTAGTTTTGAGGAACTATAGTGCAAATGGTCCTAATTTTGGCTATCTTTTCATATGCATTTTCTTGTCTGGTGTCTTTTATACGTTATTACTCCTAAAGTGAAAGTTAAGATATTTTGCAGGCCGTAAGTACCTTTTCAAGCGTTTCTTAGAAACACATCTCTTAATAAACCTCCCACAATGCTTCAAACAAGAGAGTAGGTAATAAAGTAATCCATCTACTAAGAGCTATTAGCTATTTAATGCCTTTCATAAAAACATTACAAGCCAAAAAACAAAGTATATAAACAAGTGTGTTGCTGATGACGTAAATTATTAATTGACATAACAACGCAAACAACGTTAAGAACAGCCGACTTCAATCTCTAAATTTGCTGTGTTAAAACCGACAACGTGTTTTTTCCAGTGATTGCTACACACATAACATAACATATCTTAGAAACTTACTGAACCGAATTTGATGAATGTTTCACTGTTCCTTTAGTTGAAAGTTAGGTACTCAATAAAATACAAAAAATAATTATTGCATTTTGATTTCTCGTTTCCGAGAAATACATGGACACACATATAATTATACATACAAACATAGGTACACTAATGAAATTTGGCACACCTATGCCCACATATACTATCATACCTACTTATATGAAATTTGAGCAATTCCAACAGTACAACCAATATATTAGTTTCGAATTGAAATAGGTACCTCCTTTCTTTAAAGTCGGTAAAAAATAGTAACTCAGCGTCATTATTGAGAAAAACCCTGAATAAAAAAAGTTCGCTTCTGTACCGGAGCTCAGCATTTTGAAATAAAAAGACGTAAAACCGCCTCCGTGGCGTAATGGTTAGTTCATTCGCGTCACACCAGGAAGTCGCGGGTGCGATTGCCGGCGGGGTCAACTTTGTAAGACTCGGTTTGGTTGGTGGTAGGGCATTTTCATAGCCAGACTGGCTAGCTATACCACCATCATAACTAAGTCTTGCCGCTAAACATCAGTGTTAACATCATTGATGTGTTTCGTAAGATAGCCAGACCTCCATTGCGTTGGGGAATCTTGATAAGCCCGCTTCCGTCTCCGGCATCATCGTCACTTACCATCAGGTGAGAAGATGCCATGGTCTTATGAATTGTGGATTTAAAAAAAGAAGGCAAAACAAACACTGGACATTACTAAGTAGGTATACCTAGTATAGTTCATACTAATTACTCGCTCAAGCGATGGATCGACTCGCTTAGAAGATGTGCAAAACATAATCTAAATCGATCCAGCAGTTTCTCCACAAAACAGGTCTACGGACGGACGCATAGACACTAAGACAATACACAAACATTTTTTTTTCTAAAAACCCTTTTTAGTGTCTACAAGCGATACGTGCCACTCGTAGCTATAGCCGTGGTCAGAGGTACCCACCCATAAGCGTAGTATATAATAAAGATTACTATAAGTTAGAGACCCACTGATATGATAACTGATAACTAAGTACCTATCTATACCTATAAATTCTTACACTGTGCCTATACTTTGTCAAAATGGCTTACTTATGTCTGTTTCCCAACACCTACCTACTGAATTAGAAAGGTAGTTTAAGGTATCTAACTACCTACCTTGTACTTGAAGGAATTAGTAATGTTCAAACAACTACTTGCATTCATTCAAGTCGTGTTCAACCGACTGCGAACTAACTCCTAGCACCAACTAGCACCTACCTACCAACAGGTCAAGGGGATTCGGCGGAACGCCGGAAATAAAGTATCCACTCCACTAGTTCCGACTGACCGAGCTGCAAATGTAGTCAACAGTTTCCTACAATAACAATTTTATTTTGTTCAAGGCTGCCAAAGGTAGGTAGGTTCAGTTGGTAGTGGTTGGACGAAAGCCGCGGGAGGTGAGCGTGCCTACAGCTCCGGGACCTAGGTACCTGGACAGTAGGTAGTGGTTCCTTACACGAGGCACTCGCCTTGCAAAGTACCGGGACAAGCGTCTTGGCGGCGAGACCTACCGTAACTGGTCCTTGTCTTCACCTTATGGTGTTGGCAGTAAGTAATAGCGGCCCTCACTATATGACCTGGCTGTCAGTGAGTGAGGACGCTATATCATAAACCTGGTATTTTTAGCGTATCTGGTACGAGAGGGAATGTTCAAGGCTGAGATCAATTTTTGGAGTCAAATTCTGACCTAATATTTTTTGAATTTAACTATATCCAGTTAAAATTATTTAGGTAAGTAGGGGAGACGACGACGTACACTTGATCCCTAGGGGATACTTGGATACGGAGCAAGTAATTCGTTATATTAAAAAAGTGATAAATAGGTAGTTCTGAATGGAAAATGTTTTATAATTTCAGTGTAATATTTCTTACTCTTTGCATCAGTATATGTAAGAACGGGGAGACTTTATTCTTTTATTTGGGGGTGGTATGTTCCCCGGGATCAAGTGCCCCCTGTAAGATCAAGTTGCAGATCGCGCACAACTCAGTCTCAAAGACAGGCATAAAACGATGTCCACGCGAGCAAAACCGCGGGCAAAAGCTAGTATGAAGGTAAAAGTAAAAAAAACGAAGGAAAATATTTATTAAAAAGTGTGAAAACAAGAGTGTCCCGCCTGAAATAATAGCCTTTATTTTTGCCTACTTAAATAATAAATAAGATAATAAAATGGTATCGTAGAGACTTACTTCACTATAAATTGCAATGTTATCTATGCTTAAGCTACCCATTGCAATTCAAAATCTGCAAAACTGAGATAACAATAAAATATTGTATAGTTGTATAAATAACACAAAAGAGCTATTACGATAAGTGCTATGGAAACATATTGCCCTCATAATAGTTTAACGACCCTAACATGCCAACTACGAATTACATCATCCATCTAGGCTAGGAGTAGGTAGCAAGTAGCAGTCGGCCTTCAAGCACGCAATGTGCAGTTTCCACCATGGACTTGTAGGTAGGTACAATAGTATATTAACAAAGTTGGGTGGATATATTTTTGCGTCAAAAGACGAGAAATGCTAACCGAATGCGAATAGTTTCTTAGAAACAGATCTCTTTTCGGCATTTGAATATTCTTCGAGGGATTTAGATTAGAAAATAACAGCGACAGTGTGGCATCTTTTAGGGATTTCAGGAGGCACTTTCCATGATCCATCGGACCTAACAAACTTATTTAGTAGATAGAAATCCATTTCTTTTAAATCGGTCATCCTTCCAAAATCACTTACTGACAATCTTTGAGTAGGTATACATTATGTAGGTAGAATGTATTGTATACTCAAAGTTGACAATCGATTACTTCGTAGTCAACTTTAGCAAAGCTCAAGCAATTTTGAATGAATTCTTTTATTATTGCTATGCCTTTAGCGTTGCCAGGCGTCCGGATAAAGCCGGACAGGGTTAGGCTTTTTGGATGCGTGTCCGGCCAAATTAGATGATGTCCGGCCTGTCCGGCTTTTGTCAGACTTTTTAGGTTTAATGATTTTACCAGTCACCTGGACATTCGGCTGAGCGCTGTCGTATTTATGAGACTATGGTGGCGTTTCTTTGTTTGATTAGGACCTCGCTAAAGGCCAGTAAACATGACTGATTGATTTAGGCATGTCTAAAGCGGGCTTTGATAATTTAGGGAGTCCGGCTTTTTTAACCAAAAGCCCGGCTAAACTAGCAGGTATGTCCGGCTATTTAGTTTAAAGGCCTGGCAACCCTTGCCTTCAGGCAAAGCATTGGAAACTTTGGTCGCAGGGATCTAAATTTTCCCAGCAATTACAAAACATATTAAAATAATATTTTGTTACCTGATTGTTCATTTTAATGACTTCATTTTGTCAGTTGCAGAAACACGATTCGTTAACTTTTTTAACAGTAAAAAATATTTTTTAAAAAAACCTCTTTTTAAAACAGGGATTTGCATTCTATGGGCAAACCAGACCGATTTAGTACCTCTAAATTTTCTTAGTCGATTAGTGTAAGCACATACTTTAATATGTAAGTTGGATTTTTAAAAATTAGTTGGATTTTAATTAAAACGAAAAAACCTTGAAAAAGGCAAACGTGTGGTTATTTTATTTACTCTTTACATGTAAATAAAAAAACAGAGACAACTGACAACAATTGACAACGCTAAGCACGTTAAATCAAGCGACTTCAATCCGAACAACTAGAACTTTGCTTTATTTTTTTTGATTTGATTATTTAAAAAAAACCTTTTGATTTAATTTATAATATAGAACCGTACCTGGAGGTATCACTTTTCAATAAATAAAAAAAGAATCATTAAAATCTGTTCACATAAAATTAAAAAAATACATATACTCGAATTGAGAACCGGAGAAGGTTTTTTTGAGTCAATTGAAAACATAGAAAACCTGTCAGATCCAGCAATAAAAGTCAATTGATATAAATACTTACTTACTTATTAATTTCTTAGTGTCTCACAAAACTAATTGCAAAACTTTTGAATAGAAAAACTCACCTTCAAGTACTCCGGCTTCAAGTGCTCTCCGTGGTGGAGGTCCACCAATTTGAGATTCAGGTTCAGGTTGAGGGCCTTGGCCGTGAGCAGCACAGCCCTGCAAGGCGCAGAGCCGGGCACGTAGTACAGGTCGAGCGGCATTGTGCTCTGGACAAATAAACAACCTTCGTCACCAAAGGCGTTTCAATTACCTTCGTACAGTCACTACCTACTTTTCTATCGATTGAAACTAAAGGTCATCCATCATCAATGCGGAAAAGTAATTTAGTTTTTAATTTGGGTTCCGTACCTAAAGGTGTGACGAAGTCATTATTTTTTGTTTTATATCATTTTCTTTTTAATTGGTTTTTGTTATTATTTTGATAATTTTTGACGTGTTTCATCACTATCGTCATCTCCCTGACTACCTTTTTCTGTTTATTCGTATTCATTTAAAAATTTTCGCTTTTCTTTAATACTCAGTTCTGGTGGTACAATTTAATTTATTTAGACCCTCCTGGTGCTGCCTCCCAAGATCTAATTTCCTCGTTCTGGATTAGACGGGAGTGGGGGGGGGGGGGGTGCGTCGAGGTCGCAAGGGACAACAAGCAACGGGATCCTATGACTAAACCTACTACGCTGTCTGTCTGCCCATCCGACATATATAAGGTAGCTGTATCCTTTAAACCGTAATAGTTAGAATAAGTTATTCAGGGAGATTTATTAACAAATAATAAAAAAAAGTAAAAAATTAAGGGTGTTTATTTGAGAAACCAGTTTTTTATTATTGTCGTGGAGATCCTTGGGGGAGGCCTATGTCCAGCAGTGCACTTCCTTCGGCTGATATGATGATGATGATGATGATTGCTCTATCGTAAAAATGTTTAAGCGTAAATCTTGGTGTGATTAAAAAGCATAACCCCCAAAGTTAGACAACAAATAAAAAATAAAAAAGTTTAAAAAAACTTAAAACCGACTTCAAAATGAAATATTATTATACTTAAATACACAACATTAAACAACAATAACGAAATCAAAGGTGGGTACGAATTAAAATAGAGGCTTAAAATTTTTTTCGAGGTCGGTGTCAGCAAACCATCGAATCTAAACCATTTAATACGTGTGCTGGTACCGACCTCAAAAAAAATTTAAGCCCCTAATTTAATTCGTACCCGCCTTTGATTTCGTTATGGTTGGTTAATGTTGTGTATTTAAGTATAATAATATTATTTCACACTTTTGAGTGAATTTCATTTTAAAGTCGGTTTTAAGTTTTTTAAAACTTTTTTTATTTTCTTTATTTTTAGTGGTAATGCTATCTATCTAGCAACGTTAAATCCAATCACCTATACTCACCAATAGGAATTATCAAATCATAATACATGTGTTTCATTAACAGATACAGAGTCCTGTGGCTTCCATCATCATCTCAGCAGCATGAAAGTTAAGGAGTTAAATCGTCCATCAACAGCTCATCTGAATAACCTGAAGGAATACAACTATCGGTCTATGCATACCTACGTATACATATATCTATGTATAACATTTAAAGGAATTTTCCTGCAACTCCAAACCGTTAAGGAGTTGTACCTTCCTATACCAGCTTATAAACATGAGAATATGAGTAACAGACGCAAGTATATTAATAGCTTTAGAAAACATATGAATCACGTAATTAGTGCCTTTAAAATTAAAATTTTTCATTATTTTTGAAGGGTTGCCCTCGATTACCCTGGGATCCCATCATCAGATCCTGACTTGGTGACAATGGGACCCCCTCGGGAGTGAACTCTTTCGAATGAAAAAAGAATTTTGAAAATCGGTCCACAATTGACGGAAAAATAGGTGAACATACATCAAAACAAAATATACAGTCGAACTTAGTACCTCCCCCTTTTTGAATTCGGTAAAAAGGCCAAGTGTGAGTCGTACTCACGATAAGAATTCTGAACAGATTTAAAAAATCTGACGTTCTCGTTAATTTCTTTGACTGAAATGAATAATTCGTTGTTCTCGTTGATTTTTCTTATCCAGAGATCCGAAACCCTCGCGGTGTGCGAGTTCAACTCGCACTTAACCGGTTATTTATTAATAAAGTTATTACGTTTAGGTGTAGGGAGGGACGCACTCATACAAACAGTAGTTAGGAGCTATTGTGGAAAAGTAGGTTAGCCGGTTCAATTAAATTCAGCCTAAGCTAAGTCATGCCAAGTAATCAATCAAATACCTACCTACCTATGTTGTTACCTAAGCGAAGTAACTTTAGTATCTCATCCGTGCCTAAGCCAAAAAGCGACAAAGCAAAAACGATTAATTAACGATTATTTTTGTGAACAACAATTAAATCAAAACTATGTAGATCCGGACGATCCGAACATAAAACAAGTGTAGGTACCTAAAAATCCAGTTACACAGGTTTTTAGAATTCATTTTTGAAGTAGTTAACAGTATATGTAAATTCTAGGAAAACATACTGGTATTATTGATAATAGTTACGAGGGACTATATCGACTGGAAACACGATTTAATAAAGTTGGCTCGATAGAATAATTTCGCAAAAGTACCTCTTTTCAAGCCATTTTATCGTCTACTTATATGATTTATTTAATGAAATTAAGTTCATAAGTGACTGAAGGGAAAACATCGAATGTATTTTTATTTAAGATAAATATGATGAAAATAAAAACGAAAACATCGAAAAAGGGCAAAAGTGTGGTTATTTTCTTCCCTCTTTACACGTAAAGAAAAAGACAAAGACAGATTTTTAAGTACCATTGCGCCTTAATTAAGAAACCTCCACAGCCAACCAAAGGGTACAGTGTCGGCAATTACCAAGCCCCTAAGGACTGAAGACTATATCCTAGGCTCTGGTTAGAATTAGAAAAGTCTGATTGTCATTTATTGGTAGGATATTTAATTGGCTACACTTCTAGGTATATCAGGAATTTAAGAAAATAAGTAATTTATTAAATATTGCTTAACTACAAAAAAAATGAGAAAGCGGGATATTAACGAACAGGACCGATAACATGCTGTTATCGGCCGATCTGCTGATAATACCGTGAGCAGGTTCATAAAACCGTGCAAACTCTGGTAAAAGATTAAATTAGATGAATACTAAAGAAAATCGCATAATAAGCTTACGCTTTCATCAAAAAATGTTACAAAACTTATAATTTTTAGTTTAACATTTAGGCACGAAGTAACTTTTTTTTATCATATACCTCTTACACTTAAAAATCAACTTCTTAGTAACCATCTTCACTTAACTATTCCTAACCAATTTTTTCAGTAAGTATAACTTTGTCATATACTAACGCTCCTTGGGTGCGGTGTTATCAGTATCAGACCTAAGCACGAAATTATTATACTCAGCTGTTTCCTTTTACAAATTTAAAAAATAAATAGACACCTTACGATATCTATCTACCTGCTATGGCGTTTTGTACATGAATTTTTCAAATTTTTAAGTTCACTATAGGTACTGCGATTAAAACTAAATTTACCTCTTATTGAATAGAACTGCTAAATTATAGCGAAAAATGCTATTTTCCTTTGGAGCGCGTGACCGGCGTGTTGTTGCTTGGAAGGAACTGAGGGGGTAGGCTACGTTCGTTCGCACAACCCAGTGTCAAAGAATTTATTATACACTATGCCAGTGTAGCAGCCGCTAAGGCCAATATTACGTATAGATATTGAGATAGGTTCGGGCGCGGATTACCAATTTGCCAACTCTACTCTACTATTTATTATCAATCTACTTCTACAAAGTACGGCAACAAACGTTTTAAACAAGAATTACCACCCGGCCGACAAGCGAAGATAAGATTATAAATACCTAGCTAGGTACTTATAACACCAGATAATCATAATTCATAACTAAAGGAGGCAGGTACAGTAAATCCTACTAATATTATAAACGCGAAAGTTTTAATGTAGATAATATGGATGTTTGTTACTCTTTCACGCAAAAAATTACTGAACGTATCTGAATTAAGAAATCATCGGTTTTTATTAGACATACAAGAATAGGCCGTGAAGTTGTAAGCCAATAAGCCAATTGACAATTTACCGCGATAATAGAATTCACTAAATTTAGTGTAGTGAAATTGTAATATCACGGTTTTAACAATATACCGGCGGCATAAAAAGAGGCATGTTATAAGTTTAACGTGTGTATCTGTGTGCCTCTCTGCGCCATCGTAGTTCCTAAACCAACCGATTCAAATGTGTTTTTTTTTTGTTTGAAAGCTAACGTGTTTTTTGTTTAGATATGGGCAAACTTTTTTCAAAAGGGGCCATAGAGACAAAGAAACTTCAGGAGGGGCGAAAAATGAATTTATTAAGATCTTGAACTTAATTTTGAAATCTTTGTGTAGCCTTTTTAAATTTAATGAATTCGTTTAGTTAGATCTCATACACGGAGACAAAGATTTTAATCGCGGAATAATTTTTCCTCCATGCATATATACAAAAGAACAAACTTTTCAATAACTTGACTTTGACTTTCAAAGTCTCGAGCGTGTCCTCGAATAACAATTACATAGTTACGAAGTAACTATTTAGTAATCTGTGGTAAAACTGCAAAAGATATATCAATGAGAGCAGAGATTTTTTACACATATTTTCATGTGTCGACGTTATATTTTCTTTTTTCTCAGTCCTACTTTAGAAAGGTAAGTTGGCGGGCCGGTTTAAAGGCCTACGCGGGCCGAAATTGGCCCGCGGGCCGTACTTTGCCCACGCCTTGGCTGTAATTTATGAAGATCTGTTCAGCCGTTTGAAGATCATCAGCTCTTTTCTAGGTGATGAAGTGATGTGGACAACTGCAACTTCGTGTGATCGATTCGAAATTTGGTGTCCAGTCACTCTAATGATATTGTGTGATAACATCATGGTAAGTTTAATCTGCAGGATACCCAACTCACCAACTTACAGTAGAGGTATCGTGTTTGGGCTCATTGGGAATAGTCTCAATAAATAGGTGTTAGATAGAACATGCAATGGTAACCTTGACCTGATGCTGCATCATCTCCAGGAATGGGCAGGATACCCAACTCCTTACTAACTTACCTCTGCTGTAGGTATCGTGTTTGGGCTCACTGGCATAGTCTCAATAAATAGGTGTTAGATAGAACATAGTAACCTTGATCGCTGCTGCAGAATCTCCTGGTATCTGCAGGATACCCAACCCCTCACTAACATTCAGCAGAAGTATCACGTTTGGGCTCATTGAAATAGTCTTAATAAATAAGGTGTTAGACAGAACATGGTAACTTTAATCTGATGCTGCAGTGTTTGGTATCTGCAGGATACTCATATTCTCACTAAGTTACAGCAAAGGCAGGGGTAAAAAAGAGAATAGCATCAGCTTCTTTTTCAGGGGTCTCAGAAACTTCTACAGGTCTAATTGATTTGAAGTTTACATTCATAATATAATAAAATAACATTATGTATAACTGCAGCTTCAAACAAGGAAGGCGAGCAACTTCCACAGGTTTGATCCATTCGAAACAGGCATGATTTCATGTTTTGTCCCGGAAAGTATTTTGTAAATGTGGGAATAGAGTTTCGATTGTAGTGTGTGTACAAGTAAAATGTAAAATGTTTAAAAAACATGAAATTAAACTTAAATTATAAATTTAAAAAACCTCGACTGAAACCCCTAAAAAGCAATATATACTTTCAGTTTAATATAAGTAGATAGTAGTATTTTGATCCAATAGTCGTCGCGTAGGGGCTGTAAGTCATCGTCATCATCACTATATCAGCCGAAAAACGTCCACTGCTGGACAAAGGTGTCCCTCAAGGATTTTACGACGACCGCTAAGTAAATAATATAAAAACAGAGTACACAACTGATTGACTGTACTACATCTAATTACTTTACTACAACTAATTAGATGAACTAATAATTTCACAACTTAACGGTCCCCCGACGCGATGACAGTTGGATCAAAATATTACTACTTATAGGGTGTAGCAAAATCAGCTGAAACTATTTTAAGTGGTGCTTCTACCCATGAAACTGAACAACTTTCCCCATGAAAACCATAGTTAAAACGCAAAAAAAATTGGCTCTCCCATACTAACTCGATCAGCTGATCAGCTAACTTAGTATGAGAAGTTCGACAATTTTTTTGAGATTTGACTATGGGTTCCATGGGGAAAGTTGTTCAGTTTCATGGGTAGAAGCACCAGTTAAAATAGTTTCAGATAATTTTGTTAGACTTTATATATTACATATTATTATTTTTACTTTTTAGGGGTCTTTTATTTAAGTTTTTTTTTTAATATTTTAATTATTTACAGTAATTTATTTCCAATTATAGTACCTACTATATAATACAGGCATATGTGAAGAAAGTGGGTAGGTACTTTATAATGTAATTTAATTAGTATGTAGGAGGTATGTTATGTTCGCGTGGGAAGGTTGGCTTTGCTGTTTATTTATCAAGTTATGTCAATCAGACAAGTTATCTGGTTCACCACACCAGGGGTTCCTAAACTTTCAAGATAACGTAACACCCACCAAATACCTTTCATTTTATGAAACCCCATATCAAATGATTACAAATTAACGCGGATGTCATTTTTTCCATACAAACGTAAACCCCTGTTTCCTCCCTGGATAATGTCAATAAAGCAAAAATGTGTTTTTCATCCAACCTATATCCACCATGTCCACGCCTCTATGTTTTGTTTTTTCCCATATTCTAATAATAATAGGAAGTAGGAGCCTTCAAAAACTGAGAAAATTGCCCAATTGAAACGTCATTTTCAGACACCCACCAAAAAATAATACGCATATTAATAATAAAATGAAAACGTGGAGGCATAGGTAAAGCGTTTATTTCAATATTTTTTGGGAAATAAATTATTGCTTAAATTTTGGAGGAGGAAATAGGGGACTGCGAAATGCTGTTTTGGTCAATTTTAGTGCCTATTATCGGTCTGCGCTGCAGTTCTCCCTTTCTTGCTGTACACGGAAAGGTTTGGGGGAGGGATACAGGAGAATTTCATTCAAATACCCATTCTTTAGACCGCCGCGTTTCCTCTTAAAGACATCATAATTTAAATAAAAACTAAAACTTTTATTAGATATATTTTAAAAGTGAAACACTTTATTCTTTAATTTAACTTTCAATGTGAAGAATGAACTTGTTTCACTGTTTTATCAATAATTGCTTTATAGTTCACTATTATGTCGCGGAACCCTGGTGACTTTTCGCGGTGACTAGGGGTCCGCGGGACCCACTTTGGGAATCGCTGCACTACACACACAGCGCCTTTCACCACAGATGTTTTTAATACTACGTACTTTCACTTCGTTCAACATTTCGTGGCCACCAAACACCGAGATAACTGTCTCATTGTTCTTGCACTTTCCAAACTAGAATTGGTTCCCAAGAGCCTATACCTTATATCAATCAAAAAAACCGGCCAAGTGCGAGTCGGACTCGCGCACGAAGGGTTCCGCACCATTATCTATAATAAAAGACGTATTAAAAAAACTACTTACTAGATCTCGATCAAACCAATTTTCGGTGGAAGTTTGCATGGTAATGTACATCATATATTTTTTTTTAGTTTTATCATTCTCTTAGTTTAGAAGTTACAGGGGGAGACACACATTTTACCACTTTGGAAGTGTCTCTCGCGCAAACTATTCAGTTTAAAAAAATGATATTAGAAACCTGAATATCAGTTGTGAAGACTTATCCATAGATAGTAGATACCCCACACGTATGGGTTTGATGAAAAACAATTTTTGAGTTTCCGTTCTAAGTATGGGGAACCCACAAAATTTATTGGTTTTTTTTTAAATTTTTGTGTGAAAATCTTAATGCGGTTCACAGAATACATCTACTTACCAAGTTTCAACAGTTTAGTTCTTAAAGTTTCGGAAAAAAGTGGCTGTGACATTCGGATGGACAGACAGACAGACATGACGAATCCATAAGGGTTCCGTTTCTTGCCATTTGGCTACGGAACCCTAAAAAGCACAATATCAACAAACTTAGTAGGGATTAGATATTCCAATTTCTGGTTCCCAATAACAAAGATTACTTAACTAACAAAATAGCAAATAATGGTATTGACAGTATCAGATATAAATTATAAAATGTTATTCATATTTCTTCTACAGAAGCAAAAAAAACTTTTGATATTTTGGATAATTTTCTAATTATTCACATCATTAAACTAATTCGTCAATTTTCTAATAATTATTGTTTAAATTTACTCAAAAGATTTTTTAGTATGGCAGCTTAGAATGGCAGCTTTTTTAAGTGCACCCGAACGCAATGACCTTCTATTGCCATTCGAACAATTTTAAAACTAAATGTAGTTTTTGATACCTAGTTGATAAAAGTAGATAATACTAACTCAAAATAGCTATATACCCGCTGGCTATATTACCGGATCATTTTCAACCTCACCTCACCTCATAGATACACAAAAAATAACTTTGCGTGAATAGGTCGGTACCTACTAATATAAGTTAGATTACTAGTTCTTTTTGTTAGTCACAAAATGTACCTAATAAAGGCTATCCTTTCGACTTCAAAATATCGATAGCCAATTAAATTACTTACAATACCTAAGTCCTTTACTTCACAACCGAAAAACAATTAAACTTACGATTTATTTTTTATTTATTCCGAGCACGCAAACACAACACAGCCAAGCAAGCCACAGCGCAGCACGAATATCAGCGACTGAATAAATGAGCGGCGAGGAGAACCGGACTTATTTATACAGACGATACGGACAAGTCCATGATTGATGCATATTTTCCATTACCATTGTAACTTGCTCTCCGAATTTAGTTACTGTTCGTTTAAGTATCTGACAGCCTCGCAGGTCTGTAAAAAATGGTAATATTGGGCAGCCATGTGTCATCTTAAGAGAATGACTGGTTTATTTGTATGGTACTGCTCGCTATCTCTAGGTATCTGGTAGTCATGCATAGTACCCTAACATAACGATGATAGGTAACTAAAGCGTGAACTGTGTTGTCATCGTGATATTGCAATGAGTATGTTTTTTTGCAAAATCCCGACAGTCAAAATGAATTGTTCACACAAAATGACAAATGCAAATAATAACTCGAAAACAAATAAAAACTTTTGTATAAACAATACAAGAAGGCGTTGGTAGCGTAACGACTACGCCCTCTACCTCCTGTCCTGACTCCTGTGGTTCGAATCCTGAAACGTAACAATGTGTTTTCGACTTTCGATTTCATAATGAACGCTTACCCGACCGCCGACGCTCTAAGGAAAACATCGTGAGGAAACCTGCACACGCCTGACAAGAAATTCGAAAGTTGTGTAAAGTCAACCTACAATGGGCCTACGTATGCCTACGTGGTCGACTAAGGCCCGATCGCCCGATCAATTTTATTTATTACTAGCTGTCCCGGCGAACTACGTACCGCCTTACATTACACTACCCTACCCTACCCTACCCTACGAACCTTCTCCTGACAATAACGAACTCGACAAAAAAAGAATTAGCCAAATCGGTCCAGCCGTTCTCGAGTTATGCGCTTACCAACACATTTCGCGATTCATTTTTATATTATAGATAAGTGGCTTGCTTGCGACCACGGCTATTACCCCAGATGAAGGGAAAAATAAAGGCTATGATTTCAGCGGGAAACTCTTTTTATACGTTTTCGTAGTCAGGTTTTAGTTTTTTAACTTTTATTTTATTAAATTTCAACTTACGTACTTTCGTAGCTAAAGGAGCAAAATGACTGCGACAGCCTACGAGACTGACAAACAGACGGACATGGCAAAACGATAAAGTTTCCTAGTCTGACTAAGGAACCCTAAAAACCGATAATATTATGAGATAGGTAATGGTACTCCACCGGGGGGGGGGGGGGGGGGGGGGGCGCCAGCACTTAATAATAGCCCATCCTTAAGCCGGTAGATACTTGGCACGAGACACACGACAGCACACTTATTCAACAATGCTGATCTTCGACAGGACTGATCTGTGAATGTCTGTGATCTTCGACCAGCTGGACGGATCCATTTTCAACTTCCGAGTATATTATCCCATTATTTCCATCGCACAAACTCTCACTTGCTTCTTGTATGCCCGCCGCCGCCTTGGAATGTGTGGAGTGGGTATAGGCACACCCTGGACACTTCATACAACGGGCCAGAAATGACATTCCAAAAAAATAATGACGGAACAAACAAAATGGTGGCGAAATCCTAAACGTTCGACAACCAAACTGTAACCAATCTGTATCAATCAAGGTGACGACGACTCGACGAGGGGGTGAGGTCGCAATCTAGAGAGCGACCAGGAGTGTGCATACTGTACTTTGGTATAGGTAGGTACCCTTCGTTTATATTTTTTTAATTGATTATGGAGTTCCTGAGGAAAGTTGTTCAGTATAATAAGCAGAAGCACCAGCTAACGGGTTCTATACCGGTTTTGTTACATCCTAATGTATTTTTGGCAGGCAGTGATAATAATGTCAGTTATTATTTGATCGCTCGTGAAGGCTTCTATCAAAGTATATAATATTAAGTACTCTTCTATATTGGTCGAAAGAAGCGTGAAAGCAAAGAAAAAAACCGGCCAAGTGGATATAAGGCGGGGGATGGTAAATTTTCGCGTACTTTTTTTAATATACTTACGCAATTTACCTACGCGATCGAATCAGAAACGGGGATATTCGCAGGAGAACCAAAGTAACCAACATAGCTCACAGAATCGATATACTTACTGAAGTATCAGTGGGCAGGGCACATAATAGCTCGTAGAACAGATGGCGGTTGGGGCAGTAAAGTTCTCGAGTAGCGACTGAGCACAGGAAAAAGTAGCGTAGGCAGGCCTTCCACGCGGTGGACCAACGAACTGGTGAAGATCGTGGAAAGCCGCTGGATGTGGGTAGCGCAGGACCGGCCGTCGTATAAAATCCTTGGGAGAGCTTTGACCAGCAGTGGACGTCATTCGGCTGATATGATGGTGATAATTTTTAAATAACTTTAAAAATATTTATTTTTAAATTATAAAAAAAAGTGTAACTAGGCCTCCAACTCGGAAACCCAAGACCTTGTAAAGGTCACGGAAAGTCGCTGGATGCGGGCAGCGCAGGCCCCGTCGTTGTGGAAACCCTTGGGGGAAGCTTTGTCCAGCAGCTGACTTATCCTAATGATGATGTGACTGTAACATACCGATGGACAGATGGACAGAAGGACAGACGAATGGACACGGCAAAATTATAAGGGTTCCTAATTTGACCACGGAACCCAAAAAATTACGGTGGTGCTGTGCCTTTATATTTTAACATGTTTTTATTACTTTTCTTTACTTTTAAAATTATAAAAAATGTGTTCAATTAAAATGAAAGGTCTATAAGTCATTGATTTTTGTGCGTTGGTTTCATTCAACATTAACTATAATAGTTTTCGAGAAATTTTGAAATTAATGCCAAAAACCGAGTCTACTGTATATTTTTTTACATCAAAAGTGGTAATAATATGATTAAAATTTTATTCAACTAAATTTATTTTTAGGGTTCTGTAGTACAACAAGGAACCCTTATAGTTTCGTCATGTCGTCTGTCTGTCCGTCTGTCCGCCGCGGCCTAGCTCCTAGACTATTAGTAGTAAAGAGCTGAAATTTGGCAGATATAATTATATAATAATAACGCGGAAAGAACTGTAAAAAAAAATTAGGAAAAAAATTACTTTTTAAGGGTACAAGTAAAGTGGGGATGTTTTTCTTTTTCTTGTCAAACCCAGTCGAGTTGGATATCGTTGATTAGACCTTAAAAAATAGTTGCGAGTCTTCTAAGACTATTTTATAATTTAGGGTTCTATTTTCGAAAAAATAGGCTTAAAAGTGCTAAATTTTGTTGGAGTCGAGTGTTTCCACCCCGTAACAACTAAACCGCTGTATTTGGAAATTTGAAAAATTCATGAAATAAGTCTATACAGAGTGTAAAAAAATTGGTGCAGGTCCCGTTAACTGGGGTTTCTTTCTAC
This sequence comes from Coleophora flavipennella, assembly GCA_947284805.1. Classification (NCBI taxonomy): domain Eukaryota; kingdom Metazoa; phylum Arthropoda; class Insecta; order Lepidoptera; family Coleophoridae; genus Coleophora; species Coleophora flavipennella. The sequence continues at coordinate 2,907,149 of OX369257.1, forward strand.
TCGTCATACTACTCATACTGAACAACTTTTTCCAAGGAACCCATAGTCAATTCTCAAAAAAAAAATTTGGACCCTCCATACTAAAATTCTCAAAATCGGTCGAACAGCTGACCGATTTGTATGAAGAGTAAAAACTTTCTTTTAAGTTTTCAGCAAAGTCGTAGAACAAAAGATGTTCAGTATGATGAGTAGAAGCCCCAGTTAACGGGAACTACACCAATTTTGTTACACCCTGTATAATGAATTTAAAAGGAAAACTATCACGGCTAAGTAGGCTTTCTCAGTTTAGGTGAAATAGTCGAACAACTTAAGATGTGCAGTTCGATTTGTAAAAAGTTCATAGGTTTATTACCAACTACAAATATAATTTTGTGTTTTTAAATAAACTTTTTTTTTTGAAGACTACGGAACCTTACTGAGCGCGAGTCCGGCTCGCACTTGGCCAGTTTTTTTATTACTTTAAGTATATTGTACCTATATTTTTTTCCATTGTGATAGCTTTACACAGTCTTTCAATAATTCGAATTGAATATTGTCATTTGACCCGTCTTAGGGTCTTAAAAAAAACCTTTTTTAGGACACCGCAGAAACTAGGTGCCTTTTCGCACTAACAAACAGCTTCATTATAATCCTTACAATCAGCAAGGTCTGTTTTCCAGTTTTTCTCAAGGCCTCCGACCTCGGATGGAGGCCAATGGCTTCCAGGATCAGGTGTCAGCCGGTCCCGCAAGGATGAAACTCGGTGTATACCTCTCTGGCAACATGATTACAGGACCATGAACCATATTACTCGTAGTGTTCTGCGAAGAAAGTCTCTCGGTGTCTCTTTTTTTATCTAGGAGGTAAATGAGAACGACTGCTTTTCGACGCTCTCGTGTCGCGCAGTAAGTTCTAGACTAATGAATGGTGATATGATGTAGGTGTACCTACCTATAGTTAGGCAAGAACCGTGACGGAGACAATAGAAGCATGGAAGAAATACCTAGATAAGATATTAAAGTTGGAGAGAAAAAGTATTGTTCAGCTTGAAATAAATATCCTTACTAAATGGGTAACTATAACTACAGAGATATGTTATACTTATGTATATAAGGGGAGGTAGATAGGTTATACGCGCCCTAAAATTTAAGAAGCTAAAAGCCGTAGTGATTTAGTATTCTTTAGTTAGTAGTGACATAAATCCTTTTTCTTAAAAGCTACCACGTTAGTGCCACGTCAGACAGATCCCTACCTACTTAGTGTGTGGTGCCACTTCAGACAGAACCCTACCTACTTAGTATGTGGTGCTACGTCAGACAGAACCCTACCTACTTAGTATGTGGTGCCACATCAGACAGAACCCTACCTACTTAGTATGTGGTTCCACGTAAGACAGAACCCTACCGACTTAGTATGTGGTGCCACGTCAGACAGTATCCTACCTACTTAGTATGTGGTGCTACATCAGACAGGACCCCGGCCTACTTAGTATGTGGTTCCACGTCAGACAGAACCCTACCGACTTAGTATGTGGTGCCACGTCAGACAGTACTCTACCTACTTAGTATGTGGTGCCACGTCAGACAGAACCCTACCTACTTAGTATGTGGTGCCACGTCAGACAGTACCCTACCTACTTAGTATGTGGTGCCACGTCAGACAGAACCCTACCTACTTAGTATGTGGTGCCACGTCAGACAGAACCCTACCTACTTAGTATGTGGTGCCACGTCAGACATAACCCTACCTACTTAGTATGTGGTGCCACGTCAGACAGAACCCTACCTACTTAGTATGTGGTTCCACGTCAGACAGAACCCTACCTACTTAGTGTGTGGTGCCACGTCAGACAGAACCCTACCTACTTAGTGTGTGGTGCCACGTCAGACAGATCCCTACCTACTTAGTATGTGGTGCCACGTCAGACAGAACCCTACCTACTTAGTATGTGGTGCCACGTCAGACATAACCCTACCTACTTAGTATGTGTTGCCACGTCAGACAGAACCCTACCTACTTAGTGTGTGGTGCCACGTCAGACAGTACCCTACCTACATAGTGTGTGGTGCCACGCTAGCGATCGGTTGTGTTAGTAGATACAGCCGAAACTAAATATGCCGTCGTGCTTGTTTAGGAGGTGCCCCAATTATAATATGAAAAAAAGTACATGCTCATGGCTCATGACATACCTAAGCTACGCTTTCCGGTGCGCGGTTGCCACTCGAGAACTTTATTACCCCAACAGCCATCTGTTCTAAGAGCTATGTGCCCTGCCCACTGCCACTTCAGTTTAGCGATTCTGTGAGCTATGTCTGTTACTTTGGTTCTTCTGCGGATCTCCTCATTTCTGATTCGATCTCGTGGGAAAATTCCGAGCATAGCTCGCTCCATTGCCCTTTGGGTGACCTTGAGCCTTCTTATGAGGTCCATAATAAGCGACCATGTCTCAGTTCTGTAAGTCATCACTTACAACATACACTGGTCAAAGACCTTAGTCTTGAGACACTGCGGTATTTGGGACGTGAAGATATTGCGAAGCTTCCCGAACGCTGCCCAGCCGAGCTGGATACGTCGATTGATCTCTTTCTTGAAGTTGGACCTACCTAACTGGACTGTTTTTCCTAGGTCTAGGTTTGTTTGTATATGCGTCAACAAGTTCCAGTTAGAGTCCCCAACCTTTAGAGGGGTGGGTGGGACATGGACACTTAACATTATTTTCGTCTTGTCCATGTTCATTTTAAGACCCACTTGTTGAGAGACTTTACTGAGGCCATCGAGAATTGTGCTTAGATCTTTTATAGTCTCAGCCATGACTCATGGTTGAGACTATGGAAGACCCAACCACGCAAGTTGCACTGAGTAACGTTTGCTACGCTATGATCAGGCTCATGACCACGATATCGTCAGCGAATCGGAGGTGGGTATGTAATCGGAGGTTGGTTGCGTACTCGCAGTTGATATTGATTCCGAGTCCACTACAGTTCAGAAGCTTGAAAACATCTTCCGAGGCGGCAGTGAACAGTTTCGCAGATATAATGTCTCCCTGTCTCACCCCTCGCTGCAACTGGATAGGTTTCGAGTTCTGGTTCTGGAGGCGAACCGACATTGTGTAGTTTTCATACAGAAACTTAAACACCTCGATGTACCGATGGCCAATTTGGCACCGCTGTAGAGTCTGTAGCACAGCCCAGGTTTCGACTGAATCAAAGGCTTTCTCATAGTCCACAAACGCCAAGCATAATTACTGATTGTACTCTTCAATCTTCTGTATAATCTGCCGCATGTATGTGGTCTATGGTACTAAAACCTTTTCGGAAACCGGCTTGTTCGGGAGGCTGGAAGTCGTCAAACCTGTGTGCGAGACGGTTTTTTCTTCAAAACCTTGATTTTGGGGGGATTTCGTAGAGATTTGGGAAGAAACCGAGACGGTCATCTGGCAAAACTGCCACTCACGTTGTCACTCAAGTTTGCTTGCAAGAAATTTATATTATGTTTTTTCTTTGCACGTTCTTTGTTCCTTACTCAGTGTAATATGGCGTCGATAGGTTAAAAAGAATGAATGAATGAATGAATGAATGATTTATTTATTGTATTGCTTATGTACACAAATATAAATAAAAAGAGAAGAGTAGATAAACAAAAAAAAACAATTATAAAAAGAGAAGAGTAGATAAACATAAAAAAACAAATTTTTTTTTTTCCTATAAATACCTAATACTAACATCAAAGGAGTATTTTTTTAAAGAAAAAGGGAAACACAAAAGCAATACAAAAGGCAATAAAGCTCAGCGTAATTTTTACCCCAAGGCAAAACGCTGTTATTCTGCTATTGCCCGGACCGAGTTGCGAGAGATGTTGCTAAAAAAAATATATATATTATGTATGTGTGCATAGTGTGAGTGATGTGTGTGTGTGTGTGTGTGAGCGTGTGAGCATATGCGTGGACTAATGTGACATGATTTTTAATAGTAAGTATGGATGTGATACGAGTGAGTGTGATACCTATGAAGATAAAGAGATACATAGAAGAATAATCCAATAGAAGAAGAAAGGAAGAAGGAAAGAAAATAGATTCCGTTACGCAACAAGCTTACATTGTGTTTGCAATAGCCACTCTTTCATATTTCTTTTAAATGCGAACTTTGACGGTAAATCACGAAAAGGCGGAGGAATATTGTTCCAGCATTTTGTTGCTGCGTAACGGAAACTACCCTCAAATGCAACAGTTTTATGTTTAATAATTATCAAGGGGCAGCGCGTGGATCTGGTGTCATATTTATTGTGAAAGGAAGAAAAAGATAATTTTGAAAACAAGTAATCCGGACTTTTGAATTTGAAGACATCAAACATGAGTGAGGCAAAATGAAGCTGCCTACGAGATTTCATATTTAACATGGACGCATTATTAATGTAGGGTGAAATATGACTCCGAGGAGGTATATTGAAACAAAATCTACAACAGGCATTCTGGACCCTCTGAATTAATCGCTGGGTTCTAGTTAGAAGCCGTGGTCCCCACAATATGTCTCCGTAATTTAGTCTCGATAAAACTAAAGACTCACAAAGAGTAATGCGTGCATTTTCTGTTAGCAAACTGCGTATCTTGTAAAGGACTTTAAGACGATAAAAACAGTTACTGATCAGCTTTGCAATATGACTTTCGAATCTCAGTGAACCGTCAAAAATTATGCCTAAATTTTTAGCCTGTTCCACATGTTGAACGCTTTCACCAAGGATATTAATAGTCGGATTACAGTTCAAAATTTTGTCAATTTGCTTTTAAGATCCAAGTACCATGAATTGCGATTTGGTAGGATTAAGCAGCAGTGCATTCCTACATGACCAATCAGAGATCCGCTCGAGATCCTCGTTAATTTTAGTGACGGCTTCATATACGTTATTTGGATCCACAGACGCATACAATTGTACATCGTCAGCATAACAATGGTATTGGCAGTTCTTGATTGACCTAACAAGATCGGCACTATAAATGATATAAAGAAGCGGGCCCAAAATTGAACCTTGAGGCACACCTCGTGTCAGAGGCTTAGGATCAGAAGATACATATGTACCGTCGTTATTTGGCACTTTAACTCTTTGAAATCTAGAACTTAGGTAGCTGATGAACCATTGTAATGCATTCTGATCCAGACCATAGTAAGATAGCTTAGAAATTAAAAGAGATATATTAAGACTGTCAAACGCTCGTGAATAATCCAGTAGCGTTAAAATTGTGCCAAAACCCTTATCCTGCTCGACTAGAATATTATCCGTAACATCTAATAGTGCTGTCACAGTACCTCGACCTTTACGAAAACCAGATTGAAGATTGGGTAGGATATTATTTTCATCAACATACTTATTTAACTGTATATTTACAGACTTCTCCAAAAGTTTAGACAGAAAAGGCAAGATGCTGATCGGTCTTAAATCTTTAACAGACAAAGGATTTACTACTTTTGGCAAGGGTGTGACCACAGCTATCTTCCACTGCCGGGGTACAACTCCAGAGTGAAGTGACTTATTGATCAAAGAAGTTATTATAGGGAGAGTTCGAGGCAACGTCAGTAAGATCATATCCCTACTTATCTCATCAGCACCAGTGGCATTTGATTTGATAGATATAATGTATTTATAAATATCGTTCTCAGTGATAGTTTTAAATTGAAAATTGCAATTCAATAATCGATTGTCGTTAAAAAAGGCTATTTCATTTAAGGGAACATCATTAGATCCAGGTAAATTTAAAAAAGAGTCATTTATTAAGGCCGGGTCATTTAAAAAATCAGGGAGACTATGATTTTTAGTCGGGTCCAACAAAATTTTATCCTTTATATTTTTCCAGAATTGTTTGCTATTAGTGGATTGACAATTCACAAGTTGATTAAAATAGGCACGCTTTTCATTATAAATACTAGAAACTACTAATTTTTTGAAGTCCTTGTAGTACTTTTTGTCCTTTTCTAGTTTTGATTTACGATAAGTTTCATGAGCTTGGTCACGTAAGTTAATCATTAACTTAACCGTGTCAGTTATCCACGGGAGTGAGCAATTGTTACGTACTTTTATACTTTTAAAAGGTGCATGTCTATTAAATAGGGAAATAATAAGAAAGTTGAACCTATCAACCATGCAATCTACATCCGAAAGTTCTAATACAGATTCCCAATCAATGGAATCTAGGTCAGCATTAAAACAGGGGAGATTAATATTTGTAATAGGGCGGTAAACAATAGTTCTAGGTTGTGGTTTAATCTTCTTTAAACATAAATTAACGTTAATCATTGAGTGTCCGAGTGAGCCAGTTATATTCGAGACCAATACGTCTCGTACAGGAGCATTGGTGCACACTAAATCAATTAAAGTTTCCGTCCCCGTTGAAAAATGGGTAGGCTGAGAAACGACTTGCTGTAAGTCCATATATTTAAAAAATTGATTTATTTTAGTAGTCATAGAATTGGAGGTATCTAGCATATTTACATTAAAGTCTCCCAATACAATTACATAATCATGGTCCGAAAAAAAACAAATAGTCTCAGTCAATGCGTCGAGGAAAGTATCAACATCTATCCAATTGGGCCTGTAAGCGGTGCCTACCACAACCTTCAAACTATTAACACGCGTAGATAGCCACATCTGCTCTATCGTAGAATTATCATATTATGAGATGATAATATGTCATTTGACATGTAAGTGTCGCAGGATAATAGCAAAATCCGTCGTTTCGCGAAAATCCTAGGAATATTGCAAACTGTGGAGTAGAAAACTCCGAATAAAACCAAATCGAACGGAGCCCCGCTATGCGGGGCTCCTTTTTACGGTAGAAAAAGACATGCTAACAAAACCTAACCTATTTAACGAAGCGGGGCTCCATCCGACTTGGTTTTATCAGGAGTTTTCTACTCCATAGTATGAAATATTCCTAGTATTTTCGCGAAACGACTGATTTTGCGATTATCCTGCGACATATGTATCGATATGGCAGATATTTGTATAAATCAAAGATTAGGGTCTCCATATTTTGTTCCTTACTCAGTGCTAGTGATTTCTATAATCTTTGCTCAGAGCTTTTAAGTAGTATGTGAGTAGTATGGCAAGGCCTATTCATACGGCGGCAAATTCAATGTTAACACTCTAACAAAGAGAATGCAAACACTCTTGCAAAAAGAGTGTAAACACTCTAGAAAAAGTTATTGAATGTTAGAACTTGTCACTAGAGCTAAAAAAACCGAACTTAAAGGACATTCATCTACATTTCAACTGCGTACCTCCGCTTTGTTTTGCAAGGGTGAAGGAGCTGCTATTCCCGCAGCGCCGATACAATCGCATTCCTAAATCGCTTAAAAGTGGATGAAAAGCTAGCAAAACCTATAAAACAAAAATCAATAACTCTAAAACTTTATAACTGTGTTTTCGCATTCCACCCTGAGCGAAGGAACTCCCTCATTTTCCCTACTCTAGTACGCTTACATCACCCTCGGATCTCGAAGGTAAGATAACCTTATAGTTCTTTTTTTTTCTCATCATCATTACAGCTCCTATACCTCCCCACCGAGGGGCTCGAGCCTACCCTGAATCAGGGCGATTAGGCCTTAGTCGACCACGCGGGCCCAGTGCGGGTTGGTCGACTTCACACACAACCTTTATAATAATAAACCTTATAACGTGAATAAACGGTTTATCTATCTATCTATCTATCCTTTGAGTTTCTTCGCAGGCGTGTGCAGATTTCCTCACGATGTTTTTTTTTCTTAAAGGTGATAATTCACGCCCTCCCTCTTCTCCCGCTCTCCCGGATCTTCCCCCCCCCCCCCCCCCCCTAACTTCAAGGGCATTAGTCTATAGCCCTACCAGTTTATAAGCAACGTCTCGGACGCTGTAGGAAAGACTTATGCTCTAGGTTTGTCGAAGTTTTGACAGTTCCAATAAAAAATAGGGTAAAAGATGATAAGTTTATTTTTAAAATGAAAACAGATTATCACCCCGAAAACCTAGAGAAATTTTACAACTGTTTCACTTCTCTATAATGGTCAGAGGTCTATAAAGAAGACGATCTTGACACAGCTTTCAATTTGTTCCATGAATTGTTCGATTTTATTACTCTATTGGAAAGTGGATTACAAAAGGTATAAAATATCTACCATGACAAAGAGAAAGCTACGTTTCAGCTACTATAAGGATAAAAGTAGTCTCAAAAAAAAGAAAATATCTTGAATATTCCAAAAAACTTAGAAAGTGTATACAAATGGCACAGAAAACTACACATGAGAGGTAAGTATATGCTGCAATCTAGAAATAAATGTGAAGCGTTATCGGATATTATCAAAAAAAGTACAGGACAAGATAATAAAAAGAATTGCTATATTATTCAAATTAATCATAATAATGTCATTTTTATAACACTTATGACATTGCGAATTTGTTTAATAAGTATTTTATTGATTTGACGAATAAGGATAAAATAAATAGTAGTAGTAATATTAATCTAAGCCAGTATTGATTGGCAAAAACTTTAGGCAAACTTCGGGCCAGATATTTTATGAAGGATGTTGAGAAGGAGATTGAGAAATATGTTAAATCTTGTATTCCTTGTCAGGAGAGGACGAAGGTCAACTAGCGCGTTGAATTACAGCCAATTGCCATTGGGGGAACTCATGGAGATGATAGGGATAGTTGTCTAAGGGCCGTTTCGTAGGTATAAATGGAATGAATGAGAATAAATTTGTGATCGTATGTGTAGAATATGTATCCAGGTTTGCTATTTGTAAAGCGGTAGCTAGGATGAATGCTGAGGTGAATATTGATTTTCTGGTGAATGAGGTTTTGTGTAGATTCGGTTTGGTTAACCAGATTGTTGCAGATCGGGGTACGGTCTTTACAGCGCGTACAGTGGAAGAGGTGATGGAGTATTTTGGAGCTAGGATGATTCATACTTCGGCGTTCCATCCTCAGTCGAATGGGCCTGTAGAGCGTTTTAAATTTTATCAAAGTATGTAAGCTTAGATCAGCACCGTTGGTAGTTCATACTTATAATAGTAGTGTACAGGGTCGGTATTTAGTAATTTTTGGGAGAGAAAATCGGACAGATTCAGAAAGGCGTTTAGGGTTAAATAAATTTTCATTTGGGGTTAATTTGCCTGAGAGAAACACGCGTTTGCGGGAGTTAAAAAATAAGTTGACACGTAATTTACGGGTAGCGCAAAGCAAACAGAAGAGACTGTACGACCGTAGGTCTAAAGTTGACGTTTCAAATGGGAGATCAGCACGAGATCGGGTTTGTTGTTTACCCCAAGAAGATTAACGGTGAAACGTATAAGCTTCAAAGATTGTATAAGGGAATATAATAAATATAGTCACAAGGCAAGTTGGTCATTGTAATTATATGGTAAAGAAAGCAGATGTCAGTGCGCAACGGGATATCGTACATGTTAACCGGATGAAAGAAAAATATCCCAGAGTTAGGGTAGAATAGGGTTCTTAAATGTAAATATTTGTTCTTTAATGTAATTTTCTGTTTTATAGAATAGGGCCAGTTGTAAAGTTCTTAGTTCATAGTTTGATAAAAAAAATATTGATATATAAGAAAATAAGAAAATAATTACAAAAAAAGGAAAAAATTCGAAAAGAGTAATTAAAAGATTAAAACAATGTTATAAAAATAATGAGGAAAAAAGGAAGACATAAAAATCATGACAATTGGTTGATTCATATACATAGAAGAGATTATAGTTAGGTTTGTTTTTTATATTACTAATACTGTGAATTTTTGTTTCATGAATGAAAAATGTTGGAGAATATGACACTAATAGTTGACCAGAAAAGTTCGTGTCGTCGTCGATGAGATGAACATAGCTTCTTGATTCGCTACTGGTTGTGTACAAAGAATAAACATTCTTCAATCACACCTGGTTGCAAACCGCAGTTGTGAAAACGGCCGGAAAGGCACCAAAGAGAGGAAGATTGAGCTGGTGTGATCATTCATGGGGTTGATAACCAAGCAGTCAAATTTCAAAGGGAGTAACTAGGAGCTGGCGTGGTCATCCCTGGTGGCGACAGCCAAGCAGTCCTCTTCCAGGGGAAAGGAAGGAGCTGACATGGTCATCCGTGGTGGTGACAGCCAAGCAGTCCCCTTCCAAGAGGAGCGAATAGGAGGCAGCGCAGTCGCCAGCAAGACGACAGCTGACCTGTCCTTTTTGATGATGAGAAGAGATCCACGTGTTAGGGGTCCTTGGTTAGGGGACCAGTTGCTTAAGGTTGCGTGGAATGTTCAATGAAAAGGATAGATTTCAGTTCACGAATGTTTCGCTTATATTGGTTGCAAAATAGGATTTACAAACTTAAGTGTTTGTACGTATGTCTATATCTGGACGCGAGTTCGGGACGACTGACGAACAAAGCCGAGTCGAGCCACGATCGCTTACGCTGCGATATATGTGGTAGGTAGGTATGTACCCCTACACACGGGTTCGGGGGTTTAAGAAAAGTCAACGGGCCTCAAGTTTTTTTTTGAATAGGAAACTGTAATATTTGGTCAGTTTTCTCGTTTCAAATGGAGGTAAAGGTAGGTAAGGTTCATGGTTCAAGGTGTAGCACAAAGCGCGACATGGACCGCACGGTAGCAGCTCTACCCCTCGGGTATCTGCAATGTAAGCGGTGTACGCACTCTTTGTGAGTGTGAGGTATATTCACAGGTATGGGAAAACTAAAACGAAACAAGAAAACAGGGATGAGCAATGGTTAAGTCACTTTGGGGACCTTAAATTCAGCCATTAGCTGTCTAAGATCTTTGAATTGGAGTTTATTCCCCACGTCTCAACTGTAGTTCATGCTGCAAAATTCTTTGGTCTGATATATTAATTGCTGTCGGATCTCAGTTTATTGATATCTTCTCTGATTTCAATTACTGACATCTGGTGTTGATTTCAAATTATAGGTGCAAACTTTTTATCGTTTAGTCTGAAATGACCACAGATTATCCAAGAACTTTTATGGTCAGTCTGGGAAATTTTTCATGCCACGCCTCTTTAGTTATAGTCTTTTAGCTTTTTCCAGAGCAGATTTGAAGGTTCAACAAGTGTTACGTTTCAAACGTAACGGTGTTGGCATACTAAGTTTGTTTGTAGAGTATCTACTTTTTCTGTAAATTGCCCGTCCGTTCCATTTTTGCGGGCTTTTTACAGAAAAAGTAGACACTCTACAAACAAACTTACTATTGTCGGCATAGTTTGAAACGTACTGCTTGTTGAACCTTCAAATCTGCTCGAGAAACAAAAGTTTTCAGGTGTTTCATCGTCTGGCTCTACTTCATTAGTCAATCATTCCTTACTGAATGCGTTACGAATGGTGTGAGTGTTAAAATAAGAAACCATTTTTCAGTTACTGAAAGATTTTTCAGCTTTCAAGCCTCTTGGAGCTACGGATCAGACCACGAAACGGTTACGTTACTATATACCTATCTTTTTTAATTTACCTATCTTTTTTAATTTGCGTAGCGGAAAATTAAAATAATAAAATAATAAACTACTGTGCAGTGCTGCGTTTAAACATAATATGGTCCAGTTAATGTACTAGAAAGACACCTTAGCAATTTAATTACTTTTTCTCTGTCGTACAACTTAAAAAGATTTTTAAATGATGTAAAAAAGTGATCGACTGTTGGTTGGCTGTCATTACCAAAGAGCATTCAATCACTATGTTGCTATCAATGACACAGTCTGTCTACCATCAAGTAATGCTAAAAAGTGACAGAAGATTTTATTGAAGTATGTTAAAAAGAGATACACAATAAGCCAGAGTCAAAGATAACCTAACAAAAATTATCGAATTTATAATTTAGGGTTTGATAGTAATTTTCTTGATTTTTTTTGAATACGGGGGGCTTAAAAAATAAACGAATGCTTTACCATCCCGTACCAGAATTACGTATAGGTTCTTTAGCTCGTAATATATGTTGTATCTAGAGCCACAAAAAAAAGTATATTTATGGGGTAATAATAATTATCTGTGCCAGCGTAGGAATAGTAGCTCCTTCGGGTTTCGCTCAACTGTCAATGAGTATAGAAATTAGAAATCTATTATATTCGCTTTGCGGTCAAATGGGAGCTGTTACTTAATTATTACTTACTTAATTTAGCCGTGATTAAGCATACTGTCTGTACCTTCTTAACAAGAAAGCTATTGTTGCTCACCATTACAAACTTGCACAGATTTGGATAAATATATGTCGTTGATTCTTGCTATTTGGTGCACCATCAAAAAAAATTAATCTAAACTTACGAAAGGAAAAGACTGATAGCAAGCATGGTTACATAACAGGCAGGGATTGGAGTGCAGCATCTCTCGTGCCTGTAGCCACCTACTTTGTGCTCGTGCCCTGCCTCCCGACCAAAGCAATACTTCAGTAGAAAAATGTGTTTAAACTTGAATAAACCTCTACCTCAAAACAAGAATCTAGCAACAGGGTTTGAAACAAACTCGGGAGACCAGATTATGAATCACTAAAAGAAGAAACAAAAGATACCTGTACCTACCTACATAGGTACTTACCCACCTTATCGAATTTCTCAAAATAAGTGAGTGGTACATGGAAGTAGAAAAAAAGTAGGTAGATAATTACATACCTTTAGAAACTTTCAAAGATAAATTGATTTCTTAATGTGTGGAACAGATATGCACCAACTTGATTTAATAGGCACAATATTAAAACCATTCTACAGTCAACAAAGAATGTTGAGAAAAACATTCAAAATTCAATGATGAAACCATACAGGTATCTACAATGATTGATAGGAGCATTTATTTATTTTAATTAAAGTTAGGTAAGTATAATATAAAACTATTTTAGACCTCTAAGAAAGTTTTGTGGTCTAAAATATAGCTTACCAAATATGAATTCAACTATGACATCTTATTCCTGTTCAGAATGTAACAAAGCTTTTAGCCAAGAAGAAAACTTAGTAAGGCACATGAGAATTCACACAGGAGAGAAACCATATTCATGTTTAGAATGTGACAAAGCATTCAGACAAAAAGGTGACTTAGCAAAACATATGAGGATTCATACGGGAGAGAAACCATATTCATGTTCAGCATGTGATAAAGCATTCAGTAGAAAAATAAATTTGGTAATGCACGAAAGGATTCACACAGGAGAGAAACCATATTCATGTTCAGAATGTGACAAAGCATTCAGTGTAAAAGATGCTTTGGTGCAACACATGAGCATACACACAGGAGAGAAACCATATTCTTGTTTAGAATGTGACAAAGCATTCAGACAAAAAGGAAGTTTGGTAAAGCATATGAGGATTCACACAGGGCAGAAACCATATTCTTGTTCAGAATGTGACAAAGTGTTCAGTCATAAAGGTGATTTAGCAGGCCATATGAGGATTCACACAGGAGAGAAACCATATTCATGTTCAGAATGTGATGAAGCATTCAGTAGAAAAAGATATTTGGTATTGCACATGAGAATTCACACAGGAGAGGAACCATATACTTGTTCAGAATGTGACAAAGTGTTTAGTGAAAAAGGTTATTTGGTAAAGCACATGAGGAACCACACAGGAGAGAAACCATATTCATGTTCAGAATGTGACAAAGCATTCAGTGTAAAAGGTATTTTGGTACAACACATGAGCATTCACACAGGAGATAAACCATATTCATGTTTACAATGTGACAAGGCATTCAGACAAAAAGGAAGTTTGGTAAAGCATATGAGGATTCACACAGGACAGAAACCATATCCTTGTTTAGAATGTGCCAAAGTGTTCAGTAGTAAAGGTGATTTAGCAAGACATATGAGGATTCACACAGGAGAGAAACCATATTCATGTTCAGAATGTGATAAAGTATTCAGTGAAAAAGGTTATTTGGAAAAGCACAAAAGGATTCACACAGGAGAAAAACCATATTCATGTTCAGAATGTGATAAAGCATTCAGTAGAAAAAGAAATTTGGTAATGCATGCGAGAATTCACACAGGGGAGAAACCATTTACTTGTTCAGAATGTGGCAAAGTGTTTAGTATAAAAGATTATTTGGTTAAGCACATGAGGATTCACACAAGAGAGAAACCATATTCATGTTCAGAATGTGACAAAGCATTCATTATAAAAGATGTTTTGTTACAACACATGAGCATTCACACAGGAGAGGAACCATATACTTGTTCAGAATGTGGAAAAGTGTTCAGCGAAAAAGGTTATTTGGTAAAGCACAAGAGGATTCACGCAGGAGAGAAACCATATTCATGTTCAGAATGTCAAAAAGTGTTCAGTGAAAAAGGTTATTTGCTAAAGCACAGAAGGATTCACACAGGAGAGAAACCATATTCATGTTCAGAATGTGACAAAGTGTTCAGTGAAAAATGTTATTTAGTAAAGCACAAGAGGATTCACACAGGAGATAAACCATATTCATGTTCAGAATGCAACAAAGCATTCAGTGTTAAAGGTACTTTGGTAAAGCACATGAGGATTCACACAGGAGAGAAACCATATTCATGTTCAGAATGTGACAAAGCATTCAGTGTTAAAGGTACTTTGGTAAAGCACATGAGGATTCATACAGGAGAAAAACCATATTCATGTTCAGAATGTGACAAAGCATTTAGTGAAAAATATGGTTTAGTAAAACACATGAGGACTCACTCAGGAGAGAAACCATGTACATATTCAGAATGTGACGAAGCGTTCAGTCTAGATGATATTTTAGTACAACACATGAGCGTTCACACAGGAGAGGTATTATATACATGATCAGAATGTGACACAGCATTCAAATCCCTTCTGTAACTGATTTCTTTGACATAACTCGTGCCTTCAATTTTGTATCACATGACGTATTGATCGACAAGCTTAGCAATTCAGGTATAAGAGGCTGAGCGCTTGATTGGTCTATTTCTCGTCTTCATTAAGTAATAAAATTCAGACTGTGGAAATAAGACATTTAAAAGAAACAAATTGTCTCACTTCAACCAAATTTGAATTTATGGTACATAAATGTGGTGTGCTTCAAGGAAGTGTACTTGGTCCATTGTTGTTTTTGCTATATGTTGATGACCTTCCTGAGGTAACACCACAAAAAAGTATTTTACTTGCAGACAATAATTCCATCATAATACCATATACGGGTGTCCGGTAGCGGATTAATATTTTTAAAATTCAATTAAAAAAACAAAGAATTATATTGTTTAATAAATGAGTTAAACATAAACAAAAAGGATGCGGATTTTATGTTTTAAAAATAACATCTTCCAAATGCCATCCGTTTAAACGCACACACTTTTCGAACCGGGCCATGGTGTTTTGCACCACATGCTGCAGCAAGCTTGTGTCGATGTCGTGAATTTCACGGGCGATATTTTCTTTCAACTGCGCTTCAGACTGAGGGTTGTTGTTGTAGACTTTATTTTTGAGGTACCCCCATAAAAAAAAGTCCATGGGGGGCCAGGTCCGGGTATGGCCACGGGATGTCCCCAAAGCAGCTGATTAATTTTTGCAGGAAATATTCACGTAACAAGTTCATGGACGTTCTCGCGGTATGCGGCGTGGCTCCATCTTGCTGAAACCACGTTTGCGACGAGTAAGATGGATGTGCTCGCAAATTCGGTAAAAAATAATCATTGATCATGCGTCCATAATTGTCAATGTTCACGTTTATTGCCTGTCCTCTAGAATTAAAAAAAAATGGCGCTATAATTCCGCTCGTCGATAACCAAACAGTAACTCGTGGACAATGTAAAGGTTGTTGGTGTTTTAATCGTGGATTAGATCTTCATGCAGCCCAATAGCGACAGTTTTGTTTATTAACGTTGCCATCTTTATAAAAATGGGCCTCGTCGCTCCAAAAAATGCAATTTAGAGTGTGAAATCTTTCCAACATTGTTTCACAAAAGTTTTTCCTTAAATTAAAGTGGTTTTCTTTAAGTTCTTGCACTAATTAGATCTTAAACGGATGGAATTTTAAGTTCTGCTTTAAAATTTCATGGACACTACTCTTTGGAATTGCCAAAGCGGCTGCTCTTTTCCGCAGTGAGAGACGTGGATTTTCACGCAAGCTTTGTTCCACCACTTGACTGTTTTCAGTGGTTCTTGTTGTCTTGCTAGGCCCGGGCTAAGGGGTATTCCGTGCTGAAGATGTTTTTCGGAATCTATTCTCCCACGAACAAATCAAATTTACACTTGTCCTTCACTCAGTCTCCGTATATTGTAACGAGAACAAAATTGTCGGCGCGCTCGCACGTAAGAATCCCCACTCTTAAAAAACGCCTCAATAGCGTAGGAACGCTGCTCACCCGACCACAGCAGCATTGTGACTGACAAATCCCCACTCTCGGTGTTTCGAATGGCGCCACCCTCCCCCCGCACCGTTTATAACTTTTTGAGTTATTCACTTTTAAAAACATAAATCCGCCACCGGACACCTGTATATTAAATCCCATAATTATGGAACTGGTATTTATGTTATTGTTTTATTTAAATTTACAATTAAGTTATTTAGGTGTATTCAATCAATTACATCCTTAATTGTATTAATTTATAAATAATACAATTAAGGATGTAACTGTTTTATTTAAATTTACAATTTATAATTTATAATACAATTAAGGATGTAATTGATTGAATACACCTAAATAACTTAATTGTAAATTTAAATAAAACAGTTACATCCTTAATTGTATTATTTATAAATTAATACAATTAAGGATGTAATTGATTGAAAACACCTAAATAACTTAATTGTAAATTTAAATAAAACAGTATACAATTTGGCACAAATAGACATAACATACATAGCAATGAATTGTATATACAAGAGGTTGTGTTGGACAATAGCTGTAGCTTAGAAAAACATACAGAGACTGTGAGAAAAACTTAATCGCTATATGTATGTCTTAAGCAGATTAAGGAATGTTTCAAGGGTTGAGACTACGCTTTTGGCATACCATGGTTACATAGCCTCCATTCTGAAGTATGGCTTGTTAATATGGGGAAATTCTGTTCACTTAATTAATTTTTTCATTGCTCAGAAGAAATGCATATGAGCTATGTGTGGTTAAACCTCTCGTGAGTCATGCAGGCCATTATTTAAGCTGTTAGGACTATTATTCATGCATGTATATTTTAGAGGTTGTTAACTTACATTTAGTTTAAAAGACAAGAGATGTACACAATAGAACTGTAAGAGACCCAATTAAACTAGTTTTAAACAGTATACCCAAACAGACTCAGAGTAATGTTTGTTAAAATTTATAATGCTCTACCTACTAACATCAAATCACTACCTGATATTGTCATCATCTTATCAGCCGAAGGACGTCCACTGCTGGACACTGGCCTGCCCCAAGGATTGACACGACGACCGGTTCTGCGCTACCTTGCGGCTTTACCAGGTCAGCAGTCCACCGAGTGGGAGGCCTGCCTACGCTACGTTTTCCGGTGCGCGGTCGCCACTCGAGAACTTTACTGCCCCAACAGCCATCTGTTCTACGAGCTATGTAGGCCCCCGTCACTCGGTCGAGTAGGCGAGATAAGAACTACACATTGGCGCGGCCTTAGGCTGCGCTGAGCTCGTCAGCGCTAGAACGCCGTATAGTCGCCGCCGCAATTCGCGCGCCGCCCGTGTACGTAGTTACAACCACAGAGTACTTTGTATGTTACAACCGCTAAGTATTCTCTGACAGTGGGAAGGAGTAGGTGAATACATGCGTAGGTATTTTCGTCACATAAGGAAGTTCAATATCTGTTACGAAGTAACTAGTATCTCATCTGTGGCTATGTGCCCAACCCACTGCCAGTTAAGTTTAGCATTCCTGAGAGCTATGTCGGTTACTTTGGTTCTCCTACGGATCTCCTCGTTTCTGATTCAATCGCGCAGAGAAACTCCGAGCATAGTACGCTCTATTGCCCTTTGGGTGACCTTGAGCCTTCTTATGGGGCCCATAGTAAGCGACCATGTCTCAGTTCCGTATGTCATCACTTGCAACACGGACTGATCGCAGACCTCCTTGGTCATAAGACGTCTAGGTATTTGGGACGTCAGCTTCGCGTCGGTCCGCAGTGTGCGCGAAAGTTGCCAGGGCCCCAGGTCTTTTGATTTGGTAGCCTGGCATCTGCCGGGGGTTCTTCGGGCCCCATGCCCCGCCGTTACCTTGACCGTAACCAGAGCCAGGAATAGCGGAGCCGCCGGAGACTAGGGGCCGTTTTTTTGTTGTGTATATCATTGGGGGGTATTGCCGTAATCGCCACGCTTAGCAGGCGGGTTGGCGATCGCAGTGTTGTTGCAGGTCGACTGCAAGTCACGGAAAGGACGCTGCTGCCCATCCTCCGGTTTAAGTCCCTTAGTCGACTCTTACGACACGGGACACCTATTGGAAGAGATAGGGATGGCCCTATTCGAAGCCATACGGCCCATCATTTACTTAACCCACTTTTAACTTTAAAAAAAAATTTCGCAAAAATTTGTATTTGAAACGTTTAAGCAACATAAAATACAATAACAGTAAGAAAAAATCATCAGATTTTTTTTTATGTTTGAAAAAATTTTGTTTTAAAACTACAGTAGTAACAAGAGCGTTAAACGCAAACTTGTGACATTTCTTAAAGAAAATTTTCAATATTCCGTAAATGAATTCCTATATAAACATTTGGACAATTAACATTGACTATGACAAATGCGATTGTACAGCTCGCGCCAAACTTTATTGCTCATCTGAACTGTGATGCGAGTGCTTACTGCGCCGGTATAACCGAGCAGTAGGTACCTTTACGTCCTACTAACACACAAAGCTTGCTACTGCGACGCGTCTTGCGACCAACTTCAAACCGCAATAAAGTTTGGCGCGAGCTATACCTATGACTTTATTTTGTACTTTAAGTATTATTGTTGTTCGTACTTTATGTATTAGCTGTGAATTTTAATTTAATTGTAATAAGATTGATATTTGCATGCCAAATTTGATGAAATATGATGACTTCCTAAATAATATTAACAGCTCTATAGCCATGTTGCAAATAAATTTTCATTTAGATTAGTCTGAAAAAAAAATTGTAATACACGAGGATTCACACAGGAGATACTAGGTATATAGTCTGATAGGTTCTTTCACATGTTTTGTGCGAAATAAATGACACAGATAAGATTTTACGGCGACCTTCATGCCGCCTCACAAACTTTATAACTACCTACTACACTATGGGAAATGTATGGGAAAATGAATTTTCTTCTCTTATTTTTTTCAATGTTAGTTATTCTGCAATCATGATAATCGGTCCAGCTGTTATCCTACTACAACACATGAGGATTCACACAGGAAAGAAACCATATTCGGGTTTAGAATGTACCTACTAGTTACTCAGTGACAGAAGTGCTTTTGTTAGACATCAGAGGAAACATGAAACGGGGAAAACCTTATGTTTAAAATGTGACAAATAATTTCACACCAAAAATCTTCCTTGGCAGTTCACATGAAACACATGCAGGCTATAAACTTGCATGGTTATGACTCTAAATTGATTAAGATTCAGTATACAAAGTGGAATTCCTTGAAAATAAATTATAAAATATGAATTCTCATATTTAGGTTTTTAAAAAAGTAAATACTTAGGTAGTTCTAGTTTTTTAATTTAAAATAAGTTGTGCTAAATATAGGTATACAATGTATTTTTCACTTCTCGTGCTCGTATAGTTGTTATTAATATCAAGAGAAGGCTACAATCGGCTGCATAAAATGGTTTTTCATGGTCTAGCTAGTGCATAAAGTATTTTTAAGACTCAAGCAATTAGGCCTTATAGCAACATACACAATACACCTTTATTTAATAGATATGTTTTTGTAAGATATAGGTTAATTTAAATACGACATATATAGGTTTTACTGTCTATACTGACTGCGTCCGTTCAGACTCAGAGAATGCTGATTTGACAAATGCTAGTTTGACGGAACTAGTGATGTGACCATAGACATCCATAGTAAATACTTTGTACCTATCTTGTAGCTGTAACATATAACGAAATAAAATAAACATTACCAAAACAGTGTTGCCAAACCCGAGGCTAAAGTGTACTTTGTGGACCGTCGATTTTAGGGGTGGTAATGGGTGAAGGGGGTGGAAAATAAAAAAAAAAGTGTGACGGGAAACTAGATATTCGTCAAAATTAGCCAAATTTTTTGTATTGCGGTTGAATATTTATTATTTCCTTGCGATCGAAGTGAAAGGCGGAGTGTAAAACCCGAGCATGAAACCCATTTTACCCTCGACGTGACAATCCACCCTCGTCGTACCGGCTCGGTTTGCTAAAAAAACGTCTCTGGTAATAAGTATATTCATAATAGTTACAAATACGTTATCAAAGGTTACATGTGGTAACATCACTATTATTATGAAGAAATGACCATTGAACGTAAACGCTTTACTAACGTTTCATAATAATTACAAAATACACATTCTGTTGTCCTTATACATAAATATAAAACTAAAAATGTGTTCCGTTACTATTATTTAGTAAAAAAAATGTTTTTTTCATTTTTTTTTAAGCTTCGAACCTAAAGATCGATTTGTTTACATTTTCGGAGATTCATCGAATGTTACATTCTATCGCCGTCTTGAAGTGTCCAATCAGCATTCTCTGGACGGCCGCACTATAAATACAAATGTAATATTAATACGGGCGTGCATGTACCGTAAAAAAAATACGCAAATATCTATAACTTGACATAAAGGATCGTAGCCAAACGTCATAAGTTGCAAATTTTAAAAAAAATGTGGCGGGAAACTAATTATTCGTCAAAGCTAGCCAAATTTGTGGTATTGCAGTTGAAAATTAATTAAATTATTAGTAATTAAACAATGTCTACGAGTAGTGACGATCAAGTAATGTTTTATTTCCTTGCAATCTAAGTGAAGACCATTGTAAAACCCATTTTACCCTCGACGTGACTATCCACTCTCGCCGTACCGGACCGGCTAATATGAATGTCTGTCTCGGGTAAAATGGCTCGTTTTAAGCTCTTGTTTTACCTACAATCTTCTATTTGAGTCTCATAGATTATTATTTAATTTATAGTTAATTTTAAGTATTTAATTAATTTTAATAATTTAATGTTAATACATATATTAAGTTTTTTTTTTACTTTTGCTAATGTAAAATATATTCCTTGTTAGCAATGTATACCTACCATTGAATTACATTACTAGCATACTGCCTACTCTGTCTGTGGTCCTTTCAGCAGTTCCATGTCAACTGGAAAGGAACCCTAAAGGAATGAATCCGCGTTTGCTACTTTTTCCTACATTGTCATAAAAAAAATTATATTTTACAAAGAAAAGTCCACAAATAAACAAAATGACCATAAGTTTTCTTGCTGTTTCATTTGAATTCTAATTAAGAGTAGCTGCATTTTTAGGGTTTTTTAAAATTTATTTTTTATCCACAATTGATAAGCCCTTGGCATCATCTCACCTGATGGTAAGTGACGATGATGCCGAAGATGGAAGCGGGCATACCAAGATTCCTCAACGCAATGGGGTTCTGGATCTTTTCTTCAAGCCGGAACACATCAATGCTGTCAACACTGATGTTTGGCGCCAAGACTTAGATAAAATGGTGGTAACCCAGGCGGGGTTAGAAAATGCCCTACCACTTACCAAACCGACTTACAAAGGTGACCCCGCCGGGAATCCAACCTGCGACCTCCTGGTGTGAAGCGAATGGACTAACCATTACGCAACGGAGGTGGTTCCGATACCCAAAGGGTAAAAACGGGACCCTATTACCTCCGCTGTCCGACAGTCTGTCACCAGGCTGTATTTCATGAACCGTGATAGCTAGATTTTTTCTTTTTTTATTAGTATATAAGATTATGAACACATACATACAGTCGCACTTAAAGAAAGTAACTTATAAATTTCAATAATAGACCTGGAGGTTCCTTAATTAAGTACAAAAGATAATAATCATTTGAGCACAATAAATATGTTATAGTTGTTTTTTATATGTATTAATATAATATGTCAACACATTTTCACAAATGATGTATTTCTGTTGCCGCTGTAACAACAAATACAAAAAATTAGAAAAAGCGGTAAAATGGTACGGAACCCTTTGTACTAGCGCCATCTAGTATGATGGTACGGAACGCTTTGTGTGCGGGTCTGACTCCCACTTGGCCGATTTTTATTCCCCCGCCTCGTTGTTATAGTTATTACTTTTTGGAGTTATGTACCAGTTAACGAGACCCTATTACTAATAAGCCTACGCTGTCCGTTTCTGTTCGAGCATGTCTGTATCTTTTGGTACGATGACTCGCGATATACTCGTGACCGGGGCTGTCCGTGCGACTGACTGGCCTACTCTTGTCAAAGACATAAATGACAAATTGTGTATAACTTCTCGTGACATTTTGTTTTCATGTCCTAATGACATTATTTGTTTTCCAGTTGTTTTCTCTTCTTCTATGTAACATTCTCGTGTAATAGTGTTAGTTGTCATACTCCTCCGAAACGGCTGGACGGATTTCTATGAATTTTTCTGTGTATATTCGGTAGGTCTGAGAACAGGTATAGAAAATATTTCACGGGGATCTGAGCGGGCGAAGCCGCGGGAAACAGCTAGTATTTAATAAAAATAAATGATTTTATTTTGATATTAGTAACTAATGATGGGCAAGGACCGGTCGTCGTGGAAATCCTTGGGGGAGGCCTTTGTCCAGCAGTGGAGTTTTTCGGCTGATATGATGATGATAGGCAAAGTGGAGGAGAAAAGACAACTCGTGCTCCAGCCAGATAGTGTGACCAAACAAATATACCTACTGCAACTCAATGTGCACGATACTATCCAGACAAAGATGGAAGTACTTAACCCGGCCCATATTTAATTTGAGTCAATGCCCGGCCCCAGTCTACTTCTACTTGACTCGACTTGATGGTCAGTATCACCAAACTGTTGGGGTTACGACTTAGAAGAAGTAGAACAAAGAGTTTAAATATGCGCCTATTTAACCGACGAAAAAACGGAGGAGGTTCTCAAGTCCACCCGTATATATTTTTTATGTATGATTTGATTACTACGCATATCTTTTTACAGAGTAGTCCGATTTTGATAATAATATTGAAGTAAAACTTTTAGTTTAGCGCTTAGTTACGCGCGCTTGAATTGTAGAGTAAGCTGGTGGATGCGTGACGAGAGCGTTACGGAAGTATGATCGGGCGAGGCGAACGGAAGTTGAGAGGGATATATAAATTAGTGAAGATAGAGAGAGACACTATTTATGTTTACCAACAACATCGGTTGCCAAGGGAACAATATCGGTTGCCAAAACGATCAAACAAACATATACTTAAGACAAAAAAGATTTGATTATTTCATATTTACTTCCATACATACAGGTGGAGCTAAAGAAGTTTTACTTCAGTCGTGAGGTCTAAAGCACACTCGTATTTTTTTTTTGTTGGATAGCCTCCTACTTAACTGTCAAGCTGTAATTACCCCCCTAACTGCAACCATCGAAGGTCTGTTGATGGAGACGGAATGGTATTAAAAGTAAGCCATCAAAAAATAGGTAAATAATATTTTAGACACAAAAAACTTTTTAATAAAAAGATAAACCGACAAAAAAGGAAAGGAACTAAAAAACCAAAAAATAAAGAAACTTTTTAGGCTAACTAAGCTCCTACACCACAGAACTAATTCTGTGTCCTACACTAATGTAAATACCAAAATAATTTTGAGTCGGCGCCAAACAAACCGAACGTTCGGCAATTTCCAGCAAAAGGACGCGTCTCGTCGCCGTCGCCGCGCTTTCCGCTGCGATCATTTCATTTTACGTAATAATTAATTTGCGTATATGTTTGGCTAGCTTTTGCCCGCTGTGGACTATCTGTGGACATCGTCTTTGAGGGTGAGTGAAGTCAGGAACTATATTGGGCTATTCTGATTAGCAGTCCATGTCACTTCTCCCCCCCCCCCAACCAATTCTATACAAAATAGCGACGCCGATGTGCGCGAGCGTGGAAAATTAGTTTTTCAGATGAGAAATAGCAGAGAAAGAGAGGGAGTAACGCATGCAATGCCACTTTCATCATCATAATATCAGCCGTACGACGTCTACTACTGGACTAAGGCCTCCCCCAAGGATTTCCACGACCGGTCCTGCGCTGCCCGAATCTAGCGGCTTCCTGCGACCTTCACCAGGTCATTGGTCCACCGTGTGGGAGGCCATACGACTTCCGGTGCGCGGTCGCCACTCGAGAACTTTACTACCCCAACGGCTATCTGTTCTACGAGCTATGTGCCCCGCCCACTGCCAATTCTAAGAGCTATGTCATCACCCGGTGCATTATTGTTCTTGAGCTGTTCGAGAGCCATTCTAATCTCTTACGGGCTGACGTGACGTCCGGGATATCTTAGGTATGGTGTCGAGTTAGTCTGGCTCTTAGGTCTTTAGCCAGATTGCTGACAGGTAGATGTGTGGTCGTGTAAACAGATGTTCTATGAGCTATGTGCCCTGCCCACTACAACTTCAGTTTAGTGATTCTGTGAGCTATGTCGGTTACTTTGGTTCTCCAACGGATCTCATTTCTGATTCGATCGCGTAGAGAAATTCCAAGCATTGTTTGCTCCATTGCCCTTTGGGTGACCTTGAGCCTTCTTATGAGCATAGTAAGCGACCATAGTAAGAACTGAGACAGTTCCGTATGTCATCACTGGCAACACACTGGTCACAGATCTTAGTCTTGAGACACTGCGGTATTTGGGACTTCAAAATTGCGAAGCTTCGCGAACGTTGCCCAGCCGAGTTGGATCATGCTGCCCCTTAGCATGGAATAAAACACCGAAAAATTTACATAATGTTTTATTATCTTTGTCTTTAATAAAGTAAATAATTACAGATAGGCACTAAAAAAATAACCATGCATATTCTAGACCATAATATAAATATTTTAGATACTACGAACACTGCATACTCGTGTTTTGTGTTCAATAAAATAAAACACAAACCAGTGGCTGTCCAGGCCTTAACACCGTGCAGGATTTATAAAGGGAATTGTATTTTTCGTCCTCAATTAAATAGATTCGTCTCTTTTCAATATTTTCGTTGTCAACTTGATAGATCTGTCAGCAAATAAAATATGGGTCGAGATGAACGGTCAACATGGGGTTTAGGATTGGGGAAAGGTTATGTTATTTTATGTGGTTAGGTAGCGAAGTGCGAAACGCCGAGCTGTTAGGTTTGACTTGAAAGACAACGCGCGAGCCGAGCGAGCGAAGCGAGCGTGCTGCGGCAGCAGCGCCAGAAGCGACTTTGCTCAAATTGCGAATATTAATTTTTGGTGATAAATCTTATCGTTTTGAATGTTGCTTTGGTGTTTGCTGACTTTTTTAGTACAAACTATTTCAAATTTTGTGTTTAAAAATCGAATCTATTTAATTGACAATCGATAAAATCATACCCGTTCAAAAATGCATATATCATTTCTCGTCATGGCACATAGCCTGCAGAGCACTATCATTTTGAGTATTGTGTTCTATCTTTTCTTGCTGCTGCGGTATTTAATTATAATCTAATTATTTAATTTCATATTGCATTTTTCAGTTTACTGTTTGTTAAACTTACCTACTAAATACAGTGTGATCACTTAAAAATTTGTTGGATAAATAAATGTTTTGGATATGTAAAGCTCCGTTGCAGAATAGTCATTATGTGTAATCCCACTTGATCTGTTTCGCGTTCGTTTTCCTTTTCAACAGCGCATGCCTCTTTAGTTGCCATAGCAGCGAAGAGGCACGCTGCGTTGCATGCGTGTCTCCCTCTGTCTTTCCTATGAGAGAGACTGAGTGACGCATGCAATGCGGCATGCCTCTTCGCCAAGGGAAATGCGGTGCGGTATTAAGAAAAACGAACGCGAAAACGATCAAGTGGAATTGGGATTACACTTACTGGCTTAATAATTTACGCACTGCATTAGTAGAAAACACAAACTACTGACTGACCAATCAAAAAGTCGCTACTTTTATAATGTGGCAAATTAACCAATACAAAGTTTAAATAACATCAGTGTTGCCAAGAATAAATACGTTACCCCTTACACAAACCAGTGGTACTTATGGTGACAAAAAATTATGATACAAGGTTTGTAAGCAGTACATACCATAACCTACCAGCGTGTTGAATCTTTTGAATAGCACCCCCTAATAATACAAAAGCATATGACTGGCAACACTGAATAAAATGTACACGTCTTGCCACGTCCACAGAAGGCACATAATATCCGTAAATAAAGACTTTTCTTTAAAAAAGCTATCTCGATACTTATTAGAAACTACAGCTAGTGTAATACAAAACCAACAATTTATATTAGACACGTTTCGTTTAGTGAAGCTATTATGATTTGTGTGATCTTCATCGGTACCAGCCAAGCCGAATTATTTTGGAAGAAAAAAAAACAGTTACTCTTCACAGCTATCATACAGTAACCAGCTGATTTATTCATTCCACTAAATAATAAATATATATAACATGAATTAGCTACTAGTTAAAATAAATTTTAACATAAAATCAGATTTTATCAAGTATAAGCAATACTTGAGCTTTGTTACCTTCGCGCTAAATTATTTTTCAATAGGGTGCATTGCTAAAACTGAAGCATGGTTTCCAAATCATGACAATTAGTTTGCAGTCAAAATTCTAAACATTCTTCAACTTACCTATCATAAATATGCCTTCATTTAAAACGAGACACAAATGTAAAGTCTCAAAACAGTTCTAGACTATATCATGTATATTTAGATATTTAGAGAAGATAAGGTAACAGTTATTTAAGATACAAACACATTGTCTGTAAGAGATCGCTTGCTAGCGATAAAACCGCCTTTATGTACAAACGTGTTGACGCTAGCAACTGGGCAGCACTTGGATATGGTCGGTGGGTAAAAATCTAAACGACACACCCGGAAAAAAGTCGGATACTTACCCAGTTTGCCCCATTGGGTGGGAATCAGGGAATGAAACCAGACCCGGGTGCTTGCCGTACTGTAGTACAGCAAAAAAAATGCAGGCGCGTCCAAGACGAAGCGTTTAGAGGACCTAATCAAATGAATACTCCTTTTAGATGCGCTCGAATACATCTTTTATGATCACTTTCATTCTCTTCGCAACATGAGTACCAAAAGAAACTTTAAAGACGTGTCCGCGTCAAAAGTGTAGAACTTTGACTGCAACATAATAACGTACACAAAGTACTGATCCGTCTCTGTATTACATTACATTTAGTTAATTATTATAGATTTTTTAACATTATTCATTTGGACACTAAATATCAATAATTACACAAAGCTATCTACATGAGCCATACTATCTGCTTCGGCTTGGGTTGCCAGGCGAAAATATCTAAATAAAGGTACCTACATGACCGAAAATAGAGGACGGGAATAGAGAAAATTTTGAACTTTCAATCGCCGCTTGTTGTCCAGGAGTGAACAGTTTCCGTGCCTCACACGCCGACAAATGATTGGGTATTTTTTTCAAAATTATGTATGAAAATAAAAAAAAAATATTTACTGGAAACCCACATTTCCAGACAACATTAATTAATAAGTGATCAAAACGTCGCGGGTTAACGTTTCATTTACACGTGCATCCCATTTAACGAGTGTTATTTTCATCTGGCTTGTGGAGCACGATTTGTTATTCTAGCTAGAGGGTAATAACCATTTTATTAGATTCACACCTAGGTGTAATTGAACGATTTTGTTTCAAAGCAACGGTTAAAGTCAATATTCAAGTGGATATAAAGTGATATATTCGACTGAACAACCCAACACACGTTGATGCCATTGTTTGGGAATGATTCGTAACGGCTACGTCTCCGCCCCGCGACCAGCTCACACGACTTACGACTCTGAGGCTCCGATAACTGGACATTCTGTAAACAAAGAAAACACATAAGAATGAAGATTAATTAAGGGCCGCCAAGAGGCTCGAGTTTCCATACAAACGTAGTTCCGCTTTAATACAAAAACTACTTGCCAGATTGAATCCAAACTTTGCAAATATATTGAGGAGATACATATCTATGTTTATAATTAGTTTTCGATGTACTAATATAAAACGGAAAAAAATAAGAACAGTTTTAAACTTTCAGTACAAAACTAATTTAAGCCTTCGTTTGGTTATGTTAAAATTTACTACGATGAAAACTAATTACAAAAATTGATATGTGTCTACTCAATATATTTACAAAGTTTGGATTCAATCCGGCATGTAGTTTTTGTATTTGTATGGAATTGATGTTTTTTATTATTTGTTCCACTTTTAGCAGTTTTCCAACATAACAATTAAACAATAGTTGTTGCCTATATGCGCAAAATACTTCATCATCATCATATCAGCCACAAATCGTCCACTGCTGGACAAAGGCCTCCCCCAAGGATTTCCACGACGACCGGTCCTGCGCTGCCCGCATCCATCGGCTTCCCGCGACCTTCACCAGGTCATCGGTCCACCGCGTGGGAAATACTTAATGATTTAGATTACTCTGTGAAATAAAATTATTTCTATTCCCCCCCCCCCCCCAACATCACTGCAGAAAAGCGTCTTATTACCGGACTCACGCTTCTACCTTCTACATGTTCATAAGACATTGAATATAAATGTTGACAATGTGATAAATCGGTATGCTAAGCGTAAACGATGGATTTAATTTTGTAAATGTTAAATAATTAAAAAAAATATATTCTTTATTGTTTTAACGGTCTATGTATGTAGACAGGCTCGGCTCGTGGATCCTTACACTGTGACGTGAGTGAGCGTTTGTCGAGTGGCGATGTCTCAGTCGAGCCTTGAAGACTGGACTAGCTATCTCAGTGGAAGTGTATCTCAAGTCGCGTCTCCTGCGACCACAGACTAATGATGACCCAGATAATGCAACGGCGTCGAATTCTATAAAGGTGCTGCATTTTTGTAATTATTAATTACTTCTTCTTGAATTTAAATACTTTTTTTCGATTTTTTTGTTACAGTTCAGTAAAAGTCGTAGTTATCCTTCAGGTCTACTAATGCCACAATCAATATAACATTTTTAGAAAAGGTTATTATTTATTACGTAACGAGAGCAATTCGCAGATATGAGGAAAGCGTCAATCTTTCGGGCACGCAAATAGGGTCCAGTTGTGTGGTCTAACGTTTGTGCTTGCGAGTCTTGCGACTGTTTTTTTCGAAACAATACACAGAAAAAAACATTGAAACATTGGGGTGTGGCCATATACATTAATGTTAGCATATTAGCATACACAATGTTTTCATTTTCCGAAGCGGACTTAAAACATATACCCGCGCGGGTGGAGAGGAAAAGTGTTTGTTTCATTATTGTACATACAACTGCTACACCGCGCACATATGAAAATATTGTCACAGCTTGTGTATGAAAACAAATGTTTTAGTGTAATGTTACGAAAAAGCACGGCCAACAGACACACCATCAAGCTTCAGTGAAATAATATTTATTGCACTCTACACTACGACTTCTCCTCTATCGAAAAATTGTCTGGAGGAGATCGCCAATCTGTAATCTGCTCCTTGACTTCTATCTATTGTCATCATCATCATATCAGCTCACATACGTCCTCACTAATTAGGGTGATCGGGCCTTAGTCGACCACGCGGGCCCAGTGCGATTGGTCGACTTCACACGCAACCGTCGAGTTTCATCGCAGGCGTGTGCAGGTTTCCTCACGATGTTTTCTTCACCGTAAAAGCGTCGGATAAACGTACATATGATATCGAAATCCGAAAACACATGTTCACAAAGGTAGGTTCCGAACCACGACCTCCCGGACAGGAGGTGGCGACTCTGACCGCTACGCCATCCTGATGAAAGTGGAACCTAAAAGAGCGCTACTGAGCACAGAGTTCCTACGCAGGCGGTTCTGAGTCAGAACCTGTCTGACAGTAACATGTGGACTGATGACATAGTAGTAAAATAAAGAGTGTGTGGTTTTATGAAACCATGGTAAGTGAAACTTTTTTTCAAATTATAGACATTTACAGAGCACGAAACCATCATGGCTGCTCTTGTCTTGGAGCTACGGTACAGAGAACGAAACAATCATGGCTGCTCTCGTCTTGGAGCTACGGTACAGAGGACGAAACGATCATGTAATAAAAGTTTCACTCATCTTGGAGCTACGGTACAGAGAACGAAACAATCATGGCTGCTCTCGTCTTGGAGCTACGGTACAGAGGACGAAACGATCATGTAATAAAAGTTTTACTCCTCTTGGAGCTACGGTACAGAGAACGAAACAATCATGGCTGCTCTCGTCTTGGAGCTACGGTACAGAGGACGAAACGATCATGGCTGCTCTGACGAAAAAGTTTGAGACGATGTAATAATACTAACAAACTGGTTTTTATTGAAAAAAACTGGGAATTTTTAGAGGTGTTTGCTACAAACTTGCATTATCTCTTTGCCGTCACGCAACACACAGACGAAAAAGCTTGAGACGATGTAATAAAAGTTTCACTACCAGTCTAGTACCGGACTACAACAAAGAGACACACAATTATGTATCGTATTTATTCACCAATTGAGTTCAAAGTCGTGCGCTCTCTTCTGGAACGTATACGTTCCACCGGGCTTGACAGGTTAATAAAAGCCACAGGAAGCCGCCCTCGAATTTCAATCGCAGGTCCTAGGTCCACTGAGCCAGAAGAACGGGGATAAGTGAGAGTGAGTACTCACAGGGCGCTACTGGCAGCACTGCTTGCGCACGGAGTCCTGCGCGGGCCGCTCGGCCGTCTCCGCCTCGGCCCGGATCACGTCGCCCTCCGGAGGGTCGCGCATTTGCTTCTGCGACACGATCCTGTAGATCTCTGCAACAAACAACCACAATTCAATTCAATATATATTTAATCAAAATATCGCTTGTCGTGGAAACCCTTGGGGAGGCCTTTGTCCAGCAGTGGACGATTTCCGGCTGATATGATGATGATGATTCAAAATAGGTGCAAATTACACTCTTTGTCATTAGTGAAGAATCAAGAATATAATTAGAATTAAATATTAGTTAATAATGTCAAAATTAAATACTTGATATAGGTCAGATTATGTCATTGAAACATGAAAACAATATGACACGAAAAGTTATACATTGAATGCATTAAACAAGAGTAGGGCAGTTCACACGGACATCACCCGGTCACGAGTATAACGCGAGAGTCAGGCATCGCTCGCATCAACCATATTAGAGGGAAAGGAACGACCCGACCACATTTTTATTAGTTCGACGACGCCAAAGTGAAATCTTCTCCAAATAAGAAGTGGAGTTCTATCAATGGAACAAGCAACAGCTTTGGGGTTCGCATTCTTAAAACAATCCAATTAGACTAATAAACAATATGTTACAAATTTGGTTTGATAGGAGTTTAATTAATTATTAAGTATCTAGTATTATCCTAAGCAAGCAACATCACATTATGCCGTTCACATTCTAACTGAACTGCATCTATTAATGTGTAAAATCCTTACTATAATATTATAAATGTGAAAATGTGTTTGGTTTGTTACTTTTTCACGCTTCAACAACTTGATCAATCTTGATGAAATTTAGCACGCAGATAGCCTGTATCACGGGGAAAGACATAGGCTACTTTTTATCCCGTGAAAATAGCATAGTCCGATGCAGTTCCTGAGGGTACTGAAAAAATACTCTTTTTTGGACAGAGATGGTTGGGGGACATAATTGAATGACATAATTTACTAATTTGCATATCTTGACATAGTTCCCGAGGGACCTGGGGCAAACTCATTTCCATGCTCGCGCACGTCGCGTCGTCGGTGTCGCAACGGAGCAACGGATTTTATTGTAATGAATTGGTTGAGGGGGTAGGTAGTGATAATGCTAATCAGAATAGCCCAATCTGTGATAGAGATTTGGAGAAAACTCATGTCCACGCTCGCGAGTCGCTTGAGGCTCGCGCACCACTCACCATTTCCACGTTAGTAAATAAATCGATTTGCGCAAGATTGCTTGCGACAGACCTATGCCTAGCAGTGGACTGACACGGGCTGATGTGAATGATGAAAAATAAATAAACCAAGTACATGTGTTGTAAACAGAGATTCAGAGCTCGGAACTCCTCCCCAACATCATTCTATCATCATATCAGCACCACGTTCACTGCTGGACATAGGCCACCCCCAAGGATTTCCACGACGACCAGCTCAACCTTTATTATATCGTGTAATAAATCGAATGCTTCTTAAAACATTTGATTAAGCAATCCAAACCTAAATACAACTGAATACAGTCAGGTCACACAGGCCAGCACATCAAGCTATACACTCGTAGTTCGATTCTGATCCATACCCATTCGGCATAAGAACGGTACAAAGTCGAAAGTGTGTAGCTTGATGTGCTGGCCTGTGTAGATATACACTATCACCGAGGCCGGTACATAAGTTGACTGTTATTGTTAGGTATTTGAATGCATCCAAGGTAATGGCAACGATTTAAATAATTTTAAACACTAAATCGATATAACATTTCTACGCC
This sequence comes from Coleophora flavipennella, assembly GCA_947284805.1. NCBI lineage: Eukaryota > Metazoa > Arthropoda > Insecta > Lepidoptera > Coleophoridae > Coleophora > Coleophora flavipennella. The sequence continues at coordinate 2,939,690 of OX369257.1, forward strand.
ATTCTGCCTCCACGACATTGATTTACAATTTTCTTTGCTTTTGATCTACATCTACACTAAAAATATTATACAGAGGAGAGATTTGTTTGTATTTTTGCATGTAACGAATAAACTCAAAAAGTACTGGACCGATTTTTTAAAATTTTTTCACCATTAGAATGCTACATTATCTATAAAATTAGGGATCCCTTCTAAAACTTCAATAATGTAACCCAAGGTGTAAAAAAAATGCCATCGCATGCGCTGCGGAAACTATTGATGATAGAACAAAAAATGTTTTACAATATTAAAGAACATATTAATATCTACAAAAAACTTCGCTATACCATGTGTCCAACTATTCAAGTTATATCACTATCTACTTTTCATATTTTAAAACCCGATAGAAATGCCGACCAAAATCAGACCGTAATATGTTATCCTATATATTTGTATTAATCCTTATCCAAATAAATCATTTCGTATTCAAATCTGTAGATTACTTTTTAAATTATTCAAATTGGTCATTTTATTCAAAAGATATTACGAATTTAAAAGTGTCAATCTAAGGCGCGGGACATACACAGCCGCGCCGCCTGTGTATGGGCCTGGCTGGCCACATTGCGGCGCAGCAAGCGGCGTGCGATGTAGTAAATCGCTCGCAATTGTATGAAGTATGCCACAGCTACTGGTGACGCGCGAACTGCGGCGCGGCGAGAGCCGAGGGAATACGCGGTGGTAGCGGGGGCCGCGGTGAGCGAATGAAACAAATGTACTAGCCAGGCCCTCAGAGTAATAACTAAAGCATAGAGGGAGCGTCAAAATTACAATATATCTTTACTCTTCTTTCTTATTATCTAACATTGTACGGTAAAAAAAATATAAATATATAAGATCCTAATTGTAACTTACAATTCTATAAAATTAGCTTTTAATTTTATTAATCCTTTCATTCGATCTCATCCATGGAAAATAACACACAGCAAAAAAATATCGATATCTCTGGTAATTATGGCACTTCACTAGCATTGCTAAAAAGTGGAAAGCCTTGCGAAAAACAAATATAATTAATATATATCTATCCTTCTATATAACTGGTTAATAAGTGTGAATAGTGTAACTAGAATGAATTTTGACGCTCTCTCTATGCTTTAGTTATTGCTCTGAGGCGAGGCCAGGCCAGTATCGAGGCGGCCACAGCGAGCGACGACGCACGCAGCGGCAGCGGTGGATACGGATCCGGCGTCGCACGACCAGAACGTAATATTTTGTTTTTATCGCTCGGTGATCTATGAATATTATAAAACGTCTTCTTCCAGTAGATTACAGTCAAAACACAGAACATGGTTTTTTTAGTGTTATTAAATGAAAAGGTTGCTAGGTTAGTTAAATTAAAGTCCTGACGTCACGCCTTGCTATTTCAAACATTCTAGAACAAAACTTAATTTTTAGCGATAAACTACTTTCACTATGGCTACCAGTTAACTACCCTATTTTAGAATTAGTTAAAAATTTTTCAGAAAAATATCGCACACGGTCATCTGGCTCCAAATTAAAATTCCCTGTACTATGGGAACCAAGCAGTGGACGCCCTTCGGCTAATGATGATGGAAACCAGAGATTGATATGCTCGTACATACTTACTTACGTTTAAATACGTATATACATAGATTTTAACACCCAGACACAGAGCAAACAAACTTGTTCGCACACGAATATTTTGCCCTGGTTGGGATCGAACCGAAGACCCACGACGTAGCAGTCAGAAGCGCTAACCTTTACGCCACCGGGCAGTTAACTGTTTGTAACTGACTGTACACTCGAGAGTATTTCACTAATAAAGAATTATTTCATTGAGACTCATTCATTACTCATTCACACAATGTTTGTAATTAACATAACACATAATATTGAGTCGCATAACTGTGCATAGCTATAAAAAGAGAGGCATAATGACAACGACCTAGTGACGTGACACTGAGGTTATCGTCACTTGTGTTCTGTGTTACATTAATACAAAAAATATTAAAGTATTAAGCACTGGGCCCGCGTGGTCGACTAAGGCCCGATCGCCCTAATTAAGAGTAGGCTCGAGCCCCTCGGTGGGGACGTATATGAGCTGATGTGATGTGATTATAAAAATATTAAACTAAATCTACTCTACTTGCTTATTTTATTTAATCAATTTCACACACTGTTATTACTGGTTTTAATACTGGTGAAGGGCGCGGGAAGCCGCTGGATGCGGGCAGCGCAGGACCGGTCGTTGTAGAAATCCTTGGGGGAGGCCTTTGTTTAGCAGTGAACGGCCGACATGATGATGATAACGATACAGTTTTATTTACAGGGCAAATATTTGTTTTTTCGTATATCAAAAATAAAAATAAAGAATTGCTGACAAAATTAAACAATGAGTGAAGATTTTACCTCCTAAAAAAGGGAAAAACCCAGGATAGGTAGCAATGCTCATCCCTCCAAATCATTGACATAAAAAACCTAGTAATAAGTAGCAAAAAATTACAAAAAAATATTACAAAATTAAACTTTTGTTACATATTACATATTTTGGTGTGGTGTTACTAGAACCAATAAACGTATTTCTTTCTTTTCTTTATTAAATCAATTTTAACAATATTTATAGTAAAACAAATACTTATATGATATTTGTTTCATAAATGATTTGTTGGACAAAGTAAATTCTGGAGTAGGTACCGCGTATATGCCAATTAGTCCATTGGATAAGCCAATTCTAGAGTGCGTGAGCGGGATCGTAAGATTTTTTTTCGGAAATATGTTCAGGATCTCTAGTTCATAAACATACTAAAAGCCCTGGACACTAGGTGAAGAGGAGGAGTGGGGGGAGGGGGGCAAAGTGCCCATTTTTGTGTTTTTCGCTTATATCTCAAAATTGGTGCGTTCTAGAGAAAAACTTTCAAAGAATAGTTAAAAGAGCATAAAATTATCTACATATTATACTTAGAACATTTTTTTAAATGTCCTACCGTTTTCGAGTTACACCTTTTTGAAAATAAGTATTTTTCCATTTACTGTTTTATGACTTACTAGCAGGCCCGACTGACGTCATCTTGCCCACTAAATACACCCTACACCTACCCTACCCCTACCCTTCCCCTACTCTTACTCTACCCTAACCCTACCCTTACCCTTACCCTACACCTACCCTTACCCTACACCTACCCTACCCTACCCTACCCTACATCACCTCTTCGATTGCTCGCAACTGAGCTTGTTCTTCAGCTTTCCTCCAGTCGCTGCCTGCTACCTTACGAATGTCGTAATCCCACCTTGTGATGTGACAGTACGTCCTACGCTACGTTTCGTGGTCTCCACTATAGAAATCGTTAGCCCCGCCAGCCATATCGGATCAACGACATATATGACCAGCCCACTGCCACTTCAGCTTGCTAATTCTATGGGCTATGTGACTAGTTTTCTGGCGAATTATTTCGTTTCGATAGCTCGCTGAGCTACTTCCATTGGTGGACTAGTCGTACTGTCAGTGGTCACGTCTCGGCTCCGTATGTCATCACGGGTAGGACGTGGACCTCGCTGTTCTTTTAATAGCCTCCACTCCACCTGCACAAGACATCCTAATGCTAAAACCTGGCAGAGGAAAAACCAAAAGTATTGCTCTATCCAGCCAAGAGATGCAGCAGCTAGGATTGAATCATGTCTTGTTTTTACATTCTTTTACCGGCTGCGACACAACATCTGCGACATTCAGAAAAAACAAGGTGGCTTTCATAAAGCAATACTTAAAATCTGACGTCATCAAAAAAGCGTCCATGACCTTTTACAACCCCTGCTCCACTCAAAGTGAGGTTGAAGAGGCTGGGAAGGTTTGCTTTTTAAAATGGTATGGGGCTCCAACTAAAGCAACCTCCCTCAACCATTACCGCTTCCAGTGTTTTATGAGGTCAGTGGCCAAATTAAAGCCAGACATTAGCTCACTCCCACCAACTGAAAGTGCAGCTAAACAACATTCCCGGCGTACTTACTACCAAGTGCAGCAGTGGCTCGGAAACGAGCTGCCTCCAGAAGTGTGGGGATGGAAATCTACACAAAACATACTAGAGCCCATAAAAACTGAAGACGCACCAGCCCCCGAGACACTACTACAAACGATTTTTTGCCGCTGCACCAAAGATTGCAGTAGTGGAAAATGTGGATGCAGAAAAGCAATGTTAAATTGTTCAGCGGCATGCCTTCATTGTGAAGGAAAATGCCTCAATGGCGTATCTTTTAATGAAGAAGACGATAATGATGATGAAGAGCTTCAAGAAACGCCTACCAATGAGGATGAACAAATGACAGAGGAAGAACCAGGACCCTCCCAAGCTAAAAGAATGAAAAAGTCATGTGGGACACCATAAACAACCCGATGATGAACCTTAATTTATTTAATTTATTTTTAGTTTGTTTCTTTTTAATTGCGTGTGAATTCTGTGTATACCCGAATAGGCACATGTATTAGAATATAAGCTTAATGAATTGTATATTGTAAATGTGAAACATTTGTGCTGTTGGTGTACCTTAATAAATAAATATATATAAAAAAATTAAATACTTATGATCCGATGTAGAGTAAATGTTGTGTGGGGGTAGGGTAGGATAGGTGTAGGATATATTTACTGGGCAGGATTACTTCTGCCGGGCCAGCTAATAAGTTATAAAACAGCAAATTTTAAAAATACTCATTTTCGAAAAGGTGTAACTCGAAAATGGTAAAACATTTCATAAAATATTGTAGGTATTATTTGTAGATAATTTTATGGTCTTTCAACTATTCTTTGAAAGTTTTTCTCTAGAACGCACCGATTTTGAGATATAAGCGAAAAATACAAAAATGGGCACTTTGCCCCCCTCCCCCCACTCCTCCTCTTCACCTAGTGTCCAGGGCTTTTAGTATGTTTATGAAGTAGAGCTCCTGAACATGTTTCCGAAAAAAAAACTTACGATCCCGCTCACGCACTCTAGACTCCTCTTTGAGCGATTCATTCGATGGACTAAATGTAAAGTGAGTCTCTTGATTGACATGCTAAACACCCTTATAACTTACAATCGGCCAGATAGATTTATATTATAAGTCAACTAACTGTCCCGGCGAACTTCTTTCCACCTTACACTACACTACACTACCCTACACTTCCCTACCTTACCCTATACCCTACACTACCCTAACTACACTATATGTACACTAACCTACCCCACCCTACACTACACTACCCTAACTACACTACAATACCCTACCCTACCCTAAAACCGATTAGTCTTTGACTGATATTTTTTTTTATTAATCAAAATCATATTTTAATACTTATTATCCTATTCCGGACGAAGACAATTGCAAAAACACCAAAATAAAAAAAATGGTCGAGCCGTTCTTGAGTTATAAATGGTGTAACTAACACGACTTTCTTTTTTATATATAGATGTAGACGCCACTAAGAAAGGATTTTTGGAAATTCAACTCCGGTCAAATAAGAGTGCTGGGTCGCGTTTCGTACCGCCACACAATTTTTGTTGTGTATTTACCATAAAAATGAAAGTTTCATTCAGTATGGGATGTTTAGCGCATGTACTACCAGGCCTCTACTGTCACTCCAACTGGCACTCCATGTACTTGCACACGCTAAGTACCTACCGGCCGCCGTGTCTCCGGCGATACAACATTCAGTGGTTGCCAACAAACCGCGTGACACAGTTGAAAAATATGCGTTGTGTTAAAAAAATAAACATGGTTTCAAATTCTTTAGAGGGATAAAAACCTTTGTTTTTATATTACCAGCTGATATGATGATATAAAAAATACTATACTAAAACATACAAAAATAGTAAAAAGCTTTCTTTTATTTACATACCTAAATCACAGATGAATATACGTTACTTACGAAACCTTAATATTTTGTGCCTACCTAATAATATTTTTTTATCAAATTGACAGCCCTGCCTGTCTTTGCGTTCACTGCAAGCCTACGCGGCTGCTAACCAATAATGACTTTAGGTACTTATTGGCACGCAGCGATCAGCGACGTGAAGAGTAGGCCTGCTAATAAAGACGTAGGTATGAATGATTTTGTACTGAGTGATTTATCTGTTATGTAGTAACTATTATATTAATCTGTAATACTACTTACACTTGACCTGTTTTTATTTATTGATTTTTACTTTACGGTTCACTTGTATGTGAACGATACGATTAACAATCGTAGACAAGTTAGAACTGAATGATGGAGCCAAAAAAAACCTTTGAAAATTTTATTTTTTCTATATGGGCCCATTTACCCCAATCGTGTTTTAAACATTACGATTTGTTCTGTCCGACCTGTAAAAGGTGTGAAAATTTCAGCCGGCCGGACACTTTTTACAGGTCGGACGGACAGACAGCATAGGCTTACTAATAGTCCCGTCAGCAACCTTAGGGTAATGAAACCCTAAAAAAGGTGTGTGTAAAAATTAATAAAGTTAGCTAGATATATTAAAAAAATACCTAACCACTCCGCGAGTGCCAATAGAAGTGAAAACTTTTTACAGTTTTATAAGTTTTGACCCTCCAAGTGTTCCTGGTAACGGTAACGGCAACCGTAACAGTGTCGCGAGTTCAATGGTTATTTCCCATATCAAAAAATGTATGTTAATTTTTATAATTTGCTGGTTGTGGTAACGGTAACAGTGTCGCGAGTTCAATGGTTTTTTCCCATCTCAAAAAATGCCCAACGCGCCTAAAGAGGTTTTCACTTAAAATATCTTATTCTACGTTCTATGTAGGATTTTTTTCAACAATTTTACGGATCTGGTATGACTCAAGCAAATCCACGAAGTGCATGAGACTGGTATAATTGTTAGCACTGAGTTCAGACTGAATGGCACCGCTCTGCTATGTGTGATAAAAGCCCCATATTTTCCTGTTAACCTCACATCTACCCACAGCTGTAGCCTATTAAGAGACTTCCAAAATGCCACACTTTTATATCTTAGTAGCTTTTGCCCGAAGCCGCATCGACATTGTTTTTCTGATTGCCCTCGAGGGTGCATGGTGCGCGGCGGATATTTTATTTTTGTGATTGTGCTTGCTGCAAACAAACGTTTATGGTACACAGAATAAAAGAATATAGAAAGACTTACCAGTAAGAATGTTCTGGAATGCCGGCTCGACATTAGTGGAGTCAAGGGCGGACGTTTCAATAAAACTAAGACCGTTTCTTTCCGCGAAGGCCTTCGCTTCTTCTGTCGGGATAGACCTGTAATATGGAAGTAAATAACATTATAATACGCAGTTATTTCAACAAAGGGATCGTGATAGCATGGTGCCAAGGGTAACCCTTGAAGGGCTACATGGAGACTCCATGATGGAGTAAAATGGAACTTCAAATTTTACAACACAGATGTTTACGATCAAGCAAAACGAATTAATTCGTTGTCCCAGTTCTTTCATTGGACTTTGTACTTCTTTTCAAATTCTCGTACCTGAATGATTGTTTGCTCAAGAGCACATATGTGTCGCGAATTAGTTTCGGCGCATGTTGTAGAGAGGCGCTATATCTCGTTACGGCAATCCTCCGTCTTGTATATCGAACTCGCTTTGGTTTCTCTTAGTTTCGACAAGTCATCGTCTAAATTCAAAATTCCCTGTAATTCGTCATTCCATCACTTTTGACAGCCTTCATATTTCGACCTCAGATCCGAGATAATCTACATGAAACTTTTATCTAAACGCACCATTGAAACTATCTTTTAATCTTTTTTATCGCCGAACCTTTATTAATTCTCCTGAAGTGCCTTTAAACCAAACCCTCGACCCGGCCAAAGACAGGATCTACGCTAAACCTGATACTGCCACAGTAGCTCCAGGCCTCGCCCTACCAGGTCCAGCTCCACTTCTGCTCGTTCAGTGGCCGTCTGCGATTCCTTGGTCCGGGCCTACGAGTACCAGCAACACCGCAGCGCGATAATTTATGAAAACATTATGCTTTATCATTTATATTTTGTACTAGGGTTTAGTAGTATGTGACTATGTGTCATACTGTATGACTCATACATACAGTACAGTTAAATAACACTAACATGGTTCATGCCTTAGTGTGAGTGCCACAGACCTATACCACAGTATATATATTAGTACTAACGTACAGTATGGACACTCCCTGCCGCTCTCTAGATTCGACCTCACCCCCCGTCACTCAGATTGGATGTAGATTGGGTACCAAACGTAAAGGACGAGCTACGCAAGCACTTTTATTCACTATATTCACTTTGCGCGCCGCTGTGATTTCGTTCACAGGAATAAAAACCAACCAGTTACCGAACATAAAGGCCCAACTGAACTCTTTTTTTTTCATACTTGTCTTAAGTGTTGTAAACAACCACCGCTCGAACAAAAAACACCACTTTCCGAATACACCATACACATTATGAGACTATAAAACATTGTAAATGGTAACTGCGACGTGGACGTATGAATTATCACTGAAAACTGCTATTATTTTATACATCTTTTAACACATTTTCCATAAAATTGCGAAATTGATAAGGGATTTTGTCACAGATTAAAAATCGACATGATAGTTTTGTTGCTTTGGTGTAGAGATGGGACGAAGTGAATGACTGAATGAATGATTTTGAACTGTTGTTGCGAGGTAAAAATTGGGTCATCTTTGGGCTCAACTGTACAATAGGGTACATCGATTTGGCAGTCCGCGATTTTTTGGTAAGAGATAGGCTTTAGCTGAACATCCATACCAAATTTCAAGGTTAGGAAACCAGCGGTTTTTGAGTTATGAGTTTTTGAAAATTGTATTTTTAGGTACTCTTTAGTCTTTGTTTTGTGAGTTTATGTAGGACTAAAGATGACTTATTACTGATTGTATATTTCGGATCAAACCTGACCAAACAACACTGGCTGTAAACAAATCTACACGGAAACGACCAAATCATACGGTCGGCACCATGTTTTTCTTTGTTATAGCTTATGGTTAGTTAGTTTATGGTCAGTTAGTCTATGATGGTTCCGAACCAAGGTGTCGTGTCGGATCCGTACCGACATTGAGTCGTCAGACTAAAGAGTCGGACCATCAGCTGTCGTCAGTCTGTAGCATTGTCAATGGTAGTCGTGTACCTACTCAGTGCCTCTTAACTTGCACTGACGCAACAGATTTCTCTTTAATGAAAACTGCTCACCCGATGGAATTTCAGTATTGTGCATCAACCACGCAAAGGTTGACTCTCTTCTCCATCACTGGGGCAGCTTTGCAGGTGCTTCCCTCTTGGCTGCATCGCTTCAAGCAGCTAGACATGTAGTGGCCCTGCCCCTTGCCGATATGGGTCGTAGATACACAGATCCGTAGTAGCAATCCATGCACGTGCATTCACATCCGATCTATAGGGGTTGAAATCGGGTAACCTCAATTCATGGGACGATGATGGCGTCCGCGTGGCTAGTATCAGCGTCAGAAAATTCTGATTTCGTTGTTCCAGAAGCACTTTCTATTTTGTGTTGCTCACATCACTATCTGGAACACGTTGGGCGTCCATGTCCTATCCCAATTCTGATTTCGGATCATCAGAAGGGTTTTGGCCGTATCTAAGAAATAAACTCGTCTTCGAGAAGTTTTGGAGTGTACAATTAATATTCACACACGTTTGCAACACGAGGCTTCACGATGATTCGGATGAAAACCGATTATTTTATAGACTGCTCGGCACGGGGCTGGCTTCCCAAGTTGACAGTTCAGCTGCTCGATCAAAAGTGTTCGTAAAATAATTGGCGCCTCTGTCGTAGCCTCTGTAGGTAGGCTGCATTGTCTTTAATGTTTCGATAATCACAACGATTCTGATTGGCTAACAAACAAGTACTAACACTACCAACTTCCGGGTTCCGGTCTCGCACAGACCATGCCTTGGCCAAAGATGACTATTATTACTACCCTAGCTAACCGCTTGACGTTTCAAGATAAAAAACACGGTGCTTCGATGCATGCATAGATGGCGCCACGTCCTTGCGCTCCGACATATAATTTGATTCCTAAGATTCATAATATGGGGTTAAAACCCCCAACAAACCTTCGGGATCCGAGTATCAGGGCGGGGAAAGCACGCGGGGCCGACTTGAGGGCAGACAAACTTGGGGGTAACAAATCGAAAACCAGGGGGTAATCTGTTAAGGTCAAGGTCAATCAGTCAAGGTCATTTCAAGGTCAAGGTCTAAGTCAATTTGATCCCAAAGATTCATAATATGCGGTCCGCGAGTGATGTACGGGGAGTTCTAAATAGAAGCGGGAGCGAGCGTAGCGAGCTCGGACTTTCGGAGCACCCCGACTCGGATCCGTTAGGTTCGGAGACTGTGCGGGGAGGCGAGCTTAGCTTGCCTCCCCGCACAGTCGTAGTGTTAGGTTTAACATGAGAATGCAGAAGTAGGAGCCCCGAGTTTGTCGGCCCCGCGTGCTTTCCCCGCCCTGATACTCCCACATCCCCTTCGGATCCCGAAGGTTTGTTGGGGGCTTTAAATGGGTGGCGGGGACTGGGCCCCCTGGACCCCATATCATGAATCTTGGTGATCAAATTGACTTACACCTTTTTGTGGAATAAGCGGTAGCGATTTTCGCCGTCAGAGAAGTGGATGACCTTTTTTTTTTACTAAGCGGCAGCGATTTTCGGCGTCATAGAAGTAGATGACCTTTTTTTTAATAAGCGGTAGCGATTTGTCGATCAAAGACTACCTAACAAAAAAGATTACCCCCTAGTTTTCGATTTGTCACCCCCAAGTTTCCCCTCCCTCAAGTCGGCCCCGCATGCTTTTCCGGCTTCGCGGACCCCATATTATGAATCTTTGGAATCAAATTATACAATCAGTAATAAGTCATCTTTGGTCCTACAAAATCTCACAAAACAAAGACCAAAGAGTACCTAAAAATACAATTTTTAAAAAATTTATAACTCAAAAACCGCTGGTTTCCTAACCTTGAAATTTGGTATGGATGTTCAGCTAAAGCCTATCTCTTACCAAAAAATCGCGGACTGCCAAATCGATGTACCCTATAGAACAGTTGAGCCCAAAGATGACCCAATTTTTACCTCGCAACAACAGTTCAAAATCATTCATTCAGACATTCACTTCGTCCCATCTCTACACCAAAGCAACAAAACTATCATGTCGATTTTTAATCTGTGACAAAATCCTTTATCAATTTCGCAATTTTATGGAAAAAGTGTTTAAAGATGTACAAAGTAATAGCAGTTTTCAGTGTTAATTCATACGTTTCATCGCAGTTACCATTTACAATGTTTTTTAGTCTCATAATGTGTATGGTGTATTCGGAAAGTGGTGTTTTTTGTTCGAGCGGTGTTCGTTTACAACGAAAAGTATGAAAAAAAAGAGTTTAGTATTCACACTGTTGCATTCAGTAAATAACTAACAAACATTTCGTGACCAATACCGCCGGTGTGATTCAACCCTACCTGCATTCTTGCCTATAGATACGTCAGTTATATATATGTATATCATTTCTCGCTCGTTTGTATGGAGTGTCCGGGGTGTGCCTATACTGATGTCACACCCTGGACACTTCATACAAAGGGCCAGAAATGAAATTTAAAAAAGGAATGACGGAACAAACAAAATGGCGGCGAAATCCTATACATTCGATAACCAAACTGTAACCAATCTGTATCAATCTGGGTGACGAGGGGGTGAGGTCACAATACTCACAATCTAGAGAGCGGCAGGGAGTGTCCATACTGTATGTTTATACTAATATATATTCTTTGCTAATGTAGTGTCGCGTTGTAGGCACACCAAACGTGTCGCATTTTTTGTGATTAAAAATTTCTTCTTGTTTAAATTTAAATATTTTCTTTTTGTTTAGTAAAAGTAGTAATGGCATAAAACATTCAATAACACATCTTTACGTATTATTAAGATTATTACGTGACGAGAGCTACACATTTACAATTACAGGTATGAGAAAAGCGCCACTCTTTCGGGCACGCAAATTCGGTCACTGGCGTGGACTTACAAAAATGAACCAGATAAATACTTATGACCGAGACAAATTGCCTTAGAACCGGTACTCAAACGTACGAACAAATGCCTAGCATCGCTTTGTTTCATGATGTATATTCTGGTCGGCGTGGTCACGCAATACTCCTACGGCAGGTACTTGGCCAAGTAGCATATTAGAGCGCTGTTAGTAAAATCGAAGCTTTATTATAGCTTAGAACCGGTTTTCAAACGTACCTCAAACGCCTAAGATAAGATCGCTCTTGTTCCCGACCAGCATGATCAGTATATTCTGGTTGGCGTGGTCACGCAGCTCACGTAAGGGCCGCTCCACATTCTCGTACGACAGGTACTTGGCTAAGTCGGATACTAGAGCGCCGTAGTAAGATTGACGCTTCATTACACCTTAGAACCGATTCTCAAACGTACCTCTAATATCTAAGATCGCTCGTGTTCCCGACCAGCATGATCAGTATATTCTGGTCGGCGTGGCCATCCAGTTCACGTAAGGACCGCTCCACATTCTCGTACGACCAGTGCTTGGCTAAGTCGCATACTAGAACAGCGTGAGTAAGATAGACGTTTCATTAGAGCTTAGAACAGGTTCTCAAACGTACCTCAAATGCCTAAGATCGCTCTTGTTCCCGACCAGCATGATCAGTATATTCTGGTCGGCGTGGTCACGCAGCTCGCGTAACCATCGCTCCACATTCTCGTACGACAGGTGCTTGGCTATGTCGTACACGAGGAGCGCACCGACTGCGCCTCGATAGTACGCTGACGTGATAGCGCGGTACCGCTCCTGTCCCGCTGTGTCCCATATCTGAGCCTTTATGGTTTTGCCGTCCACCTGTTGAGTGAAATAAAGGATATGTGTAAACATTTAATTATTATCCATCATCATGTAAAAACTAAATCCAGGAATACAGCAGGAAAAAAGTTTACACACAATATTTGCTTTCGCAAGTCAACCACATAGTTACGGAGAGGGGAATATTTAGATCATATATAACAGAAATATATTCCCTGTTTAATACGAAAAAAACTTCGGACAGTAGAGATACAAGGATGGTTGTAGACGCAAAGTGGAAAATGATAGAAATCAGAGTTGGATAATTTTCCCCGACCCGAAAAAAACTCAGTTGGTTAAATTGGGTAAAACCCACCTGAAAAAACCCGAGGGGTATAGACGAAAGTGGGACTTTTAATAACTTGTATTAAAATTATGATAAAGCTATCAAATCTTCCTTTATTTATATTCATTGCACTTAAAATATAAGTACCACTTGAACATGAAGTCCAGATTGGTGATTTTAGGCCTAGTGGCAAACTGCTATACCTGCTACTTAGGTAACAATGAAAAATGAGAATAAGACATATTTTAATCCTAAAAGCTAGCAGGCAAAAGGCTGAACGACCGAGAGGCTACTGCCGCCGCCTTTGTACTACTGGGATACCAGGGGCATAGTATTATGACCTCATAGACTAAAAATAGTCTCATGAAAGCTTCAAATGCAAAAATTTTCTATTAATCACAAAGGTAATCACATTTCAAAAATGATATGTAAGAAAGATAAGAACTTATTAAATTTAATAAAAAAGTGGCAAGCGCGTGTCACAATGCGCACAAAGTAGGGTTATAAGAACTTTTAACTGAACTTTAAAAAAAAACCGGCCGGGTGCGAGTCAGACTCGCGCAAAGTAGGGTTCTGTAGTCTTTTCAAAAAATAGGTGTAAGTAATTTTAAAAAACAACATTGTTTTTGCAGTTGGTATTGAACCTTTTTGTGCTGTTTTGCTAGAAAAATAAATGAGTTATCTATCTATCTTATATATCTTATCTATGGAATTTTTACAAATCCAACTACACATCTTAAGTTGGTTGACTATTACTCCTATTACTAAGAAAGCCTACTTGGCCATGATAGTTTTCCTTTTAAATTGAATATTTATCCTACTATTTACAATTTTTTTCACATGTCCCGAAATAGTGGTTTAGCTGGTGGGGGGAGACATTTAAACAAACATTAGCAATTTAACGCTTAATATTCGCAAACTGATTCTATTATCCATTTGACAATTTAAAACGACAAATGTTTCAAATAAAAGCAACACAACTCTCATAATAATAAATTCAGTCAGAGACAGATCATAAAGATCAGAGGTCATAGAACTCAGATCTTTCTTTGCAACTGTGCGAATCTGGGCCACAAAAGATTTCTTCTACCTCTGACAGAATCAACACACAATACCTTTTATCTCATTAATATTTTAAAAAGTAGGACCCACACTAAACTTTGTAATATATTTGGTTTTTAATTTAAAAATTGTGTGCAGGTTTTTTGCTGTCTGAATTATTTACAGCAAATTATTTAAATCTAAATATGCCTTAAAGGACATTAAAAAAATATATCTTTTGTTGAGTATGAATCATGATGATTATTAATTATTATACATATTTTTTTAACAATACTGTCATTTCAATTATAATCAGAATGTTTATTTACAATCCATAGCATTCCAAGGTTAGGCTATACTCCACACATATTGGTGGAGGGAGGTTCAACCCACTGCGAAAAGTTTTTAAGCCACTTATATGGCCTCTGACATGGCTTAAAGACTGCCATATAATGATAGTAAGCGGCACCAACGGCATAAAGTACCTTGCGAAGTACAGTCAGGCCTCCGTCACTCCATGTACTTGCGCGCTATAATTACCTACCGCCCGGCCGAGCGTTCTCGGGCCGTTTGCGGACCCAATTCAGTGCGGTTTTCACAAACGAAGCGCACGCACGTAGTTTAATTTAAATCGTTTTGTTCGTTCGTACGCGTACCTACGATGCCGTCTGGTGTCTTATGTGCTGTAGATGGGTGCAAATCAGGCAAAAGAAGAGATAAACACCTAAAATTTTTCCATTTACCTGTCAATGAAGAAAGGTAAGTGATAAACTATTACTATTTTTTGTCGTTTTAAAATATTTTTAATACTAGGTATACTAAGCAATAGCTAGTACTCTTTATTACACTGTGGCATTAGCTTGCCTTTCAGACACAGATTTTCATTTTTTTGTTACATAGAAACGTCATACTTACCTTAAACACTATTTTAACAACTTTTAAAAAGCTATTTTTATTAAAATAAAATTGTGATAATATGTGAGTCGCAGGTGCGGCGACCTGTCTCAACTTGTCGTGCTGTTAGCGCACACAAAAACTTTTGACATAACTATTTAAAATATACATGGTGAATTTTTTCTATGAGGAATTTCTAAATTATAAGAGATAGAGCAAAGCGCTTTTAGGAACCGTGATCTCAATTTTAGAGAAAATAAAAATTGCGTGTTTAAAAAAAATGATAGGTCCTGGAGTATGTACTCCGGAGATATGACTTTTTCTTAAAACTAAAAATTGTACGGAGACCATAGGTCTAAAGTTGCTAGAAGTTGTTGAAATAAACGTTTTAAATAGTATGTGGATTTGTGGAAACTGAACTTACAGACCGATTTTCAAATGATAAAAAAAATATAGAAACCAATTTATAAAAAAAATTCGCCCGCGTAGGGGTATGAAAAATAGATAAGAACCTATTCTCAGGCCTACCCGATATGCACACAAAATTTCATAAAAATCGGTCCAGCCGTTTCGGAGAAGTATGATTACTAACACTGTGACACGAGAATTATATATATATATATATATATATATGTGGGTGAGATAAATGATACAATTTTAAACTACCACCTGTAAGTCAAAACATATTCACAGTTCTCAATAACATAGACACAAAAAGTTATGTAAATTTAATTTTATCGAAGAGGCAGCCCTGCGATCGCGCGGTGTGAAGCAAGCACTGCCGTTGCTGACGCGATGGAGTAGGCTATTATAGCAGTAGGTATTGAAAATTTACTACTGAGTGAAGTATCTGTTACGTAGTAACTAATTAGTAATCTGTGGTACAGTTACTAGTCAAACCCATCCAGGTAGTAACCATACTAATGTCAGTTAACCTGTATGATCGACGCGGCAACGCAAGCCATACTGAGTTACGACAACTTCATATATAAGTATATAATATAAATTGAAAGTTGTACAAAATTATAATTTTACAATAAGATATAAGCTATGTAGTAAATTATTATGGACTGAACTACCATTCAAGGTGATTATTGTTGATTTGATAAAGATAACATCTGTTTTACATTTGATAACAATTATTATAGTAGCAGTTATTGTTATACTAATTTGCTGAGATAATTGTGATGATGACAGCATCAAAAACAAATTATGGAATCTTGATCACTAAATTGCCCTCCTAATGAAACTGAAAAACCTTATTTTTGTTCCCATATTGTTCCTTTTGTTTCCCATATAGTCTTCAATTTTAATTTCACCAAAATCAAAAGTGAGTACAATAAGATTGACACTGGATAACTATGACGTCACGCCTAGGTATTTCAAACATTTCAAAAAAAAATGTTGTCTTTGACTCCGGGTCACACAAACAGGATTCCAAAAACATTAACTACCAACAGAACGAGACCTCCAAGTACACACGCTGAAAAAAAAAAGTTTTGCAAACTTTCGTGTGACATATATAAAGGGTCTTGTTGTGAGAATCTCAAACACATTTTTTTTTATAATTTTAAGATAAATATTTATGAAGTTATTTTAAAATTATAGGCAAACATTAACCATTGGGGGAATGGTTAATTTTCGTCTATAATTTTAAATTGGGTACTTTCTCTGAAACTACTGGGCCTAAATTCTTGTAAAACCACAGTATCCGCTCTGATACTGCAGTGAAACTGTCTTTTGTTTAACTATTGTGCCTGGGTTCGATATCACAACTTCGGAAATATGAGGTTGAATGCATAGATTACAGGAAAATCTATAAGAAAACTAGCTGTCCCGGCGAACTTCGTACCGCCTTACATTACATTACACTGCCCTGCCCTACCCTACACTACACTACACTACACTACCCTACCCTACACTACCCTACCCTACATAAACTACACTGCACTACCCTACCCTACACTACTCTACACTACCCTACACTACACTACCCTACCCTACCCTACACTACCCTACCCTACCCTACCCTACACTACCCTACCCTACCCTATCCTATCTCTCAAGTTGGATCGAACTGCACATGGTGTGCGAATTTTATTATAATCGGTTAAGTGGTTTAGGAGTCCATTGAGGACAAACATTGTGACACGAGATTTATATATATTAAGATTTGAAGGAGGGAAACAGAAGAACGGAAGTTATTCTCACAACAAGCCCTTTCATTTGATACATCACACAATATAGTTTCCAAAACTATTTTAATTTTCTAATTTACCCCCCAAAAATGGGCCCCATGATTATTATTTTTTTATGTTACATATCCGTCTTTGGGTGACTGACTTAATTTGTATGAACCAAATTTCAACTCAATCAGTCCAGAAGTTTCTGAGCAAATTGGCTGTGACAGACGGACATACAGACACACAAGTGATCCTATAATAGTTCCATTTTTACGTTTTGAGGTGTGGAAACCTTAAAAGTAACTCGGACGACTAGCAGTCATCATCCCTATGCAAGCAGCAATTAGTAAAAGAAGTTTTCTGATAGATCAAATTTTCACCTGTTGTCAAAAAATATAAGCACACAAAGAAAAGACCTTGTGGGGTGACAATAAACTGACTCTTTCAACTACATTACTTTTAAATTCAAACATTACAACATATTAGAAATGACACTATCATTGATATTCAATCGGTCCCCATTATAGGGGTCAATTGGTTGGATGGCAGGCACATTTAGCTCTTTTGTGGTCCTGATTTAGCTAAAGCATACTTTGTCCAATAGCTAAAGCATACTATGGCATATAGCTTAGCTCTTTTTCTGAGTTTGCTGCGACTCGAAATGAAGAAGAAGAATAGCTCTTAGAATTGCTAAGCTTAAGTGGCAGTGCACATAGCATGTAGAACAGATGGCCATTGGGGCAGAAGTCCTAGAGTGGCAACGGAGCACTGGAATGTTTATTTTTTCATAAATAAAAAAGTATATACTTTGGCATAGCATCTGAGAGTTTTTTGTTTAAGTATTAAGATTGTTTAAGCCAGTTAACCCCGATTTTTTTTTAATTTTTTTATGTGCTTTTTTTATATAATTCTCCTGAATTGGAAAAAATGTTTAAAAATTTTGGCCATTTTAATGGCCAGTAGAGGAACCTGGCTTAAGTTGATGGATAGCTGTATCTACGGACATGATAAGAATGCAAAGAATTAATAATACACCAAGCAGAATAAGAGTCACGTCAGCTCATAAGTGACCTGGTAAAAACAGTGTTTGTAAGCTTTTAACTACTTGAACTAATAAAATTTGAAAACTATTTGTGCAATTCAACTTCAAATGTCAAAATAAAGCAGCCTGGTTTTGTCTCTGATTTTGTACGAGAACTTATATACAGGGTGTAACATAATTGGTGTAGGACCAGTTAACTGGGGAATCTACTAATTATACTAACAACTTACCCAAGGAACCCTAGACAATTTGCAAAAAAAAATCATCACTAGACAAAAATGCACAAATTTGGTCAATCAGCTGATCTTTTTGTATGAAGTTCAAAAAAAAATTTGCAATTTCAGCAAACTTGTAAAACAAAAGTTGTTCAGTTTGGTGAGTAGAAGCCCCAGTTAACCAGACTTACACCAATTTTGTTACACCCTGTATACTTGGTTAAAACAAATAGTACATCAGCGTACAAATTGGGATAGACTGCATCAAAAAATAAATAATAAATATTCAGGGACAAATCACACATGGTCCTCTGGTGCCAAACTAAATTCCCTTTACTATGCGAACTATACTCTGATTTACATACTTAAACATGTTTAAACACATACATATTAATATTTATTTCCGCAAAATGGGAGTGGTAACCTCAACCCTCATTTCTACTTAATTCATGCCAAAAATCCTACTCAAGATAGATAATTTACATAGGTAATTTTTTTAATACAAAGTACAAACTTGTTTGATATTCTTTGTTACTCATCTTTAACACTGAAAATAAGATTAATAAAAGTACATAAAACGGTAAACCCACTTCTATCTTTGGCATCATCGTCACTTTACCCTAAGGTGAGGATAATGCCAAGGTCTTACCGATTGAAAATTTAAAAAAACATGAAATATGGGAAACAATAAGCTAAGAGTAAGAATAGAGACCTACCTCTATACTTCTCGTGGCAAATTCCACTCCTATTGTTGATTTGGACTCTAAGTTGAATTCATTTCTAGTGAAACGTGAGAGGAGACTGCTCTTTCCCACACCAGAATCACCTATTAGGACCACTGAAACAAAGGGAAAGTCATATAACAACTAGAAATACTAGACAAAACATCTAACAACTGCAAATACTAGGCATAAACAAGTTTCTAGTTCTGCTACTGTGCTAGTGGCATGCCAGGCTCAAAGCAAGGTGCATGGCATTAGATCACGAAGAGGTTTCGAGTTCGTGACTCACGAAACACGGCTCACGACAATCGATTTTCCCAATCATGATCAGCTGATATGAAAGTTCAAATTTATCGTCAAAACGTCGCCTCAATTCATTCAAAGATAACTCTGAGATGACTTTAAAGGAATAATAATACTATTGATACTTGGAATTAGTAAAATAAAAGCTATTTAAGGGAAATCTACGTCATTTCAGAGCGAACAATGATAACAAAGAAAACAGCTGTTACCGAACGGAGAATTCGTTGAGGGATAAAAGCTGCACTATTGCTTGTATAGCTTGGGAAACCTACCTTTAAACAGATAATCGTATTCATCCTCTCTTGTGCCCATTTTGATTTTCTACAGTTCTTTTCTTCAACGTCAAAATCGGTCAGCGAAAATTCTTTCAGAATTACAGCGTATACGTAAATTGTTAGAGACACAAATATCACAGGTCCTAGAAACACTGCACAGTTTTAAAAATATCACTTCTCTAAAGGGATTGCTTAGATTTTTACGGACTTAAAATATTTATTTCCTAAATAATACAGAGACAAAATGGCGGATTGTTTTACGCCCTCTTCTTAGATTTGTTACGTTCCGAAATGTAATCCATGTTATTTGATTCGCGCAAAATAAACTTTTATATTTTTCATAGTTGACAATAAAATAAATGGATAGTAAGTTAAATTATGTAGTGTCTGTTTTTGATTTTCTTTGAATTTAGAGTCAAGACCTAAGAGTAACTATTCATCTTAGTCCAAAACCTGAAGCAGACAGACCGCACTTCGAAGTAAAAAAGGAGATTTTAGTTTTTGAACATACCATACTTGACTGACAGAAAAAGCATGCGTCAACGGTGACGTTTTAGCTGTATTCCAAATAGCAAAAAAAGTACGCGTGAAATGTGTGTGAATGTCGTCGTTCAAAAGAGCTCCATTCATGTCGTAGGTTAGGTATATTCCGGCCACCAAGGAGTTTATTTACCTAGATTATTGTGTGTATGCCATCAATTGTTAATTCATTATATGCGAACGGCCAAGGCATAGGCCAAGGAGTGGAATTCCCTGCCGGCGCGGCGTCTCGTCTTTATTTACCGATTTGTATAATTTAGGAATCTTCAAGACGAGAGTGAATATATATAGACTATTTTGAGCTTGCGTCCTCGGCTGCATCGGCACTTACTCACCAAAACATTGTAATAAAATCAAAAAATGCAGTAGGTAATATATAAGGTCACCTTTGACCACAATTTGCTGGCTCAATCTGTTGAAGTCGTGGTTGGCCGTGCCACAGTATTACCACAGTCTAAGAATCCATACAGTCGTCCAACGCCTATAATAATCGCGTCATCGCCGATTTCACGAGTCACTGATCACAGTACGTAGAAAAATTACTTCAATAGTGTAAAATAGATATTTGAAGGTACCTTAGAACTCTGATCAAGAATCCGTTGTCAGAATCAAAAAATGGCGGCCATTTTGATTTTTTTTTGTTACTGAACCGATTGCTTCCAAAAACGATATCTGAAGTCTCCTGAGGTCACTTATCACGAATCCGTTGTCCAAATTGAAAAAAGTGGCTGGAATTTTGAACTTTTTAGTTACTAAAACAATTGCTACCAAAATTGAGGGATTGCTTCCAAAATTGAGGGTCCCTGAGATAATAACGAAACCGTTTGTCAGAATTAAAGAAAAGTTGCGGCCATTTTTAGTTACTGGACCGATTGCTTCCAAAATTGATATCCGAGGGTCCGTGAGGTCCCAAACGAATCCGTTGTCAGAATTGAAAAAAATGACCGCCATTTTGAACTCTTTAATTACTAGACCATAGACTATGATTTTATTTTGGCATTTTGTGTACTTTGACAGTTTGTGGGAGCGGGGTTTTGCCAAAACCTGGTAAAAACACTCAGGTGTCGATGTGGTAGGACCGTCCTACCATAGCCTGGACAAGGGTTAAATCTAATCCGATAGCAGGATAATTCTTACCTAAGCATTCTCGTTAATAATATATTATAGACATTAACATTACAATAACTTGCCAATTAAATCGTGTAACATATCAAATGAAAGGGCTTTTTGTGAGAATCGTTTTGAAGCGTCGGTGATGGGGTAATGGCAAGGGCCGCTCCTGTCCGGGAGGTCGTGGTTCGAATCCTGACAAGTACCAATGCGTTTTCGAATTTCGATTTCATATGTACGTTTATCCGACGCTCTTACGGCGAAGGAAAACATCGCGAGGAAACCTGCACACGCCTGCGAAGAAACTCGAAGGTTGTGTGTGAAGTCGACCAACACGCAATGGGCCCGCGTGGTCGACTAAGGCCACATTTAAGGCCAAATTTAGGGTAGGCTCGAGCCCCTCGGTGGGGACGTATATGAACTGATATGATGACATTACCAACCTCACGATTATCAAATGAGACGTGCACCGGCAGCATCCGGCCTGGCGGCGTGTTTCAAAATTTTGCGTAGACAAAGAGTCTATTACCATTTTTTGACTTCATTCGTATTCGCATGACATTGAACATGTTATATCAAAGACTAGCCAATTTCAATTTCATTTTATTATATATGTTGTTATAGCGGCGATAGAAATAAACAGTCTGTGAAAATTTCAACTTTATACCTATTGCTGACAGATGGACGGACACACAGCGGAGGCTTGGTAATAGGGTACGGAACCCTATTTTTTTCAGTTGGTATGTAATATTTTAAATTGAAAATCTATGAACATTTGACAAATCCAATTGCACATCTGAAGTGGGTCGACTATTCTTCTTATACTAAAAAAATGGCTGTGATAGAAAGATGGACAGAAACGAAAGATTCTATAATGGTTACATTTTTAGCTTTTGAAGTACGGGACCCAAAAAAGCCTAAAAGATTTTATCTACACTCATGTCGTAAATCCTTCATTTACTTATCACAAACGCTAAGCAAATGATATACCTTTCGATGGAGCCGTGACTAAGGATCCATACAAATTTCATTTCGTTATCGCAAAGTTGTAACAAAATGAAGTTTTTTTTTTAATTTTTACGCAGATGCTTGCTATGCTTGAGCACACTAGCGTGTTTCGGAACGCAACCTTGGCGGCGCGCATGCGCGGTGCGGTATTACTGCAAATGTATTTTCGCGCCATTAACGTTTGTATTTTTCCAGCAGTTTGTATTATACAGGGTTATTGGTAATTAGACCGGATCCTCTTAAGAGGGTATAGGGGCGGTTATTTGGAATAATTTTGACCCCATATTGCATTATCCGAAACTCAACCGTTTTTGAGATATTTGCTTTTTAAGAGTTTTTTTGGAAAAATCAGATTTTCTCCTTCAAAAATTTATAAAAAAATAACTATTCATCCAGATTTCATTTTGTTTACATTTTTAGATAGAGTACATTTTAATTCTTAATATTCAATCATAAAATCATAATATTCTGTATTAATACAGAAAGTACAGGCCACTTCGTAAAAAACAAATCAGATTTTTTGTTAAACTGTCTACTTAAATGTGATTTTTCTCGAAGAAAACCTCTATTAATTGAGTCTGCATGTTATTTGAAAAACATCTACACATTTCTAGCTATCCAACGAGGTAAAAAACATTGCATTTAGTTACAAAATTTCAAAGAAAATGTGAAAACAATAGGCCCAGGTAGTGAATTCCTAGAATGTGGTTTTTGATCCGAGGTCAATAAGCGATACTACTTCAATGCTCCGTATGCTCTGTCTCGCTCTCGCTCACGTTGCTAGCAGATTTGTGTTGTTGTTAAGTCCAGTTTGCTCGTGCGATTCGTACTGTGCAGACGCTTTCCACTATCTTTGGACTTCGGTATCTTTACTTTGTGACTTGGCTTGTAAACGTTTTGTGACTGATTGCATTCCTGACGACTTGGCGTGTATTAAAGGACTTGATTGACGATCAAATTATGGCTGCAGATCCCCGCGTCCAACCTCGTCCTCGAGAGTTTTCAAATGAGGAATATGCGGACATAATGTTTTGCTATGGATATGCCAAAGGTATCTCTACTCGTGCTCGTACGGAGTATCAGTCTCGATTTCCTAGCCGCCGTTTACCCGATGAGAGTGTGTTTGACGGAGTGTATCGGCGACTACGAGAAACCGGTAGCGTTCAGAGAAGACAAATCGATGCTGGCAGACCTCGTGTTTATCGTGTGGAGGAAGAAGAAGATATTCTTCGTTACTTTGAAGAGGATCCAACCACCTCGACCAACATGGTAGCACGACGTCTTGGTATAACCCAATGGAAAGTTTGGCATACAGTGCATGGGGCAGGACTCTACCCATACCATTATACTCCTGTGCAAGTGATAGAAGAAGGAGATCCGGCAAGGAGGATTGATTTTTGCCGATTTATGCTCAACGCGGATACAGAGGACCCTAGTTACTTAAAAAAAATTCTGTGGACAGATGAGGCGAGATTTGACCAGGATGGCATTATAAACTATCATAATATCCACTATTGGGCACCAAAAGCTGACCGTAACCCAAATAAGAAAAGGCCACAAGGATCGCAAAGACGTTTTTCACTTAATGTGTGGATGGGAATTATTGACGACAATTTAATTGGTCCCTATTTCCTGCCCCACCACTTAAATGGCGAAGCCTATGAAAACTTCCTAAGAAATGAAGTTTTTGACCTTCTTAGTGAAGTACCACTAGCAACACGACAAAATATGATGTACCAACATGATGGCTGCCCCGCACACTTCAGAATGAGTGTTCGTGAATGGCTTAACGAACATTTTCCGAACAGATGGATTGGCAGAGGAGGACCTAGCCAGCGAGGAGTCCAGACCTCACCCCTGTCGATTACTACATATGGGGTCACATGAAAACCCTCGTTTATGACGTTTCTCCTTCACCTGTGCCATCGATTGACGAATTAAGACGTCGCATAATAAGTGCAGTCGAAGAAATGAAAACAAACTTGACAACTAGAGTAGTCAAAAGTGAGTTACGCAAACGGATGCGTCTTTGCATAAGGAATAGGGGCACGCACTTTGAGAATGAATTGTAAGTCACTAGAAAAAAAATTGAAAGAAATACCTTGATTCTAAAAACTTCCTTAAATTATTATTTCAACCTCACACCTTTAGTTTCTACTACCCAGTTTTGGTTTTGTCACATTTTCTCTGAAACCATGCCACGAAATGCAGTGTTTTTTACCTCGTTGGATAGCTAGAAATGTGTAAATGTTTTTAAAATAACATGCAGACTCAACTAATAGGGATTTTTTTCGAGAAAAATCACATTTAAGTAGACAGTTTAACAAAAAAATCTGATTTATTTTTTACGAAGTGGCCCTTACTTTCTGTATTGATACAGAATATTATGATTTTATTGTTGAATATTAAGAATTAAAATGTATTCTATCCAAAAATGTAAACAAAACGAAATCTGAATGAATAGTTATTTTTTTATTTATTTTTGAAGGAGGAAAACTGATTTTTCTACAAAAAATCTTAAAAAGCAAATATCTCAAAAACGGTTGAGTTTCGGATAATGCAATATGGGGTCAAAATTATTCCAAATAACCGCCCCTATACCCTCTTAAGAGGATCCGGTCTAATTACCAATAACCCTGTATGTAATTCGTTATTCGTTGTAATAAGTAAGTCGTTATTACAAGTTTTTTTACTAAAAACCCAGTAAAATGTCTGAAACTGATAGTGATATCAAAGACTATAATAATTATCTTTGGTGATATAGACGAAAATTTGACACCCCCGGATACTAATGAAACAGCAACTAAAATGACAAATAATCTTCTATAAACAATGATTACTTTATTTTGTCTTTAATTTAAATTTGTTGTATGAGTGTAGATAAACTATTGTATGCAACTGTACATAATTAGTATTTAACACTCGTGTATACTTTTATGAAACTCGCTGCGCTCGTTTCATAAACCACACTCGTGTTAATAATTACCCCTCATTATGCAACAGTTGCATAAATAGCTATTGTTTCACAGTAAAGCCAAATCACAGCTTTCAAGTACTTACCATTATAGCTTCCGAGTTAACCGCGGTGGACAGACAGGGCGAAACTATTGGTTCCTTGTTTTACTACATCCTTCACCCTAAAATGATGTTTTAAAGTTAACATGACATATTAAAAAAAAAAAAAAAAAAAGGTACTTTTTTCCCCCTTGGACTGCGGAGGAGGGGAGAATGCATTTACGCATACGCAGTAACAGCCAGCTGTACTGGTTATGTGGGACTCACAGCCCTGCGCCTATATGCATACATACCCATTATATACATAAGGTATATATAAATATAAATATGCACAGGCCCAAGACCGCACTACCCACTAAGACTCCCCCTAAGCTTTGGCAGCTGGGCCACCTTAAAAGCACATCGGAGTGACTATAGGGAGGGGGATTACATAGGTACCTACTGTTCAAACTGTACTGGACACAGAAAAATATTTATGTCGATTACATATATTACGATTAATTTTAAATGCTTTGTTATTGATTGTACTGCTTTTTGGCGCGGCATGCAGTACCTACTACGAGACGACGACGACGTGAGCATAGCAAGCACGGACGACTCGGTTGCACACACAAGCAACTGTATGTACCTACTCCATGACACAAGTGCGCGATTGGCACGGCCGCGGCCGGCCCCAGCTGCAGCAGTCTCAAGTCACACCGTGGACACTTCATACAACGGGCCAGAAATTACATTTCAAAAAAGGAATGACGGAACAAACAAAATGACGGCGAAATCCTATACGTTCGACAACTAAACTGTAACCAATATGTGTCAATCTGGGTGACTAGGGGGTTAGGTCGCAATCTAGAGAGCGGAAGGGAGTGTTTATACTGTATGTTAGTACTAATATATATACTTTGCTCAAGTCATTTTTATTATTGTAGTGTGCGTGCGTGCCTACTGACGCGCACACATACAAACCACGCGATGTACCATTGTATGAAGATAACCTACTATTCTTTCTTTTTACTATGTAGGAACAGTCTCTTTGTTTCCCATGGTCCTATTGCTTGGCACTAAAGGGAATTTTTCTCTCCCGTGACTCTACCGGCACCGCAGTCTCTCTTTCGTAACTGTCAGATCCGCCGGGAAAGACGCTTCGCGAGGCTCTTCGACAGTACCATCATCAAACCTATCGAACCTATTATCGCTCGCTGCGCTAGCTCAACTTAGATCCGCCACCCTAGGGACCGGTAGTGCCACGGGAAAGAAAAATTACCTTTGGCACTACTAGGAGTGCCAAGCAGTAGAACCACGGGAAATGAACCCTACATTCGGCATACGGGATGCAGGGCTGCATTCAGTAATACAATTTTATATTTACAAACATCTATATTATCTACACTAGTATATTATCTTAAACTACGCAGTGGCAGCGATGGCCTCGTCCTCGTCGTCACTATCCTCTTGCACTTCCTTGGATAGAGTTTTGTCCACGTACACGAAGGGATCGATCTTGAGCCGCTGTGAGGCCGGCGGGCTCGCTATTACACACCTGCGGACAAAATAATAAATGATATTTTGACCCCTTTTGTAGTGATTGCTCTCCAATATAACGCCAATTTTTATGTTTTTTTTTATTTTGAAATTTATGGCTTCTTTGTTTGTTTTCTCATGAATTATCATGCCGATACCACAGACTAAGAATCCATATAGTCGTCCAACGCCTTTGACAATCGCGTCATCGCCGACATCACCAGTCATTGACCATAGTACCAAGGGTTGTCACAATACTTGACAATAAATTGAGAGAAAATGCCATCACGTAGAAAAATTACTTCAATGGTGTAAAATCGATATTTGAAAGTTCAGGGTCTGTGATCACGAATCAGTTGTCAGAATCAAAAAAATGGCGGCAAATTCGAACTTTTTAGTTACTGAACCGATTGCTTCCAAAATCGATATCTTGAGGTCCTTAATCACGAATCCTATGTCAGAATTGAAAAAAGTGGCCGCCATTTTGAACTTTTTAGTTGCTGGACCCATTGCTTCCAAAATCGATATCTAGGTGCCTGAGGTTCCTAATCACGAATCCATTGTCAGAATTGAAATAAAGTTTGACATTCTGAACTTTTTAGTTACTGGACCATTGCTTCTAAATCGACATCTAAGGGTCCCTGAAGTCTCTAACCACGAATCCGTTGTCAGAGTTAAAAAAAGTGGCCGCCATTTTGAATTTTTTAGTAACTGGACAGATTGCTTCCAAAAACGATATCTGAGGAAGTCCATAATCACGAATCCGTTGACAGAATTGAAAAAAGTGGCCGCCATTTTGAACTTTCAGTTACTGGACCGATTGCTTCCAAAATCAATATCTGAGGGTCCCCGAGGTCTCTTATCATGAATCCGTTGTCAGAACTGAAAAATTGGCCGCCATTTTGAACTTTATACGAATTAAAAACGATGTCCCTGAAGTCCCTAATCACGAATCCGTCGTCAGAATTGAAAAAAGTTTTAGTTACTTTTAGTTACTGGACTGATTGCTTCCAAAATTCAGTTCTGACACCGGATTCGTGATAAGGGACTTCAGGGACCCTCAGATATCAATTTTGGAAACAATCGGTCTAGTAACAAAATAAATCAAAATGGCGGCCACATTTTTCAATTCTGACAACGGATTCGTGATAAGGGACCTCAGGGACCCTCAGATATCGATTTTGGAAGCAATCGGTCTAGTAACTAAAAAGTTCAAAATGGCGGTCACTTATTTAATTCTGACAACGGTTTCGTGATAAGGGACCTCAGGGACCCTCAGATATCGATTTTGGAAGCAATCGGTCTAGTAACTAAAAAGTTCAAAATGGCGGTCACTTATTAAATTCTGACAAGGGTTTCGTGATAAGGGACCTCAGGGACCCTCAGATATCGATTTTGGAAGCAATCGGTCTAGTAACTAAAAAGTTCAAAATGGCGGTCACTTATTAAATTCTGACAACGGTTTCGTGATAAGGGACCTCAGGGACCCTCAGATATCGATTTTGGAAGCAATCGGTCTAGTAACTGAAAAGTTCAAAATGGCGACCACTTTTCAATTGTAACAACGCATTAAAGTATATAATATGTCATATTCGTAAAAATACCCCAAATATACCTATAAAATGATCCATATCAGTAACTTCAAGGCGAGAGTGAATAGGCATTATTAGAGTTTGCGTGTACCATCCTCGATTACATCGTCACTACCATTAGGTGAGATTAATTTTAATTTAATTAATGATAATTATTATTCATTTTATTTTTTTAAAGTATCGATTTTGCTACAATATAATAATTAGTATTATATTAATATTTATAGTAAATATAAAAAAAAGTTACAATTAATGCATTTCCGTCATTTTTTAAAATTATGAACCAAAAAAAATCAAAAGATGAATATGAGCCGTGCATGAATGATTGATAACAAAAATGCGACGTGACGACCCTCAAATAATGAGCCCACCGCACTAAACAAACGGTGACAATGGTCTAGTGGGTCGTACCCACCCCTCAATCCCCGCACGATTGCCCTGTTTGGACGTCTCCGTTGGACAACTGTATGGATTCTTAGACTGTGCGATACCTTATTTAAAAATTTATTCACAATTGGTAAGCCCTTGGCATCATCTCACCTGATAATAAGTGACGATGATGCCGAAGATGAAAGCGGACTTACAACGCAATGGGGAACTGGATATCTTATCTTAAAGCCGGAACACATCTATTACATAATTTTCCGTATACATATTAAAAAACCGTCAGACTCGCGCTAAGAAGGTTCCGGAGAGTTACGAACCACCACACCTCTCCACATAACTATGACAATGATTCACATAACAAACAAAAGACATCAGCGCGAGCATCAGAAACAATAGGTTTTTTTTTTCATTCAACTATGTTCACGCGAGCGAAGCCGCTGGCAAAAGCTAGTAATCTATATGTCTATATAAAAATGAATCCTTGTTTCCCATAGTCACGCCGTAACTCGAGAACGACTTTAGGTAGCGATTTCTAATACTTTGTGAAATGTTCTTACAAAAAGAAAAATTAAGAAAAAGTGTTGTGTAGTGTAGTAAAGAATAGAGTTTCTAAGGCGTTTCGAAGTTCGCCAAGTCAGCTAGAAGTTTTATAAAACACTAGATTTTGCCCGCGGCTTCGCCCGCGTAGACATCGTTGAAATGACTGTCGTAGAGGGTGCGCGGTGTGCGAGCCGCAAGTGGCTCGCAAGCGTGGACTTAATTCTTTCCGGATCCCTCGGGAACTATGTCAGGGTATGCTTATTAGTAAATCATGTCATTTCCCACCCCCTCAACCATCTCTGTGCAAAAAATCACAACAATCCCAATGGATTTCCAAAAATTTCCCAACAATTTCCATTGCGATGTTAAAGAAATTAACCAAAAAAAGAGTATTTTATCAGTTTCCTCAGGAACTGCATCGGACTATGCTATTTTCACGGAATAAGAAATACCTTATGTCCTTCCCAGTGACACAGGCTACCTGCATGCCAAATTTCAACAAGGTTGGTCGAGGTGTTGAAGCGTGAAAAGGTAACACACAAACACATTTCTAATATTAGTAAAGATTGGCGCCGACTCAAAATTGTTTAGGTGTTTACATTAGTGTAGGAGCTTCATCATCATCATATCAGCTTACATACGTCCCCACCGAGGGGCTCGAGCCTACCCCATTGCCCCACTACCCTACATGCATGCCAAATTTCATTAAGATTGGTCAAGGCGTTGAAGCGTTAAAAGGTAACAAACAATCAAACACATTTTCACATTTAAATAAATAAATAAATATTCTGGGACAAATCACACATGGTCATCTGGCCCCAGAGACTGATATACATACTTATATACGTTTAAATACATACATATATAGATATTTAACACCCAGACACAGAGCAAACAAATTTGCTCTTCACACAAATGTTTGCCCTGGGTGGGGATCGAACCCACGACTCTCGGATCAGTAGTCAAGAGCACTAACCACTGAGCCACCGAGTCAGTCAAAATTTATAATATTAGTAAGGATAAAAATCTATAATCAAAAATCAAATTCTCCTGCATAAAAAAAAATGTTCTGAATTTGACGTACCAAATTCTGAAATGGGTACCAGACCACAAGTAAAGGAGTATTCACTTCAAAAATAAAATAAAAGCCAGTGCAAATGCGATACATACTTTGTAATGAACAAGCCTTCTCTCTTTGGCCGAACTCCTTGCAGATCCTTTAACAATGCTTCTATGTTTTCTACCACTTGCTTCACCTCCATGTTTAACTGGAAAAATGATTAAATAATATTAATATTTGTGTTTCATAAAGCATCCGTGTGTTTGCCTACGCGATCGAATCAAAAATGTGGAGATTCGCAGGAGAACTAAAGTAACCGACGCGACGTAGCTCACAGAATCGCTAAACTGAAGTAGAAGAGATGGCCATTGGGGCAGTAAAGTTCTCGAGTGGCGACCGCGCAACAGAAAACGTAGCGTAGGCAGGGCTCCCACGCGGTGGACCGACGACCTGGTGAAGATCGCGGGAAGCCGCTGGATGCGGGCAGCGCAGGACAGGTCGTCGTGGACTCGGGTTTCTTCGCCAACTCGGGAAGGTCAGGGCATACTACACACACGGGGTCAAGTCCGGGTTGGTGGAGATTACAGTTTCAAGTTTTCAAGACGCCTCTAAGGCCCTCGATACGGCTTATGTAAATGACTGCAATCTAGTGATAACAGGCATAGGCTGCCTCTAGTCTGTACGCACCTTAAAACCGCTTTTACTATGTCGGCAGATGCTTGTTTATTATTATTCACAATTGGTCAGTCCTTGACTTTATCTCCCCTGATGGTAAGTGACGATGACGCCAAAGATGGAAGCGGGCTTACGAAGATTCCCCAACGTAATAGGCATCTGGCTATCTTATCTTCAAGCCGAAACAAATCAGTTAACAAGATTGGCAGCAAGATTTAGGTAAGATGGTGGTATCTAGCCATCGAGCTTAAAAATGCCCTTCCACTAACCAAACCGAGTTACAAAGTAAGACTCCACCAGGAATCGAACCCGCGACCCCTGATTAAGCTAACGGACTTAACCTGTACACCATGGAGGCGATTGGAAAGGCTTATGCCGCAGTATTAGCATCGTTGCACGTTGAAATTAGAATAAAATGTTAAATGAATAAGTTTTTATGCTTTTGTAGGAGAAATGCTATTTAGTGAACCATCATATCGGTCGAGGGGCTCGAGCCTACCCTGAATTAGGGCGATCAGGCCTTAGTCGACCACGCGGGCCCAGTGCGGGTTGGTCGACTTCACACACAACCTGCGAGTTTCTTCGCATTTGTGTGCAGGTTTCCTCACGATGTTTTCCTTCACCGTTAAAGCAATCGGTAAGAATATATACGTAACTCTTTGAAAAACTCATTGGTATGTACATTGGCCGTCCAGATTTGAACCCAATTTAGTGAATAATATTTTTTAATTTATTTTAAACACCGTCTAATACGTGCAAATACCCTATTGTCCCGAACGGCGACTAGGGCAATGTGGGCTCGACGTCCTCCGATTGCCCTGTCAAGATGTCTCCGTTGGACGACTGTGTGGATTCATTACACTGTGACATGAGTAAGGTGTCGCGCGCAGGGCTATTATCAGCTGTTAGACTATGTCCCTGGTCCGGGGGGCCTTGGTCCTTACATCAAATCTACAGTCTATTTCACCTAGCAAAGCGGGGCTGACAGTTAGCTAAACAACGACTATTTTTTCATTGAATTTATTTTAAACTAGTTTCCGGCTAAGCGACTTTCCACGCGTTTTATTACCCATCATCATATCAGCCAAAGGACGACCACTGTTGGACATAGGCCTCCCCCAAGGACTTCCACGACGACCGGTTCCGATGCGCTGCCCGCATCCAGCGGCTTCCCGCGACCTTCACCAGGTCATCGGTCCACCGAGTGGGAGGCCTTCCTACGCTACGTTTTCCGGTGCGCGGTCGCCACTCGAGAACTTTACTGCCCCAACGGTTATCTGTTCTACGAGCTATGTGACCCGCCCATTGCCACTTAAGTTTAGCAATTCTGAAAGCTATGTCGGTTACTTTGGTTCTCCTACGGATCTCCTCGTTTCTGATTCGATCACGCAGAGAAACTCGAGGCATAGCACGCTTCATTGCTTTTTGGATAAACTTGAGCCTACTTATGAGGCCCATAGTAAGCGACCATGTCTCAAATCCGTATGTCATCACTGGCAACACACACTGGTCTTAAGACAGTGCTTTGTTTTATTCCCCATTCCATGGGGGTTTCGAAAAATTTGACCTTATACCTTGACTACTTCACCCCCGACAGTAAAACTTGAATAACTTGAAAACCAATCTATCGGTTCTATATTATTTTGATTTAGTTTTGTAGACTTATTTATTGTGCTACCTATGAGTACATGTCACATAATGTTTGCCTATTACGTGACATCACTTCTTTAACCGACTTCAAAAAAGGGGGAGGTTTCTCAATTCGACCGTATATATATAACTAGCTGATTCCCGCGGCTTCACCCGCGTGGACCACATTTCTATGACTTTTCGAGGGTGCGCAGTGCGCGAGCCGCAAGCGGCTCGCGAGCGTGGTAAAAAGTAGCCTATGTCTGAATCCAGGTCCTAATCTGTCTACCTACCAAATTTCAGCCAAATCCGTTCAGTAGTTTTTGCGGGAAAGCGTAACAGACAGACAGAGTTACTTTCACATTTATAATATTAGTAGGGATTTATGTGTGTTCGCGGATAACTTCGTTTATGAACCGATTTTAATGATTCTTTTTTTGTTGGAAAGGAGATATCCAAGAATGGTACCATGATAAGGAAACCAGGATCTGATGATGGCATCCTAGAGAAATCGAGATTGCTGTTTGAAGTCCCTTTTCTTTCATAATTATGTGCATAAGCAGCTTTTTATATTGCTTTAGCCCAGGCTCCTCGGAGCACAGTTTGAGTATGGCTGGTTTAGATCATAGTTTGGTAAAAACAAAACCTTTAAAATGTCACAACTGTCATGCAGCTCCTTACGCGAAACAGACTCCATGTAAAGTAGTGGACTCACCCTGCCTACAGGAATCTCAACATGTCCAAAGCTCTCCTGATGTTCATCCTTCACCACTCTGTACTGGACGCCGGCTGCGAACTTCTTGACCAGTCCTACGATGTCAGGGTCCAGGGTTCCGGTCCTGACGGTGGGGAAACGCCTCTTGAGGAGACCCCGGATTGGGACCAGGTCTGTGATGACTCCGGGGTGGGCTATTATGTAATCGTAGTCCCCTGGTTTGATCTCGCCTTCCTGTGAACGGATAATAAGGTAGGGATACATCCTTACAAATGAATATTAATTCTATGGTGTAGGTGTATCTGTGTGTTTGTTACTCTCCTAAGATTAAACTACGGAACCGATTTCAGTGAAAATTGGCACAAAGCTACAGTAAGGGGCGTAGAAAAACATAGGGTACTTTTTAGTTCGGGAAAAATACATAGTTCCCGAGGGATAAGGAAACACTTATTTCAGACTTTGGCAGGTCAGTATGGACCATGGACACAATGGCCCTTAAACTTACTTGCGAAAGCGCATAAGTTATAAAACTGTATCCAAGTGGGCGAAGCCGCGGACAATAGCTAAAACATACATAAATATTGGATATACACAGTTTTACGAAAGAAGGTGTGCTATAGAGACAACTTTGCAAAACTAACCAAGAACAGGATATAAATATAAAACAGTAACTACAAGTCATTATTTATCTATTTTTGCAATCAGACTACACTTAGTTAAAGAGATCATCATCATATCAGCCGAAGGACGTCCACTGCTGGCCTAGGCCAAGGATTACCACGACGACCGGTTCTGCGCTGCCCGCATTTAGCGGCTTCCCGCGACCTTTACTAGGTCATCGGTCCGACGAGTAGGAGCCCTGCGCTACGTATTCCGATGCGCGGTAGCTACTCGAAAACTTTACTACCCCAACGGCCATCTGTTCTACAGAGCTATGTGCTCTGCTCACAGCCACTTAAGTTGAGCGATTCTGTGATCTATGTCGATTACTTTGGTTCTCCTAAGGATCTCCTAGTTTCTGATTCGATCACGCAGGGAAAGAAAAGAGATAAATCTGTTATTACTTATTCATCACATCAAATCAGCTCATATACGTCCTCACCGAGAGGTTCGAGCCTACCCTGCATTAGGGCGATCGGGCCTTAGTCGACCACGCGGGCCCAGTGCGGGTTGGTCGACTTCACACACAACTTCCGAGTTTCTTCGCAGGCGTATGCAGGTTTCCTTACGATGTTTTCCTTCACCGTATAAGAGCGTCGGATAAACGTACATATGAAATCGAAATTCGAAAACACATTGGTACGTGGCAGGATCGAACCACGACCTCCCGGACAGGAGATAGCGGCCCTTGCCATTACGCTACCAACGCTCTTATTATTACACACCATAAAATGCAAAAGGAAACTGACCTAAAAATTAGTGTTTTTAGAACGGAATACAGTAAAAAAGCTTTCAGATCCTGAGAACTGACCTGTATCTTCTTAACGAGGTCGGAGCCCCCCACCAGTGCGGCGCCGGCAGCCTCCACTTCCTTAACAAGCTCCTGGCCCTTGCAGAACACCAGGATACTCCTCTCCTCGTCCCGTGGGAAGAAGTGCGGGAGTAAAGTCAGGCGCGTAAAGTTGTCCAAGTAGCGGTTCTATGGGAGGAACAATGAGAGTCAATAATAAGAACAAAATTATCAAGAATATTAAAAGTTTAATGACTAACTGAACGACAAAGCACAGTCTAAACAGCTGAATACAGAAACAATAAATTTCAAGGCGAGAGTGAATGAGCATTATTTGAGTTTGAGTGTACCATCCTTGACTACATCGTCACTTACCATCAGGTGAGATATAGTCAAACGCACTCAAATTTTTGATAAAAAAACATTTAAAAAAAACTCAATTTTCCTTGGGATTTTTTGTAAATCAAACAAAACGCGTTAATTAGGGCGTTAAATTTTGAATGGAAAATTGTATTGCCAAAACCATCCAATATATTTAATAATTAATGTCACAGACAGTCCGCTCTGCAGAGGTTGAGAATGAAGCTTGAGCCTCTGTGGTGAAATGGTTAGTCCATTCGCTTCACACCAGGAGGTCGCAGGTTCGATTCCCGGCGGGGTCAACTTTGTAACTCAGTTTAATTGTTGGTAGGGCATTTTCATAGCCCGCCTGGCTAGCTACCACCATCTTGTCTAAGTCTTGCCACCAAACATCAGTGTTAACAGCATTGATGTGTTCCGGCTTGAAGATAAGATAGCCAGATCCCCATTGCGTTGGGGAATCTTGGTAAGCCCGCTTCCATCTTCGGCATCATCGTCACTTACCATCAGGTGACATGATGCCAAGGGCTTATCAATTTTGGATAAAAAAATAATAGTCAGTCACGTGATCCAGGAATGCAGTGGTCTGAGCGAGCACCAGGCACCAGCAGCCCCTCAATGTCACACTGTAAGGAGCTGGGTTGATTGAACGCCAGGCTCCCTTGAAACTCTATTGTAGATGAAATTGCCTAATTTTTGGTGCGAAAGTAGTTCTAACTTTAGAATTTTCCCGAGTACTTTATTTAGTCCTACCCTACTACGAGGGCGGTTTGATAAGTCCATGACTTTGGAAAGAAGAAACACTCTTTTTACATGTATATATTTTTATTTTTCTACATAATCACCTTTCAACTCTACGCACTTAGTCCAGCGATGTTCCAACCTCTTACACCCATCAAAAAAATATTTTTTGACAAACCCTGAAAAATAGGCCTCAGTTTCGGCTACCACCTTCGTTTGACGAAAATCTTTGCCCGCCATGCCATTTCTTCATGTTTGGGAAGAGGAAAAAGTCACGGGGGGCTAAATCTGGCGAATACGGAGGGTGTGGCAATAATTCGTATCCTAATTCGACAATTTTTGATGTCGCGATTGCAGACGTGTGGGCCGGTGCATTATCCTGATGAAATATAATTTTTTTCTTTGCTAAATGCGGTCGCTTCTTGATCAACTTTTCATTGAATCTATCTAACATAGCAGCATAGTAAGCTCCGGTTATTGTCTTGCCTTTATCCAAAAATTCGATGTAAATAACGCCTTGGCTGTCCCAAAAGACTGTGGCCATCACTTTACCAGCCGAGCAAACAGTTTTTGCCTTCTTTGGGGCACGTTCCCCGGTAGAAGTCCATTACTTCGACCAGGCCCGGACTGGGACCCGAAACCGGCCCGGGCATTTTAAAGACGGTCGGCCCTTTACCCTCAAGAGAAAGGAAAATTACCTTCTCATGAAAATTTCCAATCATATATTTTCAATTTTAACAATTAAAGACTTCCGAAGAGGCTCACTACTCTCGGCTACTTTATCAATAATGTCTTCGCTATCCAAGTTCATGAATCTTTTTCTACCGTCATTAACATAAATTATTATTTAAATTATCAGAAGATAAGGTACTATTCATGCGATTTTTGATAATTTTTAGGGTAGAAAAGGATCTTTCACGTACGTGTAGGCGTTGGTCAAAAGATTGTATCTATGCAAAATTTTAAAGCAGCAAATGGCGCAATTTTTACATGCACGGCGTGTCATATATAGTACAAATCTTTCTT
Organism: Coleophora flavipennella; assembly: GCA_947284805.1. Lineage (NCBI taxonomy): Eukaryota > Metazoa > Arthropoda > Insecta > Lepidoptera > Coleophoridae > Coleophora > Coleophora flavipennella. The sequence continues at coordinate 2,976,862 of OX369257.1, forward strand.
CATCATGGTTTTCTATTTGTAAAGGCATTTCATCGTTGACTTCTTGACCTTCTTCACTTTTACTCTCTTCTATGAATATTTTATAATCTTCTTATTCAGTGGTTTTAAGTTTATCCTAATGCAATGCCAAATTTTTCAATTAAATCCGAAAACTTCCACCTGTAGCTGTCTTATCAAATTTCAATAAATTACTACTTAACTCATCTAGTTCACCGGATTAAAGTTCATTATATTACGTATTTCGGGGAAACGTTTCTGATCTAGACACGAGAAATCAGCGTACAGTTTTCCATTTGTAAGAAAACGGCAACCCATGCTTTGGGAACTGTGTTAAAAATAATGTTATGAACATTGACCTTGTATGCATGTATTTTATATCCAAGTATTTAACCTTTTCAATTACCCCTAGAACACAGCCTCCTGATTCCCTTAATATTTAACAGCTCACTGCTCTATCTGTTGTAATGTCTCTTCATGTAGCTACCCTAAACTAAAAACGGTCTATAATATAAAATATCTGGGTGTTATTCTCAATAATTATATCACTTTCAAACCACATATTAACAAACATACGCAAAGAGTTAGAAAACTCACGCCTCTATTCAGAAATATTCGATCGGTAGCTGATAGTAAAATAGTTAAAATGTTGTACAACGCTCTCCGCAGATCAATCTTGAGCTATTACATCTCTTCATGGGGAGGTGTTTACAAAGCCAATCTATTATAGATTAAAAGAGCCCAAAGATTGATCCTTAAAGTTGCTACATTTTAAAAACCATTATTATCCCACTGACATCCAGTGTCAAGTACTCACGGTTAGACAATTGTTCATCTATAAAGTAATCTTATCTAGACATAAGTCTATTGCATTTAATCTTGACCAACTTGAAACTAGAGGAGTAGACATGATCTTTAGACTGCAATTCTTTAGGACCACCCTAGCTCAACAACATTTGTGTTTTCTAGAAAACTACACTCGAGAGCGATGAATCCGGGTCACTTAAAGAATCCCAAAAATCTCGGAAACTAAGAAGGCTAGCTTCGTGAAATAGATTGTGTTTAATAGACACTTTAATACCCCTTATATGAAAGTAATAAAATTTACGAGTCACTACATTTTATTTACAAAAAAATACATAAATAAAAAAAAACTGCTGATCTCGCCTTAAAACAAAAATAGGAAACATGACATTTTTGAACATCATTACGATTTACTTGAATTTTAATACTTCGTATTGCCTCCTCGTGCTTCCATCACTGTGTTTACGCAGTTTGGCATGCTGTACACCAAGTTCTTTATACGATTTTGGGGAATATTCTCCCATTCTATTTTAAACTTGACATCTTATTAATTATTATCAATAACTTAATTTAATGTGTAAGTGCTTTGGTTTAAACTGTAAACTTACATTGTGACTGAATAAATAAATAAATAAATTCCTCTGTGAGAGCAATTTTGAGCTCACGAAGCGTGATTGGGGGAGGGCTTCTTTGTTTTACGCATCTCCCTAGCTCGTCCCAAGCATGTTCGATCGGGTTGATATCCGGGCTGCGTGCTGGCCACTCCATACGAGTAATGTTCATCTTTTGAAGTTAGTCATTCACAATCCAACTCGTATGAGGCCGGGCATTGTCATGCATAAAAATAGCATCCTCACCCAAATTGACCATAAATGGACCAACGTGTTCATTGAGGATTTCTTCCACATATCTTTCGCTAGTTAAAGATCCGTTTTCTATGAGCACCAGTTCTGTGCGACTCTCAGAAGAAATTCCGGCCCACACATAGGCTACTTTTTCTTCGATGCATGCTAGCTTGAATCTTTTCCCTGGTCTTCTATACACTCTGTGTCTTCCATCGTGCTTGTAGAGCTTAAATTTTGATTCGTCGGAGAACATAACTTTTGACCAATCTCTAATACTCCAATTTAAGTGGTTCTGGGCATATCTTAGTCTTGAAATACGATGCCCACGCTCCAGTTTAGGGCCGTTTGCAGGTCTAAGTGGTTTCAAGTTAGCTTCAGCAAGTCGTCGCCTTACTGTCCATGCGCTTGGGTTACTTCCTCCGAGGCGTCGAAACTGATTTGTAAGTTCAGTTCCTGTGAGAAAGCGATTACGAAGCATTGTGTTCATCAAGTATCGATCTTCTCGTGCTGTGGTACACTTGGTTCTGCCTGTTCCTGGTCTGCGTAGGTTAGAACCAGTTTCCTCGTAACGTTGGAGAACTCTTTGTACTGTTGAGAGCGACACACCGACAGTCGTGGCTGTATCGCGCTGACCCCGGCCGTTTTCCAGCATTGTGAGTATTCTGGTGCATTCTTCAGGTGTAAGCGACATGATTACTGCTTGAATAATAAATATTGAACACTATCAACATGGTTTATGTACCCACTTAAATGACAGATTAGAAACAAAAGCAGAAACAAATGTAGTAATTTCGTAGTTCCATCTTCGAAAGTCTCCCTTTTTCAAATTTGATTTTTTTATGACATAACTTTACAATAACTAAGAAGTTTTAATGACTTTATTTAAAGAGTATTAAATTGTCTATTAAACACAATTTATTTCATTAAGCTAGCCTTCTTAGTTTCCGAGATTTTTAGAATTCTTTAAGTGACCCGGATTCATCGCTCTCGAGTGTATTTGTCTATCAAAATATCTAAAATCATGAAAATTTGTGACCTAAGTTCTTACAGATGTAAAACTACTATCACTGCTTGGTTGTTGACTCTTGACTACTCTGAAATGGAAAAAAATATCCAAATATAATCATATATGTTTTTTTCTCACACCCACAAACAAACTGACGCACACACACACACACATACTCACGCAAGCGCAGCTTAACCTTCTAATATCTTTATTTTTTTTTATTGTGTTTATTTTTTTACTCCTACTTCACTTTTCATGTTTTGTTCTTGTATACCGAGGGGGGGCCAGGTGACCATACTAAAAGATTTACATCTTTCTTTAGGCGCCAGTCTCTCACCAACATATTTTTGTATTTAATTTTTTTTCTTTTCATTCATGTCAGCTCATAAATGTCCCCACCGAGGGGGTCGAGCCTGCCCTGAATTAGGGCGATGGGGCCTTAGTAGACCATGCGGGCCCAGTGCGGGTTGGTCGACTTCACACACAACCTGCGAGGCGTGTGTGTAAAAATATCGTGTCCTCACGATGATTTCCTACACCGTAAGAGCGTCGGATAAGCGTACATATGAAATCTAAATTTGAAATCACATTGGTACGTGGCAGGTTCGAACTACGACCTCCCGGACAGAAGGCGGCGGCCCTAGCCATAACGCCACCGACGCTTTTATTTACCATACTTTGTAAATATGTTTGTGGAAAGAAAATCAAAATAAATAAATAATTACTAGAGATAGAGCCCAACGAGATAACGTAAATTGAATTAGGTCCTCGACTTGACCACAGTATATATATTAGTACTGAACTTGACGATAGAGGACGTTATTCTAATCGATGATTTTTTTATATAGCAAAATGAAGTCGACCGCCAATTGACCACACCGGCCCATTGGGCATCCGGCCCATCGGGCATTTGCCCGATTTGCCCATATGGCCAATCCGGGCCTGACTTCGACTGTTGCTTAGTCTCTGGTGTATAATGATGGACCCACGTTTCGTCAACTGTTATGTACCGACGCATAAACTCACTCGGATTGCGATTAAACATGGCTATATGCATTCCTCAGAAGCTGTTAAACGATTTCGTTTCTGGTCGCCTGTTAGTAAACGCGGCACCCATCTTGCAGAAAGCTTTTTCATGCCCAGAAAATCATGCAAAATATAAAAAATTATTTCAGTCGAGATGTGCACAGCATCACTTATTTCGCGTATCTTCGCTAGACGGTCTGCCAAAACAATATTATGTATTTTATTAACCATGCCCTCCGTAGTGACCTCAATCGGCCTTCCTGGGCGCTCTGCGTCATTAGTAGTAGTAAGTCCACAACGAAATTCAGTGAACCACTTATGTACCATCCTATGAGAAGGCGCAGGATCACCATAATACTTTTTCAATTTGTCTTCGGTCTGCTTAATAGTTTTACCACGTAAAAAATAGTATTTAATTAGCACTCGAAACTCGCTTTTCTCCATTTTCAAAGAAAACTTAGTAGTCGCCTAACTTTTTTGTTTCTAAAAAGCTTGTTTTCGCGCCAAATTTGAAAAAAGAACGGCATGCGCTTCGTAGTGAGTTTCCAAATATGAGACAAAAAAAAAAATTAAAAAAGTCTTTATTTAACCTTAAAGTCATTGAGTTGTCAAACTGCCCTCGTAATGTTATAAATGCGAAAGTTTGTATGTATGGATGTTTGATACAACTTGGTACACATATAGGTTAGATTCTGCAATAGAACATAGGCTACTTTTTACCCCGGGCAAACGTCTTATTCCCACGGGCAAATAGAAAACAACGCGGGCGTAGCCGCGGGAGGACGGCTAGTACTTTATAAATTTCTGTCGGACCATCTTTTATTTTTAACGAGCTTTTGCCCGCATGCGTGGACATCGTTTTTGTGACTGACTTAGAGGGTGCGCGGTGCGCGAGCCGAAGCGGCTCGCGAGCGTGGATATAAATTTTCTCCAGATCCCTCGGGAACTATGTCAGGATATGCTTATTAGTAAAACGTGTCATTTCCCACCCCCTCAACCATCTCTGTGCAAAAAATCACATAATCCATTGTTCCGTTGCGATATTAAATAAATTAACCAAAAAAGATTATATTTTCAGTTCCCTAGGGAATTGCATCGGGCTTTGCTATTTTTACGGGATAAAAAGGAGCCTATGTCATTCCTTGTGACACCAGGCTACCTGCATGCCAAATTTCATTAAGATTGGTCAAGGCGTTGAAGCATGAAAAGGTAACAAACAAACACATTTTCACATTTATAATATTATAGTAAGGATTGTATCACAAGTGAGGGATTTGTGTTGGTTGGTAATTATTTGAAGTGTATATTTATGCACATTTAAACACATACATATTACATCAAAATTTCTGTGATTTAAAAAAATGTCTGTTATGTATATACACATCTTCTGCCATTCTTTTGCAAAGGTCTGCTGGAAGAAATTTCTCATAGAAATAAGCTATACCTTTTGTATGTTCTTATCTAGTTTTATGTTTGTTTATCCCTATTTCTGTGTACGATAAATTGTAAATAAATAAATAAAATAGATGTTCAACACCTAGACAAAGTGCAAAGAAACCTGCTTGTTACACGAATATTTGCCCCGGTTGGGAATCGAACCAGCGACCCCTTGCCCTGCAGGCAGAATTGCTGATCACTTCGTCATGTTTAGGGAAGACCTTTGAAATCGCAATCACAAATAAACTAAAATAGTCTACTGATTTCAATGCTTATTCGTTTAGTTATCTGTTGGTTATTATTTTCTATTCGTACCTTCTTAGCAGACTCCATGTTAAACTCAACATTTGCAAACACCAAAGCATCAGGAACGTTGTACATAGTGGGATGGTGCGTTTGCTGGTGCAGACGTATGGCCTCCTCTGCCGTGTACACGGGCCATTGGTAGTACTTCAGGGGGAATACGTCGTCTTTGGATATCTGCTTGGTTGAGTCGTCTCGGTGACGGTTGATTTTTATTTTGGCTAGTCTGCAAATATGGTGAACAAATAATATTTAGTTTTTGATCTGGGTGTATTTATGGAAAATCTGTTAAGATTCCTACAGTAATAATCTCAACGACCCTGACATACATTAAAAAGCATATTAGGTAGTAGCAATCTGGATTTGGCCTATGCGTGTGTGGAGTAATTATATCCTAAATTCCCCAATTAATTATAGTACAATCATGAAAATAAAAATTATTATTATTATTATATCAGCTCATATACTTCCCCACCTAGGGGCTCGAGCTTACCCTGAATTAGGGCGATTAGGCCTTAGTCGACCACGCGGGCCCAGTGCGGTTGGTCGACTTCACACACAACCTTCGAGTTTCTTCGCAGGCCTGTGCAGTTTTCCTCACGATGTTTTCCTTCACTGTTAAAGCAATCGGTAATGATATGTACGTAAGTTTTTGAAAATAAAAATAAAATTAAAAATTGGCATTGTTATAAAAAAAATGGCCGTTGCGCGGTCGCCACTCGAGAACTTTAATACCCTAAAGTTCTCTAGTGGCGACCGCGCACCGGAAAACGTAGCGTAGGCAGGCCTCCCACTCGGTGGACTGATGACTTGGTAAAGGTCACGGGAAGCCACTGGATGCGGGCAGCGCAAAACCGGTCGTCGTGGAAATCCTTGGGGGAGGCCTATGTCCAGCAGCAGTGGACGTAGTTTAGCTGATATGATAATTTTTTTTTCTTTATAAATGTTAACGATATTCTATGGTGGCTCTGGCGATAATTATTAGAGTTAAGATAATTTCATCTCATCATATCAGCTCATATACGTCCCCACCGAGGGGCTTCAGCCTATAATTAGGGTGATCGGGCCTTGGTCGATCACGCGGGCCCAGTGCGGGTTGGTCGACTTCACACACAACCTTCGAATTTCTTCACAGGTGTGTGCAGGTTTCCTCACGATGTTTTTCTTCACCGTAAGAGCGTCGGATAAACGTACATATGAAATCGAAATTCGAAAACACATTGGTACGTGGCAGGGTTTAAGCCACGACATCCCAGACCGGAGGTAGCAGCCCTTGCCATTACGCCACCAACGCTCTTTATATATATGAAGATAATTTATACGATAAATACATAGAATTTAACTAAATCCAAAATCTTTGACTGATGTCTGGGAAGAGACCTGTGACCTGTGCCCCAAGATTGGGGACTTTTATGAGTTGTTAAGGAATAGTTAAATAAAATAAACTTTTACAAAAAAAATAATTGTGTCCGAAATAAATTGAATTAAATTTACTTGTCCTTCCCACGCTGGTTGTGTGGAATGAACCCAACTTTGGTCACTTCCACCTTGACCTTTTTGGCGCGGGCCTTCGCCCTGGTTCCTTTACGAGCTGCATAGAAAGCTGATGCTGTGTGGATTTGTCTCTGAAAAACATGTATTAAACAATTTAGTGCAGCATACTTTAGTGTGAACTTGGATTATTTTTATAAACATTAAAACAGAGTAAACATTAACTATAAAATATAAAAGTAATATAAGTACCTGTAGTTTTTTTTAAGGATCAGTATGGGGAAATTCTAAACTATAAGAGATAGAGAAAAACGCTCTTGACTGACTTGGTGGCTCAGTGGTTAGTGCCCTTGACTACTGATCCGAGGGTTGTGGGTTCGATCCCCACCCAGGGCAAGCATTTGTGTGATGAGCAGATTTGTTTGCTCTGTGTCTGGGTGTTAAATATATCTAAATATGTATGTATTTAAACGTATATAAGTATGTATATCAGTCTCTGGTAACCCTTATCACAGGGAATCCTACTTTGGGGCCAGATGACCATGTGTGATTTGTCCCAGAATATTTATTTATTTATTTTATTATTTAACTATGATCCCAATTGAGGAGAAAATAAAAATGGGGTTTTAAAAAATTAAAAAATCTTGATAGGTTGGGAGATATGGCTTATAGTAAAAAAAATTTTTTTGTTGCTTCGATTGTATATCATTATACAAACCAAAAATTGTACTGAGACTATAGGTCTAAAGTTGCAAGAAGTTGTTGAATATTTTTTTTATTTATTTATTTATATTAGGATGGATAATTGAAATGAAACGAACCCAAAAATCTGCCACTTGCCTTAGTCCCAAGAAACTAAATTTATCTTAATAATTGTTCAAAATGTGCTCTACTTTCTCTTAAGCACAGTCGACTTCGGCGAAGCACTCCCCGAGTTGCATTTCTCAATAAAATGTATGGTATTGTGTATAGTGATTTTTGTACAATTAATTTTTTAAGTGACCCTATACAAAAAATCCATAGCGTTAGATTAGGTGACCGCGCTGGACACTGAACTTTGCCATAGGTACCTATCAACGTGTTCCCAAACCTTTTGTTGAGGTAATTTTGTGCAAGGCGACTATTGTGCGCAGGGGCTCCATTTTGTTTGTGAGGCTTCGTGAAGCTTCTGTACCTCAGTAAATTATTCAACATTGTGGTTAAAGTAAGGCAACTTTTTCTTCAGGGGGGAATTCATTACGATACCAGTCATTTGCCAATGTTTGGTTACTTAAATGATACTCTCTCAATAAATCCATTTTTTTGTAATTTGACAATGATTGAGGCATTTAACCTATTTAGTTTACCATTGAATTCACAACACAACGAATTAATTGACAAAATTATGCATATTAAATTAATTAAATGACAAAAACACACAACTTGTTTTTTTAAAGTCTGAATGTTTTTTCTTTTTTTCCTTTTGAAAATTGGCCAGTTAGTTTAGTTCCACATAACTATTAAAGAAAACTAAAACATTAATTTCAACAACTTCTAGCAACTTTAGACCTATAGTTTCTGTATAATTTTTGGTTTGTATAGTGATAAATAACAATTTTTTTTTAAATGCCATATCTCAGAAGTCAGAACATATTAAGATTTTTTTATTTTTTAAAATACAATTTTTATTTTCTCTAAAATTGAGATCACGGTTCTTAAGAGTGTTTTTCTCTATCTCTTATAGTTTAGAATTTCCCCATACTGACCCTTAAAAAAACTCACGTGTATAAGTGTATAATTACTATAACCCCTGTATATGTATATAATAAACTTGTTATTAATAAACTTAATAACCAATTTGGTGTAGAGCCCGTTAACTGGGGGTTCTACTTGTCATACTGAACAACTTATTTCAAGGAACCCATAGTAAATTCTCAAATATAAATTGGACCCTCCATTAGTAAACTCCATTAGTTTTAGTAAACACAAAATTGGTCAATCAATTTGTATGAAGAGAAAAAAAAATATGTTTTCAGCAAAGTCATAGAACAAAAGTTGTTCAGTTTGATGAGTAGAAGCCCCAGTTAATACACCAATTTTGTTACACCCTGTATATATAATATTACTATAACCATCAGGTGAGATGATGCCAAGGGCTTACCAAATATGAAAAAAAAACTGATTTATTTCATTTAAAGTGGATTTATAAGATTTAAATCTGAATTATTTGGTTTTTTGAAATTTTCAAGTATTTTTAAATTTGGAAGTCAGTTATTATTAAGATCAATAATTGTTTTTGTTTATTTCAACTTTTTTATTCAGTAATTCCATTTACACACAAAAAAGAAAGTTCACTTCACATGCCTAGGAGACTCCGAGCGCTGTTTATTTGCCCAATTACTTATATGTAAATCCCTACTAATATTATAAATGCGAAAGTAACTCTGTCTGTCTGTTACGCTTTCCCGCTTAAACCTCTCAACCGATTTTGATGAAATTTGGCACAGACAATCTTTAGACCCTGAGAAAGGACATAGGCTACATTTTTCCATGCTCACCATCGAAAAGTCATAGAAACGTTGTTCACGCGGGTGAAGCCACGGGAAACAGCTAGTATGAATATAAAAGTAAGTATGGCCTGTCTCTTGTCAATATAAAATTTTATTGGAAACTTGTTATTTAGACTCACCAAGTTTGTAGTGTTGGTTTTGTAGAAACATAGTGAGTTATTGAAGAGAGAACCTGGAATAATAAAAAGAAATCAGAGTTGGGGTGCACATAAAAGGGTTGTCATACAAAAAAAAAACTTGCCAATTTAATTTAAAAAAATAACCATACTGCTTATAAGGTATCAGTAACTCAAGGGGTTAAGACGAATGTAATGCCTCCTACACATACTTGCCACAAAACACAAGCCACAAGCGTCTAGATACGAGGCGAGCCAAACATTGATATCCACACGCTTGTGTACGCTTGTCGAGTGTGCTAGTACTTCCTTTGACTCGTGCACAAAAACCGACACTCGATCCGAGCGTCGGCGAGCGCTTGCAATCCTTCACGAGCCGAGCCAAGAGTCTCGCTATACATGCTGTTGCTTGTGGGCGCTCGTTGTGGCTCGGCAAGCATGTGGAGGCACCTTAAGACACCTTGAATCCATAAAGCCGTTTAGGCTACAGGCTCAACCGAAGAAACAGATATAGATACAACCGAAAGACATTACCCACCTTTTTAGGCAATCGGTTAAAACTACTTAGCACTTACGGAATAGCGTCCCAGCCATATTTGGTTTCCACAGTCCTTTGTATTGGCTACGGTCTGTTAAATTTTTAGTTTTTAGCACATTTTTTGTTTGACAGAGATTAGAGAACAGAGCAAGAAAAGCAGAGGGAATCAGGGAAGGTAACCAATCATTACTGTTTATAGGTTATTTTGAATTTAGTGATCTGTGGAACTGTATTTGCATTTGCTTTGCTTGCCTGACACCGTGCACCTGACAGCCTGACACTGACAATGCAATCTCTGACAGGCAGCAGTGAAATCTTTTGGGTAAATGGAACGCAATTAATTTGTCTATGGCTTGGGATGCGTTCAAAATCACTTGTAGTCTAGACATTGGTCAAAGATGACCTATTACTAATAACGTAAAGTTGCGACATTATTCACCTCCCCACTAATACAGTTTACTGTTTCCGTCAGCCCGAATACACTGAGAGTAGAACCAGGAGATAATTACCGTTTAAATTCCTCAAATGGTGACCACGTACCGAAAGACGTAGCGTAGGCAGGTCTCCCACTCGGTGTACCGATGACCTGATGAAGGTTTCGGAAAGCCGCTGGATGCGGTCGAGCAGGACCGGTCTTTTTGAATGCGGTGTGTCTTAGTGTGTGGTGTGTCTTAGTGTGTGGTCGACACTCGAGAACTTTACTACCTGAGCCCCATGTAGTCACCAAGAAAAATCAAACGAGCCAAAACTTCCTTTTTAACCGACTTCAAAAAAGGAGGAGGTTCTATGTTCGACTGTATATAGCCCCTAATTTAATTCGTATCTACCTTTGATTTCGTTATTGTTGGTGAATCTTGTGTATTTAAGTATAATAATATTATTTCATACTTTTGAGTGAATTTAATTTTGAAGTCGGTTTTAAGTTTTTTTACACTTTTAATTTTTAAAATTAAATGAATCTCAAAAAAAATTAAAAACGTAATTAGTTCTACAAGTATTTTTCTTACTAAAACCGTTTTGTAGGTGGATAAAAGTGCAGCCGCATATTACGTATATGTATTTGATATGAACGCACAATTTAAAAAAGTGTAATCTTAATGTTAATCGAGCACCAAACTCAATTAATTGAGCACTGATCTCTTTGAATCAGGCACTGAATTGAATGAATAGGACACAGATATTAATGAATACGGCATGTTCTGTATAATCACACCAAACTAAATGAATCGGGCTTCGGACATTGAGCAGATCGAATCATATTTTTAGGTTTTAGGCAGTTTTTTTTTGAACGCATTCTTGATAAATGTCTTAGAATTTATAATTTTTTCCGGGATCCAGGAATCAACAATCTCAATTCTTCTCTATGGTATAAGGTTTTTTTTTATTCGCTTCGGTGTAAATGTTGTTTGCGGTTTGGTTTAATTTTTCGAAAATTTATCACTGACAAATTTATAAAATAAAATAGTAATAAACCATCATGAAACATATCAATCATAGTAGTTTTTAAGTTCAATTATCATAATTGTAAGTGAACAAGTGAAAATGGAGACATTCAACGTGTGTTTACTTGCTGTTTCGCTATGTGTTTTGCTGTGGGGTGTGGCCGGCCAATATGAGTGGCAAATACGCGATGCTTTCGACGAGATTCGCGGCCGAATGGACAAGGTTACGGGGGAAAACTGCTTCATCACCCACGTCGATGACTTGTACTTGCCCGAAGACGCCGTCTCCCATCACCCCGACGTAAAAGAAATCAACATAAATCCGATCTTCCCGAATCGTACCGCTATGCTGCATTTACACAACATGGCTATGTCTAGAGCGTTCTTCTGGAGTTACATCCTCCAGTCGCGGTTTATACGACCAGCAATAAACGATACTTACGACCCTGGTATGATGTATTACTTCCTTTCGTCGGTAGCTGATATATCAGCGAACCCTTACATCAATGCTAGCTCTATTTACTTCTCACCGAACATGTCATACACTTCATCATATAGAGGATTCTTCAATAAGACAATGCCTAGATTTGCTCCAAGAGCGTATCGTGCTGATGATTTCAACGATCCTGTCCATCTACAGAAAATTTCGACATTAAATACATTCCATGTAGAAGATTTAGGTGCATTTGAGAAAGAGAGTCTGTCTAAAGACTATACATCAGATTTCTATCCTACAAACGAATGGTATACTCGCTGGTTGCCTGATAAAGTGGAGAAGAGACATGACACAAAGACAACATATCAAGTGGAGATTAGATACGCAAATAATACTAATGAAACTTTTACATTCCACGGGCCACCAGGGAATGATGAGGTAAGATATAGTAATAATATTTCAATTTTAATCTTATCTACATGTATGGAAGTTAAGAAATCCAATAAGAACAGGTATCTAAAGTTATATCATTTATCACCTGCTTGCTCTAAATCTTAGAAAAACTTAAGTTTTTTTTTATAAATGTGGGTGACCATCTGTTATCAGCCCTCTTGGCTATAATCTGATTTTGTGTGGAGGAAAAAAGGTCTTTTGGAGGGCTCACATCCATTGATATATGAATAATGATACAATACAGAAGCGAGTCAATACCTTTTGAGCCTGTCGAAGGTATTGGCAAAGTATATATATATATATATTAGTACTAACATACAGTATGGACTGGACACTCCCTGCTGCTCTCTAGATTGTGACCTCACCCCCTCGTCAGATTGATACAGATTGGTTACAGTTTGGTTGTTGAACATATAGGATTTTGCCGCCATTTTGTTTCGTTTTCTATATTTTACACTTAATTTTTCTATTTCCTCTTTCATGGCATGCACTTCTTGATTTTGTGTGAATCAGGGTGTATTGTTTTGATGTTACGTTTTAAAGTGTTGCTTTGTTTCTGTCTTGGAGTGACCCACCATATAGGTTTGATATGCTTTTATAGTTGAGGAGTCTATTTTCTATATTCAAGTGTTGATTGCCTGCCTCTGGTAAGTCAATACATGTCTCACTTTTTAATTTACTTGGTTTCTTTTATTCTTGATGAGTTCTTTCCAGGTAAGTCTTCTATTCAAATGCATGCCCAAGTACTTGATGTACTCTTTGTGAGGCAACACTGTACTGTCGAGAAAGTCTTTAAACATAAATAATTTTATTATTAGTGGCATAACTATGGACAACGGGGCCATAGACGGTAGAACAAGTGTCAAAATTACACCCATTCATAAAAACTTCATAAGGCTTATCATCAGGTGAGATGATTCCAAGGGCTTACAAATTGTTGATCAAAATAAAGCAATGTAGTAAGCAATGAACATTTAAATTAATTTTAATTAATAAAGCAATGTAGTAAGCAATGAGCATTTTTAGCTGAAATTCGAGCCAAAATTCAAAATGGGGCCCAGGACACATGCCCCACCTACCAGATTGAAGTTTCCCCAGTGTTAAATATTTGAGCCTTGAGTGAAACAATAAAGTCATTATTCATTCAGTCTTACAAAATCGTACAAAGGGGTGTTCAAATGAGTATGAGTAACAAAACCAAGCTGTGGATTGGTTTTTAATAGTTCTATTTGAGTGTTTTAATACTTAGTTATGTGTAATTTCATACACTACTTTATAATCTCATACATTGGGATTAAACCTACTAACCTACTCCTCTAACGTTTGGAGGCTGTACCTACACTCAACGTTGTTGCCGAATATGTGTACCTGGGACAAACAGTCCAGTTAGGTAGGTCCAACTTCGAGAAAAAGATCAATTGTCGAATTCAACTCGACTGGGCAGTGTTCGGGAAGCTTTGCAATATCTTCACTTCCCAAATACTGCAGTGTTTTAAGACCAAGGTCTTCGACAAGTGTGTGTTACCAGTGATGACATACGGAACTGAGACATGTTCACTTACTATGAGTCTCATAAGAAGGCTCATGGTCACTCAAAGGCCAATGGAAAATGCTATGCTTGGAGTTTGAAAATCAGAAATGAGGAGAGCCATAGGAGAACCAAAGTAACCAACATAGGTGTCAGTATTGCTAAACTTAAGTGGCAGTGGGTGGGGCACATAGCTTGTAGAACAGATGGCCATTGGGTCAGTAAAGTTCTCGAGTGGCAACCGCGCACCAGTAAATGTAGCGTAGGGGATCAAACACGGTGGATCGATGACCTGGTGAAGGTCGCCAGAAGTCGCTGGATGCGGACATCGCAGAACCGTTGGTCATGGAAATACTTGGAGAGGCCTATGTCCAGCATTGGACGTCCTTCGGCTGATATGATGATGAACCTGCTATATAAAAGATCAAAGTTAAAAGAGTAAGAAAAAGAATTCCCACGAAATTCAGCACAATGAAACGTATGCCAAACATAATAATAAAGCAGACACTGTCAGACAAGTAAAAATTACAATTAAAACTTTTTTGTAATAATATAAAAATTGCACGCCCTGCATATGCGTTCCATTAGAAGAAAATAATTGATGGAATCTCCTTGGTGATATTATCTTGAATTTGTCCTGTATTATAATGGTAAAAAAATATAATTTTGGTATGTTGGTCAATTAATCCGTCATTATAAACTCGTTTTGAAGGTTATAATTCGAATTTTACGATATGAGAGTAAATAAAATAATTTTATATCACCAAGGAGATTCCTACCACTTTTTATGTGGGTTTTGACAAAGGGCAGTAAGGGCAGGACTGTAGGGAGGATGCTCCAACACCGTGATGCTTGCTGCTGTTAAAAAGTCCATGGTAGCGTCAGCTCTGCGAAAAGGTGCATTGTCATGATACAGGAACTAGGCAACAAGTCTCGTTTTTGGTCTGTGATTCAACAACTCCTCAAAAAACTGAGCCAGACAGGTTTTAGAGTACCATGAACTTATAACTGTTTTCTGTTTAGTGAGCATAACAGATTTGATAATACTTTGCTTATTAACCCAGTGTGCATAAGGTTAAAATTTGTAACAGGGAACATGAGGTGGGTGTGACAAACCCATATGATACCACCCATGTCTTTACAGGTTAATATTAATTCTAATTATTATTTATTCATTATTGTTATTACATAAAATAATTCGACAACTGATTGAGAGGGTAAAATTAAACACAAGTATGAATTTTTATATTTATTTATGAAATTATTTAAATTTACACACAAATATAAATAAAATAACAAGAATTAAATTAAATAACACCCCTCCCCCTGCACAGTTACTTAGACGCACAGCTCATTTGGACGTTTTAATAACAAAATAGCTAACGATTTATTAGCGTATGACATCCAACCTTACGCTCGCTGGGTTAAAAAAAACCCAATAAAGTTTTTCACATGTAAATGTTCAGCCATAATTTTTTGTAATGCAGCTACAGAAATATTCAACTCTAATTGTCGGTAGGTTATATGCCTGTCTTCTCGTATTGTTTTCTTCACACGAGCTACCATTTCTGGCACTGTCTTTAATGGTCTATCTGTCTGAGGATCAATGTCCAGTAAAAATTCATCTCTCTTCAATTGCAGATGCTACCAGCGTAGCGTTCATCGCATCTATACATTCTCGTTTGCTTAAACCATGTTTGAAATTGTAGTAAAAATTATGCGATAATCTTAATCACGTTTCGTAGATAACGAAATTAGTAAAAAAATAGATTTATTTTTTGATTCAGGGTAGGCTCCAGGCCCTACATGATCATATCATCTCATGTATGTTCCCATCGAGGGGCTTGAGCCTACCCTGAATTATTTATTAGTTGACCATGCAGGCGCAGTGCAGGTAAAAAAATTCCATACTGCACTCAAGTTCTTGGAGCTGCTAGTGTATTAACCAAATAATAATAATAATAGTGTAAGTAATGTAGAATTGAATTAGTCATATAAAATCATCATCATCATATCAGGCGAAAAACGTCCACTGCTAGACAAAGGCGGGTGGCCTTTGTCATCATCATCATATCAGCCGAAGGACGTCCACTGCTGGACATCGGCCTCCCCCAAGGATTTCCACGACGACCGGTCCTGCGCTGCCCGCATCCATCGGCTTCCCTCGATCTTCACCAGGTCGTCGGTCCACCGCGTGGGAGGCCTGCCTACGCTACGTATTCCGGTATTTCGCCACTCGATATAAAATTGTATGAATAAAATAAAATAAAGCTGCAGTAATGAAGCTGAGCTGAAACAGTCGTAACTCAGCGCAACTTGCGTTTGCGTCGATCACGCAGGTTAACTGACCTTCATTACCTGGATGGGCTTGACTGTTAGTGGCATTTTTCTCAGCCGTTTCCGTGCTTCATAAGGCAGTTTAAGCTACTGGTGCCGGTTGATATCACTAGATGGCAGTTGTTCAGACGTGACAGATGCATTATAAGCAACTTGAAGAAACTTCTGACAGTGAGATTAGCCACTAGCCCATTAACTTCCACCAACCTGAACTTTGCTTCCATGTGTGGAGTATGTTCTGATCTTCCCTGATACTTTGGAAGGAGACCTGTGCCTCAGCAGTGCAGTCTAACCGTGCAGTAATGGTTAGTGCATTTGCTTCACACCAGGAGGTCGCGGGTTAAGATTCGGTTTGGTTGGTGGTAGGGCATTTTCTACGCCCGCCTGGCTAGCTACCACCATCTAAGCCTTGCCGCCAAACATCAGTGTTAACAACATTGATGTGTTTCGGCTTGAAGATAAGATAGCCAGTTCTCCATTGCATTGGGGAATCTTGGTAAGCCCGCTTCTATCTTCGGCATCATCGTCACTTACCATCAGGTGAGATGATGCCAAGGGCTTACCAATTGTGAATAATAAAAAAAAAACGTGGGCCATTATGGGTTAACGAAAAGAAAAAGAGCGACAACGAAAGAAAGAGGCACTGGCACTTTTTCCTGGAGGTATAGCAGTAATCTTACATTCATCATACAAACCAAAAGAAGTCCACTGTGAAACAAAAAGCCTCCTGTTAAAATTAGTTTATACTGGTAACATTAAATAAACCAAGTAGCGCCATCTTCTGTATGTATTAAAAAAAAAATATATTATCTTTGAATAAAATATACTTCGTCATCTTGTTTGAAACAGTTGTTTTATTACGGTCAGCGTGGCTAACAATTTCCACAATTCAATTCAATTATTTATTTTCAGACAACAGTGATCCATAGCTTTTTAGTAAGACTTAGCCTATGTTAGTAATTATTTTATTAATAATTATAAGTATAAGCTATGTTAATTCATATTACTGTGTCAATTCAAAAATAAATTAACTAATTAATAAATAGTCAACACAATTAATTGATTAATCAATAGTCAATAAACATAAAAAACAACAATTTGATTTGTGGTGCTAGTAACCAGCGGCTCCCCGCGACCTTCACCAGGTCGTCGGTCCACGGAGTAGGAGATCTACTTCCGCTGCGTCTCCCGGTGCGCGGTTGCCACTCGAGATTTCTCGAGAGTCTTACAATATTTAAATAAAGCCCTGTTTCACAGACCCCCGGACCAGTAAACTGGACGCGCCCGTACTTCGACTGCGGCCGCCTGAACAAGTGGCTGGTGGCGGCCGTGTCACCCGTCGCCGACATCTACCCGCGCCACACGCAGTTCCGGCACATCGAGTATCCCACGTAAGTTTGCAATCATTTCTAGGGTTCCGTGATCAAACTAGGAACCCTTTGTCCATCTGTCGGTATGCCGTTTTGCCTAAAGACTAGGAATAGGAATGAAATTTGATATGGTTAAACAAATGTGTGGCCTCTCTGTAAAGTCATAGAATAAAATCTGTACAAAAATATTTAGGTAAATAGTAGGTGAGTTTGAGTTTTTTTTGTTTACATACTCTATCATATGGGTAATGTTGAATGGTCTTTTAAAACTAGTGTTTGTTTGCTAAGATGATGTTTCTGATAAATGATTTGTCACCAAATAATATTTTTTTCTTAAAAATCGCTAAGAAGTAAATCTATTGGCTCAAATTAAATTTTTACAGATGAATACTATGCTAGCCGAACTGCATTGTAGATAGATAGATAAGCATTTATTCAGAGCCCACACAAGCAAAAAAAAAAAAAAACTTAAAGTAAGTAAAGGTCCTCCCGCGTACAGGTTTTAGGCTGTGCAGGACAAAACAAAATAAAAGTAAGAAAAACCTAAAAACCGACTTCAAAAAAGAAATTCACTCCAAAGTATGAAAAACATATTTTTATATATAAGGTGTAACAAAATTAGCTGAAACTATTTTAACTGGTGCTTCTACCCATGAAACTGAACAACTTTCCCCATGGAACCCATAGTCAAATCGCCAAAAAAATTTGACTCTCCTATACTAACTTGATCAGCTGATCAGCCAACTTAGTATGGGAAGTTCAAATTTTTTTTTGAGATTTGACTATGGGTTTTATGGGGAAAGTTGTTCAGTTTCATGGGTAGAAGCACCAGTTAAAATAGTTTCAGCTAATTTTGTTACACCTTATATAAGTACAAGAAATTAACCCACAATCACGAAATAAGATTAAGAATAGTGTGATAAGGGAACGTTGTGGTGTGAAAGAAGATGTAGTGACAGTTATTGAGAAAGGCATGCTCCGATGGTTCGGTCATGTAGAAAGGATGAATGATAGAAGATTAACTAGGCAGATATACAAGGCGAGTGTGAATGGTAATACTGGAAGGGGTAGACCTAGACGTACGTACTGCGACCAAGTCGAAGACGTATTGAAGAAGTGTCAGGTCAAGAGTACCCTAAACCGACGAGCTTGTATGAAAAGATTGATGAATGTAGAGGAAGCGAGAGAAGTATGTCAGGATCGTAGCAAGTGGAAAAATGTGGTCTCTGCCTACCCCTCCGGGAAAGAGGCGTGATCTTATGTATGTATGTATGTATAACGAAATCAAAGGTAGATACAAATCAAATTAGGGGCCTACAATTTTTTTTGAGGTCAGTACCAGCACACAGCTACTTACCTATCAAATGTTAGATTCAAGCCATCGAATCTAAAACATTTGATAGGTAAGTAGCTGTGGCTTTGCAGGTTCGTTTGCTGAATTAGCTGCACAAGACGGTTCGCGTCAAACACTCCGTCAAAATGGCCGTCCTGAGTTCAATTGCGACGTTTTCGGCCGAAGTTTTCGGCGTCGCGATTGAACTCAGGATAGAGATATTGCAGCAGTTTCTTCGTTACTAATGTCATATTTAGGAATACCACGCATAAGATTTCTTCAGTTTCAGGAAAATTCAAGATAATTAACAAGTCTAAAAAATTGCCCCATCTGACCACTAAGAAAACGCCTTTGTTCCATTCAATGGTACATAGCTCAGGGGATTGGAACATGAAAAACTTGCCACTAATTACTAATAAAAGACCATAAGTAGTGTATAAAAGCAATAACTTTTTATTTTCAATAAAAGTTGGCATTGAACTTCAAAAACTGAATCGGCATTTTCATAGGTAAAGATAGTATATATCAGGGGGCACGGTAGTGCCCCGCCAAGACGAGCCAAGCAAAGCGCAAGGGCACTACCCAGTGACTTATATATTACTGACGTAAGGACCCGGCCAACGCGGGCGACTAATGGTCCCAGCGAATTGGTGCGAAAATCGAAAGTTTCGCACACTCGCGACTCAGTCGTCTGCGGGAAATTGTACAGTGCGGTGGAAAGATATTCCATATAAAAATGCCTTATTGTGTTGTTAGAGGCTGTAAAAATCATTAAAGAAAGGCTAAAAAGAAACATGGGATGTTGTATCATCGTTAATTAACCTTACATTGTATTTTTTCTTGTAAACAAATTGAATAAACGAATTTTAAAGTGACAATTCTACCAAGGTTCTTTTAACGCGGCACTGACGTCAACTGTCGCCCACGCTAGTTCGTACGAGTTATGTTAGATGGCGCTACTTTTTGCTTGTATCAAGAAAATCTAAGTCAAATATGGTGACGGGCGGATCCTTCTATTCAAATCTGTGGCACTACCTACCTTTTCTCGAATCGATTCGTCGTTTTATTGAACTCTCATAACTTTGCTTTGGATGATGCTAAATAGTAAAATTTTTCATATATATATATATATATATATATATATATATATATATATATATATATATATATATATATATACTCGTGACATCTTGTTTTCATGTTTTTTATATTAATCGACATTATGTAATGCAATTACTATTTTATTGTCATCAGAAAGAAAGTAACTAAGCACCAATTTCAAAAATTCGATATTTGAAATTTCAAATATATTTCCTTCAGATACACAGCGGTGGTGGTGATGGAGATGGACTACGATCGGATAGACATAAACCAGTGTCCACCGAGCCAGGGGAACGATCGGCCGAATAGGTTTGCATCTTCTGCCCGGTGTAAGGAAGAAACTACCGAGGTAGGTTTTAAGCTATTACATAGCTTTTATCGCGGGCTTTGAGCGCGGCGACCGAATCAAGAAATTCCGTAACGAAAATAAAACCTCACACCCCCACACTCCGCCTACCATGTAGCTCGGCCGAGCGTAACGTAACGTTACCGCGTTCTAAAAACTTACAGTGCGATTTGCGGTACTAAACGGACTCAGTCAATTTTACTGGTGTAACTTTCCTAGTGTTAATTTATTACATAAACATCCCGCGCCCCAAGGACTATATGGTACTGGTAAATACTGCATAAATAAATAATTATAATTGCATAAGTTGATAAAAATAGCTTTACCGCGGCAGTCCCCGAGTGCCACACGTTTTTTTTGTTCTCAATTGGTGTGCCCTTGGCATCATCTCACCTGATGGTAAGTAACGATGATGCCGAAAATGGAAAAGGGCTTACCAAGATTCCCCAACGCAATGGGGATCTGGTTATCTTATCTTCAAGCCGGAACACATCAATGCTGTTAACACTGATGTTTGGCGGTAAGATTTAGTTAGGATGGTGGTAGCTAGCCAGGTGGGCTATGAAAATGCCTTACAACCAACCAAACCGAGGCTTACAAAGTTGACCCCGCCGGGAATCGAACCCGCGACCTCCTAGTGTGAAGCAATTGGACTAACCATTACGCCACGGAGGCGGTTAAATATTATTACAATTTCTATAGTATCTATGCAAGGAAAGGCCTGTAGCGGCCCTAGAATAGTACCACTACCATCCCATCTCCTCCCGAGTGTTTCGTAAGAGACAACGAAGGAATCAAAACCCCAGAGGATGGGATGCAACGTTTTTTCCGCGTATACTGTGCCACCGCACTGCACAATGCGATCATGGCGATTACGGCAACTTAAGAGTCTCCAGGAGGCTCGAGTTTACATACAAACGTAGTTCAGCTTTAATACAAAAACTATATGCCGGATTGAATACAAACTTTGTAAATATATTGAGTAGACACATGTCGATGTTTGTAATTATTTTTAATCGTAGTAAATATTAACAACTAAACGAAGGCTTAAATAAGTTTTGTACTGAAACTTTGAAATTGCTCTTATTTTTTTCCGTTTTATATTAGTACATCGAAAACTAATTACAAACATCGATATGTGTCTCCTTAATATATTTGCAAAGTTTGGATTCAATCTAGTATGCAGTTTTTTTATCAAAGCGGAACTACGTTTGTATGGGAACTCGAGCCTGGCGGCCCTTAAGAAACAATATTAATATTTTTGGTGATGGACTCTTTGTTTATAGTACCCATATTAGTATGTAGAATGTACAAACTATATGCGTGGATTAAATTATTTCTATAATCTTCTTTAATGCTCTCAACAGTGCGAACCGCTGCACGGCTGGGGCTTCCGGCGCGGCGGCTACCAGTGCCGCTGCCGCCCTGGACACCGTCTGCCCGGCTTAGCAAGGAGACCATACCTTGGGGAGATTATAGAGAGAGCCACCTCGGACCAGTTTTATAATAACTTCTATTGTAAGCCTATTGGATGTAAGTGTTGAAAGTTTTAGTAATCTGTGGTATTAAGAGTTGGAATTCCTGCGAGGCCTAACTTAGTAGGAGTCGTTTAGTTGATAGTGGCCATTTTTTAGGCCCACCTGGCTAGCTACTGCCATCTTATTTAAGCCCTGCTGCCAAACATGAATGTTAACAGCATTGACGTGTTCCGGCATTCAACCAGTTCCTCATTGCGTTGGGGAATCTTGGTAAGCCCGCTTCCATCTTCGGCATCATCGTCACTTACCATCAGGTGAGATGATGCCAAGGGCTTACCAATTATAAATAAAAAAAAATATATGTGAAAATGTGTTTGTTGTTCGTGTGTTACCTTTTCTCGTTTCAACACCTTGACCAATCTTGATAAAATTTGGCAGTGGATTGTAGTCGTCACAACTAAGATGATGCCAACGGCTCACCACTTATGAATAAAAATACATGTATACTTTATTGTCACCGATAACAGTTGTTGGACAATATATATTGGAGTTGAGACCGCGTTTAGACAATCGTAGCTTGGCCCTCCCCCCAGCTCGCTGCACCCAGGCAGCTATATGCGTAAGGCATCTGTATGTTAACAGGTGGAGTACTGTTGAGGAGGCCTGTATCCAGCAGTGGAGTAACGCAGGTACGGTAAAGACTCACAGCATCCCCACTGCTGGGGCACGTCTGGATAGTTAGGTCACACGCCACGGTGGCCAAGTCCGAACTGGTGGAGGTTTTAGGGCTTGAAAACCCCAATCAGAAGTTTTCAAGCCTCCTCTATAAGGCAACTTATACGGCTTAGCGACTGCCAGCTAGTGAAAGCAACTGGACGAACGGCTAAACATGGCTTGCGAAGCACGAGAAACCGGCCAAGTGCGAGTCAGAACCGCACACAAAGGGTTCCGTACCATCATACTAGATGTCGCTAGATTCAACACGTTTTTTTTGTATGGAGACCCCCTTATTCTAATTATAGTTCTAATTATTAGTATTTGTTGTTATAGCGGCTATAAAATTCACAATAAAACAATATTCACGCGGGTGAACCCGCGGGCAAAAGCTAGTGTACATATAAAAGGAACATTTGGAAGGGATTGCAAATCGGTTTTTAGTTCGGTTTAGTTTAGTTTCTGTTCGATATTTTCTCCTTCTTCCGATTATCATCATCATAATCATCATTATCATATCAGCCGAAAACGTCCACTGCTAAACAAAGACTTCCCCAAGGATTTCCATAACGACTGGTGCTGCGCTTCCCGTGACCTTCACCAGGTCGTCGTTCTACCGTGTAGGAGGCCTGCCTACTCTACGTAGCCACTCGAGAACTTGACTGCCCCAACAGCCGTCAGTTCTACGAGCTATGTGCCCTGCCCTGCTCCATTTTATTTTATCGATTTTGTGAGCTCTTTCCCTCCGTTTCCCCTCTATAAATATAAATAAATACGAGTACGTGTGTGCCTCTCCTTTTCGAGTCGACGGCAAACTCAGATTCCAGTTATCGCGCCATAGTTTACATATTTGGACTTCATTCAATTAGTTTTTTTTTGAGAAATGACAATGGGTTCCTCGAGGAAAGTTGTTCAGTGTGATGAGTAGGAGCCCCAGTTAACAGGCCTGACTTCAATTTTGTTCCATCCTGTAGAATTCTTTGGTAGATTGTTTGGAGAACAATAATTAATTATTTTTTTTGCAAAATAATAAATGTCACGAATGAACAATAAATCGGCCACTAGCCTCGTCACGTTGAAATCCCTTCCCGACTCATACCCGGCCCAAGCGCTGGATTGCCACAGAAACACGTTGGACTAGGTAGGTGCCGGACCGGGGGTCGCAGTCGCCTTCCTTAACTTAACTTTTTTTATTTTAATGGAAATATGATAAAATAAGGAAGTTTTTATCGTATTTTGCAAGTCAACTATATTTTAGTTTTTTTTTTGGAAAATCACCGAACATTTAAACAAATGCGTTTTACATACAAAATTGAAAAATTAAATGGGCTTTAACTCGAAAACCGTTGATTTCCGACCCCCAGTTAATATGACTTTTTTTTGTTCTAAATTAGATGTAGTTTATCCCCTTAAAAGGATTTGCACTACTTACCAGTCACCCTGTATATACTTTAATAGAACTTTGGTGAGTTATAAGCAAGCATGTATTAGTTAATGCCACAGAATAGGGGATCGGACTGCATCTAAAATAAATTCTGAAATATGATTTCCTAAATTGCTCTCCACTTGAAGTTTCAAAAAACCTTACTTGTTTTGTTTGTCCATCACGTCTTCAATTTTTAATTGATCAAATTCACAAAATAAGTTCTAAAAATCTATGACGTCACTTGTGGGTATTTCAAACATTTTTAGAACAAAATTTCGTTTGTGACAGATCATAAAAAGTAACTCAAATGACTAGCGGTCCGATCCCCTATTGTATGTTTTAACGATATTAGTATCCTAATACAAAATACCATCTTATTCTGAATTTAAGTCTGTCTGATGTTAATAATTAACAAACGTAATTGATTAACTACCCGACTGCTTAAAAGAAATATCCTATGTTACTCCCCTCAAGACGAATCTAACGACACCTCAAGCCGTTTAGGCTACAGGCTCAGCCGAAGAAGCAGACATACATACATACACACACCCGAAAGACATTACCCTCCTCTTTTGCAGTCTGCTAAAAAGCTGGAAACATTAAATCAAGAGGTCTATACTTTATCCAACAGAGCACAACCTTTATGAATTTACTAGCTGATTCCCGCGGCTTAGCCAACGTGGGTAAAAAGGGTGCGTGGTGCGCGAGCCGCTGCGACTCGCGGGATTTTTGTATAAACCTTCCCGGCCGCGTGCACAACGACTCGGAAAAGTTTCATCGGAATTGATTTACTACTTTTCAAGTTTTGCTAGAACAAACATACGGAGGTTCACACATCACATCAGCTCATATAAGTCCCCACCGAGGGGCTCGATCCTACCCTGAATTAGGGCGATCGGGCCTTAGTCGACCACGCGGTCCCAGTGCGGGTTGGTCGACTGCACACACAACCTTCGAGTTTCTTCGCAGGCGTGTGCAGGTTTCCTCACGATTTTTTCCTTCACCGTATAAGAGCGTCGGATAAACGTACATATGAAATCGAAATTTGAAAACACATTGCTACGTGGCAGGATCGAACCACGACATCCCGGAAGGAGGTAGCGGCACTTGCCATTACGCCACCGACGCTCACTGAGGTTAAATCTTTATATTTATAATACTATTTCTCGGCAGGGGTGCAACGTCTCCCAGTGCAGTGGAAGAAAGCGGACCCCTACATCCGCTCCCTATACATGGACAAATATTACGAGTATGTGAACTCCACCAGTGGCGCCGCTTCTTTGCACACTGAAAGAGTCAATGTGTACGAAGTGCTCAATTTCATTAAAGGAGTGCAGCCTAACAACTGTTCCAAGTGAGTATGGGCAATCTCGCCCTCCCCATGCAAAAGAAGAACTGGCTATCTTATCTTCAAGCCGGAACACAGCAATGTTGTTAACACTGATGTTTGGCGGTAAAACTTAGATAAGATGGTGGTAGCCAGCCAGGCGGGATTAGAAAATGCCCTACCACCAACCCAACCGAGTCTTACAAGTTGACCCCACCGGGAATCGAACCCGTGACCTCCTGGTGTGAAGCGAATGCACTAATCATAACGACACGGAGGTGGTTATACTGCCGTATAACGGAATAGTGTAACAGGGACTACGGAAATAGGGACGAGATTTTCGCTCTTCGGTTTGTATGGACACCCACTATTAAAAATTGTTTAAAAAAAATTACGAAAATAGCTTATCTGATACAGGTTAACTGTGACCCCACACTAAGCTAGGCCTATCTCGTGGCGGTCAAAGTAACATAAACATAAAACCACGGATCAGATAAATAAGGTTGGTTTGGAAATGTGCGCTGGGCAGGCGCGCCACAAAGATGATTAGATAATCATACTTAACCGAAGCACGCGTTCATACTTTTTATTTGCGTGTGGTTGTGTGTAACGTACAGATTCTCGAAATGGTGTGAGACACAATTGCAGCCCTGTGTTCTAAGTGTGTTTTGTTTATTAGTGCGCGCAATTCGTGTATATGTATTATTATTGTTTGTATAGTGGAGTTGATGGGTGGGAGACAGGCGGCGACGCTGGTTTTCAAACAAAAGTGTGACTATTGCCAATCCAACCTTATTTATCTTATCCGTGCATAAAACAATACTTAACAGGGGGCGGCTAAGCAACTTATTGGAAACTAAGTAATTATTAGAAAAGTGGAAGACAACAAAAGGATTAAAGACAAATAATAGAAACAAAGAACAGATAACAGAACATTGGGTGTGTGTGTTCGTGTGCGTGTGTGTGTGTGCGGCAGGTGGCTAATAGTAGCCAGTAGAATTTTTCAGTAAAATACATAGGTATTTTACTGAAAAATTCCTAGTAGGCTCTCCACATCATTAGTGCAGAACATTTAAATGGTTCATGTTTCTGATATACGAGTAAGCAATATTCCTATCTTTCAGGTATAACCCAAGCGACCTGCACCTGAACGGTGATATATCTTTCGGGGCCGAGGAGCAGTTTGAGAACCAGGCCAAGATGGCCGTCCGACTTGCCAACTTCATCAGTGCCTTCTTACAAGTAAGTTTATGTTTTTTTTTTTAAATGAGTGCATTTGGCTGTAACGGCGGCTCCTCACCTCATCATTTCAGCTCATATATGTACCCACCGAGGGGCTCGAGCCTTCACTGAGTTAGGGCGGCCTTAGTCGACCACGCGGGCCCATTGCGGATTGGTCGACTTCACACACAATCTGCGAGTTTCTCCGCAGGCGTGTACAGGTTTCCTCACGATGTTTTCCTTCACCGTAAGAGCGTCGGATAAACGTACATATGAAATCTAAATTCACATTGGTACGTGGCGGGATTCGAACCACGACCTCCCGGACAGGAGGCGGCGGCCCTAGCCGTTACGCCACCGACGCTCCTCACCTAAAGGCAAGTAAAGATGCAGCCGCAGATGTAACCCCCAAACGGGAACGCAAGGAATTCCACTCCATAGCAAAATAACAAGTATGACATCACGTCGTGCTATTGTAAACATTTTTAGAACAACATATTTGTTGTTTTGCTTCAAAATGAATACTATAATCACACGTAGTTCACGCTTGTATATATTAACGTTTTTTTGATAGAGCAAAATAAAAAATACCTATAATAAAAACAGGTTTTTTTTGTATGGGGGACCTCTTTAATTTTTCACTTTTTATATTTTTTATTATTTGTTGTCATAGCTGTAAAAATTTCAACTGTATGTCTATTACGGTTCATGAAATACAGCCCGCTGATAGACAGACGGACGGACAGTGGAGGCTTAGTAATAGGATCCCGTTGGTCACCCTTTGGGTGCATGGAACCCTAAAAAGTAATTCAACTAACAATTATCATGACTATTATTAGTATGACGTTTGTATTATTAGCATCGAAAACCGGAGGATGGGTAGCTGCGTTCTATCCGCGTACTGTGCCACCGCATTGATATCGCCAACCCGCCTGCCAAGCGTGGCGATTACGGCAAAACCCCCGGGCGAGTAATGCTCGAGGGCCTATGTTCAGCAGTGGACATTGGACAATGGCTGATGTGATGATGGCCATCACATGCCAAAGCAGAATGATTAACGTAGTAATGTAATGTATGTTAGTAATTAGCAGTCGTCGGTTCTACAAGCTATGTGTCCTGCCCACTGCCACTTCAGTTTAGCGATTCTGTGAGCTATGTCGGTTACTTTGTCAGCTAGATCGCGGGGATGGATGCGGGCAGCGCAGGACCAGTCGTCGTGGAAATCCTTGGGGGTAGGCCTTTGTCCGACAGTGAACGTTTTTCGGCTGATATGATGATGATGATGAATTAGCAGTACGACGAATCTCTTTCTGCGTTCACTCTACTTTATTATGACTTGTTCTAGGTATCAGACCCACGAGAAGTGTTCAGTGGTACCAGAGTAACAGACAAGCCCTTGACAGAAGATCAGATGTTGGGGGAAACTTTGGCCATCATCCTCGGAGACTCCAAGATCTGGTCTGCAGGTAAGAAGAAAATTATTCAGAGGTTTACAAACTACTTTTAACCAGACTGCCCAAAACGAGGATAATATTTTTAGGGTGTATGTATTGTAGCGAAAAAAAAATTAAATTTAAAATACCCTGTTACGGTTTCGCTACATAATACGTAGAATTTAGGTTTAGGGCCTAAAAGAGGATATGTGAAAAGAAATTATTCGTGGAGTAAAACAGAAATATATTCAAAAATGAGAAATGAGAAAAAGTAAAACGGACTATAAAAATGTGATGGTCGTCATGGTAGAATAATAGTTATTAGATTTGACATGCAACATTACAATTTTATCTTAAGTTAAATGTTGAGTTAAGTACATAAGGAACGAATTTAAAACTAACTAAATATGGATTTTCTTGAATACCGGATAAGCAACGATCGTCGCTTCCCCCAGAATCCGAATAAAATCACCAACTAATGTTCAGAACACATCTTAAAAACTAGTGTTTGACGGAATTACCCCGAGACAGTTTACACACTACTTAAAGCTTGAGGTTGTAAAAGTAGCCTCGAGGCACTCTAAACAGTTCCTTATTTAATACAAAAACTTGAAATCACAGGTAAGTTACGCAGATCCGATCGGTGAAGGTACCGGAGGTTTGAAAGTAGGATAGAATATAAAAGTTCACTTCCCTTTAGGCGGGTGAGACTGGAAAATGACTGGCAGTACACGGAGACCCGATCGTGGTAACAGGCTGTCCCGTTGCTGTGTTCCACGGCAGGACTACGACCGGCGGCTAGGTGGTTGTAGCCTTAAAGGTGAACTTAAATCCGGTGGTAGATGCCCTACAAAATAATTACATATGATTACACGACAAAGCCGCACCAAGCACGCTACAGAAGAGAAATTAAACCTCTCACCTCTGGCAAAAACGAGGGCACTGTGCACAGCGATCTTTAACACTAGTGTGTTTTGGGGTTATTAAGGTTGGTTCTCTTTTAGATGGGGTTTCTGGCGTTTGTATGGGTACGCGAAGCGCGTCTGAATGTAATTTTTTTCCAACTTGAAGTGAACGTTAGTATTTAACTAGTTAGTTAGTATGTTGTTAATTTTATTTCATCTTCAGGATTGTCCAATAACTGTAGGGATGTCCAAATTTTTTGAGGATTTTTTTTTTGACTTCACTCAAAATATTTTTTTTGTGAGTTCGTTCGGTTTAGAACTTTTTTCGCTCTGATAGTAAAAAAAATTGGTTCGATCTCCTGGCTTTTGGCTGGACATATATTTTTTAGAATGAGCTAGAAAATTTCTTTATATAAAATACTTTTTCTCATTTTCAAATATATTTCTGTTTTACCCCACGAATAATTTCTTTTCATATATCCTCTTTTAGGTCCTAAACCTAAATTCTACGTATTGTAGCGAAACCGTAACAGGGTATTTTAATTCAATGTATGCCCGTTTCTTTGGCTGAGCCTGTAGCTTTCACGGCTTGAGCGATTTTGGAGTGTGAGGTGTCGTTATGTTCGTCGTGACTGCCTGAGTAACATTAAAAGGTTTTTGAGGTATTTTTTATTTAGGATCCATCCATTCGTAAAAAAATAAACTCTTCATACAAGTCGATGGACGTCCCATACAAAATGCTCAATTTTTTACATTTTGTATGGGGCGTCGAAAATTATTTTTCAGAATTTACGTTTGGTTCCTTGAAGAAAGCTGTTTAGTATTCATGATGATGAGTAAAAGCCCCAGATAACGGGTCTTACGCCAATTTCGTTACACCTGTAAGGTGTTACGTAAAATTTCAGATATTTTTCACCACAAATGTACAAATGAGCCCTATATTCCAGGCACATACTGGGACCGCAACAAGTTCACCAACAGAACTTTCTTCGCGCCGTTCGCCTACAAGACGGAGCTGAACACACGAAAGTTTAAACTGGAGGATCTGGCGAGACTGAACAAGACTGGTAAGATACAGATTCTTATGACTGGACGACTAGTACCGACCTTGCACTTTATATTTACATACTATGCCAGTCAGCATTTATGTGTTATTATTATTTACATTTAGCCATTTATTTATCTATCTATCTACAGAGGCGCATTTAAGAATCCGGTGCCCCGGGCACAAAAAAAACGCTCCTGTAAGTAAAAAACCGGCTAAGTGCGAGTCGGAGTTGCGCGCTAAGGGTTTCGTACTGGCACACGATAAACGTCACCTTCTGTATGCATGTTCGTAGTGGTGTGTCACCCTTATTACCGCTAGTCCGACTCGCACTTGGCTAATTACGACTTTTTCTACTACGAATCTTTTCTACCCTCACCTCTTGCCGCCCCGGGCCAAGTGCCCCACTGGGCATTGGGTAAATACGCCTCTTTGTCTATCTACAGTCAGGCTCTGTTAATAGATAGATAAATAAATAAAAACTTTATTTCGCTGAACAAGGCACAATCGTCACTTACCACCAGGTGAGATGTTGTCAAGGGTTTACTAATTGTGAATAAAAAAAAAAAAAAATATCGAAGTGACTACGATAGTTAAAGATTACTAAATGAATGAATAAAATGAAATAAAGATATGAAAAAAATGTGCACCTATACTTGTGACGGTAATGAAGAGCATATTCACAAAATCGTTTAAAATTACTACTTCTTGAAAGTAAATGGGCCGATTCTAATCAAACTTTATACACAAAACCAAGTCACGAAATTCTAGTTTGTGGATAGATTACATCTAAATATATATATAACTCAAAAGGTGACTGACTGACTGACATAGTGATCTATCAACGCACAGCCCAAACCACTGGACGGATCGGGCTGAAATTTGGCATGTAGCAGGTAGATGTTATGACGTAGGCATCCGCTAAGAAAGGATTTTGGGAAATTCCCACGGGAACCGCAAAAATCGGGATCTGCGCGGGCGAAGCTGCGGGCATCCACTAGTAAAAAATATATTAAAATACTTTATTTTAAAAAAAGATTTGCGATTTTTAAGATTACTATGGAATCTTTACATCACTATTATTTAGTGACACCACTATTTTTTTGGCGCGTATACCTGTATGATCTTCATCCAATTACTGTTTGGTCGTTGTGAGTATAAGGTATGCTACCCCTGGTCGAAACGTTCACGATCTGGACCACATTGTTAATCAGGGACTTGTGGACGAGAAACTCGACACCACCCTGGGACTGTTGGTCGGCCTAGAGCAGGTTTCCGGATTTAAGGATCATGGTGTCCTCTCCCTCTCTTCGGACTTCACATAAACCTACGATATTCCACCGTAACCTGCTAAATCCTTCTTCGACTCCTGTAAGCTTCTCGTCAGTCCGCAGTGTACGCGTGTTGCAAGTTGTCAGGGCCAAAGGTCGTTTGGTTTGGTAGCCTGACATCTGCCGGGGATTCTTCTCACCATGAAATTACTCACTATCAATTGTTTAATTATTTGGTATAGTTTTTTTCGGTAAAGTTCTCAATTGGCGACCGCGCACCAAAATGCCGCATTGCCCGCATCCAGGCGACTTCCTGCAACCTGAGTGGGAGGCCTGCCTCGCTATGTCTTCCGGTGCGGAGTCACCACTACATAACTTTATTGCTCCAACAGTAGCTATGTGCCCCGGCTATGTAGCTCGTAGAACAGATGGCCGTCGGGGTAGCAAAGTTTTCGAGGGGCGACCGCGCACTAAGACACACCGCACACCGCATTGAGAATGACCGGTCCTGCTCGTCCGCATCCAGCGGCTCCGCAACCTTCGTCATCAGTCCACTGAGTTAGGCTGTGCCTCGCCGCCCGCTGCCCCGCAAGTACCCTTCGGTTGCTCTGCGTAAGTACATTCGTTGCGCTACTGTTGGCCGATATATTGTAATACTGTGCTCGGGGACTAAGATATAATACCTCCTATGCTATTTCGCCCCACCCGTCGAACACAGCTAGTTCTACTTCTTAAATATCAAATAACTTTTTTCCAGAGGAAGTATACACAAACAAGCACTGGTTCAGACACTTAAAACAACGTTGGTCGACCAATTTCGACAGCCTCGAAAAGTTTTTCCTGAAAATGAGGATTCGAGACAGCGAGTTTGGCAAATACCTGAAGAAATACGAACGGTTCCCCACTTACTACAGCGCGGCCAATTTGAAAGACGGGTATTGGACGAGACCGTACTTCGACTGCGATGGACATCTGAAACAGTGGGTTGTTACGTATGCGGTGCCGTTCTTTGGGTGGGACAGTGTTAAAGTGAAGCTGGAATTCAAGTGAGTATCGTGTTTTTAATGGAGCTGTTGTAACTCAGTGCGACTTGCGCGCTTGGGTCTCAGATCAAAAATAATGGTAGATTTAGTGTTAGCGCTTCAAAAACGGGGTATTTACAGTTTTGCTCAAATCACAACGGAGCAAATGCTCTCAGTCACCCGTTGCCGGACTTACTGTCAACATGCTGAAATGTGCTGTGACATGCCGTAAAAACAATTCAAATAATATTCGAAAAACCTAATTTTTTTTAGGTTTAAGCTTTTAGTATTGCATTATCACGCGATATACATATGCATGTAAAATTTCAGCTCAATCGAAAACCGGGAAGTTTGTCAAATTTAACTTGCAAGATTCCACCCGAACAAACATACATACATTGCAAGTTAAGTAAAAGCTTGTAAAAATACGAAATCTCTTATTTTGAATGCAAGTTTATTTCATTATTATTGTTATGTCAAATTTATTTGTAATTAGACTTTCATATTTTAATATTTGATTTATTCAAAGATTATTTCACGCATCTTTTCCTGTCTTTCGTATACCGCTTGCCAGAGGTGAAAGTGTTACATATTGTTATCTCTTTCTGATGCGTACACCTGTCTCAGTTACAGTGAAGGATAGGACCTATCACGTGTCAAACAAAACACTAGTCGAGGTCACTATATAAGGTAAACATGACCAATATAGATAGACCGCAGTTACCCCACTTTTCCAAATGATTGTTGTATGAAACTCAATATCTACCATTATTTTATCCGAGAGCGCGGTCAATTGTTTCGACTAACAATGTCCTCATCATTAGAGAACGCCGAACGAGAAGGCGAAAACTCAAACTGAATTTGCAGCCTGATAATAAATACGTCGAAATATTATTTCATTTATTTATGTCAGACAAAACGCATGAAATGTTTTAGTAACAGACTTGTAAAATTACATTTTATTTAATTATGATGATTAAATGTCCAAAAATATGTTAAAAATACAAATGTGGCAAAAACTTACGAGTAATAATGACAATCCAAAACTGATATTCTATGGTGTGCAATAAGTATATTTATCTACTCTCATATCGTAAAGTTCGAATTATAAACTTTAAAACGAATTTATATTGACATACTTTATATACACAATACCGAAATTAAATAAAACACTTTATAACATTATTTCTCTAATAAAATAATGTTATAAACAGAGATTTGTTACCATAGATGGGTTATGCACTAACAAACCACATGTAAAAATCGAACCCATTTACACACACATTATTATAGGTACCTACCGAATGCTACTATGAAAAGAGATGCCAATTGGCATCTTTTTTTTTGCTTCACTTTTAGGACGCATGTAACCTATCTACCTCCCCTTATATATAGCATATCTCTGGTTATAAAGTATTTTTTTTCCATTACGATACAAGTTAATCCAAAAAGTTAATATCACCAACGAAGTTCCATATTTTTTTTTTATTGACGCGCTCATGCGGTTCGCGCTATTTTTACAGCATTACAAAAAGTTTTCATTCCAATTTTTACTTGTCTGTGACAGCGTCCGCTTTAGCGCAAGCGCGGTGATGTGCTGGGATTTGGCGCTATAACACGTTTTGTTGTAGGTACTGAATTTCGTGGTATTTTTTTCTTACTCTTTTCAGTTTGATCTTTGTTGTTTATTTAATTCAATCCCAATGTATGAGATTAGATAAAAAAAATGTATGAAACTGCACATAACTAGGTATTAAAACACTCGTTTGAAACACTTATACTCGTGTTTTACTACCCCTCATTATGCAACAGTTTCATAAACTACTATTATCTCATTATACTAAGTCCATTAGGACACAAGTAAGGCAAGCCAGTGATTGAAATTGATATTTTTTTATTTTGTTCACAAAACTGAATACAATTCAGAAACTTTGAATTAATAGAGAATAATATCTTATAGAATGTAACCTTAAATATGTGAACACAGCATGCATAGATAAAATATATTACAGCATTTTGATTTTATTTTTTTCAATCCACAGTTGATGTTTTTTTATTGTGGAAAAATATTGTACAAAGTAAAAAAAAACTTTTCTTTTAGATATACCTACACTACTATTTTTCGCTTTATCCTTTTATTATTCGGAAAATCCATTCGATTAAATATTTTAATATTTTGTTAATAAATCCCCCAAAATTACACATATTTATGAAAATTTCAGCCGGCTGTTTATAACGATTCAAAAAATATAAGTCTTAAAAAATAGGACACATAGACGGTGTACGCTTAGTTATAGGATCCAGTTACCTTCATCATCATATCAGCCGGAAATCGTCCACTGCTGGACAAAGGCCTCCCCCAAGGATTTCCACGACGACCGGTCCTGCGCTGCCCGCATCCATCGGCTTCCCGCGATCGTCACCAGGTCGTCGGTCCACGGTAAAGTAACCGACATAGCTCACAGAATCGCTAAACTGAAGTGGCATTGGGCAGGGCACATAGCTCGTAGAAAAGATGGCCGATGGGGCAGTAAAGTTCTCGAGTGGCGACCGCGCACCGGAAAACGTTACCTTGTACGGAACCGTAAAATTAAGTTTTTTCTTCAACTACCCACACTAAAGGATACATTTGCCTGCAGGGGTGTCGTTGCAGTGACGATGGCTTTGCAGTCCCTGGATATAAACCAGTGTCCAGACAAGTACTACACGCCCAATGCTTTCAAAGGCACCGACAAATGCGACCGGAGATCCTCTTATGTGAGTATGCCTCTTCAACCGCCTTCTAAAAAGGAGGAGGTTCTCAATTCGACTGTATGTTTTTGTATGTTTGTTACGCAATATCTCCACAGATTGTGAACCGATTTTCAAGATTCTTTTTTTATTCCATAGAGTATGGCTGCCAGTTTGGTCCCATATAAAATTAAAAAAATCGGTGTAGTACTTTTTTAGAAAATGAACTAAAACCAAAATTACCAAAAATAATAATGCAAAATTGTACTAGGTTGTTGCGATGGAGTCGTTTTTAACGTGTTTAGCGTTTTAAGGCGGTAGTATTACAAATTTTTGTTATTTTTGACGTCAATTACTCCTAAACGATAGAAAACCCGAGGTTGAAAAAAAAACCCTTATTATTGATGATGTTCCTTAAAGTCAAAAGCTATTAAAAATACGATTCAGCAGTTTTGGCTCGATAGAAAAAAATCCAAAAGATAGGTCTACTAAGTTACTTTCAACTCTAGTTATGACTAATATTTTGAAGTATAAATTGAAAAAAACTATCAACAATATTTGTTATGTATGATAATACAATGTGAGTACTGTTATTATTTTTTAAACTTTCATTGTAGTTTTTGATTAAACGAAAAAACATTAAAAAAGTGAAACATTGTGGTTATTTTCTTTACTCTTTACACGTATAAAAAAAAAGACAGAGACAACTGTTCCAATCAATATCTCGCCTGAATAGTACTTTTCTATTTGACACATGTTTCAAATTCTTATGTAAAAGTTCACGAATATGAACGTCTCGTATATATTAATTAGAAATACTTTGTCGTGTCGCACCCACTCTGACGGTTGGAGACTACACTCGGAGTTGTTGACGAATGTGTATGTACCTGGGACGAACAGTCCAGTTAGGTAGGTTCTATTTCGAGACAGAGATCAATCGTCAAATTCATCTCGGCTGGGCAGCGTTTGGAACCTTCGCAATATTTTCACATCTGTCCCAAATAACGCAGTGTCTGAAGACTAAGGTCTTTGACCAGTGTGTATAGCCAGTGATGACATACGGAATTCGCTTACTATGACTAAGGTCTTTGACCAGTGTTTGTTGCCAGTGATGACTTACGGAACTGAGACATGGTCGCTTACTATGGGCCTCATAAGAAGGCTCAAGGTCACCCAAGGGGCAAAATAGATATAGTTCTTTGAATAGATAGTTATTGGAGCAGTATAGTTTTCGAGTGGCGGCCCTGCGCCGGAAGACGTAGCGTAAGCAGGCCTGCTACTCGGTAGACCGACAACCTGATGAAGGTCATGGGAAGCCGCTGGATGCGGGCAGAGTACGAACACTCGTTGTGGAAGTTCTTGGAGCAGTGGACGTTTTTCGGCTGATATGATGACTGTCGTGTTTTTATCTAAGTAAATATCCTTATGATTGTACCATAATATTGCGTTTAGTACGCAATTTTCCCCCTGGTCATATTTTGGACCTCAACCTTGACTTGGTTGAAGAAATCTGATCGTGCATTGCGCATGTAAGGGGTACGGACGGACCTCTTTTGCATAGCAACAACTACATATAAAAATCTAATTTTATTTACGATATCTTTCGCACACGTATAAACCTACATATTAATCGTGTAGAAAGAAATTTGGTTCTCTCAAACATGCTTGGAAATTTGAGCATTCTTGCAACCGTCTTCGAGATAAATCGAAATTGCTGTACTGGTTAATAGCATTGATGTGTTCCGGCTTGAAGATAAGATAGCCAGTTTCTCCATTGCGTTGGGGAATCTTGGTAAGCCCGCTTCCATCTTCGGCATCATCGTCCTTACCATCAGGTGAGACGATGCCAAGGGCTTACCAATTGTGAATAAAAAAAAAACTGGCCAAATACATGCGAGCAGCGGCCAGTAAAAGTTGTAAATCCATATCTGTCGTGTTGAGCGGCCAAATAAATTACTATGTAAACTCATATCTGTCATGTAATTTAAAAATGGAACTATATTTTACTCCGAAACATGGTAACCAAGGAGGTAACTTATCAAAGGTTTTATTTAAATTTCGAACTGACTTGCAAATAGAACGCTGTTTATTGAAAATAAAAACAAATTAACACTGGCGCGTAAAAAAATATTTTTGTTCGTTGTTCGTCATTGATTTGAAAAGTAATTATGGAGTCTGTTTTAATTTCCGCGCATTATTTGAGAAAATGGACCGGTCGTCGTGGAAATCCTTGGGGGAGGCCTATGTCCAGCAGTGGACGTCCGTCGGCTGATATGATGATGATGATTCGAGAAAACTACTATACAAGCCTTGGCCACAACTAAGCATTGATGGACTTACGTATGTGTGCCTCGGCTTCACCTCGGCCCACATTTACACGTTCGTTCATCAATGTCTCTTTTGCGGGCCGCTGCAGTAATGTTCTATTCCTTTTACAAATAAAAATATATCTATCTTTGGGGGACTCGCGTCAGCGTCCTTCAATATTGATATAATACAAATACAAACCGAAATATACTAGGACATTTTGTTCCAAAGCGTCACGTTACCATTGAACTACATTATTCGCGTAAATCGCACGTTGCTGAAATATTTTGAGAGACGAAAATTAGTGCTTTGCCAAAGAGTTTTCTGTGTTCGACAACCTTTAATCAATATTTATTTTTATCCACAATTGGTAAGCCCTTGGCATCATCTCACCTGATGGTTAGTGACGATGATGCGGAAGATAGAAGCTGGCTTACCAAGATTCCCCAACGCAATAGAGAACTGGTTATGTTATCTTCAAGCCGGAACACATCAAAGTTGTTAAAACTGATATTTGGCGGCAAGACTTAGATAAGATGGAGGTAGATAGCCAGGCGGACTTAGAAAACGCCCTGCCACCAACAAAACCGAGTCTTACAACTTGACCCCACCGGGAATCGAACCCGTGACCTCCTGGTGTGAAGCGAATGGATTATTACGCCACGGAGGCGGTTGAAATATCTCAGTTACATGACGCTTTTGCTCAAAATATCATAGTATATTATCGGTTAGTATGTATATTTGCATTTTCTGTCGAAATATACGGATCGTATTTTTTATAATTTTTCCCGTGAACTGTGGCCTGTTTCTCCAAGAAACCCATACAATAGGAGCAAATTTTTTTTTTTATAGAAAGTTGGTCTTTCTTCTCTCTTTTATCGTGTGGCACAATTAACCGTGCTATCCAAGGGATAGACGACGGTTGCCTGGTGTTGCATTTAGCATCACTCGCGGTCACGTTTAGGGCATTTAGATTTACACCTACGGACGTGTGCAACGTGAACTTTATACACATATGGAATCAGATGTGCAGGTTTGCTTATGATGTTTTCCTTCACCGTTAAAGCATTCGGTAAGTATATATAAACGTAAGTTTCGAAAAACAAATTGGTACATTGGCCATCCGGATTTGAACCCGGGACCTCTTAGGAGGACAGAGTCGTTGAGCCACCGCGACGCTTTTTTGAGAAGCTTGGTAATCAATGTTATCAATTTTTATGGAATCCATTTTTTAAAATTTATTGTATGGTTTTTTTGCGAAAAGTTGTACAGTATCGTGAGTAGAAGCCACAGTTAACGGAAAACAACAACGTCTAACAAAATTTTGTAGGTCCCGTCAACTGGGGCTTCTACTCATCATACTGAACAAGTTTTGTTCTACGACTTTGCTGAACTCGCAAAAAAAATTGTACTCTTCATACAAATCGATCAGCTGATTGAGTAATTTTGTGCATTTTAGTATGGAGGGTCCAAATGTTGTTTTTGAGAATTGACTATGGGTTCCTTGTGAGAAGTTGTTCAGTATGATGAGTAGAAGCCCCAGTTAACGGGTCCTACATTAATTTTTTTACAACCTGTATAGACGGTCGGTCTCAATAACAAAATGTTCTAACCCTTTTTAATATCAACCAACCGTTTCCAGTGCGTACCAATCCTCGGGCGAGGCTTCGACGCAGGCGGCTACAAGTGCGAGTGTCTGCAAGGCTTTGAGTATCCCTTCGAAGACGCCATCACTTACTACGACGGACAGATCGTAGAGGCAGAGTTCCAAAACATTATCATTGATAAGGAGACCAGGATTGATATGTTTAAGTGCCGCTTGGCGGGCGCGGCCGCGCTACAGAGCAGTATAGTGATGTTGGGGGCGTTGTTAGCGGTACTGTTCAGTATTACGTAATTTGATAGAAGAAAATGACACAGCATAGATAAATAGAGAGAGAGCAGACCTGAAAAATTGAATCTCAGAATACTTATGATACATAAGCAATATGTTTTGATTGTATGTAACAGTGCG
This sequence comes from Coleophora flavipennella, assembly GCA_947284805.1. NCBI lineage: Eukaryota > Metazoa > Arthropoda > Insecta > Lepidoptera > Coleophoridae > Coleophora > Coleophora flavipennella. Next base: position 3,016,213 of record OX369257.1, read on the forward strand.
GAATAATACTACAAAAAAAACATAACATTTAATTGCAAAAACTTGCTGAATTTAAAAATAATAATAATAATAAAAGACAAGCTCTAGTTCAATTTATATGAAGTATCTACCTCGCTCGCGTTTGTATACATATGTACATGCCGCTTTCGGCATTCCGGAAACGAAGCAAGTAAATTCCGGATTTACGGAATTTGTCCTCGTCTATCGCCCATTTTGGCATGAAATGTTGCAAAAAGTATGCGAGTACTTTTTGCAAGTAGGATAATCAAAACAAATCGGGTGTATTTTCAAAACAAACAATAACGACAAAATAATCTGTCAAGATTATTTCGTAATTTTTAGGTTTAGATGATTTTGTATTTTCTGACAGTCGTTATCTAATTTCAATTTTAGTACCATTGAGGATTTGTCCCCCGTGTATGGAGTATACGGATTTGTCGCCCGTGTATGGAGTATACGGATTTGTCCCCCGTGTATGGAGTATACAGATTTGTCCCCCGTGTATGGAGTATAACATAACTTAGCGCTAGTCGTGCCCCAGCAGGGGGACCCTGTGGATTGTAGTGTTATGAATATGAACTATACAAATGAGGTACTTTCCAATAAAAATAATAGTGTTTTGAAGCTGTTTGAGTTCGGACGAATTTTTGAGTCAATTCAATATTAGGTTGTAGGTGTTTTATTTTTCGTAGTATTTTATTTTTCGCCAAGACTAAGATTATCCGTCCCATTACTAAGTTAAGACATTGAAAAAGGTATTTTCTCAAACATGCTTGGAAATTGGAGCATATTTTGACAACCTTCTTCGAAATAAATCGTAATTGCTGTACTGGCCAAATACATGCGAGCAGCGGCCGGCAAAATTTGTATGAAAATCCATATTTGTCGTGTTTAGCGGCCAAATAAATTACTATGACGTAAACTCATATCTGTCGTGTAATTTAAAAATGGAACTATATTTTACTCCGAAACATGGCAACCGAGGAGGTAACATATCAAAGTTTTTTATTTAAATTTCGAACTGACTTGCTTATAGTACGCTGTTTATTGAAAAAAAAACAAATGAACACTTTGGCGCGTGAAAAATTATTGTTGTTCGTTGTTTGTCATTGATTTTAAAAAGTAATTATTGAAGTTTTTATTTCCGCGCATTACTTGAGAAAAGTACTATACAAGCCTTGGCCACAACTTGGCATTAATGGATTTACGTATGTACGTATGTATCACATTTACACGTTCGTCCATCAATGCCTCTTTTGCTGGCCGCTGCAGTAATGTACTATTTTTATATAATTTCTAGTTACATTTTTTCCAACACTTGCACTCTTTGATATATTATGTTGTCTTTATGTATGAACATTTATTAGACTGATCGATGTATAGAATCTCACAAAGAGGTACCTTATTATATTTAGATATATTTTTGAGCATTTACTTGATTTTTGTAGACTTAGGTATTTTTAGTCCAAAATGGTAACGCAGACTGTGCACAAAGTATATATATATTAGTACTAACATACAGTATGGATAACGTGACCATACGTCCCGTTTTGGGCGGGACAGTCCCGCTTTCAGGCTGTTTGTCCCGCTGTCCCCACCGAGGGCAAAAACGTCCCGCTTTCGCAAACAGACCAAACGATAAATAAATTTATGTATATACCTATAATTTTTGCACTCACAAACAACTGCTTAGACATTAGAAGAAGTCATGTGACTGAGGCTTGTAACTCAACAAAAATGTACATGATATCTACTAAAAGAAACCATCATCATATTATTCAGTGTTCATCATATCAGCTCATATTATACGTCCCCACCAAGGGGGCTCAAGCCCACCCTTAATTGGGACGATCGGGCCTTAGTCGACCACGCGGGCCCAGTTATCCATTTGCTAATGAACGCTAGTAAAATATAAAAAATAATAATTTTACATCATTCTGCTGGTGACCCGCTCTCAGGAAAAAAATAAATGGTCACGTTAAGTATGGACATTCCCTGCCGCTCTCTGGATTGCGACCTCACCCCCTCGTCACCCAGACTTATACAGATTGGTTATACATAGTTTGGTTGTCGAACGTATAGAATTTCGCCGCCATTTTGTTTGTTCCGTCATTCCTTTTTTGAAATGTCATTTCTGGCCCGTTGTATGAAGTGTCCAGGGTGTGTCGTGGGCATGTTAGTATAATATACGCACATCAACTTTACCTTGGGAGGTTTTTAGACTTTTTATACAAAACATGGTTTTATCAAGATCTATAAAAATTACTTAGGACATGTGTAGGATAGAAACTTTCGAGATGATTTCGAGTGCTATATTTATCCTCTCCTTTCTTATAAATTAATTTAGTTTTAATGGATTATGTAAAAACGCACGGAAAATGAAAATTGTGTTTTTATATTGTCATAGAAGGATGGCACTGATTGTATGGAATTAGTAGAACCCATATTTATAAGTATTCATATTATGTAACCGGAGAACATACTGGTTTCCCCCAACTCAGGGAATCCTAGTGGAGAAATCAGGGTTCTTCAGTTTTTGTAAAAAGAAACAAACAATAGTTATTTTGTGTTTGTAAGAACTGAGAAGGAACTTGTAAATAAAGCACTTGCCCATCTTGAGAGTTTTTATACCGTGTACTGCACATGTCCTAAGTAATTTTTAATAGCTTCTCAAGAAACCATGTTTTGCATGAAAACTTTTAAGATATCTCTTAGTAATGTTGAGCTGTGTATATACTTTGCCTTACGATATGGCTTACAGTAGCGCAACGCCTTTGATGTCGCACGATGCGCCACGGGCGTAGGTACTAGCTTATACTAGTTTGCCAGGCTGTGCCCCGCCGCCCGCTGCCCCGCAAGTACCCTTCCGTTGCTCTGTGTAAGTACATTGGTTGCGCTACTGTAAGCCGCTATATTGTAATACTGTGTCTGGGCAGCTCTTTGTTTCCTAAACTGTGACACTATTTGTATTGACTGGCATAGACGAAACAGGCCAATGAAGTGTTTTTTATATTTACTTTGTTAATATTATATTTTGTATTAGTATTATAGTATAGTATTATTGTATTTATATTAGTATTTGATTAGTAATATAATCAAACATGCATTTGAATTAATTATTATGCACTTTTTGCATTTTTAAGTTTTTACAATAAGAATATACTTTGTACAAGGGCTTTGACCAAATATGCTGCCCAGAATGAGAGTACCATTTAATGATTTCCTTGCGTTTATTTATATTTAAAAATAAATAAAAACTATTTTTCAAGTTTTTATTTTATTTATTTTTAAATATAAATAAACGCAAGGAAATCATGCAGTTGTCAATGCCCAAAACATCGAAACCGTATATCAACAAAAAAAAGCACAATATCAACAAACTTATTAGAAATATGACAGTTTCAAATCAAATGACAATTCCATAGTATTATTGGGAATCTTGGTAAGCCCGCTTTCATCTTCGGCATCATCGTCTCTTACCATCAGGTGAGATGATGCCAAGGGTATACCAATAGTGAATAATACAAATCTTTTGCTTTTTTGGATGAGATACGGTTTACCTATTTACGAAACTGAACAACTTTCTCTACTGAACCTATACAATCGGACCAAAAAACTTTGGGCTTTCAATACGAAGTTGTCCAACCAGCTTTTTTTTTATTAACAACTGGAAAACCCTTGACAACAGCTTATTTATTATCAGAAGTTCAAAATATTTTTTTTGCTCCGAGTGTATAATTTCCTTGGATAACTAGTTCAATCTCATGAGTAGATACTGAGTTTATAATTTGGCCAATGATTTTAATCTCAACCTATATATTATTAACTATGAAAGGAAAAATGAAACTAAAATTATACAATTTTTATATAATTCATTAAGTGCCTATTATATTTTGTAATTGAGAATCACACTACAATAGTAATTTAAACACGAAAGTATGAATGATTGTTTGTTGCACTTTCACGCCTTAACGACTGAATAAAATTTTGTCGGTAGATAGATTGTGCATTGGATGAGCACATAGGTTAGTTTTCACTCCACAATCCTTGCACCCTCGATTACAGTCATAAAAAATGTATCCACGCAGGCGAAGCCACGAGCAAAAGCTAGTAAAGAATAAGCAGCTATTTTGTATTTACATAAGTTTCGTACAAGACAATACTTGTCCATGTTATTTAGAAATACAGTTTTACAGCTTTGTATTTATATAATGAATTAATAATTAAACCGAACTTTGTATTGTATAGTTTTTAGATACTAAATACAGTACGAAGACATTTTGTATATGTGTAATATAAGGGTTGGAGCCCCACTGGTCAGCAAGGAACAAAATAAATCTATCACTCAGAGGACTCCAACCCAAATATTGAGCAAAAAAAATTTTTACTAATTTTTTTTTGTACCTGCCTCGAAAACTTGAAGGGAACAATTGCACATACGTTGCTAAGGACATTTTATTTGTGTATGTATTTGTCCCTTTTTGTTATTTCTGCACAAAACTTCGATATAATCTGTAAAATTTCATTTTGTCAATGAACATGCCGTCCATGTAAGCGCCTTTTAAGAATTTTGTAGTAAATGTACTATGAAGTGCCTTTAAGAATTTTGTACTAAATATAGTATAAATTAATCTTTGTATTTTATTTCTCAAGGTTTCTCTACTAAGTAGTCACTTGGTAATCATATTCGCCTGATTGGATGTCTTCAAAACTGAAATCAAAATGAGTAGTTGGTGTTAAGGGTCCTCTGTCTCTTAAATTAGCAACTCGTTTCATGATGTTACAAACATCGAACGAAATCGCTTGGAAATAAAGTTCTTGTCAGCTCGTACTGCAACGTGGCTGTTACGTCAATCGCTGCGGACGAATCGTACGAATATTGAGGTTTTTAATTCATTATAAATAAAATAAAACGAATCTTCAAAAAGTAGGAAAAAAAACATTTTATATTGATTTGATAATATGTACAAAACTTAACATAATGTTTTGATTAAAATTTTAGTTTTATGGTTACAAGTGGAAAAAAATGGGTAAATTATAATATTTTTTTCTTTAGTTCTTTGTCATATCAGCTCATATACGTCCCCACCGAGGGGCTCCAGCACAGACTTATATTTGAAGTCTGGGCTCGAGTCTACCCTTAATTAGGGCGATTGGGCCTTAGTCGACCACGCGGGCCCAGTGCGGGTTGGTCGACTTCACACACAACCTTTGAGTTTCTTCACAGGTGTGTGCAGGGTTCCTCACGATGTTTTCCTTCACCGTTAAAGTAATCAGTGAGTATATGTACGTAAGTTTCGAAAAACTCATTGGTACATTGGCCGTCCGGATTTGAACCTCTGGTTAGCAGGACCGAGTCGTTACCGGTTGAGCCACCGACGCTTCAATGTATTCAATAACAATTCAGTTCTGTGTATTAAAATAAAATTAGGGAAATCAAAATCACTCCTCATATCCTGTAAATTAAAAAATCATTTTTTTTTCGATAAAAAAAAATAATTTAACTAAAAATTAGTTACAAGATGGTCGTTGGAGGCGGCATAAGCCTTAATAACGCTACCATGGGCGTATTTAACTGCGCCGTTGAGGGGTCATAAATAAGATACGTGATGCGAAAAAGTGGGTCATGGTTTCGCTCACAGTGGGGACGGATCTGAACAAATGCTACATACCCATAACAAAAATATGCCAAGACTACACTCGTAATCCCCTTTTACGCATCGCGTATTATTTACATAATTATTTTATTACAAAAAGTACATGCTGCAAACAGACTGATGTCCAAACATCAGCAAATCGTACTATATAACTTAACTACACTAAATTCAATCCGGCATGTAGTTTTAGCGGAATTACGTTTGTATGGAAACTCAAGCCTCCTGGAGACCCTTTATGTACTCATTATATGAACTCAATGGACTGTGTGAGAGTGGATAGTTTGATCAAGACAACGCTATGTAGGAGAAGAAGCTAATATTAGCTGAAAAAATAACTAGGGGTAGTCTAAAATGTAGTACCTATAGGCTAGTGTTGGTTCCTTCTGGAAAGTTGTTTGCGATTCAGGAGGAACTTCCTCCTGCTATTTTAAGGATGTTTTTTCCTCTTGGATAGTTTCTAGTCCTACTAGAAAGTTTGACTATGTTACGTTAGTACTAATATATATACTTTGACTATGTACAGATTTGATGAGTTGTGGAACCCTTAATACGTTGAAATGTATACTGAATCTTGGGGGGATGAAAGTTTGCGCTAATTAGCTTAAGTGATAAAAGTTACTAACTTTTGTCCACTGGATAGAGCTGCTCTTACATAGAACATTGAGAAAACTACCCCGAAGTAAATCGTGATGTACAGTAGCATATAAATGACTGCTAGAGTGCGCAAAACGCCCATTGGTGGGTGATTTCATTGGTACAACATTTCCGTGCGGCCGGCTGCCAATTTATTTCTATATGGATTTTTGTAAGGGTTCCAGATGTGATGCGGATTGTTATTGTTATGATAGTTTTGTCATTTTGTGAAGTGTTTCCGCCAAAAAGTTTCTAACCACCATAAGCAAAATTGGATTAGTTAACTCTGTGGCAAGTGATATCATTTAACTCTAATATACGAGTCACGCCTACCGCGTCTGCCGCGGTGAACGCGTGCGACGAGCAAGAATCTGTGACAGGCGACAAGATTGTTTTGAAAGAGTTTATTCTCAACTTAGAATCCATGCCAGAAGTTTGGGATAGCGCGCACATCAATTTATAAAAACACAATCTTAAAAACCGGCCAAGTGCGAGTCGCACTTGCGCACGAAAGGGTTCCGTACCATTATCTATAAAAATCACGTTTGTTGTGTGGAAGCCCCCCTTAAATATAAATGATATTTTATTTTAATTATTTATTTTTAAATTGAATAATACAACTCAATATTCTGTGAATATTTCAAGCGTCTTCCTGTTGCCGTTATCAATATCGAGCAAAAACGAGCAAAAAAAATCACATTTGTTGTATGGAAGCTCTTAAATATTAATGTTATTTTATTTGAATTATTTATTTTTTCAATGAATATATAGCTAAAAATTCTGTGAATATTTCAAGCTTCTACCTGTTGCTGTTATCAAAATCGAGCAAAAAAACTCGTTTGTTGTATGGGAGCCCCTTTAAAAATTTGTTTTATTTTAATTTAATTATTTATCTTTAAAGTAAATATACAGGGTCTTCGGCAGATGGTTGAAAATACGAAAACGGGGGATAGGTGGGGTCGCCTCCCACCTATTTTGAGAATTAAAAAAAATCTAGGACTTGTAATTTTTTTTACAGGATTTTTTTTCCTTTTTTTAGAAATTTTGCCATTTTTATACCCTTGAACACATGTAACTTTTTGTTTTTTAAAGCTAGCTCCAAAATCTTTTTTTTAATAGACTTTTATAAGATTGTCGGCTCTAAAAAAAATTATGTTTGTTTCAAGTTATTGCTAAAAACAAAAATGTGGGCCCCCGAACTTAAAAAAAAAGTTGAACAAAAATTTAAAACTCAACTTTGCGATGCATTTAAAAAAAAAATAATGGGGCTGGAAGGCTTCTGATTTTTTTAAAACATCTCTAAAGCTTAGGCTTTTGAATGGTATGTAATTTGTTTCGGTATCTTTTTTGTAACCGGAGTTGTTAATTTTTTTTACTCAATTGGACCATGTTGACGAAATTCCACTAGTTACATGTTTTGTGAAATGTATCAAATGCAAAGTTGAAAATAATGTAAATACTTACTGTTGGGACGGTTACAAAGAGCAGGTACGTTTTTTTACATTCTTGCACACACATAATGGCTATCTTTTGTCATTTATTGGCATATTGGAGTTAGCACTTCCATATGCCAATAAAATGTCCGCATATTCCGCATTGGTAAATTGAGCCATTTTAAACCACAACAAAGTCTTAACAAAACGTCTGATAATAACAAAAAGTGACAAACAACAAAAAAACTTAACAAAATCACAAACGTTAATAACGTTAACGTTTTTTTTTATTTTTAATTTCACTTTGCTGTGTTTGTGATTTTGTTAATTATCTTATAAAAGTCTATTAAAAAAAAGATTTTGGAGCTAGCTTTAAAAAACAAAAAGTTACATGTGTTCAAAGGTATAAAAATGGCAAAATTTCTAAAAAAGGAAAAAAAAATCCTGTAAAAAAAATTACAAGTCCTAGATTTTTTTAAATTCTCAAAATAGGTGGGAGGCGACCCCACCTATCCCCCATTTTCGTATTTTCAACCATCTGCCGAAGACCCTGTATAACCTTCAATATTGATCGAAAAAGAGCAAAAAAGTTTGTTGTATGAGAGCCCCCATAAATATTTATTTTATTCTGTTTTTTAGTATTTGTTAAAGCGGCAACAGAAATACATCATCTGTTAAAAATTTTACCTGTCTAGCTATCACGGTTCATGAAATACGGCCTGGTGACAGACGGACAGACAGACAGGTCTCAGTAATAGGGTCCCGTTTTTACCCTGTGGGTACGGAACCCTAAAAACGAAGCGCTAAAGTTTGTTTAAAGAAGGCTACAATTAATTGCCACACAAGCTCTTATTTTCCTCCGTCTAGGGTCCATCACGCCTGCCTTGTACCAAGAACGCTTCAGTACTGACGCGATCGGCGATCCGTATGATCCGTGTGATCCGGGCCAAGATACGTAAGTAAATATAATAATAATTATCATAATATTTACTGACGTGTAGCGTTCGCCTAAGGTGTAGCCAAGTCTGGCAGTACTTTTATAAAATAAATATTTCGCAAATTTCTCCGTAGTTCTCCGTAAGTAAAGAAGTATAGACTGTCTCAAAAGAGTTTAGTACCCAGAGCCGTTAACAACATTAAAAAAAAGTAATTTGTCTATCTGCTGTCTAACAAGAAGCCTGTGCAAGAAGCTTACATTAAATGTTTACTACTTACAGCTTAGCTTACTTACATATATATTTATAGGGGATGTAGGAGTATCAGGGCGGGGAAAGCATGCAGGTTGATCGACTTTACTGTCAAGAGCCTCGCGTGTCGGATCTACCAGTTAAAAAAAAGTTACAAAAGTCAAAGTTTAGAGCTCTCGCCAGGCCTCCGTCACTCCATGTACTTGCGCGCTATAATTACCTACCGCCCGGCACAGCGTTCTCGGGCCGTTTGCGGACCCAATTCAGTGCGGTTTTCACAAATGAAGCGCACGCACGTAGTTCAATTTAAATCGTTTCGTTCGTTCGTACGCGTACCTACGATGCCGTCTGGTGCCTTATGTGCTGTAGATGGGTGCAAATAAAGCAAAAGAAGAGATAAACACCTAACATTTTTCCATTTACCTGTCAATGAAGAAAGGTGTCGCGACATCTGCCTAAGATGGCGCGAATGTAAATATTTCACTCTGACAACACTACACCAAAGAAGACGTTGTGAGCGTGCGTGTCGTGGCAGACCTGCACAGAGCACATTGTACAGGCGGGGACGGATCTGTTTTCAACTCCGTCCGAGCACGCTGCTGTAAGTGAACCCAGATATTTATTTGTCGATTGTAAGTGAAGGTCTTGCGGGAGCTGGATAGGGTTCCTGCTGGGAACCCGGCGTTGGTGCATTCCGGCGTGCAGTGGAATGCACAGCGTCTAGACAATGTATTAGTTTTATGCTGGCTTTGGTTATGTATTTTATGAGATGAGATTTACCTGATATTCAAAGTAATGTTATATATCTGTCCTGATGGGACTTAAGCCTTAAACTGCTGAAGAGCAGTGGTCTCTGACCCAGGAGGGTTTGCGCTGTAACTGATCTTTCCCCCTTTTATCCATGTGCTGTGTACGGCAGACACTGCCTTCCAAGCAGTGTCTGCCCGGACTTACTTTGCATTACAGATTCATCAAACGTCTGTACTAAAACCCCAACATAAAGCGAAGCAGATTTGTCATACGAAAGAACCGGACGACAGAGAAATCGCCGGCTAAATATTGGTGAGCATTCCATCCACACATATTCCAATTCTATGCATCCTTAACGTTATGGCGTTGCCCGGGGACGTTACCTTGAGTTACACCTAGACCTCTGTTCAATGTCTTATTTACCATCTACACAATATTATGTTATCTAATTACCCCCCTTATGTGGCGTCGCCATATGGTGGAGTTGTGCTGGGATGAGAATTGTACCCATTTTAATGTGATGCATGGACTTGGAAACCTGAGTTTGTAAAATAAAATGGATGGAATGGCTCGTTTGTGGGGCTATTGTCATTTGTCTGTAATTTATTTTATTTGTTGACCATTGTGTAGTCAAATGAGTTACTTATATTTTCTTCAATCGAAAACAGAAATGTGCGATACAGGGATGTGACGTCACAGTTTGTGACGACACCATTTCATGGTTTTGATAAATAAGAGAACGGATCGTGGTGAAAACAGTGCGAATTGGATTTTGAAATTTAAAGCTATTTTGTAAAAAGGTATTTAGTTTATAATTTGCAAGAAAAGTGATACCTACTCCTTTATTGACCGTGTAGTCGGACCACTCCTTCAAAGGCAAACGAAAAGATGGCGCTAGCAGTCTCATAAAGGTTTCATTCGTTGAAGTACTTTAAAGTGATTACCATTTTATAAAACATATAAGCCTGTTTTAAGTACCTATAAAACAATAATGAATTCTACCCGTCTTCACGAAGTACAATAAAAGGTTTCTATACAATTCAATACATTTAATGCAATAAGTTTGAAATTACTGCACAAAGATACACAATGCACCCAACATAAAAAACACAGAGTACTTTTAGGAAGAGGAAATTGAGTGTCAGCACAACGTCTTATTTAAATCTACAGAAGGATTCTGCCAAGATTAATTAGATTTAAGTTTTGAAAAACGGAAAATCTAAAAAGGAAAATTTTTGTATATTGTGAATTCGAATTTTCAAATATATTTTCGCTAAGTCTTGTCTGCGTTGTTTGTGTTCGAGGTTCACTCTCCGAGTTTTCCGACCGCCATTTTGTGTCAATCTTTTGTTTGGTGTAAAGGATGGCAGTGCGTCTGTGCGCACGTTTTATTTGAATTGTGGTTGTCTGTCTTCAGTAAACTTCGAAATTCAGTTTTTAAAGTGAAAGGAGCGAGGAAATACGCAGGTTAGTCTTGTTTTTACATAGAAAGCAAATAAAGGAGTTTTTAGTGCTAAATATCTAGTGATGCGTTGGCGTCCATTGCCAGCGGTATATAGTTGTAAAGTTTTACAAGCAAAGCTACGCAGGTATTAAGATAACTTTCATCATCGTTATACTACCTGCGAACGGTTCTCTTTAGTCACGATCACCTAGTTTTGCAGGAGATCTAATATTTTAAGGTTCAATGGAAGGCCTACCGACCTACCTACTCAAGTATAGGGCCTTTGTGATTTTAGTATTTATTCATTTGTCGAGTTCCTAGTTTGTGACAGTTTCATTTCCTACAGCACGAAAACTAAACTCGACGACACTGAACTGAGAGCCTGCGCCGTGAATCGGAGACGTCTGTTGCTTACCAAAATCTTCAAAGAAATCGGTATGTAGTCGCTTTTCTTACCAAGTTAAATACCCAATCAAGGGAAGCTTGGGTAATTCTTTTGTTTTGTGAATCCATGAAAGGTGATGCTGGAAATCAAACAAAGGGCTGTCTGTCAACGACCCTTTTTCATTTAATTGATGGGCATTTTTTCATTGAAATTTGTTTTATTTTTATGTAAGAAAACCTTTATATGCTTGGGGTGAAAGGAATGGCATAAAGGCTACATGCCTGGCAGCATTCAAAGATAGCTTCTGCTACATTGGAGTCGCTTACTTGGATCTAACTGAACGGCACGCTTCTAAGTTGAATGTTTCAGCACTACTTAGGTTTATGGGAAGTGAAGTGAAGTGAATTGGTTTTAAGTATCCTGCCGTTTAGACTAAACATTTGCTTGATACTATTTATTTACTTAGTTTTAATGTTTTGTTATACTTGCATCTTCTATTTATGAAGAAAGCTATCACTTACACATAAAATTTAATGACTTGCAAATGCATATGGATTTATATAACACCTGTGTGTTACTTGTTACATCAAATTAGAATCTTATGAAAGGTTCTGTTAACTTCTTGTACTGCTGGTGTGTTTTGCTGAATTTTATGTTGGTTCTATTGAACCAGAACTAAAATATCAGGGCTTAGTGAGGCTGTCTACAGTGCATAAAGCACTAACCGAGATGTGACATTTGCTTGGATAATGACACTTATATTTCGGGCTTCAACTGTTTCTTGTAGCATCAACTGCAGCATACATTCGATATACATTTTTGGTCACCTGCGGTTGGAGCTCCTTACATTTTTAAAATTTGTTTGGAACCTGAAATAAATATATTTTTATTAGATTCATATATTTTCAAAGAGCGTCTCTAGTTTGAGTTCTGCAGACAGGTTGTTTGGATTTTCTTTTGTGAGGGAATGGATTAGATCAACTCTTCTAATGGAGTATGAACAAGTCAGTGTCAGCGGCCTAGGAATTAGTAATTGTCTGTGAAATGTAGGCTGTATTTACACTTGATCATGTCACCAAAGTTTCACTTGAAGTGTGAAGAATTCTCAACATTTTAATATAGCCTTTTGCTCTATACCTTGAAATTCAAACATCAGCTGTCCATAATGTTTTATTTTTTTGGTCACCTTTAATGGACAGGCTAAGGCTCATTGGCCATACTGCCTCGTCTTCAGTATTATTTGATAGCGTCATATTCAGTATTGCAAGGTACCATTTATAGCTAAGGGCGCGTTCATAATTGTGTGACACATGTATTCAGGTTAACATTATAAAATTATTTTTTTCTCGAATTCATTTAAATTCTAATTTTAAATAAAATTAAAATTCTATTAAAATATGTTAAATGAAAGTTGACGTAGGTCGTCGATTTGACATAGGTTTTTTCAAATACAAACTAGTAAACTTAATTTGTTAGAGATTATAGAATATAATATATAAATGCTGGTTTTTTTTTTGGGATTTAAATATGCTCACTCAAAGTCATATCAGTATTTTAACATTATTATTATTAACTAAAGTTTGACTGTCAGAAATAATGTAATACACACCTAATCAGGATAAATATTTTGAAATTTGAAAGACTCCAGTTAAGAATTAACATTTTCATTATTTAAACATTTGGTATTTAATCAGTTTTAGATGAAATTAGTGCTATCAGATTATTATGTTTTTTATAGGACCGAAGATTCGAACAATGGAGTCCACAATGATTCATCGGTTAGGCATTATCATCGAACAAATAAGAAAACTAAATAAAGAAGGACAGGACTTGCTTAACAATGTGCGGGAAGAACAGCAAATTCCAATTAAATCAACTGCACTTAAGTTGGAAACTGCCATCACTCGGTTCTCAAAGGAACTTAATGAATATTTTAGGCTATGCCAAGAACCATCAGCAGATGATATTTCTGACTTCTCAGTTATCCAACTTCAAGGTGAAGAGACATTGATAGATCTAAAGATTCGATTAGAAGCTACAAAGACTCAAAATAATCAGAGCGGTAGTACTACGAGTATGTCCAGCAAGTTACCGAAGCTGAGCTTACCGGAATTTACAGGAGAAATTCTGGAATGGCACCAGTTTTGGGACCAATTTCAATCAAATATACATAATAGAAATCTTCCTGATGTTGATAAATTACTATATTTGAAAGCATCCCTCAAGGGAGATGCACTAAAAGTAATAGAAGGATTTGAGACTACAAATAAAAATTACTCAATTGCTTTAACCACTTTAAAAGAAAGATATGGTAAGGAAACTCAGATAATTGATGCACACTACTCTGCGTTATATAAAATTAAGGCTGCCGATAAATCTGTTGGAGAGTGTAGAAGAGTATTAAATGAAATTGAAAGACACCTTCGTGTACTTAGTTCACTAGGGGAGAACACAGATCATAATCATCTGCGTTTTTTAATATTAGAAAAGTTCCCTGAAGATCTAATATATGAAATGAAGATGAAAATAAGTAATGATGGGATAGAAGATATGAGAAAACAACTAGAGTCGATTATATCAGCGCGAGAAGACGCCAATCGCATTGCTCAAGTTCATTCTTCTAGCAGAGAGGAGTATACTGTTGAAACGCTACATGTGCAAGAGAGAAGTGGAAATTTTACTAATAATCACCACAAGGGAAACTTGAAACAGCAATGGCCTACATCAAATCATAACATTCAATACTCTTCCAAAAATAAAAGTTACAAAGGACATGAAAACCTAAAAGGGAAATGGCCTTTAGCGAATCATAGCGATCAACATTCTCCCAAACATAACAGTTTTGATAAAAGTAGACCAGAGAAACGTCGACAGTATGAGTTTAAGAACTTTGGAAATAACAAAAGGAGGAGATGGCAGTGTGTATTTTGCAATGGATCACATTACAATGATAAATGTAACATAATTACGACCCTGGATGAGAGGAAAACGAAACTTGGTAAAAAATGTCACCTATGTTTACGTGATGGCCACCTTAAGGAAACATGTCGTTTCAAAAATTACTGTTTTCATTGTAAAAAGTATGCTGCACATAACAGAGCGTTATGTCCAAGGTTGTTCAAGAAAGACAAAGAGTCTACATCTACGTTTTATACAAGCAGCAGTCGTCCTGTATCCGTACTTCAAACTGCTATTGCTAATGTCAGTAAAGACGGAAGTACTAAATACGTGAAATGCCGTATATTAATGGATTCCGGTAGCCAACGATCGTATGTAACTCGAAAATTGCTCAAGAAATTGATCTTCCAGTAGAAGACAGCGATCATCTGTCAGTATTCACATTTGGTACAAAAGTACCACAACAATTTGATAGCCCTTTGGTAAAGATGAAACTGAAAACCAAGACAGGTAATGAAACAACAATGTTTGCAAATGTTGTACCCATGATTTCTGAAAATGTAGCTTACTTTGACTTGGAAGGAGTACAGGATAAATTTATTCTGGCCGATGATGGAAGCTTACACGAACATGTTGACATTTTAATTGGCATTGATTACTATCATGCACTTATGTTTGCGGAGAAGATAGAAATCAAGCCAGATCTTTACTTAGTAAATTCAATATTTGGTTGGATAATTTCAGGACAAGTAAAATCTAAACCCATGAGTGAATTATCTGTAAGTACATATTTCCAATCGGGACTAGAAGCGAAACTGGATAAACCAGATTTACCCCTAGACACTGGAAACGTAAAATGCCTGTGGGAATTGGAAGCAATTGGAATTACTGACTCGCCTAAAGCTAATAGGGATGAAGAAGCAATAAGGAACTTTAATGAGACAACTGAATTTGTGGATAACAGATATATTGTAAGTTGGCCGTGGAATGAGTATCCGCCTTCGTTACCATTAAATTTTGGCTTAGCATTCGGTCGTTTAGTCAATTTGTTGAAACGCCTTAACAAAGATACACTAATGGAGTACGAAAGGATTTTAAAAGAACAACTAACGAAGGGCATTATTGAAGTAGTACCGGACAGACTAATTAATTCTGATGAACACCCTATACATTATCTACCACATCACAGCGTAGCACAACCGGGAAAATCTATAAGAATAGTCTATGACGCTTCGGCAAAGACCAAAGATACTAAAAGTCTTAATGAGTGTTTGTATCGTGGACCACTCATGATTGAAGATCTAACAGGATTGATTATGCGATTCAGAACACATAAGATAGCGCTTTGTGCTGATGTTGAAAAGGCTTTTCTTCAAATAGCTTTAAAGGGACCTGACAGAGAAGTAACAAGATTTCTTTGGGTGAAAGACACTTCCAAACCACCATCAGAGGATAACCTTTTGCATCTTAGATTTTGTAGAGTTCCTTTCGGTGTAATATCCAGTCCCTTCCTTCTAAACGCAACAGTGAAACATCACCTTCAGAGGTCGAACAAGGAAAACGTGAAACAATCTGCAAGGGATATTTATGTAGATAACTTAGTCACCGGTACAGATACAATACAATCAGCAATGACGCTGTACCAAGATTTAAAGGATACGTTCAAAGAAATATCTATGAATTTAAGAGAATGGAGTTCGAACTCAGAAAACTTTATGCAGGACATTCCAGACATATGTAAAGAAAATAAAGTCAAAGTATTAGGACTTGATTGGTGCTTGGAAAACGATACTTTGAAATTGAAATTCAAGAATGATAGTCAACCTCTAACAAAAAGAGGAATTTTAAAGACCATTGCATCCATATACGATCCCTGTGGATATGCTACAGTATCAGTATTACCTGCTAAGTTACTTTTACAGGACTTATGGAAAACTAAACTGAAGTGGGACTTGTCCCTACCTGAAGACAAGAAAAACGAATGGATTGATATTGTTAAAAGTTTAGAAAATATAAAAGAGATCACCGTACCAAGGAAATTTGTCAAAGATACTAAAGAACATGAGTACCATCTTCATTGTTTCACAGACGCTAGCATTAAAGCTTATGCAGCAGTAGTTTATATAGTTAATGGCCAAAACAAAGGATTCGTCATTGGGAAGTCTCGCTTGGTTCCTATCAAAGATCAAGAGAACCTCAAAATTCCTAGGTTAGAGCTTTTAGGAGCACTAATCGGCAGTCGACTTCTGAAGTATGTGCGCAATAGTATCCAACTTGAGGTGAAGCATTCTTACCTCTGGACTGACAGCAAGATCGTCATAGATTGGTATAATTCTGATAAACTTTTGACCCCATTCGTGGCGAGACGAATAGAAGAGATAAAAAGGAATGGTGAAATATCAGTTCGGTATGTTCCAACAGATCTTAACCCGGCAGACGTAGCCACAAGACCCACAATTTCTAAAGATAAGTGTGAAAGTTGGTTGAACGGTCCAGATTTCATCACAGAAGATCCTAGCAATTGGCCCACAACTAATGTGACCTTCTTGGCCGGGGAGGGTCAGTCGATGACTGAATTACAAATAAATTCACAAGTCAAAGAACCAATAGAACCAATGGATGTACAACTCGTTTCACCAAAATCGGATACGCCGATAAGTACAAAAGAGCGAGAGGACTTAGAAAGAAGTCAATATGACACAGAGCATTTCAGTAAAATCAAAACATTACAAGAAGAATTTTTCCCAGACGAGATAAAAGGAAAGGAGACAAGCTTGAGTCGTAATCTAAATTTATTTAAAGACGTAGATGGTATTCTACGGTGTAAAGGTAGAATGAAATATGCAAATTGGTCGTTCGACAAACGATATCCGATTTTACTTCCTAAAGACTGTGATCTGACACGCGAAATTATTCTTCAGGTCCACGAGAAGAACTATCATGTCGGTGCTAACCACACTCTGAGTATAATACGAGAAAATTATTGGATTCCCCATGGTAAAAGTCAAGTACAAAAGATTATCAGGAAATGCCCTAGATGCATAAAGCACGGCGGAGGACCGTACAAGTTACCTCAAACTCCAGCTTTACCACCTGAACGTGTAAATTATAGCGCCCCATTTAGCTTCACAGGCGTTGATTATCTTGGGCCTATAATAGTTAACAACGGACAAGGCACTAGTAAGAGGTGGATTTGCTTGTACACTTGCTTAGCTGTCAGAGCAATACATCTGGAGGTAGTCCAAGATCTCACAGCCGAAGAAGGATTATTAGCTCTCAGAAGAATGATAGCCACCAGAGGTGTGCCTACTCTAATTACTTCTGATAATGCATTATATTTTAAACTTATGTCTGAGGTAGTTAAGGGTGATGCCAGATCATGTAGTAAAGTCATACCTGAGGTGACACAAGACCGTATAGAGGACAGACAATCACTTGAAATACTAGATGCAGTCGATTCAGGTATAAGTACAGGCGATGAGCATATGGATATAGTTGAACCTTTAGATGCAGTAGATCCCTTAAGCGCAGACATGGAAATGAACAATCTAATAGATGATAATAGAAAAGATAACTTAAGTAATGAATTGAGACCGAGACGAAGCGCAGCCACTAAAGCCTTAAAGAAAATGAAGGAGTGGTCGCGCGATTTATTATCTTTATTGTAACTCCTCGCCCTCGGGAGTGTCGCGACATCTGCCTAAGATGGCGCGAATGTAAATATTTCACTCTGACAACACTACACCAAAGAAGACGTTGTGAGCGTGCGTGTCGTGGCAGACCTGCACAGAGCACATTGTACAGGCGGGGACGGATCTGTTTTCAACTCCGTCCGAGCACGCTGCTGTAAGTGAACCCAGATATTTATTTGTCGATTGTAAGTGAACCAATTACTTATATATTACTGGCGTAAGTGAGCACATTTAATTCTATTATAAGTAAACCCAGATATTTATCGGCAATAAGTAAGCCCAGCTATTTATTGGCAGTATTGCGTAATTGAATATGATGCGTAATTGAATATGATAGTTATCGCGTAGTACAGTGAGCGTCATGCGCCATAATTATATTTTATCTACCTTTAATTTTACCGCCTTGCATGCGTAAGTTTTGTCCGATGTGAGCTCATATCCTTTTAGATTATGTTGCAGTGCAAATGGCCCCTACGGCTTATAGCCAGTGTTTCCGATCCAATGATTATGAATGAGAATGAGTTTAGTGGCATTGTCGGCTGTGGGGCCCCCACTGTGGGGCCACCCGTGCAATACTATCTGCACCATGTATTGTAGCGGCTGCGAGTAATTAACCACAGTTTATCCAGGGTCTTGCGGGAGCTGGATAGGGTTCCTGCTGGGAACCCGGCGTTGGTGCATTCCGGCGTGCAGTGGAATGCACAGCGTCTAGACAATGTATTAGTTTTATGCTGGCTTTGGTTATGTATTTTATGAGATGAGATTTACCTGATATTCAAAGTAATGTTATATATCTGTCCTGATGGGACTTAAGCCTTAAACTGCTGAAGAGCAGTGGTCTCTGACCCAGGAGGGTTTGCGCTGTAACTGATCTTTCCCCCTTTTATCCATGTGCTGTGTACGGCAGACACTGCCTTCCAAGCAGTGTCTGCCCGGACTTACTTTGCATTACAGATTCATCAAACGTCTGTACTAAAACCCCAACATAAAGCGAAGCAGATTTGTCATACGAAAGAACCGGACGACAGAGAAATCGCCGGCTAAATATTGGTGAGCATTCCATCCACACATATTCCAATTCTATGCATCCTTAACGTTATGGCGTTGCCCGGGGACGTTACCTTGAGTTACACCTAGACCTCTGTTCAATGTCTTATTTACCATCTACACAATATTATGTTATCTAATTACCCCCCTTATGTGGCGTCGCCATAAAAGGTAAGTGATAAACTATTACTATTTTTTGTCGTTTTAAAATTATTTTTAATAGTAGGTATACTTAGCATTAGCTAGTACTCTTTATTACACTGTGGCATTAGCTTGCCTTTCAAACACAGATTTACATTTTTTTGTTAAATAGAAACGTCATACTTATCTTAAACACTATTTTAACAACGTTTAAAAAGATATTTTTATTAAAATAAAATTGTGATAATATGCGAGTCGCAGGCGCGGCGACCTGTCTCAACTTGTCGTGCTGTTAGCGCACACAAACACTGTGACATAACTATTTAGTAATCTGTGCTTGTGATTCGGTTTTATGCGATTTATAACCGAGAATTTAGAAAGGGTAAGAAATTAATAAAAAATTATATCAAAATAAAACACATGTAACTCTTAAAGATTTTTTTCATTTTACTTACACACTGACCTCTAAAATTATGTGTTATCTAGATGTATTGCACAATCAGCACCTTTTAAAAAAAAATATATTTTACTAGCTGTTATATATATATATATAATTCTCGTGTCACAGTGTTAGTAACCATACTTCTCCGAAACGGCTCGACCGATTTTTATGAAATTTTGTGTGCATATCGGGTAGGTCTGAGAATAGGTTCTTATCTATTTTTCATACCCCTACGCGGGCGAAGCCGCGGGCAACAGCTAGTAAAATATATATATTTTTAAAAAGGTGCTGATTGTGCAATATATATATATATACTAGCTGTCCCGGCGAACTACGTATCGCCTTACATTACACTACACTACCCTACCCTACACTACCCTACCCTACCCTACACTACCCCACCCTACCCTACACTACCCTACCCTACATAAGAACCTTCTCCTGACAATAACGAACTCGACAAAAAAAGAATTAGCCAAATCGGTCCAGCTGTTCTCGAGTTATGCGCTTACCAACACATTTTGCGATTCATTTTTATATATTAGATATATAGATAGAATCGTGAGGAAACCTGCACACGCCTGCGAAGAAACTCGAAGGTTGTGTGTGAAGTCGACCAACCCGCACTAGGCCCGCGTGGTCGACTAAGGCCTAATCGCCCTGATTCAGGGTAGGCTCGAGCCCCTCGGTGGGGACGTATATGAGCTGTAATGATGATATAGATAGATAAATGATACAATTTTAAACTACCACCTATAAGTCAAAACATATTCACAGTTCTCAATAACATAGACACAAAAAGTTATGTTAATTTAATTTTATCGAAGAGGCAGCCCTGCGATTGCTGTGGGATCGCGTGGTGTGAAGCAAGCTGACGCGATGGAGTAGGCTATTATAGCAGTAGGTATTGGAAATTTACTACTGAGTGAAGTATCTGTTACGTAGTAACTAATTAGTAATCTGTGCTCTCGCTGGTTGTGTTTTTTTTTAAGTCGGAAGCGCGGAGGGAGGACAGCCCCCGCCTTCGGCGATCAGCCTCAGCTGCTTTGGTTCGCCCGGATGCCTGCGCTTTGTTACTCAAGGGCAAAAGAGCTGCTATTTCCGCAGCGCCTTCACTTAAGAGTGGATGAAAAGTATGTAGCATAAACTATATTAAAAAAAAAAACAATATCTTTAAAACTGCGTAAAGTGCGTAATTGCGAAGGAACCCCCCAAATTTTCCCTACTCTAGTACTTCCTCATCTCCCTCGGATCCCGAAGGTATAATTAAAATTTCCGTAGGTAAGCGAATTTCTGGTCAAAGATGGCCTTATAGTTTAAATTTAGAAAAAAAAATCTCTAAAAGGGGGGATCCACGCTCCTCCCTTCTAGGAATAGTTTGTCCCACTCTACCGGACCCTCACCCCTAATTTCAGGGGCATAAAAATCTATGGCCCTACCGGATTTCTGGTCAAAGATGACCTTATAGTTCAAATTTTCAAAATTCATAATTTTAATGGGATACAGCACTTCCTAGGGAGGGGTTTACCCCTCTCCCCTCTGCCCTCTTCAGCACCGTCCACCCCTTAAATCGACGGACATTAATCTATAGCCCTACCCTTTTTCATGACGTGTCCTTAAAAATGTATTAAATCATACTTTTACAACTCCTATTATAAACAAAGGGATAAAAGAAGGAATTGAATCACTGAGAATTATTTTAAACCTCCAAAAATAGAAAATAAATGAAAGTAATAATTTAAATTGACTGTTGGCTTTTAGTGCTTAAGGGCATAAATCTATAGCCCTAACAGATTTCTGGTCAAAGATGACCTTATAGTTCAAAGGAGTTCAAAGGACAATACTCACAACCACAGATAAGAAAAAAAATTGCAGCTCCGATAGATTGCTGAAGGAGGCGTGGCACGAGTGTCAACGTCCTGCACAACGAGGCATGTTGCTGTCATGTCATTCTTAAATGATTGTACTGCGCAGAAATTGCACAATTTCATGGCAGGCTGACCTCCGCGTGTTTTGGTTACAAAATTGCCGAGATGTGCAATAATAAGCTGCAAAAATGCAACTGGCAAAGTAAATTTAATAAATGGAGGATTTTCTTACCATGTGTAAGTGAAATCTTGAATGAACAACAATAGTTAAATAAAAATATGAATTTTTATTTTAGGTTTCTTGTTATTAAGTGCGAGGGTGTTGTCGATATTTTTCAACGATATTTTTTATTTTAACATTCAGTTTTCCGTAAAATCCCGAATTGAATGAAAAGTATATCAGAACTACAGAACGTTAGAATTTATGTCTCACAAAATCAAGCACTTTTACCCTAAAGCATTTCATCGATGATGACTTTGTGAAATGCACAAGAAATGTATAAAATGTTCTGCACTGCCTCATGTAGACGTTTGCATACTGTTTTCAGTACGTATCTGTCTTGTTAATATTTTCTTTACTTTTTACCTATTTACAACCCTTAGTACTGGGAAACATAGTTTGGGGCTAGATGACCGTGTGTGATTTGTCCATGAATATTTTTTCTGTATATAGGTTACAGAAAAAACAGAAAACACAAAACAGAAAACAAACAAACAGAAAACAGTAAACAGAAAATTCTAAATCAACAGAAAAAGGTTGCTAAGCAACGCATATATTAAAAGTTATAAACAACAAAAAATATTTACAGTAGCGCAAGTAAAAAGACCGCGGACTACGGTAAATACAAAATATTACGGTAGCAAATTATTACTTTATTTTTGTAAGTACAAAGTATTTATGTATAGTGTATATTTATATTACCTACATTGTATATAGTAACCAAACCAACCAAGTAAATCGAATAATTTTGATACGGAAAATAAAATATATGTTATAATAAAAATAAAAGTTTAAAAACTAAAAACCGGCTTCAACATAAAATTCACTCAAAAGTACGAAATAAATAAATTTAATTCGTACCCACCTTTGATTTCGATACTGTTTGTTAATGTCATGAATTAAGTGTAATAATATTATTTCATACTTTTGAGTGAATATCATTTTGAAGTCGGTTTTTAGTTTTTTAAACTTTTATTTTATTTTCTTTATTTTTAGTGACATTGCTGTCTAACTAACAACGTTAAACCCAATGGGCAACAGGAATCATTAAATTATAATGCATGTGTTTCATTAACAGATACATATTCCTGTGGCTTCCATCATCATCTCAATAGCATACAAGTTAAGGAGTTAAATTTTCCATCAACAGCTCATCTGAATAACCTGAAAGAATACAACTATTGGTCTATACGTACCTTCGTATCTACGTAAAATATTTGGAGAATTATCCTCCAACTCCTAACCGTTAAGGAGCTGTAGCTTCCTTCATTAGCTCATCAACATGAGATGATGACTTGACTGCCAGACGCAAATACTTTACTAATTTAAGAAAATACATGAAACACGTAAAACGTGCCTATAAAATTTGAGGGTTGCCCTCGATTTCTTTAGGATTCCATCATCAGATCATGACTTGGTGACAATGGAACCCCCTCGGGAGTATACTCTTTCGAATCAAAAAAGGATTTTGAAAATCGGTTCACAATCGGCAAAGATTACGCGTAACAAACATACAAAAAAAACATACAATCGAATTGAGAACATCCTCCTTTTTGAAGTCGGTTGTAAATGAATGTTATGAGAATGAAATTTTAATAAATACCTAATCGATATCTGAAGGTCCTTGAGGTCTCTGACCACGAATTCGTTGTAACTTGCAAAGCAATAGGCGCAGTAACTACCATACCTTGCATACGTAATGTAATATATCGATATTGAAAAATGCCCAACTATAACTACAACACTATGGGAGTAATACAATATTTGGGAAAAAAATTGCACGAAAAGTTTCAACTGAATAATTTTGGTTGTCAATGAATTGCACAACATTACATATTATTTCTTTAGATCTAAATAATGACATTATTATTTAAATCTTTAATGCTCAACATTTAAGGGGCCGTCCATTAATCACGTGATCTTTTTTTAAGCATTTTTTAACCCCTCCCTCCCCCATTGGTGATACATGGTGAGGTTTAAGACTACCCCCCACCCCCCACCCAACATCACGTGTATTTTTAGTATCTACAAAAAATCTTAATTTTTAGGCGATTGGCGTGCCGAGCCGGGAAGCCGTCGGCGGCGCGTGAGTAGGTACTTCGTTCGTTGCCTAGCAACGGCGAGTCAAGGTCACACTACACGCCGCTTTTCGATTTAAAAATCGCGCGTTTGAAAAAATAAATACACGTGATATCTTATTACACCCCCCCTCCCCAGTTGTGACATTTCGTGATTTTTGTCAAACCCCTCCCCCCCCCTTTCAAGCCTCACGTGATTAATGGATGGTCTGCGGACTGGGCAGTTTTACTATTCTGGTATCACTTAAAATTGTCATTCTGTCAATTTTAATAAACTCAATCTTATGTTATACAGTTTTAAGTATATTTTTAATTATTGATATTAGAGGTTAGTTTTTTGTTTTTGGGGGAGGTTACTTTAAAAAAGTACCCAATAGCAGCAACCTGTTTGAAGTGTGCTGTATGTGTGATGGCTCGCTCGGTGCTAGTAATAAAAAATCAACATCAGCTTTCTATAGAATTCTTCTATTCTGTGCTCACAACGTAGGTATGGGGAAAAAACTCAGGCCCGGCGCAAATGAAATGTATCTCAGATTTTAAGTTTCCGATATGACAAAATATTCAGTAGGGGGCGCTGTCAAAATCTTTTTTTAATTATCATAAATTGCTACTTGTTTTTGTAAGGAGCTATACATATGAGTTGAAAAATGGGGAATTCTTCTTTTTTTTCTTTACTCTTGTTCTAAATATGACATTTAAGCATCTATTTTGACAACGCCACCTACATTATCTGTAATGTAAGGGTAAACAAAAATCATGGGTAAAGGAAATATTACAATGGCTTTTACATTAATGGTTTTCAAAAACGAATTTTGATTATGTTTTTTCTGAATATTTTGTCACATATGAATATTTATAATCTGAGATACATTTCATTTGCGCCGGGCCTTGGTTTTTTTGGGCACTTCTTTTTCATAAATTCATTTTTTTAAAGGGGTGGGGGGTACCGCACTGCCCCTCTAAGGGAGGGCGTTACGCCTCCCCCGTCTACCCTCTTCAGCGCCTCCCCTCCCTAAATCGACGGACATTAATCTATAGACTTAATTGCACTGGTCATAGAAGGAAACTGTTTCTTTCAGCTGGTCGCGTTCATCAAGGAGGTCGTGTAATTTAATGTCATATTCACTTAGCTCATTTTTAAGTTCCTTGTTTTTGTTCACTATTTTCTGAAGCTCCACTTCACTGTCGTCTCGCTCCGAACGCAGCTTATTACACAAGTCCTGGCTTAATTTCAACGTTTCCAGTGCACAATGTAGTTTGGAGTTCGACCGAAACAAAGGCTTTCCTATAGTCCACGAACGCTAAGCATATATTGGCTGATTGTATTCTTCGGTCTTCTGTATAATCTGCCACAGCGTATTGTGGTCTATGGTACTAAAGCCTTTTCAGTAACCGGCTTGTTCAGGAGGCTCAAATTCGTCAAACCTGCGTGAGAGACGATTCGTAATGATTCTCGAAAACAGCTTGTAGACATGGCTCAGAAGTGAGATGGGTCTGTAGTTCTTCAGCAGGGTATAGTCACCCTTTTTGAAGAAAAGCACGACCACACTTCTGTGCCATGCCTTAGGCGTTCGTCCTTCGAGTATAACGAATTAAATAACTTGTGAAGAGCTTTAAGTACCGGTTTCCACCTGCTTTAAGGAGTTCAGCCGTAATTCCATTAACACCCGGTGCCTTATTGTCCTTGAGCTGTTTAAGAGGCATTCTAATCTCGTACAGGCTGACCTGGAATGTAAACCTGGAATAAATAAGTCTTTTATAAGCGAATCGTAAGAATCGGACGTGACTTAACATTATATCAAATAAATGAATCCTTTTGGTTTATTGGAAATAAAATACTTTGAGTAATGTAAACTACTTTTACTATTGATTAATTACATAGTTAAAAGCTGCTGACAGAGTAGAATGCTACAAACGCGAAAAAATCTTATTATGGTTAATTCCATACCATGAAAAAATACTATTTATTTAATGTTAGCATTATGTTAAGATTTTGTTGTTACCAAAGAGGTTGACATTCACAGTTCTGTGTTGACATTAGTTACAGTTATGTTGGTAAGCATTGGCACTTTACGATGAAATGTGATTACGAATGCAATTTTGTTTTTTACTATGGCACTCCCGTCTCTTAAAACATAGTGACTTACCTATATGTCGAAATAGCTGCTAAAACGTGAATAGTGATTAAATCTTTTACCATATATGTCGAATGATTAAATGGTCTTTGATAGCTGCGTTCAAAAACGTATAAGAATTCAAGTAAGCATTTTGAAAATGTGTAATTGCCTGCCCTATAGCAGAGTATTTGCATTTTACATGCCCTTTGGGGTAGTAAAGTTCTCGAGTCGCAACCACGCACCGGAAAGCGTAGTGTAGGCAGGCCTCCCACTCGGTGGACCGATTACCTGGTGAAGGTCGCGGGAAGCCGCTAGATGCTGGCAGCGCAGAACCGGTCGTCGTGGAGATCCTTGGGGGAGGCCTATGTCCAGCAGTGGACGTCCTTCGGCTGATTTGATGATAGCAGAGTATATATAGATTTATTTAAAATTTTATCCGCGAATATACGGACTTACCGTGCGGGGATCATTGAACTATTTACTAGCGGGGGATTTACTTGCATGCGTAGCTATTTAGCTATGTTTGAAGAACAATTTTATTTATGTAAGTTACCTTCCAAGCCACTGTTGATTGTTACGTGCAGTAAATATACAGGGTCTTCGGCAGATGGTTGAAAATACGAAAATGGGGGATAGGTGGGGTCGCCTCCCACCTATTTTGAGAATTAAAAAAAATCTAGGACTTGTAATTTTTTTTACAGGATTTTTTTTCCTTTTTTTAGAAATTTTGCCATTTTTATACCTTTGAACACATGTAACTTTTTGTGTTTTAAAGCTAGCTCCAAAATATTTTTTTTAATAGACTTTTATAAGATTGTCGGCTCTAAAAAAAATTATGTTTGTTTCAAGTTATTGCTAAAAACAAAAATGTGGGCCCCCGAACTTAAAAAAAAAGTTGAACAAAAATTTAAAAGTCAACTTTGCGATGCATTTAAAAAAAAAAATAATGGGGCTGGAAGGCTTCTGTTTTTTTTAAAACATCTCTAAAGCTTAGGCTTTTGAATGGTATGTAATTTGTTTCGGTATCTTTTTTGTAACCGGAGTTGTTAATTTTTTTTACTCAATTGGACCATGTTGACGAAATTCCACTAGTTACATGTTTTGTGAAATGTATCAAATGCAAAGTTGAAAAGAATGTAAATACTTACTGTTGGGACGGTTACAAAGAGCAGGTACGTTTTTTTACATTCTTGCACACACATAATGGCTATCTTTTGTCATTTATTGGCATATTGGAGTTAGCACTTCCATATGCCAATAAAATGTACGCATATTCCGCATTGGTAAATTGAGCCATTTTAAACCACAACAAAGTCTTAACAAAACGTCTGATAATAACAAAAAGTGACAAACAACAAAAAAACTTAACAAAATCACAAACGTTAATAACGTTAACGTTTTTTTTTTGTTTTCGTTAATTTCACTTTGCTGTGTTTGTGATTTTGTTAAGTTTTTTTGTTGTTTGTCACTTTTTGTTATTATCAGACGTTTTGTTAAGACTTTGTTGTGGTTTAAAATGGCTCAATTTACCAATGCGGAATATGCGGACATTTTATTGGCATATGGAAGTGCTAACTCCAATATGCCAATAAATGACAAAAGATAGCCATTATGTGTGTGCAAGAATGTAAAAAAACGTACCTGCTCTTTGTAACCGTCCCAACAGTAAGTATTTACATTATTTTCAACTTTGCATTTGATACATTTCACAAAACATGTAACTAGTGGAATTTCGTCAACATGGTCCATTTGAGTAAAAAAAATTAACAACTCCGGTTACAAAAAAAGATACCGAAACAAATTACATACCATTCAAAAGCCTAAGCTTTAGAGATGTTTTAAAAAAAACAGAAGCCTTCCAGCCCCATTATTTTTTTTTTAAATGCATCGCAAAGTTGACTTTTAAATTTTTGTTCAACTTTTTTTTTAAGTTCGGGGGCCCACATTTTTGTTTTTAGCAATAACTTGAAACAAACATAATTTTTTTTAGAGCCGACAATCTTATAAAAGTCTATTAAAAAAAAGATTTTGGAGCTAGCTTTAAAAAACAAAAAGTTACATGTGTTCAAAGGTATAAAAATGGCAAAATTTCTAAAAAAAGGAAAAAAAATCCTGTAAAAAAATTACAAGTCCTAGATTTTTTTTTATTCTCAAAATAGGTGGGAGGCGACCCCACCTATCCCCCATTTTCGTATTTTCAACCATCTGCCGAAGACCCTGTATAACAAACATTTCGTGACTAATGCCGCCGGTGTGATTCAACCCTACCTGCATTGATTCCTATAGATACATCAGTTGTTTATATGTATATCATCTCTCTCTTGTTTGTATGAAGTGTCCGGGGTGGGCCTATAGTGCGGCCGGCGAGAGCACAGATTATTTTGTATATGACTAGGGCGAGAGCATGCTGATTAGACACTTCAAGACTGCGATAGAATGTAACATTCTATTATTCTTCGAAATTATAAACAAATCAATCTTTAGTTTTTAAGCTAAAAACATAAAAAATACATTATTTTTACTAAATAATAGTAATAGTACATATTTAGTTTTATGTTTACATGTACGAGTAAGGACAATAGAATGTGTATTTTGTAATTATATGAAACGTTAGTGAAACGCTTACGTTCTATGGTCATTTCTTCTTAATAATAGTGATGTTTCTACATGTAACCACTGATAAGTGATAACGTATTTGTAACGTATAGATTTGTGAAAAATATTATGAATTCATTACCACACAAACAATTATTTCTTGTGGTCAAATCAACCAACCATAAAAGTTTCAGCCATAAAAGTGATATGTTTGAGTAATAAATAACAATATTAGATTGTACAACAAGAGCATAAATAGCCATTTTACCCGAGACGTTCATTTAACCACCAGGGCCGGTAAGGCGAGGGTGGATAGACACGTCGAGGGTAAAGTGGGTTCATGTTCGAGTTTTAAACTCTGTTTTTCACTTCGATTGCAAGGAAATAATAAATATTCAACCGCAATACAACAAATTTGGCAAACTTTGACGAATAATTATTTTTCCGCCACAAATTTTCTTATTTTCCATGCCCTTCACCCATTACAACCCCTAAAATCGACGGTCCACAAAGTACACTTTAGACACGGGCACAGTATATATATTAGTGACACGGGTTTGGCAACACATTTTTTTCCTTTTTTAGTCTGAGTTTGGCAATAGCTATTTTATTTCGATTTATTTGTTACATCTACATGATAGGTACATAGTATGTTGTATGTACTATGGATGTCTATGGGTACATCACTAGTCACGTCAAACCCGCAGTCGGCTGCACTGTGATATTTGAATTTCATTTGATAGGAAATTATTAGTTTTAACATAAACTATCAGTTTAAAATAGTTAAATAGAGTAAAAAAGGTGAGTGTATAAATTAGGTATTTTCCTACAAATTTTGTCACACCTACTTGGGGAATGATTGTATAATTTTTTAGTTCAGCCTTGACGAGCTTTGAAAACTAGGACATATTGAATAGTAATTCAAAGAAAAATTAGCATAACATGTGCGCACTATATACCCCATTGTGCTTTCTTTAAATATTTATTTGAATCGCCAGACGATTTCATTGTGAGTATACACACCTATACATTTACTTTAAAATTTACTAATATCTACCTATCGCATGTCACGCCAAGGCTAGTTTAAAACATGCTATAAAGTGCAATCTTTTATCGCAATTGTACAAGCTTAAATACCTACGTAAAAGACCTGGATATATTATACTATAAATTCAGGTGGAGGCACCTATGTTTTTTCAAGTAGGTGTACCTTTAAAAACAGTGATTTTTATTTAAGATTTCTAATATATTGTTATAGACCCTATTGTACAGTCCTACCAAAATGTGTTTGTCCTTCCTATACATTGCACATCTATGTGATTTTTTTCACTGAGATGGTTGACGAGGGGGGAAATGACATTAGCTACTTTTTATCTTGTGAAAATTATTATTATTATTATGTTTATCTCAGATTTTTCAAACTCGGCTTTTTAAAAGGCCGGTCCTTTGGAAGGCGTACGTGGGGATACAGATCCAACACGCAGAGGCCCCTTTGAGATACTATAATTATTATTATTATCCTCTCAGCTGGCACGGCCCCGCGCCCCCGGTACCCAAAACTGGCACACCTACCCCGCGAGAGGCCCGTGGGGTGGGAACAGCTGCATTCTTTCGCAGATTACTCGATAATTTATTAGAATATCTACCGACTTCTATATATATTTGGATTCTACATAAAATTTCCCATATAATAGCATATAAACACATTCATATTTTGTAAAAATATTTCATAGGTCCTAGTGTAAACTTAGACTAAAGTAAAAAATGAGGTAAAGTTGCGTTATATCACACATCACAACAACAAAATAGTATTGAGAGGTAGGTTACTTACCCAGACATCGTGTTTTACACAAGTTTTTACTTTATACACTTTATTTAATGTAAAACAGCAATAAAAACCACACACGAATTGTCAAAAAACCGACGACAAACCGACCGGCGCAAAGACTGAACTTCAACTTCGAATTTGGCTATAAGAGGTATATTAAACTTGGTCGTATTAGGTGCTTGATTGCTAGCCTACTCTATCTTTTTTAAGATTTTATACGTGCGACAAGGATAGCAATTAGTAGTTCCGCTAGTTTCACGCTAAAATGGTATAGCAGCTGACCATCCCGATTCGGGTCGGTGGCCAGAGGCGCACTTACTTGGCGCGTCCCGAGTCGGGTCGTGTGCCAGCTGAGAAGTTATGCTGTAATAGGAAAGCAGCTTATTGTAGAGCTGATGTGCCTATATCTGTGTCAGTGTTTTAAAAAATAGTCCAAGCCCACACTAAAGTATGCTGCACTAAATTGGATTGTCTGCACTATTTGTCCAGTCTGTTTTTAAAACTATTCATGGATGGGGCATCAATTAAATCCTGAGGCAACTTGTTCCAGATGTTTCATCATCATCACATCAGCTCATATATACGTCCCCACCGAAGGGCTCGAGCCCACCCTGAATTAGGGCGATTGGGCCTTAGATGATGTTTATCACATGTTTTCCAGATGTTTATCTCTGTGTTATTTAGTGTGTGATGTCCCACATTAGTGTTTCAGCGGTTATGAGCCACCGCTCTAGACATACCAACAATATTAATTATTGTTGGTATGTCTAGAGTGGTGGATGCTGCTCATGTTAAAAATATGCGGCTGGATTCTAGCCTTGGTTAGGTTCAATATTATGTACCTTCTCCGTTTCCAGTTAGTACTCAGTGTTTTTACATGCTGTATATAAGTACTAACATACAGTATGGACACTCCCTGCCACTCTCTTGATTCCAAACTCACCCCCTCATCACCCAGATTGATACAGATTAGTGCTGGGTTGGTTCTCGAACGTATTGGATTTCTCGTCATTTTGTTAGTTCTGTCATTTGTTTTTAGAAATGACATTTCTCGCCCGTTGTTTGAAGTGTCCGTGGTGTGCCATTGCAGCTGTATATGTATCGTGCAGATTGATTTGGTTCAATCTTGCGTAAAAGTGCAATTTTTAAGGTTTATTTTTATTATTTGGTTAATACACTAGCAGCTCTAAGAGCTGATGCGTGTATATCACTGCACTTGTGTTTTAAAATGTTTATCAAGTCTCTTTTTAAAACTGTTGACTGTTAGAGCACTTATGACTGTTTCTGGGAGAGAGTTCCATAGCTTCATCACTCGAAATAGCAAAAAGTGTATTCTGGGGTTGCTAGCACATGGAGGTTTTGTTAGTTTCAAAGAGTGCCCTCTTAAACCTTTATTCTGGTTCATCATGAACAGGTCCTTTAAATATCTCATCATATGTTTATGTATAGGTATGTTGAAGTAAAAGTAAATAGTCGCTTGAAATATTCACAGAATATTAAGTTATATAGGTATTCACTTTAAAAAAAAAAATTAAATTAAAATAAAACAAATATATAAAGGGGGGCTCCCATATATCAAATGTGATTTTTTTGCTCAATATTGATAACGGAAACATTTAGATGCTTGAAATATTCACAGAATTTACATTTACATACTCACTTTAAAAATAAATAGTTAAATTAAAATAAAATTAATATTTAAGGGGGGGCTTCCATACCACAAAGTTGTTTTTCATAGATAATAGTGTGGAATCCTTCATGCGCGAGTCCGACTCTCACTTGGCTGTTTTTTTTACATGTTGTTCCTAAATAAATTATTAAGAGTCGAGTGTCGTCCTCGTTATGCCCCCCAGCTAAACCGCTATTTAGAGACGTGTGAAAGAAATTGTGAGACATAAAATCAATTTATTTATTGTAGACTTTCTGAGTTTGGGTGTAATAATCGACCAACTTAGGTATGCAGTTGGATTTGAAAAAGTTCATAGATTTTCTATAAAATAACAATTAACAACTACAAATATAATTTGTTTTTTTTTAAATTGAAAACGCTAAACACGCTAAAAAAACGACTTCCATCGCAACAACTTAGTACAACTTAACATTATTATTTTTGATTTTGTTAATTTTCTATTGAACTACACCGATTTTGATAAAATTTATATGGAACTAATTATAAAAAATCGGTTCACAATATGCGAAGATATCGCGTAACAAACATTAAAAAAATCATACATTCGAATTCTTTTAGGAAGTCCGTTGAAAATATACATTTATTTTTTGAACAGTTTTTTTTATATTCCCAAAATCAACTTTTGTATACGCCTCTTACCCGCTTGTATTTCATTTCTTTCTCACTTACTGGTTTGTTGGCAGAAAACTCTTGCAGAGTTAAGCATACCAATTGTACATCATGTGTTTTTAATTTAAGTATATGTATTTCTCATTTACTGTGTACAATATTCATTCATATCAGCTCATATACGTCCCCACCGAGGGGCTCGAGCCTACCCTGAATTAGGGCGATCGGGCCTTAGTCGACCACGAGGCCCCAGTGCGGGTTGGTCCACTTCACACACAACCTGCGAGTTTCTTCGCAGGCGTGTGCAGGTTTCCTCACGATGTTCTCCTTCACCGTAAGAGCGTCGGATAAACGTACATATGAAATCTAAATTTGAAATCACATTGGTACGTGGCAGGTTCGAAACACGACCTCCCGGACAGGAGGCGGTGGCCCTAGCCATTACGCCACCGACGCTCTTGTGTACAATAAACAATAAATAAATTAATTAATAAATCAATCCTTCATGTGCGAGTCCAACCCCACTTGGCCGTTTTTCTAACATACCTATCTTTTTTTCAGCCAAAATGAGCAAGATGTTCAAAAACCTTTTTAACCAGTTGAAAAGCAAGGAGTTTAGAGATTATTTGATGAGGTGAGTACTACTATGTTTAAGTAATGTCTATCACATCTACCTACCTACCTACCTAGTGCTTTCCTGGATCTATTTAATTGTATTGTAAAAGATTGCAAAAGGCTTACATGCCACCTGATGGGAAGTGGCCACCACTGGATGTGAGCAAGTGCCCACCACTGCATGTGAGCAAGTGGCCACCACTGGATGTGAGCAAGTGGCCACCACTGGATGTGAGCAAGTGGCCACCACTGGATGTGAGCAAGTGGCTACCACTGGATGTTAGCAAGTGGCTACCACTGGATGTTAGCAAGTGGCTACCACTGAATGTGAGCAAGTGGCTACCACTGGATGTGAGCAAGTGGCTACCACTGGATGTGAGCAAGTGGCTACCAAGGTATGTGAGCAAGTGGCTACCACTGGGTGTGAGCAAGTGGCTACCAGTGGATGTGAGCAAGTGGCTACCAAATTATGTGAGCAAGTGGCTACCACTGGATGTGAGCAAGTGGCTACCACTGGATGTGAGCGACTTTCACACTAGAGGCACATTATCACAACTATTTGTAGCTCTAATACTGTGTCATAAGTGCTTTGTCAACCCTCGGGGATTAAAATGGACTAAATGCTGGCTATCTCGCCCCACCAGCTGGAACGCAGTAAGGAGCTGGGGCAGGCATATAGTGGGCAGTGGTACCCACCCAGTTCGATCTTGCTAGAAGATCCTAACTCATCTCACCTGAGGTAGGTCAGTAGTGACACTGAAGATAAAATCGGGATTTTCAAGAAATACCCTATGTAAAGGGAAACTATCTCCGACGATGACACATATTAATGTATCCATTGTTTAAATAAATATTGTATTTTCCAGCACTCATTTCTGGGGTCCTGTGGCGAACTGGGGTATACCTTTAGCAGCAATAGCAGACACACAAAAAGATGCGAGTTTTATAAGTGGCAAAATGACTGTAGGTAAGATATATTTAAAAAATAATCTATCCATTTTATTGACCCAACTACTCATACGTAAGTTATTTGAACAACTGGAATTTTATTACATTTCAATAATTTTAGTAGGCAATACCTAACTGTGTATGCCAACAAGTATATTAGACATATGTACATTCAATTCTTATTATAAGTACCCTTCACCCTATTTGGATAAATATTGGTGAAAGGTTCACATTCTTTAAAGCATTACAACAAATAAAGTCATACATAATTGAAAACGCTATTCAAATGAAAAAATGGCTTCCATCGCAACAACTTAGTACAGTTTTGCATTACCGTTTTTGGATTTTCTAAAAGGGTAGTTATGGTAGCACACACTTCATACAACGGGCCAGACATGACATTTCAAAAAACGAATGACGGAACAAACAAAATGGCGGCCAAATCCTATACGTTCGACAACCAAACTGTAACCAATCTGGATCAATCTGGGAGATGAAGGGGTGAGGTCGGAATCTAGAGAGCGGCAGGGAGTATCCATACTGTATGTTAGTACTCATATAATATATACTTTGGTACTACGTCGATTTTGAAAATTATATGGAACTAACCTGGCAGCATACTCTATCGATCGAATAAAAGATAAATCATGAAAAGATAAATCACAAATGAAAAGATATCGCGTAACAAACATACAAAAAAAACAACATACAGTCGAATTCAGCACCTCCTCCTTTTTGGAAGTCGGTTGAAAAATCGATTAAGAAAAATACCATAAAATAGTTTTAAATTGATGGCTGACCTTGACTTCACCTATCTGTCTCTTATCAGTAATCAGTTGACCTCTACAATCTACCAGACCCCGGATGAATGTCGCTATGATTATTTATGTGTGTAATATTGTAATGCTGTGGACTGTCATGTGCCCTGCCCTACTTCCATAAATGAACGTAAATTACACACACTTATTGTATTGCCACAGACAATAAAGATCAGTAGTTTCATTAGCCTTATAAATATTTAGCAGATACCCAGCGGCGGCGGGCGGCGTTGCCCGCGCAGATCCCGTTTTTTAACATTCCCGTGGGAATTTCACACAATCCTTCCATAGCGGATGCCTGCCTACGTCATAATTGGGTACTTGCCTACTAGTCAGACCACATATTAGATAAACCATCCCACCTTATTTATCTAATCGATACATCTGACTTACTTTTAAAAACAAGACTGTTCTAACAATGTGTGAAAAAATTATTTTGTTGCCGTTGACATACTAATTATGTGATTTTAATAAATGAATAGTAGTTTATGAAACTGTTGTATAATGAGGGGTATTAAAACACGAATGTCTTGGCGAGGTTTTTAATAGTGTCATACGAATGTTTTAATACCTAGTAATGTCACAGATTACTAAATAGTTACTTGGTAATGTGCAGTTTCATACACTATTTTATATAACCTCATATATTGGGCTTGAATCTACTAAATAAATGATCAAAGTTAAAAGAGTAAAAGTAGAATCCCACGAAATTTAGTACAACAAAACGTATGTATGAATTGCGCCAAAACCCCAGCATATCACCGCGCATGCGCTAAAACGAGTGCTGTACAGACAGATAAAAATTGGAATCAAATCTTTTTGTAATACTGTACAAATGGCGCGAACCGCATGTGCGTTCCAATAAAAAAATATTGATATGGAACTTCGTTGGTGATATTAACTTTTTGGATTAACTTGTATCGTAATTTAAAAAAATACTTTATAACATTATTTTGTAAAAGAAATTTTTGAAGTTTATAATTCGAACTTTACGATATGAGAGTAGATAAAAATATAAAATGTTTATAGGAAACCAAAAGAGGAAGTTTTTCGAAATTACAGAATTACTGTGTAGTGAATTTTGTCTCAAAATTTATTTTTGGTGCAGGCAAGTGCCCAATTGCTGCAATCTGCCATCTGCCTGCTGTATGCCAAATTTCAGCCCGATACTTCCAGTGGTTTGCGGTGTGCGTTGGTAGTCAGTCAGGACAAACGAGTTTATAAATATATAGATATGAAACTAACAAGCCAATATTTAGGGTTCCGTAGTCAACAAGGAACCCTTATAGTTTCGCCATGTCAGTCTGTCGGTCCATCTTTCCGTGGCTTAGCTCAGAGACTATTAGTTTTTTTTTTATTCTCAATCGGTAAGCCCTTCGCATCATCTCACCTCATTAGTACTAGAAAGCTGTAATTTGGCATGGGTGTACATATAAATTACACCACCAAAGTGATACAATAAAATCTTGAAATTTTTTTTAGGGAACCTCCCCTAGTTCCCCTACATGTAAAGAGGAGGTGATTTTTTTATGTTGACGTATCGTTGAATAGGTCTTTCAAAACTACCGAAGGTTTTTTAAAACTATTTGTCAATTCGAGGATATGTTTGCGAAATAATAAGCTTTAAAGTGCTAATTTTTTGTTAGAGTCGAGTGTCCCCTCCCCCCCCTACCAGCTAAACCGCTATTTAAGGACATCTGAAAAAAATTAAAAGGACATATAATCAATTCAAAAGGAAACCTATCACGGCTAATTAGGCTTTCTTAGTTTAGGAGTCAACCAACTTAAGATGTGCAGTTGGATTTGTAAAAAGTTCACAGATTTTCCATACAAAATGTTCTATTACCAACTGTAAAAACAATTTTGTTTTTCAAAATATACATTTATTTTTTTCTAAAATTATGGAACCCTAGTTTGTGCGAGTCCGACTAGCACTTGGCCGATTTTTTTTGTTTGGAATAGTTTTTTTTGTACCCTTTTTTTTCAAATACAAAGTTCTACTTTTCGGAATCAAACTTGAACTCTTAAGCCGTATTATAATTTCGGAAATGTCCAACGATTTTTTGTCCACAATTGGTAAGCCCTTGGCATCATCTCACCTGATGGTAACTGACGACGATGGTGGAGATGGACGTGGGCTTACCAAGATTCCAAGAACTGGCCATCTTATCTTTATGCCGGAAAACATTGGCGGCAAGACTTAAGTTAGATGGTGATAGTTAGCCAGGCGGGCTTAGAAAATGACTTACCACGAACCAAACCGAGTCTTCGTAAGTTAGACTCCGCCGGGAATAGATCCCGCGACCTCGGCGTCCTCCTCGCGTGAAGCTAGTAGATTCTCCACGCCACGGAGGCTGTTGAGTAAACCTAGACGTTTTTGTGTTAAGGTAGCTTAAAATTCTGACTTTAAAAAGTTATCATTCATTTCATTACACATTTCTATTGGAGGAAAGGAGGGAAGTTAAAAAAAAAGGAATAAACGTTTTCCATCGTAGCACTTAGTCTAAACAATAGGTGAATCTTTTACTGAATGTATACTTTTATACAGGTATAACAAAATTGGTGTAGGTCCCGTTAACTGGTGCTTCTAATCATCATACTAAACAACTAAACTTTTGTTCTACGACTTAGCTGAAATCGCAAAAAAATGTTTACTCTTCATACAAATCAATCAGCTGATCAACCAATTTTGTGCATTTTAGTATGGAGGGTCCCCAATTTTTTTTTGATAGTGGTCTATGGGTTCCTTGTGGAAAGTTATTCAGTATGATGAGTAGAAGCCCCAGTTAACGGGTCCTACACTTTTTTTTTACATGCTGTATAAGGTGACTATTAATTAGTTCTTGATAGCAAAAGATATGAATGTACTCATGATTACAAACAACTTTCCCAAAGTAATTTTATGTCTAATATGAAAAAAATTTTTTTTGTCCTTTATACATTTATGCCGATTTCATAACTTATTATGTATCGAGAACTAACATTTTTTTTCTGATTTGTCATTGAAATTTTTTTTTTCATATTTGACGTATAATTTCTTTGGGAAAGTTGTTTGTAGTCACGAGTACATGCATACCTTTTGTTTCAGGAACTAATTAAAAGTCACCCTGTATACTTTTTCAGTAATTCTTAACATCATATCTTATATTAAATACTTCTTTACCCATACGCTATAACAATAAAATGCTCATAAAATTCAAGATGTTTTCCTTCCTTACCAGACATACTACTACTAAATACTAGACAAAGCAGATGTGTCTAACATTATTGCACCCATACGTACTAATATTTATATACTTTGCTCATACTGTCTATACATTCTATATATTACTCTACTCTAAACAAAACATGGGTTACAAAGATAATTCTCCTTCCTGTATTATTTTTAAACCTCAAGCGCGCTTTCTAGCGCTTCAGTTTATAAATCGGAATTTTTATAATATTGTAACTGGTTATGTATGTGTTACTTATTACGTGTATACGTATTTTAGTTAGAGATGGGCCGAATATTCGTTTTATATTCGGTATTCGGCATATTCGGCAGCTTTACCGAATATTCATATTCGGCCGAATATTCGGCTGAATCACCTAATATTCGGCAAAGTGATACTCAAAGTTTTTACTTTTATTGACCCGTGTATTATCATGATTTGAGTGTACAGTGTAATGAGGTAAGTATTTTAGAGTGTAGCTTTCTGTTTTTGTCGTCACTGAAGCTTTATTTTCAATTAAAGTAGGTTGGTAAAAGAATAGCTGAATCAAATCACAACACCTTAGTAGTTTACTAGATTATGAATAACATTTTTTTCTAGTTTCTACTCAGCATAGCGTGGCAAAATATATTTATTTATATTAAACATTTAAACCTATCCTATTCAACCAATATAGTTCTTTATAAAGAAAATAAGTAATATGTTTGTACTTTTCAGGTTGTAATTTAAGAGATCAATCACTTAATCTACACATTAAGAGTTATGAACTTAATTAATTTAATTATAGTCTACTGAGATATAATACAAATATATATGACATCTCATATAATTATTTAAGATCAATTCAAAATGTCATTAATTACTTACTTATGTATGTAATATAATAATATAGGAACATTATTCCTAAAAAATTACAATTCACATCTTCATTGACTTACATGAAAGTGTTTTGTTTATCTATAAACAGAAGAAATATAGTTCTTAAACGGTTTTGGAAACTACAATAAAAAGAAACGTAAACACAAATGTTTTGTTACACAATTAGAAAATAAGCCTGGTGTGATTTAGTATAGTGGCAAGTTGTGGTGTAAAAAAACAAGATGCTCAGCTTTATTTGGCAATAGTTTGTTCCGTTTTTGCTCATAAACGTTGGCTGCTTCGGAAAACAAACGTTCACTGTAAACCGAACTTCCTGGAGCTGAATGAAAAATTTTAGCCATGTTGCTCATAAACCCACACTAACCCACACGAACTCACACTAACCCACACAAACCCACACTAAATGTCGAACCCACACTAAAGTAAGGTGTACTGTCCGCAGTCAAGTTTAGTCGAACAAACTCAGTGTTCGGATCGTGAAATCTAGTAAGTACATGTATATCGATGAATGTACCGAATATTCGGCCGAATATTCGGTTCGGTAAAAGTTTTACCGAATATTCGGCCGAATGTTCGTATTCGGTGAAACCCATGTTCGGCCCATCGCTAATTTTAGTGTATTTAAATGTTATTTTATAACTTTTTATGATCTTATTTATTGCGCGCTCGCATTACCCCACAGTAATAATAATTTTTCACTGTTTCTTCTAACTTCCTTAATTGTTGTACAATCATATCATATCAGCCGAAAGACGTCCACTGCTGGACAAAGGCCTCCCCCCAAGAATTTTCACGACGACCGGTCCCACGCTGCCCGCATCCAGCTGCTTGCCGCGACCTTCACCAGGTCATCGGTCCACTGCGTGGGGGCTTGCCTATTATACGTCTTCCGGTGCGCGTTCGCCACTCCAGTTGTTGTACACTTACTTCCTGTTATGTTGTGCAATAAAGTGTTTTTAATAAATCATCAAAGACAAGTAATCCAGTCGGTAGGTATTTTTGCTCTACAAAAGGTGGCGTAGAAAATGTTTTGACATAATGTTGTTTAGGTATGGCGGCCTAATAGAAATCCAAGTTTTCGACCTCGAGGGGCGCAAGCGCGAGCCGCCATCTTGAATTGAAGGTGCCAAAAGTAGGTATATTTTAAATTACGTCTCAACAGTTTATTATATCACAAAAGTGTCTATGAGAGATATAAAGAAGATAAAATTACTCATATTTTTTGTCTGCAAGTTTATTCTGTATATCTTATAGGTAAAAAGTTACAAGCGACGGAAATAACAATATTTACAAAATTAATTAATTATATTCAAATTTTGAAAAATTTTATAACAAT
This sequence comes from Coleophora flavipennella, assembly GCA_947284805.1. Taxonomy (NCBI): domain Eukaryota; kingdom Metazoa; phylum Arthropoda; class Insecta; order Lepidoptera; family Coleophoridae; genus Coleophora; species Coleophora flavipennella. Next base: position 3,056,735 of record OX369257.1, read on the forward strand.
CATTTTCTAATCCTCTTTGATGGCCCGGGTAGGTTGATGTTGACTATTTCATTATCCTCGCTGAAATTTTCTGTCTCATTGTCTGTGTTTCTAAAAATTTGAGTTTCCTATGATAAAATTTCGTCGTCATAACAGTCCTCGTTATCTATCCGAATCTCTACCGCATTTTCGCACAACTGACCACTACAGAACCCACACACAATCGAGCATTGTAATCCAGCTTTTCTGCAACTGCATGCTTTGCTGCATCCTTTTTTTACAGTGGCAAGAAATTACATTTAAAAGTGTGGGGTGCTGCTTTTTTTTGTTGTTGTTATCGAGTGAGCCCATTGGTGTCATATCTCCAGCCCCAGTCTTCAAGGTTTTTTTTAACTCCATACCATTTTTGGACTTGGTGGTATGTCCTAAACGCATGATACCGTGCAGCGTCCTTTGTCGGCGGCAACGATGCAAAATTAAATTTACTTTTTATTGATGATTTTACAAATCGTTGATACCGGATTTCTTCTAAGGATTCCTTTTCCGTGTCTCATCCGTACAAAGTTACTAGAAAGCGTGCTCCAGCGTCTTCGATTTCTTCCAGTCTTGCTTCTTCATCCTTGTAGACGCCAATGATTGCATTCAGTTGCGCGTTTTTCTCAACAAGGGAACAAAATTTCATTTTTCCTTGATTGAAGAGAGACGATGTGGTATTTGGTATCGCAGCCACTAAACGCATGGAGAAAAGAATGTTGTTAGTAGTGTTGTCTCTTACCAAACCCACACACACAGTAGATAGAACGCGCCGTGTGATTGATATAATTTTTTGCAAATATTAATTTTTCCGCCGCTTGTAACTTTTTACCTACAAGACTTACAGAATAAACATGTAAACAAAATATGTAAAAAAAAATGTCTTCTTTATACCTCTCATAGACATTTTTGTGATAAAGTAAAATGTTGAGGCGTTATTTAAAATATACCTAATTTTGGCACCTTCAATTCAAGATGGCGGCTCGCGCCTGCGCCCCTCGAGGTCGAAAACTTGGATTTCTATTAGGCCGCCATACTTAAACAACATTATGTCAAAACATTTTTTACGCCACCTTTTGTAGAGCAAAGGCTTTTATATGTCCCCACAGACTGGACTAAAGATAGTACCAGCTAACATTCATTAGTCAATAAGTGTGCATTTTCAAAACAGCAAGTCGTTTTATCACTATTGTTCGCTCTCCAGTTTAGTGTTGAGCGGTATAACCACTCCGTTATCTTGCTTGACTATAAAAATCTTTACCTTGACATCATCTTATTTGTTAGCATGGTACAAGAGTAAACAATGTACAAATGGTATTTTTATGAATCCACCCATTTATTTTTAAATCGTTTCATTTACACATGGTGTGGGCACATTAATTAGCATTAAATCGTTTTATTTACGCATGGCGTGGGCACAATAGTTCACATTAAATAGTTTCATTTATACATGGTATGGGTACAATAATAAGCATTAAATCGTTTCATTTATACATGGTGTGGGCACAATAATTAGCATTAAATCGTTTCATTTATACATGGTGTGGGCACAATAATTAACATTAAATCATTTCATTTATACATTGTGCGGGCACAATAATTAGTAGGAACTTAAAATTACTACTTCTTTAAAATGGAATGCCCGTTTGTAATGAAACTTTATACACATAAGTAAGTTCTTAAAAATGGATGGGCCGGTTCCAATAAAACTTTATACACATAAGAAAGTCACGAAATTCTAGTTTGTGGATAGATTACATTTTCAAAAAATTGTGTTGTCACTAAAGGATAGTGATTAAAGCTTTTCATAGTAATATTAGTAATCTTAAAATGTTAAAAAAAGTATTTCGAAAGTGTGATCTATCCACAAACTAGAATATCGTGACTTGCTTAATATCTAATGCTTTGCCCATCCGTAATTAAGACGTAGTAATTTAAAGTTTGTATGGGTCACAATTTTATAAATATCTTAAGTCCTTCTCAACAATTTCATAGCCCTGTCAAATCCGTGTCTATCTATCTTTTTTTACAAATTTTATGTTAGCTAGCCGAGTTAGTTAGTTAGTCTGTCTCTCTGTCTGCTAGTATGGGACAAATCTTGTAACCTCAATTAAAACCACTTTCCGGTTTCCGATTGAGCTGAAATTTTGCATACACGTTAAGTTAAGAGAACATTGCATGGTTAGCTAAGTGAAATCATTCTAAATCCAATTTGGCGGACAACCAAAGACGGCTGACCAGATATTTTTTATGCACCCCCATGATATGGGTATCAAATGAAAGGGTTTGCCGAGAAGAATAACGAAATAATTAGAATTATTTTCAAATTAAAGCTAGTACCTAAAAGTTCTTAAGTTTACGAAAATAATATTTTCAAAATAATATAAAAGGTCTTTATCTATGACAATGCGGATTTATTTTTTAAAGTTCCATGCCAATTTTCGTTTATATTAATTTATTTATTATTAATTTACGTTTGTATGGGATTTATGAACTCCAGCGGGCTCTTAAGCTGGGGTACCCGGCTTCGCTCAGGGAGTAGCCCCACCCACACAAAAAGGTTTCGTATGGTCCAAAATGTTCCAGAACACTCCACAACATTCCAGTGGTCTCAAATGTTCCGCAATGATCTGGGATGTTGTTGGGGAATGCTCTCGAATATTCTCAAATGCTCTGGGCTGTTCTAGAAATTTCTAGAGGGCGAAACTTCTAGTCATTATACCTTCAAAAGCACGTCCTTCATGTAAAAACGGGAACCTTCTTCATGGATGGGTCATGGGGGATAGAGGGCTACCACACCATATAACTTCCTTGATTGTACCGGGACTCGTTTCTGAGTTTTCGCGCGCACATTGCTCACTTTCGTTTATAATACACTAGCTGTCCCGGCGAACTTTGTTCCACCTTACATTACACTACACTACACTAACCTACACTACACTACACTACACTACCCTACCCTACACTACACTACACTACACTACGCTACGCTATACTACCCTACCCTACCCAACCTTAACTATACTACACTACACACTACCCTACCCTACCCTAAAACCAATTATTTTTTGACTGATATTTTTTTTATTGATGAATATAATAATTTAATATTTATTATTCTATTCCGGACGAAGACAAATGCAAAAACACAAAAATCATAAAAATTGGTCCAGCCGTTCTTGAGTTATAAAATGGTGTAACTAACACGACTTTCTTTTATATTATAGATATTGATTAGTGACCAGTATGATGTCTTTCATGTTCCGATCCCCGTAGCTACGTACCATTGAATAGAACAAATACGTTTTCTTAGTGGTCAATCGGTCATTGTTTTTGACTAGTTGATTGATTTAAATTTTTTTGAAAGTGACGAAATCCTATGCGAGGTATTTCCAAATATGACAATAGGAATGAAGACAATTTTAAACATGTAATTTTTGCCTTTGTTGAGGTGAAAAACCCGTCGTGCTCTCAAAATATCTAAACAATAGGCATACATTTACAACCATCTGATTTCATATAGTATATTGGTGTTGACTGTTATGAGAATACGTTTTGTTTTAATATTTTTTTTATAATTAATTTATTTGTTAAATTTATTTATCTAATCATCAATTTCATACTAAAATAAATAAATAAATATTATTAAGAAAGATTACAAAGACTGTGAACCTTAAGTCCTAAACCTGCCTATTATAAGTATTCCCTTAGTTGTCTATCGTTAACGAGCTATAACGTCCCCACAGCTGGGGATCGGGCCTTGTCCCAAATTCGGGAAGGTTAGACCCACCGTCAGAAGTCTTTAAGCCGCCTTAGGCCTCTGTCACGGTTTGATGTCTGCCATCTAGTGACAGCAACCGACACCAACGGCTTGACGTGTCTTACGAAGCACGTAAACTGTCGATATAAAAGTCAATATCAGCCAAACCCATCCTAGTGGTGGCCGTGACATTCACACTAAGCTACGAGTGCTTCCAATGCTTATACCAAATGTCTTGTAAAGGAATTGATGTTCATCATATCAGCTCATATACGTCCCCACCGAGGGGCTCGAGCCTACCCTGAATTAGGGCGATCGGGCCTTAGTCGACCACGCGGGCCCAGTGCGGGTTGGTCGGCTTCACACACAACCTGCGAGTTTCTTCGCAGGCGTGTGCAGGTTTCCTCACGATGTTTTCCTTCACCGTAAGAGCGGCGGATAAACGTACATGTGAAATCTAAATACGAAATCACATTGGTACGTGGCAGGATTCGAGCCACGACCTCCCGGACAGGAGGCGGCGGCGTAGTTGACGTTCATAACGATGCAATGTACAATCGAACCAACTGAATCATGACCAACTTTACTGAGAATCCGTTTAAAACTGTCAAACTTGTAAGGTTTATCGTGTACATATCGTGTATGATGCACTTAGGACGTTTTACTTACAAAATTGCGTCAATACTACCCGCGTCAATACGGGTACATGTCAGTGTCTAATAAAATGTGATAACCAGTTCGTTACCAAGGAAATCTATCTTCTGGCGAATTTCGACCTACTTGCATTTAGATGGTTTGACAAAATGAGTTTATGGTGGGTCATGATTCAGTTAGTTCGATCGTACAAGCAAATATCAAATGTGACTGAACTTATTTATGTCACCGGGATATTGTGAAAACCGCGATATTACAATCTCACTAGTTAGATTATGATATAACGGTAAATTGTGAATCGGATCACAATTTCACGGCCTATTCTTGTACCTCCGAATAAAACCGATGATTTCTTCTGCTACGAAGCATTCGCGAGGCTCTTTGACTGTTAAATCAATCAAACCTGACCGAACCTAACATCACTCGCTTCGCGAGCTCATTTATTAAGTGTTTTTCACTTCGCTTAATGTTATTGCAATGACACTATGTCACTAGTGAAATTGTAAACAATATGTTAACGGTTCACAGTCTTTCAACAGTTCACAATCTCGCGAAATAAATCTCGTTAGATTATAATCTAACGGCATTTATAATCTTACGGTGACATTTATACCACAACTGTACTTCTTATATGTTTTCTGTTAGTCTGTCTATGTATCTAATATGTTACAATGGTTTAATTTCAGCACTGAGCCTCTACTCCTTGATGTTCATGCGGTTCGCGTGGGTGGTGCAGCCCCGCAACCTGCTGCTGTTGGCCTGCCACGCCACCAACGAGGTTGCCCAGTTAACGCAGGGTGCGCGTTTCATTAACTACCACTATATAAACAAAAAGGTTTCCGTATAAGATTTCATGTTACGAGTATACAGAGCTTGGAGCAACCCTGTAAATATATTCGTACGGTGACTTTTAAATCTTCTGTTTTTATTTTAGCGGGGGTTACGAAATCGTATAAGTTTGTAAGTTGTACTGTTTATATGTCCTTTTAAGTGTTGTCTTTGTATTTATTATCCCGTTTTCGGTATATTCGTACACTAAAAAGAGTAGCGTATAGTCAATAATTCATGTTATATCTTTTATTATACCACTTGCCAGTTGCGGATAAAAACAAGTGGTTTTCAACATTTTTTTGATGAAATGACTAAGGCTTCTCCTTTTGGAAAGTTGTTGTCTTTGTTTATGAGTCGCAGCTCCAGTTAAATAAGATTTTAAAGTCACTTTGTATTGTTTAAGGGGTAAATTAGACAGTGAAATGAGCCAGTAGTAATAGGATAGCAAAAATTCGAAATATCAGGCTATGTTTGACACATGTATAGTTAATTTTATAATATCTTTATTATGTTAACATGTACAATAGTTTGAAAGAAAGTAGGGTTACCTATTATTTGTTTACCAGATTTTTTGTTTTTTGTTATTATTTTAGGTATTTTTAGACCTCTTTGTTTGAAATGTCAAAGCTCATAACTGTTATCTTCAGTTCGTTTACGACTTGGCAAGCTAACTTTGAACTCTATCGTCTGGCGATACAGGTGAAAAGGCGATCTTATTGTCAAGCAAGATCTTGTCGTCAGACAAAAACTAGCATAAGAAACATACTGCATTAAGAAAAATCAAAATTACGCGTGATTTGTTAAAATTGGTTTAGTAGTTATGGCTGTAAGTGGTAAGAAACTACGTACGTGCATAGGTAGCTTTCGTATTCAGTTTGTTAACTCGCGTTGCCTGAACCAGTGACTTACTACTGTCTTAAGTTTGACCTAGAGCTGGTCTCTTTCATAGCGTACCTCCGATTTAACCTTAGGTACACGTGTTGTGACAAAATAGGTGCAGGAACTGTTACCTGGTGCTTCTACTCATCATATTGAACAACTCTAGGAACCAATAGTCAATTCTCAAAAAAATACAAACTACTACAACAAACACATGGCCTGCGGGGCAGTAAAGTTCTCGAGTAGTGACTGCGCCCCGGAAGATGTAGCGTAGCCAGGCCTTTCACACGGTGGACCGACGAACTGGTGAAGGTCGCAGAAAGTCACTGGATGCTGACTGCTACAAAATTGGTCAATCAGCTGATCGATTTTTGTTGCGAACTGGGATTGCTTTAGAAAGTTGTTCAGTATGATGAGTAGACGCCCCATTTAAGGGGTCCTAGGTACATTAGTTTTGGAACACCAGTGTTATCACTGTCATGAACAGTCGTAGTCGGGTTAGTGACTAATACAATCTTATTTGACCTGTTTAAATTTCGGTTGTAAAGCTCAAACTGCTTAGCCACTAAAATGGCAAAATAGTAGTTTACTACCCTAAAAATAATAAGCTAATGTTCACTAAATTTCCACGACTAAAATTTCAAAGAAACATTACTCCCTTGTCTTCCATTTTCAATTATTTATTTAATCATTACTTATCTACGGGCGTCGGTGGTGTAACGGCCAGGGCCGCTACCTCCTTTCCGGGAGGTCGTGGTTCGAATTATACCACGTGTTTTCGAATTTCTATTTCATGTGTACGTTTATCCAACGCTCTTACGGTGAAGGAAGACATTGTGAGAAAACCTGCACACGCCTGCGAAGCAACTCCAAGGGTGTGTGTGTGAAGTCGACCAACCTGTACTGGGCTGGCGTGGTCGATTATGGCCCAATTGCCCCAACTCAGGGTAGGTTTCGAGCTCCTAGGGGGGGACGTATATGAGCTGATATGATGATGACCTAATAAAATTATTTGTTAAACGATGCTGATAAACAATGACCTGACCTCTAGCTATTTAAAATGTTCTCGTTTTTGACGCATACTAAAATGTAAGAAAAAAGCAGTCAACTAATTTTATACTAAAATGTCCAAAATTATGTTACCGATTTACGATACACTGTTACAATAATAAGTTATCGTTGTATATGTCGCCGGGATATAGTCAAAACCGATATATTACAATCTCACTACACTAAATTCAGTTAGATTATAATATGACGGTAAATTGTCAATCGGCTTACAATTTCACGGCCCATGCGAATAAAACCGATGATTACTTCTTCTGCTACCTGTTAAATCAATCTAACCTGACCGACCTCGTACTCTCTTCGCTCGCTCATTTATTTAATGTTATTCACTTCGCTTAGTGTTATTGTAATGTCACTAGTGAGATTACAATGACACTAGTGAAATTGTAAGCAGTACGTTCGACAGTTCACATCTCTCTAAATAGATCCCGTTAAATTATAATCTAACGGTTTTTACAATTTTACGGTGACATATATAATCAATAATGCATACTATAAGAAATACGCTATTTGTCTACCTACTAGTCATTTGAGTTAGGTACACTTTTTTTCAACTGTCAGAAACGTAATTTTCAACCGCCTCCGTGGCGTAATGGTTGGACACGCCTAGCACGAGGCATGCCTCGCCACGCACATGCCACGACCTGAGCGTTCAAGGCGGCGGCGCGAGGCTGCTCACCCCGAGGCGGCCTCTAGTCTGTACGCAACTTTAGAGGCAGCCGTCGCTCGACCTGTAAATATTTACTTTGTAAGTCGACAGCGATGTTGCCAAAAATAAGAAATTAATTAAAGTACTAGCCGTTCGCTTCGACGATGCCGTCGCTTACCTTTAAAAAGCGCACCCCCGCACCGCGCCTCGGGTGAGATGCGAGGCGGGGTCCGGGGGAGCGCGGCAGGAGGTAGCGGCATTCTTAAAGCGAACGGCTAGTAAGAAGAACTTTCAAGTCAACTAGTAAGTTATGTCTTGCCACTAATAATTTTGTTTCATATTTTTTTGCGATATTCAAACAAACTGCCGTAATTTTACAACTTACCAAAGGCGTGTGTCAGTGCTGCTAAAACTCGCTAAATGACCATTTAAGGCGGTTCGATTAACACACTAGACTAGAGCCTTTAATAGAAATAAATAATTTACTTGTATTGGCGGTGTTAGTGTGCTAATCGAACCGCCATAACAGATTTTCCATATATTTTTATCGCTCGCACACAATACAAATCTTGTTTTACTTTTTATGTCATTTTGTAGTTATTTTAACCCAAAAATCTTGCCCAAGCCTGTTTTTATTATACCCAGTAATAAGTTTAAAAACATTAGAAATTTGTAATTGCCATTTCAAAAAAATGTATTTTTAAATTTTTATTGCTTTAGCGATAAGTTTATTGGGTACTAGCGACCCGCCCCGCGGCTCCGTTCACGATTTTTTTTTCACAGGATCACCCGCTAGGTTAATCTCAAGATTTGCTAAACATTTCAGCAAAATCGGTCTAGTCGTTTTGGAGTCCAAAGGGTCCATACGTACATACATATCGAATTTAAAAATATAGATAGGTACAGTCTCCTTTCTGTTCATGAAACTGAACAAGTATTCCCGGGGATTTTTTTTACATTAAGTATCTGAACCCATTGAATCGTATGATGATTATAATCAGTAAAATCAATAAAACTGGTGACGTAACAAATGATTCATGATAAATTTAATCATTTGATCCCATTTTCATTTATTTTAACTACTGATAAGGTCAAGTAATAAAAATGGATCTAGAGACGAAACTTGTTTCCACGGCTCGACAGAGAAGTGGAGTCAAGCCGTAGGTTCGAAGACAATATTAAAAGAAAAATAAACTTTGTGAAAATAAAACTTATTTTTTCTCACTCTCACTACACCAATGGCATACTCAAACGTGTGGCCGTTTGTCACGTCACGAATAATTATTTCCATCTGAATATAATATGCGAACTCTTTCCACGTTGCCAAGTTTTATTGCAGCTGTCATTTTAATAGTCATAAGATTTACCTGGGTATAATCCATTACCTACCTGATTAAATTAATTAACTTTATATGGGGTTTATTATTATTACAAAGTACTTCATATGGGGATAACGTTTGAAAAGTTGGTTAAGTTTTATACGTAGTGAATCTTTTTTCAAATATTTTAATTATTTTTCATCACACCTATTCAGAAAACGACAATTGTTTCTTCAATAAGTGCGAACAAAATTATTCTTTGCTCCCTGTAGGGAGTTTTGTTTCTCTCTTTAGTTGGTACGCGTTTGTGCTCTGATACGAACGCGGACCAGTCAGAACCAATGTCTTTAGGTACGTACTAGTTTCTTTTTCTCATAGATTGTGGTGAAAAATTGTGTGTCCCTCGGGGCCAAAATATTTTATTCTTGGGCGACGTATATTGAATTCCTCGCTAAGCGCACGATCTACTCTAGATGGTACTAATACCAAAGTAAATATACATTAGTACTAACATACAGTATGGACACTCACTGCCGCTCTCTAGATTGAGACCTCACCCCCTCTTGACCCAGTTTGATACAGATTGATTACCGTTCGGTTCTCGAACGTATAGGATTTCGCCGTAATTTTGCTTGATCGGTCATTCGATATTTGAAATGTCATTTCTTGCCCGTTGTATGAAGTGTCCGGGGTGTGCTAATACTGTTCTATTAATATTCTACTATAGTATCCTTCGCTTAGCTCAGAATTCAAACTTACGCCCTCAGAACAAAATACTACCCCTTTGTCCCCTTGTTTTTCACAAATAACTATAACTACATAGTTTATAGATTGACCTTTGTTGTAAATGTAGGGTTTTGTGTCGTCATTTCGTTGGTATACCTACAAAATTAAAAATATATATATATCTGTAGATGTGATTACACTTGTAGATGTTGCCAAGTAAGTAGGTAGGTATCTTATTGTATTTTTTACAGGCAATACTGAAGTTGATGTCAAAGTAAATAGAATTAGGTCCTCATTTTTAATAAAAGGTGTTTTCGTGATTCTAAATTACTCTCCACAATGAATCTATGAAAAAAGCGTCTTCGGTGGCTCAACGGTAACGAACTGGTCTCCTCCTAACCAGAGTGCGTTTAGTTACCGATTGCTTTAACGGTGAAGGAAAACATCTTGAGGAAACCTACAAATCTGATTTACAAGATGTGTTAGGTCGCGTTGGACATGTCCGTACGTGTAAATCAAAATGCTCTACACTTGACCGCGGGTGATGCTAAGTGCAACACCAGACAACACGATAATAGAGAGTGAATCTGGTCAATAATGGTCGCAATAACGATATAGTCTTTCTATTGCTTAAGCAACGAGTTGCTCTGTCAGCTTTTCGATTTGCTTCAAAAGACCATTTTTTAAAGTGAAATTTTTATTACATCGTCTCAAATTTTTTCGTCTGTGTGTTGCATGTCGCGTGATGGTCGCTTTCGTCTGACGGTATGATCGTTTCGTCCTCTGTACCGTAGCGAGAGCAGCCATGATCGTTTCGTCTTCTGTAAAGTTTCACTTTTACCGTGGTTTCATAAAACCACACACTTACTTTTTTTTGAATACCTATGTTATTCAGGTTCCTTGATGAAAGTTGTTTCGAATCACGGGTAGAACAGCTGATTGAAAGGACGACATTTAATTCTCTTCATACTAATTAAAGGGGATGGAGCGAGCTATGCTCGGGGTTCCCTACGGGATCAAAACAGAAATGAGATCCGTAGGACAACCAAGGTAACCGTCATAGCTCATAGAATAGCAAAATTTAAGTGATAGCGGGGCACATAGCTCGTAGAACAAAGGGCCGTTGGGGCAGTGTAGTTTTCCGAATGGCCACCACGCTCCTGAAAACGTAATATGGGGCATGCCTCCCACTTGGTGGACCGATGACCTGGTGAAGGGCGCGGGAAGCCGCTGACCGGTCGTTGTGGAATCCTTAGAGGAGGCCTCTGTCCAGCAGTGGACGTCGTTCGGCTGGTATAACGATACAGTAAGACGTTAGAAAATATTATGTGCACATTTGTCGCTTTAATGCAAAACGTGCAAAAACATTATTTAGTAAGTAGGTATACAAAAATGATATATTTTGCTACGAATATTTGTAAATAAACGTGGTTTTAAATGAGATACTCTGTATCCGTGTATCCGTTAATATTGTTTGTTATTTAATTTATTATACTATTATAAATATATCGTTGAAAAAAAGACCGTTTTACTTAATTATTTCCGAACATAATGTTTGATAATCTAATAAGTACCCTTTTCACTCGTTTCTTGAATCGACTTTGCCTAACATCGAAATACTATGTACAGAAGCCAGCAAGCACATCAAGCTAGATACTCGTAGTGCTATTCTAATCCATATTCGGCTTACGTACGGTACAAAGTCCAAAGTGTTTAGCTTGATGTGCTGGCCTCTGTACTAGCCTAATGAGCGTAACGCAACCACGCAAGCCGCACAGGGCTACGACCACTTTAAAGAATTTTTTCTAGGGATGAGATAAGTAATTGTGGTTTAAACTAAGCACACAATCATTTCCCATACAAACTTATTATTACTACTTGAAAATGGATGGGCCGATTCTTATAAAACCAACACAAACAAGTCACGAAATTCTAGTTTGTGGATAGATATATTTTTTACAATTGGTAAGCCCTTGGCATCATCTCACCTGATGGTAAGTGACGACGATGCCGAAGATGGAAGCGGGCTTGCCAAGATTTCCTAATACAATGGAGAACTGGCTATCTTATCTTCAAGCCGGAATACATCAATGTTGTTTACACTGATGTATGGCGGCAAGACTTAGATAAGATGGTGGAAGCTAGCCAGGCGGGCTTAGAAAATGCCCTACCACCAACCAAACCGAGTCTTACCATTTGACCCCGCCGGAATCGAACCCGCGACCTCCAGGTGTGAAGCGAATGGACTACGCCACGGAGGCGGTTTCATTGTCACTTTAAATAATAGTCATTTAAGGTTTTCATAATAATCTTAAAATTCACTTATCTTAGATTTCACTGGATTCTACAGGGTTTTTATAAAATTTCACGAAAAACTACCGAGATCTCTTTGAATTCAATTGAATCCTGCAGGTTTCCACCGGATTTTACAGGGTTTTCCTGAAAATTCCAACGGATTCTACCGAGATATCCTTCAATCCTACAGGTTTCCATTGGATTCCATTTAAATGGACCAGATTTTACTGAGATCTCGTCGAATATCATAGGAACCCCATCTAATTCCATCGGAACCCGCGCGATTCCACCGAGTCCCGTGATCCCAGTGGGTTCCACATGGTCCTTACCTACTGTGTACAACATGTTTCTACTTAAATCCCATGAAGCTCGCTACAGATCTTGCAATCTACGAGCGCGCGGCGCCCTTAGTTGTGTGAGTGACCAATCTGTATACGCGTCAATGTAGGCGTGAGAGTGACCGTGCGTACGGTTAGGAAACAAAAAATTCACCCATTTTATATTTTAAGTATTTTCTAAAAAAAAAACATCCTTAAAGTAACTACTAATTAACATTAATAATAAATAATTACAGGTAGAAAATTTAAATAAACACAAAATAAATGTAATCCTAAACAATACCTTAACTCTACAGAAAATAAAAAGCTCTCCCATTTATTATTAGTAACTAGCTGTCCCGGCGAACTACACACCCTACCCTACACTACACTACCCTACCCTACTCTACTATATCCTACCCTATCACCCTACTCTACCCTACACTACACTACAATACCCTACACTACTCTACCCTACCCTACACTACCCTACCCTACCCTACATAAGAACCTTCTCCTGACAATAACGTACTTAACAAAAAAGAATAAGCGAAATCAGTCCAGCCGTTCACGCATGATGCGATGACCGAGGGAAATAGAGATTCATTTTTATATATAAAGATAAATAATATTAATTTATATCGCTACCTTCATCGAACATTTCTACACTGTGAATGTCACTGTCATCATCTTCACTGACATTTATAATAAACTGGAAATCATAGTTAAACTTTTTTTAAACGACATAGCTTTCGAGAAAAAGTTTAAAATACCAAACGCGATCCACGAACCGAACTTTATCGAACCCGAAATCTACCTTTGTGTTCCGTCCGCTGCGGGAACGGTTTTTTTAGTTTATATATGTATAATTTACATGTTGGTGACTACATCGATATCTTGGGACAAGTTAAAAATCTTACCTCGCTATGAATTACTTTCCGTTTTCTTTCACTTTTGAGATTTGACATGCTGATCGTACTTCGTGAACAATAGCAACTTGGAAACAATAAGCACCGCTCCGTCGGGTACACACACTAACGAAAATGTGTATTTACGATAACAACTACAAATAAAGGCCACGCGCGCTCGTAGATTGCAAGATCTATAACTCTGGGATCCTCCCTCACTGTTGAGGAGCAGGTTTCAAAAATCTGAAGGTTTTCCCTAACTCACTGGCACTCACCTTCAAAACCTACCGTACATAATTTTTAACCTCAGCTCCTTCTGGGCGAACAATTATAATCCATGGGCCGATCTTATAAAAAAATGGATGTAGTTAAAATGTCATGACGAGTGAAGATAGAGTACGTAAAAAAAGAACACTCCCACTTAAGGTACCCTACTTTTTACAGAGTATTCCATAAATTTATAGGGTTCACAGATTTTTATGACGGTATAACCATTCCAATTTTCTATACCTAGTTTCTATTCTCTATATTCTTTGCGTGATCGAATCAGAAACGAGGAGATCCGTAGGAGAACCAAAGTAACCGACATAGCTCTCAGAATTGCTAAACTTAAGTGGCAGTGGGAGGGGCACATTGCTCGTAGAACAGATGTCCGTTGGGGCAAGCCCTCTCGCACATCTACCAGATACGCTAGACTGCCAGGTTTATGATATAGCGTCCCCACTTACCGACCCTAGGGCATAACAGTTGGGGCAGTAAAGTTCTCGAGTGGCGACCACGCACCGGAAGGCAGGCCTCCCACTCGGTGGACCGATGACCTGGTGAAGGTCGCGGGAAGCCGCTGTATGCGGGCAGCGCAGAACCGGTCGTCGTGGAGATCCTTGGGGGAGGCCTATGACCAGCAGTGGACGTCCTTCGGCTGATATGATGATGATACCTAGCTGTCTTTGAGTCTTTGAGCAGAACGGCTGTGACATACCGACGCGACGGACAGACAGATAGATGGTAATGGCAAAGCTCTAAGTTTTCCTGGTTTAATATGTAGAGTAAAATGGATGGACCATAACATTGGCGCATCGAGAGCCGGATCGTTCCTTTCCCTCTAATATGGTTGATGGGAGCGATGGCTGACTCTCGCGTTATATACTCGTGACCGGGTGCTGTCCGTGTGAACTGGCCTACTCTTGTCAAAGGTATGAATGACATTCAATGATTTTTATGTATAACTTTTCTTGTCATATTGTTTTCATGTTCTAATGACATAATATGGATTATTTCAAGGATTAAATTTTGACATTATTAACTAATGATTGTTTATTTCTTGATTTTTCACAAATAAAATTATGTAATTATTATTTTCTGACTATCAGAAAGAGTGTAATTTGCACCTATTTTGAATAAATACCTTGAATCTGCCTAAATATTTATTTAAGCCGAAACGTAGTAAGTAGATATATCACTACTCAATGTTTAAATTATTATCCTGCTCTGCTAGCCATGAAGAAAGTCGACATGGAATTGGCAACATCGTATCTACTTACTATAAATTAGTCAAATAGCACACTCACGCGCAAATAACCCGAAAAAACAGCCATAAAGGCCTCTAGGTGTAAACATAACATCTCCATCAGTCTCTAAGTATGCGTAAACAAACATATTACTGAGGCCATTTCTCCTTATAGATATCTACAGGATGTAACAAAAAAGTATTTTCAAAAAGCCTCCTACCACACCCTGGCCACTTCATACGACGGGCCAGAAATGACATTTCAAAAAATGAATGACGGAACAAACGAATTGGCTGCGAAATCCTATACGTTCGACAACCATACTGTAACCAATCTGTATCAATATGGGTGACGAGGGGGTGAGGTCGCAATCTAGAGAGCGGCTGGGAGTGTCCATACTGTATGTTAGTACTAATATATATACTTTGCGTTTACTCAGAAACCTGAAAGGTTTTGCAATCAAACTTATAGTCAATATGGGAAGCTAAACTATAAAACAAAAATTAAAAATTCAACTTTTATAACGTTAATTGAAGGGCTGAACTCTAGAAGTCCTCAAGTCCATTTTTTCATATTTTGAACTGACAACACCATCGTGTTCGGAATCGTATCTTGGCCATCCATATTTTTTAGTGCATTTAAAAAAGCTCTATGTGTAAAAAAGATAAGTTCAAAAACTATATGTCTATTAGTTTATAGTAAAAAAGTCACTATGTCCCTATGTAAGTCCTGTGATTTTGACCAAAAGTCTCTTAGTCCAGCTTGTTACAACTAAGTCCAAATTTATAATATGAATTATTAATAAAAAAAAATCTCAGTGACCTGGGTAGGATGTTACGTAATAAATTAAAAATTAGTGTGTGGTTTTATTACCTAAACAACGGTAAAAGTGAAACTTTTTTCACATTGCAGACATTTACAGAGGACGAAACGATCATGGCTGCTCTCGTCTTGGAGCTACGGTACAGAGGACGAAACGATCATACCGACCGTCACGCGACACACAGACGAAAAAAATTGAGACGATGTAATAAAAGTTTCACTTTAAAAGTCTGATTATTACCTTTACACAATCGTTTAATTTATACCTCAAAAGAGTATGATAACATTTCCAGGTCTATTTGAAATATAAAATCACCAATAACTCGAAACGGCGTTTTTGGATTTGAGGACTTCTAGAATTCAGCTCTTCAATTATGACTTGTTTAAATCCACAATTGATAAGCCCTTGGCACCATCTAACCCAGTGATGGGCAAAGTACGGCCCGCGGGCCAACTCCGTCTGCAAAAGGTTTTAATCCGGCCCGCCAAAGGTCCTTCAAAATGAACAGTATATGGCCCGCGATAGTTATATTTTGACGGTCGAGCTAGCAGTATGAAGTCAAATAATAGATGCGTATAGGTAAAGGAAAAAAGGTAAAGGTGCGTAGTTAATGTGTTGCGGGTCGCGGGGTGCGAAATTTTTTTAAGAAGCTTTAGTCCATTCGATTCACACCAGGAGGTCACGGTTCGATTCCCAGTAGGGTCAACTTGTAAGACTCGGTTTGGTTGGTGGTAGGGCATTTTCTAAGCCCGTCTGGCTAGCTACCACCATCTTATCTAAGTCTTGCCGCCAAGCATCAGTGTTAACAACATTGATGTGTTCCGGTTTGAAGATAAGACAGCCAGTTCTCCATTGCGTTGGGGAATCTTGGTAAGCCCGCATCCATCTTCGGCATCATCGTCACTATCCATCAGGTGAGATCATGCCAACGGAATGCCAATTGTGAATAAAAAAAGAGGGGAGCGCGGCGAGGGCGCGATGAGGTGAGAGGCGCGGGTGCGGTTGAACAGGTCGACAGTCGCAGCTGTCACCAAGCGAGCCGAACGTACTGATTTGCTTGTTCGCGTAGGTAATTTTGTTTTGAATTTTCCCCGTATGCTTGCTTGTTCTTGTAACGCACTGGGATAATGGCAAAAGAAGAAATACAAGTTTTTTTTTTAAAATCTATCTATCTTTTAAAAAACAAAACAGATAAATGGTCTGATTTCCAAATCTTCGAAGACAAAGACTGGTGTACCGATTTTGCATTTTCACCGATTTGCTTGAACACTATAATAAAATAAATAAAAAATTGCAAGGAAAGAATCAGTTTTGATGACCAAGATGAGACTTGGGGTTGTCTGAATTCATTTAAAAAACTGCTTTTTCTGTTTTTTAATTGCATGGAGAAAAACGATTTAACTCACTTTCCGCGTTTGAAGTCCATGACACCAGTGAGTGTTAACAAACTGAAAGAATTCAGTCAGGTATTGAAGAAACTTCACACAGAATTCGAAACTAGGTTTCAAGATTTTAAAAACATTCAGTCATCGCTAGATGTTTTTTTGATTTTTTTAGAGAATTTCTCTGCAGAATTTTAGTTAGAAAATATTGAAATGCAATGTAGGACCCACTTAAAACAACTTTTTTTAATATCATCAAAAGTAGATTTTTATAAAGCACTGCCGAAAGCTAATTACCCAAAGATGATTGCTCACGCTCAGAAAAAAATGTTGAGGTTTGGGTCATCATATGTGTGCGAACAGACTTTTTTGACAATGAAATTGCGGAAAAATTCAATCAGAAACCGACTTTCTGATGAACAACTTTTCTTGCTGCTGAAAGTGACATTGTCGCAGCTCGAGCCAGCATTCAAACCATATTATGGCAAATCAGAAGCAATTTCATATGTCTCACACTCCCACAATGGCAGGACATTCGAATAAAAGTTAAATTGTAATTGGCATATATGGTGTAATGTGTATTAAATATGATTTAAAAAATTAAAAACAAAATACATTTTTGCTTTAATTATGGCCCTCCACAGAATTTTATTTTAACTTTCTGGCCCCCCATGGAAAAAGTTTGCTCATCACTGATCTAACCTGTAAGTGACGATGATGCCCATGATGAAACTGGGCTTACCAAGTTTCCCCAAGTCAATCGAAATAAATATTGCACAATTTTAAATTGTGACTCAAGTATGAAAGCATGGCGCAGAGGCTACACTTCACAACAGGAGGTCACGGGTTTAGTAAAACCCATAAAAATATTATAAAAACTTGAGTATTAAATGTCCGAAAATTAACTGCAAAAATAACTTTGTTGTCAAAATATTTTAAAATTTTGCTTAATAACCGAATTTGCTTGTTCAGCAAAATGACAATACCAGCGCAATAGAAATAACAATCCTCTTTTTGCGTCGGGGGTAAACCCCGCAAACCCGCGCAAATAACCTAATATTTGACAAATTTGGTACAAATAGTAAGTCCAGCAATTGGGTTAGGTAAGTTTAGTTAGTAATTTTCATTCTGAAATTGGCATAGTTCAAAAAAATTATAGGTGTTTCTTAATTTTTCAATTAAAAAATATTTAAGAAAATACTGTTGAAAAAGTGATGACGTCACAGGCCCAAATACTATGAAAAATCCCGGCCTCAGTACAAATTTCAAAGGGACAATCTTATATAAATCTACATTTTATTAAAGCTGTAACGGGGCCGTGTCTGTACATAAAATATTTTTGAAAATAATAACTGTGGTGGACATTACTAACGATATAGAGGCCAAAACAACAACTGTTGGAATTTCTGTCTGTCTGTATGTTCACGCATCACGCGAAAACTACCAGGCCGATTTTGATGAAATTTTGTTTGATGGTTCCTTATAGCCCGGGCATAAAGGATACTTTTTATCCCGGAAAATTCAAGAGTGCACGTGGGAAAAATAAGAACCTCCAAGCAGACGAAGTCGCGGGCACAGCTAATTATTAAATAAATTTAGTTATTTAATGTTATAAAATATAATCATTTTTTATTTACATGCCTTGAAAGAAAAAAACTTGTGTATTTTTATTTCTCTCAATAAGCGAATGCGGCGTTTGAGGCTGACAAGTACATTTATTGGCTGTCATGAACGTGCGGTGAAGGCTTAGTAAATGGGTCCCTCTAGCATCCTTAGGTACAGAACCCTAAAAAGTTAAATGGCTTTTTAATCTTGTACCACTGACACTTCATACAACGGGCCAAAAATGACATTTCAAAAAAGGAATGACGGAACAAACGTATACGTCCTATACGTTCGACAACCAAACTGTAACCAATCTGTATCAATCTGGGTGACGAGGGGGTGAGGTCGCAATCTAGAGAGCGGCAGGGAGTGTCCATACTGTATGTTAGTACTAATATATAGTTTGCCACTACGTCATTTACCGTAGCAAGATTCGTAGTACCCGTAGCGCGTAGCATAAATCATACATAGGCTTAGACTACAAGTTAATTTTTTTAATTTCATTTTTTGACCGCCTCTGTGGCGTAACAGTTAAGTCCATTAGCTTCACATCAGGAGGTCGCGCGTTCTATTCCCGGCGAAGTCTAACCTGGTTATGTAGGGCTTGTACTGAGTCCGCTGGGCTAATAGTCCTAGCGGCACGGCAAAAACAGCTGCAAATGGTATTAAAAGCATGAAAATCGGAACGATTGATCTTTAGGCCATATTAATCAATTTGACCCGTAGCACCAAAAAAGAGGGAGGAGTTATGAAGTAAACTTTTTTTGTATGGAAAAAAATGTTCCGAAACCTATCGTGCGTGGTATGAAAAAAATAACTGATGCTAAAAATATATCACATGACATTAAAATAAAATTCATTTTCAAAACATACCAAGTTTGGGCTCCTCCAGATACGATCATTACAGCTCATATACGTCCCCACCGAGGGGCTCGAGCCTACCCTGAATCAGGGCGATTAGGCCTTAGTCGACCACGCGGGCCCAGTGCGGGTTGGTCGACTTCACACACAACCTTCGAGTTTCTTCGCAGGCGTGTGCAGGTTTCCTCACGATGTTTTCCTTCACCGTTAAAGCAATCGGTAAGTATGTACGTAAGTTTTTGAAAAACTCATTGGTACATTGGCCGTCCAGATTTGAACCCGGTACCTCTGGTTAGTTAGATGGACCGAGTCGTTACCGGTTGAGCCACCGACGCCAGATACGATACGGCTGCATATTTTTTTGTAAAATATAACTCAAATGATACGTAATATCCTCTTATCAAACTCCAAGAAAGCAATTTTGAAAATATTGACATTTAGTGAAACAAAGGAAAAAAACAATTTTTCATTCCTTAAATTGCATTTTTGTATGCCCTATTGCGTTGAGCAATTTCGGTAAGCCCGTTTCTTTCGTCGCCATCATCGTTACTTACCAGATGAGATGATGCTAAGGGCTTACCAATTGTGAATAAAAATAATAATAATTTCAAACACTAAAAAACGTATTCCCGTAGGCAATTAAGGTCTCGACCGTTGGTTAATTTTTGACCGTGAGTATGATGAGATAGCCTGTATAAGCGACGCAGTTACACTCTCGCACGTATGCGACCGCTTCATAGCAGTATTTTTTTTCTTACAAAAAAAATATCATCAGGGGTTTGAATTTTTTTACATGGAGACTGGCATAGAACAGGTCCGCCTATTTTAAAACGGCGTCTCACAACTGAATTTGTTTATTTTAATAGAGGTCAGAGGACATTTAAACGAACAAAAAATGACATTTAGCATTATGTCCTAAAAAGTCACGTTACGGAAATAATCCAATAAATGAAAAAAAAAATCGAGTCAATCTGCAATTTCGTGTCCAGTTATCTCCGTAATGTTGACGTTTTAGAATCTTGTCACGGACACTTCATACTAACGAGCTGATGATATTATATATATACAAACAACTGACGTATCTATATTCTCGTTTTGTCAAACTTGTGTGTGTACATTCATTGATTTCTATGAAGAGCGATATTGTAAGATATCTAGTCAGATAAAGATATCTTATAATATCTTTCCCGTGTGTGACAACCCTTTCGTTTGGTAACCAAACTGTAACCAATCTGTGTATAATGTGACCTTGTGCCAAATGACATTTTTTTATTTGTCTATCTATATTTGAATAGCCATTATTTGAGTTTGCGTGTACCATCCTCGACTACATCGTCACTTACCATCAGGTGAGATATAGTCAAACGCACTCAAATTTTTAATAAATGTAAAAAAAAAAACGTACTATGACCAAATACAGGTTTCACAGTGTGACACAATTTTGTCAAAAATTTAAAACGGACTACTTATGCCAATAATTTTCAAACCCCTTTGTTTCACTACATATACCGACCGCATAATGCATACAGCTAGCTAACTAGTCTCACGCGGGCACGCTCGATTGATTCTCGAGTGAGAGTTTCGGAACGCGCCCGCCCGTTTCCGCTGCCGGCTTGGCGATGGCGCCGCCCGGTCGCCGTCCGGTCTCCGACATCGCTAGTTGTGCTGCTCCTACACTAATAGTGCTATGCTATAATGAGCTACAAATACAGTAATACGGTATTTTATTACTAAACATCTGATTTACTTTTTAAAAACTATCAAAAATGTTTTTTTTGACAAACTTACTAAATGATTTTCATCATCATCATATCAGCTGATATACGTCCCCACGTCGAGCCTACCCTGAATTAGGGCGATCAGGCCTTAGTCGACCACGCGGGCCCAGTGCGGGTTGGTCGACTTCACACACAACCTTTTGAGTTTCTTCGCAGGTGTGTGCAGGTTTCCTCACGATGTTTTCCTTCACCGTTAAAACAATCGGTAAGTATACGAGTATGTACGTAAGTTTTTGAAAAACTCATTGGTACATTGGCTGTCCAGATTTGCACCCGGTACCTCTGGTTAGAAGGACCGAGTAGTTACAGGTTGAGCCACCGACGCTTTTGAGTACCTACCTCATTATGGCGGATACGAATAGTGGGCATAGTAGAACCGCAAGGAGGTAACTGTGGTGGTATACTATTCGTTTTGTCTAGAGGTAAGTTTTTGACAAACAGGTTTGCCTTGTCAGCTGACAGCTGCCGTGTGAGCCAGTCATCATCATCATCATCATATCAGCCAAAAAACGGCCACTGCTGGACAAAGGCATCCCCCCAAGGATTACCACGTTGACCGGTCCTGCGCTGCCCCCATCCATCGGCTTCCCGCGATCTTCACCAGGTCATGAGTGTTAAGTCTGATTTCAGCAGAGGAGGCAAGGACGAGCGGCAAAAAGTCGCCTGATTTTTGCAGACGTGTGCAGGTTTCTCAAGATGTATTACTTCACCGTAAGAGCGTCGGATAAGCGTACATATGAAATCGAAATTCGAAAACACATTGATACGTGGCAGGATTCGAACCATGTATATTATTTATGATGTATATGATTTGCCTATGAATTTAAAAAATAACAGCTCCAAGTCTATCCCGTTAACTCTTTTCCGGTAACGCTGGAAGGGTCTTCTTTTAGGTAAAGTTTGAACTCTTCGCATATTTCTCAAGTTATAAGATGCCTTGTAGATGTAAGTTCCATCGAGTAGGTATAGTACACAGTAGGTACAGCATCCAATATACCACCACCCTTATTACGACTTACACATCGCGCTAGAGAAAGCGCGAGGCGATTTGCACAAAACACACCCATTACCGCCCTCTGGTACCTACATCAAAGACAGGCTGCCCTATTGGAGAGTTATTACCCACATTTGTATGACAAGAGCAGTGGGAGCTATAGACAGGGTTGTCACTCCTGTGAAATTAATCGGCCCTGCTAGCTATTCATTTTTGTTTTTATTCTTTGTCTTTGAGGGTGTTTAGTGCGTCTTGCGAGCGTAGGCAGGAGTTTACTCCAGATACCTCGGGAACTATATAGGGCTATTCTGATTAGCAGTCTATGTCACTTCCCACCCCCTCAACTATTTCTATACAAAAAATCACGCCAATCCGTTACGACGCCGATGTGCGCGAGCCTGGAAATGAGTTTTTCCTAGTCTATAATAGGCATCATTTCCCACCCCCTCAACCATGTCTGTAAAATAAATCACAATAATCCGTTGCTCCGTTGCGACGTTGCCCAAAAAAATTTTTATTTCAGTTCCCTCCGGAACTGTATCGGACTAAGCTATTTTCACAGTATAAAAAGTAGCCTATGTCCTTCCCGTGACACAGGCTACCTCCATGCCAAATTTCGCGAAGATTGGTTGAGGTGTTAAAATATTAAGAGGTAACAAACAAATATATTTTCACATTTAAAATATTAGTAAGGATAAGGATTAATCATCATCATAACAGCTGAAAGACATCCACCGCTGTATAAAGGTCTCCCCCAAGGACTTCAACGACGACCGGTTGATTTATTTACTAACTAGCTGGAGTACCCGGCTTCGCTCAGGGAGTTGATTACGAAATACCTCTACCAATAAGTAAATAAAAAAATTATTTTAATTGGTTGCCCTTTTCAGGGAAGGCTAAGGCTCATTGGCCATGCTGCCTTGTCTTCAGTATATATATTTTTTCCGTAGTATTAGTTTACGTCTTCAGTAATTTTTTTTTCACTGTTTAGTATTTTTCAGTATCATTGTATTTTTTTCACTGGCACTATATAACTAACTTAACCTACACACTCCAGCAAAATGATAGCACTATTGCTGAAACATTGGAGGAATTCTTGTGGGAACTCGAAACACAGCCCACACACTTTTATTTCATTATCCTACACAAAAAACAAATAAATGGTACTTTGCTGATTAATACACTATCAATATTACACATCAAAATCCACGAAATGCAATTATTCAGATAATAAAAGAAAATTTTCAAACGAACGCTACCATTTCGTGCCAAAAAGTCAATAAAAATGTATACAGAATGGTTCACAAGGACCCAGAACATTCCACAATATTTGAGAGTGTTCTGGAATGTTCCACAATGATCTGGGATGTTATTGTGGAATGCGTTCGAATACTCTCAAATGTTCTGGGCTGTTCTAGAAATTTCTAGAGGGCGAAACTTCGAAAGCACGCCCTTCAGAACGGGAACCTTCTTCATGGATGGGGGGAAGGGGGGCATAGAGGGCTACCACACCATTTAACTTCCTTGATCGAACCGGGACTCGTTTCTGAGTTTTAGCGGCACGCACATTGTAAACTTTCTTTTATTTTATGTTAACTTGAACTTGATACCTCCACGCGTGCCCGAGGAAAAGGACAGACATACAAAAATGTTTCGACCCTTTCTTCTAAATTACTTCTTTCTTTCTTCTACTTCTACGTTTCCCTTTATTTCATGGTAGGTACAGTTCGTCTGTCTGTCTGTCTGTCCGTCTGTCACCAGGCTGTATATCATGAACCGTGATAGCTATAAAGTTGAAATTTTCACAGATGATGTATTTCTGTTGCGGCTATAACAGCAAATACAAAAAATTAGAACAAGTGAAAAAATAAGGAGGAATCCATAATAAAAACTTGTTTTTTTAAACGCAAAGAAACTAGCACCATCTAGTATAATGGTACGGAATCCTTTGCACTAGCGCCATCTAGTATGATGGTACGGAACCCTTTGTTTGGGGTTCTGACTCGTACTTGGTCGGTTTTTGTATTACGATGTAAGGTCGTGGATACATATTTTCGATGCTTTAAACGAATTTTTGATCGTGACTGTACCTAAATAACAATTCATTCATTAATTACCATCCGACCATGAAAGTACCATACAGAATATTTTCCAAAGCAAACGAATCAACTTGAAAACTGTCGGTTTTGTCTAAAACTCAATAGAACTGGTTGAATGGCGGCTGATTGTTGCCGCAGCGTTACGAAATCCAATTTCCAAATTTGAACTTCGTTAATAAACGAAATAAACGAAAATTGCTTGAAAAAAGGGGAGCTTAGGATCCAAGGTTAGAATATACTTAATTTGTAGGGTTCCGTACATCCAACGGGTGACCAACGGGACCCTCTTACTAAGCCTCCGCTGTCTGTCCGTCTGTCAGCAGACTGTATCTCATGAACCGTAATAGCACAGTAGACTTACTTTAGTGTATTGTGGTAATAGGCAGGTAGTTGAAGTTTTCACAGAATATGTATTTCTGTTGCCGCTATAACAAAAAATACTAGAAATTAGAAAAAGTTAAAAAATTTAGGGGGTCGCCATACTAAAAACGTGTTTTTTGTAATTCTTTAGAAGTATTTTTAATTAAACTCTATCGTAAATATATCAATAATCGTATACATATAAACGCAGAAATGTTTGTTATTATTATTATAATACTGAAGTTAAAACAACAAACAATAAAAATTGGCCAAGTGTGAGTCGTATTCGCGGTAAAGAGTCCGAACTGAATGATAAAAAAACATATTTTTGTCGCTCGCGTTGATGTTTTTTGTTTGTAATGTGAATAGGTATCATTGTCATAATACAATAATAGTTGTGTGGAGAGGTGTGGTGGTAGTCCGACTGTCCTCGGATTGCTAGTCCGACTCGTACTTGGCCGTTTCTTTGAGGATTCCGTGCCCAACGGGTGCCACGGGACCCTATTGCTAAACTAACGCTGTTTGTTCGTCCGCCTTTTAAAAGGCTGTATCTTTTGAACCGTAATAGGTAACTTACTGGGTGAAATTTTCACAGAGTATGTGTGATTATGGCGGAAATTCCAAAAAATAATAAAAGTTATAAAAAGGGGGGATGTCGTTATACAAGAAACGTATTTTAAAAAGGATTGTTGTACCTTAAAAACTGCTATACATTGCAAGCGTCAAACTTGGTGTGATTATATGTAGGTACCTATTCCATGTTGAAAGTATCTGGAAGTCAGATTTGCGCTTTTCTACAATTAAAAATCGATTTTACTGTTTTTGAAAATGGAACTCTCTGAGAGTAGTTCTCGATTTAGGTTTTTCTACTCCCATTTGGCAATTTGCATAATACATAACCTCAAATTAAAGCGCAATCCTACAAGTCGTTTTACAATGATTATTTTAAAACGAGATAACTGTACTACAATAAATCTTTTAAAATATTTATATGACTTTGGCTTAAAAAATTCAAGATATGATTATAACAAAATTTCAATTTATTTTGTGCAAGATGTCAAGGCCATTTAAAAAAGCGTACCTGCGCTATGGCTAACAATCGTGTGTAATTAAATTAGGCTGTATGGATGAATTTTTGATGGTTTAAAATTTTCTTTTATGTATTTCATGGTCGTAGAATAATTGAAAACGCTAAACACGTTAAAAAACCGACTTCCATCGCAACAAATTAGTACATTTTTGCATTATTATTTTTGGTTTTTGTTAATATTCTACTAAAGTACTACACCGATTTTGATAAAATTTTTATGGGACCACACGGGAAGCACTAGCTTTCAAATAAAAAAAGAATCATAAAAATCGGTTCACCCAGTCAACATTTTTGAGACTTTTCGGCGGGAATTTGTAGCGTTCAGTTTGTCATTTTTCTTTTAATATCCGAAAAATTACATTTAGTGGTTTTCGAGTATAATATTGATAGTGTATTTATCAGCAAAGTATCATTTATGTGTTTCTTGTGTAGGATAATGAAATAAAAGTGTGTATACTGTGTTTCGAGTTCCAACAAGAAGTCCGAGCAAGCTTTAGCAAAAGTGCTATCATTTTGCTAGAGTATGTAGGTTAGGTTAGTTTATAGACAATGATATGATGTGAACATGAAGAAACAGTGATCTTAAAGACTGAAAAGGAGAAAAATGTGAGGAAACAATGATATTGAAAACAAAAAAATGGACTGGACATCTGGATTTGACCAATATAATGAGCTTTTGACTACATAATCTGAAAAATATACTGAAAATTACTGAAGACGTGAATTCTACAAATTAATACTACTGAAAAACATATACTAAAGACTAGGCGGTATGGCCAATGAGCCTTAGCCTGCCCTAAAAGGGCGAAGGGAAAAAAAAACAAAATTTTTGAGGTAACAAACATAAAATAAAAAACGGTAATTTAAAAAACTAAAAAACCCGCCTGCGTTTCTGTGTAATTTGGAAATGAAAAACCCTAAAACAAGAAAGTCGTCATACCCGATTGCACTTAACTTAAGAAAAGTTGTAGCAGTCGGGACCCATTCTAGAAAGTCGGCCGTCTAGTCAGTATATTGGAGTAATCTGCAATGGAATATAGGTATGTGCTCTCAATTCACTATGCCTCCATTTCTAGAATGGGTCCCGACTGCTACAATTTTTCTTAAGTTAAGTGCAATCGGGTATGACGACTTTCTTGTTTTAGGGTTTTTCATTTCCAAATTACACAGAAACGCAGGCGGGTTTCTTAATTTTTTAAATTACCGTTTTTTATTTTATTCATTTTTTTAGTTTTATTATTGAATCAGTTCATTTGAATTTGGCGCCAAAAATCCGCCATTTTGTTTTTATTTATTTTGATATACCCAGTGTCATTCTCACAGTAAAAACGTATCTAACGACAACCCTTAAGCTATAATTAATCGAGCCGTTCAGGCTGCAGAGCGTGTCAAACATTTGAATTTTGTGCCAGAAATCGGCCATTTTGTTTTTTTTATTTTGATATACCCAGTGTCACGCTCACAATAAATACGAATCTAACGACACGTCTCAAGCTAAAATCCATCAAGCCGTTCAGGCTGCAGAGCGTGCCAAACAATTATACATACAAACATACATACATACATACATACTCTCGAAAAACATAACCCTCCTTCTGGCGCAGTCGGGTAAAAACGAGACCTACAGTACTCGCATATGATGTGTAACATGTGACAAAATACTTCACACTAGGCGGCATGGCTATGACAACCTTAGTTTTCGAGAATTAAAAAACGTTCGCATTTCCTGTTACACATTTCCGTCCCATTTCACGAAAGCACTCCCACAAATTGCAGGAAAGCGAGCGGAACCCTTAGTGCGCGAGTCCGACTTGCACTTGGTCGGTTTTTTAAGACGTTTTAACACCCGTCGTAGTAGATTTTTTTTAGCGCGCGCTTTCGCGACTTCCTGTTACACATTTCCGTCCCATGTTACACATTTCCGTCCCATTTCACGAAATCACTCCCACAAATTGCAGGAAAGCGAGAGCAAAGATGTTACACATCAAAAACATACAGACGAATAATTGAAAACCTCCTCCTTTTTATCCGACTGCGCCAGAAGGAGGGTTATGTTTTTCGAGAGTATGTATGTATGTATGTATGTTTGTATGTATAATTGTTTGGCACGCTCTGCAGCCTGAACGGCTTGATGGATTTTAGCTTGAGACGTGTCGTTAGATTCGTATTTACTGTGAGAGTGACACTGGGTATATCAAAATAAAAAAAACAAAATGGCGGATTTCTGGCGCAAAATTCAAATGTTTGACACGCTCTGCAGCCTGAACGGCTCGATTAATTATAGCTTAAGGGTTGTCGTTAGATACGTTTTTACTGTGAGAATGACACTGGGTATATCAAAATAAATAAAAACAAAATGGCGGATTTTTGGCGCCAAATTCAAATGAACTGATTCAATAATAAAACTAAAAAAATGAATAAAATAAAAAACGGTAATTTAAAAAACTAAAAAACCCGCCTGCGTTTCTGTGTAATTTGGAAATGAAAAACCCTAAAACAAGAAAGTCGTCATACCCGATTGCACTTAACTTAAGAAAAATTGTAGCAGTCGGGACCCATTCTAGAAATGGAGGCATAGTGAATTGAGAGCACATACCTATATTCCATTACAGATTACTCCAATATACTGACTAGACGGCCGACTTTCTAGAATGGGTCCCGACTGCTACAACTTTTCTTAAGTTAAGTGCAATCGGGTATGACGACTTTCTTGTTTTAGGGTTTTACATTTCCAAATTACACAGAAACGCAGGCGGGTTTTTTAGTTTTTTAAATTACCGTTTTTTATTGGAAGTCGCTTGAAAAGTATTGTATGTCACTGCACGCAATTGGCCATTGTAACACTTGTGCTGTCTATTGTGCCTCATGTTACAATGGATCTTTTAACTCGGCAGTGGCTTAAATAACTATTGTGTGATTGTCTTATTTGTCATTTGTTTTCACTTTCGAGCGCCTAAGGACCAGGTGTTGCGAGCGACGAAGTAGTGAAGAGAGTATTGTGATGGAAACAAAAATTCAGTTGAGATCTTGATGGGGATTGATTGTCTTACACTAACAGGATTTTTTTAAAACTAAAAAAAAATTTGTTAAGGCAGTTATTTGTACATCTTCAGCTGTTAAGCTATTGTATAGCTTTTATCGCGGGCTTTGAGGGGACCGAATCAAGAAATTTCGTAACGAAAATAAAACCTAACACTCCAAAAAAATATGAGTTCTAAAAAACTTACAGTGCCATCTATCTATCCATCATGATGATGTTGATGATGGCGATGGCGATGGCGATTGATGATGGCGATTAATGATGGCGATTGATGATGGCGATTGATGATGGCGGATGATGATGATGAAATTTCTTAGTGTTAATTTATTACATAAACATCCCGCGCCCCAAGGACTATATTATGGTACTGGTAAATACTGCATAAATAAAAAAATAAAATAAAATTATAATTGCATAAGTTGATAAAAAATGCTATGCAATAGCTTTACCGCGGCAGTCCCCGAGTGCCACACTTTTTTTTTCCCCTAACTATAGCGGGTGCGCTTTTAGAAAAGAGCTGTTCGAACAAATTGTAGAAGTGCCAAAAGATACTGCCGCGAAACCGTTGTTTATACATCTTAGAATTCCGACCCTGTCGTCAGTATTAATACTTCAGGTTGCCATAGTTGTATACGTGCACATATAGTCACCTCCAGGACTATGAACGTCCGGGCGATGTTCATGGGCGTAGGTAATCTTCGCAACATGGATAAACTCCTGCCCGTGCCACGTCGGCGCACAAAATCGGACAAGCTCGTCCACGTGATGGGCCCCACCGTATGTAAAAGGCTGCCTGAGCGAGTCTCCGAGCTGCTTCCTAAAAGCTGGCATCTCGAGCACTTCTTCTATAGTTATACAGAGTTTATTAATTATAAATTGATTCAAAAGTACTCATTATAATAATAACATATAATAATGACATGTAATATTTAGAAATAGGAATATTTGTTAGGGTTGCCACAATAAAAAATACTTTATTTTTCTAAAAAATGGCTCTAACGATGTTGATATAACTTTTTCTACTACGCGCCGTAGTTCATTATTCCAGGAAAAATCTGAATAAGGTATAACTCTCATACAAACCTAGGTTATTTGTGTCTTTTTCTCAAATATGGCTCTAACAATTTTAATGAAACTTTGTAAATAACTTCGGTTTTCGACCTGGTCTATCAACTGAGACTGCCATTCTCAGTTTAAAGCACACGGTCAAGTACTACACAGATAGAAAAACGCCTATTTATGCCTGTTTTTTGGACTTGTCCAAGGCCTTCGACTTAGTAACGTATGATATACTTTGGAAGAAATTGAAAGAGACGACGGTGCCACCAGGGTTCGTATCCTTGCTCAGGTACTGGTACCTCAATCTGGAAAATCGGGTACGGTGGGCCGGGGAGCTGTCGGAATCGTCCAGGCTTGAATGCGGGGTGAGACAGGGTGGTTTGAGTTCACCCGTGCTCTTCAGCTTGTACGTGAATGCGCTGATCGAGCGGCTTAGCGGCATGCGTGTCGGCTGCGTTATTGACAGAGTATGTGTCAACAACATTAGCTACGCAGACGACATGGTGCTGCTGGCTCCCTCGGTCGGTGCCCTCCGGGAGCTGCTCACGGTGTGCGAGTCTTACGCGGCTTCACATGGCCTTGTGTATAATTCTAAGAAGTCCGAGTACATGGTCTTCAAGGCTGGTACCAGGTGCCCATCTACCGTTCCTCCTATCTTTCTTAACGGTCTCCCTCTTAACAGGGTTTACCAATTTAAATATCTGGGACACTTGGTAACAGACGACTTGAGAGACGATGTAGATTTGGAAAGGGAACGCAGGGCGTTGTCAGTCCGGGCGAACATGCTGGCCCGCAGGTTCTCGCGATGTACAGCCGCAGTAAAAATAACGCTGTTTAAAGCGTACTGCACATCGCTGTACTCGGGGGCCCTGTGGTTCAGATACACCCAGAAGGCTTACAATGCTCTGCGAATTCAGTTTAATAACTCGTTTAGGGCTTTGTTGCGGCTGCCGCGCTTCTGCAGCGCCTCGTCGATGTTCGCGGAAGCACACACCGATGGGTTCGACGCCGTCTGGCGCAAAAAATCTGCCTCGCTACTTCGCAGGTTGCGCGACAGCCCCAACACAATCCTGCGGGCATTGGCCGATAGATTTGACAGTCCACTTGTGTGGACGTTAATCAATCGGACTAAATCTCCATTAATTATAAGGTACTAACATAGGTTAAGCTTATTTGTTTACTAACATACGTGGATCTTGTTGTCTGTAAAATAAATTTAAAATAAAATAAAAAAAACTACGACTCTATAAGGCCTTCTACACTGGGTAGTTCATTATTCCAGAAAAAAAATAAGTAAGTTACTTCCCTTGAAAACCCAAATTATTTGTAAATTTCTCATCAAGTCAAACCTTTATTCTTTGCTACTAAGTAATAATAATGTTTTTTGATGATTTGTGTTTGCCCGAATACATAAGATGGTAAAGGTTTCGCGAAAAAGTATGCACCGCATGGCTATGCAATTTATTTCATAGTGGCGTAGCTCTGAAAATTATAATGGATTTAACTCGAATGTAAAAATGATCATTTTTTGTGTCGATCTCGTTGATGTTTATCCAAAGGCGTGTGGTACGGAATAACGGAACCCTCGGTGTGCGACACCGATTCGCACTTAGCCGGTGTTAATTTTATATTTTTAGATGAAGTTGTTTGCTTTGAAAACTTAACTGCTGTAAGTTCAGTTGCGAAGCGTCAGCGTTTCTCCGATTCATTCATACAATTTGAAGATCTCCAAATTGAGGGTAAATTTTCATTTTTACCCGATTGCGCCAGGAGTTTTTTTTTAAATTATTATTCACAATTGGTAAGCCCTTGGAATCGGCATCGAAGAGCGTCGGAGGCGTAACGGCTAGGGCCGCCGCCTCCTGTCCGGGAGATTGTGGTTCGAATCCTGCCCCGTACCAATGTGATTTCGAATTTAGATTTCATATGTACGTTTATCCGACGCTCTTACGGTGAAGGAAAACATCGTGAGGAAACCTGCACACGCCTGCGGAGAAACTCTGTGTGAAGTCGACCAACCTACACTGGGCCCGCGTGGTCGAATAAGACCCGATCGCTCTAATTCAGGGTAGGCTCGAGCCCCTCGGTGGGGACGTATATGAGCTGATATCATCAAGCCCTTGGCATCATCTCACCTGATGGTAAGTGACGATGATGCCGAAGATAGAAACGGCTTGATGGATCTTGGAGTGCTAAACGGCTATGTGTCGTTAGATTCGCCTTGATCCCGTGAGTGACATAGGATACATTTTTACCCAACTGCACAAAAAGAAGGGGTTAAGTTTTCAATTTTGGCGGGCAAGGTGTCGTTAGATCCGTATTGATCCCGTGATTGATACAGGATACATTTTTACCCAACTGCACAAAAAGAAGGGGTTAAGTTTTCAATTTTGGCGGGCAAGGTGTCGTTAGATCCGTATTGATCCCGTGATTGATACAGGATACATTTTTACCCAACTGCACAAAAAGAAGGGGTTAAGTTTTCAATTTTGGCGGGCAAGGTGTCGTTAGATCCGTATTGATCCCGTGATTGATACAGGATACATTTTTACCCAACTGCACAAAAAGAAGGGGTTAAGTTTTCAATTTTGGCGGGCAAGGTGTCGTTAGATCCGTATTGATCCCGTGATTGATACAGGATACATTTTTACCCAACTGCACAAAAAGAAGGGGTTAAGTTTTCAATTTTGGCGGGCAAGGTGTCGTTAGATCCGTATTGATCCCGTGATTGATACAGGATACATTTTTACCCAACTGCACAAAAAGAAGGGGTTAAGTTTTCAATTTTGGCGGGCAAGGTGTCGTTAGATCCGTATTGATCCCGTGATTGATACAGGATACATTTTTACCCAACTGCACAAAAAGAAGGGGTTAAGTTTTCAATTTTGGCGGGCAAGGTGTCGTTAGATCCGTATTGATCCCGTGATTGATACAGGATACATTTTTACCCAACTGCACAAAAAGAAGGGGTTAAGTTTTCAATTTTGGCGGGCAAGGTGTCGTTAGATCCGTATTGATCCCGTGATTGATACAGGATACATTTTTACCCAACTGCACAAAAAAGAAGGGCCAAAAGGCGGAAGATTAGGTGGGTCCAAAAAAATATTTTTTGCGTTGTCGTCAGATGGATCATATTGGCGGTATAATTATTATTTTTCATCAATTTAGTTAGAGGATAGTGGGGTCCAAATTTAAGTTTGTCCCTGTGGGAGTTTGAGCTTTCTCTCTGCTCATTGGTCCGCGTTCGTGTTTCTATCGTATTCACGTTAAAAAACACTAAGAAGACCTTATTTATAATATCTTTATTTATCCATATCTATATCTATACTGTAGTATTATAAAGAGGAAAGATTTGATTGTTTGTTTGTTTGCATTGAATAGGCTCCGAAACTACTGGACCGATTTGAAAAATTCTTTCCCCGTAGGGAAGATACACTATTTTCGGGTGACATTCGCTATATTATTTTTTCGAGAAATTGGTGATCCTTACTAAAACTTCATTAATGTAACCCAATGTGTAAAAAATGACCTAAAAATTCCTGTATTATCTACAAAAAGAAGTGCAGTGCAGTGTAGTGTAGTACGAAGTTCGCCAGGACAGCTATTTGAAATATAAATAGGTTTAGAAAATGGGTGGGTATATCATCATTTTAGGCCGAAGAGGTCAAGTGTAGAACATAAACCTCTTTTAGTGGGATCTTTAGCCACATTCCAGCGTATTCCTGAGGGCAAGACAAATCAGCACATCTGACCTTATAGACGAGTTAAACTAAATGTCCGTCTTTTAGCTATTTTTTTTCATTATTTTTTTTTACCTTTTTTAGCGATAGTCATCATCATCACATCTCAAAACAAGCTCTTTAGCTAGTAAGACGTATGTACGATTCATACGGATGACATTATTTATCTAAAGAAATGTAACACGATAGCAACACAAAGCGAGGACTTAAGTCAATCTGTGTCCGAGGAACCAGGATGAGTCCTTTTGTTAATTAAAGGCTCCATGAAGGCTTTGCCCAGCCAACGCCCTTAGGTCCTCTAGTTTAAGGTAAATGCCCCAAATATGTCCCTGGTTTGTAGCTAGTGGCGCTTGGTTACGTTGGTAACTTGGTAGCGCTTTCCTAATTTTGTAACCCAAAAAATATTGCAGCAAATTCTAGTGCAGGTTAAAAAGTAAGGATCACTTAAAATGAAATTGTTTTGTCGTCGCGAGTCACTTTGTCTCTTCTCTCCACACATTATCTATACCTATTTAGTACTTGTAAGGTAAGCGTCGAAGGAGTAACTACTAGGGCCGCTACCTACTGACCAAGAAGCTCAAGCTAACCCTGAATTAGGGAGATCGGGCCTTAGTCGACCACGCGGGCCCAATATGCGGGATGTTCGACTTTACACACAACCTTCGAGATTTTTCGCAGGCATGATCATTCGCCGTAAAAGTATCCGGTAAACGTACATATGAAATCGAAATTCGAAAACACATTGGTAGGTGGTAGGATTCGAACCACCACCTCGGATCCTTATATTTTTTAATTAATTTATTAATTTATTTTCGTCATTACCTTCACTGCCGTCAGGTCAGATGATGCCAAAAGATTAAGAAAAATATATTAACTGATTATGGATGCAACGCCACTTGGTACGAAGAGCCACTAATCCTGACATTCGGTCATTAGTTTACCATGTCAAAGACAGGCGCTATCGATTTAGGTGTTCGGTTCATGCATTTAAATTGTGGTATATTGGATAACTAGGGCCTCTATGTTGCCATGATGTGTTTTTATTTAACAATTGAGACTTTTAAATTAAGAGTTGTGTGTTTTAACTCGAGAGTTGACTATTACAAATCAAGAGTTGTCAGTTTCAACTCAAGAATTTCTACTTAATAGTTGTCAGTTTTGTTTCGAGGCTTGATAGTTAAGCTCAAAAGTTGATAGTTGCAGCTAGAAAGTTGAGAGTTTCAACTGAAAATTTGGAAGTTTGATGCAACGATGCAACTCGAGAGTCCACATTTTTAACTCGGGATTTGAAAGATGTAATTTGAAATTTAAGAGTTTTAACTCGAGAGTGAAAGGTTTAGTTTCGACAGTTGACAGTTTCAATTCAAGAGTTGAATAAGAGTTGACAGGTTTAACTCAAGTGTTAAGAGTTTCAACCTAAGAGTTGAAAGTTGAAAGTCAAGTGTTAAAAATATTTGTTTTTATTTTCTATTAAGTAATTGTTGAGAGATTCCTATTGCGTTGGGTAATCATGTTAAGTTCGCTTTATTCTTTGGCACCATCGTCACTTACCATAGAGTGAGTTGATGGCCAATGCATAAATAAACTTAACCACTCCGGGAGTGCCGAAAAAAGTGAAAACTTTTTACAGTTTTATAATTTTTGACCCTGCGAGTGTTTTTGGTACGAGGTCAGTGTCGCTTACAGGTCGCGAGTTCAATAGTTTTTCCCATCTCAAAAATGCTTTTATATCTTTTGATCCTGCGAGTGTTACTAGTACGGTGTCGGTGTCGTTATAGTGTCGCGAGTTCAATGGTTTTTTCCCATCTCAAAAATGCCCTGCGCGCCTTAAGAAGTTTACACTTCAAAAATAACCGGCCTAAGAACCGACTTGCCTTAAGTTTTTTTGTAGATAATACATCTAGCCGCGGCAAACTTAGATTACATATCATCATATCAGCTCATACACGTCCCCACCGAGGGGTTCGAGCCTACCCTGAATTAGTGCGATTGGGCCTTAATTAATTAATTAGATTACATATAAAAGAACGAGATACATAGTCACGCGTGCAAAAGTAAGTATCCGAACATAAACTCACCCTTTTTATTCACGGAGGTGTACTTTCGCAGTTCTTCCTCTGTGTCTAACAAAGCTGTTTGAATATATCTATCCTTGTCGCCTGTGAAATAACTATTCGGACATTTTTTAAAGTTTGTTTTGTTTGAAACCGGAGATCTAATTAGTTCTTTTATGCCTGTTAAGTAAGGGCCACCCACGGATAAGATAAATAAGGTAGGATTGGCAATAGTTATACTTTTGTTTGAAAACCATCGTCGCCGCCTGTCTCCCACCCATCAACTCCACTACACAAGCAATAATTGCGCGCACTAATAAACAAAACACACTTAGAACACAGGGCTGCAATTGTGTTTCACACCATTTCGAGAGTCTGTACGTTACACACAACCACACGCAAATATAAAGTATAAACGTGTGCTTCGGTAAAGTATGATCGTCTAATCATACTTGAGGCGCGTCTATGCAGCGCACATTTCCAATCCAACCTTATTTATCTTATCCGTGGGGCCACCAGTGCACCTCTGGCATCAACAACTTTTTACGTTCAAGCGTCACGTGTGGCCCAGCGGCATCGGCGTATGTTTTGACGTTTAAAATAAGTATATACATGACATGAGAGCGTCGATTGCGCAACGGCAAGGGCTGCTACCTCCTATCCGGGAAGTCGTGGTTCGAGTCCTGCCACGTACCAATGTGTTTTCGAATTTCGATCTCATATTCGTATGTACTTTATCCGATGCTCTTACGGTAAAGGAAAACATCGTGAGGAAACCTGCACACGCCTGCGAAGAAACTCGAAATGTTGTGTGTGAAGTTGACGAACCCGCACTGGGCCCGGCTTGTCGACTAAGGCCCGATGGCCCTAATTTAGGGTAGGCTCGAGCCCCTCGGTGGGGACGTATATATGAGCTAATGTGATGATACATGAACTGTTCTGATCAGATTCAAACTATATCATAATACTGTAAAGGGACTGAGTTATCAATATGTATTTGGATAATTTCATAGATTTTTTTTAGGTGACAGTTTATTTCAACTTGCTCTCAACGGTCGGCCATTTCCTCCGTCAGTAATTACAGAGCCGTTACTGTAATTATTAATAGTATTTTATTTGTTTTTAACCTAAGACATACAAAATAAATAAGGTTAAAAAGGAATTGTGATCTGAGTCAGATCTTGCATCACATACGGCTGGATCTGAGCTAGATCTTGCATCACATACGGCTGGACCTGAGCTAGATCTTGCATCACATAAGGCTGGATCTGAGCTAGATCTTGCATCACATAAGGCTGGATCTGAGCTAGATCTTGCATCACATAAGGCTGGATCTGAGCTAGATCTTGCATCACATACGGCTGTACCTGAGCTAAATCTTGCATCACATAAGGCTGGATCTGAGCTAGATCTTGCATAACATACGGCTGGACCTGAGCTAGATCTTGCATCACATAAGACTGGATCTGAGCTAGATCTTGCATCACATACGGCTGGACCTGAGCTAGATCTTGCATCACATAAGGCTGGATCTGAGCTAGATCTTGCATCACATAAGGCTGGATCTGAGCTAGATCTTGCATCACATACGGCTGGACCTGAGCTAGATCTTGCATCACATAAGGCTGGATCTGAGCTAGATCTTGCATCACATAAGGCTGGATCTGAGCTAGATCTTGCATCACATATGGCTGTACCTGAGCTAAATCTTGCATCACATAAGGCTGGATCTGAGCTAGATCTTGCATAACATACGGCTGGACCTGAGCTAGATCTTGCATCACATAAGACTGGATCTGAGCTAGATCTTGCATCACATACGGCTGGACCTGAGCTAGATCTTGCATCACATAAGGCTGGATCTGAGCTAGATCTTGCATCACATACGGCTGGACCTGAGCTAGATCTTGCATCACATAAGGCTGGATCTTAACTAGATCTTGCATCACATACGGCTGGACCTGAGCTAGATCTTGCATCACATAAGGCTGGATCTGAGCTAGATCTTGCATCACATACGGCTGGACCTGAGCTAGATCTTGTATCACATAAGGCTGGATCTGAGCTAGATCTTGCATCACATACGGCTGGACCTGAGCTAGATCTTGCATCACATAAGGCTGGATCTGAGCTAGATCTTGAATCACATACGGCTGGACCTGAGCTAGATCTTGCATCACATAAGGCTGGATCTGAGCTAGATCTTGCATCACATACGGCTGGACCTGAGCTAGATCTTGCATCACATACGGCTGGATCTGAGCTAGATCTTGCATCACATACGGCTGGATTTACTTTTCGCAATTTAACTTATTTAATTTCGTAGTATGTTTGTTTGTTCGGGCGGAATCTTGCAAGTTAATTTTGAACCACTTCCCGGTTTCCGATTGAGCTGAAATTTTGCATGCGCGATATTAAAAGCTTGTACCTAAAAGTTTTTAGGTTTTTCGAAAATTATTTCTTTTATAATACCTACCTATACAAGTATGTATAACTCGGTACCTACCTTATTATGTTAACTTAAGTTTTAAGTCTAGATTTAATTACAAGCAAATTTATCATTAAAACTGGAAAGTGATTTTGATTAAGTCCATCCCGCTAGAGGCCCGCGGTTGAATCTCATCTCAGTTAGGACATTGTTTCTAGAGGATTGTGCTGGAGTTTAACAGGCACGGACTCAGAGATTTAGGTTTATTGAGTGGAAAATAATGCATTTTTTTAATTACGTGGTTTTAGATCGAGGGCCACTTACCACAAGGTCGATTCATGATGGAACATGGATTACTCATTACATGTCTGTCATGTTTGCTAGGGTACTGAAATGAATCACATAGTTTAATCGCAGTTCGACAGCAACTCAATCTCAATTCGAAATGAGGCTGCGTGGCCTAGGCATATTATAAATATTTTTGGACATCTGTCGAATATGGAATCAAGTACATTATGTAATAAGTATGTTTTAAGTTTGACAGCTACCATATAGCTACGAGATCTATAATTTCTCTTTAGGAAGTAGTAGGCTAGGACGATAGTTTTCGAAACATGGCCGTTTTAATTTTGACAGTTGTCATCTGAAACGAAGATCTCGTCAATACCTTTCGTTTATTCCCACACTTAAGTAGTTAAAGAAATTCATGATTTAAGTAATTTGCGCCTAAGTAAAATTTCGTGAAATAGTTACTTTTATATCAATTCCCCTTTTGCTAATTACCAGCTGTTTTCATTTACCTACTAAAGTAGCCTAAAACTTGAACAGTTTTAAAAGACGTTTAACAAGAGCACCTAGGTTTTTCTTGCTCATAGATGTGTCATATTTGACACATATAGAAACATCTAATCAAAACTTGGCAAGTTTTAGGCTAGTACGTAAATAAAAACAGCAGGAAATTAATAAAACAG
The DNA here is from genome assembly GCA_947284805.1 of Coleophora flavipennella. Taxonomy (NCBI): domain Eukaryota; kingdom Metazoa; phylum Arthropoda; class Insecta; order Lepidoptera; family Coleophoridae; genus Coleophora; species Coleophora flavipennella. The sequence continues at coordinate 3,095,945 of OX369257.1, forward strand.
GGGTTGATGTAAGGTATATTAAGAATGTACTGTATTGTAATGTTTTATGTATCTTACTTAGCGACAAATTAAATATCATTACTTTCATCATACGCGGAATTTTGGAAAGAGAACTTGGCCCTTTTTTTAATGACAATCTTTTTGGGAGATTTACAGTAGGGCTTTGGTCTTTCTATCTGTCCGTTTCAACGTGATTTAACCTTTTCTACTTAACTTAGAATTATGTAGGGTGACTTTTAATTAGTTCTTGATAACAAAATATATGCATGTACTCTTGATTACAAACAACAGTTCCAAAGACATTATATGTCCAATCAGAAAAAAAATTTGGCCCTCGATACAAAATAAGTTATCGAATGTATACGGGACCAAATTTTTTTTTTCATTTTTGACATTTATTTTTTTGGGAAAATTGTATGTAGTCACGAGTACATTCATATCTTTTGCTATCAAGAACTAATTTAAAAGTCACCCCATATATGTGTGCTTTGAAATTTCTCGGTACGGCCCTGGCACAAGCGACTGCATGCACTTGTAACTTTGCACATAGGAGTATGCAAGTCGCCTTTGGTCTTAGTTGGGGAAGAGATGTCGTGAAAAGATAATCTGTAACTATATCAGGGCGGCCGCCAGCCCATTTTGTAGTTAAACTGTAAAATCTGTAGCTCCAGCTCGCGATGTTATTTTATATATTTTTATTTATATTTGGTAAGCCCTTGGCAACATATGTTATTTCTGCACCTTGCTAGTTTCAATCAAGTCAGTCTATTTCTTTTCATAAATATTAATTATTTTTTACTTCAGGTCATCAAAACGCGACTTCTGACCTTACAAGTTAATAGGCAGTATGAGTTTCTGAGAACGTTTGCCACCTGCCCTTTCCTTCTCATCTAATTACCGTGAGGTAACTTAGTTAAGTGGGCCACACGCACCCGCCCACCCTCCTAATAGCCGTATTCGCAATAATATTGAAACTAATGAAACTTTCTTGCCAATCAATCAAAAGAATTGTTGCTGCTTCCTGTTACGTTGGTTTAATTAGAATGCTGTTGGTAGAATAGCAATTTTCAATAGGTTAATATTTGTCGCAGAACAGAATAAAAAGGATGACTGGTTAGACGACAGACACATTTTAGGAGGTGAAGAAACTGAACAGAAGACGAAACGTCAATTCGTAAAAAAAAATAATTCCGGGAGTGCCGAGAGAAATGAAAACTTTTTACAGTTTCATAAGTTTCGACCCTGAAGATTTTCCTGGTAAGGTGACGGTGACTGTGATGGTAACGATAACAGTGTCGCGAGTCAATGGTTTTTTCCCCATCTCAAATCATTTTTATAAGTTTTGACCCTGTAAATTTTCCTGGTAAGTTAGCGGTGACGGTGATGGTCACGGTAACAGTGTTGCGAGTTCAATGGTTTTTCCCCCATCTCAAAACAGTTTTATAAGTTTCGACCTTGCAGATTTTCCTGGTAAGTTGACAGTGATGGTAACGGTAACAGTGTCGCGAGTTCAATGGATTTTTTATATCTCAAAAATTCCCAACTCGCCTGAAGAAGTTGTCACTTCAAAAAAGTTGGATTACACATACAAAGTTGGCGAATGAGCTGACTAATTTCTATGAAGCCAGTATTACAGATTGGTCATCAATTCACACACACTCAATCACATGCACACATAAATACTTCGCGCGCGTGATTATTAATACGTAGCGCATATATTTGTAAAGTATTGTTGTTTTAATTATTTTAATTTTTTATTTTATCTCTGTGTTGTTTATTAGTTATGGAAGTGCGGATTCTTCTGGCACAAGTATTCTTATCCTTAAAAGAAGTCTCCTGCAACATGTATTATTTTTACATTGATTCATTTAAAAAAATAAAAATTTTGAGAATTTACTATAGGTTTCTTGGGAATAGTTGTTCAGTTTCGTCTTTTGATTCACCATCTAAAATGCGTCCGTTTTCTTACTAATTACCCTGCATAGAAAAATGGATACCACGCTTAAGCAACCGCGCTCGGGTCAGTCAGTATACAACTTTACTATCAAAGCGATGCGATGATTAACTGTGCAATGCGGCTTGAGACAGCTGAATGCCACATATCGGTACAAACGTTTGTTAGAATAGGCAAAGTATATATATTAGTACTAACATATAGTATGGACACTCCCTGCCGCTCTTTAGATTTCGACCTCACCCCCTCGTCACCCAGATTGATACAGATTAGTTACAGTTTGGTTGTCGAACGTATAGGATCTTGCCGCCATTTTTTTGTTCCGTCATTCGTTTTTTGAAATGTCATTTCTGGCCCGTTGTATGAAGTGTCCAGAGTGTGGAATAGGTGTCTCGAACGCATTTTGAATCATTTTTACTTTCGAACAAAAAGAGTCCGTAAACGTATAGGTACAAGTATGTATTTCAATCAGTCTTCGGTTCCAGTAGTAAGTACAGAGAATCTTAGTTTGGGGCCAGATGACCGTGGTGGGAGATTTGTCTGAATATTATTATTATTATGTAGATAAACTATTTTTCTCAAACATGCTTGGAAATTTGAGCATTATTTTGACAACCATCTTCGAGATAAATCGAAATTGCTGTACTGGCCAAATACATGCGAGCAGCGGCCGGCCAAAGTTAAACAAAAATCCATACCTGTGTGTTTTAGCGACCAAATGAAATTCTTATGTAAACTCATATCTGTCGTGAAATTTAAAAATGGAACGATTAATAACTCTGAAACATAGCAAACAAGGAGGTCCCCTATCAAAAGTTTCATGTAATTTTTTTTTATTCATAATTGGTAAACCCTTGACAACATCTCACCTGGTGGTAAGTGACGATGTTGCCGAAGATGGAAGCGGGCTTACCAAGATTCCCCAACGCGATGGAGAACTGGCTATCTTATCTTCATGCCGGAACACACCAATGATATCAACATTGATATTTGGCGGCAAGACTTAGATAAGATGGTGGTAGCTAGCCAGGCGGGCTTAGAAAATGCCCTACCACCAACCAAACCGAGTCTTACAATTGACCCCGCCGGGAATCGAACCCGCGACCTCCTGTATAAAGCCAGTGAACTTTGCCTCTGAGCTACGGAGGCGGTAAATTTCGAACTGGCTTGTAAAAAAGCGGTTTATTGAAGAAAAAAAAACAAATGAACACTTTGACGCGTGAAAAAATTGTATATTCAACATCTGTATTTTCAAATAATTCTGTGGCAGGCGCCATTAAGGCAAGTACGCCAAATGCCCCCCGTCTGTGGAGGACCCCATTTTGTTACACTGTTGACGTGCTCATATTTCGAGCGAAAACACACTGACAAAAAGACTTTTGTCTTTGTCTATCGCATTAAAACATTTTATCGTGAAGCAAGACAGCTAGCAAGCGTTGTTCTCGGTTCTCTGTAAAGAAGAAATTCCGCGAAATCCGCAAGTGAAATGACGCCCGCGCCAAAGTGTAGTTGTGTGGTGAATTTTGTGCAGCAATTGTTTTTGTGCAATATAACTGGGATACACTGAAAATGTAAGTAATATTTCAGTTTTTGTTCGAACTAATTGAGTGTCCAACGATTTTAAGTGAGAAAAAAATCATTAAAACATGAGACTAACCCATGCCTGACCTTAACCTGCTCGATGTTTTTGGCTTATCTAACAATAAATAACCTATATAAGCAGTTCATATTATTTTGTCAATAATGCTAAATCGTCCAGCAGTGGACGATTTCCGGCTGATATGATGAATGCTAAATTTATGTAGATTAGTTTTGGGACACACGGTTATTTCATTCCGTATTTTATAAAAAAATGACTAAAACGAACACCGTTTGATTAGAACCCCAAATAGGTATTCACAGGTCGAATATCAAATCGGTACGCCCCACAGACGCCTCTCCCGAGTTTTAATGGCCGACAGTGGATAGTTCGCATAAGATGGAATAGCCGTGGCAAGCTTGCTTAAATTTTTTTGGATAAAAAAAATTGTTTTGTTGGAAACAAAATTACACTAATCTAGAGATATTTTTTTTGCATAATAGTTAATGTGTTGGCAATCAAACATTTGTATATTGCATCTAAGTAAAAAATGAGAAACGTCTTATCCATATTAGTCTAAAGTCTTTTTTGTGTTTTTTGACTGATTTTTGCTACTTTTGTTGTCCATTTAAAACTTATTTTTTTTAAAATTTTACATACAACTATATCAATAACAATTTAAAAAAAATAAAAAGAATATTTCACCGTTAGGTTCGATAATTTGTATGATAGCACTGAATTTTGTGATATGTTTTGTTAGTAGTAATATAAGGTTATATGTAAACACCCTTGACTCGCTAAATAGAGTTTTGTTTTACGAATATTGCCTAAAATCTATACAACATTTAGGGACCCCAGTAATTATGCTAGCTGTACAATATTATTACTAGAGGAATATATTGCAAAAGTACTATTTCTAGGTAAAAAAAATCAGCAAAGGGCTTCCGCAAGCTCAAGAGATAAGAAATTGCAGTTTTAGTGCAGGCTTGGCGTGCAAAACTCCCTGTCTATTGGGAACCCTGTTATGGTATCCACGTACGTAGGTAGGTCGGCCATTTTTTTCGCACAGATGATTATTTTCAAGCCTTAGCCACAACTAGGCATTGATGGACTTACGTATGTGTGCCTTGGCTTCTTCTCGGCCCACATTTACACGTTCGTCCATCGATGCCTCTTTTCATGGCCGCTGCAGTAGTGTACTATTATTACTAATGTAGTGTAAGTGTGCGAAGTGTTTACATATATAGCATTTTCCTTATGAGATCCTTTTCCTCCCAGAACGTCGGACCGTCAATCTAACTACGTCCCTAGGCACATAATTGCTAAATTGACTTTCTCCTCTTTCTAGAACGTCTACTAGTAGGAATTCAAATGTACTTTTATCTTAACCAAAAGACGCCCACTCCTGGACAAAGGTCTCACTATGTATTTTCACAATGACCGGTTCGGCGCTGCCCGCATCAAGCGGCTTCGCTAGACCTTCACCAGGTTTTCGGTCTACCAAATGTGTGGCCTACCTACGCTGCACTAAGTAACTAGTATCTCATCTTTGACGATACATCTTGCGGGGCGCTGTCGCCACTGGTGACGACAGCCTCAGAAATAAATTATGAAATCTTGATCACTAAATTGCCCTCCTACTGAAACTTCGGAAAACCTTACTCGTTTTGTTTTCCATCAAGTCTTCAATTTTTAATTCACCAAAATCACAAAATGAGTAAATGAATGACGCTGCAAAACTATGATGTCACGCCTCGGTATTTCAAACATTTTCAGAACAAAATGTCGTTTTTAGAATAGAATAGAATAAGTTTATTGAGACACCAGGCACATAATATATAGTTAATGGTACATAGTTACTGTTATTTTAAAAATGAACATTTAACTTACACTAGACAGACATGTCAATTTTAAATAAACGAGTAGAAGTAAATACATATAACAAATAATTTAGGTATAAGCCCGGCGACATCAAAAGGTCCCAGCTCAGCATATGTAGCAGAGACAAAGCCTCAGCTACGCTGGTGATTCTGCTGTAACCTTGCACTTCAATGGTTTCAGATTACTCTGACACATATATATAAAAAACAAATCAAATAAGCTAGTTAAGAAAAGAACACTAAAAATATAATAAAAGAAATGTGAGAAATGAGCATACCAATTAATCGAGTACCCTTAATTATTAAATGACAGAAGATAAAAAGTAAAATTCGTCATCCCTATTTTACTACCCTAACGGCCATCTGTTCTACGAGCTATGTGCCATTTAAGTTTTACGATTCTGAGAACTAAATGTATCTAATTTATTGATGATGTTACTTCGAAGCCACCTTTTGAGCCTCAATACTCGAATTTTTAGCTTTGATCTTTTATTTATTTCTTTTTTCTTATTCTGGCAATTCGTCGCTTTCAAGGTGACAAGATTAAACGGCTTTCTTTGATCTTTAATTTCATTTGGAATACGATGCGACGTAATAAAAAGTCGATATACCTGTTACCTACCTGTCTATACGTTTCAGATTTCAAATATTCAAGTTTTGGGTAACTAGGAGGCTTTATTAACTAGTAGGTATAGTGCGTGCCACTAAAGATGAGACTTGAAACACCACGTAAACTTTAAAAATACAAAGTAGGAAGATGGTTTACGACGTGTACACCTATATGTCAAAAGAAGCAAAGGATTATGGATAACAATTTCGTACACTTCCTACATTGTCTTTTTAATGTTTTACGTGGTGTTTCAAGTGTCATCTTTAGTGGCACGCATAATACCTGGGCGACTGAGCGATGCACGGGGTCTCCTATGTATGTTAACTAAATATTTAAAAAAAAGCGTAAATAAAAAAATAAATAAATTGCGTAAATTGTACGTTTCTTAGTTTTTAAATTAAATTTTGCATATTATGTATTTATTTTGATTTGAGTTTGAGTTTTGAGTATTATAAATTTATAACGGATTTCCTGAATTCATATCAGCCGAGTGACGTCCACAACTGGACAAATACCTCCCCCAAGAATTTCCACGTCGACCGGTCCTGCGCTGCCCGCATCCAGCGACTTCCTGCTACCTTCATCAGGTCGTCGGTCCACCGAGTGGAAGGCCTACCTACGCTACGTTTACCTGTGCGCGGTCGCCACTCGAGAACTTTATTGCCCCAACGGCCATTTTTTTATGATAGGTAACTAGGAGGCTTTATTAACTATGTTTAGCCAGAGACAACTATGTCTCAGTAACATGACGTTTAATGTCAAAATGTGCTTTACCGACTTTAAAAAAGGAGGTTTTAAATTTGACACTTGTGTATTTAATATTGTTAGAATTGCACAATTTTCGTATATGTAAGTATATGTAAGTTTCAAACGGGTATGCCGAATTTCATTAGTGTATTTTTGTGTGTATTTTTTTCTACGTATTTCTTAGATCATCATCATATCACGTCATATAAGTTCCCACCGAGGGGCACTAGCCTATATACCCTAAATTAGGGCGATCGGGCCTTAGTCGACTACGCGGGTCCAGTGCGGGTTGGATGACTTCACACACAACCTTCGAGTTTCTTTGCAGGCGTGTGCAGGTTTCCTCCCGATGTTTTCCTTCACCGTAAGAGCGTCGGATAAACGTACATGTGAAATTGAAATTCGAAAACACATTGGCTCGTGGCAGGATTCGAACAACGACCTTCTGGACAGGAGGTAGGGGCCCTTGCTATTACGCCATCGAACTCGATACAGATCTACAGGGTGTAACCAAATTGGTGCAAGTCCCGATAACTTGGGCTTCTAATCATCATTTTGAACAATTTTTGTTTTATGACCTTGCTGAAATTGCAACAAAAAAAAAACTCTTCATACAAATCGATCAGCTGAGCGACCAATTTTGTGCATTTTTGTATGGAGGGTCCTTTTTTGAGAACTGACTATGGGTTCCTTGAGGAAAGTTGTTCAGTATTTTTTTACACTCTGTATATTTCTCAGACACAAAACGAAATAATTCTTTTTTATTGAATTATGTATCTTTCAATTTAGGGAACAGTGCAGGTTTCATTAAAAACGGTCCAGTAGTTTCTAAGATATGGACTGTTAAAGCACAGTATATATATTAGTACTAACGTACAGTATGGACACTCCCTGCCGCTCTCTAGATTCGACCTCACCCCCCCGTCACTCAGATTGGCTGTAGATTGGGTACCAAACGTAAGGGACGAGCTACGCAAGCTCTTTAATTCACTATATTCACTTTGCGCGCCGCTGTGATTTCGTTCACAGGAATAAAAACCAACCAGTTACCGAACGTAAAGGCCCAACTGAACTCTTTTTTTTTCATACTTGTCTTATGTTGTAAACGAACACCGCTCAAACAAAAAACAACACATTCCGAATACACCATACACATTATGAGACTATAAAACATTGTAAATGGTAACTGCGACGTGGACGTATGAATTAACACTGAAAACTGCTATTATTTTATACATCTTTTAACACATTTTCCATAAAATTGCGAAATTGATAAGGGATTTTGTCACAGATTAAAAATCGACATGATAGTTTTGTTGCTTTGGTGTAGAGATGGGACGAAGTGAATGACTGAATGAATGATTTTGAACTGTTGTTGCGAGGTAAAAATTGGGTCATCTTTGGGCTCAACTGTACAATAGGGTACATCGATTTGGCAGTCCGCGATTTTTTGGTAAGAGATAGGCTTTAGCTGAACATCCATACCAAATTTCAAGGTTAGGAAACCAGCGGTTTTTGAGTTATGAATTTTTGAAAATTGTATTTTTAGGTACTCTTTGGTCTTTGTTTTGTGAGTTTATGTAGGACCAAAGATGACATATTACTGATTGTATAATTTGATTCCTAAGATTCATAATATGGGGTTAAAACCCCCAACAAACCTTCGGGATCCGAGGAGGATGTGGGAGTATCAAGGCGGGGAAAGCACGCGGGGCCGACTTGAGGGCAGACAAACTTGGGGGTAACAAATCGAAAACCAGGGGGTTTCATAATATGGGGTCCGCGAGTGAGGTACGGGGAGTTCTAAATAGAAGCGGGAGCGAGCGAAGCGAGCTCGGACTTTCGGAGCACCCCGACTCGGATCCGTTAGGTTCGGAGACTGTGCGGGGAGGCGAGCTTAGCTTGCCTCCCCGCACAGTCGAAATGTTAGGTTTAACATGAGAATGCAGAAGTAGGAGCCCCGAGTTTGTCGGCCCCGCGTGCTTTCCCCGCCCTGATACTCCCACATCCCCTTCGGATCCCGAAGGTTTGTTGGGGGTTTTAAATGGATGGCGAGGGCTACGTCCCCGTCAGGGGTCCGGGCCCCGCGTGCTTTCCCCGCCCTGATACTCCCACATCCCCTTCGGATCCCGAAGGTTTGTTGGGGGCTTTAAATGGGTGGCGGGGGCTGGGCCCCTGGACCCCATATCATGAATTTTGGTGAAATTGACTTACACCTTTTTTTGGAATTAAGCGGTAGCGATTTTCGCCGTCAGAGAATTGGATGACCTTTTTTTTACTAAGCGGCAGCGATTTTCGGCGTCATAGAAGTAGATGACCTTTTTTTTAATAAGCGGTAGCGATTTGTCGGTCAAAGACTACCTAACAAAAAAGATTACCCCCTAGTTTTCGATTTGTCACCCCCAAGTTTGCCCGCCCTCAAGTCGGCCCCGCGTGCTTTTCCGGCTTCGCGGTCCCCATCCTACTACATTAGTCCTACATAAACTCACAAAACAAAGACCAAAGAGTACCTAAAAATACAATTTTTAAAAATTCATAACTCAAAAACCGCTGGTTTCCTAACCTTGAAATTTGGTATGGATGTTCAGCTAAAGCCTATCTCTTACCAAAAAATCGCGGACTGCCAAGTCGATGTACCCTATAGAACAGTTGAGCCCAAAGATGACCCAATTTTTACCTCGCAACAACAGTTCAAAATCATTCATTCAGTCATTCACTTCGTCCCATCTCTACACCAAAGCAACAGAACTATCATGTCGATTTTTAATCTGTGACAAAATCCTTTATCAATTTCGCAATTTTATGGAAAAAGTGTTTAAAGATGTACAAAATAATAGCAGTTTTCAGTGTTAATTCATACGTTCACATGTCAGTTACCATTTACAATGTTTTTTAGTCTCATAATGTGTATGGTGTATTCGGAAAGTGGTGTTTTTTGTTCGAGCGGTGTTTGTTTACAACGAAAAGTATGAAAACAAAAAGAGTTTAGTATTCACACTGTTGCATTCAGTAAATAACTAACAAACATTTCGTGACCAATACCCCCGGTGTGATTCAACCCTACCTGCATTCTTGCCTATAGATACGTCAGTTATATATATGTATATCATTTCTCGCTCGTTTGTATGGAGTGTCCGGGGTGTGGTTAAAGTGTGCACCAATCACTGGAAAAAGACGTTGTCGGTTTTAAGTCGGTTAATTGCTCTTAACGTTATTATCGCTGTCAATTGTTTCAGTTAGTATTTGCATTCCTTAACGAAATATCGAAAGATGTCAAGAAAAAGTATATACAGGGTGACTGGTAAGTAGTGCAAATACTTTTATGAGTTTATCCTCATGTAATTTACAACAGAAAAAGTCATACTAACTGGGAGTCGAAAATCAACGGTTTTCGAGTCAAAGCCCATTTAATTTTTAAATTTTGTATGAAAAACGCATTTGTTTAAGTGCTGTGTAATTTTTAATAAAAAAAAAGTTAAAATATAGTTGACTTGCAAAATACGGTAAAAACTTCCTTATTTTATCATTTTTCCAACAAAGTAAAAAAAGTTAAAAAAATACAAATTAGATGTATCTAACAAAAAAACAATGATTGCTGTCAAAAGGGTGCCTCAAAATCCATACAAATTTTCAAGAATCAATATTTGCATGTTTTTTTAATTCCAATATTTATGATGTTTTTCGCATCTTTGACCCTCTAGCATCATTGACCAACTTTGATTGCTCATCCAAAAAAATCGAACTACATTTTTTCCATACAAAATTGTTTGGATAATTAGTATGGGACTTGAGGCACCTTTTGACAACCATCATTATTTTTTTGTTGCAATTCATACGTATTTTGATGGAAAGCTGATTAAATGAGGAACTTTTTACCATATTATTAACGCCAACGTAGTATAACTTTTTTTAATAATCACAAACATTAAAGCAAATGCGTTTTTCATACAAAATTTATAATTACATGGTCTTTAACTCGAAAACCATCGATCTAGAACCCCTAGTTAATTTATCTTTTATGTTTTAAACTAGATATAGTTTATCTCCTTTAAAGGATTTGCATTACTTTTCCAGTCAGCCTGTATGTATAGTTATATCGTGACTTTGCTACGGAGGTTCCAGAGAGAAGACCACAGAATAGAAGAATATTTTTTTTGCTTATCTGTGGAGAAGACGCATTTAGGTGACGTTACGGGAAACGTTTGCAAAGTGAGTAAGAAAATTCAAAATCCAAAATGAACTCGCTCTGATCGTGTCCCATCCATTTCGTTATAGAGTAAACAACAGTTAACAAATTTTCCTTTACCGCTTTCCCGGGAAACCGTTAAGCTACCTGTCGGTGTTCGGCAAACAATAAATTTTGCAAAATTTATTTTTAAAACCGAGACAAGCGATTCAAACGCTTCGAGTCGATCGGATCCCAAATAGGAACTGTCTGTCAAACGAGGCAACTTTGTTTTCGGAATGGAGCGGGGTCGGATGTGAACTTTTCTACGGACCGACCTCCAGTTTTACCCGAATACGAAAAAGAAGGGTTATGTTTTGAATAAGTATTAATTTTCAGCAAACTCAGTGCAATTATTAGGTTCATCGTTATTTCTAAATAGTTATTGATTGAAAGAGACAGAAGTGTGTAAGAGTTTTCTTTCAGTCACGAAGGCTAAGGAAACAAGGCAATTTGACTGACTCGGTGGCTCAGTGGTTAGTGCTCTTGACTACTGATCCGTGAGTCGTGGGTTCGATCCCCACAAACATTTGTGTAATAAGCAGATTTGTTTGCTCTGTGTCTGGGTGTTAATATATATATGTATGTATTAAAACGTATGTAAGTATGTATATCATTCTCTGGTTCCCATAACACAGGGAATCCTACATTGGGGCCAGATGACCAAGTGTGATTTGTCCCAGAATATTTATTTATTTATTTTATTATTTATAATGCCGGCTTATTTTCTTTGCAGTCAAGAAGGCTAAGGATATATCGTCATGCCAGAAGGCCGGTAGGTTTTTTTATTTATGTCAGATGTTACACATCATATGCGACTACTGTAAGGCTCGCTTGTTTTTTTAGGGTTTCGTACCTCAAAAGTGTAAAACGGAACCCTTTTAAGATCACTTTGTTGTCCATCTGTCTGTCCATGCGTCTGTCTGTCAATACCTTTTATCTAGGGAACGCGTGGAGGTATCGAGTTGAAATTAAAACTAAATATATATTCTGCTCTACAGTTCCTTGAAACTGTGAAAAATCAAACTTCTAAGTTTCCGTAAAAAAAGATACCTATATAGAGTTTATGCCACAAAAAATGTACACATATTCATTTGAATCAAAATTTATAGAGTATTTTCCGTTGACCTAGAACTATGAAATTTGGCAAGTGATACCATCTAATGCTACTGGTATAGGGAAAAATCTGAAAACTATACATTTGTAATTAAATAATAAAATATATAATCTTTTTTAAAGTAAGTTTAATCAAATAAAAAAGGAACGGCGGGCGGTCCAAATTTTAACCGTGTCATGTGGGGTATCCTATGAAAGGGCTTCATTGGCACAATCTTAAACATATTTTTAATTATTTTTATGATGTATATTTTTTGATTTACGACGATTATCCCTTTTTATATGTATGGTTTTAAGCTATTGTATAGCTTTTATCGCGGGCTTTGAGGGGACAGAATCAAAAAATTTCGTAACAAAAATAAAAGGTAAAACCTGACACCCCATAAATATATATATATTGAGTTCTAAAAAACTTACAGTGCCATCTATCTATCCATCATTATGGTGATTGATTGATGATGATTGATTGAGGATGATTGATTGATGATGATTGATTGATGTTGATTGATTGATTATGATTGATTGATGATGATTGATTGATGATGATTAATTGATGATGATTGATTGATGATGATTGATTGATGATGATGGATTGATGATGATTGATTGATAATGATTGATTAATTATGATTGATTGATTGATAGATTGATTGATTGATCGATTGATGGATTGATTGATTGATGGATTGATTAATTGATGGATTGATTTATTGATTGATGGATAGATTGATTAATTGATTGATTGATGATGATTAATTGATGGTGATTGATTGATGATAATTAATTATGATTGTTGATTATGATTGATTGATTATGATTGATTGATTGATAGATTGATTGATGGATTGATTGATGGGTTGATTGATGGATTGATTGCTTGATGGATTGATTGATGGATTCATGGATTGATTGATTAATGGATTGATGGATTGATTGATTGATGGATTGATGGAAAATAAATAATTATATTTACTTATGTTGATAAAAAATGCTATGCAATAGCTTTACCGCGGCAGTCCTTGAGTGGTACACGTCTTTTTTATTTACTATCATCATCATCATCATATCAGCTCATATACGTCCCCATCGAGGGGCTCGAGCCTACCCTGAGTTAGGGCGATCGGGTCTTAGTCGACCACGCAGGCCCAGTGCGGGTTGGTCGACTTCACACTAGGGTTTGCCAAGTCTCGAGGTTTTGAAAATCTCGGCCCTCGAGATGTCTCGAGCTAAATTTCCCGGGACTTTCGAGACATTCGAGACAAAAAGTAAACAATTAATTTTGACGTTTTTACATGATACATTTTCAAAAAATAAGTACTTATATGGTAAATCTCAATTTTATCTAACCTAACCAATCACGGAAATTGACAAGTTAGGTGATTGTTACACTATACATACTGTAATGTAAAGTTATCCGAAAGGAAGGGTGCTTGAAAGGATATATTAATGTAATGTAACCCAATATTAAACCGTTCTTTTAGGGCCAGCAATCGCGTAGATATATTAGACACTGAACTAGCGACCTCATGCGTCTACGTCCGCGTGGACTTCATTGTAATTTTTTGACGCGTAACCATAACAAAAAGTTACAATAGTAAGTTTTAATGTGTGCCAAATTTTAGCTAAGTCCTTTCATTTTTCAGAGCGTGATTCAGAAAAACAATCATACTTTTATAATATTAGTAAGATAAAAACAGCCTTGAAAATTGTTTTGATATTAGTTCCAATCCAAGTCAGAGTAACATGAAAAATACTCAAGTAGGTTTAAAGTACTAATATTGCTTACCTACTTACTTAAAACGATAATCTTGTGAGATTTACTAAGATAAATAAAGGAATTTTGTAAGTAAGTAAGTAAAATATTTATTTGCAGAATATTGGTAACAAAAGTTGTAGTCTTACATAATAGTGCCTTAAATACTCCGCCATAACGGCATGCAAATTTTTAGTGCCAAGGTGATGAATTAAACAAATTTAAATGATTACATAAAAAGAAAACATTAGTACCTATAGTCCAAAAATTCAAAGGAGTTAAAACATTTTAAATTATTAATTAGAGAAATTCACTTCAGTAATAAATTCATAGATTAAAATAAGAGGACGACTAAATTAAAAATAACAGAATACAAATCATTAGGTAGGTAGCATCAGTCGAAGATGAATAAAAATAGTTACATGTCAAATTTATAATAAAGTAGGAAATGTCACATTTTATTCATTATGATATTCGTCAACAGAGTAATATGTTTTTTTCAGTAACATATCACAAACTTTATTTTTAAAAACATCTATACAGTCAACCTCTTTTATACTTATTAGGAACTTATTGTAAAGTTTCGGTGCCATTGCTAATATACTGTTAAGCAGTGAGGTGGTTTTGCAGGGTATTAAATTTAATTTACGTCGTCGTCTGTAGCGGGTCCTTTGTCAGCAGCGACACGCGCCTACATTGCACTCTCACGTATTTCAAATTATGTCTCGAATGTCGTGTTGTGGCAGTAAAGTTCTTGAGTGTCAACCGTGCGCCGAAAGACGTAGAGTAGGCAGGCCTTCCACTTGTTGAATACGGGCATCGTAGGACCAGTCGTTGTAACCAATCCTTGGGGAGGCCTTTGTCCGGCCGAGGACGTTTTTCGGCTGATATGAAGATGATTATGTAGAGCTGTTAATGGAGCTTAGTTAGTTGACTCTATGAAATTAACTGATTGAATCCTGAAATGTAAGTAACCAAGCTGCATCGGACAATTTTTATACCTTCAAAACCTTATATCATCTAGCCAAATTAAACCCTATACTCTTCTAATACGGAACACTTGAACCTCTTAGAACCTATCAAAAATAACCCTGATAAGACTTGACACCAACATAGTGGTCGCCAATCGGATTGCTTTTTCAGTCCAAAAGGGCATTGCCAAGACCTTATAGCTCGTAAGGATAGGGCCATCGACGTTTGACAACTGCACGGTGCCACTCGAATCGGTGTAGCCCATTTTTGGAGCTCATTCGTCAACCAAAGGCGGAAAATTTGTTACTTCAGTACTATTATTATCATTTGTGACTTTGTAAATCCAATTGTAACAAATGATGTTATAATATCGAGGGTCCGGTCGTTCTTTTCTCTATAATTATAATATGATCGAGGGCATTGATGGCTAAGTCTCGCGTTACACTCGTGAACTGTCCGTGTGAACTGGCCTACCGCGTGTCAAAGACTTAATTTTGGTGTATATCTTCCTGTACTTATATTGTTTTATATCGATGATTTTATTTTGACGTGATTAAGTTTGTATTCGAATTTTTCACAGTCTTTGACATTAAGTATGCGATTGCTATTTTCAGCGAATTCCAAAAAAGAGGAGGTTCACTACAATATGTTTTTAGGGTTTCGTACCCAAAGGGTAAAAACGGGACCCTATTACTAAGACTTCGCTGTCCGTCCGTCCGTCTGTCACCACCACCAGGCTGTATTACATGAACCGTGATAGCTAGACAGTTGAAATCACAGATGATGTATTTCTGTTGCCGCTCTAACAACAAATACAAAAAAATAGAAAAAGTGAAATAATAACAACCCTTTATTATTTCACTTTTTCTATTTTCCATACAAAAACATGAAGAAACTATAGCGCCATCTAGTATGATGGTACGGAACCCAATGTGTGCGATTCTGACTCTTTTAATATTTTATTTAACGTGTTTAGCGTTTCCAATTGTATGACCATCAGAATGCACCCACTTACGAGTACTTTGAATAGACATTTTGAAATCTTTATTTGCTACTCTGAAGCGATCGTAGCTTAGTGCGACTTGCGTGGTTAAATCGATTACGCAAGTTAACCGACCAGAATCACGGTCATTACGTGGTTGGGTTTAACTCTTAGTGGCATTTACCTTACCTTCCGTAGTTTGGGAAAACACCCGTGCGCCAGCAGTGGCGACTTTAACTCATACTCATAACTCATTTATTGGCTATTAAATATTATTACAAGTAAAAAATGGAAGAAGTTATTTTACACATTATAAATATTAAAAATACAGGTTAACCTAAAAAGAACGGTTAAACCAAAGTATATGTGTTAGTACTAACATACAGTATGGACACTCCCTGCCGCTCTCTAGATTGCGCCCTCACCCCCTCGTCACCCAGATTGATGCAGATTGGTTACTGTTTGGTTGTCGAACGTTAGGATTTCACCGCCATTTTGTTTGATGCGTCATTCGTTTTTTGAAATGTCATTTCTGGCCCGTTGTATGAAGTGTCCACGGTGTGGTTCAGCTCTCTAAAGTATAGAAAAAAGAAAAAAAAAGATTAAAAAAGTAATGAGATGTTATTCTATTTAGTCTTTTTGTAACCTATTTTTCATTAACTTTGTAGGTCCAAATCGGAGAAAGAGATCTACATTCAAATACAATAGGGATGACGAATACTAGTCATCTGATTTACTCTTTATCATCTGTCAAAAACGACATTTTGTTCTAAATATGTTTGAAATACCCAGGCGTGACGTCATAGCTTTGCATTGTCATTTATGTACTCATTTTGTGATTTTGGTGCGTTAAAAATCAAAGACTTGATGGAAAACAAAACGAGTAAGGTTTTCCGAGGTTTTAAGTGGGAGGGCAATTTAGTGATCAAGAGTTCGTAATTTATTTCTGATGCTTTCGTCATCCCTGTTCAGCTGGGCAGCGTTTGGCAAGCTTCGTAGTATCTTCACATCCCAATCACTGTAGTGTCACAAGATTAAAGTCTTTGACCAGTAAGTAATTACTAAACGAAGCTAAATAGTCGCTTACTATTAGGGACCTCATCTGGAGGCTCAAGGTCACTCAAAGGGCGATGGAGCATGTCATGCTTGCTCTGCAGTTTTCCTATGTGATCGAATAAAAAAATATTAGATCCGTAGGAGAACTAAAGTAAAAGACACAACTCACAGAATCGGATAATTCAAGTGGCAGTGAGCTCGTAGAATAGATGGCCGATGGGGTAGTAAAGTCCTCGAGTCGCGACCGTGCACCGGAAGACGCAGCGAAGCCAGGTCTTTTACTCGCTGCTATTTTTACATGTCAGAGTCATGTTTTTTGGGTATACGTATATTTGTATGTATGTTGTGTTTCTTTAGCTAAGCATAGACTTAACGGCTCGTGTTTGACTCTTGTTACGCGTGGTACGTTTTTAGGGTTCCGTACCCAAAGGGTGCCAACGGGACCCTGTTACTAAGCCTCAGCTGTCCGTGCGTCCGTCATTCTGCCAGTGGGCTGTACTTCATGAACCGTAACAGGGAGACAGTTGAAATTTTCACAGTCTTTTTCTATTGCTGGTATATATACAAATAATAAAAACAAAAACGCTAAACACGTTAAAAATCGACTTCCATCGCAACTAATTAGTACATTTATGCATTATTATTTTTGGTTTTTGTTAATTTTCTAATAAAGTACATCACCGATTTTGATAAAATTTATATGGGACCACATGGAAAGCACTAGCTTTCAAATAAAAAAAGAATCGTAAAAATCGCTTCACCCAGTCCAAAGTTATGAGGTAACAAACATAATGAAAAAAAAAAAAACATACAGACGAATTGAGAACCTCCTCCTTTTTGGAAGTCGCTTGAAAATAAAATTAAAGGAGGCCACCATACAAGAAACGTGTTTTTTTTTGTACGACGGTACGGAACCCTTCGTGTGCTAGTTAGACTCGCACTTGGTCGGTTTTTTTAATTATTCCATTTTTAAGTTTTAGACGCAAATTTTCCGGAAGCCCGATCCAGTCCAGATAAAAGAGCTTTGGACGGGGTGTTGTATAAATAATATATTAACACCATTTTTTCTTAGCCTAAGTGACAGGAGACTAATATGTGTTGGATGCGGGCTTGTTAGGTATAAATATCTTGTAGAATCAGATATGAAGCTGATGTAATCGTAGAGGGATTCCCTGACAGATGATTTTAACCCACTTTTTACAAAAAAAGGGGCAAAATTTTGTATTTGAAAAGTATATGCAACTTAAAATATAATAACAATAAGAAAAAATCTGATGATTTTTTTTGTTTGAAAAAAATGTTGTTTTAAAACTACAGTCAAAATATATACATTAGTTGCTACCACAGATAAGAATTTTTTTTTGCCGTGGTTGCTACAGTAGTAATAAGAGGGTTAAGAAAAAAAGAGATTCCAACTTGTATCGATAGACGGAGCCAGTTAGAGATAGTTCTCAGTATTTTATTGGTCTGACTCGATGTAACACGATTTAGCTTATTTGACAGGACTAATAGTTATATTAGGCCACTGCCAAGTAATGAGAGCCATTGTAACATAAGTGGCTAGTTTGTACCACAAAGTGAAGCTGAGTGGCACAATAGACAGCACAAGTCTTACAATGGCTAATTGCGTGCAGTGGCATACAATACTTTTTCTACGACCATGAAATAAATAAAATACAATGAAATTTTGTCATAATTATACATTGAATTTTTGAAGCCAAAGCCATAAAAATATTTAAAAAGTTTCATTGCAGTACGGTTGTCTCGTTTTGTAATGATTATTGTAAAACGACTTGTAGGATAGAATACTTTTGTGATATGATTTGAGGTTATGTATTAAGCAAATTACCAAAATGGGAGTAGAAAAACTAAATTTACTAGTTCTGTTTTTTTCTATATGTATCCAAAAGACAAGGAGAGAATGCTTAAATTTAGTTTAGTTCTGTCACATATGTTAAATCGAGTTACACCGAAACGACAACACTGTTTTGTTTTCCCGTCAATAGTTTGCTTGAATTTACCTTTTATTTGATTTTATTTTATTTAATGTGGAGATATATACCAATATGTGTGATTAAGGCGGGGTTTTTTTCGCTATATGTAGAAAATATAGCTGGCAACCACGGCAAATCAAATGATTCCATGTTAATCTACAAAAATGATCTGCACAAGCAATTTTTGTAAACTACGAGGTGCGGTCCAAAAGTGTCCGGCCTAACAAAGAAAACAAGTAGATATATTTACAATTTTATTTTTATTTTTCGATATAGTCCCCCTCTATTTCAACGCACTTTGCAGATCTCGTGATAAGCATTTCTATCCCCTTATAAAAATATTCTGGAGTTTTGTCCTCGAAATGGGTAAAAACTGCTTGGGCCACTTCATCATCCGAAGAAAATCGTCTTCCCCTTAAGTCTGCCTTAAGTCTCGAGAACAAGTAGTAGTCGCTTGGGGCCAGGTCTGGGCTGTAAGGGGGGTGGCGAATTTCCTCGAAGCCACATTTAGCTACAGCAGCTTTGGCAATTGCAGCAGTGTGAACGGGAGCATTATCGTGGAGAAGCCGAACACCTCTACTAAGTTTTCCACGTCGTTTCTGCTTGATCGCCTCTCGCAACTGCTCAATAAGGGTGGCGTAGTAGCTGCCATTTACCGTGGTATTCCTTTCTTTTATGTCAATCATTAGTATTCCGTGACAATCCCAGAATACCGTTGCCATAATCTTTTTGGTGGATTGCGTTACCTTGGCCTTTCTAGGTGGCTTTTCACCAAGACGACGCCACTCCATCGATTCCCTTTTAGACAGGGGATCATAGTACAAAACCATGGTTTCGTCTCCCGTAACAATCGACTCCAAATAACTTTTTCCGTAACGCCTATACGCGTCTAAAACTTCTTGAGAACACGCTTTTCTCTCAGTACGCTGCAAGCTCGAAAGAAGTTTGGGTACCCACCTAGCACTAACTTTATTCACGTGAAGATGATCATGTAGTATCCTAAGTACTGAAGTTTTGGAAAGTCCGGTTCTTGCCGCTATTTCTTTAGTCTTTAGTCTTCGATCACTCAGAACTTCCTCTTCCACTAATTTAATACATTGCTCGGTGAGTACTTCTATAGGCCGGCCGGAGCGAGGTTCGTCGTCAATGGATTCCCGCCCCAATCGAAACTGTTTACTCCATTCTTTTACCGTGGAAAATGATGGAGAAGAATCCCCGTACACGGCATCCAACCTTTTTTTTATATCGGTCGGGCTGACCCCTTCCTTAGTCAGGAATTTGATCACGGAACGATATTCCAATTTGATCATTTCGAAAGTTTTCCGGATTCGTATCGTTAAAACGCCGTAAAATCAAAACTACAACCAACAGAAACGCCAAAACCAGACTCGAAAAAGCAGACTAAATGACAATCGCGATGACATCTTTTTTTTTTTTTTTTAAGCCGCCAAATTTTTCCAGCCAGAAAGTTTTGGACCGAACTGGTATACCTTATGTTTATTTTTAAACAGTGGTTTAGTTACAGGATTGACTTGGAGCGAGATTAAGTAGTAAAGGTAAAATTATCTGTTATGCTGTAATTACCCCCGCCCCACTTCCCTTTCTGTTAAGGCTTGTCCTTCGAAAAACCTCTAAAACTGAAGAATTTTGTAACCATTTAATTCGTTAACCATAGCATATTTCTACCAGAAAAAAATACATAATAATCTACAAGATATAAGGAGTGATGTAGATTTCACAGAATTCGATTTTATTTTTCAGAACCTTAGAAAAAAATTAACTAATACACCCCCTTTTTTTCAGTTGTAACCATTTTACTGCTGCAATTTTTAACAAAACTGTTTGAAATTTTATGACATAACTCAAAAAACAATCTAGAGTGATGCTGATTTCTCACTTTTTGAATATTTATTGTATTTTATTTATAAATATTTTAAAACCATCTGATTTCGGGTAAAATTCCAACCGTTCTCAAGCTGTTCCCCGCGCTCGTCCTAAAAATCAGTGCGGGGCGGGTCGCGATGCTAGACGGACCTGTGCTGCTTTGCGGGAGCTCTCGAATAAAAATAAAATATTGGGTTTTTTGTGTACATAGTGTAGTGTAACGGACAGAGAGTATTTCATGAACATATTTGGTTATCTACATTAGATTCTTTTTATTTTTTAATTTACACTTTTCAGTTTTCTTTGTTGATTTTTTTGATACAAAGTTTTTGTTTTACAGTTTTTGTTGCTTAAAATCTACCCGAGCTTTATTATACCCTATTCAAAAAAAATAATCATTGAAATCGTATAAGCCAGCACAAAGATCCAGCGGCTTTCCGCGACTTTAGCAGGTCGTCGATCCACCAAATGGGAGGCTTGCTTATGCTACATCTTCCGGTGTGTGGTCACCACTTGAGAACTTTGCTGCTCCAACGGCCATATGTTTTACGAGATATATGACTAGAACTGATGATCGTTAGGGCAGCAAAGTTCTCGAGTAACGACCGCTTACCAGAAGACGCACCGTGTACCGCATTGAGAATGCCCGGTCTGGCACGTAGCTCGTAGAACAGATGACCGTTGGTGCAGTAAAGTTCTCGAATGGCGACTGCGCACTGGAAGACCTAACATAGGCAGGCCTTCCACTCGGTTGACCAATCACCTGGTGAAGGTCGCGGGAAGCCACTAGGTTCGAACAACTCAGGATAGGTTATTTCCAATGTGGTGCGCGTTGCGTCTTCTGGTGCACTCTCGCTACTCGAGAACTTTGCTGCCCCAATGATCATATTCTGTTCTAGGCATATATCTCGTAGAATAGATGGCCATTGGGGTAGCAAAGTTCTCAAGTAATGACCGTACATCGGAAGACGTAGCGTAGGTAGGCCTCTCACTTGGAGGACCGACGACCTGCTGAAGGTCACGAGAAGCCTCTGGATGCGAGCAACGCAGAACTAGTCGTATCTAATGCGTTGTGCGGTGCATATTCTGATGCTTGATTGCCACTCGAGAACTTTACTGCTCAAACGGCCATCTGTTTTACGAGCTATGTGCGGCACATAGCTCGTAGAACAGGTGACCGTACGGTGCATAGTAAGTCTTCTGGTGTACGGTCGGCACTCGAGAACTTTACTATCCCAACGGCCATCTGATCTATCAGCTATGTTGCCAGGCACATGCTCGTAGAACACATGATCGTTGGGACAGTGATGTTCTCGAGTGGAGACCGGGCACTGGAAGATGAAATGTAGAAAATCCTACTCGGTGGACCGACGACCTGGTGAAGGTCGCGGAAAGTCGCTGAATGCGGGCAACGCAAGACCGGTCATTTTTAATGCGGTGCACGGAGTCTCTTGTGGTGAGTGCCACTCGAGAACTTTACTACCACAACGGCCATAATATATTCTACGAGCTACTTAAGCTATTTTAGATTTTATAGGTTCTTAGGAGAATTAAGGAGTTTCATGAGTCCCAAGATTGATGAATTCCAAAGATTTAAATTTTAACCACAAGTCTAATTACATTGTTTTGTATCACCTATTAAGTACAGTGATTTAAAAATTTAAATACAAAATACAAAACAAATAAAAACTTTTGAGATCAGTATAAGCCTCAGATAAAAAGCCCGAAACGGTCCTAATTACTACCTTATCATAACATTTTAATTTCTACATACCGTTGATTTTATTTAATTGCAGTACCTCTCCGCTCTGTAACTTGTAACCAGCCAGATATGAAAATCATCGATAAATTTATTGCATGTCCTCGCACTTCGCTTGTCGTGTATACGCATGGAAGATCGACATAGTAATTTTCAATACAGTTGCTCGAAAAGTGGTACTTTATATGCCAGTCAAGTGTGCGCAAAATTGATTTTACCGCACATGTGCTTTTACTTTATTACTTTTTTTAATTTCTAGCTCGGAGGAACAAGACATTTCTTGTAAATAAAAAATAATAATAACCAAAGATACAGAATCTTCTTTAAGACTTTTGAAAGAAGAATTTTAAAAGAGACTGGTTGTAATTCCGTGAAGTTAGTACATAACACTAGCAGATTAGATTCTCTTTGGGTTATATCTTTGTGAGAAAGAAGAATACACAGGAAGGAATAGGTCATCTTTTCCAAGGAGGTTTTAATGCTTACATGAATTTTATTCCAAGCCTTATTGTAATCTACTTAAATTAATATTAAAAAAAACTTACGCATGCGTACGTGTGCTTAACTAAATTGAATATGGCGCAATTTTCGTAAACTGAATTGTGTTGCTTAGAATACAAACAAAATTATATGAATATACGAGCAATAAAAAATATACTTATATATATAAGGAAAAACAAAGTGAGATTACTCCCCGGACATTTAAAAAAAGCCAAAATTCGCGTAAAATGAACTGTGGTTGGCGAAACCTTGATAGTACCTATGTATTTTATTTTTATGTCACTGTTGTTTTTGATTTTAACGAGTTTGTCATTTCCTTTCACACCCATGTATCATGCGACGTTTTTTTAATACAGTTGTGAGAAAACAGGTAAATAAAAAAAATACCGTGATAGAAAAACAAAATACATAGGTACATACCTATCAAGGTTTCGGCAGTCAAAGTTCATTTTACGCGACTTGTGGCTCATTTAAAACGTCCGGGGAGTAATCTCACTCTATTTTTATTATACTCGTACATATGTATATTTTTATTACACATATTATATTAACTATATTCATAATTTTACTCGTTTTCACAACTAAAACAACTCAATTCAGTTTTACGAAAATTACGCCATATTTAATTTAGCTAGGCACACGTACGAATGCGTTAGTTTTTTTAAATATTATCCTAGATAAATATCAATAGCTTGGGATATATTATTATTGTAAGCATTAAAACCTTCTTGGAAAATATGACCTATGCGCTTTATTCATATTTATTCTCCTTTCTTCACAAAGATATAACCCAAAGAGAATCTAGTTAGCTAACGTTATGTACTAAGTACTAACCTCACAGAGAAACAACCACAGATAAGAAAAAAAATATGATTCTTCTATTCTGTAGAAACAACCAATCTCTTCAAAAATTCTCATATCAAAAATATTAAAGAAGATTCATTATCTCTGGTTATTCTATTTTTTTAATTGCTTGAAATGTATTTTTTCTCAGAACTACAAATAAAAAAAGTGGCAACGTGGCAAAAGCACGTGTGCGGTAAAAACAAATTTGCGCATAGTAAACTAGCACATAAAGTACCATTTTTGGAGCAACTGTATTGAAAAATATATTTTCACACAAGAGGGGCGCTGCTTGTGAACAAATGTGTCAAACTAAATGTCATTTCCATACTCTACCATGATGGAATCTTTTAGTTGTCATTTCACCTCCCATACAAACCCAAATTATGTGTAAAATTTGGATGTACCTATTCACCAATTTTTATTGCTACTAGGTAAACGTAATGGTTATCGTTATTTGTGAATTCCCGACTACACCAGACCGTGACAGCTTTGCGAATTATTGAATTATTAAGAAAAATGGCTGTAATATATTTTTTTGCCTTTACGCTTGAAGACTTATTACGTTAAGTACACCCCGTGTACGTAGAAAGAAGATGCTATTTGTGTCTGTGTCTCTGTAATTTTATTACTCTATGTCTCTGGTGTGGCTGTATACCTACGCAGCGCGCGCGATGTTATGGTGCGGGTGGTGCGGGGAGAGATATAGAGCTCCGCCCAGACCCTCAAGGTCGCTAGCCCATGTACAAGCCTTAAAACAGCCTGCCGGAATTCAAAAGACAGGGTTCTGGGCGTGCTATTGTTTACTGTTTTATTTTTTTTATTATTCCGCCTCCCGGTACGTCAATAGACAGGATTTTTTCCGTCTGCGGAAATTATCAGGTATGTAGTGTGGTGCGCTGTTATTTGTTCTTCTTTCATCCGATCTTCTTTTCATTCCATCTATTTCTTTTTCACGCCATCTGACAATTTTATTCAAAAATCCAGATATTTTCACTATCCCTCATATTTATTAATAAAATAAATTAAATAACGAAGTAATTCTATCTTATAAAAGACCCATTACGGGTAAAACTCATGTATGTTTTTGTGATTTGTGTTTTAAATTTGATGTGTATAAATAATGTTTTTATAATCCTTGTTACCCAACCCGCACTGGGCCCGCGTGGTCGACTAAGGCCTAATCGCCCTGATTCAGGGTAGGCTCGAGCCCCTCGGTGGGGACTTATATGAGCTGTAATGATGAATCCTTGTTATATTTCTTCTAGGCACCTTCTAGGTCTTATTTTACGAATAAACTCCAATTACCTGTAGCACGCGTCGGCATTTTTGAAAAGAATCCACTCCCTACCTTCTCACCTACCTATCTACCTACCTACCTGCTGTGCGACAGGTAATTAAAAAAATACGTATAATTACTTACCTACCTATTTATCTAGCTAGGATTATTAACCTCTTTTATAAAGAAACACAACTTCGCAAAGGCACAAGAAAATAAATTTCGGGAGACTTTCACAAAAGCAACAAACAGTGCCAATTCACCGGGTTACGCCAACAAAAAATAAAACTTTAATAATGTGTAACATAACCTAAGCAAACAAGTTTAATAGCGGACGGCGGCCATGTTTGTTTTCGCGCCCGTGTCAAACATGGACGGCGGAGGATTATCCGGGCGCAGGACCAGCGAGTGACCGGGAATAATCCTAGCGGCAACCTCTGAAATAAATAAAGAACAAATAAGAACTTTAGTTTTGTTGTCGTAGAGGTAATTCCCACGGACTTGAAGGCACTCCACCAAGTCCACTTTTTTAAATAGGCAACATGCAATATTTTTATTTTTGCTTTCATTTTAAAGAACTCCATGCAGAATAAACCAGGAGTATATTAAAAAAATAAAAAAACTTGTTTTTTTTAATTTTAAATGCGGTTTGAAAGTAACCGTTTAAATTTTCGCGCGCAAACGGACGTATAGTTCCGATGACGTCACTCTTGTCTGTCACTCAGACCAAAGAGAATATAATACATTCATCATAATACATTCTTTTATTTATTTTATCCATTGCACGCATCATTAAGTCTTCCCAGGGAACGCTTGTTTCGCCTTAACTTGAGATGTAAGGTTGTAGCTCACACTTTGCAAATTTCAGATTGGTGTGGAAATAAATTAAACGATAGACAATAGAGCAGGCTTGAGCCCCTCGATGGGGACGTGTATGAGCTGATATGATACTAGACTATAGATGCAATGCATCTCCGGAAACTTCCTATCCCGTAGGTATAATTTTCCAGCAGTATGGAGCTAAATACAGGATCCACTTCAGAATAAACTAGACGATCAAATAGACACTAAGACACAGGCTTTCAGTCTCATGAGGTTTTCACTCCCAGCAGGCCAAAAGGGGGGGGGGGGGGGGGGGGGACCAGCACAATGTGTGCAGGTTTTCTCACGATGTTTTCCTTCACCGGATAAACGTACATATGAGATCTAAATTCGAAAACACATTGGTACGAGGCAGGACTCGAACCACGACCTCCCGGATAACGAGGTTACGACACTTGCCGATGCGCCACCGACGCTTGTATTTCATATTAGTATACAAATTAGAAATAATTAAATTACAGATTTATAAATTAAATAAAATTAAATATATTAAATAAAGTAAATTTATCTACTGAAATTAAAAATCACTGCTCTAGAACCCGAATGGGTAGAGTCCCAATGCCTAAGAAAGGGACTGCCCAGCTTGTCTCCCAAGATTTTCAGAAGACTGCATGGCGCTGCCACTTACGCGACTCATCAACAATGCCATTCTCTTTTTAATTATAGACTGAAAGGAGTCACTGCGAGCCTCCGCGAACATCGACGATGCACTGCAGAACGTGGCAGCCCCAGCAGCTACCTGAACCCGTTGTTGTATTGGACTTGCAGAGCGTTGAAGGCTTTCTGCGTGTACCTGACCCACAGACTGCACATTCTGTAGCGCCTCGGGTATTTTCGCGGAAGCGTACACCGATTGTTTCTACGCGATCATGCGCAAGCGTGCCGCGTCCATAGTGTACAAAATATATAGGTCATCTACAGCGCGCTATTGACATTTCTTCGTTACCGAGTATATGTGTGGCAGGCATATTGTATGATTAGTCATTTTACAAATGGTCAGGCGAATTTTATAGTTCGTCCGTATATAAACGGTAAGGCAAATTGTGAAATGCTGTAAGCAGATTGTAAAATGAGCAAGCGAATGTATGATTAGTTATTTTACAAATGTTCAGGCAAATTGTATAATTCGTCCGTATACAGGGTGTAACAAAATTGGTGAAGATCCCGTTAACTAGGGCTTTTACTTATCATACTGTTACACCCTCCATTTTGTTACACCTTCTGTATAAACGGTCAGCCAAATTGTATAATGCTGCACGCAGATTGAAAAATGAGCAAGGCATAGTGTATAAATAAATCATTTTACAAATGGTCAGGCATATTGTAATAATTCGTCCGTATATAAACGGTCAGACAAATTGTAAAATACTGTACGTAGATTGTAAAATGCGAGGCAGGTAAATTGTAAAATTCCGTATGCAGATTGTAAATGAGCGAGCGAACCAAGCGATGTAAGGTTCGGTCAGGTTTGATTGAATATGCAGTTAAAAAGCCTCGCGAAGCACCTGGGTAGTAGAAATCTGCGTATGTTATTTTACAATTTGCCTGACCAGTAAAGTGACAGATTACACTATATGCCTTATCATATTATACAAATTCCAATCATCTATGGTTGGACAAACGGCCGGTCCCCAGGCATATCTCTTCGCCTGGCGGTTATGTCTCTTTGCTCTCGAAGAGTAGGAACACACTACTCCTACAGATGATTCTTCAAAAAATAAAAAAAATCTTTTAGAAGCAAACGAATAAAACTTGTAAAATTTGAACGAACGAAATAAAGTGAGACCAGAGTGAGCTTCAACGTTCCAATCAAGAATGTTCTGATAGTGTCGTACGTCGCATCGAATATTGTCAAAAGAGATAGGTAGATGTTTCTATTCCAATTCGTTAGGCATTTCGTTAATAAACGTAGTTACTCGTAGATTGCTAGGTACCTAAGTAATTTGGCCTCATTCTGCAGAATTATTCGACCGTACAATGGTAGAATTTCGATGTCGAGCTATGTTGATAGTTACATGTATAATAAAGGATATAGGTAATATAATACAATCCGATAGTCACAAGTTTTAGTTGACAGAGTTTAGTTTACTAGTCGATGCCCGCTGCTTCGCCCGCGCAGATCCCGATTTTTGCGGTTCCCGTGGGATTTTCTTAAAATCCTTTCTTAGCGGATGCCTACGTCATAACATCTACCTGCTGCATGCCAAATTTCAGCCCGATCCGTCTAGTGGTTTGGGCTGTGCGTTGATAGATCACTACGTCAGTCAGTCAGTCACTTTTGAGTTATATATATTTAGATTTTGAATTTGTTATTTTCGGAAACTACTTACTTAAATGGTTGGCGATTTTTAGATGTCTCCGTCAAAACCCATTGGTTATTACAACTTTTCTGAAATCACAAAAAAAACCTTGGAATTCTCATACAAATCAATCATCTGATTGGCCAAAATTGTATGAGAAGTTCAATATCTAGGTATACATGTTGTTGTTCGTTAGTCTCGCTAAAACTCGAAAACGACTCGACCGCTTACGATGTAACTTTGGTGAATAAAAGCTCCGAGAGCCGTTTGCGGCTTGCGCACCGTGCACCCTCGATATCCACGCGGGCGGATGTGTGTGTACATTTTAGCAAATCAGTGCAGTTTTTTCTTTTTTTTAAATACTAGCTTTTGCTCGCGGCTTCGCCCGCGTGGACATCGTCTTTATGACTGTGCAAGCGGCTCGCGAGCGTGGACATGAATTTTCTCCAGATCCCTCGGGAACTATGTCAGGATATGCTTATTAGTAAATCATGTCATTTCCCACCTCTCAACCAGCTCTGTGAATAAATCACACAATCCATTGTTCCGTTGCGATGTTAAAGAAATTAACCAAAAAAGAATATATTTTCAGTTCCCTCAGGAACTGCATCGGGCTATGCTATTTTAACGGGATAAAAAGTAGCCTATGTCCTTCCTCGTGACACAGGTTACCTGCATGCCAAATTTCATTAAGATTGATCAAGGCGTCGAAGCGTGAAAAGGTAACAAACAAACAACACATTTTCACATTCATAATATTAGTAAGGATTTGAGTGCGTTTGGCTGCACCTCACCTGATGGTAAGTGCCGATGCAGCCGAGGATGTATCACGCAATCTCAAACAGTGCCTATTCACTTTCGTCTTGAAGCTTGCTAAATTATACTATTATTATTCCTATTATATTATAATTATTGTATTACACCTGAAATCGTATAGTATAACCAGTTACTAGAAAAAAAAACCGACCAAGTCCGACTCGGGGTCACACAAACAGGGTTCTGCACCAAAACTTTAACTACCAACAGAACAACACCTCTCATGTACCTACATGCTTTGTAAAAAAAAATCGCAAACTACATCGAGTGATATATCAAATCAAAGAGCTTGTTGTGAGAATCTCAAATACACATTTTTATAATTTTAAGATTAATAGTTTGTAGTTATTTAGGAAAATAGACGAAAATTGATTATTCCCCCCCTAATTCCGAATCTACTGCGCCTGAAATCCGAAAAAATCTCAGTAGATAGACGAGGTTGAATGCCTAGATTACAGGAAAACCTATGAGAAAGTCCTTGGTTCCCACAGGGAAATATTATTTCCAAAGTCTAAATAAAGTAGACCCCCATTTACCTCGAGCAATGTATGTTCTGAGAGGTCTTGTTCTCTTCTTTATCTAAAGTTTTGGTGCGGAACCCTGTTTCTGTGACCCCGAGTGGCACTTGGTCGGTTTTTCCTTTATTCTAGACTAGCTGTTTCCCGTGGCTTCATCCACGTGGACGTTTCTATGACTTTTCGAGGGTGCGCAATGCGCGAGCCTCAAGCGGCTCGCGAGCATGAAAAAAGTAGCCTATGTGTTAATCCAGATCCTAACCTGTCTACGTACCAAATTTCACCCAGATCTGTTCAGTAGTTTTTGCGTTAAGAAGCAACAAACATACGCGCTCACAAACTTTCGCCTTTATAATAATAGTGTGATGTGATTCGATTCTGACTCACCCCTTAAAATTTCACTCTTGTATTAATAGCATCCTGTAATGTAACTATTGAATGTAGGTAGCAAGTCGCAGGCTATAAAAATATCTCCAGCAGTAAAGTGTCTCGCCTCGCTGGATACCTGGGGCAAGGGAGCGGAGTTCACTGGAATTGTGGAATGTGCAGGATATTACCTTCGTTTGCAAGTATTGTGTACGATCCGTTGCATCGAAATCATTTCTCTTGGCGAACGAATATCCCACTCGATATTCCGTTCATTATGTGCCAGCCATCGACGTATATTCAGATATGGTTGGTTCCAGCACTTGAGACGAGGCTCCGAGCTTTTTGTCTGTTTTTCAACAGACTTAAATTTTTCAGAATTCTCAATTCGACTGTATGTTTTCTCGTATGTATATATCTATCTATCTATCCTTTCATTTTTGGCTTCTCTTTTAGAATTCTGCCAATGTCATGTCAGTCATGGGAGTGACACTTCAGCAGATGGCCGGTTTTGCGAAATTTAGATGTTTACCCAAAGTTTTCCTGATGATGTTCTAAAACAAAGACAACACAAATATGTACTATCATCAACACATAATGATAAATTGATAATAATAATAATACATTTACTTATTGGATAGTTATAATGCGATTTCATCGGCATTATGTATATTACGAGGGTGGCATACTT
The DNA here is from genome assembly GCA_947284805.1 of Coleophora flavipennella. NCBI lineage: Eukaryota > Metazoa > Arthropoda > Insecta > Lepidoptera > Coleophoridae > Coleophora > Coleophora flavipennella. Next base: position 3,126,649 of record OX369257.1, read on the forward strand.
AAATGCCCTCAGTGCGCGAGGAGTTTCGCTGCTGCGAAGATTGGCTACGTAAACCATCTTCGAGCGCACGCGCGGCAAACCGACTAGGAGTCGAAGTGGTCGCCATGACCGAAATCGGTCGATAGATCAGATCAGATTTCTTCGGCGATTGTGGACTGATTTTGACTATTATCGAAGTAACTATTTAGTAATCTGTGCTATTATTTTTTGATCGATAGGTAGGTAATGCCTTCAAGATGGTCCCCTATAAATTTTATATTAAGTAATTTTATAGAAAACTACCTGTTGCCCGCGGCTTCGCCCGCGCAGTACTCGTTTTTGCCACTTTCTTATTTTTTCTTTCATAAGAATCTTTTCTGACAATAATAAACAAACCAAAAAAAGAATTAGCGAAACCGTTCCAGCCGTTCACGCATGATGCGATGGCCAAGGGAAACAGAGATTGATTTTTATATATAAGTAAATATACAGGGTGTAAAAAGACTACTCCCGGAAACTTAAACTGAGGTTTTTACTAATCATACTGAACAACTTTCTCCAAGGAACCCATACTGAATTCTCGAAACATTTTTTGGACTTCCCATACAAAATTGGCTTATTAGTTGGATGATTTGTATGAAAAGTCCAAATTTTTTTTCAAGAATTCAATATGGGTTCCTTGGAGAAAGTTGTTTAGTATGATGAGTAGAAACCCCAGTTCAAGTTTCCGGGAGTAGTCTTTTTATGAAATGATCTTTATTCGCCTTGAATTGGGTAACATTACATGAAGGTATAGCTGAATAAATTTAGAGCCATTCAGCCATAAAATATAGCATGCAAACATTATATAACACATTTTACATAACATTGAATACTATTATTATTTACATATAAGTGTCATATTTATTTATAAAATAAGATTTACAATTTATGTTCTAGAAATTCTTGAATTGAATAAAAATTACGCTGAGTGAGCCATCTATGCAAGGTAGTTTTAAATTGAGCCAAGGGTAACTCGCTCATATTTGCTGGAAGTCTGTTATAGATTAACCTGCACATCCAGTAACAATTTTTGGTATATCTAGTAGTTTTAGGAATTTCATCATGAACTAAGAATTCCGGAAATCGTCTACTTCTTGGCTTTGTGTCCTGTGTTTACGCCCTGTATTTATTATATTATTATATCAGCTCATATACGTCCCCACCGAGGGGCTCGAGCCTACCCTGAATCAGGGTACGCCCTGTATATAGATTAACAAAAACAAAACGCCGCCCTAGTGCGAGTCGAGCTCATGCACCAAGGGTTCCACACCACCTGTTGCAGTAAAACTACGATTTCTTGGTAGTGTAGGTAGGTGTCGTTTATTCGAAGTTTGACAAAAACGATCGATACAACGCCCGTATAGGCTTGCTTCATCATATCAGCCACAAATCGTCCACTGCTGGACATAGGCCTCCCCCAAGGATTTCCACGACGACCGGTCCTGCGCTGCCCGCATCCATCGGCTTCCCGCGATCTTCACCAGGTCGTCGGTCCACCGCGTGGGAGGCCTGCCTACGCTACGTTTTAGGCTTGCTTATAAGGATGTATTGTACAACGACATCAATACGTAATACAATGAACTAATGAAAAAAAAAATTACATTCATGTATGTTGCATACTAAGGGTAATGCATAAATTACATTATGTAGCACATATACATTGTACCAGATGGGGTTGCGTGTCTTACACCACATTACATTTGTGTTGTGTACTTACAATACTTTTCGAAAGACCTAAAGACTTTAAGGTACAAGCGTTTATTTGAAAAATTACAATTATTACGTATTCTTCTCAGCATATACCCTTTTATATGATATGATACCCACATTGTAGGAGTGCATTAAAAATAACTAGTCCGACATCTTGGGTGCGCCGGCCGCCATGTTGGATTTAGAATGACGTTACACAGTTAATCATACATTGTCATCCAAACTGAACGTGTATACCTACAAAATTTCAGCTCAATCGGTTGAAGATATCTGCATCAAAATTGAGTCGCAAGATTTCACCCGAACAAACATACATACTCGTACATTGAAAGTTAAATAAAAGGTTGTAAAAAAAATCGAGTTGAAGGACATTTACTTAGGACGACCCCGATGTGGCTTTTTGCGCAGGAAATCTCTTTGGATGGCTTGCTGAAACAGACTTGCGAAAATATCCTGAACGTGACTCTTGAAGATCTTCAGTTGACACAGGCATCGCTTCCAGTAAGACATGGGGGTGTTCGGGATATGAGCCTGCCAGCTTTCTTGGCTTCGGCTCATAGAGTCACAGATCTAGTCACTGACATTATATCGGTGAACGGCGATGGCCTGTGCATTCCATAATTATGTTGCCGAGGCTTTCAACACTTGGGGTCTCTCAATAAATAAATAAACCAATCTTTATTGTACAATAGTGTGTGTGCATGTGTGTGTCTGTATGTGTGTGCAATGTGTGCGTGAGCCTGTGCATGCATGTGTTTAATCCTTACTTCCTTACTTAATATTATAAATGTGAAAATGTGTTTGTTTGTTTGTTACCTTTTCACGCCTCAACGCATTGACCAATCTTAATGAAATTTGGCATGCAGGTAGCCTGTGTCACGAGAAAGGACGTAGGCTACTTTTTATCCCGTGAAAATAGCATAGCCCGATGCAGTTCCTGAGGGAACTGAAAATATACTCTTTTTTTGGTTAATTTCTTTAACATCGCAACGGAACAATGGATCGTGTGATTTTTTGCACAGAGATGGTTAAGGGGGTGGGAAATGACATGATTTACTAATAAGCATATCCTGGCATAGTTCTCGAGGGATCTGGAGAAAATTCATGTCCACGCTCGCGAGCCGCTTGCGGCTCGCGCACCCTCTAAGGCAGTCATGAAAACGATGTCCACGCGGGCGAAACCATGGGCAAAAGCTAGTACTATTATATCGAAAAGGTTTTCAGTGTCACAATCCGAATGTGGTGGTTCTGGTCGACGATCCGCACAATCAGAGAGCGTGGGACGAATTCGGCAGCAAGCGCTACATAGAACAGCTTCTAAATGGTGCAGCTGGACCAGACTTGGCTAGGCTGAAGGCAGTAACCTTCGTCAATATCAGAATCAGGGGCGTGGTTACGAACTTTACCTTCCCCCCACCTGGACACTCTCCTGGACGACAACTCGCTGCGTGTGGCAGTGGCATATCGATTGGGCTGCGATGTGTGTGTGCCTCATCTATGCATCTGCGGCTCAACAGTAGAAGCCAATGGCCACCACGCGCAGAATTGTCTCAGGTGCTCAGGTAGGAGACCACGCCACCACGCTCTCAAAGACGTTATCCGTCGAACCCTAATTTCAGCCAACGTCCCGTGCCTTATCGAACCGCCGGGCCTCAGCCGAGCAGACGGCAAAAGGCCTGACGGCTTGACGCTGGTAACGTGGCATAGGGGTAGGTGTTTATTGTGAGATGCTACTTCTGTAGACACTTTTGGCACCCTCCCATCTGCCCCGGACTCCATGTTACATCCTCTCGCGAACTTGAGGCATTTATACTCTACCTATTCCGATCAATGAATTTATTGTACAGAGATTTTTTTTTAATTCACAACATTATAATTTAATTGACAACATCTCACCTGATGGTAAGTGACGATGTTGCCGAAGATGGAAGCGGGCTTACCAAGATTCCCCAACGCAATGGGGAACTGGCTATCTTATCTTCATGCCGGAACACACCAATGATATCAACATTGATATTTGGCGGCAAGACTTAGATAAGATGGTGGTAGCTAGCCAGGCGGGCTGAGAAAATGCCCTACCACCAACCAAAACGAGTCTTACAATTGACCCCGCCGGGGATCGAACCCGCGACCTCCTGTGTAAAGTCAGTGAACTTTGCCTCTGAGCTACTGATACTAAAATGTGCGAGAAAATGGGGTTGGAACCTTATCTAAGCGTGAGCGTGGCGCAGTGACAATATATTTTGTCCATAGTTAATCTGTCGCAAACTCTAATTTTATAATTACCTTTTGGTTGATTTCTTTAATGGAGCAACGGGCTTTTATAAAAAACATATTTTGCACAGGGATGATTGAGGGGGTGAGATATGACACAGACTACTAATCAGATCTAGGGAAAACTGATTTCCAGCATCGCACACGTCGATGTCGCAACGGAGCAACAGATTGACATGATTTTTACACAGGAATAGTTGAGGCGATGGGGAGACATAGGCTGCTTATCAGAATATCTCGATATAGTTCCCGAGGGATTTGGAGAAAACTAATGTCCACGCTAGCTCACACTCAAAGATAGTCATAAAAACGATAGCCACGCAAGCGAAGCCGCGGTCAAAAGCTTGTTTTCGATATGAAAAAAAATATAAGTGTACCAACACTTCTCGTAACACTTAACCCTCTAAATCATACAAATTCATTTAAAATCAAGAGCGCCAACAATGAAACTGTAATTTCCTGGGCTCCAAAGTAATTATACGGATCTCATACAAATGATCCCTTGTCGGACGGCGCGGCTTGGGCGCCCGGGTACGGAATCACTATTATCGTGTTCCATATAAGACCCCATTACCGACGGAACCCCAATCCATTTATAGTTACCTACGCTAAGCAATCTACGTGTGAATTTCTACTCTGATAGCACGGATTTAATTGTAATGGGATAATAATTTCATTCCCATTGGATTTTAAACCATCTCAAAGGGTTTTGACTTTTATTGTAAAAGGTTTATACCTACAGTAATGATTTCAGTAATTAAGTCAATTAAAATAATTAGCTATTAAAAGTTTTAATTCGTCGACCGGTCGTCGTCGTGGAAATCCTTGGGGGAGGCCTTTGTTCAGCAGTGGACGTCTTTCGGCTGATACGATGATAATGAAAGTTCAAGTTCAAGTTCAAGTTTATTCGAAAAACAATTTAAATTGTGTACGAATTAAATTAATTAAAGGAGAAGTTGTAGGCATTTCTTAAAAAAGAAAAAATCAACCCTTGCCGTGCATATATGTTCAGGAAATTGCTACCTACGTACGTGATAATCTAGAACAGTATAAGTTTTGTACTCGTGCTCGCCCGCGCCGGAGACATCAGCTTGCTTCGCCACCCGCACCTAAATTAGAAATATATAATAATACATATCAATAGCTATCTATCTATTAATATATAGTCTAGTAAATAAAATATTTGATATTGCATTAAAGACACCTTAGTGAAATGGATTGGAAATAACAGTGTTATTATGCTTTTATGCATTCGTGGCAATTTCGTGACAAAATGTTCTTTAGTCGCTTAGAAATACCTAAAGTAGCCTTTTAATTTTTATACGCTAAACAATAATTACAAATTGGGTGAAAACTAAGATTTATAACAATGAACTCCTCAAAATTATGATACATAAGTTATCTCTGGTTGTAGGCATACAATTCTTAACATTACGATTACTTTTCTTTAATTGTGAGAAAAACAATACTTACAAAATGGAGCCCTCAGAGATTTTTATGTTCTTACTAGCTGTTTCCCGCGGCTTCACTCGCGTGGACAACGTTTCTATACCTGTTCGAGGGTGCACAGTGCGCGAGCCGCAAGCGGCTCGCGAACGTGGAAGCTCAGGTAGCCTATGTCCTTTCTCAGGGTTTAAAGACTGTCTGTGCCAAATTTCATCAAAATCGGTTGAGAGGTTTAAGAGGGAAGAATAGTACGTGCTCGTCCATACAAAAAGAGAAAACGTTTTTCCACTTCTAAATATTTTCCAATCACCATGATTTTTTAGTATGTTATTGACACAATGAATGAGTAGGTTTATAGCTTTTCCTTTTTTCAAAATTCGCTATAGATTCAAACTTATAGGCAGCTCAAGTAACGTAATTTTTGTGATTAAAACTGTGTCGAATTAAGCCGTTTTTTAAACAAAATCAATGCATTTTTTTTAAAAAAGCGAAACCTATAAACCTATAATATATTGTGCTGAAACGATCGACATCAAAATCAAAGAGATTTGTTGAGATTTAGTTAGTGAAACCCGTTTTCTCCCGAAATGGGAATTTCGTCCAGAAAAGTACCTATTGTCAGTTGCGAGCTGCAACGCTCTCTATCGCACGATTGGGGGTCGGGGGGAAAGCAAAGCACACGTACAATAGAGATGTCGATGGTGAAGTCGATAGTAGAGATGGGATCCCACCCACGTTATCGATATCCATCTGTTTAAAAAATTCTAGGAGTGGGAAAAGTTAATATTAGTAGGTTTTCAAGAAAAAGATTGACCAGTGATTATTGTTTTATTTCTTCCTAACTCAAATAGGATTACATTGCTTTTTTTTGTAAACGATTGTGTGTTTGTACTTCGCTGTTCCAAGACGTTACAGCAGCTAAACATGTTTGTGAATGTAGCCGAATTTGCCATCGTCGCATTTGGACGAATAAGACGAATACGCGAACACGAATAGCGATGTGATGTGCTAGCATTAGAGTTGGTTGTTTTGCTTCAGAGCACTTATCTTTTTGCTTTGCACTAGGTTGAGTGCCTTCCGTACTCGCCTCCCCTGCCTGGTGAAGTTGTAAAGGCCCCCACGGCCAACAACAGGCTTGTCATTTCAAAAAAAAAATAAAAAAATTCAGAGCCCTAATAAAACCAAAACCGTAATGTGGCTAATCCACCTACTCATTTCAACGGTCCACGAATAAGAATAAAAAAAAAATACGGTACCTATACTTAACGTGACCATAGTCCCTTTTTCGTTTTTTTCGTCCCGCTGTCCTCAGCGAGGGAAAAAACGTCCCACTTTCGCAAACAGACCAAACGATAAATTAATTGAAGTATCTACCTATTATTTTTTCACTCGCAAACAACTGCTTAGATATTAGAAGTCATGTTACTTACTAAGGCTTATGCATAAAACATATTTTTAGCGTATTTTATTTATATATTTTTAGCTCAACTTATGTGAACTAAAAAAAAACGACTAAGTGCGAGTTGAACTCGCGTAGAGGGGGTTCCGTACAATTACAAAGACATTTAGGGTGATTTTTAAATAATTAAAAATATCACATTTGAAATCGTCACATTAAGATGCACTAGCGCTATCTAGTGGTGTTTTAGTGAACTATTTTCCGTAAATTTACGTAATAAATTGAGTTTACCACTTTATTTACAATTGATAGAATTCTTATAGGTTTTCCTGTAATCTACAAGCAATAAACTATATTTTGTAGTTTTGGAGTAATCACCTAATGGGGGGAATGGTCAATTTTCGTCTTTTTCCAAGCGATTTCCAAAAAGGAGGAGGTTCTCAATTCGACTGTATGTTTTTTTATTTTTTTTATAAGTGTTACCTCAGAACTTTAATTGGGTGAACCGATTTTGATGATTCTTTTTTTCTTCGAAAGCTAGTGCTTCCCATGTGGTCCCATATAAATTTTATCAAAATCGGTGTAGTACTTTATAAGAAAATTAACAAAAACCAAAAATAATAATGGAAAATTGTTCAAAGTTGTTCATTTGATATATGACACAGTAAGGTCTGCAAAACTTTTTTAAATTTCCTAATTGGTCCCCCGAAAATACCCTTCGTTTTTAAAATATTTATTGACTGCACATCTGTGTTTGGGTGATAGGATTACACCATCCTACCTGATTTCACTTGATATGGTCCAGTAGATTCGGACAGTGATCTGTGATGGCTGTTACAGACGGACAGACAGACAGGCGCACGAGTGATCCTGTAAGGGTTCCGTTTTTTTTTGTACGGAACCCATAAAACCTACTTATTATTTAGATGGTCACGTTAGGTATATTCGTATAATTATTATAGTATCACATTAGTAGTTTCGTTCACAATAACTAGCTTAATATTTTATCACGCTGTATGTTTGTATGTAACCGACTCCTTTGGACTCGATTTTGACCTACTTTAAACGGACACATTTAATTCAAACTTTGTAGACTTATCAAGAATCAGCGACAATATAATAATTTCATAAGATTGAACTAAAAAATAAATAGAGTTTAAAAAAACTAAAAAACACGCTTTTAAAGTACATCAGACTAAAAAGTAAAAAAAAATCTTATTAAAACACAGATTTGAACAGAAGGATCGCCCGTCTGCATATTTTAGTCAGATTTTCTTCATACATGCAAAAAGTAGCGCCATCTGACATAACTCGTACGAACTAGCGTGGGCGAGAGTTGACTGACGTGCCGAGTTAAAAGAACCTTGATAGAATTGTCGCTTTAAAAATTCGTTTTTTTAATTTGTTTACAAGAAAAAATACAATGTAAGGTTACTTATCGATAATACGACATCCCATGTTTCTTTTTAGCCTTTCTTTTATGATATTTACGGCCTCTTACAACACAATAAGGCATTTTTATATGGAATATTTTTCCACCGCACTGAACAATGTCCCGCAGACGACTGAGTCGCGAGTGTGCGAAACTTTCGATTTTCGCACCAATTCGCTGGGCCCATTAGTCGCGCGCGTTGGCCGGGTCCTTACGCCAGTAATATATAAGTCATTGTATTAAAAGTTGAAAATAATAATTAGCAAAAAATACTAGCCTTATTTGTGAAAAACTGTGGGTTGCTCGATAGACGAAAAATATGGCACAGAGCGCCCCACGCTTTTTCACAATAATCTAGTATTATTTTAGTAATTCTAGGTAGTTATATTTTTCGGTAATTATTATTTTCAACTTATATTAAGAATTATTTTTTACTTTTTAGTCTGATGTACTTTAAAGCGTGTTTTTTAGTTTTTTTTAACTCTTTTATTTTAGATACACTGCAAATACCTAAATAACCTTACAATACAAAATTTCAGTCATTTAGGGCGCATATCGTCAACAAGCCGATTTATCAATTTTTTTTTTTATTCACAATTGGTAAACCCTTGACAACATCTCACTTGGTGGTAAGTGACGATGTTGCCGAAGATGGAAGTGGGCTTACCAAGATTCCCCAACGCAATGGGGAACTGGCTATCTTATCTTTATCACAGATTACTAAATAGTTACTTCGTAATCTTTATGCCGGAACACACCAATGATATCAACAATGATATTTGGCGGCAAGACTTAGATAAGATGGTGGTAGCTAGCCAGGCGGGCTTAGAAAATGCCCTACCACCAACCAAACCGAGTCTTACAATTGACCCCGCCGGGAATCGAACCCGCGACCTCCTGTTTAAAGCCAGTGAACTTTGCCTCTGAGCTACGGAGGCGGTTAAAAATTTAGTTTATACTCCTTGCTAATTACTATTATCTACTTATCAAAATACTCACTTGAAATTATCACTATTACCTACTGCTATTACCTTCAATGTCTTTGTATCGGAGTTTCGGGGACGCCACAACAATCACTATCAGTAGGTACGTAATAAAGAAAACACTCCGCCTTTCGTCGCAATTTCTCGCCAACTGGCAGCGTCCGTCGATGTGTGCGTGAGGCTCTTTGTATGTGCTGTGCGCAACCTCGAACATGTGTTAAATTATCCCTAAGGTATCCTTTACTGTCAAGAACCTAGTTAAAAAATGTTTTTTTTATATTTCTTTATTTTACATAAAAGACATACGAAATATTTTCTTGGCTATGCCATTACACTTATATTCTTTATTGTAAATCATCATTATCCCTTGTTGAAACAACAAAGGTTCTTCAAAAAACGCAAAAACCTACAATAAATAAACATTCGCAAATTGCGAAAAAAATCTCGGTGGACCGGCTAGGTACCTACATACTTTTGACGTGAATACGTCTTTAAAATTACCTCCATAGAGATGCAATCCAAAAAAACGAATGATAACAAAATCGGGGGATACAGTTTAGTGTTGTAGCTACATATCTATCATCTCCATCCAAATTTCGTTTACACCACTTGATACCTAGCTAAAGAATCAAAGAATTTATTACGCTAAGTAAGGACTGTAACACATCGCGCGCGGGGGAGGGGGCAGCCCCGCCATTTTGAAGGTCATTTTGCTGCGTATCGATCGAGATTTCCATTTAGTATAACTTTCGACTCGGTGAAGCTACGACGTTCATGCAAGGTTCAATCGTCAGCTCTCGTCAAAATCTATCGATTATATTATATTATCTATGATTATGACATACATAAATAATAATATTTTATATAGAAACTACATATTACCCGTTACGAGACGTATTCACGTTTAAACCAACGGCCGTGTGCCCCGACACAGCCCCACCCGTTTATTAAATATTTTTGTTGTATTCTTTTTTCCGGCTTAAGCGTGGAAAAGGCAAAAGTATTTATGACCATACAGCCTAGTCTGTCGTATATTTGTTTCCTTTTATCTTTTTTCATCTTGTTTTATAATTAATCTGAATCATGCAGGTAAAAATTCATTGTCTTTTGTGTCTAATCCTTTATAAACCTCCTCGAGTCAAACCTTGAATTCCCATCCTGGTAATATTGTGTAGTAAATCTTCTTTCGCAAAAAGAGGGTTGTTATAAGTTTTACGCCAATGTGTGTGACTGTCTGTCTGTCTTTGGCATCGTACGTAGTTCTTAAACGGATGGACCGATTTTAATGCGGGTTTTTGTCTACTGTTACACAAGTAATATTTAAGTCATTGACTGTAACATTAAGTATACCTATTTACTTAACGACTTCAAGCATGTTTTATGTTTCTTTTAGTGGACACCTAGAAAGGTTTTTAAATTTTCATTGCGTATATTCCTGACAACGAATTCAGAAAGTGGTGTGTACCTTATTTAAGTCGATGATTTCTTACCATTTTTTGGTGACTGTTAAGTAAAAATGTATTTATTTATTGAGCAGCCAAGTTACCAGAGCCATAAAACTGCAGCTTGATCAGGCTGTGCAACCAGCGATCTCTCCGAGCACTCTATGCCATGAAGGTCTCGATCCTCAGCACTTAGGGAGCAACGAATTAGTTTGCATTGGAGGCTGGAGGTACCCCTAATGAAAACTGTTACTGTCTATTGTACCTACCGCTACTTTATCTTATCCGTGACCGCTACCGAACAAACTGTATACAGGGTAGCTGATACATAACTGGCAACTTCTAAAACTGGTGATCCTACACTGAAAAACTTTTTCAACAAAAATGCCCGCCTTTAATCGCCTCCGTGGCGTAATTATTAGTCCATTCGCTTCACATCAAGAGATCGCGGGTTCCATTCCCGTCGGGTCAACTTTGTAAGATTTGGTTAATTGGTGATAGGGCATTTTCAAAGCCCGCCTGGTTAGCTACCACCATCTTATCTAAGACTTGCCGGCAAACATCAGTGTTAACAGCATTAATGTGTTCCGGCTTAAAGGTAAAATAGCCAGATCCCCATTGCGTTGGGGAATTTTAAGAAAACCCGCTTCCATCGTCGGCATCATCGTCACTAAGTATCAGGTGAGATGATGCCAAGGGCTTACCAATTGTGAATAAAAAAATGACTTCAGCAAACTTGTAGAATAAAAGTTCTTCACTTTTATAAGTAGTAATTACCCAAGTTTGTATGAAATGTAAAAAAAAATACTTCAGCAAACCTGTGGAACAATAGTTGTTCACTTTTATGAGTAAAAATTAACTACCCAAGTTTGTATGAAAAGTATAAAAAGACTTCAGCAAACCTGTAGAACAAAAGTTGTTCACTTTTATAAGTAGTAATTACCCAAGTTTGTATGAAATGTAAAAAAAAATACTTCAGCAAACCTGTAGAACAATAGTTGTTCACTTTTATGAGTAAAAATTAACTACCCAAGTTTGTATGAAAAGTAAAAAAAAAGACTTCAGCAAACCTGTAGAACAAAAGTTGTTCACTTTTGTGAGTAGTAATTACCCAAGTTTGTATGAAAAGTAAAAAAAATGACTTCAGCAAACCTGTAGAACAAAAGTTGTCACTTCTATGAGTAGTAATTAGGGTAGACCGGGGGCAATAGTAGCACGTGGCAATAGTAACATCGTCCATATTTTGACAACTACACCCAAATATGCATGTGTTTGTATACACGGGCGTTCCTTGAACGTGTTTCGACCTGCTCACCAGTCAGCGGCTTAGTGCTACGCGAGACGGAAGTGCTAGAGGACAATTTTTGTTTTCAATTGACCAAAGTAAGTAATTACAAATAACTTTTTGTCTTATTATTTACCATTAAATAGCCGTGATGTCAAAGTGTTACTGTATTATGATTTGTTAGTTATTAACGTTTATTATGTGCCACAGTGTGGGGCTCAGTCAGGCATAGGAATCGATATTTTTGCAATTTATGTGATTTTGGGTATTAAGGCACAATAGTACCATATGGTTCTATTGTGCCTATGCGTCCGTATGGTTCCCGGCTAAGAATAGGACCATCCCATCTCTTCCAATGGGTGTCGTAAGAGGCGACTAAGGGACTTAAAACCGGAGGATGGGCAGCAGCGTCTTTCCGTGCATTGCAACACACCTGCAATCAAACTGCGATCGCCAACCCGCCTGCCAAGCGTGGCGATTACGGCAAAACCCCCCAATGAATCTCACACCTAGAAAACGGCCCCTAGTCCCCGGCAGCTCCGCTATTCCTGGCTCCGGTAGCAGTCATGGTAACGGCGGGGTAGGGGGTGCGAAGAATCCCCGGCAGATGCCAGGCTACCAAACCCAACGACCTTTGGCCCTGGCAACCTACAACACGCGCACACTGCGGACTGACGAGAAACTTGCAGAACTCGAAGAAGTATTGAGCAGGTTACGGTGGGATATCGTTGGTTTATGTGAAGTCCGAAGAGAGGGAGAGGACACCATGATCCTTAAATCCGGAAACCTGCTCTATTTCCGGGAGGGCGACCAACAGTCCCAGGGTGGTGTCGGGTTTCTCGTCCACAAGTCCCTCATTAACAATGTGGTCCAAATCGTGAGCGTTTCGACAAGGGTAGCATACCTTATACTCAGAATCACCAAACGGTATTCGATGAAGGTCATACAGGTATACGCGCCGACTACGGAACACTCCGACGACGAGGTAGAGAGTATGTACGAGGACATCTCTACAGCCTTACATAGCACCAGGACCCATTATACCGTTGTTATGGGGGACTTTAACGCGAAACTGGGCAAACGAAGCGATGGTGAGCTGAGAGTGGGGCAATTTGGATATGGAGTAAGAAATGCACGTGGCCAGATGCTGGCCGACTTTATGGAGAAGGAGAGCCTCTTTATGATGAACTCCTTCTTTAAAAAGTCAAAACAGCGGAAGTGGACATGGTTGCATCCCAATGGCGTAACAAAAAACGAGATAGACTTCATCTTGTCGACAAGGAGGCAAATATTCAATGATGTCTCCGTGATCAATTCAGTCAAAACAGGAAGTGATCACCGGATGGTCAGAGGCACATTGAATCTAAAGACCAAGCTAGAAAGATGTCGACTGATGAAGTCTACGCTCCGACCAGCGCCCATCCAGCTCCAAAACCCCGAGAGCTTTCAGCTCGAGCTGCACAATCGTTTCGAATGCCTAGAAGACTGCGAGAATGTGGACGATTATAATGACAGGTTCGTGGAAATTGTTCAAACGGTCGGGTCTAAGTTTTTTAAAACTCGCCGTTTAAACAGAACCAAAAAAATCTCCGACTTCACCAGCAACCTCATGGAACAAAGACGCAGACTGGTTTTGCAGTCCTCTGAAGACGCTACTCAGTATTGGCAACTAAACAGGCAGATCTATAAGTCCCTAACTCGCGATTTACGCCAATATAATACAAATTGTATTAAAGAGGCGATTGAGCACAATAAAGGCTCAAAAGTGTTCGCGAGAGATCTGTCTGTTGGACAAAGCCAACTGACCAAGCTGAAGACTGAGGACGGCAGAACCATATCGTCTAAGACTGAGTTGCTGGAAGAAGTTGAGAAGTTCTATGGACAATTGTACACGACCACACGTTTGCCTGTCAGTGATCTGGCTGAAGACCCAAGAGCCAGATTAACCCGACACTATACCGAAGATATCCCGGACGTCAGCCTGTACGAGATTAGAATGGCTCTCAAACAGCTCAAGAACAACAAGGCACCGGGTGATGATGGAATTACGGCTGAACTTCTGAAAGCAGGTGGATCACCGGTACTAAAAGCTCTTCAGAAGTTATTTAATTCCGTTATACTCGAGGGACAAACGCCTAAGGCATGGCACAGAAGTGTGGTCGTGCTTTTCTTCAAAAAGGGCGACAACACCCTGCTGAAGAACTACAGACCCATCTCACTTCTGAGCCATGTCTACAAGCTGTTTTCGAGAGTCATTACGAATCGTCTCGCACGCAGGTTTGACGACTTCCAGCCTCCCGAACAAGCCGGTTTCCGAAAAGGCTTTAGTACCATAGACCACATACATACGCTGCGGCAGTTTATACAGAAGACCGAAGAGTACAATCAGCCACTATGCTTGGCGTTTGTGGACTATGAGAAGGCCTTTGATTCAGTCGAAACCTGGGCTGTGCTACAGTCTCTCCAGCGGTGCCAAATTGACCATCGATACATCGAGGTGTTGAAGTGTCTGTATGAAAACGCCACCATGTCGGTTCGCCTCCAAGACCAGAACTCGAAACCTATCCAGTTGCAGCCAGGGGTGAGACAGGGAGATGTTATATCTCCGAAACTGTTCACCGCCGCCCTGGAAGATGTTTTTAAGCTTCTGGACTGGGGTGGAGTCGGCATCAATATCAACGGCGAGTACATATCCCACCTCCGATTCGCTGATGATATCGTGGTCATGGCTGAGACTATGGAAGACCTAAGCACAATGCTCGATGGCCTCAGTAAGGTCTCTCAACAAGTGGGTCTTAAAATGAACATGGACAAGACGAAAATAATGTTAAATGTCCGTGTCGCACCCACTCCTCTAAAGGTTGGAGACTCTACACTGGAAGTTGTTGACGAATATGTATACCTGGGACAAACAGTCCAGTTAGGTTGGTCCAACTTCAAGAAAGAGATCAATCGACGAATCCAACTCGGCTGGGCAGCGTTCGGGAAGCTTCGCAATATCTTCACGTCCCAAATACCGCAGTGTCTCAAGACTAAGGTCTTTGACCAGTGTGTGTTGCCAGTGATGACTTACGGAACTGAGACATGGTCGCTTACTATGGGCCTCATAAGAAGGCTCAAGGTCACCCAAAGGGCAATGGAGCGTGCTATGCTCGGAGTTTCTCTGCGTGATCGAATCAGAAACGAGGAGATCCGCAGGAGAACTAAAGTAACCGACATAGCTCACAGAATCGCTAAACTGAAGTGGCAGTGGGCAGGGCACATAGCTCGTAGAACAGATGGCCGATGGGGCAGTAAAGTTCTCGAGTGGCGACCGCGCACCGGAAAACGTAGCGTAGGCAGACCTCCCACGCGGTGGACCGATGACCTGGTGAAGGTCGCGGGAAGCCGATGGATGCGGGCAGCGCAGGACCGGTCGTCGTGGAAATCCTTGGGGGAGGCCTTTGTCCAGCAGTGGACGATTTGTGGCTGATATGATGATGAGTACCATAACAATCGGGGTCATTTGTAGCGTTACATTTGACCCCGTGTTACTATTGACCCAGATGACATATTTCTTTATTAATTTTATTTTCTGTCCTATTTCTTAAAAGTTGTGTAGGGAAACTAATATGCATTTTAACTAGCCCGCATTTATTTATGCCTTTTTTAGATGCCGCGAAAGAGACCGAGAAAAACCGATCGCGGTACGAAAGATCTTCTGCTTTATGAACAAACATATGAAGAAATATTAAAAGGCCGATCTGTAAGAGCTGCTGCATCCATGTTCGATCTTTGCCATGTGTCTTTGTTAAGGTACAAAATAAAATAAATAAAAGACCCTCTTAGTCACCCGACAATGGGTTATGATCCAGCGACTAAAGTGTTTTCCGAGGAGCAGGAAAAGAGCATGGTGAAATACGTGATCAAATCAGCTGACATTTACTTTGGCCTTACTCCCAAAGAGGTGAAACGACTTGCATATGACCTGGCGATTAAGCACGACTTAAAGAGGCCAGAATCATGGGATCGAGAAAAGATGGCGGGCGCAGAGTGGTTTTCCGCATTTCTTAAAAGAAACCCGGAACTTGCGATTCGGTGTGCTCAAGCCACCAGCTTATCACGGGCCACCAGTTTTAACCCCACAAACGTCAATGCATTTTTTGACAACTTACAAAAAGTTTTGGACAGGGATGGTTTTGAACCACAAAACATTTACAATATGGATGAGACCGGGATTACGACGGTTCAAAAACCGGACCGTATAGTTACAAAGAGAGGAACACGTCAAGTAGGGGCACTAACATCTACAGAGCGCGGTACACTAGTTACCGTGGCAGCGGCGGTAAATGCGCTTGGAAATGCATTGCCACCTATGTTTGTATTTCCTCGCCTGAGATACCAAAACCACTTCGTGAGAGACGGGCCACCTGGCTGTATAGGTAGTGGTAATGCATCCGGGTGGATGGAAGAAGCCCAGTTTTTGGAATTCCTCCAGCATTTCCAACGCCACACAAAATCTACTCGAGACAGTAAAGTTTTGCTGCTGTTAGACAACCATGTGTCTCATATATCGATCAAGGCTTTGGACTACTGCAAAGACAATGGGGTCGTAGTTCTTTCGTTTCCGCCGCACTGTTCGCACAAGCTACAGCCGCTTGACCGATCTGTCTATGGTCCATTAAAAAAGTTTGTTAACACAGCCTGTGATGCGTGGATGAGATCCAATCCTGGCCAGACCATGACAATTTATAATATACCATCGATAGTGGCATCTGCTTTTCCACTCGCATTCACTCCCCGGAATATACAGGCAGGTTTCAGAGTAGCGGGGATTTATCCATACAACCGCAACATCTTTGACGAAAGTGACTTTGGGCCATCGTTTGTTACCGACCGCCCTTTACCGAACGTGACCACCGCCCGTCAAGATCCACAAGAACCAATCGCTACGCCAACTACTCAAAACTCACCACATATACCAGAATATTCACCCGAGGTTACACCACGACAACCTAACAACCCACCATCAGCCTCAGAATTGGAAATACATCAAGTACAACCTAGTGCGGAACATATCTTGGTTCCCGGAGAAAATTCCCCGCTTTCTGCTGAGTCAGAATCAAACCCACTACTACCATTTGTGGCAGAAAATATAATACCAGAGAATACCGCGGATGTCGAGCCCTTCCATATTCCATCTCAGCCAATGTTCGATCCTCTGGAATGCCGATCAGATACTGCGGAGTTAACCTCTATTACACTGAGGTGTGTAACACCACCGTTGCGTCGGCCGACTATTAATTCAGATGAACAACCTTCGACATCTAAAGGTGGGAATTCGATTAATTTCTGCCCTGAAGAAGCTCGCCCATTGCCGAAAGCACCACCCCGTAAAACGAATAATCGTGGACGAAGAACCAGAAAATCAACCATATATACTGATACTCCGGAGAAGACGAGAGAGAAAACAGAAGGCTAAAAATATAAACAAAGAGGTCAAGACTTTGGGAAAAACTAAAGAGAAAGGAAAAAACAAAGGAAAAGGTAATGTGAAAGGAAACGGAAAGGCAAAGGGAAAAGGTAAGCAGACGAAGAATAAACATATTACCAATAGAAATTCTGATGCTGAAGAAGAGAAAGAAGATTGGTATTGTCTAGTTTGCGCAGAACCTTATAGTGAGAGTAGATCTAATGAAACGTGGGTTCAGTGTGAAAAATGTAAATTTTGGGCCCACTGGGAGTGTACTGAAGAAGAATTTAGATACACTTGCCAAAATTGTGAGTAGGTATAGCTAGTGTTGCAAAAAAACGGTTTGTTTTCTGTCTTGAAAAAAAACCTGAAAAAAAACCGTGAAAAAAAACGGTTTTTTTTCTGGAATTTGTTTTTTTTCACAAGTACGGAATCTCAAAATTTGCAAGGCAGTTAATACTTTTATACGGTTGTTTTAGACTTTATGTTAAATATTAAACTAATTTAATTTAACAACTTTAATTTCTGGTTATATAAAACTAACACTAATGAAATCTGTAGTGGTAGTTATCGCCATTTACACAGTAGGCAACAGCAACACCACCGCCTCTCCACGCCGCGCCGCATCGGGGATTCCCCAATAAATATTTTTATACTGAATGTTTATCGAATTAAAATGTACATTATTGTTATTCAAACAGAGGCTTGTTTCTTTTGTAAGTTATACTTCCCAAATCAAAAACTTTATTGTTTGTGTTTCTTTAGTCGAAGCGAAGAGTAGCTCGTGATTACTCGTGAATGAACAATTCATTTTTTGTGTTCCTTTACATATTGAGAAAGTTAAGCGATACAGTAGTATTAACACAAAATATAATTATGCCGAAAAGAGTTGGATCTGGTCGAAAGACTGTGGCCGTGGCAAAGTTATTTAAGGACGTTATTTCGACTTCCAAAATTGCAAAGGTAGAATGTACATTCTGCTCAAAAAATTTAGCAAAAAACGGTTCAAGAATGTTGAAGCACATACAAAATTGTAAAAAATGTCCCAACTCTGTAAAAGAAAAATACAAACAATCAACTACAGCAGTTTCAGAAAAAAGGGCAGAAAAACGTAAGTAAAAGTACCTAGTTTATCATAATTTATGTATTTTCACCTTAAAATATTTTTCTAGGACGTGTGTACATCTGTCTGTGTGTACAACTATACATTCAGACTTTTAAGTACAGTCAAGCTCAGCTACAGTTAAACACTCGAAGTGCCATTGTAAATAAGCGTAAGAAACTGTATCTACAATCTACACGTAAAAAGTTCAAATAGTTTATTAACCCGAGCTGCGAGCTCGAATGTACCTTCACTACGTATCTTATAATATTATTTATTTTCCATGTTATTTATTTAATAATTTGTCAATTTAGACAGGAAATAATTGCCTTTCACAGTAGGTGTTATGTGATTAGTGATGAAATTTTTGTTTCTTTTTAGAAGAATCCAGTGGTGCAAGTCCTTTTACGTCCACCAAGTCGAATATATCCGGCAGTATAACATCATTTGTAGACAAAATGAACCCAGCAGACCAAGACAAAGCAGATGAACTACTCAGCCGAGCAATTTATGCAAGCAGAGCACCCCTATGCATGATGGACAATCCATGCTGGAAAGATTTTTTTTCGTTCCTTCGACCCGCATATAAAATACCTTCTAGGTATATGTTGTCAGTTCCGTTTTTGGAAAGAGAGTACCAAAATGTATCAACTATGGTGGCTGAAGCAATCGCTAATGCGAATTCCGTCGGTCTGGCTGCAGATGGGTGGAGCAACGTCAGGAATGAACCTATTGTAAATTTTGTTGTTACAACACCGAAACCTTTTTTATATAAAGTTTTACCGACCGGTAAATCATCTCACACTGGCGAATATATGGCTCACGAAATGAGTTGTGTGATTGATGAAATAGGACAACAAAAAATATTTGGACTCGTGACCGACAACGCAGCGAATATGAAGTCAACTTGGAGACTACTTGAAGCGAAATACGAAAAGACAAACCTATTCACATATGGTTGCCTAGCTCACTGTATCCAGCTTATATTTAATGATCTAAAAGAATTGTCATCATTGAAGACTCTGAAAGCAAACGCAGTAGCTTGTATCAAGACTATAAAAAACTCTCACAAGCTGAACGCAGCCTTTATAGAAAAGCAATCAAGCACCGGTGTCAAAGTAAGTCTTAAATATCCAGTAAAAACTCGTTGGGCTTCACTTTTTTCTTGCTTAGAGAGTTTAAAAGATAACAAACAAACGATTAGAGCAATGGCTATTGAAGAGGATCTTTCAGATGCATTAAGTAAGGTTAACACAGTAAAAAAGTTGATGTTGAGCGACGACTTTTGGGATAAGGTTACTGGTATCAGTGATTTACTTAAACCAATAGCTGAAACTATTAAAATTGTGGAAAGTGACACTCCTCAACTATCTCATGTTTTAAGTTTATACAAAAAACTAGAAGAAGAAGTTATACAAAAGATAGACCAAAGCCCTCTATCAGTATCTGAGGTTAATAAGGTCAAGGAAATATTAAAACACAGAAAAGAGTTCGCGATTTATGACGTTTACAAAATTTCAAACTTGTTGGATCCGCAGTTCAAAGGGTGCGATCTATCACCGGATGACGAAAGTTTGGCGACAGAAAAAAATTATAATGCTGCAGTCAAAATTCCTGATATTGATGAGGACAGAGTTCTGGCGGAACTTGCTAATTACATAGCCAAAGAAGGTTTTTTTTCAAAAACGTTTTTATGGTCTGCTGTAAGTAAACTTACTCCTTTAGCTTGGTGGGCAGGGCTTTGCAAGTCGACGGCTTTATCAAAAGTAGCAGTCCGATTTCTGGCGCTGCCAACTACATCAGCTGCAGTTGAGAGAACATTTAGCACATACAGTGATGTACATTCAAAAAAACGTAACAGACTTACGAATGAAAGAGCTGGTAAAATTGTTTATATTGCTCACAATTTAAAATTGCAATTTCAAAATCCTTTGCCTGCAATACAAGAGGAACCTGAAAAAGAAACAGTTATGGATATGGACAATATAATAGACTTAGACGAGACAGAAGAAGAACCAGAAAATTCTGACGCTGACCGAACTAGTGTTGATACTGATAGTACTGCTGCTAGTTCTAGTGAATAAGTTCAAAGTTTTTTTGCATTTACTAAGAATAATTTAGTTACATACCTACTTCAATGTACTTAGTTTTAAGTTATTTAAATAAATAAATCATGAAAAACCGTTATTGTCGTATTATTTGTTCGTCTGAAAAAAAACCTAATTTAGAAAAAAAACAAGGGTGCCAGGTTTTCTTTCATGTTTTTTTTCATAAATTTGAAAAAAAACATTTTGTTTTTTTTCTATTTGCAACCCTAGGTATAGCCCTTTTGCAGAGCATTTGCGATCAGCAGGCCTATTACGTAACTCACTCGCAATCATTTGGCAATCACGATCGTTTTCATTTTGACAGTCCGAAAGTCATTTTGTATGCAGACATGCCTTCGAAAAAGCGTCGGTGGCTCAACCGGTAACGACTCGGTCCATCTAACCAGAGGTACCGGGTTCAAATCTGGACGGCCAATGTACCAATGAGTTTTTCAAAAACTTACGTACATACTTACCGATTGCTTTAACGGTGAAGGAAAACATCGTGAGGAAACCTACACACGCCTGGGAAGAAACTCGAAGGTTGTGTGTGAAGTCGCCCAACCCGCACTGGGCCCGCGTGGTCGACTAAGGCCTAATCGCCCTGATTCAGGGTAGGCTCGAGCCCCTCGGTGGGGACGTATATGAGCTGTAATGATGATGCCTTCGATGAAAATGAAAACGATCGTGATTGCCAAATGATGGCTAGTGAGTTACGCAATAAGCCTGCCGGTTTGGAATTGATTATTATTTAGTCAACAATAATCACTACCTCTATTTTTATAAAAATATTATTTTTGTTTCGATGATCGGGGTTGATTGTACCAGGGGACAGTAGTAACTGTATAGGATTTGTAATTGTTGAATAATTTAATTATTTTGTAGTTTTAAGAACTGATTAATGCTCAACAGGAATGCTATGAGCATCCTTTAGGTGTTTTATATGATGAGTCGATATTACCTGTTGTCAAAAGCTGAGATAATTTGGTTAGTATAAGTTCAATTTAAGTGTTGGCCTTTTTTATTCTAAGTATAAATCCTAGCACTTGAGACTGATATAACTCAACGGACTGATTAAGTTAAAGACATAAATAATAAAAACTGTTTGATTAATACATTATTTTGAGTTTTATTTACTAGTGAATTTCTGGTACAAATGACCCATACAATGGGTCAATTGTAACACAAGGAGTCGATGAACAAAAACTCAATTTTGCGGTGTACTGATACTTCCACATTATAATTATTTTCAAAAATCTATAGTGCACAAACCTAGAATGCTATATCCAATAGAGATTTTCACTAGATACTTTTAGATTCTGAACTATGAGCCGTTATTTCAAAAGTGGTTCTATTGCCCCCGGTCTACCCTACCCAAATTTGTATGAAAAGTAAAAAAAAACCGAGATAAAAACGATGTACCTCATTATTACATATGTTTTTTATATAAAAAATTTGAGTGCGTTTGACTACATCTCACCTGATGGTAAGACTTGAAGAATGTAGTCGAGGATGGTACACGCAAACTCAAATAATTCCTATACATGCATGTTATATCGTAGGACTAATACAATGAAATAAAAATGTTTAAACAAAATAGGCTGAATTACAAGTCGTATCGAAGCATTTTAAGCCGGGATAAACCTTCGTTCTAAATACATTTCATCCCGGAGAGCTGAAACGTCTACTTTACATTAGGTCTTTATACCCACTACCCTACACTTTTTCCAAAAAAAAACACTAACTTTATTTTATAAACGAAGATATATCGGTACAGAGCTGGGCGGAGTACGTTTTACAAAAATCGACAGGATTCTGTGCTGTGTTGCTGGGAATTTATTTATTGTATGCCCCTATGTGCGTTCCTAGCATAAATAACTATCATCCATTTATATTGTTTCTCAATACTCAATTATTTATTACATTAATGGATTTTTACAGGTGTTAGAGAATAAAAGTGCTTCATGGACCCAGTTTGGGCACAACAATATTTGAAGAGAGGAGGACTTAAGTATAGTAAAATAAATAAAATAATAAATAAATAATAAATATTCTGGGACAAATCACACATGGTCATCTGGCCCCAAAGTAGGATTCCTTGTGTTATGGGAACCAGAGACTGATACATATATTATATAAGGTGTAACAAAATTAGCTGAAACTATTTTAACTGGTACTTCTACCCATGAAACTGAACAACTTTCCCCATGGAACCCATAGTCAAATCGCAAAAAAAAAATTGGCTCCCCCATAATCACTCGATCAGCTGATCAGCCAACTTAGTATGGGAAGTTCAATTTTTTTTTGAGATTTTACTATGGGATACATGGGGAAAGTTGTTCAGTTTCATGGGTAGAAACACCAGTTAAAATATTTTCAGCTAATTTTATCAGACCTTATATACGTTTAAATACATACATACATATAGATATTTAACACCCAGACCATACTCTTTATTCTCGGGTGTTGCCCGTTGCCCAGACACAGACACAGAGCAAACAAATCTGCTCATCACACAAATATTTGCCCTGGGTGGGGATCGAACCCACAACTCACGGATCAGCAGTCAAGAGCACTAACCACTGAGCCACCGAGTCAGTCAAAATATAATTATACATTATAATAAATATTTTTGTAGAGTAAAATGGATATATTTTATATTAAATTTGAGTTTTTTTTTTAAATTATTTTAAGATATTGTTTAGGTATTAATTTATTGTACAATATAGTATTTGTCGTATAAAAAAAACCTAATTTCTGTTTAAATTTGTTAGTTTTGGCCGGCAAAAAAAACCATATAATGTCGTGTTTAGGGGGCCAAATAAATTACTATGTATCCTCATATCTGTCGTGTTATTACAAAATGGAACTAATATAATTTACTCTGAGAAATGGCAACTAAGGAGGTACCTTATCAAAAGTTTTATTTAAATTTCGAACTGGCTTGCATATAGAACGTTATTTATTGAAAAAAAAACAAATAAACACTTTTGCGCGTGAAAAATTATTGTTGTTCGTTGTTCGTCATTGATTTTGAGAAGTAATTATTAAAGTTTTAACTTCCGCGCATTTTTTGAGAAAAGGACATTGATTGTGGCATTGATGGACTTACGTATGTGTGTCTCAGCTTCGCTTCGGCCCACATTTACACGTTCGTCCATCAATGCCTCTGTTGCTGGCCGCTGCAGTAATGTACTGATATATTTTTTACCACAGATAAGAAAAAAAATTGCCGCTCATTTTTACAGACATCACAAATGGGCTAGTCGAGTGCATTGTCAATCGAGATGTTGGTAGCATTAGTCTATCTCGGTGACGGAATGTGAAGCTAGTGATTACGTCTTTTTGTTGTTTGTAGAAGTCCATATGTTTACGCGCAAACTTGCACATTTCTAATATATATATTTTTTTATTAGGGAGTTTGATGCATTAGAATTCATTTCTTTGTTTTTTTTTGGTTAGATTATATGCAAGGTCTTGCAAGATTAGCTGAAATCAAAGTCACTTTGCAAAAAATGTACTTCCCATTTGTACGGGAAATTTGTATCAACGTAGATTTTTCGAGTTCTTTTTTTGCAAATTGACTGTCAGCTCCTTTAGACAACTTGTCAAGTTTTATGTTTCTCCAGTTTAAATAATTTGTTAGCAATCTATTTAGTTTTCTAAGACTAGATGTTATGCACAGTTAAGTAATCAGCGCTGTGATCTCTTTGATGACAGCATAAGCATAAGTTGAGCTGCTATCTTTTCAGTGATAGGTACAAATTATGTATTCTGAAAACTATGCTATATTATTTCACTTATGGGTACATGATTAAAAATTTATTCTATTCCTAATATACGTACAATACGTACAGCTCTGGTTACAATACTGTTTGTTTCAGAATAATAGAATTCGCAGAGCCTAGTTTAGCATTCATAATATTACATAACAATACATACCATACTCATAACAAAGGAACTTTTAAGCTTCATTACGTAACAGTATAAGATTGACCTCCAACTTTATTTCACAAACTTGAACGCCTTCCAACAGCTCTAAATTATTCTAGACCATCGACGTGCTTACCCAATAGACTTCTACTTAACATTTTTTTGTGTAGCATCTTCCCTCTCGCTTTCCTGTATTTTATGGGAGTGATTTCGTGAAATGGGACAGTAGAGTGTAACAGGAAATGCGAACGTTTTTTTAAGTCACGAAGGCTAAGGTAAAATGGCCATGCCGCCTAATGTGAGGCCGGTGGCAAAGACGATTTAGGTATTCGAAGGCCCGGCCCGCGAATGTACGACCCGATAATTCATTAATTTCATGAATATTTTGTCACATGTAACTCATCATATGCGACTACTGTAAGGCTCTCTCGTTTTTTTAGGGTTCCGTACCCGAAGGGTAAAAACGGGACCCTATTACTAAGACTTCGCTGTCCGTCCATTGTAGCAGATATTGAAATGGCTGAAGTAGAAAACCATGAAAGGGAAAAAAAGCAGTCACTTTCATCGCACTTTTTTTTCTCAGTTGATGCCATTTTATTTTCAAGAAATTATCCAGTCTTAGATTCCGACGTCCGAGTGCGCTCGGATCACGTGTTTACACAGAGTGGCGTCCGGGTAGTCATCCGAGCGCACTGGTACTCCAATAGTACTGGTACAATGAAACTTTATTTCTTGCGACGTCTGAGTTGAGCGATATGCCAACAAGTAAGCCTAAAGTTGGAGAAATAGTGTACCGGATCAAGGAAATGTACATATATAGCAAAGTATCGCTGTCAGATCATATAATAATGTGTCACGTTAAAAACGTAAGATGTTATCGCAAAACGAACAGTACAATTTTCCTTATAATGTATAGGTTTATCCAAAAATTTTGCACTTCTCATACAAATCGATCAGCTGATTAGACCACTTACTAGGTATGGGAAGTCCAATTTTGTTGGCGAATTTTTTATAAAGCCATGTTGTATGTATTGCACAGATACTACAATGTAAGCAGAAGGAGGACAAAAGGATATATATTTTGACAGAAAACGCATTTACATAATTACAATATTACCTACAAATAATGGCGGATATCAAGTGCTTCTTTACGGTAAACGATGTGTTTGTGGAGTCTGTTTTTGTAAAGTCGGTGTTCAAGAACGGTTTATTATTCCACCATACTTATTGGCTGCGTTCCTTTTCACGTAGACGCTGTTGAAGGAAGTGGGAGGCGCCAGGAACGCACTCACCGCACTATATCACTAACCGGACCGGACTGCAGGAAGTCCAACGAGTATGGGCGAAGTAAACATCTCCTTGGATTTGTTTATGGTTCTTGGTGGAGCAGTGGTGAAATATTGCTGTCTTGTTGCAGAATGCAGTTAATGCCTCGAAGAAGGAAGTACCTACACTTTAAAGAAATATAGGTAGGTAGCTACTTGGGAATCTAGGCACCCACAGGAGCTTCAAATGACTTGCAAATTTGTAAGTTGGGCGAATTATTTTTGATACCAAGGATGCTCGAAATGGTTCTTGGTTCAGAGGTAATGAGTATGGCCATGCATATCGCCCTTTTCATTCTGAACTTGGCTGACTGACACACCGTATGGGTATAATATATTTTTAAATTAATTTAAATTATTGAGGAAAATTTCTCATCCATTTATGAGGAGATGTCGATCAATAATAGGTATAAATACTTAATCATTATTATGATTGCGTTCATTGGGAAAGTTTCTCAGTAAATAAGTAGGTCCTACCCACAAACGTATGGCCCACATAAATTTTGTTTCACCTGTCTTTATAAGTACAGAACTATTTTCTATTATCTTTCGTTTCGACTCGTGAAACTGAACAACTTCTGTTGTAGAGCTAGACCTGCTGAAATTGTAAAAAAACCGGCCAAGTGCGATTTAGAACCTTATACATAGGGTTTCGTACCATCATACTAGATGGCGCTAGTTTCTTCAAGTTTCAAAAAAACACGTTTTTTGTATGGATACGTTAACATTTTCTTATTTTTAGTATTTGTTATAGCGGCAACAGAAATATATCAACTGTAAAAAATTTAATTGTCCAGCTGTCACGGTTCATGAAATACCGCCTGGTGACAGACTGACCGACGCACGGACAGCGGAGTCTTAGTAATAAGGTCCCGTTTTTACCCTTGTACGTACGGAACCCTAAAAGCGGTTTTCAAATGCATATTAGTAGGTACCTAAATTTTACCAATCAGCAGATCCTTATAGGTGTTAGGTAAAATAGAACTTGTATATAAAAAGGAGCTTGCACTCATGCATCTGAACAACTTTTGTTCTACAACCTTGCTGAAATCGCAAAAAAATGGATCATACGAAGTTGATCGATTTGTATGAGAAGTTGAATTGGACCATATGAAGTTGATCGATTTGTATGAGAAGTTGAATTGGACCATACGAAGTTGATCGATTTGTATGACAAGTTGAATTTTTTTGCGGATTCAGAAAAGTAGTAGTACACAAGTTGTTTAATATCATCAGTAGCAATAGCCCTTTAAAAAAATGTGTTCTATTTTAAGTGTTGTATTTGTATGAGAAGTCAAAATATAAACTTACTTGGGTGAGCACGAAAACATAAAAGACTAAGGTGAGCACGAAAACAAAACACACTTGGGTGAGCTTTAAAACAAGACCAAACAAACTAACAATTTGAAACTGTTTAGTGAACATGAAAAAAAAACACATTCCCTAGGTAAGTAGGTACTTACCTAGGGTTGCCAGATTATAATTTAACAAAGGAGGGCTGATGGTTCTAAAAAGAAGATTTTCTGTTAAAAAGGAGGACATTTACATTTACAATTTAACAAGTTTTTAATATAATTTGCTTTATTTGAGCTGCCAATTTTTGTTAGAAGGGCTTGGTTTTTCCACAAACAATTATGAAAATCTTCACATGAAGTTGTATTTAGTAAGAATCATACATATAACTGACTCTACATTAACTAAGGTCTGTTCCTTTACGCACGCCCGTCGCACGGCACACCAAATTTTTCAGCACGTGTTAAAGACGTACCTAGATATAGTAAAAGGTGACATACAGTCGCTAAGGGGGGATGGGAGGCCAAAAATACCATTAATTTGGATACTATCTGGCAACCCTATACCTACTCTAATAGAAATGTCTAGCTAGTAAGTCAATTATTTATAAATACTGCATGTAACACAATGTAATTAAAACTGCAACACAACACTAAGCTCCTACAAAACTGAAATTCGAAGTCAGCTGCTAACTCTGCAAATCCATGTTACCAGCAATAGATAATCCTGCCACTGATGACGTGTAGTTAGTTTGTCAATATCGACAGGAGTAACCCGCTTGACATCCGCATTTCAATGGAGCGATAGAGTGCAGCCCCCAAGGTAGAAGAAATGATGGTATTCCAACAAAGATGACCTTGTCTAACAGCTAGAATATTGATAAAGCCTAAGTTTCTTTGTTTTTATAGCATTTCATATAATAAACAAATGCTAGGATTAAATAAGTAGGGTAGACTGGGTACGGTTGAAACAACTCGAATATTATCGAAACTATGCACGGTACGCGGAGTGGTACAAGGGGAGAGGCACGCGGGTGACAAGTTCCTACACGATTCCCAGAGTTGTGTCGCACTTCGCGCGCTAATTACGTTTACTTAGAGACATATTGTGTTTTGTCAACCAAAAGTAAGATTTTTTGATGAATTTCTTTACGATATAGCTTGATATTAATTTAATTATCGTATTTAAGTATTTGCATACATAATTGTTGTATTTTTGAGATTATAATGAGCTGGTTCGGTTTTGTATACGTTATCAAGCCTCATACCTGTGACAGTTTGATTTCCAAAATGGGAGGATGGGTACGGTTGTAACAATTTTCGTGGGTACGGTTGTAACATTATTTTTGTTATTTTTGTATTGCAGATGCCTAGAAAACGCATAAGAAAGACGTCAAGAGGTGAATGCGACATATTATTATACAAAAACGCTTATGATGAGGTCAAACTAGGCGTTATTATTGCCTTATTTGTCTAGAATCTTATTGAGCAAGTTGTTCTGGAGACAGTTGGATTCAATGTCAGGGGTTCTATAGACTGTGGTCACACGTAGCCTGTACGGATGGGAGTCGATATTACATTTGCCATAACTGCAGTGAGTCTGATTAACTGAAATTGATTTTTTTGTTGATTTTTGTTTGAACACAGATTTTGTTAGATATGTAATTATTCCTAAGAGTTTTTTTTGTGAGTCTGATTAAGTTCCTATAGAAAAAAACATTATTTTTGTTGTTTTATTAAAATTGAGCTCTAAAACTGACTTGAATACTTGAATTGACTATTATTTCTGAGTGTTACAACTGCCCCCCAACACTGTTACAACCGCCCCTGGCATAGGGTCGATAGTAACAGATGCACACATTCAATGAAATGACTCATTTCTGCCAAACTGTTTAACATGTGCTATTAATTTCGATATCATTTGAAAGAAAAATTACTAGACTCTTATCACAAGTGCTATAATAGTTGTCTAAACGTATATTGACATTGCTGTGAGTGATCAAAGGAAAATTGTTACAACCGTACCCAGTCTACCCTACTAATAGTTATTTACAGATGATCAAAATAAAACCATGGATATTAAAGATCTACTTTAACTTAATGATAATTTAAATATAGCCTATTAAGAACCTAAATGAGTGTTATTTAATGATACGGCCGAGAATAAAATAACTAGATGGACGGACAGTTATACTTATTATTAAGATGTGTTTCAAATAAATATGCTGACCACAAAGAAATGAGTAGTAAAATTTCTACCAAATAAGCAACGACGTTTAAAATCTTTCTCCGAGCTAATAAGTAAAGTAGAACCTTACTCAATGTATTAATTACTATCAGTATTAGCTTATAAATACGATATAATATCCCAAGAGCGATAAAAATATATATACGCTGTAAAAACTTAACGCCATAGCTATATTCTATAAATTCCAAGTCGGTTTCTTAAGTTTACATAATTACTAATTGCTATGTTTATTAAAGACAACTAAGTTAAAAGTAACATTTACTTTGCAATAAAAGTTTTTAAGTGTCATCATCATCATCATATCAGCCGGAAATCGTCCACTGCTGGACAAAGGCCTCCTCCAAGGATTTCCACGACGACCGGTCCTGCGCTGCCCGCATCCATCGGCTTCCCGCGATCTTCACCAGGTCGTCGGTCCACCGCGTGGGAGGCCTGCCTACGCTACGTTTTCCGGTGCGCGGTCGCCACTCGAGAACTTTACTACGCCATCGGCCATCTGTTCTACGAGCTATGTGCCCTGCCCACTGCCACTTCAGTTTAGCGATTCTGTGAGCTATGTCGGTTGCTTTAGTTTTTACTTTTAAGTGTAAAGACATCGATTTAAAGAGCGCCACCAGCATTCGATTTAGACCATAGACATAGGATATTTCCGCTACATCACTCACGTAGTCACGTCACTCACGTAGTCACGTCACTGAAGTAGCTGGCTAGCCACCAGTGTTGCCGTTTAAGCGCATTTGGCGCTAGAACTAGTGTTATTTCGAAGCAGTCTAGCGCCAAAAAATTTCAACATTTCATACATTTTAGCGCTCTTTGAGATCTGTCTCTCCATACAACTAGCGCCAAAAATTCATAACCTTATTTGTTCTGGCGCTTTTTTAGACATTATTTAGCGTAATTTAGAAAAGTGGAGCGGCAACACTGCTAGCCACTTGGAGAAATAATCATCCGAGGCGCTTAGAGCATAAAGTCCGAGGCTAGCCATGGTAATGTTTCAGATCTAATTTCGACTGGCGCTAGCAAGGAAACTTTAAGGTCTGAACTGGAAAATTCGCCACCAGCTTTTTTTCGCTGTTTTCTCGTGGTCCCACTAATTTGACCCACTAGTGGGACCACGAGGGAGGCTTATTTCTCGTGGACCCACTAAGTGATTTCCGACTCATGGTACTAATTCACTAATTTACTTTTGTAGTACTATGCACTTAATGTACCTAAGTAATAAAAAAAACATAAAACCATAAACTAGATTGTATCACAATTGATGCGGGTACAATCCACATAGAGCATTCAATCACTTCAGTTTTGTAGGACTAAGCATAATGCATACAAGTTTATGCAACATTTCCTGGGATAGATTCTCTTTGGTTGTATGTAATATTTATAATTAGTCATTTATCCTTCGAAAAAACGGAAGGTTTTTTTATTTTTTTTATTTACTATTGGTAAGCCCTTGGCATCATCTCACCTGATGGTAGGGTTCTCAAGTCATTACGTCATTATTTAACGTACGTCATTTTTTAAATATATGATCATCACGCATATCTTTTTACTGAGGAGTCCGATTTCGATAATATTTTTTTTATTAGATAGGGTATACCTACGTCAAAGTTGGTTACGTTAAAATTTGATTAAAAAAATCATCCCTAAGGGTAGAAAATAGGAAATAATTGATTGTTCACCCACTGAATTTTTATCTGTGAACCGATTCTGTTGAAACTTGGCATACATAATTAGTTCTAATGACATTATTAGGCTTATTTTTGGGATTATTCGTTCATTTTAATGAGTACTTTATACATTACTTGGAATTTATGGGTTATAACTAGCGCCGTGGCAAAGATTAGATAAAATCGAGGGTCTGATAGATGATGGAGACGGAACGCTGTTAAAAGTAGGTCATCAAAAAAATTAGCTATTAATTACTATATTTTAGCCACAAAAAATTCAAAGTTTTTATCAAAAAATTAAAAAAATGACGAAATATAAAAGGAAAAAAAAAACTGAAAAGCGAAAGCCCGCATTCCACTGCCATTATTTCAGTTTACGCAATAATAATTAGCTTGTTTTTTGATTGACACCGATTTAAAATTGTTTAGGTATTAACGGTAGTGTAGGAGCTTAGTTAGACTAAAAATGTTTTTTTAATTATTTTTTTCCTTTTATATTTCGTCGGTTTGATTTTTTGTTAAAAAACTGGTTGTCTGTAAAGTCGGTTTACGGACGATAATTTTACGTGATAACGTGTCACAAGCCGAACACTTAGGCCGATCGTGCCTCTCTATCGCTTGCATGCTCGGCTCAGGCGGACATTAGGTACAAGGACGTGACACTTTTTCGTGAGTGCAGCCGGCGTTCATCGATTTATAAGATGTTATCACGTCAAAAGTTTTTATTAATTCAATGGTCTTTAATGGAATATCATTTTTCTTGTTCAATGAGAAATCCGACTGATCCCGAGTGTCCCGGAGCATTCCTGAACTAACAAACTTATGAACCTATCTGGTAGGTAACTAAAATTTTCAACAAATGAGTAAAAAAACAAACTCAAACTCTGTGGAGTAGAGTTCAAATTCGAACAAAGGTGTCTATGGAACTTCACAATTCAATACATATCTTTTCTCAAGGAAAAACAGATGAAAATTGAATTGAAAAGGCTTACATTTATGGGCTGTGCGTTAAGATCCTCTGACAAGCTCGTGAAGGCAACATTTTAAATAATGTTAAATTGCAATGGGTTTGAAAAAGTTCTGTGAGTGATATGTTAGTGTGAGTCGTATATAGGTGTAAAAAATTGGTGTAGGACCCGTTAACTGGGGGTCTACTCTGAAAAACTGAACAACTTTCCCCAAGGAACCCATAGTCAATTCTTAAAAAAAATGGACCCTTGGTGCTAAAATGTACAAATTTAGCCGATCAGCTCATTGATTTGTATGAACAGTAAACATTTTTTTTTTGCGATTTCAGAAAAGTCTTAGAGCAAAAGTTTGACTGACTCGTTGGCTCAGTGGTTACTGCTCTTAACTGCTGATCCGAGAGTTGTGGGTTCGATCCCCACCCAGGGCAAACATTTGTGTGATGAGCAGATTTGTTTGCTCTGTATCTGGGTGTTAAATATCTATATATGTATGTATTTAAACGTATATAAGTATGTATATCAGTCTCTGGCTCTGGTTCCCATAAAACAGGGAATCCTACGTTGGGGCCAGATGACCATGTGTGATTTGTCCCAGAATATTTTAAAAGTTGTTCAGTATGATGAGTAGAAGCCCCAGTTAACGGGAACTCACCAATTTTGTTACACCCTGTATATTTGACCAATACAAGCTTAAGTATATATTAGGTAAAGTTATCAGAGACATCATAAAGTTAAAGGTAAGATAAAATATCCCTGTTTGGGATAAGTCCGCTTTTGTGCTTACTTCTGTCACAGTATTACGATATGGCTTACAGTAGCGCAACGCCTTTGATGTCGCACGATGCCGCCACGGCGTAGGTACGAGCAATACTAGCCTGTAGCCAACCTGGCAAACTCGCGGAGTTTGCCAGAATGTGCCCCGCCGCGCCGCCCGCTGCCCCGCAAGTACGTACCCTTCCGTTGATCTGCGTAGGTACATTCGTTGCACTACTGTAAGCCACTACATTGTAATACTGTGCTTCTGTTCTGTATCCACTTATAATTGTATATTTTGTTGTACAATACAATACACAAACAAACAATATCTATTTGCAGAATATACTTTTAGATAGAAGTGTTATACTTTTCTACCATTCGATTAACCTATAAATCAGGCGTGCTTCAAAACAGAATAATAATGGTAGTCATCTAAATAGAAATTTGGTACTACATAATAGATTGGTACCAAAAATTATTTTATACATAGTTATTCTTATTTAAGATTAATCCATTCCATCTAATAATTGTTCTCGTAATTAATTTTATTGAATACTTAATTCGAGATTCGAGTATGTCCTCTGGTTAAAAGTTAAATGTTCTTGAACCGAATAAGAACACATTTCGCTATCAAACCATAAAAAAGCATGCATATTACTTATAAAATTATTTGGTACAGAAATAAATATTTTTAATTTAATTTAAATTTTTCATTGCTGATTACAAATAATTCTGCGTTGCAAAAAATCCTGAATGCTGTTATACAAATAAAAATAGCGCGTTTATAAAGCAAGAAAGTTCGACTCTCTACAAAAACTTTTAGTAGGCCCATTTGAGCTGCCTGGGTCTCTAAATGCCGAAAATTACCTACAGTTTTTGCAAAATGATTTACCATTATTAATGGAGGATGTTAATCTGGAATTGTGGCAGCAGATGTGGCTTCAAAATGATGGGTGTCCAGCCCATTATTCTAGAAAAGTAAGAGAATATCTGAATAGCAATTTTCCAAACCGCTGGATAGGGTGCTTGGGACCAATTTTGTGGCTACCACGGTCACCAGACCTCAATCCAGACTTTTTTTATTGGGGCTGCCTGAAGGAAATCGTGTACAGACAACCACTGAAATCAACTGAGGCGACGAGTTGAGGAAGCCGCTCGCTATATTAGTAACGACGAGGGATTCGCTCGTCGCTTAAAGCAATCTTTTATTAAGAGGTGCAGAGCTTGTATCTTGGCACGTGGCGGTCATTTTCACCATTTAATTTAAGCGTGTATTAATAAAAGATGGTCTAAGTTTTAACTTGTTTCATTTCCTATCTTTTAAATAGCCAACATGACATGAAAAGTAGTAAATTATCAATTAAAAAAAGGTTTCTAATCGAAATTTAAACCTAACTACTTATTACAAAATGGGTTCGTTTTGAAACCAAATCGCTACATCTTTTTCTGTTTTAGGAAAAATGATAAGTATTATACTATTTCGGAATCTGCACAAAATGTACAACTTTTTAAAGCAATGGTCCGGACTAGCGTAGTGCATTTATTTTACAGCTTATGCTACCAAATCTGGGACATTGCAGTTTTAATGGGTAAAAATTAAAATATTTTTATTTTGTTACGGGGAACTGGTAGCTTCTTAAAAAAATATTGCAATGCATTTGATAGTCTAATTCTTCAGTAACGCAAAAACAAGTATTTCAAAATACCTTCTTTTGCAGCTGTAGCATCCCTGAAACTGACTAAAAGTAGTGATTTACGAATATTTCAAAAAACCCACCATATCTCGAAAACGGTTGAAGTTTTACTAGACATAATTTCTAAATTCGGATAGGTCATGACTTGTTCTATCCCCAGTTTCAGTTTGTACCTATATTTACTGGACGCCCTGTATAAGGCTTATACCGTTGTCAACGACCAACTTTGTAACCACTTTTTACTTCAATTAAGGATTTTTTTATCAAAAATAAATTGATTTATAATAACATACAGGATATGAGGAGTGATTTCAAAAGATCAAATATATATTAATTTATAATTATTATTTTGATTTCCTCGAATTCTATTTTAATACACATAACTAAAGAAAAAAATATCCTAATTTACCCTTTTTTCTAGTTGTAACCATACAACTGCTGCAATTTTATTCGAAATATTATGATAATTTACGAGTATGAACTTCTCAACAAATTAATATAAAATTATTTTGTTTTCTTACTTTTTGGAAATTCATCTTATTTTATTTATAATGAATTAAAAACCACAATTTTCGTACGATTTGTACGCAGCGATAGACGTAACAGTCACGTTGCAGTACGTCCTGACAAGAACTTTAATTCCAAGCTATTTCGTTTGATGTTTGAAACATCGTGAATCGTTTTGCTAATTTTAGGGACGGAGGAGCCTTAAACGTTTTCCCTGCACAGTCCACACTCAGCTAACCTACTAGACAGAACATAGAGTAATGCGTCCATTACATTGACAAATCCATGCTATCGGCCTCTCGTGTGTTCCTACATCGGTCGAATTAGCGATAATGAGCAAAGATTGGTAGTGACGGATGGTAGCTCGTTTGTGCGTGGCTCTGCGATTTTGGTGGCTATTTTAATTGGTTAGGTCACTGTTTCTCATGAAGTTAAGAAATAACGTGGCCAGTGGCATGGCCCGGCAATAGTGCCAACCCATCTCTTCCCGAGGGTGTCGTAAAAGTCGACGAAAGGGACAAACCACAGGACGAGCAGCAGCATTATTTCAGCGTGCCGTGCCACCACGCTGCGATCGTCAGCCCGTCTACGTCTGCCAAGCGTGGCGATTACGGCAAAACCTATTCCGCCGCCTATCCCTTGGATGGCACGGTTAACTGCTTCTCTCCGATCCTCCCCCGTCCAAGCAACGACCTAAGCCAAGGTCCGTGCCCACCTGGGCTTCCTTAAGGCAGTTGCATCTTTTTGCTTTGCATTTAGGTTGTGTCCTCCGCACTCGCCTCCCCTGTCCGGTGAAGTAGTAAAGGCCCCCACGGCCAACAACAAGGTTGACGTTTCGAAAAAAAATATGCCACACGATAAGAAGAAGAAGACGGCCATACCCCCCAACGCGGGGACGGCCTATGTCCAGTAGTGGACGTCTTTTGGAATTTAATATGAGGCTAAATCTTTGGTCCGATTGGGGCTAACTTTGGCACTTAAGAGTTTTAAATTATTTCTTGGACGGATTATCAAAAGTTTCTTCGTACCGTCAAACCGAACATTAGCTGTCATACAACAAAACTGGTTTTTATTCTTCCCAAAAACGGCTCTAACGATTTTCATGAAACTTTGCACGTCGTAGCTGCTTAAGTTTGTCTATTACATAGTAATACCCATTGGTCTGGGAAAGTTTGTATTATCCTACAAATTAAATTGAAATGCGATTTACTCACATATGGTTGGAGCTATTGAATTGTCATGTATTACGATCAATACAAATGTTGAACACATCAGCCAAATAAGGGGCTAAAGCTTCAATTACAGACTTTATCAAATTAACATGCATGCCCCAAAGATCTTCATTATTTTTTAGTTTCAACAACTTAAAAGGTATTCTGATTGTGTGTGGATTAATTTTTCGGAATGTAAAATCTTCTTCGCACTTTGGTACATTTTCAGAAAGTAACTGATTTGTGAGAATAGGCGACGAGTCAAGGCTCTCAGTTGTTTTGAGTGGTACATTTGTAAAGAAAGATTGAAATTCTTCTGTTACCACTAAGTTTTCAGAAATGAGACCACGATCAGTTTGCAGGACATATTGTTTCTTTCGCGACTCCGTTTTCCCCGTCTCCTTATTAATTACGTTCCAAACAGCTTTTATTTTATTTTCAGAATATTAAATTTTCGTAGATATGAAGTTGGTTTAGCTGCCAAACAAACTCTTTTAAATAATTTTGAACATACCCAACAAACTTATGATTAAAGTTGTATATCTTTTGTTCGTAAAGCGAAAACAATTTTTATCATATCTGTATAACTGCAGTCGCCCAGTCACTAAACTTGAATTTTTGATTTACGTTAATTGTTTTCAATTTGAATATATTTTCAAACTCTATACTGAGCAATTCAAAAAATAAGTTGAAGAATCAATTCGAGTCTTGTTGATCTAACATTGAGATTGGTAGCTTTTGGACAAGTACATCTTTGTGCATCTCTAATCTTTGAATAGTGACAGGTCTCGATTGGACTGTAATTATTTCTCTACTTCTTTCACATGGAAATAGTACAAGTGATCAGGTTTTATACAGTTTATGATACTTTTTGTGTGTGTTCGTAATTACAGAAAACTTTTATCTAAGCATGTAGCTGATGTTGCTGTCACTCTAGTAGGCTCGTGAAACAAAAAATCTAGATCAAACGACTTAAATAAGCTTATTAATCTTGTTGTTAAACTTGTCTTTTCCAGGAAATTTACATAGAAATCGCCGCAAACAATGATAGATTTGTTACCTTTGCTTAATATGCTTAATGCATCTTCTAAAACATTTACGAAAACTAAGAAATTGTCATCCTTTTGGGGTCTGTACACACATAATATGACATGTTTCTCCAATTCAACACAGGATAATTCAACGTTTCTCTCAACAGAAAGTTTGACCATGTCTTTTCGTTCTTTGGCTTCAAAGTTATTACGAAGAAAAATAAGTGAGCCTTCACATTGGGCAACCTTTCGATTGAAGGAACTGGCCTTTAATAATTATCGAAACTAAACATCATTTGATTTAAGCCAGTGTTCGGTGATACAAAATATAAATAAAATAAAAATAAACAAGCCTTTATTTATTCTTGTTTCATCATATCAGCTCATATACGTCCCCACCGAGGGGCTCGAGCTTACCCTGAATTAGGGGGATCAGGCCTTAGTCGACCACGCGCGCCCAGTGCGGGTTGGTCGACTTCACACACACCCATCGAGTTTCTTCGCAGGTGTGTGCAGGTTTCCTCACGATGTTTTCCTTCACCGTTAAAGCCATCGGTGAGTATAATATGTACGTAAGTTTCGAAAAACTCATTGGTACATTGGCCGTCCGGATTTGAACCCAGCACCTCTGGTTAGGGGGACCGAGTCGTTACCGGTTGAGCCACCGACGCTTTAATCTTGTTTTTTTGTTTTGTTCTTGTTTAATAATTACATAATATTTACACTACTTACTAATTAACTTAAGACTATATCAAGAACCCCTGGGTGGGTAAAGGCCTCCTCCAAAGATGCTCAAATTTCCCTGTTTTGAGCTGTTTGGCACCAATTTGGGCCTGATTTTTTTTAAAATTTTGTCCTCCCATCGTGTAGGCGGCCTTCCTCTTCCTATTTTTCCCTGTGGCCCTCTCCACAAGGTGGTTTTGAGAGTTCATCTCTGGTCCGTGAGCCTCGCTACGTGTCCTGCCCTGCCCATTTCTACTTCAGCTTCTTCGCATAGCTCAGGGCATTTGTGGCTTTCGTTTTTGCTCTTATACTGGTCTTGAGCATGCTTCTTTCCATTTCTCTCTGGCAGGTGGTGATTTTATGCTTGGCTTTTGCAGTGTACTTCCAAGTCTGGCATCCGTATGTCAAGCATGGTAGGAGGCTTGAGTTAATTACTTTGGTATTTAAACGTGTTGACATATTAGTTTTAAATATTTCCTTTAGACCCCAGTACTTGTTCCAAGTTTGCTGTACCCTTCTACCACTTTCTATATTATATGTCATTACTTGCTTTATCAAAACTGATGGTTTTTCCCATGTATTATAGTGGGTTGACATTC
This sequence comes from Coleophora flavipennella, assembly GCA_947284805.1. Classification (NCBI taxonomy): domain Eukaryota; kingdom Metazoa; phylum Arthropoda; class Insecta; order Lepidoptera; family Coleophoridae; genus Coleophora; species Coleophora flavipennella. The sequence continues at coordinate 3,165,236 of OX369257.1, forward strand.
ATTTTTATTTGTTTGTTAAAGCTGTTTGTCATAGTTACAAGAGGCGGAGAAATTGGAATACAACCTTTGATAAGTTATCTCCTTGGTTGCCATGTAAATTAAATTGTTCCATTTTTAAATTACACGACAGATATGAGTTAACATAGTAATTTATCTGGCCGCTAAACACGACATATATGGATTTTCATACAACTTTTGCCGGGCGGTGCTCGCATGTATTTGGTCAGTACAACAATTTCAAATTGTCTCAAAGAAGGTTGTCAAAATAATGTTCAAATTTACAAGCATGTTTGAGAAAATTAATTTTTAGTGTTTAGGGTATTCCAAAGCAAAGTAAATCGGCACTGAAGTCAAAAAATATATAATCTACTTTGTTTTACGCCATTTTCGATCACAGTGATACGCAATGCATTATTGTAAGGTTCAGTCAAATAATGTTTTACATCCTTATTTCACTCAAAAGTCCTGATTAGCTTTCTGAAAATCCTGGGTGGTAAAAACATTTTTTAAGCGTAGCCTAATTCTAAATATATGACTCGATTGAGCGTCAAAAATCATGCAAAATGGCATTTTAAAAAGCGACTTTCACTAAAATGGCTTTTACGACCTTTGTAGCGGAAAGAATCGATTTGATACCCATATCATGAGGGTGCATAAAAAAATAACTGGTCCACCCACAGATGAATTTTTTTTGCCATCTAAGTGAGTCTGTCATATTGGATTTACAATGACGAACCATGCATTGTGCTCCAAACTTAAGGCCTTAAGATGGATCAAATGACAATATTCAATTCAAATTATTAAAAGACTGTGTAAAGCTATCACTATGCAAAAAATATATTATATACTTATAGTTATAAAAAATCGATGCAATTAAAAACTATTTTATAATGATGATAAAGAAGTATAACTTCTCACGCGCGTACATAAGTACACGCACCCATTTTTTTATGTGTGTTACCTCAGAACTTTTGACTGGGTGAACCGATTTTTATGATTCTTTTTTTATTTGAAAGCTGATGAACACTTTGGCGCGTGAAAAAATATTGTTGTTTGTTGTTTGTAATTGATTTTGAAAAGTAAATATTAAAGTGTTAATTTCCGCTCATTATTTGGGAAAAGTATACTATACAAGCCTTTGCCACAACTAGGCATTGATACACGTTCGTCCATCAAGCCTCTTTTGCTGGCCACTTCGTAACTTTTTATCACTTTAGTTTTTTGACAATATATAAATGGACTTATTACTCAGGTAAAAAAGATCTTATGCAAAAAAATAAGCAACAAGTTAGTGTTTTTTTTTTATTTTCCTTATAAGTTGTCATATTTAACATTTTTAAATAGGTTAATTGATTTATTACCATCCTACAGTCTCAAGTTTATATCATAATTATAAGTTTAACCAAATATAAAAATAAATGATCACTTTACCAAAGGGGTTTGAAAATTTTTGTATGGAGACTGGCATACTGGAGTCCGCAATTTTTTTTTAAATGACGTCGCACATTGAGACATATATATTTGAATAGGGGACAAACAGACAAACAAAAAATGACCTGTAACATAGTGTCCTAAAATGTCACGTTACGGAGATAATTGAATATATATATTCCATAATAATTTTGATTATTTTAACTTCTATATTATCTCAGAAACATGACACTTTAGGCCAAAATGTTATATGACATTTTTTGTTCTTCTTTATGTCCTCTATCCTAAAACACAGGTTAGATTCGCCATTTTGTTTTTTTTTCAAAATGGCGAATCCTCAATATGCCAATAACTTTCAAACCCCTTATGAGGTGATCAGAGATTTGTTACCATAGATGGGTTATGCACTAATAAACAACATTTGAAATCGAACCCGTTTAGACACAATATTGTAGGTGGTTTGCTTCAATTGCACTAACTAAGAAAAGAGATGCCAATTGGCATCTTTTTATTTGCTTCACTTTTAGGACGCATGGAACCTATCTACTTCCCCTTATATATATCATATCACTGGAGGTGATGGTATTATTTGACTATTTTATCAGCACACAAAAATCTAGTAGAAACACTACTTGAACTTAAAAAAGTAATTCGTTGTTGGTCTGTTATTATTTCATTGACGATTGAGTTTTTTTTCTAAGTCTTTTTTTGTAAAACAATTGCGCGGCAACAGAAAAGCAACAAAAATTAAACAATTTTGCTCTCTAATGATCTACCAACAGACATACCATTTTTAATTATGAATTTTGTTTTTCTGAAATAATTGATTTTAATTTATTAAATACTTTAATCTAATTAATAAATACATACATCCTCAAAAAAACCTACACAAAATACTTAACAATAATTATATCTCATAATGTCATAATACAAGAAACTACTGAAGTTTGGAAAAGTCCGTACTTACCTGTAAACTGGGTGACAACTTATTACTAAAACATTTTTTTCACTGGTTGTAAACACCCTCATATTTCTATTTTTAAACGACTTCAAAAGAGGAGGAGGATTCTCAATTCGACCATATATAAATATATTTTTTTTTTGATGATTCTTTTTTTGTTGGAAAGGAGATATCCCAAGGGTGGTAATGATAAGGAAACCAAGATCTGATGATGACATGCCAGAGAAATCGAGGGGAACCTTAGTTTCCTGTTTAAAGTCGTTTTTTTTGTTTAAAATTATTGGGGTTGTAAATCCATGTGTTAATTACCTTGTATAATCAACAAGTCAATCAGGGTTTTATTACAAAAGTTATTTTGTAATAAATCCCTGATTGACTTGTTGATTTAATAAGGTAAGAGATCAATAAATATAAGATTGTTATTCATACTTAGGTCATAATTTTATAACTGTAAAAAGCCGGAAAAGTGTGAGTCGGACTCGCCCACCCAGGGTTCCGTACAAATTTGTAGGTGGGTACATATTATAAATCATAACAGTGCAAACTGTTTAGTACTACATACGCCAAAACTATTAGGTACCTACCTATACACATAAAAAACCGGCCAAGTGCGAGTCGGACTCGCGCAAAGAAAGTAGGGTTCCGTAGTCTTTTTAAAAAATAAATGTTTATTTAAAAAAGCAAATTATATTTGCAGTTGGTAATAAATATATTGTAAGAAAAATCTATGAACTTTTTACAAATCGAACTGCACATCTTAAGTTGGTCGACTATTTCTCCTAAACCAAAGAATATGTATATATTAGTACTAACGTACAGTATAGACACTCCCTGCCGCTCTCTAGATTCGACCTCACCCCCCGTCGCACAGATTGGCATTTTTATGATTTAATTACAAATGTACTTTTCAGATTTTTTCCTATACTTGCAGTATAAGACGGTATTACTTGCCAAATTTCATTGTTCTATGTCAACGGGAAATACCCTATGAATTTTGATTCCCTTAAGAGTGTCGAAATATACGTTTTTTGCGGCTTTAACGGCTGTATCTTTTTTTAACGTTAACTTAGAAGTTTGATTTTTTCACAGCTTTAAGGGACTGTAGATCGGAGTATAATGGAGATTTTAATTTCAACTCGATACCTCCACGCGTTCCCGAGATAAAGGGTCTTGACAGACAGACGGACGGACAACAAAGTGATCCTATATGGGTTCCGTTTTTTTCCTTTTAAGGCACGGAACCCTGAAGTGTTATAAAAATCATAGTTTTTTTGTTACAACAATAGCTACAAGTATTTCGTAATAGCGAACTTTATAGCGGAAAGCTTCGAAATGACTGAAAATAATACAAAATAATCTCTAGTGACAGCTAGACAGTTGAAATTTTCACAGATGATGTATTTCTGTTGCCGCTATAATAAAAATTACAAAAAATTTGAAAAAAAGTTATAAAATAAGGGGGGTCTCCATACAAAAAACGTATTTCTTTTAAACATGAAAAAACTAGCGCCTTCTAGTATGATGGTACGAAACCCTTTTTCATAATTCATAATATTTTATTTGCCTTAAACATGTATAAAAAGATCTTAAAATATTGTACATAGACCTCATGTTTAGAGAGTATTTAAAATAGCATACAAAATATTTTAATCTAAGTCCGAAGTAATTCACAAACATACAAAATAAGTCAAATCCTAATCTAAAGTAATCTAAAAATTTAAAAAGTCTTTAATATTATAGCAGTTTGAGTCATTCAGCCACTTATGTAATTTGATTTTAAATTGTCTACCGTTAATTTCATATAGTATCCTTAATTTTATATGGTAAGTATTTTGTTATATATGCGAATGCAGATCATCAGGCAACTTTAATCATATACAAATTACCTGCAAATTTCTTGAAGAACTAGCTTTTCTGGGTCCCTGCAAGATCTGATATTTCCATCACATGCTCTTTTGAATAGTTCACCATTTGTCCGTACAAATTTCATATTTGTAGAGCGAGGGTGGCGGCAAAACACCAAGTCTGAAGAGTGATCTGCAAGATACGTAGGGTGGGATTCCATACATAGCGCAAATACATTTTTTTTGAGGAAAAAAAGGCTCGATTCATGTCAGTACTATTTCCCGAGGCTATAAGACCATAAAGTAAAACTGACTCTACGTATGCACACGGTATGTAGAGCAGTTTTCATGTTAGTGCAATTTTTGACCTGTTTGAGAGCATACGCAAATCTATTTATTTTACAGCATACGTTTTCAATTTGTGTTTTCCAGTTTATATTCTGATCTATAGTTATTCCTAGAAATGTATGTTTATTAACCTCGTTGATTGTATAATTTTCATACTGAATGTCTAAGCTGTAATTATATTTATCAAAGAGACTTTGAACTAGCGTCATCTAGTATGATGGTACGGAACCCTTTGTATGCGATTCTGACTCGCACATTGTCGGTGTTTTACCCAAATATGAGAATTTGACCTTGTTCACTGAAAAGCTTATTAAATTCAGAGCCATAACCACGCAAGTTTACTGAATGCATGGGTCTTCTTTTGAGCAGCCAAGTAAAATTTTCGGTAATATTGTATGTCACATTTTAAACATAAATAACAGTTTTTCTCCCTTTCATGTTTTCTCTGATGTCTAACAAAAGCTCTACTGTCACTGAATAACATATTACATTCTGAACACGAATATGGTTTCTCTCCTGTGTGAATCCTCATGTGTGTTACTAAATTATCTTTTACACTAAACACTTTATCACAATCTGAACATAAATATGCTTTCTCTCCAGTGTGAAACCTCATGTGGTTTACCAAATGACCTTTTGCCCTGAACACTTTGTCACATTCTGAACATGAATATGATTTCTTTCCTGTGTGAATCCTCATGTGTTTTACCAAATTTCCTTTTTGACTGAATACTTTGTCACATTCTGAACAAGAATATGGTTTCTCTCCTGTGTGAATCCTCATGTGTTTTACTAAATTACTTTTACAACTGGACCCTTTGCCACACTCTGAACACAAATATGGTTTCTCTCCTGTGTGACTCCTCATGTGATTTACGAAATTACTTTTAACACAGAATGATTTGTTACATTCTGAACATGAATATGGTTTTTCTCCTGTGTGGATCCTCATGTGTGTTACCAAAGTACTTTTTACACTAAATGCTTTGCCACATGCTGAACAAGAATATGGTTTCTCTCCTGTGTGAATCCTCATGTGTTTTGCCAAATCACCTTTACAACTGAACACTTTGTCACATTCTGAACATGAATATGGTTTCTCTCCTGTATGACTCCTCATGTGATTTACCAGTTTACTTTTAACATAGAATGCTTTGTTACATTCTGAACATGAATATGGTTTCTCTCCTGTGTGACTCCTCATGTGATTTACCAAATTACTTTTAACACAGAACACTTTGTCACATTCTGAACATGAATATGGTTTTTCTCCTGTGTGAATCCTCATAATATGTCTTGCTACATAACTTTTTTGACTGAACACTTTGTCACATTTTGAACAAGGATATGGTTTCTCTCCTGTGTGAATCCTCATGTGTTTTGCCAAATCACCTTTACAAATGAACACTTTGCCACATTCTGAACATGAATATGGTTTATCTCCTGTGTGAATCCTCATAATATGTCTTGCTACATCACTTTTTTGACTGAACACTTTGTCACATTTTGAACAAGGATATGGTTTCTCTCCTGTGTGAATCCTCATGTGTTTTGCCAAATCACCTTTACAACTGAACACTTTGTCACATTCTAAACATGAATATGGTTTCTCTCCTGTGTGAATCCTCATGTGTGTTACTAAATTATCTTTTACACTAAACACTTTATCACAATCTGAACATAAATATGCTTTCTCTCCAGTGTGAAACCTCATGTGGTTTACCAAATGACCTTTTGCCCTGAACACTTTGTCACATTCTGAACATGAATATGATTTCTTTCCTGTGTGAATCCTCATGTGTTTTACCAAATTTCCTTTTTGACTGAATACTTTGTCACATTCTGAACAAGAATATGGTTTCTCTCCTGTGTGAATCCTCATGTGTTTTACTAAATTACTTTTACAACTGGACCCTTTGCCACACTCTGAACACAAATATGGTTTCTCTCCTGTGTGACTCCTCATGTGATTTACGAAATTACTTTTAACACAGAATGATTTGTTACATTCTGAACATGAATATGGTTTTTCTCCTGTGTGGATCCTCATGTGTGTTACCAAAGTACTTTTTACACTAAATGCTTTGCCACATGCTGAACAAGAATATGGTTTCTCTCCTGTGTGAATCCTCATGTGTTTTGCCAAATCACCTTTACAACTGAACACTTTGTCACATTCTGAACATGAATATGGTTTCTCTCCTGTATGACTCCTCATGTGATTTACCAGTTTACTTTTAACATAGAATGCTTTGTTACATTCTGAACATGAATATGGTTTCTCTCCTGTGTGACTCCTCATGTGATTTACCAAATTACTTTTAACACAGAACACTTTGTCACATTCTGAACATGAATATGGTTTTTCTCCTGTGTGAATCCTCATAATATGTCTTGCTACATAACTTTTTTGACTGAACACTTTGTCACATTTTGAACAAGGATATGGTTTCTCTCCTGTGTGAATCCTCATGTGTTTTGCCAAATCACCTTTACAAATGAACACTTTGCCACATTCTGAACATGAATATGGTTTATCTCCTGTGTGAATCCTCATAATATGTCTTGCTACATCACTTTTTTGACTGAACACTTTGTCACATTCTGAACATGAATATGGTTTTTCTCCTGTGTGAATCCTCATAATATGTCTTGCTACATCACTTTTTTGACTGAACACTTTGTCACATTCTGAACATGAATATGGTTTTTCTCCTGTGTGAATCCTCATAATATGTCTTGCTACATCACTTTTTCGACTGAACACTTTGTCACATTTTGAACAAGGATATGGTTTCTCTCCTGTGTGAATCCTCATGTGTTTTGCCAAATCACCTTTACAACTGAACACTTTGTCACATTCTGAACATGAATATGGTTTTTCTCCTGTGTGAATCCTCATGTGTGTTACCAAAGTACTTTTTACACTAAATGCTTTGTCACATGCTGAACAAGAATATGGTTTCTCTCCTGTGTGAATCCTCATGTGTTTTGCCAAATCACCTTTACAACTGAACACTTTGCCACATTCTGAACATGAATATGGTTTATCTCCTGTGTGAATCCTCATAATATGTCTTGCTACATCACTTTTTTGACTGAACACTTTGTCACATTCTGAACATGAATATGGTTTTTCTCCTGTGTGAATCCTCATGTGTGTTACCAAAGTACTTTTATTACTAAATACTATGTTGCATTCTTAACATGATTAAGCCGTCATAGTTGAAAGTTATAATTTTAGACCATAGAACTTTCTTTGTATGTTCTGACTAAATAATGACTGTGCTCACATTAATTATTGTATCCTTTCTGATAAATGGTTTGTTTAATGATTTAAATTTCAAACATCTTTCTCAACATTCTTTAGTGGCTGTAGTATAATTTTTAATAAAGTGGCTAGCTGTCCCCATTCAATAGAAATAAATGTATCTCTTGAAGTTTAGTAGGTACGGAAGGTACCTACTCAGTTACTGCTTTTGAGAAATCTAATCTATTGGGTGAGTAGGTAAGTTACACTTAAATATTTTGTTTTTCCGTTAGTAATTCTTACTCTGGTCGATGAGTTTGTTTAATTCCTATAGATTCACGTTCGAGGTATTAGAGGTTCATCCAAGTTCCAACATATTCTTCTTTTGAAGACTTGATATGGCTGGAGGACAAAGCCAAAGAAATATAAGTCACTTTAGTGACTACGTTAACACAAGGCACGATGGATGTATAGGTTAGTATCTCCAAAGTAGTCTGTGGACTAAGGCCCGATCGCCCTAATTCAGGGTAGGCTTGAGCGCCTAGGAGGGACGTATATTTTGACGACCAAAATACGTTAGCACTAATAATATAAATTATAATACTACTCATCTTTGACTAATATTGTATAAAAACTATTCTATTTCGTCGCTGGCCACAGATAACTATTACCCATTACAGCAGTCCAGTGTGACCAGATTAAATTTTACAAAAATACCGAGGCACCTCAAAAAAATACTGAAATATACCGACTTACATAGGACAGATATACCAATAAAAATACTGATTTTTTTAACACGTTTTATTTATTCATCCTGACAATAAATGTTAGAGTTATATTTTAACATTCTTTTCGAAGGATTAAAATTTACACAACCTCCTTCATCCTTAACACCTTGCTTTGTTTTTAAAATTGCTGACACATTTTTGTTTATAAATCTGTTTCTTTGGTCCGTTTTTATTAAATTTATCTGTGAAAATATGCGCTCGCATGCAGCATTCGACACCGGTATACATAGCAGAGATTTACTAAAACTAGTTATATTTTTGTATTTTAACATGCCATCACTGTTAGAAATTTTCCCAACTTCCACCCAAAATTGTTCACATGAGATGGGTGAGCCAGTGCTCGAAGTCCCCAATGTTCGCGTTCCGGGGAATTCCGCAAACATTGTCGCAAAGACGATCACTCACGACGGTGTTGCCATAACGTCAACCAAAATATACCCAAAAATACTGACTTCCAACAATATACCTGAAAATATACTGATGTTCGGAAAAATCGATGAAATATACTGAAAAAGTATTAAAATACTGAATCTGGTCACGCTGCAGCAGTCTCAAATATACTTTTTTTAAATTTCTTTTGTGGCTCTGGATACTAAACATGTCAATTTCATCACCAATTTCGTTGAATTTTTTTGTGAATCGGTGACTTCCCACTCTCTATTTTTTTCCCTGAATGTTGGCTGTTGTGACAAATTTGGACAATCAAGAAACAAACAAAAGTAAACCCTAATGACTTTTGTTGTGACTATTTCGACGTTGGTTGCTATGGGTTAGTACTAATATTACTTTGCTTTTTTTTTAGTTTTTTAACGTCTCACGGGTACAAAAGCCCTTCCGAGACAATCCCCATTTAATTAATCTATATTCGTTTTTTGATTTGTAATGCTAGTGCCGGAGCATTACAAATCTTCTTTGAAGTTCTTGACAGCCTTTGCAGCAGCTACATTCTGAGGTGGAACACCCAGTTGCTGTTGGGCGTCTATAAAACTGCACCCTGAGCAAATTGGGTACTCATGTCCTCCTTCGTTTTATTTTCTTGTTCTCCACATTTCTCACGTGCATTAGACGATTTTCTCCAAAATGCACCACTTCTTGAACAAAATCCCAGCAGAAAACAATGAAAAAAACAATTAAATAAAACCACGAATGCGTCCACCACAAATCCCGCCAAAAACTCCCCCAATTACCAACAAAGCTTGACAGTGTGACCATCCCAAAAATGATGAATTTGCCCAACACTTGCAAAAAATCCGTCAAAACCTTCCAAACTTTGACTTCAGAAAATGCCAAAAATATATCATCATTTCATTGCCTCCATGGGGACGGGAATGAATAAAGTAATATCAAATATAAAATAATAAACATGTTCAAAAAACCAATTTCATTCATCTATTTCAGGTGCAACAATTTTTTAAAGATATCTCAGTTCGAAGAGAAAGACAGTGACAACAGGAGAACTAAATTTTAGTGCTAATAAGCTATTGAAACACAATTTACCGTTTCGATAAATGGATAGTGTTGCAATCTAAGAATTTCTACCAGAAATGTGGGTAATTTGGTACGTGTTAAATATCGGTAGTTTTGATAAGACTAAGCAACACCGAGATAGAAATAGGGGGTTTTACTAAATAATACTAAATACTACATTATACCTATGGTATGGCATTGTACAGTTGACCGCATATCGGTGGTAACACTTTGTCGTTCGTTAGGAGCTCTGGTGTTTAGTTTTCATAGCGTATTGACAGGAGTTTCAGTTCAGCTCATGCTAGTTTTGTTACCACTGTCATGCAGTTGACTGTACCAGGTAAAATAATGAGGGATTTTCTGACAGCTACATTAAAAAAACATTAGTTCCAAATCAATTTAAAAAAAATAGCGCTGATGAGACATGGGCCCCCCTTAAATATTTGTTTTATTTAAATTTAATTTACTTTGCCGTTATCAATTTAGAGCAATAAGGAGCAAAAAAATCACGTTTGTTCTCTATGAGACCCCTTATGCAGGGTGAAAATTTGCATTTTTGCAATATTTATGGAGGCGGTAGTTTACAATTATACAAATCACTTTAGCTTATGCAGAAAGTCTGATATTTGAAAGATAAAAAGTTATTACATGAAATTTTTTTGAAGTTCACGTGAGAATAAACCATTTTTGTGTAGGTTCCCAGTGGAACACACCATACGCGACTGTGACGTCAACTCACAAATGAACAGTTCATTCACCTCTCATTCAATTATTCATTCGTGCACAGCTGATTTCATATTTTCCTTCATACTTTAAGCGCTTAGGACCTTCAAAAACACATTTTTTACAATTTATTCTACTTTTTGTTCGCATGCCAATGCACTTGTAGGTATTTTTGGCGTAGTTAAAAGTCTGAAATCAGCCTATTTACACATAAACAAACAAAAATTTACAAAAACTTACAAGTTTACGTGCTACGCAGTAACTGTTCGAAATGACCACCGTTCTGCGCGAGGCACAGTCGAGCACGCCGACGCGAATTACGCTTTAATTTACGTAAAACAAAAGTATTCTGGTATTCTGGCGCTGCGAGCGAGCGAGCAAAGTATACACAAGTGTCTCTGAAAGAAAGTGATCTGACAAATGCGGTCCCTTTGTGCTTTGAATGAGACCAACTCTTTTTATTACGCCACACATCGGTCTTGCGGATAGTGTTGAGCGAATTCGATTTAATTTAGTGGTGTGAACTTGGCATTGTCGATTAATTAAAATAAAATCATTAAAAACAATAAAAAAAGTGACGATTTTATTATTGATTTGTATTTAGTATCAGCTATATATTAACCACCGTGAATATTGCAAGAATGCAAATTTACAACCTGTATATATGTATTTATTATTTTATTCTGTTTTTGAGTATTAGTTGATAAAGCGGCAACAGAAATACTTACATCATCTGTGAAAATTTCAACTGTCTAGCTATCACGGTTCATGAAATACAGCCTGGTGACAGACGGACAGCTAAGTCTCAGTAAGAGTATGCTTGTACTAATATATATTTTTACCTTTCAGGTACGGAACCCAAAAAACTATGCACGCACTACACACAGTAAAACCGCGGTGGGAAAAATGAGAGGCTATACTGGCAACACATAATGATGGATTGATTTAGGTTATGTCGCATTTAATAAGAAAAACTTCGCATTAAATCAATCAATTAATTTAAATTAAGTATATGAATAAAGTTCATTGAATTAATAAATTTGACAACCCAAAATCAACAGTCCGATTTTTCGGTAGAAATAACTAGTGGGCCATAGGCCAACTATATGAAGCAGAGATCCGGTTTTACACGATCGTTCATGAGGCTCCGCTTTTTAAGTGATTAAAGACACTCTGGCTGCCAAAAACGTGTATTGCGTGCATAGCCAAGATGTAAGAGAAAAACCGGCCATGTGCCAGTTGAACTCGCGCACCGTGGGTTCCGTACCACCTCTCGACACCAGTACAACAATTATACTTATTTATTTCAGTCAAGACATCAACGAGAGCGACATCCTTTTTTAAAATTCAGTTCGGGATCTAAGGATAAGCCAACGCGCGGGTACGATTCATTCACGAATCGATTGAGCACTACAAAGACTCAAAAGTATTTGCAAGAGATCTGTTTGTTGGACAGAGCCAACTGACGAAGCTGAAGACTGTGGATGGCAGGAGAATAACGTCTAAGCCTGGGTTGTTGGGAGAAGTTTAACGGATATGTACAGTATAGTCAGCAAGAACGTGACCAGTATAATTTCCATTTTAAGACTGTGACACGGAAAAAAAGTACTGGCTGAATAGCATGGTCCTCTGTCTACAATGCTTCGTAAAAAAAATTTAAAAAGTTAGACAGTTTCCCGCCAATAGCACATTTTCCAAAATGAGTGCCGTGTATGCTTCACGTTTCGAGGCAGTGTTCCTTTGTAAACCCCAAAAGGACCCAAAATGTCACGCGATTCAGCCGCCAAGTACATAAATAAATCAAAGGCGTTCGTAACTAAGTGGGTGAAGTGATACATGGAAACAAAAAACGTCGACGACTTATCAGAACGCAGAAAAGCAAGGATGGCCTCCTCCGTAGAGTATAAATAAACGGCTTTTGCAGATGTTTTCAAAAATCCACTATTACCATTGCCTTCAGGGCGGGAAAAATTAAAGAAAATAGGTTTAAATATGTCTCTAGATACAATAAGAAGGCGTTTGATTGAAAATGGGTCGAAATATCGGAGTAAGGTGAAAAAACCGCTCCTTACTGAAAAACATATGGAAAAAATGTTATCATGGGCGAGTGAAAACAAAAACCGGGATTGGAACAATGTATATTTTTCCAATGAAGGTTCTTTTTGGGCAGCTAATAACTCGGCTCGGGCTTGGTCTACGGTAGAAAATAGAGTGCTCGTGCAGACCGTGAAACACCCAGTAAAGGTGCATGTTTGGGGTTGCTTCTTAAAGCAGGGTTTTGGCTATTTGCACGTGTTCACTGGTATACTCGACGCCCAAAAAATGAACAAAATTTATGAAAAGGCATTATTGCAATTCGCTAAAAAGATGTTCCCAAGGTATAATGCTTCTTGGATCCTGCAAGAGGATAATTACCCTAAACACCGAAGTCGGCACTGTACTGCGTGGAAAGCTGAAAATGGCATCGATGTTTTGGATTGGCCCTCACAATCACCCGACGCCAATACAATTGAAAATGTTTGGGCTTGGATGAAGCTCAAATTGCGAGGAAAAAATACTGCCTGCATTGCTGACCTATCTCGAGAACTAAAGTCTCTGTGGAGGTCTTTAACTCGCAGTTACGCTAAAAATTTGGTGGAAAGTATTTCCCGAAGATGCTAAGCAATTATAGATAATTCGGGAGACTGGACACCTTATCAAAAATTAATCATCAATGTGTAATTTGAAAGCTGTTTGATTTTAGTTTTTTGCATAATAATTCTTTTTTTTTCTTTCAATTTTACCGGTCATGCTCTTATCGTACATAGTGTATATACGGTCATACGTCTACCTGTCAGCAGTCTGGCAACAGACCTAAGAGCCAGAATAACTCAACACTATACCGAAGATATCCTGAACGTCAGCTTGTATAAAATAAGAATGGCTCTCCAACAGCTCAACAACAATAAGACACCGGGTTATGATGGAATTAAACAGGTAAAACATCGGCACTGAAAACTCTTCAGAAGTTGTTAAATTCCGTCATACTCAAGGGAAAACGCCTTTGGCTTGGTACAGAAGTGTGATGGTGCTTTACTTCGAAAAGGGCGACAACACCCTGCTGAAGGACTACACACCCATTTCCTTTCTGAGCCATATCTATAAGCTTTTTCCGAGACTCATTACGAATCGTTTCGCACACAGATTTGAAGACTTGCAGCCTCCCGAACAAGCCGATTTCCGAAAAGACAAGTAAAAATTGGAATGAAAACTTTTTGTAATGCTGTAAAAATGGCGCGAATGTTGTTTTTTATTATTTTCGGTACTGTGTTTATAAAGTATGCCAATATAAATTCGTTTGGAAGTTTATAATTCGAACTTTACGATATGAGAGTAGATAAAAGCTTTTACTTCCTACCTAGTATCGATTTCAGTTAATTAGATCCAGCTTCTCCTAGCATCGAAGTTCCGAACTGATGTTCTCGATTCTATTCCATTTATTCTCTGTTACTGTCAAAACGCGGTGCTACAGCACTCTGAGATTTGACTAGATGAAGCTTTGGATCTTAGAATAAGTCTTAGTAGATCTAAGATATACAACTAGATTTAGGACTTTGTTTTCTTACTTGTAAACTCGTGATTTAAAAAAATATTTATTTATGAAGAAAAAAATGTTTTTTTCAACAGATTTCAAAAAAAGGATGTTCTCAGTTTGACCTGTATGTATGTATGTTTTTCCGCGGTTATCTCGCGTTTGGCTGAACCGATTTTGATGCGGGTTTCAGAAAAGTATTAGTTATTATTTATTAAGTCACTTACGGGATCAAGACACCTAACGACACCTCGCACCCCAAAATCCATCAAGCCGTTTAATTTACAGAATGTGCCAATGAAATTTTATTTATTCATAATCGCCTCCGTGACGTTATGGTAACATCCATTAGCTTCACATTAGGAGGTCACGGTTTCGATTCCCGGCGGAGTCTAACTTTGTAAGCCTCGGTTCGGTTGGTGGAAGAGAATTTTCCAAGACCGCCTAACTAGCCTAACAGTATATTATTATCTAAGTCTTGCCGCCAAGCATCAATATTAACAACAATAAATTATTGAGTTTTGATGTTTTTGGCTTGTAGATAAGATAGCCAGTTCCCCATGATTGTGTGTGCCCACTTCTATATTCGGCATAATCGTCACTTACCGTCAAGGGCTTAGCAATTGTAGATAAAAAACAAATTAATATCAAAATGTTTAAAATAACAGTAATTTAAATATAAATAATTACATACACAAACAATACGAACTCCTCACACTGAACAACTTTAGGCTATTTTAGCGTATAAAAACTAATAAAAAAATACTGTTTAATAAACAGCATTTCTTCTAGAATACCAAAAAAACACTTGTCCGTTTGAAATATTGAACAAGTTTCAATTTCATGTTTATTAAACAGCAAATAAGTTCGGTAAAGACTATGGCACTTATGACGTCACCATGTCAGTAACGCGAATAAAATTTGCAGAACAAACTTCAGTTTTTGACAGTTGATAAAAAGTTACTCAATTGACTAGTAGTGAAATACCGTAATCGCATTAAAATTTAATTCTTCATAGAAACCGATCAGCTGATTGACTGTGAATTGTTGTATGGAGCGCCGATTTTTTTTTGAGAATAGATTATGGGTTCCTTAAGTTAATCAGTGTTATGAGTAGAAGCCCCAGTTAACGGGTTCTACACGAATTGTATCACACCATGTAGAATGAAGCGAATGAAACATCGGACTTTGACAACAACATCGATATTCTGGATATTTACTCAATGTTTATTGGATCTGTAAACTATGGTGTTACGGGCAATGTTTGAACTTGCAAATCTGATTTTAGAATTTATGTCTTCGGTTTTCTAGTTATTGTAGTTGCAGATACCTGAGCGATAATAAATTAACGGAGTTCTAACGCTCAACCTTAACACGATATCAGTCCCCATACAAGTGTTCTGAAACACGCCATATGTCCCTACACATAGGGACATATGGCGTTATTGGAACGCCAGTAGAGTAAAACAGGGCTCGTGTGCCTCATAGGGTACACGAACTAGGCGGAATCGCTCCCCGTGTACCACATATGGTACACATATGGTTCTAAGATATCACTGACCTAGTATTATTGTAATTATTACCTTAATATTTGCATGCTGTTTTTAATAGCTAAACATGAGTGCTATATAACTTTAAAGATATCTGTATACCGTGTTTAAGGCAAATAAATGATTTTCTATTTCTATTTCTATTTCACTGGATTGTTAACGTGTTAATATTTTTTAAAAGCGTGAGTCCGGTCATGTAGGTATGGAGTACTGATCTACCTTAAATGGGACGAGTCGGCCCGCTACCAGCTATATATGTCTTATATGGGACGAATCGACCCGCTACCACCTATAAAGATGTTTTGGGTACTATCGACTGACACACCAGGAGACTCATTGGCGACGAGGAACAAGCTCCAAAGCCCCGAAAATAAAAGGTACATCGGTATTATTTAACGAGATATTTAAAAGAGTTAAGACAAGGAGCTTATCGGACAGAGACGGGACGAGCATTGCAAAACTGGGAAGCTTGAATAGTGATTGAATGAGCGAGGAAGTTAGTAGAATGAGAAGGTATGACAGGCAGAGATTATCGGAGAGCGTATAGTACGGTCTGTGGTACGGTTATGAGTGGAAGATAGGAATTCAAAAACGACATTTTGTTTTAAAAATGTTAGAAATACCTAGGCGTAATGTCATAGTTAGGCAGCGTCATTTCTGTACTCATTTTGTGATTTTGGTGAGTTAAAAATCAAAGACTAGATGGGAAACAAAACCAGTAAGGTTTTCCGAAGTTCAAGTAGGAGGGCAATTTAGT
Organism: Coleophora flavipennella; assembly: GCA_947284805.1. Taxonomy (NCBI): domain Eukaryota; kingdom Metazoa; phylum Arthropoda; class Insecta; order Lepidoptera; family Coleophoridae; genus Coleophora; species Coleophora flavipennella. The sequence continues at coordinate 3,181,926 of OX369257.1, forward strand.
GATCAAGATTTCATAATTTATTTCTGATGCTGTCGTCATCCCTATTGTTGTTCGTAGTTCTGTACCTATTCGGAAACATGGTCATACAGTGTAAACTCTGTAAAACGTCACTCGATATAACAATTCACTCTTTGAAACATAAAAATTTTCTGGATCCAGTTTGTTTACTTTGACGCTAATTTCTCTCTGTATACCGAAAACTCTTAATAATGTCCCAAAATGTCTGGTCCTTCGAGTGTCGCTATATAGAGTTTACACTGTATTTAGGTATACTCAAAATAAATCTTATGACAATGTTTTGGAGACGTTCAAGTTTGCTTAAGAGAACACTCGTGAGGTTTGGACAGCAAACGTCAGCATAATCTGTAAAATTAATAACTTTAACGGTCCAAAATCTCGTTGATGAAACAGCCTGATTTTTCAGTTGCAATGATTTGCGGGCCTCCAGTTCTATGCAGCAGAGATCCGGTTTAAAGCGTCTGCTTTTCACCGACTCATTTAAAGTGATAGCTGCCAAAAATATGTATTGCGATCTGCTAGAGAACTAACTTTAACTAACAGAACAAGACCTCTCAGTACATGCTTTGCTCTAAGTAAATAGAGGTATACTTATTATGGACTTTAGAAAATTTTATATTTCCTGTAGGAATGGAAAGACTTTCTCATAAGATTTTTTCTCATAGGTTTTTCTGTAATTAATGCATTCAATCTCATGTTGTTATTTTACAACATTTTAGGCCCAGTAGTTTCGTAGATAAAGGCGGGGGGAAAGAATGGTCAATTATCACCTTATTTCTTTTATTGTTCTTCTGTTTTTAGTTTCATAGTTCAAGTTATGTATAACATCAAAAAAAATATATCTTAAAATTATAAAAAAATACATATTTGAGATTCTCACATCGAGGCGTTTTATTTGAAATGTCACACAATAAAGTTAGCATTTTTTTTAAAATATTCTAATTTGCCCCCCCCCCCAAGGGTAGCCCTCGTGTTTAAAATTCATTTGTTTCTACACGTCCGTTTTTCGGTCATCGATTTAATTACGTGTACCCAATCCAGTAGTTTCGAAGCGAATGGCTGTGACAGAGGGACGGATGGATACACTGACATAAGAGTGATCCTATAACGAGTGATTCTATAGTGAAACTCCTCCTTTTTTGAAGTCGATTAAAAAGTAGGTAACTCAAATGACTAGTAGGTAGTAAATTACAGTATTAAGGAGAAGATAACAAGATGATGGCTGAGGAGAAGAGGTCCTAAGAAATTGGATAGTTGTATTGGTAGGTACCAACTCCACCGACGATAGCATCGTTTTAATGCAATCGAAGAAGACATGCAAACATACCTAATAAGCACCTATACATACCTACATAACTACCTTTTTTTTATTCACAATATTGGTAAGCCCTTGGCATCATTTCACCTGATGGTAAGTGATGATGATGCTGAAGATTCCCCAACGCAATGGAGAACTGGAATATTGTTAACACTGATGTTTGGCGGCAATACTAAGATAAGATGTCCTAAATAATATTGCAAATTTTTATTATCATTAGCGCAAGAATTACAAACACAGATTACAAATTAATTTAAAATTCTTCTCAGAATTTATGTTATTAGGTCAAATATGGGGCCGTATTTTATTATTTGTATATCTAATAAGTAGGTAGGTAGGTACATACCTACCTTTGATCTAGTCTTCTCCGAAAAGCCTAAAAGCTAAATTAACGACATCAATGATAATGGATAAAAAAAACGAGACCTACAGTACTCGCATCGCATATGATGTGTAACATGTGACAAAATACTTATGAAATTAATTAATTATCGGGTCGTACATTCACGGGCCGACCCTTCGAATAGTAGTATGTCATCTTTGCCTTTGCCATCTGTAGCAAATAGAAAGACACTACTACACTGATTACGTAATTTATTCACTGCACACGTATACACAGAAACACTGTAACACGGATTCCAGTAGACATCTGTTCGGCGTGGAGGCTGACGTACGATTGCCGCTCTGTAGGCGAGACAGCGTATTTATAGGTTACGGCAGTAGGGGGAAAAGTGGTATGTCAGCGCCAGCTGAAGATCTAATAATATAAACGTAACTATATAATAATATGGAAATCAACTGGTAATTACAAGATTTAATTCTAATATATTTCTGTATATACTACATCCCTTCCTTAGTTTTCAATTTAGTTTAGTATATTAACATTAGAAATAATGAATACTTATAAAATTAAGCCTAACCTTTTAGTACTTGTACACTTCAATACCTAATACTTGTAGACTGTTCCAATTATCTTACTCAATACTTCTAATCATGCAAAATTATAAGCCTTATTGAAACTTACGTTTAACCTAAAATAAATGTAATGTTTTGATCAAAAGAAATGCGTTTTATCTTTTGAATCTTCTACTTATAAGTAAATATGGATTAAGAATTAACCTATGTGTTTTAATTATACATCTTCTGCAGAACTTCGTCCGTGAAAATCACCATCACTTTCAGATTTTTCATTGACCAAAGAATCTTCATTGACCAAAGAATTTTCCTTACTAGCTACCCTCCATTCTCCCCCAATTTTTTTCAAATGAACAATATTTCTACGTAATTCCTGTCCGGATTCGTCATGAGCTGCCTGTAGTACTCGATGACGCAAATTTTCCGGTATTACGATTTTGTTACCTCTTAACAAAATGTTGTCATAGAAACATAGTTCAGTCTCAAACAACTTGTAGGTCTTGACAGAAGGATCCCAAGTCTGCTGGTAAAGACCGTTTCTTACCTTTAATATTTCAGCATCATTGGCAGAGCTATTTTCAATATCATATAAAGATACTGCTGTTGGTGTCGCGTATTGTGCTATCTGGTTCACGTAGTTTGTATATCCAAAATCATCAGCATTAGTATCAACACAAAGTCGGGATAGTGGGTCAGCAATATTTGACTTTCCGGGCCTGTATATAGCTTTATAACGAAATTATTGCAATCTTAGCACCCACCTTTCAATCCTAGCACATGGTTTAGAGTTTGGACCAAAGATCACTTCTAATGGTTTATGGTCACTAACTAATTCAAATTCCTTACCATAGAGGTAAATTTGAAAATGTTCAACTGCCCAGACAATGGCTAAAGCCTCCTTCTCAGTTTGACAATATCTTTTTTCACAGTCAGATAAACTTTTGTTCCCATAGGCAACTATTCGGGGACCATTTAAATCTACTTGAATCATGACGGCCCCTAATCCAACCGGACTGGCATCTGCGATCACTTGTGTTTTATCTGCTGGATCATAATAGCCCAGAGTCTCAATGTTGCTTAAACACTTTTTAAGCTTTTGGAAGGCACAATCTTGTTCTTTACACCAAAATTTGGAAATTGATGCTGCTTTACTTACTTTCATATGCAGTAACTGCCTCAATGGTTCCGTAAGAGTAGCTAGATTGGGGATCCATTTTCCGACATAGTTAACAAGTCCCAAAAAACTTTGCAACTCCTCTACAGAGGTTGGAGCTCGGAAATTCATGATGGATTTTAAATACTTATCTAAAGGTCGAGCACCTTCTGCAGACAGTTCGTGGCCAAGGAATTGAATTTTTCGTGTTTTGTAGACACACTTAGATTCATTCAAAAGGATGTTATTTTCCTTTAAGGCTTGTGACTTGTGTGTGCTGAAGTCGACGATCATGTTCTTCCTCATTTGCTCCGAATACAATGTCGTCTATAAAATTGACTGTACCTTCACATCCCAAGAGGATTCTTTCTAAGGTTTACTGGAATATTTCAGGTGCACAAGAGATACCAAACATAAGTCTTTTGTATCGATACATGCCTTTGCTAGTGATGAATGTAGTAATGTGCCGTGAGTCTGGATGAATCTCAATCTGGTGGAACGCATCTTTAATGTCGATACGGGAAAATATTTTGGCTTTTCTAAATTTAGGTAGTAATTGATCCATTGTTGGCAATGGATGATTTTCACGGACTATAGCTGCATTAGCTCTTCTCATATCGATGCAAATACGTACATCCCCATTGTCTTTCAATACTGGTACGATTGGGGATACCCACCTAGACGGTTCTCTAACTTCTTCGATGATATCGGCATGGATCAGCTCGTCAATTTTCTGATTGACTTTATCTTCTAGTGGAATTGGAACTCTCCTGTTGCCCAATTCGTAGCAGTCCTAATAGAAGAGACGTGTCTTTTCCTAAAATGTCCTTTGTTCCGTCTTTGATGACATAAAAAGTAGCAATTTCATTTTTATTTGCGATGTTCACATTAGTTTTAAACGATCCTAGAACTACTAACGGTTGATTGCTACCATAAGGAAGAAAGACTTTATCTGGTGATCGATTTTGTTCGAAAACTTTGATATTTGCTGTTTTAACACGCTCCCATGTTTTCTCAGTCATCAAGTTGCATTTGCTACCAGAATAGATTAACAACTCTACTTCAACTTCTCCTAGTGAGCACTTTATCAAACAGTCATCGTCAATGTGGAAGATGTATTCTATTTTATCACCGACACAATTTACTTTCTCAGTTTCAATTTTTGATTTTTTCGAAGGTCCAGCTTCATGTGTACTTTGAGGTAATGTTCTTTTATTTATTGTACTTCGGCAGTGTTTCATAAAATGACCTGTTTTACCACATTTATGACATTTTACTTTGAGAGCTGGGCACTTTGAATCATTGTACTTATGCTTAAGACTTCCACATCTAGAGCAAGGTTGCCTGTTATTTCGCTCGCTTTGAAAAGTTTTTTGAGCTTTGTTTGCAGTTGAAGATATTTTATTAATTGTGTTTGATGTTTTTTTGGGATCAAACTCTTCTAACTGTCGATTGACACACTCCAATGCATTTGCCTCTATAATAATATCTTGTAAAGTGAAACTGTCACCTGCCTTTAAAATTGTCCGTCTAAGCTCGACTGATGAGCACTTTTCCACAATTTGATCTATGAGACTTTCTTCTCTTACTTCTTTGTCCTTAAACACACATTTATCTGCCTGCTTTCTCAAACGAACCAAAAACTTTTCAAACTTTTCTTCAGGTTCTTGTTTCATGAGCCTAAATAGGTGTCTCTCATATACCCGACTTTGTTTTGGCGCAAAATATTCATCAAGCTTCCTTAACGCAATTTTATAAATATCGTCATCGTCAGTGAAGACGACGTCACTTTCATCAACATGAGCTCCGGGTATATTGTGATATATTTCTTGCAAACCTAGTCCAGCAGTGTGTAAAAGAGTAGCTCTTTTTCGGGTAGGATCGTCAATTTCAGCAGCTTCCAAGTAAATCTGAAGACCTCTTTTCCATTTTTCCCACCTAACACCCATACTAGTTGGGTCTGCGTCACAATTGAATTGCTCCAATGGGGTAAGGTTAGATGCCATTGCTGTTTTAAATCCTGAAAAGTTGAATGTTTTGAGGGTATCATATCATTTGTAAAATTACCATAGAGTATATCTCATACTTTTTACTGGTAAACATCTGGAAATGTATTCCGAAATAAAATTAGGTCATTTAAACGATAGATTGAGTGTCCATCATAGTGACTGGACCATCTCAAAGTATAATTGTTTGCACGAGTGTTTATTGCACTAGCGAAGCATCTGTACTCTGTAACCTTAATTAAATAACAAGCATGAGTGTCCATTGAATTATTGGACCATCTCAACTTTGTTATAACTTGAGTGTCCATGGATCTATTGGACCATCTCAACTTCGTTACGTAATCTTAAGTACTAACGTGAGTGTCCATGGAACTATTGGACCATCTCAACTTTGTTATAACTTGAGTGTCCATGGATCTATTGGACCATCTCAACTTCGTTACGTAACCTTAAGTACTAACGTGAGTGTCCATGGAACTATTGGACCATCTCAACTTTGTTATAACTTGAGTGTCCATGGATCTATTGGACCATCTCAACTTCGTTACGTAACCTTAAGTACTAACGTGAGTGTCCATGGAACTATTGGACCATCTCAATTTTGTTATAACTTGAGTGTCCATGGATCTATTGGACCATCTCAACTTCGTTACTTAACCTTAAGTACTAACGTCACAGATTACTAATTAGTTACTACGTAACAGATACTTCACTCAGTAGTAAATTTCCAATACCTACTGCTATAATAGCCTACTCCATCGCGTCAGCAACCGCAGTACTTGCTTCACACCGCGCGATCGCAGGGCTGCCTCTTCGATAAAATTAAATTAACATAACTTTTTGTGTCTATGTTATTGAGAACTGTGAATATGTTTTGACTTATAGGTGGTAGTTTAAAATTGTATCATTTATCTATCTATCTATAATATAAAAATGAATCGCAAAATGTGTTGGTAAGCGCATAACTCGAGAACGGCTGGACCGATGTGGCTAATTCTTTTTTTGTCGAGTTCGTTATTATTTTCATACCTCTACGCGGGCAAAGCCGCGGGCAACAGCTAGTAAAATATATATTTTTTTTATAAATTGGTGCTGACTGTGCAATACATCTAGATAACACATAATTTTAGAGGTCAGTGTGTAAGTAAAATGAAAAAAATCTTTAAGAGTTACATGTGTTTTATTTTTATATAATTTTTTATTAATTTCTTACCCTTTCTAAATTCTCGGTTATTAAATTTTAGTGTAGCAAAAATCCTGAATCTTCTAAAAAGTTTTATTAGATATTGTTTTGGGAAACAAGGGCAGGGAGAGTCAAAATGTATGTCATTTAAAATTTCATATAGAGTACTACCCGGCCTTTGTTTTATATTTTTTTCAAAATTATTAATAAACATAGTCTCATGTTCTCTTACATAATTATAAAACGCATCTGTTGGTACTTTTAACTTTCCATAAAAAGACGATGTTTTGTTGAATGCTTTGCACATATTTGCTTTGCACATTGTTGAATGCTACAGCACATAAGGCACCAGATGGCATCGTAGGTACGCGTACGAACGAACGAAACGATTTAAATTGAAATACGTGCGTGCGCTTCGTTTGTGAAAACCGCACTGAATTGGGTCCGCAAACGGCCCGAGAACGCTCGGCCGGGCGGTAGGTTATTATAGCGCGCAAGTACATGGAGTGACGGAGGCCTGCTAACGTGAGTGTCCATGGAACTTTTGGACCATCTCAACTATTGGACCATCTCAACATTGTTACGTTATCTTATGGGTGTCCATGCATCTATTGAACCATCTTAAATTGGCTTAAGGTAAGGTAAGACTTGAGTGTCCATGGAACTGTTGGACCTTCTCAACTCTGTTTATAATATCTACAGAGTAGGTACTTCGATCTAGCAGCCGTTTATTGTGCCAACTCATATGTTACAAAACGTTCATGAATCAACCAGATGTTAAGAAGTTAGGGTTATAATTCCGAATTAACATGATTTATTAAAAATATTGCGAAAGGATTTAAAACATTTTTACAGGCTTAAATTGGTACTAAGATTTTCTGTAATGTAACTTATTTTTATCTAGCATTTATCACGAGGTAAATCAATGTATTTTATTACTTTCGTTCGTTATGAGAAACCTTTTAAAATTATTCCACAAATAACATGCGTGATAAGTGCAAGATTCCTTCCTTTTGTTTTAAAATAAAACGTTTTTTTTTTCTTACAGTTTTTATCCTCGTCGCCAGTTTGTAGCAAATAGAAAGACACTACTACACTGATTACGTAATTTATTCACTGCACACGTATACACAGAAACACTGTAACACGGATTCCAGTAGACATCTGTTCGGCGTGGAGGCTGACGTACGATTGCCGCTCTGTAGGCGAGACAGCGTATTTATAGGTTACGGCAGTAGGGGGAAAAGTGGTATGTCAGCGCCAGCTGAAGATCTAATAATATAAACGTAACTATATAATAATATGGAAATCAACTGGTAATTACAAGATTTAATTCTAATATATTTCTGTATATACTACACCGACTAAGGCCTAATCGCCCTGATTCAGGGTAGGCTCGAGCCCCTCGGTGGGTACGTATATGAGCTGATATAATAATAATAATAATATACTACACCATCACACTAGGCGGCATGGCTATGACAACCTTAGTTTTCGAGAATTAAAAAACGTTCGCATTTCCTGTTACACATTTGCGTCCCATTTCACGAAATCACTCCCACAAATTGCAGGAAAGCGAGAGCAAAGATGTTACACATAAAAAAAAAACTAATAATTAATTTTGTATATGTAATAACAATGGCATAAATTATGTTTTTTTTCCATTTCTACTACTTACCTTCACGCTCTTTACCGACGTGAATCAAGGAGGAAGGAAGCTTTTATTGTGTATATGTTACGCGATTTTCTTGCCGATTGTAAACAGATTTTGATGGTTCTTTTTTTAGGTGTCCGTACCGAAAGGGTAGAACGGGACCCTATTACTAAGACTACGCTGTCCGTCCGTCTGTCACCAGGCTGTATTTCATGAACCGTGATAGCTAGACATTTTGATTGGCTAGACAGTTAAAATTTTCAAAGGTGATGTAATTTCTGTTGCCCCTTTAACAGCAAATACTAAAAATTAGAAAAATTGAAAAAATAAGGGGTCTCCATACAAAAAAAGTGTTTTTTTTTAAACACGAAGAAACTATCGCCATCTAGTATGATGGTACGGAACCCTTTGTACTAGCGCCATCTAGTATGATGGTACGGAACCCTTTGTACTAGCGCCATCTAGTATGATGGTACGGAAGCCTATGTGTTCTGTATTCTGACTCGCACTTGGCCGGTTTTTTTTATATTCTTATCGTGTGGCACAATTAACCGTGCTATCCAAGGGATAGACGGCGGTTGCCTGGTTTGTTCACGATGTTTTTCTTCACCGTTAAAGCAATCGGTAAGTATATAATATAATGTACGTAAGTTTTGAAAAACTCATTGGTACATTTGCCGTCAGGATTTGAACCCAGAACCTCTGGCTAGGAGGACCGAGTCGTTACCGGTTGAGCCACCGACGCTTTTTATAGTTCTGTACCTAAAGGGCAAAAACGGGACCCTACTACCAAGACTTCGCTCACGTCGCTCGCTCCGTCCGTCCGTCCGTCCTTCTGTCTGTCTGTCTGTCTGTCGGTCTGCCCGTCTGTCACCAGGCTGTATTTCATGAACCGTGATAGGTAGAGAATTTAAATTTTTTCAGATGATATATTTCTGTTGTCGCTATAACAAAAAATACTAAAAATAGAAAAAGTGAAAAAATAAGGGGGGTCTCCATATAAAAAACGTGTTTTTAAAAACATGAAGAAACTAGCGCCATCTAGTATGATGGTACGGAACCCTTTGCACTAGCGCCATCTAGTTAGATGGTACGGAACCCTTTGCACTAGCGCCATCTAGTTAGATGGTAAGGAACCCTTTGAACTAGCGCCATCTAGTTAGATGGTAAGGAACCCTTTGCACTAGCGCCATCTAGTTAGATGGTAAGGAACCCTTTGCACTAGCGTCATCTAGTTAGATGGTAAGGAACCCTTTGCACTAGCGCCATCTAGTTAGATGGTAAGGAACCCTTTGCACTAGCGCCATCTAGTATGATGGTACGGAACCCTTTGCACTAGCGCCATCTAGTATGATGGTATGGAACCCTTTGCACTAGCGCCATCTAGTATGATGCTATGGAACCCTTTGCACTAGCGCCATCTAGTATGATGGTATGGAACCCTTTGCACTAGCGCCAACTAGTATGATGGTACGGAACCCTTTGCACTAGCGCCATCTAGTATGATGGTATGGAACCCTTTGCACTAGCGCCAACTAGTATGATGGTATGGAACCCTTTGCACTAGCGCCATCTAGTATGATTGTATGGAACCCTTTGCACTAGCGCCATCTAGTATGATGGTATGGAACCCTTTGTACTAGCGCCATCTAGTATGATGGTACGGAATCCTACGTGTGCGGTTCTGACTCGCCGGTTTTTCACTTGATAGGTCATGCTTCAGGTTAATCTAAATATATATATAACTCAAAGGTGACTGACTGACTGACATAGTGATCTATCAACGCACAGCCCAAACCACTGGACAGATCGAGCTTGGTCCGTTGACAAGCAAGGCAGTTACGTGCCCAGTTTGTACAGTCTTTCCTAACACCGGGCCAGACAAAGCGTTCAGCTACCTGTTTGCCAGAAGCATTGGCACCAGGGTGACTCAATGAGTGCAGGCTGTCAAAAACTGCACGACGGAAAAGTTTGGTCACGTAAGGTCTGGGAGTCGGTGTACTTATATCACAGTACAAAGAAGTTCGACTCTCAGGTAACGTCACCTTCTGTAAGTGAAGAGATGAGCCCTCCTGTAAAAGTTTTTCCAGTTCAGTATCTGAGGCTTGACTTTTAGATAAAGTTTCAAGACACACGGGAGCCTCCATTTCTTCGACACGCGACAGGGTATCGGCAACGACATTATCTCGGCCAGATATGTGTCGGATATCTGTCGTGAACTGGGATATATAGTCAAGGGGTCTGTACTGACGTGGCGAACAATTAGTTTTTCGTTCATGGAACGCAAAACAGATCGGTTTGTGGTCAGTGTAGATTATAAAGTGTCTTGCCTCGAGCATGTGCCTAAAGTATTTGATTGCCTCATAAATGGCAAGTAGCTCTCTGTCATAAGGAGAATACTTTTCTTGGGCGGGGCTTAATTTCCTGGAAAAGAAGGCAAGGGGTTTCCAATCACCATCTTTAAACTGTTGCACGACTGCGCCAATCGCCTTGTCAGACGCATCGGTAACGAGTGCAAGTTTAGCCTGACAATCTGGGTGGGCTATTAGAGCGGCGTTCGAAAGGCTGGTCTTACAATCGTCAAAAGCTTTTAGGGCAGCGCCTGTCAAGACGATAGGATGAGACCCTTTTACTGCGCCAGTCAACAAAGTTTTCAGTGGTTTCTGTATTTGGGCAGCATGGGGCAGGAATCGCCTGTAAAAGTTAATCATACCCAAAAATCTTCTAAGTTGGCGCACGTTAGTAGGCACTGGAAAGTTTTGGATAGCCTGAACTTTAGTGTCAAGTGGTTGGGTACCGTTTTTAGAGATACTGTATTCTAAGAAAGTTACCTCTTGAGCATCGAAAACACACTTAGACGTGTTTATTAACATGCCATATTCTCGGAGTTTATTGAATACAATTCGAAGATGTTTTTCATGCTCTGCTTCGTTCTTGGAGTAGATTAAAAAATCGTTCGAATAGCAGAAGCAAAAATCTAAGCCTCGAGTCATCTCGTCTACAAACCTTTGGAATGTTTGACCTGCATTCCTAAGGCCAAAGGTCATAAACGGAAATTCGAATAATCCGAAAGGCGTAGTAATGGCTGTCTTGGGGATGTCATCTGGGTTTACAGGTATCTGGTTATATGCTTTCACAAGATCGAGCGTGCTAAAGATGTTACAACCCGCAATATTATATGAAAAATCATGGATATGCCTAATCGGATACCTGTCAGGCACGGTACGAGCATTCAACATCCTATAATCCCCGCAAGGACGCCATCCATTATCTTTTTTAGGAGTAAGATGCAATGGAGATGACCATGCACTCTCGGAGGGTCATGCTGTGCCGTTATTAAGCATAGACTGAAATTCTTGCTTCGCTATTTTCAGCTTGTCTGGCGCTAGACGACGAGGTGCGCAAGAAACGGGGGGACCGGGTGTAGTACGGATGTGATGAACCGTGTTGTGGGGAATGGTGCGATGAGTACCAGCTGGTCTAGTCAGTTCTGGGAAATTATCGAGAATTTTATGAAACCTAGTGTCACCAGTCAAGACCTTTACGGAAGAAATTTTGTTAGAAGCATCAGCGAGAGAAGCTCCAGCTGATATAGTAGTGCTACTATCAATAAGTCGCTGACTGCGATAGTCTACCACAATGTTAAAGTGGGTTAGAAAATCTACGCCTATAATTGCCTTATTAACATCGGCTACAACGAATCTCCATGGAAATGTACGACGCAAACCGAAATCAAGTTCAAAGTTTACATAACCGTAGGTGAAGATTCTTGATCCATTAGCAGCACACAGTTCGTAGTTGGTCTTGGTTCGACGATCTCTTAGCAAGGAACGGGGAAAAACGCAGACTTCACTCCCTGTATCTACTAAAAATTACATTCTCGAAGTTCGATCGGTGACAAATAGGCGACCAGTGGAATTGGGACAATCGTCTGTCGCCATTATCGACTGCCCGTGAAGTTTCCCGCCTAGTTAAAGTCGCAGGGCTTTACACAATCTCTTGCTTTGTCTCCATATTTTCCGTGGTATCAGCAAATTTTTTAGAGACCAGCGAATTTTTTGGTACCAGCGAATTTGATAGAGACCTGGATGTAGAACGACGACGATGATCTGACCATCTGTTTCGGGAACGTGGTTGCCTTTTGCTGCTGTATATATTGAAGGCTTGTACCTGTCTCCTTAGCTACTTCTTTCATCAGATCATTAACCACAGACGATTGGGCGTTCATCGAAGAAACTTGTGGCGTTGATGGAGCAATGTCGTTCACTCTGTCTGCCAAGTCCGCCAGAACGTCAAGAGAAGCTGTAGGATGGCCTGCCAGAACGGTCTGAATATTAGTTGGTAAACGACTTATCCATATTGTACTCAGGAACTCGTCATGTACTTGGTTGCCGGCAAGACCCTGTAGGTGTCGCAGAAATTGGGAAGGTTTTCTATCCCCTAACTCTTCATGCATTAGTAACTGTTTTAGTTTCTTCTGCTTAGATGCTGACAGACGTTTGATAAGCTCTGTTTTCAATTTGTCGTATTTGTCTTGATCTGGTGGATTGATTATAATATCTTTGATCGCTACGGAATACTGGTTGTCTAGTTGACCAATCACATAACATAAGTAGCATCGTTATTCCAGATTTCGCGAACTGTCCCTCTATCTGAGCAAACCATATCTCGGGCTCCTCTGGCCAGAACGGTGGAACTCGTATTCCGACTTTAAAAATCTCGGACGTCGGTGCAGTGGAAACGCGCGTTTCATTACGGCCGTTTTTATGTCCAGGTGGAATTCCTTCGTTCGTTTCGTTATCGTTTGTGCTCATGTTGGGTCACCAGTGTAGGTGAGGTGTGGGTAAATAAATAGTCCAAACTTACGGTTGACAGAAGGTATAATGTCCAGTCAAAGACACACACTCACGATATACAGAAGGAGCAGAAAGCACATACACTAGATAGCAAGTAAGCAAGAGGATAGTTCACAGGAAAAGCAATAGAAAGTTAAACGCAGATAATATTAAAAACATACATAGATTATGCGGTATTCAGCGAATTCTAAATATAAAAGGCTAAGCAAGAATAGCATGCGTCTACCGTCACAATCGTTCTAGGCTCGACTGGTGGTACCGGTTACCGGCTCAGTGAACGGGCGCGGTTATATGACGTCACACGTTGAACAAAAGAATCAGTCGCGAGTGCGCGTCTCCAATGTATCGATCTGAATACGAGATCCGTCACGTCAACATTAGTTAGTACATTTTAATACGAATATTATAGTAATTACATGTAGGAAATATAAAGAGTAGCCTACAGGTGCGTGTACTTATGTACGCGCGTGAGAAGTTATACTTCTTTAAAAAAAAGTAAAAAATAGTTTTGAAATTGCATGCAAATAATTAATTACAATAAAATAATAAAAGGGCAGAAAAAATCTCGAGTGGCTACCGCGCAGCGTAAGGCGTAGCGTACGCAGGTCTCCCACACGATGGACCGACGAGCTGCTGGATGCGGGCAGCCCAGGACCGGTCGTCGTGGAAATCCTTGGGGAGGCCTTTGTCCAGCAGTAGACGTCTATCGGCTGATATGATGAGGATGACTTGATGAGTGATGACAGATGACACAAAAAACAAACCTATTTTTACAAGCTGAAGCTTGTACAATAGCTTTTATATTTAATTGTAATTGCTTGTACATTTGCTTGAATATTAGCTTGCCCTGTTAGTTAGTTTGGGACAAATTTTGGAAGGAACCACTTCTCGGTTTCCGATTGAGCTGTTTTGCATACACGTTAAGGCTTTAAGATCACTCAGTCCGAGCAGGTAGATACGTGTTAAAATAATATCAAACGTAAGTATATTAATTTTAAGTTCATTTTAAAAAAAAGTGATCAATAAAAATGAAAGGTCTTAGAGTCACCGATTTTTGTGTGTTTGTTTCATTCAACATTAACTATTTGTTTTCAAGAAATTTTGCAATTAATGCCAAAAACAGGGACTACAGTATATTTTATTACATCAAAAGTGATAATATTTTTAAAATTGTATTTAATTAAATAGATTTTTATTACCATAAGTATATTATATATTTTTTGCATAGTGATAGCTTTACACAGTCTTTTAATAATTTGAATTGAATATTGTCATTTGACCCATCTTAAAGCTTTATGTTTGGAGCACAATGCATGGTTAGCTGAGTGACGTCATTGTAAATCCAATATGACAGACTCACTTAGATGGCAAAAAAAATTCTTATCTGTGGGTGGACCAGTTATTTTTTTATGCACCCTCATGATATGGGTATCAAATCAATTCTTTCCGCTACAAAGGTCGTAAAAGCCATTTAGTGAAAGTCGCTTTTTATTATGCCATTTTGCTAATTTTTGACGCTCAATCGAGTCGTATATTTAGAATTAGGCTACGCTTAAAAAATGTTTTTACCACCCAGGATTTTCAGAAAGCTAATCAGGACTTTTGAGTGAAATAAGGATGTAAAACATTATTTGACTGAACCTTACAATAATGCATTGCGTATCACTGTGATCGAAAATGGCGTAAAACAAAGTAGATTATATATTTTTTGACTTCAGAGCCGATTTACTTTGCTTTGGAATACCCTAAACACTAAAAATTAATTTTCTCAAACATGCTTGTAAATTTGAACATTATTTTGACAACCTTCTTCGAGATAATTCGAAATTGCTGTACTGACCAAATACATGCGAGCATCGGCCGGCAAAAGTTGTATGAAAATCCGTATATGTCGTGTTTAGCAGCCAAATAAATTACTATGTAAACTCATATCTGTCGTGTAATTTAAAAATGGAACTATATTTTACAAGGCAACCAAGGAGATACCTAACTTAACAAAGGTTGTATTTCAATTTCGAACTAACTTGCAAATAGAACGCTATTTATTGAAAAAAAAAACAAATGAACACTTTGACGCGTGAAAAATTATTGTTGTTTGTAATTGATTTTGAAAAGTAATTATTAAAGTGTTAATTTCCGCTCATTATTTGAGAAAAGTAGGTATACTATACCACAGTATATATATTAGTACTAACGTCTATACAAGCCTTTGCCACAACTAGGCATTGATGGACTACACGTTCGTCCATCAAGCCTCTTTTGCTGGCCACTGCAGTAATGTATCATTTTTTATCACTTTAGTTTTTTGACAATATACTAATGAAAATTATGAAAAAACTGGACTTATTACTCGGGTAAAAAAGATCTTATATGCAAAAAAATAAGCAACAAGATAGTGTTTTTTTTATTTTTTCCTTATAAGTTGTCAAATTTAACCAAATATAAAAATAAATGATTACTTTACCAAAGGGGTTTGAAAATTTTTGTATGGAGACTGGCATACTGGAGTCCGCAATATTTTTTTTTTTTCAAAATGACGTCGCACATTGAGACATATATATTTGGATAGGGGACATACAGACAAACAAAAAATGACTTGTAAGATAGTGTCCTAAAACGTCACGTTACGGAGATAATTGAATATATATATATATATATATATATATATATATATATATATATATATATATATAAATCCCAGTATCATTTCTGCGTCTTTCCACAAATCCGCTAAATCTGCGTCCACCTGTTTTATTGTCAATCCCGCTTGTAGTTTTTGTGAATACTTTCCTAATAATTACATAGATGGCGAAAGTGGCACTTACTTAATCGTAACATGCGAAATGTACTATACATTTTTCATTTCACTCTCCATACTAATTCCTCCTATTCTGCGGCGAATGTCGATTCCGTTCGAGGTCAAATCTTTTATTTTAATTACAAAATGAATACCAAACAATTTAGGAGTATATTATTATTATTGTGTTAGATGGTTTCGTTGCATGTTGTGTGCGCTCAAAGCAGTCGACATTTCTTTATTAGGATTGTCTACCTATAGTTTCTTGCTACAATTTAAACTTAGAGTGGAACGTAAATATTTGAACGATGAGTAAAAAGTCCGGGGGATCCAGGAATCGCAGTTCTTCCGTCGAGAGTGTGTGGAGTGTGCAATCAAAAGAAACATGTTTAGCACGGGACACCACCGATAGTGAATCATCATTTAGTGATATCAGTCACAGCGATGTCACATCGACATTTGACCAGATGATTTCTACAGCAATCAACGACTCATTTAATTTGGCGGATTCTGAGCGGACGTATTTGGACAGTAGTGACTCCGAAATAGATTATCACTATTTTCTAAAGTGCGCTCTTTGTGGAAAAGACAACAGTAACCCTTTATACTACAGCTACTGCGAAAAATATAGTTATACGTAATACTGACGTTTAAAGTTTCATTGTAGGTTCAGACAAGAACAGCTTAATGAAGCAAAATAATACACACACTCGCAGTGCTCCATACCTACTTACACATGGTGCGCCCTGTGAGTGTGTGTTTTAATAAAAAATCAATGCAATTTCGATAACTACTTACTCTAGTAACATCAATATTGAGAAGAAAAAAATCTACTTACCATACTATATTCGTGAAAATAATAATACTAATCACATCTTTATTATTGATAAATATGGAATTGATAAAAATAGGTACTATTATTATTATTAGTGTGCTATTTTTATTTTTAGAAATACAGTAGGTAAGTAGTAAGAAATGACAGCACCGAGCTGTTATCATGAGAAATCTTAATGGAAATTCAAATTTTCAAATCCTTCAATGTTTGCAGACAGACCATTAGGGTCCTTTAAATAAATCTAGCCCAACTGGACAAATTAAACATCCACAATATGTTCAGTATAATTATGAAACGCCCAGTAACAGAGTACTGCACAACATCCAAATCTTGTTTAGCATATTTTTGCGGTGGTAGCTCCAAAGCAGAATCTCCAGCGCAGCGTTTGCGTGATCGCAAGTAACACCTATATAATCTCGTGTTTTCATTAGTCATGTCTTCTCTCCTCCTAAGATCCTGCTCACTGAATTTTTTATTTGTACTGTCTTTGCTGTTTCGGTTAGATTTCGATTTGAAACATTTTCTGATCTTGAAACATTTTTCGCAGTAGCTGTAGTATAAAGGGTTACTGTTGTCTTTTCCACAAAGAGCGCACGTTAGAAAATAGTGATAATCTATTTCGGAGTCACTACTGTCCAAATACGTCCGCTCAGAATCCGCCAAATTAAATGAGTCGTTGATTGCTGTAGAAATCATCTGGTCAAATGTCGATGTGACATCGCTGTGACTGATATCACTAAATGATGATTCACTATCGGTGGTGTCCCGTGCTAAACATGTTTCTTTTGATTGCACACTCCACACACTCTCGACGGAAGAACTGCGATTCCTGGATCCCCCGGACTTTTTACTCATCGTTCAAATATTTATGTTCCACTCTAAGTTTAAATTGTAGCAAGAAACAATAGGTAGACAATCCTAATAAAGAAAGTTCCGTAACTGAAGGGGTAAAATGGGATAGGTACCTATTATACAGGGTGGCCAGACAATTTACTTACAAAGAAAAAAATTGGCCCTTGTGTCGTCCATTTATGTTCCGCGATTTTTGATAGTTTTCAAGTTTTGATTTTTTCTTGATTTTTGGAAAATTTCTGCCGGGCCAACAAAAAAAAAACTAGGAAACTTTTCCAAGACTTTTTGCTCTAAATTAAATTCTCATAACTTTTACTATTATGCATAAAACAACCAACTTCGTAACTTTAGTGGAAGCTATGAAAATTTGGTTTAAATTGAAAAAAAAAACGGTTTGGTTAATTACGACTAAAATCATCATCATCATTTCCTTGCCCTTTCCCAATTACTCGGGGTCGTCTCAGCATATTTTCCTCTTACGACTAAAGTAATCTTTAAATTAAAAATATAAACAGGTGACATGCCCACTTTTAAGAATTTTCTACCTCGTTGCCTTTACAGGCCAATTCTAACCAAAGTAGCTCTTTGAGAGCTACTTTTTGACTTTAATATTGAAGCTGAAGAGATGACATATTCTTCAGGGCTACTTAGAAACCATAAAGTCACTTGTTTAGATTTTTAATTTAAAGATGAAAATTTGAGTCCTAAAAAGTTGACCTTATGAGAATTCAATTACAAGCAAAAAATCTTGAAAAAGTTTCCTAGTTTTTAGGGTTCCGTAGTACAACAAGGAACCCTTAGAGTTTCGTCATGTCTGTCTGTCCGTCTGTCTGTCTGTCTGTCCGCGGCCCAGCTCCTAGACTATTAGTAGTTGCTATGGTTGCACAAAAGATCTGAGGAGCCTCTGATTATGTCCGTCTCATGTTATTGGAAATAAGTCAAAAAGTTAAAATCATCTACATGTGTTTCTGGAAAATCTTATAAAAGCAAAAGAAATGCGTTGTATTTCAGTCACTAACAGTTTCTCTCAAGTAAGTAGATTTTTGTTTATTTTTTATGTAGAGAAATTATAAATGTGTGTTACAATAATAGCTGTATATTTTCAGGTGGATATTTTATATGCACCGTATGGTTCCCGGCTAAGAATAGGACCATCCCATCTTTTCCAATGGGTGTCGTAAGAGGCGACTAAGGGACTTAAAACCGGAGGATGGGCAGCAGCGTCTTTCCGTGCATGCAACACACCTGCAATCAAACTGCGATCGCCAACCCGCCTGCCAAGCGTGGCGATTACGGCAAAACCCCCCAATGAATCTCACACCCAGAAAACGGCCCCTAGTCCCCGGCAGCTCCGCTATTCCTGGCTCCGGTAGCAGTCATGGTAACGGCGGGGTAGGGGGTGCGAAGAATCCCCGGCAGATGCCAGGCTACCAAACCCAACGACCTTTGGCCCTGGCAACCTACAACACGCGCACACTGCGGACTGACGAGAAACTTGCAGAACTCGAAGAAGTATTGAGCAGGTTACGGTGGGATATCGTAGGTTTATGTGAAGTCCGAAGAGAGGGAGAGGACACCGTGATCCTTAAATCCGGAAACCTGCTCTATTTCCGGGAGGGCGACCAACAGTCCCAGGGTGGTGTCGGGTTTCTCGTCCACAAGTCCCTCATTAACAATGTGGTCCAAATCGTGAGCGTTTCGACAAGGGTAGCATACCTTATACTCAGAATCACCAAACGGTATTCGATGAAGGTCATACAGGTATACGCGCCGACTACGGAACACTCCGACGACGAGGTAGAGAGTATGTACGAGGACATCTCTACAGCCTTACATAGCACCAGGACCCATTATACCGTTGTTATGGGGGACTTTAACGCGAAACTGGGCAAACGAAGCGATGGTGAGCTGAGAGTGGGGCAATTTGGATATGGAGTAAGAAATGCACGTGGCCAGATGCTGGCCGACTTTATGGAGAAGGAGAGCCTCTTTATGATGAACTCCTTCTTTAAAAAGTCAAAACAGCGGAAGTGGACATGGTTGCATCCCAATGGCGTAACAAAAAACGAGATAGACTTCATCTTGTCGACAAGGAGGCAAATATTCAATGATGTCTCCGTGATCAATTCAGTCAAAACAGGAATCGATCACCGGATGGTCAGAGGCACATTGAATCTAAAGACAAAGCTAGAAAGATGTCGACTGATGAAGTCTACGCTCCGACCAGCGCCCATCCAGCTCCAAAACCCCGAGAGCTTTCAGCTCTCATGGCACAATCGTTTCGAATGCCTAGGAGACTGCGAGAATGTGGACGATTATAATGAAAGGTTCGTGGAAATTGTTCAAACTCGCCGTTCAAACAGAACCAAAAAAATCTCCGACTTCACCAGCAACCTCATGGAACAAAGACGCAGATTGGTTTTGCAGTCCTCTGAAGACGCTACTCAGTATCGGCAACTAAACAGGCAGATCTCTAAGTCCCTAACTCGCGATTTACGCCAATATAATACAAATTGTATTAAAGAGGCGATTGAGCACAACAAAGGCTCAAAAGTGTTCGCGAGAGATCTGTCTGTTGGACAAAGCCAACTGACCAAGCTGAAGACTGAGGACGGCAGGACCATATCGTCTAAGACTGATTTGCTGGAAGAAGTTGAGAAGTTCTATGGACAATTGTACAAGACCACACGTTTGCCTGTCAGGGATCTGGCTGAAGACCCAAGAGCCAGACTAACCCGACACTATACCGAAGATATCCCGGACGTCAGCCTGTATGAGATTAGAATGGCTCTCAAACAGCTCAAGAACAACAAGGCACCGGGTGATGATGGAATTACGGCTGAACTTCTGAAAGCAGGTGGATCACCGGTACTAAAAGCTCTTCAGAAGTTATTTAATTCCGTTATACTC
This sequence comes from Coleophora flavipennella, assembly GCA_947284805.1. Classification (NCBI taxonomy): domain Eukaryota; kingdom Metazoa; phylum Arthropoda; class Insecta; order Lepidoptera; family Coleophoridae; genus Coleophora; species Coleophora flavipennella. The sequence continues at coordinate 3,202,423 of OX369257.1, forward strand.
GAGGGACAAACGCCTAAGGCATGGCACAGAAGTGTGGTCGTGCTCTTCTTCAAAAAGGGCGACAACACCCTGCTGAAGAACTACAGACCCATCTCACTTCTGAGCCATGTCTACAAGCTGTTTTCGAGAGTCATTACGAATCGTCTCGCACGCAGGTTTGACGACTTCGAGCCTCCCGAACAAGCAGGTTTCCGAAAAGGCTTTAGTACCATAGACCACATACATATGCTGCGGCAGATTATACAGAAGACCGAAGAGTACAATCAGCCACTATGCTTGGCGTTTGTGGACTATGAGAAGGCCTTTGGTTCAGTCGAAACCTGGGCTGTGCTACAGTCTCTCCAGCGGTGCCAAATTGACCATCGATACATCGAGGTGTTGAAGTGTCTGTATGAAAACGCCACCATGTCGGTTCGCCTCCAGGACCGGAACTCGAAACCTATCCAGTTGCAGCGAGGGGTGAGACGTTATATCTCCGAAACTGTTCACCGCCGCCCTGGAAGATGTTTTTAAGCTTCTGGACTGGGGTGGACTCGGCATCAATATCAACGGCGAGTACATATCCCACCTCCGATTCGCTGACGATATCGTGGTCATGGCTGAGACTATGGAAGACCTAAGCACAATGCTCGATGGCCTCAGTAAGGTCTCTCAACAAGTGGGTCTTAAAATGAACATGGACAAGACGAAAATAATGTTAAATGTCCGTGTCGCACCCACTCCTCTAAAGGTTGGAGACTCTACACTGGAAGTTGTTGACGAATATGTATACCTGGGACAAACAATCCAGCTAGGTAGTTCCAACTTCAAGAAAGAGATCAATCGACGAATACAACTCGGCTGGGCAGCGTTCGGGAAGCTTCGCAATATCTTCACGTCCCAAATACTGCAGTGTCTCAAGACTAAGGTCTTTGACCAGTATGTGTTGCCAGTGATGACTTGCGGAACTGAGACATGGTCGCTTACTATGGGCCTCATAAGAAGGCTCAAGGTCACCCAAAGGGCAATGGAGCGTGCTATGCTCGGAGTTTCTCTGCGTGATCGAATCAGAAACGAGGAGATCCGCAGGAGAACTAAAGTAACCGACATAGCTCACAGAATCGCTAGACTGAAGTGGCAGTGGGCAGGGCACTTAGCTCGTAGAACAGATGGCCGATGGGGCAGTAAAGTTCTCGAGTGGCGACCGCGCACCGGAAAACGTAGCGTAGGAAGGCCTCCCACGCGGTGGACCGATGACCTGGTGAAGGTCGCGGGAAGCCGATGGATGCGGGCAGCGCAGGACCGGTCGTCGTGGAAATCCTTGGGGGAGGCCTTTGTCCAGCAGTGGACGATTTGTGGCTGATATGATGATGATGATGATGATTTTATATGAATTTGTAGATGAAGAAGACCAACAAACCACAAGCATTCACAAACTATGTATTTTCAAGCTTGATTGGAAAGTTAGACTCTCCGCAATCATTTCATGAAATATTTATCAAAGCAAATAACGACTGATAATATTTATATGACTTTTTCAACCACCAAAATGATCATCAAAATGATTTCCCATTGTGGTTTGAGTTGTGGTGAGTAGTGAAGCTTCAAGTTTAATACACATCACAAAAAAAGCATAAATAAGAAATGTGTAAAAAAAAAAATTTGGACAAGCAAACTCATTATCATACCCATATAGCGTAAACTTGATTGGAAAATTTTTTGTAAGCAACAGATTTTTATTTTTTCTATTTTTCAGATACGGAAGAATTACAGGCTCAACTATTTATGAAGCAGCTCACTGTAGAACTATCTCATCTGAACAAAATTATGGGAGAACATTCAAAATTTACTTCCATTGCGATGGATAGAGGAAAAAAAACTAGAAAAAGTAGTTCTCAACATAGTGAATAAAAAATAAAAGGTAACTAATAGTTTTTCTGTTGTTTCAATATTTTGAATAAAACTATTTATAATGTTTAATTCAAGGCTTCTGTAATAATTAATATCATTGTTTCTGCATTTCAGATAAAAATTGAAGAAACTGGACTTTTTCTTAATGCCGAGTATCCTATTTTTGTTGCAACACGTAACGGGCTTACTGAAAATTACACAATAGAGATTAAATGACCTTCAACAGAAGCTCTTATATAATTTTATATCTAAAAGATAATAAAATGGCACCAAAATGTTGGACACAAGTACTACTTCAAATGTTTTTCAGCAAAAGGAAAATAGCACTTTTCTGTGTAGCTCACCAAAATTTAAAAAAATCAAAAAAGTAGATATTTATAATCATGTGCCATATGATAACAGCAGTGTATCTGTTAAGTATACTTACTGCAAAAATTTTTTCGGATAGATGCCAAAATTACAAGATCTATAAGCATATTTTTAATAAAACTATCTTGTAAATTTATAAATTAAACTCGTATGCTTTTTAAATACTATTTTTTATTTTTTCTTATCGTGTTTGTGTAGTCATACCTGACTAACCCTGGTGTCAGAGTTTTCAAATCGCCTAAAGGCCTCTGGGCTCTGACGTGGTTTGTATAACGACCGCCACCAATGATAACGACCGGGACCGACGGCTTAACGTGCTCTCTGAAGTACGGAATCATCTTACTTTCGGACAATCAGAGTCGTGTTTTATAAAACTACAAGTTACAAGTTTACAAGTGTAATTCGATGTTCATTGCATAGCCGGTTTGCTCCCTGAAGTCTTGACCTGACTCTGTAATGCAACGTACACTGAATTACACTTGAAATCTTGTGACTTGTAGTTTTTTAAAACGGAGCCCTGGTCATTCAGCCTGCATTGTCCTAACCAAACTGGGAAAAACTTACAAAGTGATTTCTGAGAATGTCCCCACCGGGAATCAAAACTAGGACCTCCGGTTCGTGAGCCTGACGCATTAACCACTAGACGATGGAGGCAGTTTTTTTTTGTATAATTTTAAATAAAGGTTAAGCCCACACAACAAATGGATAGGTAGTCCATTTAAAATTTTTACAAAAAAAAAATCTTAAGTCGAGAAACTAGGCAAAAGTATGAATGCCAGGGACGAACAAGTACAACCAGTCAGACAAGAATGACGTCATCAGAACTATAGGTCCGTTTTGGCGCGAAAATTTAAACTGTTAATTTAAAACCGCATTTTTTCTAATAAATTACGGTGTTTTAATTTTTAATACATTTGTGGCCTATTCTACATTGAATTCTTTAAAATGAAAATAAAAATATAAATATTGCATGTTCCCTATTCTCTTTTAGTTATGTTTGTACTAGCAAGGTAATAATGATGTAGTTAGGTATAAGTAGGAAAATAGTACCTAGCTAATCTTAAAGAAGTTATTATTACATGGAATGTACCTACTATTTCCTATACCAAATCTATTTTGATACCCACTGAAACTACTTAGCTAATTAGGTACTATTATTTTTTAGAAACAAACAGAAGAACAGTTGTACCTACAAGCCTCACCTCAAAACTTGCTAAAATTATGATGTACCTACTATAGAAAACAATAAAACGTTACCTACTATTAACAGTTTAGTTTAGTAAATAAATATCGGAAACATTTACAGAGTTACAGTTACCAGTAACAGAGCACTCAACAAGCAACTTCCTTTTTTTTTAATTCTTCAATCTTTTTTCTATTCCTAGTTAAATACATTTTCAATCAATTTACCACCCAAATAACACAGGTATATACACAAGTACAGCACAACCTATTTACTGCGTACTCACTATTGTGCGTCCGGCGGCAAAATGAGTCCGCACCGCACCGCAATAGGCAGTACAGAAGAGGGTAATGGGTGAGAACCAGTTTGTGCCGAAGGGCGCAAAACAGTTGTTAGGATGATTTAAAATATACATTTAAGGGGTAAAGCGCGCGGGGGGAAAGGTATACTTCGCCGCGTGCAGCGCCCCAGTGACGTGCGGCGGAGTTGCGAATTAAAATTTCACATTCGGAACAAAATTACGTCCGAACAAAAACTTCTTAAATAATAGCCTAGATGGCAGAACTGTCGCTGAAGTAAAAATAACGGCGATTGCAATCTGGCGTCCGTATACGGACGCAATAGCGCGGTGGACGCAGGATTAAATGAGAATTTGGCAATAGGAGGACGCAAGAGTGTTTGTGGTATATATATATATATATATATATATATATATATATATATATATATATATATATATATATATTTGCCATAATAATTTTGATTATTTTTAGCTTCTATATTAACTCAGAAACGTGACACTTTAGGACAAAATGTTATATGAAATTTTTTGTTCTTCTATAGTTCCTCTATCCTAAAACACAGGTTAGATTCGCCATTTTGATTTTTTTTCAAAATGGCGAATCCTCAATATGCCCTTAACTTTCAAACCTCTTATGAGGTGATCAGAGATTTGTTACCATAGATGGGTTATGCACTAATAAACAACATTTGAAAATCGAACCCGTTTAGACACAATATTGTAGGTGGTCTGCTTCCATTGCACTAACTAAGAGATGCCAATTGGCATCTTTTTATTTGCTTCACTTTTAGGACGCATGGAACCTATCTACTTCCCCTTATATATAAGGTGTAACAAAATTACCTGAAACTATTCAAACTGGTGCTTCTACCCATGAAACTGAACAACTTTCCCCATGGAACCCATAGTCAAATCGCAAAAAAAATTTGGCTCTCCCATACTAACTCGATCAGCTGATCAGCCAACATTAGTATGGGAAGTTCAAAAATTTTTTTGAGATATGACTATGGGTTCCATGGGGAAAGTTGTTCAGTTTCATGGGTAGAAGCACCAGTTAAAATAGTTTCAGCTAATTTTGTTAGACCTTATATATCATATCACTGGAGGTGATGGTATTATTTGACTATTTTATCAGTACACAAAAATTTAGTATAAACACTACTTGAACTTAATAAAGTAATTCGTTGTAGGTCTGTTATTATTTCATTGACGATTGAGTTTTTTTTTCTAAGTCTTTTCTTTGTAAAACAATTGCGCGGCAACAGAAAAGCAACAAAAATTAAACAATTTTGCTCTCTAATGATCTACCAACAGATATAGCATTTTTAATTATGAATTTTGTTTTTCTGAAATAATTGATTTTAATTTATATTATAATCTAATCAATAAATACATACATCCTCAAAAAAACCTACACAAAATACTTAACAATAATTATATCTCATAATGTCATAATACAAGAAACTACTGAAGTTTGGAAAAGTCCGTACTTACCTGTAAACTGGGTGACAACTTATTACTAAAACATTTTTTTCACTGGTTGTAAACACCCTCATATTTCTATTTTTAAACGACTTCAAAAAAGGAGGAAGATTCTCAATTCGACCATATATATAATATATATGATGATTCTTTTTTTGTTGGAAAGGAGATATCCCAAGGGTGGTAATGATAAGGAAACCAAGATCTGATGATGACATGCCAGAGAAATCGAGGGGAACCTTAGTTTCCTGTTTAAAGTCGTTTTTTTTGTTTAAAATTATTGGGGTTGTAAATCCATGTGTTTAACTTACCTTGTATAATCAACAAGTCAATCAGGGTTTTATTACAAAAGTTATTTTGTAATAAATCCCTGATTGACTTGTTGATTAAATAAGGTAAGAGATCAATAAATATAAGATTGTTGTTCATACTTAGGTCATAATTTTATAACTATAAAAAGCCGGACAAGTGTGAGTCGGACTCGCCCACCGAGGGTTCCGTACAAATTTGTAGGTGGGTACATATTATAAATCATAACAGTGCAAACTGTTTAGTACTACATACGCCAAAACTATTAGGTACCTACCTATACACATAACAAACGGCCAAGTGCGAGTCGGACTCGCGCAAAGAAAGTAGGGTTCCGTAGTCTTTTAAAAAAATAAATGTTTATTTAAAAAAGCAAATTATATTTGCAGTTGGTAATAAATATATTGTAAGAAAAATCTGAACTTTTTACAAATCGAACTGCACATCTTAAGTTGGTCGACTATTTCTCCTAAACCAAAGTATATGTATATACGTACAGTATAGACACTCCCTGCCGCTCTCTAGATTCGACCTCACCCCCCGTCGCACAGATTGGCATTTTTATGATTTAATTACAAATGTACTTTTCTGATTTTTTCCTATACTTGCAGTATAAGACGGTATTACTTGCCAAATTTCATTGTTCTATGTCAACGGGAAATACCCTATGAATTTTGATTCCCTTAAGAGTGTCGAAATATACGTTTTTTGCGGCTTAAACGGCTGTATCTTTTTTTAACGTTAACTTAGAAGTTTGATTTTTTCACAGCTTTAAGGGACTGTAGATCGGAGTATAATGGAGATTTTAATTTCAACTCGATACCTCCACGCGTTCCCGAGATAAAGGGTCTTGACAGACAGACGGACGGACAACAAAGTGATCCTATATGGGTTCCGTTTTTTTCCTTTTTAGGCACGGAACCCTGAAGTGTTATAAAAATTATAGTTTTTTTGTTACAACAATAGCCACAAGTATTTCGTAATAGCGAACTTTATAGCGGAAAGCTTCGAAATGACTGAAAATAATACAAAATAATCTCTAGTGACAGCTAGACAGTTGAAATTTTCACAGATGAGGTATTTCTGTTGTCGCTATAATAACAAATACAAAAAATTTGAAAAAAGTTATAAAATAAGGGGGGTCTCCATACAAAAAACGTATTTCTTTTAAACATGAAAAAACTAGCGCCTTCCAGTATGATGGTACGAAACCCTTTTTCATAATTCATAATATTTTATTTGCCTTAAACATGGTATAAAAAGATCTTAAAATATTGTACATAGACCTCATGTTTAGCTAGTATTTAAAATAGCATACAAAATATTTTAATCTAAGTCCGAAGTAATTCACAAACATACAAAATAAGTCAAATCTTAATCTAAAGTAATCTAAAAATTTAAAAAGTCTTTAATATTATAGCAGTTTGTGTCATTCAGCCACTTATGTAATTTGATTTTAAATTGTCTACTGTTAATTTCATATAGTATCCTTAATTTTATATGGTAAGTATTTTGTTATATATGCGAATGCAGATCGTCAGGCAACTTTAATCATATACAAATGACCTGCAAATTTCGTGAAGTACTAGCATTTCTGGGTCCCTGCAAGATCTGATACTTCCATCACATGCTCTTTTGAATAGTTCGCCATTTGTCCGTACAAATTTCATATTTGTAGAGCGAGGGTGGCGGCAAAAAACCAAGTCTGAAGAGTGATCTGCAAGATACGTAGGGTGGGATTCTATACATAGCGCGAATACATTTTTTTTGAGGAAAAAAAGGCTCGATTCATGTCAGTACTATTTCCCGAGGCTATAAGACCATAAAGTAAAACTGACACTACGTATGCACACAGTATGTAGAGCCGTTTTCATGTCAGTGCAATTTTTGACCTGTTTGAGAGCATACGCAAATCTATTTATTTTACAGCATACGTTTTCAATTTGTGTTTTCCAGTTTATATTCTGATCTATAGTTATTCGTAGAAATGTATGTTTATTAACCTCGTTGATTGTATAATTTTCATACTGAATGTCTAAGTTGTAATTATATTTATCAAAGAGACTTTGAACTAGCATCATCTAGTATGATGGTACGGAACCCTTTGTATGCGATTCTGACTCGCATTGTCGGTGTTTTACCCAAATATGAGAATTTGACCTTGTTCACTGAAAAGCTTATTAAATTCAGAGCCATAACCACGCAAGTTTACTGAATGCATGGGTCTTCTTTTGAGCAGCCAAGTAAAATTTTCGGTAATATTGTATGTCACATTTTAAACATAAATAACAGTTTTTCTCCCTTTCATGTTTTCTCTGATGTCTAACACTACTGTCACTACTGTCACTGAATAACATATTACATTCTGAACACGAATATGGTTTCTCTCCTGTGTGAATCCTCATGTGTGTTACTAAATTATCTTTTACACTAAACACTTTATCACAATCTGAACATAAATATGCTTTCTCTCCAGTGTGAAACCTCATGTGGTTTACCAAATGACCTTTTGCCCTGAACACTTTGTCACATTCTGAACATGAATATGGTTTCTTTCCTGTGTGAATCCTCATGTGTTTTACCAAATTTCCTTTTTGACTGAATACTTTGTCACATTCTGAACAAGAATATGGTTTCTCTCCTGTGTGAATCCTCATGTGTTTTACTAAATTACTTTTACAACTGAACCCTTTGCCACACTCTGAACACAAATATGGTTTCTCTCCTGTGTGACTCCTCATGTGATTTACGAAATTACTTTTAACACAGAATGATTTGTTACATTCTGAACATGAATATGGTTTTTCTCCTGTGTGAATCCTCATGTGTGTTACCAAAGTACTTTTTACACTAAACACTTTGTCACATGCCGAACATGAATATGGTTTCTCTCTTGTGTGAGTCTTCATGTGATTTACGAAATTTCCTTTGTGACTGAATACTTTGTTACATTCTGAACAAGAATATAGTGTCTCTTCTGTGTGAATCCTCATGTGGGTTACCAAATTACCTCTTTTACTGAACATTTTGTCACATTCTGAACATGAATAAGGTTTTTCTCCCATATGAATCTTCATGTGGTTTGCCAATTCACCTTTAAAACTGAACACTTTGCCACATTCTGAACATGAATATGGTTTATCTCCTGAGTGAAACCTCATAATATGTCTTGCTACATCACCTTTTTGACTGAACACTTTGTCACATTCTGAACAAGGATATTGTTTCTCTCCTGTGTGAATCCTCCTCATGTGTGTTACTAAATTTCCTTTTTGACTGAATAATTTGTTACATTTTGAACAAGAATATGGTTTCTCTCCTGTGTGAAGCCTCATGTGGATTGCCAAATCACCTTTACAACTGAACACTTTGCCACACTCTAAACATGAATATGGTTTATCTCCTGTGTGAATCCTCATAATATGTCTTGCTACATCACTTTTTTTACTGAACACTTTGTCACATTCTGAACATGAATATGGTTTCTCTCCTGTGTGACTCCTCATGTGATTTACCAAATTACTTTTAACACAGAATGCTTTGTTACATTCTGAACATGAATATGGTTTTTCTCCTGTGTGAATCCTCATGTGTGTTACCAAAGTACTTTTTACACTAAATGCTTTGTCACATGCTGAACATGAATATGGTTTCTCTCCTGTGTGAGTCTTCAAGTGATTTACCAAATTACTTTTAACACAGAATGCTTTTTTACATTCTGAACATGAATATGGTTTTTCTCCTGTGTGAATCCTCATGTGTGTTACCAAAGTACTTTTTACACTAAATGCTTTGTCACATGCTGAACATGAATATGGTTTCTCTCCTGTGTGAGTCTTCAAGTGTTTTACCAAATATCCTTTTTTACTGAATACTTTGTTACATTCTGAACATAAATATGGTTTTTCTCCTGTGTGAATCCTCATGTGTGTTACCAAAGTACTTTTTACACTAAATGCTTTGTCACATTCTGAACATGAATACCGTTTTTCTCCCATGTGAATCTTCATGTGGTTTGCCAAATCACCTTTACAACTGATCACTTTGCCACATTCTGAACAAGGATATGGTTTCTCTACTGTGTGAATCCTCATGTGTGTTACCAAATTTCTTTTTTGACTAAATACTTTGTTACATTTCGAACATGAATATATGGTTTTTCCTCTTTTGTGAATCCTCATATGTCTTACTACTTCACCTTTTTGACTGAACACTTTGTCACATTCTGAACATGAATATGGTTTATCTCCTGTGTGAATCCTCATAATATGTCTTGCTACATCACTTTTTTGACTGAACACTTTGTCACATTTTGAACAAGGATATGGTTTCTCTCCTGTGTGAATCCTCATCTGTGTTACCAAAGCACTTTTATTACTAAATAAAATGTCGCATTCTTAACATGATTAAGCCGTCATAGTTGACAGTTATAATTTTAGACCATAGAACTTTCTTTGTATATTCTGGTATACATACCAAGGTAACCTATAAATAATGACTGGGCTCACATTAATTATTGTATCCTTTCTGATAAATGGTTTGTTTAATGATTTAAATTTCAAACATCTTTCTCAACATTCTTTAGTGGCTGTAGTATAATTTTTAATCAAGTGGCTAGCTGTCCCCATTCAAAAGAAATAAATGTATCGCTTGAAGTTTAGTAGGTACGGTAGGTACCTACTCAGTTACTGCTTTTGAGAAATCTAATCTATTGGGTGAGTAGGTAAGTCACACTTAAATATTTTGTTTTTCCATTAGTAATTCTTACTCTGGTCGATGAGTTTGTTTAATTCCTATAGATTCACGTTCGAGGTATGAGAGGTTCATCCAAGTTCCAACACATTCTTCTTTTGAAGACTTGCTATGGCTGGAGGAGAAGGCCAAAGAAATATACCTAAGTCACTTTAGTGACTACGTTTACACAAGGCACGAGGGTTGTATAGGTTAGTATCTCCAAAGTAGTCTGTGGACTAAGGCCCGATCGTCCTAATTCAGGGTAGGCTTGGGGTAGGCTTGAGCACCTCGGAGGGACGTATATTTTGACGACCAAAATACGTTAGTACTAATATATGTAGGTATGAAACAACTATTTTATTCACTTATTCTAAACGTAGTGATTTCTATACTCCTTGACTTATTCCGTCGCTGGCCACAGATAACTATTACCCATTACCAAAGCGAATATAATACACTACGTTTTACCCACAGAGTGGTTTTACCCATTACAGCAATCTCCGTAGATCTGTGGCAGTCTCAAGTATACTTTTTTTAAATTTCTTTTGTGGCTCTAGATACTAAACATGTCAATTTTAACACCAATTTCGTTGAATTTTTTTGACTTCCCACTCTCTATTTTTTTCCCTGAATGTAGGCTGTTGTGACAAATTTGGACAATCAAGAAACAAACAAAAGTAAACCCTAATGACGTTTGTTGTGACGTTGGTTGCTATGGGTTAGTACTAATATATATACTTTGCTTTTTTTTAGGTTTTTTAACGTCTCACGGGTACAAAAGCCCTTCCGAGACAATCCCCATTTAATTAATCTATATTCGTTTTTTGATTTGTAATGCTAGTGCCGGAGCATTACAAATCTTCTTTGAAGTTCTTAACAGCCTTTGCAGCAGCTACATTCTGAGGTGGAACACCAAGTTGCTGTTGGGCGTCTATAAAACTGCACCCTGAGCAAATTGGTGTCTACGTCCTCCTTCGTTTTATTTTCTTGTTCTCCACATTTCTCACGTGCATTAGACGATTTTCTCCAATATGCACCACTTCTTGAACAAAATCCCAGCAGAAAACAATAAAAAAAACAATTAAATAAAACTACGATTGCGTCCACCACAAATCCCGCCAATAACTCCCCCAATTACCAACAAAGCTTGACAGTGTGACCATCCCAAAAATGATGAATTTGCCCAACACTTGCAAAAAATCCGTCAAAACCTTCCAAACTTTGACTTCAGAAAATGCCAAAAATATATCATCATTTCATTGCCTCCATGGGGACGGGAATGAATAAAGTAATATCAAATATAAAATAATATACATGTTCAAAAAACCAATTTCATTCAAATATTTCAGCTGCAACAATTTTTTAAAGATATCTCAGTTCAAAGAGGAAGTGACAACAGGAGAACTAAATTTTAGTGCTAATTAATTAGCTATTGAAACACAATTTACCGTTTCGATAAATGGATAATTTGAGCGAAAAGAGAACATTAATTTTATATGGAAGGTGGTACTTACAATCAAATTAAATTGAACCACTATAAAACCATTTATATGAGGTGAAAGAGAACAATATTTTAATTGTTATAAAACTAAAATAAAATAAAATGGCTCACCCATTTCAAAGATATATATTTTTTAATTTGCGTAGCAGAAAATAAAAATAATAACTGGTATCACTCCATTGCTGCGTTTTTTTCGTGATTATATGGTCAAAAAAATGTACTAAAAAGAGATAACACCTCAGTAATTGTGGCAATTTCACACAGAACTACTAAGACTAGAAGTAGCCTATATACGTGTGGCCGCTACTATCCCTCTCACTTTAGCACACAAGTGTTGCAATCTAAGAATTTCTACCAGAAATGTGGGTAATTTGGTACGTGTTAAATATCGGAAGTTTTGATAAGACTAAGCAACACCGAGATAGAAATAGTGGGTTTTACTAAATAATACTAAATATTACGTTATACTTAAGGTATGGCACTGTACAGTTGACCGCATATCGGTGGTAACACTTTGTCGTTCGTTAGGAGCTCTGGTGTTTAGTTTTCATAGCGTACTGACAGGAGTTTCGGTTCAGCTCATGCTAGTTTTGTTACCACTGTCATGCAGTTGACTGTACTAGGTAAAATAATGAGGGATTTTCTGACAGCTACATTAAAAAAACATTAGTTCCAAATCAATTTAAAAAAAATAGCGCTGATGAGACATGGGCCCCCCCTTAAATATTTGTTTTATTTAAATTTGATTATTTATTTTTAAAGTGAATATAGATATAACTAAATTCTTTGGCTGATATGATGATATAACTAAATATTCTGTAAACATTTCAAGCGTCTACCTGTTGCCGTTATCAATTTAGAGCAAAAAGGAGCAAACAAATCACGTTTGTTCTCTATGAGACCCCTTATGCAGGGTGTAAATTTGCATTTTTGCAATATTTATGGAGGCGGTAGTTTACAATTATACAAATCACTTTAGCTTATGCAGAAAGTCTGATATTTGAAAGATAAAAAGTTATTACATGAAATTGTTTTGAAGTTCACGTGAGAATAAACCATTTTTGTGTAGGTTCCCAGTGGAACACACCATACGCGACTGTGACGTAAACTCACAAATGGACAGTTCATTCACCTCTCATTCAATTATTCATTCGTGCACAGCTGATTTCATATTTTCCTTCATACTTTAAGCGCTTAGGACCTTCAAAAACACATTTTTTACAATTTATTCCACTTTTTGTTCGCATGCCAATGCACTTTTAGGTATTTTTGGCGTAGTTAAAAGTCTGAAATCAGCCTATTTACACATAAACAAACAAAAATTTGCGAAAACTTACAAGTTTATGTGTTACGCAGTAACTGTTCGAAATGACCACCATTCTGCGCGAGGCACAGTCGAGCACGCCGACGCGAATTACGCTTTAGTTTACGTAAAACAAAAGTATTCTGTTTTACAGTTTCGAACGCTGCTAAACACTTTCAATTTTCTCCTAGACGTTTCACGTCGCCCCACAAGTAATAATCCAGCGGAGTAAGGTCCGGGGGTCGTGCTGGCCAGGCCACGGGGCCTCCACGTCCTACCCACTGATTGCCGTTGCGGTGCGAGCGAGCGAGCAAAGTATACACAAGTGTCTCTGAAAGCAAGTGAACTAACAAACGCGGTCCCTTTGTGCTTTGAATGAGACCAACTCTTTTTAGTACGCCGCATATCGGTCTTGCGGATAGTTTTGAGCGAATTCGATTTAATTTAGTAGTGTGAACTTGGTATTGTCGATTAAATAAAATAAAATCATTAAAAACAATAAAAAAAAGTGACGATTTTATTATTGATTTGTATTCAGTAGCAGCTTTATATTAACTACCGTGAATATTGCAAGAATGCAAATTTACAACCTGTATATATCATATATTTTTTATTTTTTTATTTTATTCTGTTTTTGAGTATTAGTTGATAAAGCGGCAACAGAAATATTTACATCATCTGTGAAAATTTCAACTGTCTAGCTATCACGGTTCATGAAATACAGCCTGGTGACAGACGGACAGCTAAGTCTCAGTAAGAGTATGCTTGTACTAATATATATTTTTACCTTTCAGGTACGGAACCCAAAAAACTATGCACGCACTACACACAGTAAAACCGCGGTGGGAAAAATGAGAGGCTATACTGGCAACACATAATGATGGATTGATTTAGGTTAAGTCGCATTTAATAAGAAAAACTTCGCATTAAATCAATCAATTAATCTAAATTGAATAAAGTTCATTGAGTTAATAAATTTGACAACCCAAAATCAACAGTCCGATTTTTCGGTAGAAATAACTAGTGGGCCATAGGCCAACTATATGAAGCAGAGATCCGGTTTTACACGATCGTTCATGAGGCTCCGCTTTTTAAGTGATTAAAGACACTCTGGCTGCCAAAAACGTGTATAGCCAAATTGTAAGAGAAAAACCGGCCAAGTGCGAGTTGAACTCGCGCACCGTGGGTTCCGTACCACCACACCTCTCGACACCAGTACAACAATTATACTTATTTATTTCAGTCAAGACATCAACGAGAGCGACATCCTTTTTTAAAAATCAGTTCGGGATCTAAGGATAAGCCAACGCGCGGCCGGGTACGATTCATTCACGAATCGATTGAGCACTACAAAGACTCAAAAGTATTTGCGAGAGATCTGTTTGTTGGACAGAGCCAACTGACGAAGCTGAAGACTGAGGATGGCAGGAGAATAACGTCTAAGCCTGGGTTGTTGGGAGAAGTTTAACGGACATTTACAGTATAGTCGGCAAGAACGTGACCAGTATAATTTCCATTTTAAGACTGTGACACGGAAAAAAAGTACTGGCTGAATAGCATGTTCCTCTGTCTACAATGCTTCGTAAAAAAAAAAAAAAGTTAGACAGTTTCCCGCCAATAGCACATTTTCCAAAATGAGTGCTGTGTATGCTTCACGTTTCGAGGCAGTGTTCCTTTGTAAACCCCAAAAGGACCCAAAATGTCACGCGATTCAGCCGCCAAGTACATAAATAAATCAAAGGCGTTCGTAACTAAGTGGGTGAAGTGATACATGGAAACAAAAAACGTCGGCGACTTATCAGAACGCAGAAAAGCAAGGATGGCCTCCTCCGTAGAGTATAAATAAACGGCTTTTGCAGATGTTTTCAAAAATCCACTATTACCATTGCCTTCAGGGCGGGAAAAATTAAAGAAAATAGGTTTAAATATGTCTCTAGATACATTAAGAAGGCGTTTGATTGAAAAT
This sequence comes from Coleophora flavipennella, assembly GCA_947284805.1. Lineage (NCBI taxonomy): Eukaryota > Metazoa > Arthropoda > Insecta > Lepidoptera > Coleophoridae > Coleophora > Coleophora flavipennella. Next base: position 3,217,461 of record OX369257.1, read on the forward strand.
GGGTCGAAATATCGGAGTAAGGTGAAAAAACCGCTCCTTACTGAAAAACATATGGAAAAAATGTTATCATGGGCGAGTGAAAACAAAAACTGGGATTGGAACAATGTATATTTTTCCAATGAAGGTTCTTTTTGGGCATCTAATAACTCAGCTCGGGCTTGGTCTACGGTAGAAAATAGAGTGCTCGTGCAGACCGTGAAACACCCAGTAAAGGTGCATGTTTGGTTGCTTCTTAAAGCAGGGTTTTGGCTATTTGCACGTGTTCACTGGTATACTCGACGCCCAAAAAATGAACAAAATTTATGAAAAGGCATTATTGCAATTCGCTAAAAAGATGTTCCCAAGGTATAATGCTTCTTGGATCCTGCAAGAGGATAATTACCCTAAACACCGAAGTCGGCACTGTACTGCGTGGAAAGCTGAAAATGGCATCGAAGTTTTGGATTGGCCCTCACAATCACCCGACGCCAATTCAATTGAAAATGTTTGGGCTTGGATGAAGCTCAAATTGCGAGGAAAAAATACTGCCTGCATTGCTGACCTATCTCGAGAACTAAAGTCTCTGTGGAGGTCTTTAACTCGAAATAACGCAAATAATTTGGTGGAAAGTATACCCCGAAGATGCCAAGCAATTATAGATAATTCGGGAGACTGGACACCTTATTAAAAATTAATCATCAATGTGTAATTTGAAAGCTGTTTGATTTTAGTTTTTTGCATAATAATTCTTTTTTTTCTTTCAATTTTACCGGTCACGCTCTTATCGTACATAGTGTATATACGGTCATACGTCTTCGTGTTAGCAGTCTGACAACAGACCTAAGAGCCAGAATAACTCAACACTAAAATCAAAATCAAAATCAAAAACAATTTATTTCAAATAGGTGTTTACACACACTTTTAAATAGTCAAAACAAAAAAAAAATTACAGTATATTACAAATAATGTCATATTACAGTCTCAGGTAATGGTATTTGATATAGAATCAACATATATATCTTTGTCATTTACATAATCTATTATTTTATAATATCCTCTAGAGCACAAAACTTTTTTGACATGAGTCTTGAACTTATTCTCTGACAAACTAGTTACAATTTCTGGAATTTTATTGTAGAATCTTATACATTGCCCCACAAATGACTTTTTAACCTTACTCAGTCTCGAAAAGGCTATTATCTATTTTATTTACATTTCTTAAATTCAAATTATGCCTGTCACTGTTTTTAGGAAATAAATGCAAATTCTTACGAACGTACATGATGTTTTCATATATAAATTGACTAGCAACAGTTAAAATATTGATTTCTTTAAACTTATTCTGTAACGACTCACGTGATCGCATCTGATAGATTGCGCGGATAGCTCTTTTCTGCAGGATGAAAATAGTTTCTATATCAGCCGCATGCCCCCACAGTAATATGCCATAAGACATTATACTATGGAAGTAACTAAAATACACTAGTCTCGCAGTATCTACATCCGTTAACTGTCTTATTTTCTTAACGGCATAAGCAGCTGAACTAAGCCTTCCCGCTAAAGTTTCAATGTGTGGTCCCCATTGAAGTGAAACATCCAAAGTTATACCAAGGAACACCGTGGTATTTACAAATTCTAATTTATTACTGTCTAATATTACACTATTATTGACCTTTTTTACATTTGGCAAACAAAATTTTATACATTTTGTTTTCTTAGCATTTAATAATAAGTTGTTAACAGGGAACCAGTTCAGTATCTTTGAAAGAGTGTTGTTTACTTCATCAATTTCGTTTTCTTTCCTATTCACTTTAAAAATAAGAGATGTATCATCCGCAAACAACACAATATTTGACAGATGTTGCACCATAAACGGCAAATCATTTACGTAAACAAGGAAAAGAAAAGGCCCTAATATGGAACCCTGGGGCACACCCATTTTCACTTTAGATCCAGCTGAGTTCGTGCCATTCACTTGTACTTTTTGTGTTCTGTTGTCTAAATACGAATTTAAAAGACTGAGAGCCCCTTCCACTACACCATAATGCTTTAATTTCATAAGTAATGTTTGGTGTTCAACACAATCAAAAGCCTTAGATAAATCACAAAACACTCCAATTGCATTATACGATTCCTCGAAGGCATCATATATGTTTCGAATGAGTGCTACTCCTGCATCGGTTGTTGATCGTCCTTTAGTGAAACCGAATTGTTGGTTATGCAGTAGTTTGTTTTCTGTAAAATATTGTAGCATTTGGTTAAGCATAATCTTTTCAAACACTTTACTAAGAACTGGCAGCACAGAAACTGGTCTGTAGTTGCCTGGATCAGTTTTTGAACCAGATTTATATAAAGGTATCACTTTACTAAGCTTCATGAGATCTGGAAAGACGCCACTATCAATGCTAATATTAAAAAGACAAGCTAAATATGGCGCTAAAGTATCAATTACATTACTGATCAAGCTTACCGATAATCCCCAGAGGTCTTCGGTTCTTGTCACTTTAAGAGATTTAAAAGCTTTTACAATAGATTGTGGTTCAATTACTCTGAAGGAGAATTTTTGATCACAATTATTAACATTATCCTTTAGCAGCCTTTGAGCATACATAGGTGATGAGTTTAGGGCTTCAGTAGTCTTAAGTGGAATATTTGTGAAATAAGTTTCGAATTCTTTGGCTACATCGGCATTCGAACTAATTTTACCTTGATCTGTTTGCAAAACATATTCTTTGTCGCGAGGTTTGACTTTACCTGTTTGTTTGCTAATGATATTCCAAACAGTTTTTATTTTATTATCTGCAATTTTATTTTTCTAGCCAGATAATTAGATTTTGCTACGTGGCAAACCTGCATAAAAATTTTTGAATATTGTTTCACATAATTTGTAAAGTTCTCATCAAAAGTGTAAGTTTTTTTGTCATAAAGGTCAAACAAAGTTTGGCGACTTTTGTAAATACCTATAATAGCCCATTTACTGAATTTAAATTTGATGTTACTGATTGTGGATTTAGACTTAAATATACTTTGGAATTCCCTATCCAGTACTGTAAAAAAATCGTTGTAAAAACTGTTGGCTTGCACTTCATTATCAAAATCTGGTATGGGCAGTTTTTCATCTAGCACTGTTTTAAACTTTTCTATTCGACTAGCAGTGACCGGTCTCGTTTGAATTTTTATGTGTTCTGCAGAAATACTTACGGGAAAGCTAGCCATTACTCCACTATGATCTGACCTCAAACAATTAAAAACCTTTTTATTTAAATAACAGCAATTACAAAATATGTTATCTATACATGTGGCAGAGGTCTTTGTTATTCTTGTGGGTTCCAGAAATACATAATTTAAATCAAATGACTTGAAGAGACAAGTAATTCGAGTCGTCAAGGACTTTTTTTCCAACAAATCAACATTGAAATCGCCGTATGCTATCACGGATTTACGGCTTTTACTAACGATATTTAATACATACTTCATTGCCGATTCGAAGCTAACAAAGTTATCGTCATATAGGGGCCTATACACGCAAATAATGATGTGGTTCTCCAGCTCCACACAAGATAATTCCACAGTTTTTTCAATCGAAAGGCCAACAACGTCCTTCCGTTCTTTAAACTTTAGAGAATTTTTAGTAAATATAACTGAACCTCCACATTGTAAGGACTCTCGATTGAATGCACTGGCTGTACAATAATTTTCAAAACTAAAAAGCATTTCATGGTCTTTGAGCCAGTGTTCTGTTACACAAAAAATATCTACACAATACTTTTCCAGAATAAGTTCTATTTCTAATTCTTTGCCGAGGAAGCCTTGAATATTTTGGTGAACTAGTTTTAAAAAACTTGGCTTCTTCGTTGTCTTTAAGCCTAGTTTAAATCTGAAGGTTGAACACTGCCGCCAACGCCGGCATCGCAGGGTATACTATCAAGTATATTTATAGCCTGTGCTATACCTGCGGTACCGTCACCAGCGGCGGGCTGCTCCGTCGTTAGGCAAGTTATTACCGACTGAATTCAGTTGGTACGATTTAAAATACCGTAAGCTAACGAATTAGCTAGTCTCTTTTTCTGTGCATAAGGCAAGTACATTTTGTCTTGAGTCAACCTAAACTTACATAGGATTTATTTGATGACAAAACTTGTCTGAAATCTGAACATTTTTTTAAATAAATAATTTCCATTCAAAATAGATGATCCCTAACCTAGTCAAATCATATGCTAATTTTATGTCTATCAAACACCCACTAGCTTCTTAGCTTCTAGTTTCTTGGTACCCAAAATACGTGAACTGGTTGAGATAGATCAGTTGAGATAGATCAGTTGGTTGATGGTGACTGTACTTACAATCCGTGGATGACAGAACTTTGGGATTTTCCCTACTCTCAAAACAATATGTTTTTCTGTCAGATAACGACTGTAACACACACATTATATTAGTCATGGGAATTCTGAACTAAAAATAGGTAAACATAAAACTTTTTAGATAAGAGTGGTCAGCATAGGTACATCGCATTTATTAAGGAAAACCAGACTTCAATAACAAGAGATAAATAACTTACGTGGACATTTGATAGTTGTTTGAAAAACGGTGTTAAAAATATGCAATTTAAAAGTAAAAAGCACCCTAGGTCAGTCGGGCCAATGGAGAAAGAAAAGATAAGAGAGAGAGAGGACCTACTTGGAATCTGAAGATTGTCTGAAAATTTCATCGAAATCGGTCCAGCCGTTTTGGAGTCTATAAGGAACATTTTTTTTTCCTTCACATAGCACAGAGATAGACTGGATTCAAGTGCTAATAACTACAGCCTCCCTGATATAATAAAAGGATTTGAATGTAAATCACATGTTAAACGCTCATAAGAATTAGAAATGATTTGAACGATTAAAAATTATTCAAAATGATTACAAATCAAATCATTTTTAATCCTTTTTAATGATTTTGTTTAATCAGGGCTGTGATTAAAATAACTAAAAAAGAGATTATAAGGTTTTCTTATTTGTTTACTTAGCTTAAGTAATAAAAATATGTATCGTTTATTTAAGTAAATAAACTTTAAACAAAAAAAAATGTTATGAGGACAGGTTATAGCGGTGAATACTTATAACCTGTTTTGTCCGTTAAATTTGGAACCATATTAAAATAAATAAACTCATGTGAGTCCAACTATGTAACTTAATTAATTAATTCATTAACTTTAATTATCTTAACGTTAGTTAAAAAACACTATAATATTAAGAAATTATAAAGCCACATGAACAATGCGTTCATAAATCTTATTATTGGTCAACTGACAGCCAAAACCGTGTGCTAACACTGGTCTTATGTACAGTTGGTAATATTACAAATTATACAGTCAGTCATTCAAATCACCTACCCAGATAACCAGGGTTGTCAATTTTGAACTACATAAATATAATCATAAAGTTTAAAAGACACTTACAATTACAAATTTTGAAATTACATGAATACAAACGCAAATTTAAATTTCCAACTAATTAACCAAGAAAGTGTAACAACGGTACTTTTTAAAGATTATTTTAATTTAATTAAATCATGGTAGATCTTATCTATGGTTTCTGTATCTTTCCTTTTATTAATTAAATCTTGATGCCTCTCCATTTACATAGATTCCATAATCAGACGCCATCAACACAATAAATGGTCATTCTTTAGCGCCTACATGTTTTAGAATATCAAAATCCACTGAATATATGTTATGAACCTGATGTGATGTCTTGTTTACGAAAATGCCATTACTCAGCCATAATAAATCATTTCGGATAACATCTGTTTTTCATTTAACGCTCCCTGTACAATTATAAACAGTGCGCATGGTTAAATTTTTTATAAGAATTTTCTAGTTGTTTTCTTCTAATCTTTTGATGCGCACTCACAGAAAATCTCGTCGAGTTTAGTTAAGTCCTTACTTTTGGATCCGAATAAATTCTGAGTTATTTACAAAACTATTTGTATCAAAAAATAATACAAAGTCGCTATGACTACAAGTCAAATTGTATAAATATAAATTTAAATAATTCAATTTTGTATTATAGTTGGGTGTTTCATTAGTACAGTAAGGAAATGCACACACTGTTACATTACATTTCTTTTCCTTGCTAAGCTCAATTAGCCGGTCAACAGATTTTTTAATGTGAGCTTTCTTTACATTTGTGCTATTTCCTAACATTAACACAAGTGAGGTGTATTGGTCAGAGGAACTTTTACACATTTTACCTACTATATAATCTAAAGAGGCATCAGGGTAGCACATGGTTTCCGTGGTAGTTGTCGAGTTCTTCATATATTCATCATATACCGAAGATATCCCGAACGTCAGCCTGTATGAAATAAGAATGGCTATCCAACAGCTCAACAACAATAAGACACCGGGTTATGATGGAATTAAACAGGTAAAACATCGCACTGGAAGCTCTTCAGAAGTTGTTAAATTCCGTCATACTCAAGGGAAAATGCCTTTGGCTTGGTACAGAAGTGTGATGGTGCTTTACTTCGAAAAGGGCGACAACACCCTGCTGAAGAACTACACACCCATTTCGTTTCTGAGCCATGTCTTAAGCTTTTTCCGAGACTCATTACGAATCGTCTCGCACACAGATTTGACGACTTCCAGCCAATTTTCGAAAAGACTTTAGTACCATAGACCAGATGCGGCAAATTATACAGAAGCCCGAAGAGAACAATTAGCCACTATGCTTAGCATTTGTGGATTATGAGAAAGCCTTTGTTTCGGTCAAAACTTGGGCTGTGTAACAGTCTTTCCAACGTTGCCGAATTGACTATCGATATATCTAGGTACTTAAAGTGTATCTATGAAAACGCCACCATGTCGGTTCCTCTCCAGGACAAAAATACGAAACTGTAGCGAGGGGTGAGACAGGGAGACGTCATATCTCCGAAACTGTCCACCGCCGCCCTGAAAGATGTTTTTAAGCTTTTGACTGGGGTGAACTTGGCATCAATATCAATAGTGAGTACAATATCCACCTTCGATTTGCTGACGATATCGTGGCCATGGCTGAGACCATGGAAGACTTAGGAACAATGCTCGATGGCCTCAGTAGAGCTTTTGAACATGTGGTCTATGGACAAGAGGAAAGTTATGTCAAACGTCCGTGTTGCACCTACTCCTCTGAAGGTTGGAGGCTCTACAAGTGTATATACACTCGAAGTTGTTGCAGAATATGTGTACCTGGAAAAAACACTCTAGTTATAGGTACTTAGGTCCAATTTTGAGAAAAAGATTAAACTTCGAATCAACTAGGACAGCGTTCCGGAAGCTTCGCAATATCTTCACGTCCCAAATACCACAGTGAGTGTCTTAAGATCAAGGTCGTTGACCAGTGAACATACGAAACTACGGCATGGTCCCTTACTATAGGCCCCATAAGATGGCTCAAGGTCACCCAAAGGGTATTGGAGCGTGCTATGCGTGTTTACCTGTGTGATCGAATTAAAAACGAGATTCGTAGGAGAACCAAAGTAACCGACGCAGCTCTCAGAACCGCTGAACTTAAGTGACGGTAGATGAGATACATAGCTCGTAAAACTAATGGCCGTTGGCGCACCGGATAACGTAGCATAGGCAGGCCTCCCACTCGATGGACCGATGATCAGGTAAGGGTCGCGGCACGCCCCTGGATGCGGGCAGCGCAGAACCGGTCGTCGTGGAAATCCTTGGGGGAGGCCTTTGTCCAGCAGTGGACGTCCTTCGGCTGATATGAAGAAGCAAAACTGATCAAACTTTTGATTATTATTCTAAACGGTAGAAACTCACTACCCAAACTTATATTATTGCAAGGAAATTAAAATATTGATTTTTTAATCACCTAGTACACAAACCGCGCGTGTCCTGCCGTCTTAAGCTAGTGAAAGACACGCGATTAAGTATGTACGCTGTGTTTAAGGCTCCATTACCTGTTTTGTTCGCGAACTTAGGGTGACAGACAGGTGAAAAAAGGTAATGGAGCCCTAAGTACGGCTTACCGCTTACGCGTGTTTATCACCAACTTTAGTGCTCCTTGCATTTTTTTGTTTGGAATAGCGTACTACTACTCAAATATTTAATTTGTTTTAAATAACCACATATTACTTTTAATGTTAAAATTATTTTTCTTAAACATGCTTCGAAAGAGCATTATTTTGACAACCTTCTTTGAGATAAATCGAAATTGCTTTACTAGCCAAATACATGCGAGCAGCGGCCGGCAAAATTTGTATGAAAATCCATAGCTGTGGTGTTTAACGGCCAAATAATCTACTATGTAAACTAATATCTATCGTGTTATTTAAAAATGGAACTATATTTTACTCCGAAACATGGCAACCAAGGAGGTGATTTATCAAAGGTTTTACTTAATTTCTGACACTGACTTGCATATAGAACGCTGTTTTAAAAAAAAAACAAATGAAAACGTTGGCGCGTGAAAAAATTATAGTAGTTCGTCATTGATTTTGAAAAGTAATTATTGAATTACAAATTTCAGCACAGTATTTGAGATAAATACCTATTATGCAAGCCTTTGCCACAACTAGGCATTGATGGATGGCACTGATCACCTCGGCACACATTTGCACGTTCGTCCATCAATGCCTCTTTCTGGCCGCTGCAGTAATGTACTATTGCCGCCTTCGTGGCGTGATGGTTACTCCATTCGCTTCACACCAGGAGTTCGCGGTTGCGATTTCCGGCGGGGTCAACTTAGTAAGACTCAGTTTGGTTGGTGGTAGGGCATTATCATAACCCGCCTGGCTAGCTACCACCATCTTATCTAAGTTTTGCCGCCAAACATCAGTGTTAACACAGTTAACAGCATAGATGTGTTCCGGTATGAATATAAGATCTTGGTAAGCCCACTTCCGTCTTCGGCATCATAGTCACTTACCATCAGGTGAGATTATGCCAAGGGCTTATCAATTGTGGGTTAAAAAAAAGTAATTCAGAACTCGATTTAATAATAGTAGTTTATGAAACTGTTACATACCCAGTTATGTGTGTTACAACAAAACCTGTCATAGCGCCAAATCCCAGCACATCAGCGCGCTTGCGCTAAAGCGGATGCTGTCACATACAGGTAAAAACAATGCTTTCACTGATCTCAAACATTTTTAAGCAAGAATGAAAATTATCCACGAAATTCAGTAACTACAACAAAACATATTCAACGAATGGCGCCAAAACCTAGCACATCACCGCGCATGCGCGCGGTGTCACAGACAAGTTAAAATTAGAATAAAAACTTTTTGTAATGCTGTAAAAATAGTACATGTGCATTAAAAAAGTTATAAAGTGTATTTTTAATTTCGGTATTGTGTTTATAAAGTATGCCAATATAAATTCGTTTTGAAGTTTATAATTCGAACTTTACGATATGAGAGTAGATAAAAGCTTTTACTTCCTACCTAGTATCGATTTCAGTTAATTAGATCCAGCTTCCCCTAGCATCGAAGTTCCGAACTGATGTTCTCGATTCTATTACATTTATTCTCTGTTACTGTCAAAACGCGGTGCTACAGCACTCCGAGATTTGACTAGATGAAGCTTTGGATCTTAGAATAAGTCTTAGTAGATCTAAGATATACAACTAGATTTCGGACTTTTTTTTCTTACTTGTAAACTCGTGATTTAAAAAAATATTTATTTATGAAGAAAAAAATGTTTTTTTTAACAGATTTCAAAAAAAGGATGTTCTCAGTTTGACCTGTATGTATGTATGTTTGTCCGCGGTTGTCTCGCGTTTGGCTGAACCGATTTTGATGCGGGTTTCAGAAAAGTATTTGTTATTATTTATTAAGTCACTTACGGGATCAAGACACATAACGACACCTCGCACCCCAAAATCCATCAAGCCGTTTAATTTACAGAATGTGCCAAAGAAATTCTATTTATTCATAATCGCCTCCGTGACGTTATGGTAACATCCATTAGCTTCACATCAGGAGGTCACGGTTTCGATTCCCGGCGGAGTCTAACTCTGTATGACTCGGTTCGGTTGGTGGAAGGGCATTTTCCAAGACCGCCTAACTAGCCTACCACTATATTATCTAAGTGTTGCCGCCAAGCATCAATATTAACAACAATAAATTATTGAGTTTTGATGTTTTTGGCTTGTAGATAAGATAGCCAGTTCCCCATGATTGTGTGTGCCCACTTCTATATTCGGCATCATCGTCACTTACCGTCAAGGGCTTACCAATTGTAGATAAAAAACAAATTAATATCAAAATGTTTGAAATAACAGTAACTTAAATATAAATAATTACATACACAAACAATACGAACTCCTCACACTGAACAACTTTAGGCTATTTTAGCGTATAAAAACTAATAAAAAAATACTGTTCAATAAACAGCATTTCTTCTAGAATACCAAAAAAACACTTGTACGTTTGAAATATTGAACAAGTTTCAATTTTATGTTTATTAAAAACAGCAAATAAGTTCGGTAAAGACTATGGCACTTATGATGACGTCACCATGTCAGTAAAGCGAATAAAATTTGCAGAACAAACTTCAGTTTTTGACAGTTGATAAAAAGTTACTCAATTGACTAGTAGTGAAATACCGTAATCGCATTAAAATTTAATTCTTCATAGAAACCGATCAGCTGATTGACTGTGAATTGTTGTATGGAGCGCCGATTTTTTTTTGAGAATAGACTATGAGTAGAAGCCCCAGTTAACGGGTTCTACACCAATTGTATCACACCATGTAGAATGAAGCGAATGAAATATCGGACTTTGACAACAACATCGATATTCTGGATATTTACTCAATGTTTATTGGATCTGTAAACTATGGTGTTACGGGCAATGTTTGAACTTGGAAATCTGATTTTAGAATTTATGTCTTCGGTTTTCTAGTTATTGTAGTTGCAGATACCTGAGCGATAATAAATTAACGGAGTTCTAACGCTCAACCTTAACACGATAACAGTCCCCATACAAGTGTTCTGAAACACGCCATATGTCCCTACACATAGGGACATATGGCGTTATTGGAACGCCAGTAGAGTAAAACAGGGCTCGTGTTTCTCATAGGGTACACGAACTAGGCGGAATCGCTCCCCGTGTACCACATATGGTACACTGGATTGTTAACGTGTTAATTTTTTTAAAAAGCGTGAGTCCGGTCATGTAGGTATGGAGTACTGATCTACCTTAAATGAGACGAGTCGGCCCGCTACCAGCTATATGTGTCTTATATGGTACGAATCGACCCGCTACCAGCTATAAAGATGTTTTGGGTACTATCGACTGACACACCAGGAGTAGAATGAGAAGGTATGACAGGCAGAGATTATCGGAGAGCGTATAGTACGGTCTGTGGTACGGTTATGAGTGGAAGATAGGAATTAGGAACTGAAAGTGCTCTTTGAGGTACAAGGGCGTATTGTAGTTGAACAAGACAGAAAAGAGAAGGGAAAGGATATGTATGCATATGTGGTGAATGGGGAGCCACTTGAGTGTACTTCTGTACCTACAAACAATAGGGATGACGAATGCTAGTCATCTAAGGTTACTTTTTATCATCTGTCAAAAACGACATTTTGTTTTAAAAATGTTAGAAATACCTAAGCGTAACGTCATAGTTAGGCAGCGTCATTTCTGTTTTCATTTTGTGATTTTGGTGAGTGAAAAATCAAAGACTTGATGGGAAACAATACCAGTAAGGTTTTCCGAAGTTCAAGTAGGAGGGCAATTTAGTGATCAAGATTTCATAATTTATTTCTGATGCTGTCGTCATCCCTATTGTTGTTCGTAGTTCTGTACCTATTCGGAAACATGGTCATACAGTGTAAACTCTGTAAAACGTCACTCGATATAACAATTCACTCTTTGAAACGTCAAAATTTTCTGGCTCCAGTTTGTTTAGTTTGACGCTAATTTCTCTCTGTATACCGAAAACTCTTAATAATGACCCAAAATGCCTGGCCCTTCGAGTGTCGCTTTATAGAGTTACACTGTATTTAGGTATACTCAAAATAAATCTTATGACAATGTTCTGGAGACGTTCAAGTTTGCTTAAGAGAACACTCGTGAGGTTTGGACAGCAAACGTCAGCATAATCTGTAAAATTAATAACTTTAACAGTCCAAAATCTCGTTGATAAACCGCCTGATTTTTCAGTTGCAATGATTTGTGGTCCTCCAGTTATATGCAGCAGAGATCCGGTTTAAAGCGTCTGCTTTTCACCGACTCATTTAAAGTGATAGCTGCCAAAAATATGTATTGCGATCTGAATAAACTTTAACCAACAGAACAAGACCTCTCAGTACATGCTTTACTCTAGGTAAATAGGGGTCTACTTATTATGGACTTTGGAAAATTTTATATTTCCTGTAGGAATGGAAAGACTTCAGATTTTTTTCTCATAGGTTTTTCAGTAATTAATGCATTCAATCTCATGTTATTTTACATTTTAGGCCCAGTAGTTTCGTAGACAAAGGCGGGGGGGGGAGAGAATGGTCAATTATCACCTTATTTCTTTTATTGTTCTTCTGTTTTTAGTTTTATAGTTCAAGTTATGTATAACTTCAAAAAAAATATATCTTAAAATTATAAAAAAAAATACATATTTGAGATTCTCACATCAAGGCGTTTTATTTGAAATATCACACGATAAAGTTAGCAATTTTTTTTTATATTCTAATTTGCCCCCAAAAGTAGCCCTCGTGTTTTCATTTGTTTACTACACGTCCGTCTTTGGGTCATCAATTTACATATGTGTACCCAATCCATTAGTTTCGAAGCAAATGGCTGTGACAGAGGGACGGATGGATATACTGACATACGAGTGATCCTTTATCGAGTGATTCTATAGTGAAACTCCTCCTTTTTTAAAGTCGATTAAAAAGTAGGTAACTCAAATGACTAGTAGGTAGTAAATTACAGTATTAAGGAGAAGGTCGCTGTATCAGGATATCAAGATGATGGCTGAGGAGTTGAGGTCCTAAGAAATTGGATAGTTGGTAGGTACCAACTCCAATGACGATAGCATCGTTTTAATGCAATCGAAGAAGACATGCAAAACATACCTAATAAGCACCTACATACCTACCTTTTTTTTATTCACAATATTGGTAAGCCCTTGGCATCATCTCACCTGATGGTAAGAGACGATGATGCCGAAGATTCCCCAACGCAATGGAGAACTGGAATGTTGTTAACACTGATGTTTAGCGGCAATACTAAGATAAGATGTCCTAAATAATTATTGCAAATTTTTATTATGATTAGCGCAAGAATTACAAACACAGTTTACAAATTAATTTAAAATTCTTCATAGAATTTATGTAATTGGGTCAATTATGGGGCCGTATTTTATTATTTGTTTAACTAATAATAATAATAATTTGTACTTACCTACCTTTGATCTATTTTTCATAGAAAAGTCTGAAAGCTAAATTAACGACATCAATGAAAACGGATAAAAAAATTAACTAATAATTAATTTTACTTGGAACGTAAAACAATGGCATATTTTTTTTTTTCATTTCTACTACCTACTTACCTTTACGCCTTTAAACGACGTGAATCAAGGAGGAAGCTTTTTTTGTGTATATGTTACGCGATTTTCTTGCCGATTGTAAACAGATTTTGATGGTTCTTTTTTTAGGTGTCCGTACCGAAAGGGTAGAACGGGACCCTATTACTAAGACTACGCTGTCCGTCCGTCTGTCACCAGGCTGTATTTCATGAACCGTGATAGCTAGACATTTTGATTGGCTAGACAGTTAAAATTTTCACAGATGATGTAATTTCTGTTGCCCCTTTAACAGCAAATACTAAAAATTAGAAAAATTGAAAAAATAAGGGGTCTCCATACAAAAAAAGTGTTTTTTTTAAACTTGAAGAAACTAGCGCCATCTAGTATGATGGTACGGAACCCTTTGCACTAGCGCCATCTAGTATGATGGTACGGAACCCTTTGTACTAGCGCCATCTAGTATGATGGTACGGAACCCTTTGTACTAGCGCCATCTAGTATGATGGTACGGAAGCCTATGTGTTCTGTATTCTGACTCGCACTTGGCCGGTTTTTTTTTATTCTTACCGTGTGGCACAATTAACCGTGCTATCCAAGGGATAGACGGCGGTTGCCTGGTTTGTTCACGATGTTTTCCTTCACCGTTAAAGCAATCGGTAAGTATATAATATAATGTACGTAAGTTTTGAAAAACTCATTGGTACATTTGCCGTCAGGATTTGAACCCAGAACCTCTGGCTAGGAGGACCGAGTCGTTACCGGTTGAGCCACCGACGCTTTTTATAGTTCTGTACCTAAAGGGCAAAAACGGGACCCTACTACCAAGACTTCGCTCACGTCGCTCGCTCCGTCCGTCCGTCCGTCCTTCTGTCTGTCTGTCTGTCTGTCGGTCTGCCCGTCTGTCACCAGGCTGTATTTCATGAACCGTGATAGGTAGAGAATTTAAATTTTTTCAGATGATATATTTCTGTTGTCGCTATAACAAAAAATACTAAAAATTAGAAAAAGTGAAAAAATAAGGGGGGTCTCCATATAAAAAACGTGTTTTTAAAACATGAAGAAACTAGCGCCACCTAGTTAGATGGTAAGGAACCCTTCGCACTAGCGCCATCTAGTATGATGGTATGGAACCCTTTGCACTAGCGCCATCTAGTATGATGGTACGGAACCCTTTGCACTAGCGCCATCTAGTATGATGGTACGGAACCCTTTGCACTAGCGCCATCTAGTATGATGGTACGGAATCCTACGTGTGCGGTTCTGGCTCGCACTTGGCCGGGTTTGCACTTGATAGGTCATGCTTCAGGCACAGTATATATATTAGTACTAACGTACTTCAGGTTAATCTAAATATATATAACTCAAAGGTGACTGACTGACTGACATAGTGATCTATCAACACACAGCCCAAACTACTGGACGGATCGGGCTGAAATTTGGCATGCAGGTAGATGTTATGACGTAGGCATCCGCTAAGAAAGGATTTTGGGAAATTCCCACGGGAACCCCAAAAATCGGGATCTGCGCGGGCGAAGTTGCGGGCATCCACTAGTCCTATATAAATTTTGTATTTACTTAAAAAGAAATCAATAAGCTAAATTGTACTAGGTTATTGTTGCGATTGAAGCGCCTCCGTGGCGTAATGGTTAGTCAAGGAGGTCAAGGAATCGATTCCCGGTGGTATCTTGTAAGACTCGGTGTGGTTGATGGTAGGGAATTTTCTAAGACCGCCTGGAGCTACCACCATCTTATCTAAGTCTTGCCACCAAACATCAGTGTTAACAATATTGCTGTGTTCCGGTTTGAAGATAAGATAGCCAGTTCTCCATTGCGTTGGGGAATCTTAGTAAGCCCACTTCCATCTTAGGTATATTATCGTCACTTATTATCTGGTGAGATGATGCCAAGGGCTTCATCATTGCAGCTCATATACGTCCCCACCGAGGGGCTCGAGCCTACCCTGAATCAGGGCGATTAGGCCTTAGTCGACCACGCGGGCCCAGTGCGGGTTGGTCGACTTCACACACAACCTTCGAGTTTCTTCGCAGGCGTGTGCAGGTTTCCTCACGATGTTTTCCTTCACCGTTGCCAAGGGCTTACCAATTGTGAATAAAAAAAAAGAAAAGAAATCTGTTCTTAATGTGTTTAGCGTGTCACGGACACGGTGCACCCTTCGGGCCGACTAGCCAGGTTGTGCCGACAATACCTGAGGAAGGGTTTCATATTCGGTAATGTAAGACGGATAAACTTAAAAAAAAAAATACAATCGCTTTTATTCAGAATACAACGTTTACGTTTAATGGAATTCGATTAAGTCGTATGTAAGTTAGTTTAGTTCTTGATCAACATAAATTGTTCAAGTTGGAACGGAGAGGGTGATTAGTGATGACAGCCCCGGAAGGATTTTCTTGGATTTTTCAAAATTTATCTTTCGCGACACAAATTTTCGTTTTCTTTCATGAATAAAATCAAAACTATTTATTTTACAATATAAACAAAAATATATTTAAGATCCTGATAACGAGCCCTTTCATTTGATGTATAACATAATAAGGTTTCAAAAACTTTTTTAAAATTTCCTAATTTGTCCCCCGAAAACAACCCTTAATTAAAAAAAAATATTTATTTACTTTGGACATCTGTGTTTGGGTCACATTTGGAGCAAATTAGCTTGGACAGACGGACAGACGCACGATTGATCCTATAAGCGTTCCGTTTTGTGTTCTTGTATGGAACCCTAAAAATAAATGTAAATTTAGAATCAATTTACTGTTTCGGCCTTAATAATTTCATTAACCACAGAACGTCTTATAGATAGGTAGGTAGGGTGACTGGCCTTAGTTGCACGTAGATAGCACGTAGTCACAGATGGCACTTAGATGGCACGTAGTCACAGATGATGGCTGATATGGCAGGTAGCAGCTTACGTGTGGCACAACATAGATAGTTATTCGAAACGGGGTGACCGAGATAGACACAATCTCCGCAGTGCAAACTTCCTCACAGCCGTAACGCGCAGGTTAGAGAAATCTGCGAGACCGAGAACCATACATAATATGGGCCCACGGGTGTATAATAAACTCTCTGTTAACATTGAACTCCTCTAGTTATGACACTTTTAAAAGTAAGCTACAGAAATGGCTTGTTGAGCGGTCCTTTTACACATATAACAAATTTTTGACATACCAAGAGCCAAATCTAAATCCTAAATATAAAATGTTATTTCAGAATTGTTTCATAATGTTAAATGTTTCAAAATGTTTTAACTTTAATAATAATTTTACTTAAATTTTATAAATGTGTTATTATTATTATGTGACTTATAATATTAATTACCAATACATATGTCTATGTCTATGAGATACTAGTTACTTCGTAAACGTAGTGTAGAAGGCGTCCGCAAGTAGAATCCGCATATAATATGAAAGGGCTTCGTGAGTAGATGACCAACACGTAACATTTTTCCTACCTAGTCAAACAAGTGATTAGAAAAAAATGCCATAATTTAGTTTCAATTAACATTCATTTCAAACAACAAAAGACATCAACGCAGGCGACGAAAAAAACCAGTTCCTTATTCATTTAGATTGGGCTCCTTAGCGTATGTACGCCTCACACTTGGCCGGTTTTATTTTAAAACAGCTTTTGCCCACGGCTTTGCCCCCGTGGATATCGAGAGTGGTTGGGGTTTTTCAGCCTATGTTCATTCTGGAATTCCGTTCTAACTGTTTGTAGTTTTAAAGATCACCTCCTACAGACAAATTTAGGTACAAATTTTACCACTTTGAAATCCACTCTGAAATTCCATTCTAACTGTTTGTATAAGATTTCTTCTGGATGAGTAGTTTCAAAGATTACTTCCTACAGACAAACTCACAAACTTACAAAATTTACTATTTTAAAATATTAGTATAGATTATCTATATAAAAACACCAAGTTTCACGCATGTATATTGTTCGGCGATGCGTATGTATTACCGTTTTTGCGATGGAGCAAAAAAAATAATCTTTGTCAGCCCCCCTTAATTATTCACTTTATTTTTTTTTATTATTTGTTAGTAAATCTCCAATAATAACACATAATATTCTGAATTATAATCTTTATATATGTAATTCTACTGTACGTGTGTATGTCACTGAACTCCTCCTAAACGACTGGACCGATTTGAATGATTTTTTTTGCATGCATTTGGGTGGCGCCCTGGATGTTTTAGATTCACAAATCAGCCCGGCAGATGTCGCTGCAGTCGGTATCTAGGTTTCTAGATATTTATGGTATCTAGATTTCGCTAATTCTTTTTTTGTTGAGTTCGTTATTGTCAGGATAAGGTTCTTATGTAGGGTAGTGTAGTGTAGTACCTATAGTGTAGTTTAGGGTAGGGTAGGGAAGGGTAGCGTAGGGTATGGTAGAGTAGGGTATGGTAGAGTAGGGTAGGGTAGTGTAGTGTAGGGTAGGGTAGGGTGTGTAGTGTAGTGTAAGGTGGTAACGAAGTTCGCTGGGACAGCTAGTTATTTGTAGAATATCAGATTATGTAAATGACAATGATATCAATCAATCAATCAATTTGGTTAATTTCTCGCCACAATCTTGTCTCACACAATTAATATTCTATTCGTACATATGAGTAATAGAATAATATAGTTTGTGGGATACCTACTGGAGCCTAAACTAGGCAAATAAAGTTTCCTTTTAGGCCTCCAGGCCTCTATGTAAGTAAATTATAGTTATGGGTTGATCCTCCAACAAATACTATAACATGAGTCTGTAATCTGAATAAAGACATTATTTAGACATTGAGATTTTTTTACTATACAAAAAATTAGTGTAAGACTCGTTAACTAGGGGTTCTACTGTTCATACTGAACAACGTTCCCCAAGGAACCCATAGTAAAATCTCTTAAAAAAATGTAAACTGCACAAAATTTTTCCATCACCTGATCGGTTTGTATGATGTGTTATTTTTTTTTGCGATTTCAGCAAATTCATAGAACAAAAGTTGTTCAGTATGATGAGTAGAAGCCCCAGTTAACGGGACCTACACCAATTTTGTTACATCCACTTTTGTTTTGTACAATTATTTGAATCTTTTAATGGTAGGCAATTATTTATGTAACAATAAATGTTTATCTTTTGCTCATAGTCATCGCTTAGCCGCACCTTGGACACTTCATACAACGGGCCAGAAATGACATTTCAAAAAAGGAATGACGGAACAAACAAAATGGCGGCGAAATCCTATGCGTACGACAACCAAACTGTAACCAATCTGTATCAATCTGGGTGACGAGGGGGTGAGGTCGCAATCTAGAGAGCGTCAGGGAGTGTCCATACTGTATGTTAATACTAATATATATACTTTGGCTTAGCTTTATATTAAACCTGCTTACTTACGCTTCTAACCCCCCAACGCACAGGTCATTAACCATCACACAAAAAAAAATCCACAGCCCGCAAACGTACCCCGATTCCCTATCAATCCCCATAAACTACCGATATTCACCGACTGCCGTCTCCAAACCCCAGTTCCATTAGAAAAATGGAAATTCACCCGATGCCGCGATCCGGAAAGTAATTTTCGATAAAACAATTTGTCCCCGAGACCGTTCCACACATCTGCGTCGTGATCCACGCCTCAATTTCTCCTCGCCGATGTGTTTGTGTGTTCTTACCTTTATAGGCGAGGGCGGTTTTTATGGTTCCTTTCATCATCATCATATCAGCCGAAAATCGTCCACTGCTGTACAAAGGCCTCCCCCAAGGATTTTCACGACGACCGGTCTTGCGCTGCGCGAATCCATCGGCTTCCCGCGATATTTACCAGGTCGTCGGTCCACCGCGTGGGAGGCCTGCCTACGCTACGTTTTCCGGTGCGCGGTCGCCACTCGAGAACTTTACTACCCCATCGGCCATCTTTTCTACGAGCTATGTGCCCTGCCCACTGCCACTTCACTTGGTTCCTTTAGTGAAAGCAAAGTATATATATTAGTACTAACATACAGTATTGACACTCCCTGCCGCTCTCTAGATTTCGACCTCACCCCCTCGTCACCCAGATTGATACAGATTGGTTACAGTTTGGTTGGTTGAGGGGATAAATAAATAAAAAAAAGCAATATTCTGGGACAAATCAAACATGGTCATCTGGCTCCGAAGTAGGATTCCCTGTGTTAAGGGAACCAGAGACTGACATACATACTTATATACGTTTAAATACATACATATATATAGATATTTAACACCCAGACACAGAGCAAACAAATCTGCTCATCACACAAATGTTTGCCCTGGGTTGGGATCGAACCCACAACTCTCGGATCAGTAGTCAAGATCACTAACCACGGAGCCACCGAGTCAGTCAAAATGACATAGAATGATGGGAAGTGACATAGAATGCTAATCAGAATAGCCCGATATAGTTCCTGAGGGACATGGAGAAAACTCAAGTCAACGCTCGAGAGCCGTTTGCGGCTCGCGCACTACTCACTCTCAAAGACAGTAATAAAAACGATTTCCACTCGTGCAAAGCTGCGGGGAAAAGCTATTTATTTAATAAATGGACGCAACCTGTTTCCTTTTTATTAAAAATTTCAATGCGTTTGAGTCTCACGTGAACCCTTGGCACGCAAATCCGATTCGTCTTGGCGGGTTTTTATGGAGACTTCGATTTGGTTGTAATATTGGTTGCTCATTCAGGATTATTGTTTTTGCTTTTATGAGAAAGACTGGTTAGTTTCGCTTTATTTGTTGAAAATTTTTACTTATAACAACAGGGAAGCTAGAAGTGGTCTGTACGGTTATGAAGATCTTTAAGCACTCAGATTATAAATCTAAGATATATTTGTTTAAAATTAAAGGCGCCATGTGTGACACCAGAGGAGTGCCTGTGCTGATGTGTGACACCAGAGGAGTGCCTGTGCTGATGTGTGACACCAGAGGAGTGCCTGTGCTGATTTTCTAATTTGGTGCCCGCTACTGCTTATTTGAGCCAGCCCTGCTTTTTCCTTTGTTTAAATGGTGTGTAATATTGTGTGTATAAGGTCTTTGACCAGTGTGTGTTGCCAGTTATAACTTACGGATCTGAGAAATGGTCGCTTACTATGGGCCTCATAAGAAGGCTCAGGTCACCTAAGGAGCAATGGAGCGTGCTATGTTCGAAGTTTCTCCGCGTGATCGAATCAGACAGAAACGAGGAGATCCGCAGGAGAAGCACAGTAGCCGACATAGCTCACAGAATCGCTAAACTGAAGTGGCAGTGGGCAGGGCAAATAGCTCGTAGAACAGATGGCCGAGGGAAGTTAAGTTCTCGAGTGGCTACCGCGCACCTGAAAACGTAGGATAGGCAGGCCTCACAAGCGGTGGACCGACGACCTGGTGAAGATCGCGGGAAGCCGATGGATGCGGGCAGCGCAGGACTATTCGTGGTAATCCTTGGAGAAGGCCTATGTCCAGCTGTGGACGTTTTTTGGCTGATATGTCCAAATGGCGTATAGAGGCGAAGAGAGGATTTTTGAAAGTTGACCACTGGATGCACAGATAACCCTTAATTCGTCAGGCTTATTGAAATATTTTGACCTTTTTGCACAGAAAGAACATATTTCCCACACAAGATATGTGGGATGAATATTTCTAACCAGCTGTTTCCCGCGACTTCACCCGCGTGGACAACATTGCTATGAATTTTCGAGGGTGCGCAGTGCGCGAGCCGCTAACCGCAAGCGGCTCGCGAGCGTGGATAAAAGTAGCCTATGTATTAATCCAGGTCCTAATCTGTCCACCTACCAAATTTCAGGCAGATCCGGTCAGTAGTTTTTGCGTGAAAGAGTAAGAAACATTCATCCATATATTCTTTACAAACTTTCGCGTTTAAAATATTAAAGTAAGATTCACCGAGTCTCGCAAAATGTATTATAGTGTTTGTATAAGTAGTGGAAAATATCCAAAGCTCGCGCGGACATAGTCCCAGGCACCCCGGATCACACCACTGGAAAACATGATGAGAAGTGGGTGTGACAGGAATATTTCGCCCCATAACAGCTGCGATTAGAAACTCCCACGACTATAATATACCGTCAAACATTATACGCCAAAGTTCAAGTTAGCGACAGTTTCGGTGGCGTCAGAAAGTTTGCCACAAATAAAACGGCGGTTAGCACTATTCACAGTCCAAGTTGATATTCCCGGAGGAACTATATTCGTGAAAACATGGCTGTTTAAGTATATGTCACTGTTAAAATCCGAATGTGGTAAATAGTTATAATAACTAGGTCTCAGCTTGAGTTCTTGGGGAAGAAAGGTTGTTTAAGTGTTTGAGTGTTATTTGCTGAAGCTCCAGTTAAATTAATGGAGTAAAAAATTGGTTGTCTGTAAAGTCGGTTTACGGACGATAGTTTAACGTAACAAACATTGATGAACTGATTGCATACTTTTATGACGAGTCAATGAGCGTAACGGGACAATGAGCGTAACGGGACAATGAGTCATCCTTTTTCGTGCGTGTAGGCGGCGTCCATCGATTTATTAGACGATGTCACGTCAAAAATATCTTTGTAAAATTGTAATACTTTAAATCCAAAATTGCCTCATTCATTATCATAATCATAATCATAATAATTTATTGGTAAAAAATATTTTACAGGTCATTTTATAAATTGTTTCGAAATAATATGAACAATTAAATTGTCAATAACACACATATTTAAATAATATAATACTTAATAAAAAATATTTATATTTAGGTACTTGAAAGAACTAACAACTAAAAAATAGTTTACACATTGTGTAAATTTAAAAAGTCTTGTAATGAATAAAACGTGTGCTCAATGAGCCAGCGTCTGAGTTTTGTCTTAAAACTTGTTAATGAGGGAGCTTCAGTAATTTCTACCGGGAGTTTGTTAAAAATTGCCGGTCCAAGCACATGCGTCAGCTTGCTTGACTTGGCGAGTCTGCATCGCACAGGCAGGAGTTAATTAAGAAGTGGAATTCTTTGCTAGCGACTGAGTTTCCCAAGACCTAGAGATAAAGTCTTCAACGTATAAATAGGCATTGTTTGGGATTGCGTGATCCACTTATGAGTCCGAGGGCTTCGTCCCACTACACCTTTCCACACAACTATGACGACGATACCTATTACAAACAAAAGACGTGAGTACGACTCACACTTTGCCAGTTTTTATTATTTTTTATTTTACTTTACTTCTGGATTAGTACTATAAACACATACAGATATAACAGATGACCGATGGGGCAATAAAGTTCTCAAGTGGCGACCGCGCACCGGAAAACGTAGCGTCGGCAGGCCTCCCACGCGGTGGACCGACGACCTGGTGAAGATCGCGGGAAGCCGATGGATGCGGGCAGCACAGGACCGGTCGTCGTTAAAAACCTTGGGGGAAGAACTATAGCCGTGCAGCAGTGGACGATTTTCGGCTGACATGATGATGACTTTAGACACACCAACTTTCACGCTTGTATGTGTTACCGTTTTTACGATAGTTCTAAATAAAAAATAACTCTAAAAACATATAAAAACTTTTTTTTGTATGGGGTTTTACTTCACTTTTTCAAGCGACTTCCAAAAAGGAGGAGGTTCTCAATTCGTCTGTATGTTTTTTTTTTTTTTTTTTTTTATGTTTGTTACCTCATTATTATTTGTTGTTATAGCAGTAATAGAAGTACACTCCCTATTACAGTTCATGAAATACAGCCCGCTGAGATATAGACAGACGAACTTACGGACCGTGGAGGCTTAGTAATAGAGAAACCCTAAAAATATGAATTTATGTTTAATCGAAGATCGAAAATAATATTGTTTTCTTCATTTTAAACAGAAAAAGCGCCTCCACTTCGGTATTCTGCCATGGCAACTGAATTTCGCAATCAATTTTCAAAGAAGAATACGCTCGATTTGTGACATAACTGCTCATCATCACCCATCACATCACATCAGCTCATATAAACGTCCCCACCGAGGGGCTCAAACCTACCCTAAATTAGGGCGATCGAGCCTAAGCCCACCACGCGGACCCAGTGCGGGTTGTTCAACTTCACACACAACCTTCGAGTTTCTTCGCAGATGAGTGCAGGTTTCCTCACGATGTTTTCCTTCACCGTAAGAGTGTCGGATAAACGTACATTATGAGATCGAAATACTAAAACACATTGGTACGTAGCAGGACTCGAACCACGACTTCCCGGATAGGAGGTAGCGGCCCTTGCCGTTGCGCCACCGACGCTCTCCGACGTGGCTGCTCATGGCTGTATAAATCTTGACATGCCAGTGTTTGCACTTTTACGGCAACATATCCAAAGTTTCAGATGAAATTGATTCTCTTCACGTTTCGTTGGCTACGTATAATAAGCATTTTGTTTATCGCTTGTCCTACTTTATTTATTATTTATACAATAAAAGTTACTTTTGTCTCAGTATTTGTGTCCATCCATAGTCAGACAACGCGCCGTCTATTTTTTCATGCCTATCGCTGTATCCATGTCCATTGTCTATAAAGGTAAAGTTATATTGGTTTTTAGGGTTCCTTACCTAAAAGTGCCAACATGACCCTTTTACTTAGCCTAAGTGGTTTGTCTCAGTCCGTCCATCCGACCTACCTTTAAAGGCCTGTATTTTTTGAATCGTATATCAAGTGGCCTGTTGACATTTTCCAGAATATGTTGTTACGGTAATGAAAAGGAGCGTCGGTTGCGTAACGGCTACGGCCGCCGCCTCTTGTCCGGGAGGTCGTGGTTCGAATCCTGCCACGTACCAATGCGATTTCGAATTTTGATTTCATATGTACGTTTATCCGACGCTCTTATGATGAAAGAAAACATCGTGAGGAAACCTGCACACGCCTGCGGAGAAACTCGCAGGTTGTGTGTGAAGTCGACCAACCCGCACTGGGCCCGCGTGGTCGACTAGGGCCCGATCGCCCTAATTCAGGATAGGCTCGAGCCCCCGGTGGGAACGTATAATATCTGTTATGATGATAACGAAAAACACAAATATTAAAAAATTAAGTGGGGTTCCCATACACGACAGGTTTTTTTCAACGTGTTATGATTTTTCTTTATCTTAATAAAAACGGTAAAACATACAAACTTCATTTAACTTGGTGATAAGGAAAACTCTCGAAAATGAACAAATAATATGGTCAAGTGCGTGTCGGACCACGCATAGTGTATGCGCCGCCTACATCACCTAACCCCGTAGTAGTTTAATAAGTGTATAATTTCGAAGGTATCGTTTGGTCCTGCAGGTATTATACGAACGTCCGTTGAGCACAGCACAACTCGTGGTTTTATTCAAAATCTTCCTTACAGCCCACATTAAAACTGATTGTAGGTCGAATAGTTTCCAAACACCACGGATTTTACGCGCTTTATCTTGGGAACGGCAATTCTAACAAAAATATGTTGTAAGAAAGTGCTAATTTATTTTAAAATACCAATTCAATGATATGAATACGAGGGATTCACACAAATATATTTTTTTGTGCTATTTACAAATACTATGGGAGCAACCCTAAAAATTTTCCATTTTTGATTTTGCATTATAATTTTAAATGTTTAACCTACAAAATTTTAAAAGTGTAGATCTTATAGATGAAGAGGTGCAGTCAAAGACAACGTTCACTTGTATGAGAGAGGTGGTAATTTAAAGGTTATATTTTTGACAGTCCATTTATGTATGTAGGTATGTATGTAGTTCATGTGTTCCCTAGTATTTCCTAACCAAATTAACCAATCTTCACAAATTTCGCGTCTTTGGATTTGTGCCATCACTCCGCGTGCCATACGATATAATTATAGTATTAAAAAAATGGTGGATTTTATTATTTTCATATGTAAGTATTATGTTTGGTATCAAAAGAAAGGTCTTGGCAAGCACATTCTAAATATATGCAAATATTTTCCTTACTTAGCAAATGGTCTCGGAAGCGATATTATGAGACGGCTCAATGTATGTATACGCTTCCCGCCCGAAAGTTTATTTTTCCCTTCATCTGGGATAAAACCCGTGGTCGTAAGCCCTATGGTAACCAAAATTTTATTATAAGTACCTATCATTATGGCTCTTTTTTTCATCCCTTACTTTTTTAATTCTCACTCATTTGCCTCTTGTAAAAAATGAAATCTCAAAAAATCAAAACCAGTTACGAATGAATTACGCGGTTTCGTTTGAGTAAAATAAAGTCTTTCGTTGCAACTAGTATCGTAGAAAGCAGATTATTACTTCGGCCGCAATTGGTTACGAACCTCCGGTTTTGTATGCGGCCGAAGGGGTTTTCATACTTTACAGTAGTCATGTTTTGGTTTTTAAATTTTTATATTTCATCAATGTATGGAATCTTTAACAAATTAAACGAAATAAAATAAAATGATGAAAATGATAGGAGAACGCGCGGCGCGCTTGATGGCCGAAAAAAAAAACTGAATTGTAAAAAATAATTAGTCTTCTTCTTTGTCCTAGTCATTTCCAATTATTTGGGGTCGGCTCTCCTCGTTCTGCGGCGCCAGGACAGTCTGTCCTGAGTTGTCGAAACATTTTGTCTGGGCGAGCTCTGAGTCCTTGGCCACCGTGGACCACCAGGTGGCTAGTGGGCGTCCTCTACCTTTCTCATTATTTGGCAGTGCTAAGGCCCGTTTTACGACATGGTCTTCAGGGCGCCTCATGAGTTCATGACATGACCGAACCATCGCAGGCGACTCTAGGTGAGTTTTTCAGCTATAGGACTTGAGACTTCCTCTGATGTGCTCGTTTCGCACTTTATCGAGTCTGGTTACATCTGCTGCCCCTCTTAGCATCTTCGTCTCACTTACGTGCATTTTTTGTAAGTGGGCATTTTTATGGCCCAGCACTTGGCACCGTACATCATGGCTGGTCTGACTGCGGTCTTGTAGATCTTGCCTTTGATTTTAATCGGTAAAAATCGGTAAAAAAATTAATTTTAATTTAATCGGTAAAAAATAATTAGTAATTAGGTCAAAACTTTAAGTGATCATAAAACATTATATTGCGTTCCACGCGCTAGTTTGCACAATCACCATAGTAATGTTGTTTGATAGTAATATTATTTGCTATATTTTTCTGCATTCTATGTCTCATAGTTAAAAAGTTAGAGGGGCCACAAACATGCACACACAGCACGAAACTGTCACTTTGAAGCTCAATTTTCGTAAATAATACTGTAATCATTAAACACACAAAACGCAGGACTCAAATTTGTAAACTTCTTACCTACATTTTATTATTGTGTAGATAAAATTAAATATCACTTACATTGTAAAATGGAGTGGTTACCTACACACAACACATGGAATCTTACTTTGAACTAGTTATAGAGACTACTCATTGACAAAAATAAATAAAATAAAATAAATACTACGTAATGTACTCGTAAAATAGCAAAATAAATTCATAAATCACGCAACACATTCCTGTTTGGCACTTACAGAAATTCTGGCGACTCATTCATTTGTCATCAGATGAACGAACTAAAAGGTCCTTCATTCACTCATTTGTTCGCTTCGCACAACTTGCATTTCTAATTTCCACCCACTACGATTGTTAGAACTCTTATTGATCCCATTTTGAACCAAAAATAGGCTGCAATTTTTCTATCCGTGGTTCCATAAGGGTTGGATATGAGTTCTCTGTACTTATATAGCACTTGAGTGTGGCTGCATTTTTCACCCAGAGTAACGAACGGATATGATATCCGAGTCGTTTGCCACCCCAGTTGTGCTAGTCAGGTGGTTACCTACACACTACACACAGGGAATCTTACTTGGCACTAGTTATATAGTTTTTGGTACAATAATTTTTTTTTATTTATTTACTAGCTGGTGCCCGTGACTTCGTCGGCCTGGACTCCAGAATTGGCTTCAGAGTAGATAAAAAGAAAAACCGATAGAAAAACCTACTTTATTAAAAGCCGGTTTCTCCTTTATTCTTCCCAATTTCCAGTTGGTTCAAAAAATAAAAAGTCCATCTGTCAATCTGTCACGTTTTCCTTAGCGGCTAAACAAGTTCGACTGAGATTAATATACGCTTGATTAATTTTACTGTTTTTTTATAATAATTTTTCGAAGGATTATGGGTAGCTTAACCCAGCCGGTTGCCATTCAACTGGCATCTACGACAAAAACGAAAAAAAAACACTATACGTTTTCGAGAAAAAGTACATACTTTTGCGTACTGTTGTACAATTAATTTTCATGTTCGCATTGTGTACTAGCACTTAACTTTACCGAAAATGTAATACAGTGAGATTATTATTATTTTTTCATCCATAAAAGGTTAAGTAGGTACTTCAAGAACAAAAACAATAATATAAAACTTACGTAATTTTCACCGTGACAAAAATAGGAACAGTTTATTTTGTACCCCCTCCCCACAAAGTACATTATTTTGTACCCCCTCCCCACAAAGTACATTATTTTGTACCCCCTCCCCACAAAGTACAATAGAACTCGGTGATCGTCAAAATCAATTCCCAGTTAACGTTATTCAGTCGAGCTGTGTCAAATCACTCCCGATTACCGAAATTGGAAGTAACACTGAGAAAATGATTCGCGTTACATAGATATTCGACTATGGATGAGCGAGAATGAAAATCAGTGAGTTCTTATTTACTTGCTTTTTCCCGCGGCTCCGCCCGCGTGGTCATCGTTTAAGCGGCTTGCAAGTGTACACATGAATTTTCCCCAGTTCCCTCGGGAACTATATCAGGCTATTCTGATTAGCAGTTAATAGCACTTTCCACCCCCTCAACTAATTCTGTGCAAAAAAATCACGTTAATCCGTTGCTTGGTTGCGACTCCGAGGTGCGCGAGTCTGGAAATTAGTTTTCTCTAGATCTCTGGGGAACTACCTCAGGCTATGCTAATTAGTAGTCCGTCATTTCCCACCCCCTCAACCATTTTGTGCAAAAAAATCACTACAATCAGTTGCTTACTTGCGATGTTAAAGAAATCAACCAAAAAAAGTTTTTTTTTTAGTTCCCTCAGGAACTGCATCGGCGTGTGCTATTTTCACAGGATTAAAAGTACCCTATGTCCTTCCTCGTAACTAC
This sequence comes from Coleophora flavipennella, assembly GCA_947284805.1. Taxonomy (NCBI): domain Eukaryota; kingdom Metazoa; phylum Arthropoda; class Insecta; order Lepidoptera; family Coleophoridae; genus Coleophora; species Coleophora flavipennella. The sequence continues at coordinate 3,246,019 of OX369257.1, forward strand.
AGACTGCTTTCATATAAATGTGATACCCTACACACCTCGGACACTGCATTAAACGGTCGTGAAATGACATTTCGAAAAACAAATGACGGAGCAAACAAAATCACAGCGAAATCCTATACGTTCGAGAACCAAATTACCTTTAACCAATCTGTATCATACTGGGTGACGAGGGGGTGAGGTCGGAATCTAGAGAGCGGCAGGGAGTGTCCATACTGTCAGTCACATCAGCTCATATACGTTCCCACCGAGGGGCTCGAGCCTACCCTGAATTAGGGCGATCAGGCCATAGTCGACCACGCGGGCCCAGTGCGGGTTGGTCGACTTCACACACAACCTTCGAGTTTCTTCACAGGCATGTGCAGGTTTCCTCACGATGTTTTCCTTCATCGTTAAAGCAATCGGTAAGTATATGTACGTAAGTTTTTGAAAAACTCATTGGTACATTGGCCGTCCAGATTTGAACCCGGTACCTCTGGTTAGAAGGACCGAGTCGTTACCGGTTGAGCCACCGACGCTTATATACCATATGCTTATACGCCATACTGTATGTTAGGACTAATATTATATACTTTGCTATAAACCTATACGGCTTTATTGTCATTTATATAAATTAACTGCCCTCATAGTTGCCATGTCATCATTTAATTTTTATAAATTTTTACTTTTACCTTTAAGTATCTTTTGTATACTGCTTCTTTTTCCTCGTGAAATGCGCACTCAACTTTTGGATCTGGCAGAATACCAGCGTTGTGGATTCTCGCAATCTACAACACATATTGAGTCAGATACTTTTCGCTGAGCCTGCACAATTCACCTGGTAATGTGAACTTTTCTTAAAAACTTCCCATTCTACACTTTATTACTTATGGTAAAATGTCTAATTTTATCTTTTGTGAGTTGTGTGCTGTGTTGGTTCGTAAATAAATCATTTTCTATTGTATTCAATTTGTGGATGCCATGTTCAACAGCGTATTACCTACATGTTTTTAAAATATTTTTTTTAATTAAAAATTTGAGTGCGTTTAACTACATCTCACCTGATGATGGTAAGTAACGAAGTAGTCGAGGATGGTACATGTAAACTCACATAATGTCTATTCACTCTCGCTTTAAAGATTTGATCGATTAGGCCAAAGATGAAAACCAAAATAGAAGAAACAATTGGAGCCACTCATCAGAAACGTTCTCAAAGGACTAGACTTGACTAGAGTGTCAATAAGACCTTTTATATTAGGGGGTAATATATATATATACATAAACGCACGCACTTTGGGTTTTATTTTCTACTAATTACATAATAAGTATTTTATCTGACATTGCGAACTCATACATCGCCTCTCATACATTATTTAGTGCGAAAAAGACGCTTGACAAAAGCTCACCCTTTATTCGGGCTGGTCACCGAACGATGTATGTATACTCGTATGACTTGTATGAGTGCAGGACGACAGGAGAGTTTGTATGTAAAAAAACCGGCCAAGTGCGACTCCGGCTCACAAAAAAGGCTTCCGCACCCAAACTTTAAGTAACAACAGAATAAGACCTCTCAATACATTCTTTGCTCTAGGTAAGGACTTTAGATTTTCTTATAGATTTTTCTGTAAACTGTGCATTTAACCATATCCTATACTGTGAGTTTGTCAAGATTTCCCAGAAGTTTCGGAGATAAGAGGATGGGAGGGGGGGGGGGGGGGGGGGAGATGAACGGCAATTTTCGCCTATTTTCTTAAATAACTTCAAAACTATTTATCTTAAAATATAAAGAAAATACATTTGAAATTCTCACAACAATTTCTTTCAATTAATAGTCACACAATGTATTTTATGAAACTTTTTCAAAAAAAAACTAATTTACGCCCCAAAAGTGACCCCCATGTTTGAAATTCATTTATTTACGTTACAAGTCCTTCTTTGGGTTACCGATTTACATCATCATCATCATATCAGCCACAAATCGTCCACTGCTGGACAAAGGCCTCCCCCAAGGATTTCCACGACGACCGGTCCTGCGCTGCCCGCATCCATCGGCTTCCCGCGACCTTCACCAGGTCATCGGTCCACCGCGTGGGAGGCCTGCGTACGCTACGTTTTCCGGTGCGCGGTCGCCACTCGAGAACTTTACTGCCCCATCGGCCATCTGTTCTACGAGCTATGTGCCCTGCCTACTGCCACTTCAGTTTAGCAATTCTGAGAGCTATGTCGGTTACTTTAGTTCTCCTGCGGATCTCCTCGTTTCTGATTTGATCACGCAGAGAAACTCCGAGCATAGCACGCTCCATTGCCCTTTGGGTGACCTTGAGCCTTCTTATGAGGCCCATAGTAAGCGACCATGTCTCAGTTCCGTAAGTCATCACTGGCAACACACTCTGATCAAAGACCTTAGTCTTGAGACACTGCGGTATTTGGGACGTGAAGATATTGCGAAGCTTCCCGAACGCTGTCCAGCCGAGTTGGATTCGTCGATTGATCTCTTTCTTGAAGTTGGAACTACCTAGCTGGACTGTTTGTCCCAGGTATACATATTCGTCAACAACTTCCAGTGTAGAGTCTCCAACCTTTAGAGGAGTGGGTGCGACACGGACATTTAACATTATTTTCGTCTTGTCCATGTTCATTTTAAGACCCACTTGTTGAGAGACCTTACTGAGGCCATCGAGCATTGTGCTTAGCTCTTTCGTAGTCTCAGCCATGACCACGATATCGTCAGCGAATCGGAGGTGGGATATATGTACTCGCCGTTGATATTGATGCCGAGTCCACCCCAGTCCAGAAGCTTAAAAACATCTTCCAAAGCGGCGGTGAACAGTTTCGGAGATATAACGTCTCCCTGTCTCACCCCTCGCTGCAACTGGATAGGTTTCGAGTTCTGGTCCTGGAGGCGAACCGACATGGTGGCGTTTTCATACAGACACTTCAACACCTCGATGTATCGATGGTCAATTTGGCACCGCTGGAGAGACTGTAGCACAGCCCAGGTTTCGACTGAATCAAAGGCCTTCTCATAGTCCACAAACGCCAAGCATAGTGGCTGATAGTACTCTTCGGTCTTCTGTATAATCTGCCGCAGCGTATGTATGTGGTCTATGGTACTAAAGCCTTTTCGGAAACCGGCTTGTTCGGGAGATTTTCATATGTTTACAAAATTTCAACTCAATCGGTCCAGCAGTTTCCGAGAAAATTGACTGCAATAAACGGACGGACAGACAGACACACGAGTGATCCTATGATGGTTCCGTTTTTACCTTTTGAGGTACGGAACCCTAAAAAGGGTGTGCTCTTATCAAGCGTCTTTATTGCATTAAGTGATCGACGGCGGGTGACGTATGAGTGCGCAATGTCAGCTAAAATACCTATTATAAAATGAATGGGAAATAAACCATAATGTCCAGCGTTCAACGTTGCTGGCGCAATGGCAAGGGCCGCTACCTCCTGTTCGGGAGGTCGTGGTTCGAATCCTTTTTTTAATTCACAATTGGTAAACCTTTGACAACATCTCACCTGGTGGTAAGTGGCGATGCAACGTACGTACCAATGTGTTTTCGGATTTCGATTTCATTGGTACGTTTAACCGACGCTCTTACGGTGAAGGAAAACGTCGTGAGGAAACCTGCACACGCCTCCAAAAAAACTCGAAGGATGTGTGTGAAGTCGACCAACCCGCACTGGGCTCGCTTAGTTGACTAAGGTCCGATCGCTCTAATTAGGCTAGGGTAGGCTCGAGCTCCTCGGTGGGGACGTATATTAGCTTGCTAGTGTGCTCGTGAACACCTTTTACATACAAACTTTCCTGCCATCCTGCACTCATACAATCACATACATCGTATGGGGACAAGCCCGAACACCGTTAGTACTTGCCGTGTACAGCTGTTCTAGTGCAGTAAGAGTGACACGGTTTCTCGTCCGCGAGACGGACTTATCGCTAAATCACTCTAGAATGAAATTTGTCTCCTCTCAATTTATACCCGTGGAATAAATCTGCGGCGGGCAACGTGTTCAATAAGGTGCGGTTGGTGACTAGGGCTGTTCCTGTTTTCACTTTGGATAAAGACATTTAAAGACATTTATATATATATATATATATATGTATATATATAATATACAGGGTGTAAATTTGCATTCCCGCCATATTTACAGAGGTAACTATACATCTGATGCTGAGTACGAATCAATAAAAAAATAATTAATTTTTTTTAATTATTTTTAATGATTTCATATTTTTACTGCGTTGGCAGCACTACATTTTATCGACCGCGTACATCACTAATACTAGCGGAGCGCGGCGCGGCGGCCTGTGTCGGCATAGTTCAAACAAGTCGGTCTTCCCTTTGGCTGCGTTCAATCAGTTCAGTTGCCGCCGCGCTGCCGTGAATGACAGTCGAGTCGACTCTCGCTCAGTGACCTCTGCGCCACGCTTACGCATCGCCGTTGGCGCCGTCGCGCCGCCGCCGTGCAAACAAGCCGTTTGCGACAAGCCTGTGAAATGTTCGTGGAAATGTTTCCGAACAGTCCGAGACCGACCCGGGACATAATGCTTGTGGGGCGACGTGAAACGTTTAGTGTACACGGAAGAAATTGATAGTGTTGATGTGTTGCGTGAAAGAGTTCTGGCAGCGTTTGAAACTGTAAGTTTTTGTAAATTTGTGTATTTTTTTGTAAATAACAATAATGTGTAATGCTGATTTCAGACTTTTAACTACGCCAAAAATACTGTAAACGCACATAAAGTACTTTACACAGCTATTTCAAAGTAATAAAAGTGTAAATGCGGAAATTTAGTATTTTTGTAGGTCCTCCTAAAGTAGGAAGGGAAATCTGAAATCAGCTGACTGTGTAGTCAGCTATACGCATGAATGAATCATTGAAAGAAGGAATGAACTGTTTAGTCGAAACCGCTCGCGTCTGTCAGTTATGTTCTCGTACGGTTTGTTCCACTGCGATCTTACATAAAACTGGTTTATTCTTACATGAACTCCAAAAGAGTTTCATACCATAACTCGTAGTCCTTCAAATATCAGATTTTTTGTATATGCTGAAACAATTTGTAGTATTATAAACTACTACTTCTGTAAATATGGCGGGAATGCACATTTACACCCTGTATATATATTAGTACAAGCATACTCTTACTGAGACTTAGCTGTCCGTCTGCCACCAGGCTGTATTTCATGAACCGTGATAGCTAGACAGTTGACATTTTCACAGATGATGTAAGTATTTTTGTTGCTGCTTTGTTGTGGAAAAAAATGTAAAAAATGTGTTTTTGAAGGTCCTAAGCCCTTAAAGTATGAAGGAAAATTTGAAATCAGCTGTGCACGAATGAATAATTGAATGAGAGGTGAATGAACTGTCCATTTGTGAGTTGACGTCACAGTCGCGTATGGTGTGTTCCACTGGGAACCTACACAAAAATGGTTTATTCTCACGTGAACTTCAAAACAATTTCATGTAATAACTTTTTATCTTTCAAATATCAGACTTTCTGCATAAGCTAAAGTGATTTGTATAATTGTAAACTACCGCCTCCATAAATATTGCAAAAATGCAAATTTACACCCTGCATAAGGGGTCTCATAGAGAACAAACGTGATTTGTTTGCTCCTTTTTGCTCTAAATTGATAACGGCAACAGGTAGACGCTTGAAATGTTTACAGAATATTTAGTTATATCATCATATCAGCCAAAGAATTTAGTTATATCTATATTCACTTTAAAAATAAATAATCAAATTTAAATAAAACAAATATTTAAGGGGGGGCCCATGTCTCATCAGCGCTATTTTTTTAAAATTGATTTGGAACTAATGTTTTTTTAATGTAGCTGTCAGAAAATCCCTCATTATTTTACCTAGTACAGTCAACTGCATGACAGTGGTAACAAAACTAGCATGAGCTGAACCGAAACTCCTGTCAATACGCTATGAAAACTAAACACCAGAGCTCCTAACGAACGACAAAGTGTTACCACCGATATGCGGTCAACTGTACAGTGCCATACCTTAAGTATAACGTAATATTTAGTATTTCTATCTCGGTGTTGCTTAGTCTTATCAAAACTACCGATATTTAACTCGTACCAAATTACCCACATTTCTGGTAGAAATTCTTAGATTGCAACACTTGTGTGCTAAAGTGAGAGGGATAGTAGCGGCCACACGTATATAGGCTACTTCTAGTCGTAGCAGTTCTGTGTGAAATTGCCACAATTACTGAGGTGTTATCTCTTTTTAGTATATTTTTTTGACCATATTGTCACGAAAAAAAACGCAGCAATGGAGTGATACCAGTTATTATTTTAATTTTCTGCTACGCAAATAAAAAAAAAAAAATCTTTGAAATGGGTGAGCCATTTTATTTTATTTTAGTTTTATAACAATTAAAATATTGTCCTCTTTCACCTCATATATGGTTTTATAGTGGTTCAATTTAATTTGATTGTAAGTACCACCTTCCATATAAAATTAATGTTCTCTTTTCGCTCAAATTATCCATTTATCGAAACGGTAAATTGTGTTTCAATAGCTAATTAATTAGCACTAAAATTTAGTTCTCCTGTTGTCACTTCCTCTTTGAACTGAGATATCTTTAAAAAATTGTTGCAGCTGAAATATTTGAATGAAATTGGTTTTTTGAACATGTATATTATTTTATATTTGATATTACTTTATTCATTCCCGTCCCCATGGAGGCAATGAAATGATGATATATTTTTGGCATTTTCTGAAGTCAAAGTTTGACGGATTTTTTGCAAGTGTTGGGCAAATTCATCATTTTTGGGATGGTCACACTGTCAAGTTTTGTTGGTAATTGGGGGAGTTTTTGGCGGGATTTGTGGTGGACGCATTCGTAGTTTTATTTTGTTGTTTTTTTCATTGTTTTCTGCTGGGATTTTGTTCAAGAAGTGGTGCATTTTGGAGAAAATCGTCTAATGCACGTGAGAAATGTGGAGAACAAGAAAATAAAACGAAGGAGGACATGAGAACCCAACTTGCTCAGGGTGCAGTTTTATAGACGCCCAACATCAACTGGGTGTTCCACCTTAGAATGTAGTTGCTGCAAAGGCTGTCAAGAACTTCAGAGACGATTTGTCTAAATGGGGATTGTCTCGGAAGGGCTTTTGTACCCGTAAGACGTTAAAAAACTTAAAAAAAAAAAAGTTTATTACAACCAAAGCCCGCCTAGTAAGAGCTTTAGTCTTTCCCCTTTTTTACATACAGAGTGGAAACATGGACTATACGGGCTAGAGAAAGGCAGAGAATAGATGCATTTGAAATGTGGTGTTGGAGGCGGATGCTAAGGATTCCTTGTACAGCTAAGCGAACAAATGCGTCTATTCTCTCGCAACTCAAAGTTCTAACACGGTTGTCTACCATCTGCCTGCAGCGCATACTTACCTATTTCGGCCACGTAATGAGAAAGAGTGGTGTCAACCTTGAAAAAAAAAAGTTAAAAAAGTTAAAACCGACTTCAAAATGAAATTCACTCAAAAGTTTTTTTATGAGGTCGGTGTCAGCAAACCATCGAATATAAACCATTTAATACGTAAGTAACTGTGTGCTGGTATCGACCTCAAAAAAAATTTAAGCCCCTAATTTAGTTCGTACCCGCCTTTTTCGTACCCGCCTTTGATTTCGTTATTGTTGTTTAATGTTGTGTATTTTATATAAAAATATTATTTCACACTTTTGAGTGAATTTCATTTTGAAGTCGGTTTTAAGGTTTTTTAAACTTTTTTTTATTTTCTTTATTTTTAGTGGTAATGCTATCTATCTGGCAACGTTAAATCCAATCACCTATACTCACTAATAGAATTTTCAAATCATATTAACTGTGTTTCATTAACAGATACAGAGTCCTGTGGCTTCCATCATCATCTCGGCAGCATGAAAGTTAAGGAGTTAAATCGTTCATCATCAGCTCATCTGGATACCCTGAAGGAATACAACTATCGGTCTATGCATACCTACTTATATATCTATGTATAACATTCAAAAGAATTTTCCTGCAACTCCTAACCGTTAAGGAGTTGTACCTTCCTACATCAGCTTATCAACATGAGAATATGACTAACAGACGCAAGTAAATTAATAGCTTTAGAAAACGTAATTAGTGCCTTTAATATTCAAATTTTTCATTATTTTTGAAGGGTTGCCCTCGATTTCCCTGGGATCCCATCATCAGATCCTGACTTGGTGACAATGGGACCCCCTCGGGAGTATACTCTTTCGAATGAAAAAATAATTTTGAAAATCGGTCCACAATTGACGGAAAAATCGGTGAACATACATAAAAAAAAAAAATCGAGCGAGACCTACAGTACTCGCATATGATGTGTAACATGTGACAAAATACTATATAAAAGGACGGCAAAGATACGGCAGACTAGGCTGTATGGTCATAGAGATCTTTGCCTTTTCCGCGCTTTTAAAGTCTAAAAAAAAATGACGGCAAAGATACGGCAGACTAGGCTGTATGGTCATAGATACCTTTGCCTTTTCCGCGCTTTTAAAGCCTGAAAAAACGCGACTCCCTGGGACACATTTCCGTCCCATGGGACACTTTTCCGTCCCATTTCACGAAATCACTCCCACAAATTGCAGGAAAGCGAGAGCAAAGATGTTACACATCAAAAATATACAGTCGAACTTAATACCTCCTCCTTTTTGAAGTCGGTAAAAACTGATTGTTGTTGGCAACATTGTAGGAAAAAGCTCCAGAGGCCGTTTGCCAACACGATAGAGTGATCAGATAAAGGGAAGCATCACATCTAAAAGCTTTTATCAAGCGGTGAGGGCGACCATGGACCGTAGTTGATGCAGGCAAATTACGCGTCTCAAGGGCAATTTGGACCACGATCCTCAGTAACGAGGGACCGACCAGAGAGAGAAAGGTACCGAATCGCGAATTTCAGGTCAAAGATGACCTTTTAGTATCCTGTATACTATAAGTTCATCTTTGACCAGAAATTCGCGTTGGTGTAGTGTGTATACAGGCTGACTTTTAATTAGTTTTTGATAACATAAGATATGCATGTACTCGTGATTACAATCAACTTTCCAAAAGAAACTCTATGTCAAATCAGAAAAAAAAAGGATATCCTTGGGGGAGGCCTTTGTCACTTTTGTTACTATTTGTTTGGTAATTCGTAAGAATATTTGTATAAAAAATTGTAAACATTAATAAAATACGGTAGTGATGGGACTCAAATCACATTTGGTTCGAATGATGACGGTCACCGAGCATGTAATCACTACGTTTATGACGGCGAAAACTTGATTCGAATGAGATTCAATGTTGATTCGAATCATGTTTACAATTCGAATCACATTGATGATTCGAATTAATATTTATGATTCGAATCTTATATTGCGCGGTAAGCTTAACTTATAGATGAGACGGTTGAAATTCTAAAAAGTGAAATGATAAGATAAGATAAGATAAATACTCTTTATTGTACCCAAAAATATAAAATAAAATAAAAAAATAAACACAATGTAAAACTTAGAAACTATAACTTAAAAACTAATAACTTGATGTTAGTTATATTATAATTTTTCGTTCGTAGTTTTTTTAGAAAGTGGTTTTATAGAGGTTTGTTAGTGAATTTTTCAGAAGTAATTTGAACGCGGTGACTTTAAAAAGCGTTTAAAAATATTTTTAAAATTACATTATTGATAGTGAAGTGGGACTGTATTTTTGGTGTAAACAATTCATAAAAATAATACAAGTGTGTGTAGCGTAAGCGTGTAAATAAAGTGAAATGTTTGTGTTTCGCAGTGAAGACATAGTAACTACCTAACAATTTGAAAATTATGGAACCGTTAAAAAAAGTGTAGTTTGGGACTTTTTACGTATCTAAATAAATTTTTATCTATTAAACGATTTGATTGATTCGAATCAACGTAAAAATTCGTATTGATTCGAATGTATCAATCAATTCAAATCATGGTTCGAATTTTCGCCGGGTTATTCGAATTATTATTGATTCGAACCTTCATTTTCTATTCGAGTCCCATCACTAATACGGATTTATAATCGTTTTGCATGGTTTTGACTTGTTTTTTTTTTTAATATGGTGCACAGAGTAGACCAGTGTTGTCATTTATTAAGGGTTGTCATGTTAAGATTTAAAGAGCCACGAAATTGTAAAATGTTGCTGTCATCATCATCATCATATCAGCCGGAAATCGTCCACTGCTGGACAAAGGCCTCCCCCAAGGATTTCCACAACCGGTCCTGCGCTGCCCCCATCCAGCGGCTTCCCGTGGCATTTACCAATTCGTCGGTCCATCGAGTGGGAGGCCTGCCTACGCTATGTCTCCAGGTGCGCAATGTATTCACAAAGATAGCAAGTTGATAATGGTAAAAGAATACACAGAATATATACAATATGGTTCTACGTCCTTAAACGTTGCCGGAAGGTTGCACTCCTGAGGCCGTGGAGTCTAGACTATCTTCTGATGGGGTGCTGTCTATCGTGGCTCCACGGAAGGTGCCTGCAGCAGTCCAGGGCGAGAGGAAGGTGCCCATAGCCCAGACAGGACCAGCGCGCAAGGAGATCAAAGACCAAGCTAACGGTAACAAGGCGGACAAGTAATTTTTGGTAAATTTTCGTCATTCCATTGTTTTTTCTATATTGGTCTTGTAAATTTTTAAGACTGATTAAGTTTCTATTAAATTGTAAAAGGGACGCACCCCATTGGTTTGAAATCCATGTTCCAGATCTTCATGCAGTTTGAAATTAAGGCACCATCAGTTTCCGAGCTTTTACATTTAGCAGGAAATGGTTCTGTATTTACAGGTACTGGTTCGGCAAAACCTGTTGGATCCTAGTATTCTGTGGGCAGATGAAGTAGCTCAGAGTGACTTCCAGTTCCTCATTTGGTTGGGAATTCTGCTCTGACCGTAACAGTTTACTCCAATGTACAATATTGTTGCTTGTTCTTGCACTTGTGATGATTACCATTCACCTAAACTGGAAGAGAAAACAGTTAAGATTTTACATGACAGATCATTCTATCACTAAACTGTTGGACTAACCAAAAATAAACTATACTGGACAATCGAGCTGTCACAAAGGATGGTTTCGGCTCTAGTTATCACTGCGCCATCGAGTACCTAGTTGAAACTAAACACAGACAAATGAGAAATTTGTTGCTTACATACATACTTTACTCTAAGCAGCAAAGTTAAGAGAAATTTTCTACTTACACTTGCTTGCATGCAGCAAATGCAATTGAATAGGTAAAATTAATGCGCTCCAAGCTGTTTGCTAGTCCACGACAGATAAGCGTGTCTGGGAGGTTTTTCTGCTGGTGGAATTGATACTCATTGATTTAAGTGCCATGCAAGCAGTGAGAACAATGGTAACATTATAGGTATATTGTTGTGAGATATTAAACTACAAGTAAAAGAGATGGGCTCTGGTATAAGGAGACTGTTATTGGGAGAACACTTAATGTAAAAAACATTGAGACACGTCACCTACAAGTTATTCAACCGGAATGATGTGGACAACTCATTCTATAAACATTTCAAACGTCCAGTCAAATTAGCTAAACCTGGACATAGTTCGATAACTGTAATTTTCTTTTTCTAGAGCATAAAGTATTGTTAGTTATAGTTAAAATAATAAGAATTAAACATTTTAAAAATCCGCGTCAATGTAAAAAAACTGAAAAACTAATTTTTTAACACATTTTGATTTCATAAGTACAGCATAATATATAATTTTGTAAAAGTACCTCTGTTAAGATATGACGCTTGCATTGTAGTTAAACAAATCAAAATTAAACTAATTAATCATTCGGAACTATCATTAATAGAGAAGTTTTAGTCAGTTACAGATTTTTTGGTTTATCTTACCAGAAATTATAGATAACTGATTGAACAATTTATTCGGAATTGTGTATATTATAATGTGATAATGAATTATTCAAAATTAAACAGATTCTCTTTGCGGATCTGTAAAGTCTCAAATATTTGTATTTTTTGCAAAGCCAAAATACATAACTACTTCAAAAGTGTTTAATTTATGCCTTCAAAATATTATTAATACTTTAAGAAACAAATTAAACAAAAAATGTCCACGATTATTCATAAATTGATATTTTTTCTTAGTTACGTTTCAATATATACGTTATTTCTTGCGACATAAGGTCTAACTAACTCTCGAACGTATGTGAGATAACGTCGCCCGCCCTTTGTAAATACCGACACAGCGCGTGCCGCCCCGTGTTGTGCCCGTGTTAAAGAACGCCGCCTTGAAGTCACAAAATTACACATGAGATACTAGTTACTTGACAAAATGCTGATTACATGATTTGTATTTGTCATATTTAAACTGTCTATTAAAGTAGATTTAATTCTTGCATTTTGTTTAAACTAATGACGCTCTCTAACGGAATGCGCCTTACTTTCGCGAGTCGCGAATACCTAATTTTGTTGTAGGCTTATAGCCAATTATTGTCAAACTTTTATAAACACGTGGTGCCACGGTTGGACTAGGGCGGAGATTAAATTGCAATATTTTAAATTAGGTCGATAGTAAATATTCAAAAAGACGACCAGTTCTGGAAGGGAAAAATGGAAGAAAAATTAAAAAGGTTTTATAATGATTGTCTCCTTCCAGAACTGGTTGATTCACGTGTGCCCAGATCTCTTGACATTCGAGAACCGCCATACATTCTAGAAGCACAGAAAAATGTGCAGGTTATCAAGAATAAATATTAGTTTGTGTTTTCTGCTTTGTTTTCTTGATACCTTAACTTTTTCTGTACTGGACCCAGAAGCTGATCAAGAGAGTGATCCAACTTCAGACTTTGGAACCTACCTGGCATCAAACCACTCGTCAAGAAAAATAAAACAGGCCTATATTCTAAGAAGATACTTATTGATTTGGCCCAGCCACGTACTTCGTAGAACAGATATGGTCGTTGAGGTAGTAAAGTTCTTGAGTGGTGATAGCGCGCTAAAACGCACCGCATTGAAAATTACCGGTCCTGCTCATCCGCATCCAGTGGCTTTTCGCAACCTTCACTAGGTCATCGGTCAACCGAGTGTCAAGCATGCCTACGCTACGTCTTCCGGTGTGTTGTCACCACTAGAAAACTTTACTGCCCCAACGGTAGCTATGTGCCCCGGCCGTGTAGCTCGCAGAACAGATGGCCTTTGGGGTATTAAAGTTCTCGAGTGGCGACTACGCACTAAAAGACTTACCGCCTATCGCAGAGATTGACCGGTCCTGCTCGTCTGCATCCAGCGGCTTTCCGCTTCCTTTACTAGGTCATCGGTCCACTGAGTGGGAGGCCTGCCTATGCTACGTCATCCAGTATGCGGTTACCACTTGAAAACTTTACTACCCCAACGGTAATTTGTTCTACGAGCTATGTGGCCATGGCACATATACCTACCGTTAGGATAGTAAAGTTCTCTAGTGGCGACCGCGCACCCGAAGACTTAGCGTAGGAAGGCCTCCCATTTGCTGGACAGATGACCTGGTAAAGGTCGCGGGAAGCCTCTGGATGTTGATGCGGTGTGCTGAGCGTCTTTTGGTGCGCGTCCACCACTCGAGAACTTTACTAACTTACTACGTGATATATGCGGGCCACATAGCTCGTAGAACAGATGATCGTTAGGGTAGTAAATTTCTCAGGTGGTGACCATTAACCGGATGACGTAGCGTAGGCAGGCCTCCTATTTGGTGAAGGTCGCGGAAAGTCGCTGAATGTGGACAATCAGGACCGGTTTTCAAAATAAATGAACTGAGAAGTTAAATTACCTAAATTTATCTTACTGGTAATAAGTAACACAGCATCAGATCTTGGAAACTACCTCTGAGACCAAAGTTCTCACTCCCCAAGACAAATCAAACGAGCTCAATTTCGAAGTGGATCGTTTTTAGAATTAAATAAATCTTTATGATAAAACTAAAAACATATTTTAACTCTACAAATATTTTTCTTATTGATTTGATTACTGATATGATAGATAACCGTTTTGCGGGCAGCTGGGAGTGGAGCCGCAAATTGCGTATGTGTGTGTGAGCACACACTTGCAAAAGTATACCTACGCGCTGGCATAGAGCCGGCCCATCCGAGCAGGTTCATACGTGTTAAAATAATATCGAACGTAAGTCTATTCATTCTAGGTTCTAATCAATGCGGGCTTCAACGCGGCTAGTACTTTGAAGCCGAAGAACGGCCCATTCTCGTTTTTTCATTTTTCTTTATTTTCAAATAAGTTTTAAAACAAAGAGTTCAATTAAAATGGAAGGTCGAGAAATTTTGCAATTAATGCCAAACACAGGGTCTACAGTATATTTTTTACTTACATCAAAGTTGTAATATTTTTATAATTGTATTCAATTATTAAATCGATTTTTTTATAACTTAAGTAAGTATATTATATTTTTTTTCCATGGTGATAGCTTTACACAGTATTTCAATAATTTGAATTGAATATTGTCATTTGACCCATCTCGCCGCGCGAGTGCGCAAGCCGGCCGGCCGCGGCCGCGCGAGCATGCGCTCTTCCCCGCTTTCCGCACCTACCGCATGCATCCGGCTCCATTACTGGCTTGCGCGTATTTGGAATTAAATTTTCAATTTCATAAACGTGACATTCAGATGTTTAATTTTGATGAAAACAAGATTGTAGTGTACAAAAACATATTATTAAACGAAAATTTTACAGTTACGATTTATAACTACTGAGAAATACATTATTATTAAAACTTAAAAAATAAATGTTAATTTTTGTCATAAATGACTAAAAAGACGCAATATAACTTAAAAAGATACAAACATTAAAGTTACCATTTTTGTTTATCAAGATATTGCGATCAGATGAATACCGTGACAAAAAACGTACATGCGAAAGTGGTTTCAGTTTAATTTTGCTATTAGGTGACTTCATTTGAATTCACCTCAAAATTATACTAACAAGGTATTTGGTTATCTATTTTGCTTTTAGGAAAAACTTAGGTAGTGTTCGAAATCTCATGTTTTTTATAAGAAACGTTTACCACCGCGAATTTTTTACATCATATATCCAATTAATATTTGATACTAATTATCAATATCCGATAAAATAATAAAAACAAATAGTTATCGAATTATGTCCAGGTTAAGCTAATTTGATGCGCCTATCATGTGTCATGCGCAGTTCGATTGCAGATAACTTTGTTTGTGGCTAGTACGTATCGATCGCGAAGATATAAAGCTTATTTCAACATAGGTTTATATAATTGCTTGCAAGTCTCTCCTTTGGTATTGGGCTCCCGTTATTATTTTATTGGGTGCGTACTGCATAAAGGCAAAGATTTATATCTACTTACTACCTTTTATCTTTCTATTTACCTGGCCTTCAAGACGCGACGTTTCCACTTCGCCACTTGGTAAGAAGTTGACTAAATTGCTTTAAATAATGTATGAGTTGCTTTAGCTTTAAAGATGCTTTGAAGTCTTTGCTAGGGTTACTGACATCACACAAAACACCATTAGACTACCTACACTCGTCTCGTCTCGGATTAAAAAATATATATGGTTATGGCTGGCTCTGCTGATTCAAAATGTACCTCTTCATTCATAGTAGGTACACTAAGGAATCAAAGCAAATGAGTAGGTAATTATAAACTCCGGCTAGCTGGCCGATGTGTGATGACGTCACAACTGGTAACCCATAGCAAAGTATATATATTAGTACTAACCTATAGCAACCAGCGTCGAAATAGTCACAACAAACGTCATTAGGGTTTACTTTTGTTTGTTTCTTGATTGTCCAAATTGGTCACAACAGCTAACATTCAGGGAAAAAAATAGAGAATGGGAAGTTACCGATTCACAAAAAAAAACGAAATTGGAGATAAAATTAATATGTTTAGTATCCAGAGCCACAAAAAAAAATTAAAAAAATATATATTTGAGATTGCTGTGTAATGGGTAAAACGTAGTGTATTATAGGACTTTTTGGCGGGAATTTGTAGCGAGTTTGTCATTTTTCTTTTATTATCCGAAAAAATACATTTAGTGGTTTTTGATGTATAATATTGATAGTGTATTTATCAGCGAAGTATCATTTATGTGTTTCTTGTGTAGGATAATGAAATAAAAGTGTGTATACTGTGTTTCGAGTTCCCACAAGAAGTCCGAGCAAGCTTTAGCAAAAGTGCTATCATTTTGCTAGAGTAGGTATGTAAGTTAGGTTAGTTTATAGACAATGATTATTATGATGTGAACGTGAAGAAACAGTGATCTTGAAGACTGAAAAGTTACTGAACACTTAGTAAGATTGACAGGAGAAAAATGTGAGGAAACAATGATATTGAAAACAAAAAAAATGGACTGGACATCTGGATTTGACCAATCTAATGAGCTTTTGACTACGTCATCTGAAAAATATACTGAAAATTACTGAAGACGTGAATTCTACAAATTAATACTACTGAAAAACATATACTGAAGATTAGGCGGTATGGCCAATGAGCCTTTGCCTGCCCTAAAAGGGCGAAGAAGAAGAAAAAAAAGTAGTGTATTATATTCTCTTTGGTAATGGGTAATAGCACAATAGTATCTGTGGCCAGCGACGGAATAGTTGTTTCATACAATTATATTAGTACTATAATATAACGTATTTTGGTCGTCAAATCAGCTCATATACGTCCCCTCCGAGGCACTCAAGCCTACCCTGAATTAGGGCGATCGGGCCTTAGTCCACGTCCACAGACTACTTTGGAGATACCTATACCTACATCCCTCGTGCCTTGTGTAAACGTAGTCACTAAAGTGACTTATATTTCTTTGGCCTTGTCCTCCAGCCATAGCAAGTCTTCAAAAGAAGAATATGTTGGAACTTTGATGAACCTCTAATACCTCGAACGTGAATCTATAGGAATTGAAACAAACTCATTGACCAGAGTAAGAATTACTAATGGAAAAACAAAATATTTAAGTGTAACTTACCTACTCACCCAATAGATTAGATTTCTCAAAAGCAGTAACTGAGTAGGTACCTACCGTACCTACTAAACTTCAAGAGATAAATTTATTTCTATTGAATGGGGACAGCTAGCCACTTGATTAAAAATTATACTACAGCCACTAAAGAATGTTGAGAAAGATGTTTGAAATTTAAATCATTAAACAAACCATTTATCAGAAAGGATACAATAATTAATGTGAGCCCAGTCATTATTTATAGGTACCTTGGTATGTATACCACAACATACAAAGAAAGTTCTATGGTCTAAAATTATAACTTTCAACTTTGATGGTTTAATCATGTTAAGAATGCGACATAGTATTTAGTAATAAAAGTACTTTGGTAACACACATGAGAATTCACACAGGAGAAAACCATATTCATGTTCAGAATGTAACAAAGCATTCAGTGTTAAAAGTTATTTGGTAAAGCACATAAGGATTCACACAGGAGAAAAACCATATTTATGTTCAGAATGTGACAAAGTGTTCAGTCAAAAAGGTGAAGTAGCAAGACATATGAGGATTCACAAAAGAGAGAAACCATATATTCATGTTCAAAATGTAACAAAGTATTCAGTCAAAAAGGAAATTTGGTAACACACATGAGGATACACACAGTAGAGAAACCATATCCTTGTTCAGAATGTGGCAAAGTGTTCAGTTGTAAAGGTGATTTGGCAAACCACATGAAGATTCACATGGGAGAAAAACCGTATTCATGTTCAGAATGTGACAAAATGTTCAGTGAAAGAGGTAATTTGGTAACCCACATGCGGATTCACACAGAAGAGAAACCATATTCTTGTTCAGAATGTAACAAAGTATTCAGTCACAAAGGAAATTTTATAAAACACATGAAGACTCACACAGGAGAGAAACCATATTCATGTTCAGCATGTAACAAAGCATTTAGTGTAAAAAGTACTTTGGTAACACACATGAGGATTCACACAGGAGAAAAACCATATTCATGTTCAGAATGTAACAAAGCATTCTGTGTTAAAAGTAATTTGGTAAATCACATGAGGAGTCATACAGGAGAGAAACCATATTCATGTTCAAATTGTGACAAAGTGTTCAGTCAAAAAAGTGATGTAGCAAGACATATTATGAGGATTCACACAGGAGATAAACCATATTCATGTTTAGAATGTGGCAAAGCGTTCAGTTGTAAAGGTGATTTGCCAAAACACATGAGGATTCACACAGGAGAGAAACCATATTCTTGTTCAAAATGTAACAAAGTATTCAGTCAAAAAGGAAATTTGGTAACACACATGAGGATTCACACAGGAAAGAAACCATATCCTTGTTCAGAATGTGACAAAGTGTTCAGTCAAAAAAGAGATGTAGCAAGACATATTATGAGGATTCACACAGGAGATAAACCATATTCATGTTCAGAATGTGGCAAAGTGTTCAGTTGTAAAGTTGATTTGGCAAACCACATGAGGATTCACACAGGACAGAAACCATATTCTTGCTCAAAATGTAACAAAGTATTCAGTCAAAAAGGAAATTTGGTAACACACATGAAGATTCACACACGAGAGAAACCATATCCTTGTTTCAAATGTGACAAAGTGTTCAGTCAAAAAAGTGATGTAGCAAGACATATTATGAGGATTCACACAGGAGATAAACCATATTCATGTTCAGAATGTGGCAAAGTGTTCAGTTGTAAAGGTGATTTGGCAAACCACATGAGGATTCACACAGGAGAGAAACCATATTCTTGCTCAAAATGTAACAAATTATTCAGTCAAAAAGGAAATTTGGTAACACACATGAGGATTCACACAGGAGAGAAACCATATCCTTGTTCAGAATGTGACAAAGCGTTCAGTCAAAAATTTTGTTTGGTAAAACACAAGAGAATTCACACAGGAGAGAAACCATATTCATGTTCAGAATGTAACAAAGGATTCTGTGTTAAAAGTAATTTAGTAAATCACATGAGGAGTCACACAGGAGAGAAACCATATTCATGTTCAGAATGTGACAAAGTGTTTCGTAAAAAAAGTGATGTAGCAAGACATATTATGAGGATTCACTCAGGAGATAAACCATATTCATGTTCAGAATGTGGCAAAGTGTTCAGTTGTAAAGGTGATTTGGCAAACCATATGAGGATTCACACAGGAGAGAAACCGTATTCTTGCTCAAAATGTAACAAAGTATTCAGTCAAAAAGGAAATTTGGTAACCCACATGAGGATTCACACAGGAGAGAAACTATATTCTTGTTCAGAATGTAACAAAGTATTCAGTCACAAAGGAAATTTCGTAAATCACATGAGGATTCACACAGGAGAGAAACCATATTCTTGTATAGAATGTAACAAAGTATTCAGTCAAAATGGAAATTTAGTAACACACATGAGGATTCACACAGGAGAAAAACCATATCCTTGTTCAAAATGTGATAAAGTGTTCAGTCAAAAAGGTAAAGTAGCAAGACATATGAGGATTCACAAAGGAGAGAAACCATATTATTCTTGTTCAGAATGTAACAAAGTATTCAATCAAAAAGGAAATTTGGTAAAACACTTGAAGACTCACACAGGAGAGAAACCATATTCATGTTCAGCATGTGACAAAGCATTTAGTGTAAAAAGTACTTTGGTAACACACATGAGGATTCACACAGGAGAAAAACCATATTCATGTTCAGAATGTAACAAAGCATTCTGTGTTAAAAGTAATTTGGTAAATCACATGAGGAGTCATACAGGAGAGAAACCATATTCATGTTCAAATTGTGACAAAGTGTTCAGTCAAAAAAGTGATGTAGCAAAACATATTATGAGGATTCACACAGGAGATAAACCATATTCATGTTCAGAATGTGGCAAAGTGTTCAGTTGTAAAGGTGATTTGGCAAGACACATGAGGATTCACACAGGAGAGAAACCATATTCTTGTTCAAAATGTAACAAAGTATTCAGTCAAAAAGGAAATTTGGTAACACACATGAGGATTCACACAGGAGAGAAACCATATCCTTGTTCAGAATGTGACAAAGTGTTCAGTCAAAAAGGTGATGTTGCAAGACATATTATGAGCATTCACTCAGGAGGTAAACCATATTCATGTTCAGAATGTGGCAAAGTGTTCAGTTTTAAAGGTGAATTGGCAAACCACATGAAGATTCACATGGGAGAAAAACCTTATTCATGTTCAGAATGTGACAAAATGTTCAGTAAAAGAGGTAATTTGGTAACCCACATGAGGATTCACACAGGAGAGAAACTATATTCTTGTTCAGAATGTAACAAAGTATTCAGTCACAAAGGAATTTTCGTAAATCACATGAGGATTCACACAGGAGAGAAACCATATTCTTGTATAGAATGTAACAAAGTATTCAGTCAAAATGGAAATTTGGTAAAACACATGAAGACTCACACAAGAGAGAAACCATATTCGTGTTCAGAATGTAATATGTTATTCAGTGACAGTAGAGCTTTTGTTAGATATCAGAGAAAACATGAAAGGGAGAAAAACTGTTATTTATGTTTAAAATGTGACACACCAAGTTACCAAAAATTTTACTTGGCTGCTCAAAAGAAGACCCATGCATTCAGTAAACTTGCGTGGTTATGGCTCTGAATTTAATAAGCTTTTCAGTGAACAAGGTCAAATTCTCATATTTGGCTAAACACCGACAATGTGCGAGTCAGAATCGCATACAAAGGGTTACGTACCATCATACTAGATGACGCTAGTTCAAAGTCTCTTTGATAAATATAATTACAACTTAGACATTCAGTATGAAAATAATACAATCAACGAGGTTAATAAACATACATTTCTAGGAATAACTATAGATAAGAATATAAACTGGAAAACACAAATTGAAAACGTATGCTGTAAAATAAATAGATTTGCGTATGCTCTCAAACAGGTCAAAAATTGCACTAACATGAAAATGGCTCTACATACCGTGTGCATACGTAGAGTCAGTTTTACTTTATGGTCTTATAGCCTCGGGAAATAGTACTGACATGAATCGAGCCTTTTTTTCCTCAAAAAAAATGTATTCGCGCTATGTATGGAATCCCACCCTACGTATCTTGCAGATCACTCTTCAGACTTGGTGTTTTGCCGCCACCCTCGCTCTACAAATATGAAATTTGTACGGACAAATGGCGAACTATTCAAAAGAGCATGTGATGGAAGTATCAGATCTTGCAGGGACCCAGAAAAGCTAGTTCTTCAAGAAATTTGCAGGTCATTTGTATATGATTAAAGTTGCCTGACGATCTGCATTCGCATATATGACAAAATACTTACCATATAAAATTAAGGATACTATATGAAATTAACAGAAGACAATTTAAAATCAAATTAAATAAGTGGCTGAATGACACAAACTTCTATAATATTAAAGACTTTTTAAATTTTTAGATTACTTTAGATTAAGATTTGACTTATTTTGTATGTTTGTGAATTACTTCGGACTTAGATTAAAATATTTTGTATGCTATTTTAAATACTAGCTAAACATGAGGTCTATGTACAATATTTTAAGATCTTTTTATACCATGTTTAAGGCAAATAAAATATTATGAATTATGAAAAATGGTTTCGTACCATCATACTAGAAGGCGCTAGTTTTCTCATGTTTAAAAGAAATACGTTTTTTGTATGGAGACCCCCCCTTATTTTATAACTTTTTTCTAATTTTTTGTATTTGTTATTATAGCGGCAACAGAAATACATCATCTGTGAAAATTTAAACTGTCTAGCTGACACTAGAGATTATTTTGTATTATTTTCAGTCATTTCGAAGCTTTCCGCTATAAAGTTCGCTATTACGAAATACTTGTGGCTATTGTAACAAAAAAACTATATTTTTTGTAACACTTCAGGGTTCCGTGCCTCAAAAGGAAAAAAACGGAACCCATATAGGATCACTTTGTTGTCCGTCCGTCTGTCTGTCAAGACCCTTTACCTCGGGAACGCGTGGAGGTATCGAGTTGAAATTAAAATCTCCATCATACTCCGGTCTACAGTCCCTTATAGCTGTGAGAAAATCAAACTTCTAAGTTAACGTTAAAAAAAGATACGGCCGTTTAAGCCGCAAAAAATGTATATTTCGACACTCTTAAGGGAATCAAAATTCATAGGGTATTTCCCGTTGACATAGAACAATGAAATTTGGCAAGTAATACCGTCTTATACTGCAAGTATAGGAAAAAATCTGAAAAGTGTACATTTGTAATTAAATCATAAAAATACCAATCTGCGCGACGGGGGGTGAGGTCGAATCTAGAGAGCGGCAGGGAGTGTCTATACTGTACGTTAGTACTAATATATACATATACTTTGGTTTAGGAGAAATAGTGGACCAACTTAAGATGTGCAGTTCGATTTGTAAAAAGTTCATAAATTTTTCGTACAATATATTTATTACCAACTGCAAATATAATTTGCTTTTTAAATAAACATTTATTTTTTGAAAAGACTACGGATCCCTACTTTGTTTGCGCGAGTCCGACTCGCACTTGACCGGTTTTTTATGTGTATAGGTAGGTACCTAATAGTTTTGGCGTATGTAGTACTAAACAGTTTGCACTGTTGTGATTTATAATATGTACTCACCTACAAATTTGTACGGAACCCTCGGTGGGCGAGTCCGACTCACACTTGTCCGGCTTTTTATAGTTATAAAATGATGACCTAAGTATGAACAACAATCTTATATTTATTGATCTCTTACCTTATTTAATCAACAAGTCAATCAGGGTTTTATTACAAAATAACTTTTGTAATAAAACCCTGATTGACTTGTTGATTATACAAGGTAAGTTAACACATGGATTTACAACCCCAATAATTTTAAACAATAAAAAACGACTTTAAACAGGAAACTAAGGTTCCCCTCGATTTCTCTGGCATGTCATCATCAGATCTTGGTTTCCTTATCATTACCACCCTTGGGATATCTCCTTTCCATCAAAAAAAGAATCATCAAATATATATATATATATATATATATATATATATATATATATATATATGGTCGAATTGAGAATCCTCCTCCTTTTTTGAAGTCGTTTGAAACTAGAAATATGAGGGTGTTTAGAACCAGTGAAAAAAATGTTTTAGTAATAAGTTGTCACCCAGTTTACAGGTAAGTACGGACTTTTCCAAACTTCAGTAGTTTCTTGTATTATGACATTATGAGATATAATTATTGTTAAGTATTTTGTGTATGTTTTTTTGAGGATGTATGTATTTATTAATTAGATTAAAATATTTATTAAATTAAAATCAATTATTTCAGAAAAACAAAATTTACTTATAATTAAAAATGCTATGTCTGTTGGTAGATCATTAGAGAGCAAAATTGTTTAATTTTTGTTGCTTTTCTGTTGCCGCGCAATTGTTTTACAAAAAAAGACTCAATCGTCAATGAAATAATAACAGACCTACAACGAATTACTTTTTTAAGTTCAAGTAGTGTTTCTACTAGATTTTTGTGTGCTGATAAAATAGTCAAATAATACCATCACCTCCAGTGATATGATATATATAAGGGGAAGTAGATAGGTTCCATGCGTCCTAAAAGTGAAGCAAATAAAAAGATGCCAATTGGCATCTCTTTTCTTAGTTAGTGCAAATGAATAAACCACCTACAATATTGTCTAAACGGGTTCGATTTTCAAATGTTGTTTATTAGTGTATAACCCATCTATGGTAACAAATCTGTGATCACCTCATAAGGGGTTTGAAAGTTATTGGCATATTGAGGATTCGCCATTTTGAAAAAAAATCAAAATGGCGAATCTAACCTGTGTTTTAGGATAGAGGACCTATAGAAGAACAAAAAATTTCATATAACATTTTGGCCTAAAGTGTCACGTTTCTGAGATAATATAGATGTTAAAAATAATCAAAATTATTATGGAATATATATTATGCCCAGCCGAGTTGGATTCCACGATTGATCTCTTTCTCGAAGTTGGACCTACCTAACTGGACTGTTTGTCCCAGGTATACATATTCGGTAACAACTTCGAGTGTAGAGCCTCCAACCTTCAGAGGAGTAGGTATGACACGGACGTTTGACATAATTTTCGTCTTGTCCATGTTCATTCTAAGACTCACTTGTTGAGAGGCTCTACTGTTGAGTTAACCCTGTTTATGATTAGATGCTTAGTTTCAATGTTCAGTTAACCTTGTTTATGACTAGATACTTTGTTTCAAGATTGAGTTAACCCTGTTTATGATTAGATACTTAGTTTCAATATGAAGTTAACCCTGTTTATGACTAGATGCTTACTTTCAGTGTTGAGTTAACCCTATTTATGTAATGATAAGTACCTACCTACTTACTGTTTTTTTAAGAAATTCAACGTAACAAAAGCTAATCAAAATACGGAGTAGTTTAAAAAACTCAACACAACCCTGGTTATTGAATATTATATTATACTTTCAAAAATACTCGCGCAGTGCCCCGGACTCGGAACTTACCACTAATCCCAGGGAGTATCCCGGACGGACCAACTGGGAATTCTAGGTAACTTCTCAATACGTATTGATTGAAGCAAAGTTGGTCGCTGCAACTCCGCGATCGTGACTTCGCGACAGTTTTCAAGTACCTAACTGTATAGAATAGACTGGTTGGTTTTCAAGAAAGAAGTGACGTGGGTAAACTGTGCACGGAAATACATTTTTCGAGTCATGAGGGCTTTTATCACATAAAATAATAATTAAGTCTTGCCGCCAAACAACAGTGTTAACAACATTCATGTGTTCCGGCTTGAAGATAAGGTAGCTAGTTCTCCATTGCGTTGGTGAATCTTGGTAAGCCCGCTTCCATCTTCGGCATCATCGTCACTTACCATCAGGTGAGGAGATGCCAAGGGTTTATCAATTGTAAATTAAAAAAAACCTTGGGCGCCAGTGTACAGCACGACTTTGTAAGTTCGGTAGGTACTAAATTGGGCGTGGGTTGAATTAGAAGCGTGCTATCAGGTAATTCGAGTTTAATTATAAAGTAAAAGACCTAAAAAGAACATAAAAATAGTAAAAACATAATATACTTAAATTTAAAATACAAATCACAAAATGGGATCGGAGCAACAAAACAGTTAAATGTTTTCGAATAATTTGCCCATGAAGAAATATAAATAGAGTTTAAAAAACTAAAAAACACGCTTTTAAAGTACATCAGACTAAAAAGTAGAAAATAATAATTAACAAAAAAATACTAGTATAATTGTGAAAAAGCGTGAGGCTCTCTGTGCCATATTTTTCGTCTATCGAGCAACCCACACTTTTTCACAATAATACTAGTATTTTTTGTTAATTATTATTTTCTACTTTTTAGTCTGATGTACTTTAAAAGCGTGTTTTTTAGTTTTTTTAAACTCTATTTATTTTTTATTTTTTAATTCAAACTTATGAAATTATTATATTGTCGCTGATTCTTGATAAGTCTACAAAGTTTGAATTAAATCTGTCCGTTTAAAGTGGGTCAAAATCGAGTCCAAAAGAGTCGGTTACATACAAACATACAGATGAAGCTAATAAAAGCGTGATTAAAAACTGTTTGTTTCTACAGCGCCGCAAACTTTTTTCTTGATGATTTAGCCGCTGTAAGGTTACGCCGAATTGAAGTTAAACCGCATGCGCCGTTGTGAACTAAAATACAGTTCAATACACTAATGCTAATGATATTTATGTAGGTAGGGCCTTTCAATATGGAAGCTCGATTCTGAAATGTTAGTGCCTATGAAATATTATCCACTCAATTTTTTATTTATTTGAAATAATAAGTCTCCATAAATATGTAGAAGCCGTATTGTAGAATCCGCCGTTTCGAAAAACATCGCGCTTAACAACGCAGGATTGTAATGCGGCGACATTACGTTTAGCCGGATTGCAATAAGGTTGAAATAAAGTTTGACGCTTTGTATAAAAACTACTGAGTAAAAAAATGTAAATGAGCGAGCAAAGCGAGCGATATTAGGTTTGGTTAGGTTTGATTGATTATACAGCTCCCCCCGCTGGGTAGCAGAATGCTTCGCAGAAGAAGAAATTATAGGTTCTATTCGGAGTTTTTCACTCAGTACCTAGTTTACAAATCAGCCGTTTTACAAAACGCCGCCGATTTGCAAAGCAGCGCGCTGTTTTACAAACCGGCGGATTCTACTTAACGGCTGCAACATATACATTGAGCATATATCTGGCATCAAGTATGGCATATAACATCGTTTAAATGTCCGCCGCGACGTTGATGGTGGCATGGCATGCATTCTGGAGATAATAGTTCAATGTTCTGGAGGGCCAATTTTCGATGAATTTGTGGCTTAAATCTATCAAAATTTGCTGGATGGTGTTCCTGATCCTGATGTTGACTTTGAGGGCATCAATTGTTTGCGGTTTATTGGTATAGACCTGCGATTTAAAATAGCCCCAAAGGGAGAAGTCTGGTCACAATCTCACTTACTCACGTAGCTATTGAATAAAAACAAATTGCTTCTGTCATACTTTGGTATTTATTTTAAAAATTACGTCGTATTTACAATGTACACAACTATGTACCGTCCGTATTTACTGTGTACACATAATATGCCCAGTGACTCCAGCCAAAACACATCTGTCAGCTGTCGCTGTTAGACAATAGCATAAAGCAATATCACAGATTACAACAGTCAAGGTGTGCATTTTAACCTATTCGATGCCGAAGGCATCATCGGTGCGATATGACCCATGCTGCGTACAGAAGATAATTAAAAACGCTAAACACGTTAAAAAACCGACTTGCATCGCAACAACTTAGTACATTTTTGCATTATTATTTTTGGTTTTTGTTAATTTTCTAATAAAGTACTACTCCGATTTTGATAAACTTTATATAGGACCACACGGGAAGCACTAGCTTTCAAATAAAAAAAGAATCATAAAAATTGGTTCACCCAGTCCAAAGTTATGAGGTAACATATATAAAAAAAAACATACAGACGAATTGAGAACCTCCTCCTTTTTGGAAGTCGCTTGAAAATATATATTTGCACGCCTTGTGAATAACACATAAGTAAATCAGTTGTAATTTTTTTATAAAATTTTTATCGGTCACCAATTTACTATTATTATTAAAGTCGTGAAAATTCACTAAACATCGACTTAATTAATTACTTAATTGTTATTAGATATTACTTATTACATTGTTGATATTTTTATGAGAGATATATTACCGATTATTTCAGGTACCTATCTATGTAAGAACATGTTAAAATTAAACATGAATAATTTAGTTTCGAGAAGTTATACAAACATGCTAGTTAATTCAATCTTACGTATACGTATATACTTCCAGACTTTACGTATATCATAAGCGGAAATGGTACGTAATTTGGGTTGCTTGTATTAAATCATTACTACCATGGATTATATGAACTAAATTGAGTTTCACAGGTAAAAAAGCATTCATTGTAAAGATAATTTGATATATAATTTAAAGTGTTTCCTTTTTCCAAAAATGTTAATGTAAAGTCATCATCATCATCGGTACGTGTTAGTCCACTGCTTCCTTCAAAGTACACCACTTATACCGATCTTTTGCTCTGCGCATACAGCTGTCGCTAGCAACCTTGCGTAAATCATCTCTCTACCTAGCCGGGGGCGTGCCACACTACGTTTGCCCAAACGTGGTCTCTACTCCAGAAATTTCTTTGTCCAGCAGATAACGGTTCTGCGACAGATGTATCTGGTCCATTGCCATTTCAGCGGGCTATTTCGTCACTTTGGTTTTCTGGCGAGTGACTTTATTTCGGATCTGTTTGACTTTGAG
Organism: Coleophora flavipennella; assembly: GCA_947284805.1. Taxonomy (NCBI): domain Eukaryota; kingdom Metazoa; phylum Arthropoda; class Insecta; order Lepidoptera; family Coleophoridae; genus Coleophora; species Coleophora flavipennella. The sequence continues at coordinate 3,273,803 of OX369257.1, forward strand.
CTTGTGGAATAATTGTACTGTCAGTGTCTACGTTTCAGTGCTATAGACATAACATTATGGTTATGAAACTCTGATTAAAGACTTTCATCTTCAGGCATCGTAGTATTGGTCTGTAAATACAGTATTATTATTATTATTATTATTTGTATTTAATACAGTAACTTTATTACAAGCTTTTTATGGTTCCCGGCTAAGAATAGGACCATCCCATCTCTTCCAATGGGTGTCGTAAGAGGCGACTAAGGGACTTAAAACCGGAGGATGGGCAGCAGCGTCTTTCCGTGCATTGCAACACACCTGCAATCAAACTGCGATCGCCAACCCGCCTGCCAAGCGTGGCGATTACGGCAAAACCCCCCAATGAATCTCACACCCAGAAAACGGCCCCTAGTCCCCGGCAGCTCCGCTATTCCTGGCTCCGGTAGCAGCCATGGTAACGGCGGGGTAGGGGGTGCGAAGAATCCCCGGCAGATGCCAGGCTACCAAACCCAACGACCTTTGGCCCTGGCAACCTACAACACGCGCACACTGCGGACTGACGAGAAACTTGCAGAACTCGAAGAAGTATTGAGCAGGTTACGGTGGGATATCGTAGGTTTATGTGAAGTCCGAAGAGAGGGAGAGGACACCATGATCCTTAAATCCGGAAACCTGCTCTATTTCCGGGAGGGCGACCAACAGTCCCAGGGTGGTGTCGGGTTTCTCGTCCACAAGTCCCTCATTAACAATGTGGTCCAAATAGTGAGCGTTTCGACAAGGGTAGCATACCTTATACTCAGAATCACCAAACGGTATTCGATGAAGGTCATACAGGTATACGCGCCGACTACGGAACACTCCGACGACGAGGTAGAGAGTATGTACGAGGACATCTCTACAGCCTTACATAGCACCAGGACCCATTATACCGTTGTTATGGGGGACTTTAACGCGAAACTGGGCAAACGAAGCGATGGTGAGCTGAGAGTGGGGCAATTTGGATATGGAGTAAGAAATGCACGTGGCCAGATGCTGGCCGACTTTATGGAGAAGGAGAGCCTCTTTATGATGAACTCCTTCTTTAAAAAGTCAAAACAGCGGAAGTGGACATGGTTGCATCCCAATGGCGTAACAAAAAACGAGATAGACTTCATCTTGTCGACAAGGAGGCAAATATTCAATGATGTCTCCGTGATCAATTCAGTCAAAACAGGAAGTGATCACCGGATGGTCAGAGGCACATTGAATCTAAATACCAAGCTAGAAAGATGTCGACTGATGAAGTCTACGCTCCGACCAGCGCCCATCCAGCTCCAAAACCCCGAGAGCTTTCAGCTCGAGCTGCACAATCGTTTCGAATGCCTAGAAGACTGCGAGAATGTGGACGATTATAATGACAGGTTCGTGGAAATTGTTCAAACGGTCGGGTCTAAGTTTTTTAAAACTCGCCGTTCAAACAGAACCAAAAAAATCTCCGACTTCACCAGCAACCTCATGGAACAAAGACGCAGACTGGTTTTGCAGTCCTCTGAAGACGCTACTCAGTATCGGCAACTAAACAGGCAGATCTCTAAGTCCCTAACTCGCGATTTACGCCAATATAATACAAATTGTATTAAAGAGGCGATTGAGCACAATAAAGGCTCAAAAGTGTTCGCGAGAGATCTGTCTGTTGGACAAAGCCAACTGACCAAGCTGAAGACTGAGGACGGCAGGACCATATCGTCTAAGACTGAGTTGCTGGAAGAAGTTGAGAAGTTCTATGGACAATTGTACACGACCACACGTTTGCCTGTCAGTGATCTGGCTGAAGACCCAAGAGCCAGACTAACCCGACACTATACCGAAGATATCCCGGACGTCAGCCTGTACGAGATTAGAATGGCTCTCAAACAGCTCAAGAACAACAAGGCACCGGGTGATGATGGAATTACGGCTGAACTTCTGAAAGCAGGTGGATCACCGGTACTAAAAGCTCTTCAGAAGTTATTTAATTCCGTTATACTCGAGGGACAAACGCCTAAGGCATGGCACAGAAGTGTGGTCGTGCTTTTCTTCAAAAAGGGCGACAACACCCTGCTGAAGAACTACAGACCCATCTCACTTCTGAGCCATGTCTACAAGCTGTTTTCGAGAGTCATTACGAATCGTCTCGCACGCAGGTTTGACGACTTCCAGCCTCCCGAACAAGCCGGTTTCCGAAAAGGCTTTAGTACCATAGACCACATACATACGCTGCGGCAGATTATACAGAAGACCGAAGAGTACAATCAGCCACTATGCTTGGCGTTTGTGGACTATGAGAAGGCCTTTGATTCAGTCGAAACCTGGGCTGTGCTACAGTCTCTCCAGCGGTGCCAAATTGACCATCGATACATCGAGGTGTTGAAATGTCTGTATGAAAACGCCACCATGTCGGTTCGCCTCCAAGACCAGAACTCGAAACCTATCCAGTTGCAGCGAGGGGTGAGACAGGGAGACGTTATATCTCCGAAACTGTTTACCGCCGCCCTGGAAGATGTTTTTAAGCTTCTGGACTGGGGTGGACTCGGCATCAATATCAACGGCGAGTACATATCCCACCTCCGATTCGCTGATGATATCGTGGTCATGGCTGAGACTATGGAAGACCTACGCACAATGCTCGATGGCCTCAGTAAGGTCTCTCAACAAGTGGGTCTTAAAATGAACATGGACAAGACGAAAATAATGTTAAATGTCCGTGTCGCACCCACTCCTCTAAAGGTTGGAGACTCTACACTGGAAGTTGTTGACGAATATGTATACCTGGGACAAACAGTCCAGTTAGGTAGGTCCAACTTCAAGAAAGAGATCAATCGACGAATCCAACTCGGCTGGGCAGCGTTCGGGAAGCTTCGCAATATCTTCACGTCCCAAATACCGCAGTGTCTCAAGACTAAGGTCTTTGACCAGTGTGTGTTGCCAGTGATGACTTACGGAACTGAGACATGGTCGCTTACTATGGGCCTCATAAGAAGGCTCAAGGTCACCCAAAGGGCAATGGAGCGTGCTATGCTCGGAGTTTCTCTGCGTGATCGAATCAGAAACGAGGAGATCCGCAGGAGAACTAAAGTAACCGACATAGCTCACAGAATCGCTAAACTGAAGTGGCAGTGGGCAGGGCACATAGCTCGTAGAACAGATGGCCGATGGGGCAGTAAAGTTCTCGAGTGGCGACCGCGCACCGGAAAACGTAGCGTAGGCAGGCCTCCCACGCGGTGGACCGATGACCTGGTGAAGGTCGCGGGAAGCCGATGGATGCGGGCAGCGCAGGACCGGTCGTCGTGGAAATCCTTGGGGGAGGCCTTTGTCCAGCAGTGGACGATTTGTGGCTGAAATGATGATTACAAGCTTTTATTTAACTCTGCAACATTCGAATGTAAGTCGTCAATGTTTGTATGTCTGCTTCGAAGTTGGCAAGTTAAATTTGACCCACTTTCTAGTTTTAGATTGTGTATAGATACACGTTTAGTTGAGATGTCAATGCATGGTTTAATGAGTGACGTCATTCTAAATCCAATATCCAATCTCGAAGATCTTATTTTTTAGATCAGTAATTTCTTATTTAGGCCTTTGTCCAGCGGTGGAAGTCTTACGGCTGATATGATGGTAATGATTTTTCATGTACCGCCATGATATGGGTATCAAATAAAAGGATTTTCTGAGAAGAATACAAAATAATTAAAATTATTTTTCAAATAAAAACTTGTACCATAAAGTTTTTAGGTTTTTCGAAATGAGTTTTTTTTGGCAACATATGTGCAGAATGACGTGACATCAATAAGCAAGCAAAACCCAAATATGACTTCCTCCAAATGTAGGTAATGAAATAAGTCGGTTATTAATGACTTTTTATTTTGGTAGAAGTATTAACGAGCCAATTAGACTCTGTGTTAATAAATTGTCAATAAAAATTAATTTTACAGTTAGTCAAACATCCCGTGCCTACGAGTTAAAGAGGTTTCCTATATAATAAGGGAAGGAAGCGGAAATTAATTATACAGGGAGCGTGGCAATACACCAGTTGCTTTGAGTGTTGTGGTGAAAAGAGGAAACTTTCGTTTTACAACTTTTCAAATTCACTCAGATTTTGTACGCTGTAGACCATTTCGAGTAAAAACTTTGAAATTTTCAGTTGGAAACTTTTATTCTGTCTGCCAATTTAGTAGAATGATGGGTTAGCTAGCATAAAAAGGTTGCGGTTTTAAGAACTTACCTATTTTTCTGTTTACTATACAAATACTATAAAACATTTCTATTACTCTAAAATTTGTATAGGAACCGTTGGCTCGATATTTAATATATGTATAATACTGCAGAACTTTACCCAAGAGACATAATATCGTCAGTTCGCAAAAAATAATTAAGTGTTTTCATACAAATTGATCGGATTTTCCTCCAATTCTTTTAATTTTTAAAAAATAAATATTTGAGTATGTTTGACTACATCTCACCTGATGGTAAATGATGATGTAGCCGAGGATGGTAATAAATCAAATAATGCCTATTCACTCTCGCCTTGAAGATCCCCAAATAGTTAGATTAATATTTTAGACTATGAGTCTCATTGGGAAAGTTGTTCAGTATGAGGGGTTGAAGCTCTAGTTTTATCAATTTACCAATTTTGTTAAGTATATCCAGTACAGTACAAAATGATAATTTCTGACTAAGCCGATATTTTATTGGTTTTTTGGGGAAAGTTGTTTCAAAACCACGTGTAGTAAGCACTGTATTAAATATCGGGTGCTAAAAATAGCACTTTATATTTTATTTATGTAAAAGGATCCTTCAATATCCTTTTTAACCGACTTCCAAAAAGAATAAAGTTGTCAGTTTGACTGCATGTTTTTTGCGTGTTTGCTACACGATATCTTCGCCAATCGGGACTGATTTCATGGTTTATTTTATAAGATATACCTCCAAGTTGGTCCCATATAAATTTTATTAAATAGCTTAAGCAGTTTTTTAGAAATTTAACAAAAACAGTTTTCTTTATCAAGATTGTACTAAGTTGTTGCGATTGAAATAGGTTTTCAACGAGTTTATCTTACGCGTTATTAAGTACATACTACTTTTGAAGTGCAATTTATCAATAAAAATTACACGAAAATAAACCAGAAAGAGTATTGTATAAGCTTTACCTCAGTTTTATCTGAGCATCGGTGGCGTAACGGTTGCAGCCATTACTTTCTGTCCAGGAGGCCGTGGTTCGAATCCTGCCACGTAAAAATGTGTTTTAGAATTTAGATTTCATAAGTACGTTCGCCGATACTCTAACGGTGAAGAAAAACATCGTGAGGAAACCTGCACACGCCTGCGAAGAAACTCGAAGGTTGTGTGTGAAGTCGACCAACCCGCACTGGGCCCGCGTGGTCGTGGTCGTGGCCCGATCGCCCTAATTCAGGTTAGGCTCAAGTCCGTCGGTGGGGACGTATATGAGCTGATAAGATGAATAAGAAGACCTCAGCAATTATAGGCCAAACTAGAAACATGAACCTTTACAAAAATCGAGAAAAAAAATCCTGTTTGTCATACTGGTGTGATAATCTGGTGTGACTACGAGTCGGCAACGGTTTTTTTTTAGTATTCCGTACGTCAAAAGGATCACTTTGTTGTTCGTCTGTCTGTCTACCGGTCTATCAAGACCTTTTTTCTCGGAAACGGGTAAAGATATCAAGTTGAAATTAATATCAAATACGTTCAATACTAAAGGCAATGGTCCCATGGAGGTATAAAAAATAACGCATTTATGTCAACGCAATCAAAAGATGCGGTCATTTATGTCACATATTTTGACGAATTTATCAAAACCTATAGGACATTTCCCGTTGCCGTAGAAACATACTATTTGTCAAAAATAAAGGTCTTACTGCACAAGTAAAGGAAGAAATTTAGGAATTCAGTAACAATTAAAAACTCGACTGCGTAAAAACTTAATCCCTCTTTTTGTTCCTCGGGTAAAAATGTATCCTATGTCACATCAAGACGAATCAAAGTATAGCTCATACGTTAAAACTCTTCAAGCCGTTCAGGCTGCAGCATCTACATACATGTATACATACATTCGAAAAATATAATCCTCCTTCTGAGGCAATCGGGTAAAAATACCGAAAGTTGTAAATTTTTAATCATTATCATCTTCATCATATCGGCCGAAAGACAAAGCTGTATAAAGTCCTCTTCTAATAATAAATATTTCTTTGCGATTACATTTGCAGTTGGAGCATCGACCATGATGTATAAGATACTTTTAGGGTTTCGCATACAAAGGGTAAAAACGGGACCCTATTACTAAGACTTCGCTGTCCGTCCGTTTGTCTGTCTGTCTGTCCGTCTGTCACCAGGCTATATTTCATGAACCGTGATAGCTAGACAGTTGAAATTTTCACATATGATGTATTTCTGTTGCCGCTATAACAAAAAATACTAAAAATTAGAAAATGTGAAGAAATAATTGGGGGGGGCGACTCCATACAAAATCGTATTTTTTTTAGACGTGAAGAAACTAGCGCCATCGAGTATGATGGTACGGAACCCTATGTGTGCGGTTCTGACTCGCACTTGGCCGGTTTTTTTTTAATTTCATTGCAAAGTTAAGTTTGTCCATCAGTCCGATTGTTGCACTCAACTATGTTTTAGGGTTCCGTACTCAATCGTGTGGTATGGAACCTTTGGTGCGCGAATCCGACTTGCACTTGTCTAGTTTTTAAAGAAATTCCTATTGGGTGCTATTAAACGCTGAGCACAATTGACCAATTCTAATTATTTTCAAAAACGGAACAGTGGCTAGCAAAGTGTTAATCAGCCCAGCGTCTAACAAATGGCATTGTTCACGATTTTTACTATTTTTGCTTAACCGCCAATATAAACCACCTGTGCCCTGAAAATTCCCATGTGTTACAAAGAGTTCAATACGAACACTCGGCTATTATGGGTTCGTGCAGAAGTTGTGAATTGATTTTTAGTTTTTTCGTATTGGGAGCCGGTTATGTCGCCAGCCAAGACTATTACGAACGTAAGTATTGATTATGGTTATGTAACATTTGTACTTTGATACTACTGACATGAAAATTCGCGACCGCGTTTAGGCATACGTAACGTTTTGGAGGCCCTCAGGTTACATAGAGTGAAAGATTTTTGTTAGTTGGTTAGTGTTAGTCAATTGCAATTTTTTTTAATGAACAATGTCACTGTACTTTTGATATAATTTACGAGTTACTTTTAAAATTACAAAATTAATGACTTGACAATTAATATTTATACCATTTATTGTTTACTAGCTTTTGGCCGCGGCTTCGCCCGCATGGACATAGTTTTTATGATTGTCTTTAAGGGTGAGTGGTGCGCGAGGCGCAAGCGGCTCGCGAGCGCGGACATGAGTTTTCCTCAGATCCCTCAGGAACGATATCGGCTATTCTGATTAGAAGTCTATGTCACTTCCCATCCCTTCAACCAATTCTTTCCAAAAAGCACTTCAGTCCGTAGCTCCGTTGTGACGCTGACGTCCGCGAGCGCGGAAATGAGTTTTCCTCAGATCTCTCGGGAACCATTACATAACGAGATATGCTAATTAGTAAATTATATCATTTCCCACCCCCTCAGCCATCTCTGTGCAAAAATCACAGCAATCCATTGTTCCGTTGCAATGTTAAAGAAACTAACCAAAAAAGAGTATATTTTCAGTTCCCTAAGGAACTGCATCGGACTATGGTATGAGTCCTTCCCAGTGACACAGGCTACCTGCATACCAAATTTCATCAAGATTGGTTAAGGTGTTGAAGCGTGAAAATGTAACAAACAAACTATAACACATTTTCACATTTATAATATAAGTAAGGATTATGTACTGAGATAAATTACCAAATAATGTTTCATACATGTATGTATTTCATGTATGGGTTAATTTTAATTACTAATCTAAAGTTAGTCCTAGCCGGGTGTCATATACAATACAGGATGTAACAGAATTGGTGTAGGTCCCGTTAAATAGGGCTTCTACTCATCACACTGAACAACTTTTATTTTACGACTTTGCTGAAATAGCAAAAAAAAACAAACTTTATACACATCGATCATTTGATCGATCAATTTTGTGCATTTTTGTATGGAGGGTCCAAAATTTTTTTTTGAGAATTGACTATGGGTTTCTTGGGGAAAATGGTTCAGTACGATGAGTAGATCCTATAGTTAACGGGTTGTACGGCAATTTTGTTACACCCTGTGTATAACTAAGTCATCATATTAGCTCATATACGTCACCACCGAGGGGCTTGAGCCTACCCTGATTTGGGCGATCGGGCCTTAGTCGACCACGCGGGCCCAGTGCGGGTTGGTCGACTTCACACAAAACCTTCGAGATTCTTCGCAGGCGTGTGCAGGTTTCCTCATGATGTTTTTCCTTCACCGTAAGAGCGTCAGATAAACGTACATATGAAACCGAAATTCGAAAACACATTAGTACGTGGCAGGATTTAAACCCAACCTCCCGGACAGGACGTAACGGCCCTTGCCATTACGCAACCGACCGTATAATTTTTATTTTTTTGATGTTTTAACAATTTTATTTTCATTTTTTTGATGCTATAGTATGCAACTATAGTAATTTTTATATTATTTTTTGATATTATCCTTTTCTCTAGAGCGTCACATTCAACATCTTCACACGCAAGACATGATGGGTCATTTAAAAGAGATACCAAAACGCTTCGAGCTCCACGGAGACAAAGCACAAAGAGACTTTCCCAAATACCTGCACGACATCAAAGACTTGGCCCAAGGAGAAAACCTGACTGTCGTGTACAAGGTCAAAGTGGAGACTGTTAAACCAAAAAGCGTATATACAAAGAAGAATTTATTGAAAACAAAGCCAAAAAAGTACAACGTGCCGCTAAAGAAAAAGAATATGAAGCTGTCAAACTTCGAGATCATAATGAGGAAACTGGCTGACACAAGCGGACCGAATAAAAACTTTTTTCCACTACCAACGACAGAAGACCAAGCAAGAACCAAGATTGTGGTGACAACGAAGGTCCCGGTATTGAAGTACAAGCCGATTTTAAATAAAGCCAGGATGAGATACTCCAAAGTGATTAAGCCTATCAGAAATAAGATTATAACGTTGACGTCATAAAAGTTATAAGAAAACAAAATGCTTTGTAAGTTAAATATTTGTACGTTTTTTAAAATAAAGTGTTTTGTATAAAAAACTTATATTTTCGATCTTTCTTGCCTGAGAGTTAACCCCTACAGCGCGACGCCTGCCGAATCGCCTAGGCTTGTTACATACACTGCTCAAGCCCCGCTTGCCTAATCGCCTAAATTCGTCAAATTTGAATTTAAAAGACCTGTATTTTATTTATTTCTATTCCAAGACTAAAAAATAAATATCGTTAGAAAGGAAATTTTATGAGCTTTTTAAAGAAATTATAAAAATAATTAAATATACCTTAAATTTAATTTTTATTGATTGAAAGTATCGGTGGCTCAACCGGTAACGACTCGGTCGGTACCGGTCGGGGTACAGAGGTACCGGGTTCAAATCTGGACGGCCAAGGTACCAATGCGTTTTTCAAAACTTTAACGGTGAAGGAAAACATCGTGAGGAAACCTGCACACGCCTGCGAAGAAACTCAAAGGTTGTGTGTGAAGTCAACCAACCCGCACTGGGCCCGCGTGGTCGACTAAGGCCTGATCGCCCTAATTCAGGGTAGGCTTGAGCCCCTCGGTGAGGATGTATATGAACTGAGCTGCTAAATTTAATTAATGAAATATGCATTAAATATGCAGCGCAGCGTACTAAAATTTAAAATTTTTTAATACATTTTTTAAAATATTTTGCTCATGAAATTTTTTTCTTGTATTTCAAAATAAAAATACATTAGAAAGAGGTAATTTTAAATGTTAATAAAAAAACAAAAAAGAGAAACTTGATCTCCTCGCTAGAAGGGGTAACTAAAGTTTCTAAAGAGCACCTTAAAAAGCCTTTTGGTTTAAAATCTACAAATACAATTCATACTAAAGAACCCTTTTGATTTTTGAAGACAATCTGTTTTTGATCTTACCAATATATTATGCATGCAAGATTTTGGATGTGCGTAAGTCCACGACGTCAAAAGGTTTAAAAAATATTATGACTCCGGTGGCAGACGCATTAAAAATATACGCACAGATGGAGTCGCAGACTGGTGTAATTTTCTTGTTAAATCTAAACCTAGTTCTTCATTACGTCCACACCACTTTTAAGGGAAAATTAATGGAAAAGCATACGAGTGAAGTTTTCTATGGCGTAACTGGACTCAGAGTTGAGTGCAAACTGAATTTCTAGTTGTAAACTCACTCACTACCCCTATTTAGATTCAAATAATGAGTGTCACCACATCAGTCCAAACCAGCACCCAACACGGGATCGCACTTAGCATTGGTGAGAGGATGAATTTTTGACCAAACCAAAAATGTTTGGTTCCGTTGGTACTAAGCATCAAATAGTCGAAAGATATCCACATCGAAAGTACGTCTTATCGAGGCTTATCACACGACTTGTAGGTACGGTGGGTAGATAGGACATGGGTTTAAAAATAGATGTGTGGACTCGTACCTATTAAATTTTATTGAAGGAAAATAAGACCCAAAATGGGTATTTATAAGAGAGAATTAGTGTTAGATTTATTTTATTTTAAAATATGATTGTGAGGCTATCCTGGATTAATAAATAGAATGGATTTTTTTAAAACAAATGTCATTGCATGAGTGAAAAAGAAGAAATAAATGGAATGAAAAGAAGATCGGATGAAAGGAGAACGAATAACTGCGCACCGCGCTACAGGCTAAATAACTATTTATTCATTTTTAACACACTTTTGTGATTAGCATAGTTCAAGATATGATAGTTAAATAACAGCTGAAATACCACTAAAAAGGCCAGAGATTAAAAAGTTCTCTAAGTAGGTTAGACCACTATAGACCATAACCTTCACCAATCCGGACTGAAATCCCGTGTGTGGAGTAAGTATCGTGAGATTATAGAATAGTGGTCTGCGTCACTTTTTCCTGATTTTTATAATTTGGGGGCCTTCAAGGCGCGAGTGAAAAGGCATTATTTCAGTTTGCGTGCAACATCCTCGACTTCATCATCACTTTCCATCAGTTGAGTTAAACCCAAACGCACTTAAATTCTCAATTTAAAAATCGTGTAAATAGCCTCGATGACGTGGGCGCAACCACTTCATACAACGTCCTTCAATAAAACCGATTCACCCATCAAACAAAATTCGAGGTAGAGTTTTCGATGCATTGTACACAAACGAAACATTTGGCGGTCACAAATAAAATAAAAACTGCATCTCGGCTGTGATATGAGCGGGTTTTGGTCGTAATAAAAGTGGTGTATCAGTTTTGTTTCTCGTTCCCATTCCGGCCCGCTTATGAAACATATTTCAGCGGAACTGCTGGACTAGAATCCGGTTAGCGTGGAGGCGGTATAGTGAACATTTTGTCCTATTCAATATTCAAAAGGCACTATAAGAATTCCTATCAAAAAGACTGAACAACACGTAACCCTTGGGATACATAGAATTAAGAACTATTTTATCCAGATAAAAAATCCATTGGTGGCTCAAATCGGGTACCGGGTACCGGGTTCAAATCTGGTCGGCCTATGTACCAATGAGTTTTACCAAACTTACGTACATACTTACCGATTGCTTTAACGGTGAATGAAAATATCGTAAGGAAACCTGCAAGACGCCTGCGAAGAAACTCGAAGGTTTTGTGTGAAGTCGACCAACCCGCACTGGGCCCGCGTGGTCGACTAAGGCCTGATCGCCCTAATTTAGGGTAGGCTCGAGCCCCTCGGTGGGGACGTATATGAGCTGAGCTGCTTATCCAGATAAACTGCTACCTCAGATGGAAAAAGAATAAAAAAGAGGTTCTCAGAGTTTTTGTCTAAACTTCCGTACAAAAGTACAGCAATGATACTCATTTCGAGCAAAAGAAATAGACGCGAACGACAGAAAAATGTTTTTAGGTATTCACATTCAATTTGGACTTTTTATCGCGAATACGACTCACACTTGGCTGGTTTTGTCATTTTACTTTAGGATTTAGACTAGAGAACACCAAGTTTTACGCTTCGTTCGAAAGAGAAAAAAAAATAAAAATTCTTTAAAAAAAACACGTATTTGTATGGGGAGACCCATATTTTTTATTAATCGTTTGTTATTTGTGTGTAATTAGTAAATGCTTCATAATATCAGCTCATATACGTTCCCACCGAGGGGCTCGAGCCTACCCTGAATTAGGGCGATCGGGCCTTAGTCGAACACGCGGTTTCTTCGCAGACGTGTGCAGGTTTCCTCACGATGTTTTCTTTCACCGTAAGAGCGTCGGATAAATGTACCTACATATGAAATATAAATTGGAAATCACAGTTTTACGTGGCGGAATTCGAACCACTACCTCACGGACAGGACGCGGCGGCCCTAGCCGTTACGCCACCGACACTTATAAAAAATAAATGCCTCAATGGTAAACAAAACATATAAAGTGAAAATTTTAGCCGGTTACCTAATTACGGTTAAAAAAGGTTTCAAAAGATACAGCCTTATGAATGTCCCACAGTCAGATCAGACGGACGGACAGATAGCCGTTACCTGGTACGGAACGCTAAAAATGAGGAGATTCGAGATGACGCTTTAAGCCAAAATTTCGTAGTATTTGAATTCCCTATCGGTATAATATAGGTTCAAACGTGCGCGAGATTTCGAAAATCAGTGAATGTATGCCACAAAAATTCGTACCCTTTTGCTAAACGTGTTTTATTTAAATAAATTTTATGAAATTAAACTTGAACTAGGCTTACTCCTTCTTAATTCTTGGCCCAAGCACCCTCTTTGGATTCCTCTTGCATCCTGTTTTGCATTCGTGGTGTAGACGAAAAATGCAGCATAAAACCTCTGACCATTCTGCAAGGGATCGCCTCTGAGTTGCACAAATTAAATGTGGCCTTAAAATTGGGTCATGTCGTATAAACGAGGATGAACTAAAAAGTTTAAAGTTCATAACATATAGGCAAAGTATATATATTAGTACTAACATACAGTATGGACACTCCCTGCCGCTCTCTAGATTGCGACCTTACCCCCTCGTCATCACCCAAATTGATACATATTGGTTATAGTTTGGTTCTCGAACGTATAGGATATCACCGTGATTTTGTTTGCTCCGTCATTTGTTTTTGAAATGTCATTTCACGACCATTTGTATGCAGTGTCCGGGGTGTGATATAGGTAAGGTTAGCCTACCAAAATGAAGTGAAAATATTAAATTTGCAGACGGAAAAAACAATTATCCCATACATCAAAGTTTCAGGTCAGAAATATTGTTTTATTAGAAATGCCCAGACATTTTTAATTTAATTTGAGCATTTCATTTTTTTATATTTTTTTTATTCACAATTGGTAAACCCTTGACAACACCTCACCTGGTGGTAAGTGACGATGTTGCCGAAGATGGAAGCGGGCTTACCAAGATTCCCCAACGCAATGGGGAACTGGCTATCTTATCTTCATGCCGGAACACACCAATGATATCAACATTGATATTTGGCGGCAAGACTTAGCTAAGATGATGGTAGCTAGCCAAGCGGGCTTAGAAAATGCCCTACCACCAATCAAACCGAGTCTTACAATAGACCCCGCCGGGAATCGAACCCACGACCTCCCGTGTAAAGCCAGTGAACTTTGCCTCTGAGCTACGGAGGCGGTTAAAAGAAACACAGAGGTGTTGTAAGTTTAATGTGTATATATGCGTGTATGTCTATGGCATCGTAGCTCCCAAATGGATGAACCGATTTAGATTTCTTTTTTTTCTGTTTGAAAGGTAATTTGATCGAGAATATCTTTAAGTATGATTTTATGAAACAGGATGTTCATCAATCAAAATGGTAACCTTGACCTGATGGTGCAGCATCACCTGGAATTACCAACTGCAAATTTAATATATATATTTAATATATACTTTTATATATATATATTTTTATATATATTTCTTATATATATACTTTTAATATATATATATTTTTATGTACTTTTTTTTTAAAAAAGACTACAGAGCTCTTTTTTGTACTTGGCCAATTTTATACAAGCTTTTATTTAGTTTCACCTGTCTCGGTGTCCGTAATGAAATCTTGCAAATTAAATTTGACCCACTTCCCGTTTCCGATTGAGCTAAAATTTTTCGAGCATATATATATATATATACATTTATATAGCGTGACAATGAAATATTAAAAGCTTGTACCTAAAAGTTAATAGGTTTTTCGAATATTATTACAGTATATAAGTCTAAAATACACGGTGTTTGGTCCATCGTGTGCCAAATTGAATTGGCCGATTGAAATTATCTTTAATTTAAAGTAAATTTCCATTAAAGATGAGACCGATTTTATTTTTCAAAGGTGAGATAACAGTTTAAACGTGTTCACACGTGTCATTTACACAAAAAATGGTTTCAACTTGAATTTTGAATACCAGCCTGATTTTGCCCGATGCACAAATTTTGCGACATAATGAAGTTCTTTTATGGAATGTGGCATACCGTTAGAAAGAGAATAAACTAGACAACTTTTGATGGAGTTAGAAGATCCCGATCGCTTTTAGTTTTTTTTCTATACTCATGTAAAATTTACTTTTAAGTTCATCTTTACCTTTTCCGAAAACTTTGAGAGTTAATAAAAAAAATGCCAGTAATTTTAAGTTTAGTAGCACCATACCTACTAAGTGCACATCAAAATAAAATTTCAACTTTGAGGCTACAACCAACAGTTTTTTTTTAAAATTTAAGTTTAAATGAATAATTTTGGATTTTCTTTAAAAAAATGTGAAAAAAATTATTAAAAAAAAATCTGAAGGGATTAGGAAATATTACGAGGGCTGAAGGGATAGCTACTGACCTATCCTATCGGCCAATTAAATTTGGCACACAACGCACCAAACACCCTGTATATTTTATGTTTTCATGCCCTCTAAACAATTGAACAATGCCAATATTAGGGTCAAGGAGGGTAAAGTTGCTCGGTGGGAACAGTGGCTCGAATGTGCTGTGGCAGCACTCGAAGTGGCTCCGTCGCGTAGGCCAATAGGAAGCGTTTTGTATCCAAACATGCACGAACTAGTCAGTGAGCTGAACCGGCGACACGTGGATGATTAATAATGTGTTTTGTTTTCCATCTTGTCAAAATTAGATTTTTAATGTACGTTTCAAATGATTTTTTCTTTAGTTATTACAAGATTATAAGGTTATCTTAATTAAGTCGAAGATTGGGTCTAATGTACAAAGTATTGGCACATAATTTAGGTATCTAAGTCTCAGTGTTTTTTTACAGTTTCATCGAAAATCCAAAATGGCGAAAAGGTAACAGTGGCTCGTATCGAAGAAGTACACAGTTGCTCGCGAGCCACTGTGTACTTTGACGAGTCACTGTGTATTTTAAGTTGTATGTAATGATATTTTTTTACACAATGCTGCATCGTAGTAGATCACCATCAGCTCAACGAAAAATTAGAAATCATTCATCAGAAGACATTAAAAATGGTTTGAATTTATTCAGTAGTGGTATGTCGATCAAATAAGCTTCTCATAGTTCCTGAGTTCAATTTACCACACTTAAGACCTATCATAATAATATTATCTAATACTTGTGACTCTCTGGAAATCAAAAGACTGGAGCCTAATGATTATAATATGTAGAAAATATAAGAAGTTAGATTTAAGTTTCTGTGTTATTTTGACTTAAAAGTAAGGCTGTTAAGTTCAATCGGTGTTTATAAGTTATCAGAGGATAATAATTTGATTATTTTAATAAAAAATGTCAATCCTGATCCATATTTATTTTTTAGTAGCTTTTTCCCGCGGCTTCACTCGCGTGGACTCCGTTTTAATGACTATCTTTAAGGGTGATTAGTAAATTATGTCGTTTCCCAACTACTCAACCATCTCTGTGCAAGAAATCACAACAATCGAGTATTTTTTCAGTTCCCTCAGGAACTGCATCAGATTATGCTATTTTTCCGGGATAAAAAGTAGCCTATGTCCTTCCCCGTGACACAAGCTACCTGCATGCAAAATTTTATAAAGATTGGTCAAGGCGTTGAAGCGTGAAAAGGTAACAAACAATGTTATGTTCACATTTATAATATTACTAGCTGTCCCGGCGAACTACGTACCGCCTTACATTACATTACACTACCCTACCCTACCCTACACTACACAACCCTACCCTACACTACACTACCCTACCCTACCCTACACTACTCTACCCTACACTACACTACCCTACCCTACACTACTCTACACTACCCTACCCTACATACAATACACTACACTACCCTACACTACCCTACACTACCCTACACTACCCTACACTACCCTACACAACACTACCCTACCCTACCCTACACTACCCTACCTTACCCTACCCTACCCTACCCTACACTACCCTACCCTACACTACCCTACCCTAGCCTACACTACACTACCCTACCCTACCCTACATAAGAACCTTCTCCTGACAATAACGAACTCGACAAAAAAAGAATTAGCCAAATCGGTCCAGCCGTTCTTGAGTTATGCGCTTACCAACACATTTTGCGATTCATTTTTATATTATAAGATATAATATTAAATGCTATAGCCACTGTGGTACTAGTTACACAGGTACACAGATTTAGCCACTGTGTACTGTTAGAGCCACTGTATACTAGGGGGTACTAGCCACTGTCTACAGGTACAGGTACACAGTGGCTCATTTCATTAAAAAAAATAAGGATTACTCCTTTTTGGAAGCACTTACGGCAAAACTGTTAGCTGCATGTGAATGTTTAATAACGATCTGTGCTATGTCTTTGCAACAGTTAGTTCAGTGATTTATATTTTTCATGCAATAGCTTGCTGAAAAAAAATCCTAGTCACTGTTCCCTCCTCGACCCTATTTATTGTCAATGACTGAGAAAGTTGTTTACTACGATGAGTAGAATATACCTGGTCAATGGGACGTGCACCAATATGGTTACCTGTATGAGAAATGGCCAAGTGCGTGTCGGACCACACGCAAAGTTGAGATCCGCAATGTTTTCAATAAATAATTGTATACTATAAAAAACCAAAATTATTTTTGCGGTTGGTATAAAATCTATGAACTTTTTACCAATCCTGCTGCACATCTTTAGTTGGTCAACAATTACTCCTATACTAAGAAGGCGAAACCAAAGTATATATATATTGGTACTAACATACAGTATGGACACTCCCTGCCGCTCTCTAGATTGCGACCTCACCCCCTCGTCACCCAGATTGATACAGATTGATTACAGTTTGGTTGTCGAAGGTATAGGATTTCGCCGCCATTTTGTTTGTTCCGTCATTCCTTTTTATCACGCTTTTATTAGCTTCACCTGTATGTTTGTATATACGTAACCGATTCCTTTGGACTCGATTTTGACCCACTTTAAACGGACAGATTTAATTCAATCTTTGTAGACTTATCAAGAATCAGCGACAATATAATAATTTCATAAGTTTGAACTAAAAAATAAAAAATAAATAGAGTTTAAAAAATTAAAAAACACGCTTTTATAGTAAATCAGACTAAAGAGTAGAAAATAATAATTAACAAAAAATACTAGTATTATTGTGAAAAAGCGTGGGGCGCTCTGTGCCATATTTTTCGTCTATCGAGCAACCCACACTTTTTCACAATAATACTAGTATTTTTTGTTAATTATTATTCTCTACTTATTAGTCTGATGTACTTTAAAAGCGTGTTTTTTAGTTTTTTTATTTGAAATGTCATTTCTGGACTGTTGTATGAAGTGACCAGGGTGTGGCGAAACTATGAGGGTTCCTTGTTGACTACGAACCCTATAAAGCCTAACGCCTCTTCCTCAAAACACTTTTAAATTACACCAAGGAAACGAAAACCTATTTGCACTGAAAAACGGACACCAGAAAGCCTTCTAGTTCCTTTTGTAGTAATCAGATCGTTCGGACAGTGGATGTTGTGCCGGGAACAGCTTAGCGAGTGATGCATCGCATAGCTGGCGCCACTTACCTCTTGTGTGATAGGGACGTGTGTGGTGTGTTAGTCGATATATCGATAAGTTAACTTCCGATAGGTAAAAAAACATGCAGACTTTTAAGATTTCATATCAAGTCAAGTATAAGTATTTTTATTCAGTGAAAGTTAAAAAAATATACTTATGGAATGTCGAAAAAAATAATTGAGATTTAATACAACACCATGAGAATAATTGTTTTTATTAAGGCCAGTTTTTCTGCATAATTATATAATTATTAAAGTACTGATAGGGTTTCGATTTATCTATTTCGGTGAAACAAAAAACTTCTAAACAATTAATAATTTTTATACAGCTGAAAAAAAAACAAATGAAAACATCAGTCTATTTTTTTTATTCACAATTGGTAAGCCCTTGGCATCATCTCACCTGATGGTGAGTGACAATGATGCCAAAGATGGAAGCGGGTTTACCAAATTTTCCCAACGCAATGGAGAACTGGCTATCTTATCTCCAAGCCGGAACACATCAATGTTGTTAACACTGATGCTTGGCGGCAAGACTTAGATAAGATGGTGGTACCTAGCCAGGTGGGCTTAGAAAATGCCCTACCATCAACCAAACCGACTCTTACAAGTTGACCCCACCGGGAATCGAACCCACGACCTCCTGGTGTGAAGCGAATGGACTAACTATTACACCACGGAGGCAGTTAAAATTGTAAAAAAATCAGAACCAATTAGTTCTACAGATGTAAGTACCTACAAAGAACCTTGCACATCGTCAGTAGGGCAGAGCTTAGCGAGTGATGCGCTCACGCCATTTGCCTAGTGTAATAGGTATGTAGTATGTCGATGTATCGATAAATTTCAAAATTCCATCGATGTGTCCTAAAAGTGATTTCACGATTTATACTTAAATTGCGGCTACATTAGCCACTTACTGGAGTTTCACGCATTGCTCTCTAGTACTTATTGGTTAGCTCAGTGTACAGTGGTCGTAGCTCAGTGTGACTTTGGTTGGGTCGATCACGTAGGTTAACTGACGAAGCACATTCATTTTTAAACGACTTCAAAAAAGGAGGAGGTTCTATGTTCGACTGTATATTTTTTTATTTTTAATATATGTACACCGATTTCTCCGTCAATTGTGGACCGATTTTCAAAATTCTTTTTTTATTCGAAAGAGAATACTCCCAAGGGGGTCCCATTGTCTCCGAGTCAGGATCGGATGATTGGATCCCAGGGAAACCGAGGGCAACCCTCAAATTTTATAGGCACTTATTACGTGATTCATATGTTTCCTAATGCTATTAAAATACTTGCGTCTGTTAGTCATCATATCATGTTGATAAGCTGATAAAGGAAGTTACAACTCCTTAACGGTTAGGAGTTGGAGGAAAATTCTTTCAATATTGTACATAGATATATACGTAGGTATGTATAGACCGATAGTTGTATTCTTTCAGGTTATTTAGATGAAATGATGATGGACGATTTAACTCCTTAACTTTCATGCTGCTAGATGATGATGGAAGCCACAGGACTCTGTATCTGTGAATGAAACACATGAATTATGATTTGATAATTCCTATTGGTGAGTAGGTTTAGGTTTGGGTTTAACGTTGTTAGATATATAGAATTATCACTAAAAATAAAAAAAAGTTAAAAAAAAACCTAAAACCGACTTTAAAATAAAATTCACTCAAAAGTATGAAATAATATAATTATATTCAAATACACAACATTAACTAACAATAACGAAATCAAAGGTGGGTACAACTTAAATTAGGGGCTTAAAATTTGTTTTTGAGTTCGGTACCAGTACACAGTTATTTCGTTATTGTTGGTTAATGTTGTGTATTTGAATATAATTATATTATTTCATACTTTTTAGTGAATTTCATTTTGAAGTCGGTTTTTAGTTTTTTAAAACTTTTTTATGACTGTTAGTGTCAATTTCATCGACCGTTTTCGTGCCAGTTGCTTTCACTAGATGGCAGTCACTAAAACGTGTCAGATGCCTTATGGGCGGCTTGTAAAACTTCTGACAGTGGGGTTTTCCACTCGCCGTACAACCACCACCAACTTGGACTTGGCTCCCTTGTGTGGAGTATGGTCTCATCTTCCTTAAGACTGTTGTAGACGATTATAAATTTTTAAATAACTTACTGGTACAACTTAGCGATTCACCCATCAGTTAATTTCTAAAATTAAATTTAGATTTGAGCATTGATTTCTATCAGTGCTTTTATTGAACGAGAAACAGCGATATCTATAGGTACCTACCTATGTATTATCTTTTCAAAGCTTTAAAGTAGTCATTTAAGATGAATTTACATTTTTTATTCATAATTTGTAAGCTCTTGGCATCATCTTACCTTATGGTAAGTGACGATGATGTCGAAGATGGAAGTGGGGTTAGCAAGATTCTCCAACGCAATAGGGGAACTGGCTATCTTATCTTCAAGCCGGAACACATCTATGTTGTTAGCATTGGTGCTAATCGGCAAGACTTAGATAAAATGGTGGTAGATAGCCAGGCGGGCTTAGAAAATTCCCTACCACCAACCAAACTAAGTCTTAAAAAGTTAGACTCCACCAGGAATCAAATCCACGACCTCCTGATGGCCTTAACCATCACTCCACGCTGGTGGTTACAGTATAAAATTAATAATTTATGAATCCAAAACTGTCGTTATCGATAACTTCAAGAGCCACATCCCTATCACACAAAGAGCTGCATGTCGCGAAAGTGTTGATGCTATCTAGCCTTGCCGGCTGCGTGCCGGATGAGAAGCTCCCAGACTAATGTAAGCTCCTTAAACGCCTGTGTGAATGCCGCTTTATGCGAAGTCCGCTACGGTTTTTATTCCCAATTGCTTTGAGATAAGCGAAGTTATGTGAGAAACTTATGAATCTATGTGGGATAGCGGGGACTAGTGTATCTATTTTTAGTAAAAGGGCTATTGAATGCTCAACGGTATCGAGTTGGGCTCCTAACCAGAGGTCCCGGGTTCGTTTGGGTGTATTTATTTACTTGCCTATTGCTTTAACGAAGAAGGAAAACATCGTGACGAAACTTGCAATGATTCCAAAATGTATGAAGGTCACGTTGCCCA
The DNA here is from genome assembly GCA_947284805.1 of Coleophora flavipennella. Classification (NCBI taxonomy): domain Eukaryota; kingdom Metazoa; phylum Arthropoda; class Insecta; order Lepidoptera; family Coleophoridae; genus Coleophora; species Coleophora flavipennella. The sequence continues at coordinate 3,294,992 of OX369257.1, forward strand.
CGTCCATAGGTGTAAATCTTAGTTAGGTGATGCTAAGTGGCAAGTGATCAGTCACCTGCCGTCTATACAATACAATACAATATTCTTTATTGCATCACAACATAAAAAAAAGAAATTAACAATATAGTAAGTAAGTAAGTAAATATTCTTTATTGCATACCAAAAAACTTTACAGAAACTTAATTTAAAAATGTACAGTGCAAAGAAGAAAGAAAGAAGAAGAAGAAAAAAAAAGTTAGAAGAAAGCCTATACAATAGGCGGCCTTATTGCTTGGTAGCAATTTTTTCAAGACAACCTTTGGGTAGAGAAATACTTATATAAATACTTAAATAAATAAAATACTAAAATATTATAATAATAATAACTAACAATAAATATATACATAAACAAACAAAAACATAAATAAATTATATATAATCTAAAGGTAAAGGAAGGAAAAGGAAGATGAAAAAAAAGGATTTAAAAGCATAGAACAGTGACATTATTAAGGTAAGTAATGAGCTTTCACAAGCCTTTTAAAAGATTGTAGCGTCAGAGCACGCCTGATAGATTCAGGCAGCGAATTCCACAGCCGGTTTGTTTGAACTGTGAAAGAGTTGGAATAAACAGAGGAAGAGTGGATGGGGATATCGAGGATTAGGGTGCTGGATGTTCGTAATGTGCGGTTTAGGGTAGATGAACGAAAGAGAAAGCGATTTTTGAGGTAAGAAGGAGTGACAGGATTAAAAATGATATTATAGAAGAGTGAATAGTTGTGCCACACAATAAGAGAACAAAGTATCTTGTCGTTAGTTTTATTTGTCTCGCCTGTCTTTTGTTCGCAACGCAGAAGTAAAGAATCTATAAGATTCGATTTATTTTTGCAATAGGGATGACGAATGCTAGTCATCTGAGTTACTTTTTATCATCATAATGATAATGATAATGATTTATTTGGTTTAAATATCATCATATCAGCCAAAGGAAGTCCACTGCTGGACATAGGCCTCCCCCAAGGATCTCCACGACGACCGGTTCTGCGCTGCCCGCATCCAGCGGCTTCCCACGACCTTCACCAGGTCATCGGTCCACCGAGTGGGAGGCCTGCCTACACTACGCTTTCCGGTGCGTGGTCGCCACTCGAGAACTTTACTGACCCAACGGCCATCTGTTCTACGAGCAATGTGCCCCGCCCACTGCCACTTAAGTTTAGCAATTCTGAGAGCTATGTCGGTTACTTTGGTTCTCTTACGGATCTCCTCGTTTCTGATTCGATCACGCAGAGAAACTCCGAGCATAGCACGCTCCATTGCCCTTTGGGTGACCTTGAGCCTTCTTATGAGACCCATAGTAAGCGACCATGTCTCAGTTCCGTACGTCATCACTGGCAACACACATTGGTCGAATACTTTGGTCTTAAGACACTGCGGTATCTGGGACGTAAAGATATTGCAAAGCTTCCCGAACGCTGCCCAGCCGAGTTGGATTCGACGATTGATCTCTTTCTCGAAGTTGGACCTACCTAACTGGACTGTTTGTCCCAGGTACACATATTCAGTAACAACTTCGAGTGTAGAGCCTCCAACACAGAAAAACACAGTATACATCCCCCTTTATTTTTTCCTGTTTTTTATCATTAAATTCGTAATTAAAATACATATCCAATTTCACCACAATAAACAAAAGTAATAGAGCCGTAAGACAGACAGACGGACAGCGTAGGCTTAGTAATAGGGTCCCGTATGGCTATCTAAAACTAAAAATTAATTAACACTTTCGTGCTCACTTCGCCAAGATGATTCTAGTACGTCTTATCTGTGATTGTAATGTATAATGGTGAGGTTGTCGATGCCACAGACAAACTGATCATTCAGTTTTGTGGGTCCAATGTTTACCTGTGTACTCAATTTTTTAGAATAATAAAAATAAATGAAATAAATTTTGCGCTTCGACCAAAAAATCTACGACGTCGTAGTATGGCATATAATCTACAGTCGCACAATAAAGTGAGTTATCAAGATTGAATTGTTAGTAAAACATGCTTTGATCATTAACATAGCTATTGTTAATTTCCAGTTTCCAAAATCATTTCAGCTCGTCTACGTCCCCACCTAGGGACTCGAGCCTACCCTGAATTAGGGCCCAGTGTGGGGTGGTCGACTTCACACACAACCTTCGGGTTTCTCGGCAGGCGTGTGCAGGTTTCCTCACGATGTTTTCCTTCACCGTGACAAGATTCGAACCACGACCTCCCGGACAGGAGGTAGTGGCCCTAGCCGTTAAGCTGCCGAACGTTCTAGTTTAATATAAAAATGAAATTATTTGTTAGAATTAACTTCAATTTAATTGAAGTTAATTTGTTTACGTAAATAAGTACAATACATTTAATAAATTCACTCGTGAAAAAGTAGCAGTGCTGACCCATCAAACGAGATGTCGACTGTCGACCTATTGCAATCACCTCCATACTCTGTAAGATTAAGGAGCGTGTATTGAACACCCGCTTCCTAGTTACCAAAAGAAAATCTCCTGAGTGACGGGAGATAATAAAATAAATATTCTGGGACAAATCACAACATGGTCATCTGGCCCCAAAGTAGGATTCCCTGTGTTATGGGTTACCAGAGACTGATATACATACTTATATACGTTTAAATACATACATATATAGATATTTAACACCCAGACACAGAGCAAACAAATCTGCTCATCACACAAATGCTTGCCCTGGGTGGGGATCGAACCCACAACCCTCGGATCAGTAGTCAAGGGCACTAACCACTGAGCCACCGAGTCAGTCAAAAGATCTTCTGGTGTATGCTACTCATGTATGGGGTGAAGCCATAGAGAAGCACGGTGAAGCTTTTGCCGTGTCTTTCGATATCTCCAAGGCATTTGATAGGGTCTGGCATGCTAGCTTTATTGGTAAGCTTCCTTCTTACGGAATACCTACTGGTTTGTGCAACGGATATCTGACTTCCTGAGGGAACGGTTCATTTGAGTGGTCGTCGATAGCTGCTCGTCTGACCTATTGGCTATTGATGCCGAAGTCCCTCAGGGCTCAGTTTTTTCCGTAATTTTTTTTCTACTATATGCAGCAGCTGAAACGATCTGCTGAAACCTGGTATATTTGGTTATACAGACAACAGCACGTTTGCGGAGAAATACTTGTCTATAGTGCTCGAGCTAGGGGTCCGGATATACTATCCCAGAGAACACTCAAGGCAAATTCTGACTAAGGCAATGCCAATTTTGTTAGGTTTAATGCCTCTTAAACGCAGGCGTTTCTATTCACTGCAAAAATGAGTCCTTTTACCCTAACTCCTACTTTCCGAGATGAATCTATATAGAGATCTCCGACCATCTTGAGTTCCTTGGCGCAGATTTAACATCCCATCTAAATTTCAAGTAATACATTGAATCCAAGGCAAAAACGGACGCCAAAAAACTGGGTATCCTCTCGAGGGTGAGACTATACTTCACACCAGAGCAGGTTCTAATATTATACCAAGCTCAAGTTCAGTCATGTGAGGAGTACTGCTCTCACTTATGGGACGGATCGGCTCGTTACTAGCTAGATGCCTTGAATTCTATCGACCGACGCGCTAGGAGACTCATTGGCGACGAGGAACTTGTATCCAACAGGCTACAAAGCCTCAAGCATCATCGCAAAGTCACCTGTCTATGGGTGTTCTACAGGATTAATTTCAAAGACTATGCTTCACGACTTCATTCCCCCCCTCTACATTCCATCATCGGACAACCAGGAGCGGAGGGCGATTCCACCCCTTTGTCATTAATGTTCTACCCTTACGTACAAAGCGTTTTGCTTCTTCGTTCATTATGCGAACGGCCAAGGAGCCGGCGGCGTATATATTCCTCGATTCGTATAATTTAGGAATCTTCAAGACGAGAGTGAAATAGCACTATTTGAGCTTGCGTGTTACATTTTCGGCTACATTGGCACTATCCATCAGGTTAGGTTCAACCAAATGCACTCAAATCTATACATATAATAAAACTGTAGAGATCGAATCTCTGTACAAAGAAAAAAAATGCTTAAACCAAGTCAGGGGGATGTAAAAAGAGGGAAAATACCAAAAATTGTTTTTTTTTCTCTGTCTGTTTGTACGGGCTAATCTCCGAAATGGCTGGACCGATTTCAATGAAATTTTGCATCTTAGATACTTTTTATTCCGGAAAATTAAAGGGTTCCCGTGGGATAGTTAAAAATAGTACAATAGTAATAGTAAAATATTAAAATAGTACCATAGTAACTTGGACATCTAAGTACACACAACTTATGTACTTATCTTATGCTGATACTTTATATTACCGATCGAATTAAGTATAAATCCTATAAAAGTGACGGGGATCAGCGGGAAAGAAAATTGCTACGGATCCCTATTCAATGCATGGCCTGACACACATTTGGCCGGCTGAACTTGAACAGGTTTAGTAACCTGTGAAAATCTCAAACCGACCTTCTGGCTTTGCCAAATCGATTAAAAAACGAGATATTATTTAATATTTTTTATTTCTATTCTACACTACAGAATTTTTCTCTAAAAATATAAGTGATGGCGCTGTTCGTTTTTACAACGCGCTTACGGAATTTTTCTGCGAGTTCTGACGTGGGTGACCTTTTTTTACTCTATACTTTACGGCAAATTTTCAATAGATGGTGCTGTTAGGTTTTAGAACGCTCTATTGAAATTAATCAAAAGTTATGAAGTTATGATTCGCTCGCATTACTTAGAAATTGCACGGACATTCTGCCCTCGCCGGCGAGGGCGGCATCCCCCCGCTTCTGGCGCTTACCAGCGCTACCGGCATATACCAGGCCGCTTCTCTCCGATCCTCTCACGTCCAAGCAACGACCTAAGCCGAGGTCCGTGCCCACCTGGGCGCTCTTAGGCAGTTGCATCTTTTTGCTTTGCACTAGGTTAAGTGCGTTCCGTACTCGCCTCCCCTGCCCGGTGAAGTTGTAAAGGCCCCAACGGCCAACAACAAGCTTTCCCTTCGAAAATAAAAAAGTAGAAATTTCGGAATAGAGAATTTTTTTGGAAAATAACATTGATCTAATTATTAAATTGACTATGACTTGGCTTAGGATTTGGTGAATGAAAATTGTTTTCTTCTTTTTTGGCTTAGAAAATACGGATTTTGATATAGCTCTGGTAATATGGTAATATAATTTGATATGGTCAATAAAAATGTTTTTTTTTGTAACTTGGATAAGAGCATGCTTAAAAAGCTCAAACCTTTGGCGAGACGTCACAAGGATGCACTTAACAGTGAACATGAGGGCGCGAACAGGAGGCAACACAAATGAGCAGGAATTTTCTGATTTATTGCTAAAAATTGGCGAAGGGACATATCCGGAAGAAGAAGGGCAAATTGTTTTATCTGAAAGTCTATGCCACACTGTAAATTCAACTTGAAGAACTTATCTCTTCCGTGTATGGTGAACAAAATCAAATAACAAATCATGAGAACTCATGGCTTTGCGAAAGAGCAATTTTGTCTCCGGAAAATGACCAACCCTCAAAAATCAACTTGGATATACTCAACAATGTTTTTTTTTTTTTTATTAAAAATTTGAGTGCGTTTGACTGCAACTCACCTGATGGTAAGTGATGATGCAGTCGAGGATGGTACACGCAAACTCAAATAATGCCTATTCACTCTTGCCTTGAAGATCCCCAAATTATAGGAATCGGGAAACACTGACGCAGGCAAGGAGTTCCACTCCTGCGCTGTACGCATAATAAATGAAGAAGCGTAAAGATTCGTGCGAAAAGGTGGAACATCAACAACAAAGGGGTGCAACCCCTCCCTGCGTCTCGTTGACCGACGGTGGAATGGAGCAGGGGGAATGAGGTCGTGAAGTTCTTGCGCGCACTCTCCGTGTTGAAGGAGAAGTTGCACATGTTGAAGGAGAAGTAGTTGAGTATACTTCTACCAACAGAGTAATGGAGCAAGGTGACGCTACCAATTATCCCTTTGAATTCCTTAATTCTCTGAGCGCTCCTGGACTTCCAGCACACAAGATTAATTTAAAAACTGGCGTCCCAATTATTTTGTAGAGAAATTTAAGTCCCCCAAAATTATGCAACGGGACAAGACTGAAAGTTACTTCTCTGCAGCGTAACATAATAGAAGCGGAGATTTTGGCGAGATGTGGCGTCGGTGAAAGAGTTTTTATACCACGAATTCCACTGATTCCCAATAATTACCCATTCCATTTCAAACGTGTACAGTTCCCGGTGTTATGCAATGACTATAAACAAAGCCCAAGGGCAGACGCTACTTGTACGTGTTGCCGGCGGCGTGGACCTCAGCGTCGGCAGTTTCTCACACGGCCAGCTCTATGTGGCTTTCTCCCGTGTAAGTCAACCAAACAAACTGTTTGTTTATGTTCCGAACCAAACCTCATCGAACGTTGTCTATAAAGAGGCGTTATAAGGTACTAGCTATATATGGTACGGAACCCTTCGTGCGCGAGTCCGACTCGCACTTGGCCGGTTTTATTTTTGCTGATCGTGTATATCAAACGACCTCTGTGGCACAGTGGTCATTTATGGTACCGCAAGTGCCTTCGGCCTGCGGGGATCCGGGTTCAATCACCGGCCAGGTTAAGTTGGAAAATAATCTGTATCCAATCGTTCACATTTTCTTTTTATCTACGATTTACGCATTAATCCAAACTTTGTATTTTTGTTTTATTTATTTTTTGCTGTGTACCAGTTAACCGCGTGATAAAATCACATACACGCGGACGAAGTCGCGGGCTACAGCTAGTTTTTAATAAAAGAAACAGTAATAATTTTATAAACAATAACATCAGTAAGTCCTTACCTACTGAATATTTTAATAATATTTCACCAATGACACCAACAAAATAAATTAAATTATTTGACTACATTATCGTATATTTCCATTAAAATCCAAAATAAAATGCATTTCAACAAACAATTCATGCGTTACAGAGAAACATAAAAAGCAGTAGTTTTCCATAACTTACGCTTTCCAATGGTGTGTGAGGGTATTCGCATAATTTATCGCTGCACCAAGAACGCATTTTAATTTGTTTGAAGCACATCAAGTTTATAAAGGATGTATTAAAATTGGTGCATAAGCCGTTAACTGGGAATTCTCATCGTATGAAATACTTTTCACAAGATACCCATACTAAATTCTCAAAAAAACTCTTCATACAAATCGATCAGCCAATTTTGTGCATTTTTGTATGGAACGTCAAATTTTTGCTGTTATATCCATGCGCGTCGGTGCCAATGCCGACCTAATAAAGCTTATGCGCGCACCGCAACGTGACTGTTACGACCTCCGCTGCATCCGAGTAGTGCGATTTTTTTAAATAAAATAATACTTTTGACATAAAAGCGTCATAAATTCGAAAATAAATGGGCGGGGCACATTGCTCGTAGAACAGATGGCCGTTGGGGCAGTAAAGTTCTCGAGTGGCGACCACGCACCGGAAAGCGTAGCGTAGGCAGGCCTCCCACTCGGTGGACCGATGACCTGGTGAAGGTCGCGGGAAGCCGCTGAATGCGGGCAGCGCAGAACCGGTCGTCGTGGAGATCCTTGGGGGAGGCCTATGTCCAGCAGTGGACTTCCTTCGGCTGATATGATGATGATGATGACCTAACGTAAAAAAATCAAATAAAAAAACACCGATTTGAACTTTTAGTATCCGAGCGATTCGGTACTTTCAAATTCGTGAAAATTAAGGTTATTTTTTGTATTTGTTGTATGTAGTTATTGTTAACTGGTCGATTGTTAACTGAAACATAACATCGAGCATTTCTTTGTATTTCAGATAATGTTTTTTCAGTGATTACATGTACGCTTCGCAATATATTACGTCCCAAATACCGCAGTGTCTCAAGACTAAGATCTTTGACCAGTGTGTGTTGCCAGTGATGACTTACGGAACTGAGCCATGGTCGCTTACTATAGGCCTCAAGGTCACCCAAATGGCAATGGAGCGTGCTATGCTCGGAGTTTCTCTGCATGATCGAATCAGAAACGAGGAGATCCATATGAGAACCAAAGTAACCGACATAGTTCTCACAATTGCTAAACTTAAGTGGCAGTGGGCGGGGCACATAGCTCGTAGAAAGATGGCCGTTTGGTCAGTAAAGTTCTCTAGTGGCGACCAAGTACCAGAAAACGTAGCGTAAGCAGGCCTCCCGCGTGGTGGACCAACGTCCTGGTGAAGATCGCGGGAAGCCGCTGGATGCGGGCAGCGCAAGACCGATTGTCGTGGAAATCCTTGGGGGAGGCCTATGTCCAGCAGTGGACGTTTCCGGCTGATATGATGATGATGATGATGATGATTTCATGCTACTTTCATGAGAAAAATGGTTCCAGCTTTAATAATTTTTCAGCTTTTATCGAACTTCGCGCCTTATCGAATCTCACCTACACCAATTTATTACATCCTGTATATGCTAGGCGCCCCGTGCCTGCCGTAGGTACTCTTCACAAAATGTATGTGTTTACTCTGTCTTAATAAATTATTTGTTTGCAACAACGACGGCGGCGGCGTTCGTTTAATTTAAACCGTGCAGAGCATTTAGTCCGGCTAATTGCTATCGTTGAATTGTCTGTTTTTTAGTGAGCGTGTTGATCCTTTTATTATTTTTTAAACGCGATATTTGAGAACTCTAATAAATTCTTTAATTTTATTGTAGAGTAAGCATTATTTATTTTTGGACTATATGTTAACTGTTTCTGTTCTCAACCAAGTAAAATCTCTCCAAATCTGCATTGAAACACCTCCACACTTGTTTCATACGTTTAATTATTAATAAATAAGTGACACCCAAAAAGCGATAGATGAAATAATTTGGTATACTTAGGTCTTTACTTATCAAATTGCTGATTCATTTTTTTTAATGCAATGCCAATTTTTATTTAAAATAAAAAAGTTATTGTTTTTTATTATTGACCTTATGGTGACACTACTTATGGTCTTTTATTAGTAACTAGCGCAATGTATTTCATATATCAATTGAATGGAAGAGAGGCATTTTCTTAGTGGTCAGATGGGGCAATTTTTAGACTAGTCAAGGCCTCAAGATCGATCAAATGACAATATTCAATTCAAATTATTGAAAGACTGTGTAAACCTTTCACCATGGAAAAAATATATAATATACTTAAAGTATAAAAAATCGATTTAAATGAATACAATTTTAAAAATATTACCGCTATTGATGTAAAAAATATACTGTAGACCCTGTTTTTGGCATTAATTGCAAAATTTCTCGAAAACAAATAGTTAATATTGAATGAAACCAACACACAAAAATCGGTGACTTTAAGACATTTCAATTGAACACATTTAATAAATACCGCACACAAAGGGTTCCGTACTATCATACTAGATGGCGCTAGTACAAAGGGTTCCGTACCATTCTAGTTTCTTCACGCTCAAAAAAACACGTTTTTTTTTGTATGGAGACTTTCAATTTTTCAAATTTTTAGTCTTTGTTGTTGTAGCGGCAACAGAAATACATCATCTGTGAAAATTTCAACTGTCTTGTTATCACGGTTCATGAAATACAGCCTGGTGACAGACGGACAGACAGACGGACAGCGGAGTCTTAGTAATAGGGTCCCGTTACATTGTCATATGTTTTTGATATGTGTGCAAATTTACGATTTAATCCGACATCTTTGAGTGAAAATCACGTTCAAACATTCCGTTACCTAGATACATACAGGTGAAGCCATATACATAGATAAATACATGCAGGTGAAGCTATATGAGCAGGTGAATTTAGCCACTCCGCTGTCGCGCCATTTTGGCAGATTATGCGGATCTGTGTTTGTCCAATAGTAAGCGCGGCGGGAATTTGACGCTTATGTGAAACGCCTAAATCTGGTCAGATCCCTTTACGCGGGAAGCGGCTCACTTCATACCTGATTATGGAGCGAAAACTATCGCTGCGTTGTTCTATCGTTTGCTAAAGCTCCTTGATAAGACAAGGATAGAGTTAGGAATGAGTGCAAAGCCAACGGTGAATGATTTTCGATAGAAATCTCCTTCGAATCAGTCAGTGCATTCAGCCGCGCCCGGGCGGTGCGCGTACGTGTTTTTAAAGTGATTGTTTAGTGATTGTTTTGTTGTTTTGCATAGAAAAACTCGGTGTTGTTGAAATTCCCAATAAACTGGGTAAGCAATACAATGTTATTATATTATCTATTGTTATTGTAGCATTCACAGTTCACGTTTTTTTACGTTCAAGTGCAATACCTACTAATACCTACTTACCCTATCTTTGGCCGAGACTGTTGAATTATATTTCACAAAGTTTAATACACAAATATTTTAGTCAGATAGTCAGTTTATGACGATTTCACCGTTATAAGTTTTATATATAGTGTCCATACAAAGATATTGAGAAATAATTGTTTTTGTAACCCTTGACAATAATGGCGACCACCCACAAAAAGCCCCCACAGTTGAAGCAAGATGGCGCAGCTGGCAGCGCCAGCTGATTCGTTCTCGCCGCGGACCAGAACTAGGCATTTGCCAGGGGAGTGGACCGAGTCGTTACCGGTTGAGCCACCGACGCTTTTTAACAGAGGTACCGGGTTCAAATCTGGACGGCCAATGTACCAATGAGTTTTTCAAAAAACTTACGTACATACCTATCGATTGCTTTAACGGTGAAGGAAAACATCGTGAGGAAACCTGAACACACCTGCGAAGAAACTCGAAGGTTGTGTGTGAAGTCGACCAACCCGCACTGGGCCCGCGTGGTCGACTAAGGCCCGATCGCCCTAATTCAGGGTAGGCTCGAGCCCCTCGGTGGGGACGTAAATGAGCTGATAAGATGAAGATGAGAGATATATATATATATATACATGGATAGATACATACCTGAAGATATATAGCGTGTAAAAACACATAAATTTTTCGTGAATTCCAAAGATCGCAACAATGGCAAAATCATAAATACATTAATATCGTTTTTGTAAAATATTATTGTACTTATCTAAAGAGTAAATTTTGTAATCATCAGCCCCAAAAGGTCCTTCTAAACATAAATATGGCACCTCACCTTATGCAGGATATTAATAATTAACGTATTAATGTTTTCTTGTAATACATTTTAAAAAACACGTTGAATACGTTCACTTTTCCAAACTTTTTCAATTTATTATCTAGACAAAATCTAGGACTTATACATTCCGTTTGGAATATACAGTGTGTATCGGATAGAGTGACCGATATTTTATAAGCATACCGCATTTCATCGACGAAAAACATTATGAAGCGCATTATTCTCCCCTCGAAATGGCATTTAAGACTTGGGTTTTGTGTTCACCATGTTAAAATATAACAATTCCATACACTTTTATAAAAGCGAAGCGTAACCTTTTTTGTAACAGAACGAGCGTAGCGAATTTTCAGTCTACAGGAACAATTTTGTTCGGCGTTTGTATGTATAAATGTTTATTCGAATATAATTCGAGTGAGTATCATTAATCGGAACGGCGTGAAATATGAAAAGTAAATTTTGAATTTGAACATGAGGCAAATCGCTAAAGGGGTTGATGAGAGTGGTTGTGAATATTGAAACACCACTACATGCCCACTTCATACAACGGGCCAGAAATGAGATTTCAAAAAACGAATGACAGAACAAACAAAATGGCGGCGAAATCCTTTACGTTCGACAATCAAACTGTAACCAATCTGTATCAATATGGGTGACGAGGGGGTGAGGTCGCAAACTAGCGAGCGGCAGGGAGTGTCCATACTGTATTTTAGTACTAAAATATACACTTTGACATGGCTCTGGACGGATTTTCGTGCAAGCGTTAGCGAGCGTACCTATATTTTTTAAAACGAGTAAATCGCGAGTTAACAGTTCGGGGCGAATCACTAGTTTAAATATCCACGGGAAACAGCACTACAACCGTCTCTTCACCAATCGAACTCTAATAAACAAGAAATCCCATCGCACTGTAACTGGAAACTTTCTTGTACCCTCTCGGGGAGGCAAGGATAGATGGAACACTCATACAATCGAGCCTGTGATTTTGTATGACTTCTTCAAACTTCGACTTTGACTCGTACAAAGACCTGGGAAACGTTACAGGACACAAGAGTCAGTTGACTTTCTCGTTACTATTTTAGATTTCGTTTCTTTTAAATACACACGGTAGGTAAGTGGACAAGAGCGTAATCATTTATTAGCGTCAGCTTATTATCGTCTATAATAGGTAAAAACTAATGAATTGGTGACAAAATTGTACTTGATAAATTGATAGATCCAAAAATCATTGCAATTTGCAAAAAAAAATATTGTTTACCGAGGGCAGAAAGTGACAGATTACCAACGAGGGTGTTGTGTAAGAAGCCTTAGTATACAAAATTGTATTCAATTAAATATATTTTTTGTTACTTTAGGTATATTGTATATTTTTTCCATAGCGATAGCTTTACACAGTCTTTTAATATTTTTTTTTATCCACAATTGAGAAGTCCTTGGCATCATCTCACCTGATGGTAAGTGACGATAATGTCGAAGATGGAAGCGGGCTTATCAAGAATTGAATATTGTAATTTGACCCACCTTAAGGCCTAAACGGTTCCTGCACCATTTTGTTACAGCCTGTTAAGGAAACAGTTTCTTTGCGACACTAATGCTTCATCCAATATTTTACTGTAGACAAGAAAGAAACCAAATAAGTTTACAAATTAAATGGAGAAGTTGCGGCGGAATCAGGCGTCCCTTCTATATGAAACGTGTCGTGAACACTTCGTACGTTTTAGGGGTTTGCGGTATCTTTACACTTTAGATAAAACGTTGCTAAGGTAAGATAAAGATTAAGATGTGTAAATGTAAGGGACGCATTAAAAGACCAATCAAATGTTTGAGAAGTAAAGGTCACAAAAGCGAAGCTGTATAAGACTAAAGAGACCGCTGGAGTTCATGAATCCCATACAAACGTAGTCTTTAGATCATTTGTTAACCAAACAACCGATTTTGAAATAATTTTATAGATAATCGGATGACTTATATGTGTGTCGGTGTCGTATTACTTTTTTGAAAAAAGAAATAAATAAATATTCTGGGACAAATCACACATGGTCATCTGGCCCCAAAGTAGGATACCCTGTGTTATGGGTTACCAGAGACTGATATACATACTTATATACGTTTAAATACATACATATATAAATATAATTTAACACCCAGACACAGAGCAAACAAATCTGCTCATCACACAAATGCTTGCCCTGGGTGGGGATCTAACCCACGACTCTCGGATCAGTAGTCAAGGGCACTAACCACTGAGCCACAGAGTCAGTCATTTATTAACCAATAAATTTGTTTTCAAGGTACACAAAGGAAAAGAAGTTTATTGGTTAATAATGGATTCCTGTTTCGTTTTTTAAAAAAGTAATACAACACCGACACTGATATACGTCATCCAATTATCGATATAAAATTATTTCAAAATCGGTTGTTTGGTTAAAAAAATCATTCAATGACTACGTTTAGGGATCTATGAACTCCAGCGAGCTCTTAAAAAGATGTGGTTTTGCCAGTGAATTTTTGCAAGAAAACAAAATAAACTTCCACTTTTAAGACCTGAGTTCTAATACGCTAGTCATAATGAGTAACTTTATACCCGACTACGAAAAAGGTGGATCATGTTTTTGACAGTCTATGCATGAATGTATGGATGTTAATCTGTTCCTTCGTATTTCCTATGACAAATATGGTGTCATAGGATATATAGCTTTTAAAAAAATCAACATGGCGGATTTTAGTGAATTAAACATTCAAAAAATTTTTTTTAGATATTCATTTAATGTTTGGTATTAAAAGAAAAATCTCGACAAGCACATTTTTAATATAAGTACTATACATATGCAAATATTTTTAGTTTTTTAGCAAGTGGTCTCTCAAGCGATATTAATAAACGGCTCAATGTACGCGCGCTACAATCAAGCGACACGACACGCGGCCGCGGGTAGCGAGGTGGGGTGGCGGTAAACTCGCGTATAAACTCTGAGCAAAAGAATTATAGAAATTAAATAAAAGTTAAAAAAAACTAAAACCCGACTACGGAGAAGGTTTTTAGTTTTTTTTAACTTTTATTTTATTATTTACAATGGTAAGCCCGAGATATCAGTGAACCTGATGGTAGGTGACAATGATGTCGAAGATGGAAGTGGGCTCATCGGGATTCCCTAACGCAATGGGGAACTGGCTATATTATCTTCGAGCCAGCACACATCAATGTTGTTAGCATTGATGTTTGGCGGCAAGACTTAGATAAGATTGTGGCAGCTAACCAGGCGGGCTTAGAAAATGCCCTTCCACCAAACAAACCGAGTCTTACAAAGATAGATTCGAACCGAAGTTAAAATCGAACTCGCGGCCTCCTGATGCGAAGTTGATTGAAGGACTTAACCATTACGCCACGGGGGTAGTTGCGCTAAATTTAACAACTCAGTTTGTTTTTAAGGATAAAGCTGACGTCAATTCAATTTAATACATTTTTTTGATATTTGGTAACAGTTCATAATTCTGCTTATATGTTAGATTTTTTTTTCAATATTCACAATTGGTAAACCCTTGACAACATCTCACCTGGTGGTAAGTGACGATGTTGCCGAAGATGGAAGCGGGCTTACCAAGATTCCCCTACGCAATGGGGAACTGGCTATCTTATCTTCATGCCGGAACACACCAATGATATCAACATTGATATTTGGCGGCAAGACTTAGATAAGATGGTGGTAGCTAGCCAGGCGGGCTTAGAAAATGCCCTACCACCAACCAAACCGAGTCTTACAATTGACCCCGCCGGGAATCGAACCCGCGACCTCCTGTGTAAAGCCAGTGAACTTTGCCTCTGTGCTACGGAGGCGGTTAAATGCGGTTAGATGATCAGAACTACATGTTGAAAGAGTAGATAACAAGTTAGCGGGTATTCAAAATATTCATACAACACGTACCTACTGGTAATTCAAGGACAATTATAAATGTAAAAATGTGTTTGTTTGTTACCTCTTTACGCTTGAACACCTCAACCAAGTTTGAATATTTTAAGCGATTATGGATACAAATACAAAATTATTTATTTGTGAAACATACGTTATAAAGTGTTACAAAGAATATAAGTGCCTGTATGTTCTGCTAAATAGCATATAAATATTTTAGTTAAGTACAAATTGCATTTACAAATCATAGTTTGGTCAAAAATGTTCAAAAATTTGGATTAAAATGAAATAAAAATAATATGTATGTTATGTCAAGAAAAATAATAAAATAGTAATAATAAATGTGAAAGTAAAGTCGTTATTTATCAAGTTTACCATTCAAATGATCATTTACATCATCGGTCAAATCACGAAAAGGCCTAACCGTGTTTTCACAACTTTACAGGAGAGCGAATTAAAGAAAACACGGATGAGTTTAGTGCTTATACCAGTTTGTTTTTTATACATTTTGAAGATTTTGAGACTTGGTTATAAAGTAAATTTTATCCTTTTAATGTTATTGCTAATGGTTTGACTGTGCCTTGGTTAGATCAAAAGATATTTTAATTTTTTTGTAAAGGGATCCACTTACGCCTATTTGTGGTGTAACATTTCTAAATATACGTAATTTACGCCTGGTAAAAGTCGAAGTAAATTGAAAAAAAAGTATGTTGTGTTTACTCAATTTACGTATTTATTCACTTACAACATAATCAATACAAAACTATTAAAAAAGGCTTATTCATATTTTAAAAATTAGTGAAATATTTCCAAAACTAATCAAAAACACAAGAACAAGTATTGTCTTATTCATGCGGCAATGTTTTATAATACATTACATGTTCTTGGTTTCTTATAATAGGAGTGTCTCTCTTACACATAGCTAAAAGATCTTTATATTTTTCTTTAGTAATTCTTTTTTCGTTAACAGATTTGTTAACAGAATCAATCTAGTTTCTAAAGTGTTTGAAATTTTGTAGTTTTACTGTGATTGATCTTTTTCAAATGGCTTTTTTTTAAATAAAGTTCCAGGTCTACTTTTTACTACTCGATATTCTATCACTTTGGTTCATTTTACAGTTTCTCCTTTTTGATCATCTTTACGCAGCTGAAGGATCTTAATTTGATGTGAAAACTCTTTGAAATTCAATAAATTGTTGTAATTGTATTCTTTGAAATTATATGGATTATTGCGTATAAGTCTTATAACAGGAACTAACTGACTAGGAACATAAATATTTCCTGCTTTCGACATAGTATAAGAGACCGCACTGAGTACAGAGTCACCCTCACTCTGGCCATGAGAAGGGCAAAAAAGCTCAAGCTTATTTCTTCAACTGATTCGGAATGCATCACAAAGTATAAGAGCATAGATGCCATTACTGAATTTTTGGTTTGGCCTTGACACCCATCACAAAATAAGTAAACTTTCTTTACTCTTTGTGTAACATAATGAGCTAAGAAATTATATACAGCTGTAATTATTACTGAAGCACCTCTATTACTTATAGCCTCATGCCATAAATTGCATGTGCACTCTTTAGAGTTAAGTTCGTTTATAGTAAAGTTGAAATTTGCTAAGCGTCTTTTATGAAATATAGCACTTTCATTACTTTGAGGCAGGTATATTACCTGTTGAAGATCAAAGGAAGCACAACGAATGGTGTCTGATGATTCGTTCTTACAATCAGTCTTAATTTTCTTACTTCTTCTTTTTCAGAAATATGCTGCATGTACTTATCCCGCAGTTTTTCTTTTACTTCCGTTGTACCTTCTCTGTAGGTTACACATAGATCACACTGGTCTTTGTTTGGCCTGTGAATGGATAAGTACATTTCCTTGAAAACCCTCCTATAAAATAAAAAACTTTAGTTTCATATTCATCTGAGAACATGGAATACATTTTGCGCAATGTGAGATCAGGGTGTAGATATTTTTTGGAGCTATCTTTTCTACAATAGTGCGATTCAACGCTAGGGTATCTATTTAAGTGTGCTTGAGTTTCAACTTGTTTCTTAGCGTCTTCAGTTACATACAATCCCTGTCTACCAACTCATCGGTCATTTTCTAATACTCCTGTATCTTTGAGCTTTTCTAAGGAAGTTGGAAAATATTTTTCACTGATTCCTAATGTATTTAAAAACATTTTTTGCAAACCTTGTGCTTTTTGTCTTTCAATGGCAGGTAGAAATTCAAAGTAAACTATAGTCGCAATTCTGTTGCAGTGGTTCGCCTTGCAACTGGCTTTTTTTCAACGAAGCTTGCGATAAATTCCCTTTGTAATGAAAGATTTCCAGTTGAGTAATAATCTAGTAAAATATTTTCACGATGATCTTCTTTAAGTAGCAATTATTGCCATATATGGCACAGTATTCAAGATACCTGTTTCTTTTTCTGGTACTATTTTTTGTATAAGGAGATATGTATCCTTTTCTAAGCTGTCGCAGACTTTTTGCCTGCTTAAATTTATTAACTCTTTTCGATTTCACTTGTACATTCTCTCTTGGGGCACCATCAACTACAAAGTCTTCTGGTAATAAATGCTCAGCTTGAGGATTTATGATATGGCGACACGAAGTAATATGAACAGAAAGGTGTTCTGAACATAATGGTAAAGAACAGTCTGAGCAGTTAGAAGTTATTACGTTCATGCAACCAAGATATTCGCAAAATAAAGACTGCGCTGTTTGCGAGCCACCGTGCCTTAAAATGCTAGGTGATTTGTCAAGAACATTTAACAAAACAGTAGTTTAATTTCATATATTCAAAATATTATCTTCATCCATTAGGTCTTCACAGTCAGTGAGAGGCTCTTAAATTAAATCCTGCTCTAATGCTTCTCTTTCTGTTTGTTTGTGGTTCAAACAGTATTGTTCAGCAGTAACCACAAAATGAATATCACATAAAAAGCAGATTCAGGCAAAACAGGTTGCCAAGACAGGGTTAGTGCAGGAAATAAACTCACATATCTGTTGGTAAGTCTCCAAACTACTGGTAGTAGTTAACTCCAAAGCTAGTAAGCAAGCACACAGTTTGATGGAACCCGATGAAAAATGGTTTTCACACGTTGAATCACAATCATTAAAATGATCACAGCACAGCAGGCAAGAGCAACGAATGAACTGAATATTTCCTCGGTACATGTTGAAAATTCGCAAAATATAATGTGTTCATTGTCAAAGTTCATTGCAGGGATGGTTTCATGGGAAGTAAAGTAGTCTTTGTCACAAAAATGAAGTATATGAGTCTTCTTTATTATGTTTAGCATAGTTTTATGTCAATATTATGTTTGCAAAATGATTGTTAGGACAAGACTAAGTGGTTTCCAAATGCACTACATACAAAAAACAACCACACTGGAGGCATGTAGAATGGAATTGTGACAATGATTATAACAATTATTATAATACAAATAAAAACCTAGTGCTATCTATGAAACGTCTTGTTTGTCAGAAGAACAGTAAATAATAAGTTTTTTTTATAAGAAATTCTAAGTAGGTATTTATAACCATAAAATGCTAAACTTTTGTTTAACATTTTAAATACCAAAAAACTGTATACTTATTCAATAGCGCACTACTAAGGGAACACATCATTACAGCTCATATACGTCCCCACCGAGGGGCTCGAGCCTACCCTGAATCAAGGCGACTAGGCCTTAGTCGACCACGCGGGCCCAGTGCGGGTTGGTCGACTTCACACACAACCTTCGAGTTTCTTCGCAGGCGTGTGCAGGTTTCCTCACGATGTTTTCCTTCACCGTTAAAGCAATCGGTAAGTATGTACGTAAGTTTTTGAAAAACTCATTGGTACATTGGCCGTCCGGATTTGAACCCGGTACCTCTGGTTAGATGGACCGAGTCGTTACCGGTTGAGCCACCGACGCTATAAGGGAACACAAGAACACTAATTTAAGTTCTAAATCCACTGTTTTATTATTTTTATTATTTTTTTATCACTTGGCAAGAGAAAACGTGTCGCATTAATTGTCGAAGTGCAAGTTCGTACAGATTATGCGTAAGTGACAAATAGACGTATCTAAATTGATAGGAATTATTTTTTTTAACAAACAGTCGTAACTGCA
The DNA here is from genome assembly GCA_947284805.1 of Coleophora flavipennella. Classification (NCBI taxonomy): domain Eukaryota; kingdom Metazoa; phylum Arthropoda; class Insecta; order Lepidoptera; family Coleophoridae; genus Coleophora; species Coleophora flavipennella. The sequence goes on from OX369257.1 coordinate 3,314,099, forward strand.
TTCGTCTCTTCGTGAGGAAAAATTGAAGTATGAAAATGTATTTAGGGCTCTTTGTAACAGTCAGTACTTGCTCCTAGGATAGGAATACATTTACAACTTTTCGTGACGTAACTAAATGTACATTTTTCAATGCCATGGTGTAAAGAACTCATATTCGCCAATTTGTTGGATACGCCTTTTCGTGATTTGACCGACGTATAGTAAGTTTTGTCAATATTGGATTGGCTCGAAGAGATCCCTGTTTGGGATAAGTCCGCCTTTCTGCATACTTATATTATGTATCTATAATAATTGTATATTTTGTTGTACAATAAAGAGTTCACAAACAAACCAATCTTTACGAAATTTGACTTGCAGGTAGCTTGTGTCATGGGGAAGGACATAGGCTATTATCCCGTAAAAATAGTTTAGTCCGATACAGTTACTGAGGGAACTGAAAAAAATCTTCTTATGATTGTTTTTTTTTAACATTGCAACGGAGCAACGGATTGTTGTGACTTTTTGCACAGAGATATTTAAGGGGGTGAGAAATGACATAGACTACCTATTAATTAGCATAGCCCGAGATAGTTCTGGGGAAAACTCATTTACAGCCTCGCGCACGTCGGCGTCGCAACGGAGCAATAAATTGATGTGTTTTTTTTACATAGACATAGACATATTGACAATTTGTTTATTTTAATTGTAATCTGTGACTGACTTTACGTTTTATTTTAATATTATTTTTTGATGACTTGATTTGAATTTATTGAATTTAATTTATTTTATTGTGAACGGAATTTTCTGTTTGTGGGTCCCTGGTTGCCTCAATAAAGAATTATTTATTTATTTATTTATAGTTGAGGGTGTGGGAAGTGACATAGACTGCTAATCAGAATAGCCCTATAAAAGGCGCTAAAAGGGCGCACTACTCACCCTCAAAGACAGTCATAAAAACGATGCCCACGCAAGCGAAGCCACGGGCTAAAGCTAGTACTAATATAAACATGTATTCAAACAAAATATTTATAAAGCGCGGACACAAATAACTTACAAAACCTATCGACAAAGGTCATCAAACAATATTGACAACCGGATGTTTCGATTCTCCGAAACGGCATTATGTATTTTCGTCTTCATCAGTCAACATCAGAAGCTTAAATATCCGGGAAGGGAGGAGGGCACAGAATCAATTTTCCAAATCTTCATTATAACATCCAAGCGTTCGTTAGTATGAAAGACCTTTAATAGTTCGTGAGGACCGAGCCATCTACGTTGTGTTCCACTTTGATGAAGCCAATTCATATCTGTATATACTTTTTATGTATGTACAGGATACGCAATGTCAACGTCAGTGAGAAATACAATGGTCTTGTCAGATGGATCTCTCATTGAACACAATTTAAAAAATAATAAAATTATGCTAAGTTGTCGTGCGTCAATGCACTCTAAACTGAATCGCGGGCAAAGAACACTGTAGAAGCGCGACGGTTTCCAAATCTAAGCCAAATTATTTAAAATTAAACTATATATGTATGACTGTTTGTGTTCTAACAAATAAAAAATAATAATAATAATTAATTATATGTATTAATGTAAATCGTACAATGTGTAAAAGGAAACCATGACTGACTGACTGATCTATCAACGTAAAGCTAAAGCCACTAAACAGATTCGAAATTTGGCATACAAAAATCAATTATAACGGTAGGCACCTACTAAGAAAGGATTTTGGAAAATTCTCACAGGAACGGCAAAAAAACGGGATCTGCGCGGGCGAAGCCGCGGGCAACAGTTTGTTAAGTTATAAAGTCTTCATTAGACTCTGTTCCGACAGACGAAAGCCGGTAGTCCGATTTTTGGTCGGACGACTAAATATGTACTGGCTTGTAGTATAGGAGTGTTCGAAACGACACTTTAGTTCAGGAATTACCATAGACTACCTGACCATTAATTACAACAAAGAGAAGGGGGTTTATGGATTCATTCCATAGGCGCTACAACCCTTTATGGGTCTTGGCCTCTTCCACAGTTTTCCTTCACTTGTCTCAATGCGTGCATCCTTCCTCCAGTTAGTAAACTTTCCCATTTTTTGATGGTCTTCTTTGACACAATCAATCCACATTTTCCTTGGCTTGCCCCTTGGTCTCTTCTGTTGCGGCACCCATCTGGTCATAACTTTTACAGCCCGATTGTCCGCCGATCTATGACTTTGCCTTTCAGAATCTACCGATAGTTTATTAGTTAGTTTTTTATAGTTTATCTTGCCCCATCAGTACTTGTAGATCGTGGTTCATTCATATGCGATATGTGCTATTCACCTCTCTCACTGGTCAAATATCTTTCTTAGTAATTCTTCATCAAAAATGGCAAGCCTTACTTCGTATTTCTAAGTCATCGCCCAGGTTTCACTTTAGTAAGTCACAACAGGTCTTATAATGGTACGGTAGATGGTTAACTTCGATTCTATGCTTAAGAATTTCGAGCTTAAGAGTTTTCTACATGCATAGAAACACCTGTTGCCCGCTATCACCCTAGCTTTTACTTCTTCCTCAACCCTGTTCTGCCTGGTAAGTTCTGAACCAACATATTTAAAGCTCTCCACTTGCTCCATGGTATCACTTCCGACACAAATATTTGAAAGAGGACTTGGCTGGTGCCCGGTCCCAAGATATTTGGTTTTGGAGGTAGTTACATAAAGCCCATAGTGCTTTCGCTTCTCCCTCAAGGTTAAAACTGTGGGCTACCATACGATTCTTGAATCTGTTGGTGATTAATATGTCGTCAGCATACGCCGCAATCTGGGAGGTGTTATAGTCGATTAGCCCGTTGATATTTTGCCTACGGGTGATAGATTCCAGAACGAAGACGATAGTAGATCATGTGTCTCCTTGCTTCTATGCTTAAGAATTTCGAGCTTAAGAGTTTTCTACATGCATAGAAACACCTGTTGCCCGCTATCACCCTAGCTTTTACTTCTTCCTCAACCCTGTTCTGCCTGGTAAGTTCTGAACCAACATATTTAAAGCTCTCCACTTGCTCCATGGTATCACTTCCGACACAAATGTTTGAAAGAGGACTTGGCTGGTGCCCGGTCCCAAAATATTTGGTTTTGGAGGTAGTTACATAAAGCCCATAGTGCTTTCGCTTCTACCTCAAGGTTAAAACTGTGGGCTACCATACGATTCTTGAATCTGTTGGTGATTAATATGTCGTCAGCATGTCGTCAACAGATGGCCGATGGGGCAGTAAAGTTCTCGAGTGGCGACCGCGCACCGGAAAACGTAGCGTAGGCAGGCCTCCCACGCGGTGGACCGATGACCTGGTGAAGGTCGCGGGAAGCCGATGGATGCGGGCGGCGCAGGACCGGTCGTCGTGGAAATCCTTGGGGGAGGCCTTTGTCCAGCAGTGGACGATTTGTGGCTGATATGATGATGATGATGATGATAATATGTCGTCAGCATACGCCGCAATCTGGGAGGTGTTATAGTCGATTAGCCCGTTGATATTTAGCCTACGGGTGATAGCTTCCAGAACGAAGACGATAGTACATCATGTGTCTCCTTGCTTGACTCCAGTCTGGATTTCAAATGGCTCAGAAAATTTGTTTTGTATGGTGACGACGGACTTGGAGTATTTGCGGGTGGCTGCAGCAAGGGGGTTATGGAAAATAAATAGATAAAGATGTAGCCGACCGTACGTATCTATGGATGGTTCGGTCTTTTCCGTGTGAATAGGTATGTATAGCTGTTCAATTCCGGTAGTAGTCATCCGTTTGAAGTTTGAACTGAGCCTTAGTGCCAAAAATATAATATATATGTTTGAAACCCCATTAGAGTTTTATGGCGGTTAAAAATGCTAATTATCGTTTTTGCAGCTATCTCTTCTCTTCGTCGTGACACTCTTCATTTTCTGAAGGTGGAGTCTAACTTCGAGTAGGTCAGTTCTTGCTTTCTTGTTTCAATAAGTTTGCGCCAAGAGTCCCTGTCTTCAGCCTGTCGAAGAGCAGTGGTAATGGGAATAATTAGCTTTTCCAGGTCATCTGGGCTCCTTCTAGCAACATGACCTAAATTGCTGAGTATTCTCTGGTTTCATAATATTGTTGAAAGTCGTAAGGATACCTTTAGTTGATCGAGAATTGACTTATTGGTTCTTTTTTCCATCCATGAAACGCGGAGCATGCGGTGCCAATACGACATTTTGAAGGAGTCTAATCTAGTTCTCTCGAAGTCACGGAGTATCCATGATTCAGAGCCGAAGAGGAAGATAGGGAGAAGCTAAGGTACGTACTAGTCTCATTTTAGCATTGTGAGAGATATTTCTGTCTTGCCAGATCTTTTTGAGCTTACTCATCGCATCCTTAGCCATCTCCGTTCGCCGCCTAATTTCCTTCCCGCTTCCTCCTTAATCGCTAAACATGGACCCAAGGTAAACGAAATGCTTTACTACTTCTATGTCAACGAGTTATCCTGTAGGAGTGAGTTGATTTGCTCTGTCTACGATCATGACTTTGGTTTTTACTTTATTGATCTTCAGTACAATCAGCTCGCTTTATCTCTTGACTCTCCTTACTAACTCTGCAAGTTCGTTTTCAGAAGACGCAAATAACCTAGTGGCGACAGCATTTCGGATGTTGCTGATCTTATGTTCCCCAATTGTGATGCCACCTTGACATCCATCAAGCGGTTTTTTCATTATGTACTCTTTATTGCAAATATACGGGATGATAAAGGGGTTTCTCAGTATTGAGTAAAAAATCATAGAAAAATAAAAATCTTAAAAAAAACACTTTCTTATACAAACCGAGAAATTACCATGACGGAAAGCTAGCGCTCTGTAAGGTCGTTCGCCCGATACAGTAGGTATATCTACGTTTCCAAGCTTTTATGTTCCACAATATTCCCGTTTTTGATGCTTATACACGAAGTAATTAGTATCTCATCTGTGCTTATATGAGAGTGCGAGCGTGGACATGGGTTTTTTCCAGATCCCTCCGGAATTATATCGGGCTGTTCTTATTATATCACCACCCCCTCAACAAATTCTATACAAAAAATCACTTTAATCCGTTGCTCCGTTGCGATGCCGACGTGCGCGAGCGTGGAAATGAGTTTTCCCCAGATCCCTCGGGAACTATGTCAGGATATAATTAGTTAATTATGTATTTATTCCCATCTCCTCAACTATCTCTGTGCAAAAAATCACAACAATCCATTGTTTCGTTGCGATGTAAAAGAAATTAACCAAAAAAGGAGTATAATTTTCAGTTCTTTCAGGAATTACATCGAGCTATGCAACTTTCACGCGATAAATAGTAGCCTATGACCTTCCCAGTGACACTGGCTACCTGCATGCAAAATTTCATCAATATTGTTCAAGGTGTTGAAGCGTGAAAATGTAACAAACAAACACATTTTCACATTTGTAATATTAGTAAAGAGGAAAAAATTTCAAGTTAAATATTCAGAGGGTCTAGTCTTTAGTTAAAAAGTCTTTGTTTAAATAATAAAGCTCTTTCCTAACATCGATCCATTGCTATCAATTTCCAAAGCCACAAGATAACGCCACAAGGCCACTAATGAAATTAATAAGCATCCATGCAAATTTTGCGTCATTATCATCTATTTTCTCTGGAGATAAGTATAATACTCTCCTGGTGTCTGAGAAATGATGAATGGATCCCTGGGGTGGCGAAGAGGATATCCGTTGTGACTGGATGCCTATTAGCCATAAAAATCGGAGCATAAAAAAGGACGACAAAAAATGTTTTAAAGGAACCGATATTGTAAGGAAGAAACTCTAGAGAATAACTTTATTCGGAATGGTAATGAGTTATTTTATCGTGAATCGATAAGATGTTAAAATTATTTTAGGGTTTTTGTAATTTATGCCTTCAAGTTCTATTACAACTATTATACTAACCTTTGTTTTATCTACAACTAGCTGTTTCCCGCGGCTTCACCCGCGTGGAAAACGTTTCTATGAATTGTCAAGGGGGCGCAGTTCGCGAGCCGCAAGCGGCTCGCGAGCGTGACAAAAAGTAGCCTATGTGTTAATCCAGGTCTTCATTTGCTCACTGGAGGCAGATGATATGTGTAATAGTTACGCAATAGCAGTATAAAGATTAAATCTAATAATAAAAATATACAATAAATAAATTAAAAAAAAATTCGAGCGAGACCTACTGTACTCGCATATTATGTGTAACATGTGACAAAATACTTTAGGTTATTTAGATTTGATGACGATATTGTACCTGGGTGGCGGATCTGACAGTAACGAAAAAAACCGACCAAGTGCGAGTCGGACTCTCGTAAAGTAGAATTCCGCGCTTTCGCGACTTCCTGTTACACATTTCCGTCCCATGTTACACATTTCCGTCCCATTTCACGAAATCACTCCCACAAATTGCAGGAAAGCGAGAGCAAAGATGTTACACATCAAAAAATTTGAGCGAGACCTACAGTACTCGCATATGATGTGTAACATGTGACAAAATACTTTAGGTTAGTTAGATTTGATGACGATATTGTACCTGCTGGGTGGCGGATCTGACAGTAACGAAAAAAACCGACCAAGTGCGAGTCAGACTCTCGTAAAGTAGAATTTCGCGCTTTCGCGACTTCCTGTTACACATTTCCGTCCCATGTTACACATTTCCGTCCCATTTCACGAAATCACTCTCACAAATTGCAGGAAAGCGAGAGCAAAGATGTTACACATCAAAAATTGGCCAAGTGCCAGTCATAACCGCTCACATAGGGTTCCGTACCATCATACTAGATGGAGCTAGTACAAAGGGTTCCGCAGCGTCATACTAAATGGCGCTAGTTTCTTTACGTTTAAAAAAACACGTTTTTTTTGTATGGAGACTCCCTTATTTCTTAACTTTTTCTAATTTTTAGTATTTGTTGTTATAGTGGCAACAGAAATACATCATAATATTCAACGTCTAGCTATTACGGTTCATGAAATACAGCCTGGTGACAGACGGACAGACAGACAGACGGACGAACAGCGAAGTCTTAGTAATAGGGTCCCGTTTTTACCCTTTAGGTACGGAACCGCAAAAAAGACCCCAGCACCCTTTTTAACCGACTTCAAATAAGGAGGAGGTTTCTCAATTCGACCATATATATATATAGGAAATATCCCAAGGGTGGTACCATGATAGAAAACCAGGATCTGATGATGGCATCCCAGAGAAACCGAGGGAAACCTTAGTTTCCCGTTTGAAGTCGGTTTTTTTTGTTCAAAATTATTTTCAATTGAATTCAATATATTTATTCAAAATAGGTGCAAAATACACGCTTTCTGGTAGTTATAAAATAATAATAACAATGTCATTTGTGAAAAATCAAGAAATAAACAATAATTAGTTAATAACGTCAAAATTCAATACTTGATATAACCCAGATTTTGTCATTAGAACATGAAAACAATATGACACGAAAAGTTATCTGTACATATAATAAAACTGTAGAGGTCGAATGTCTGTACATAGAAAATAAATGCTTAAAACCAAGTCAGGGGGATGTGAATAGAGTAGTGTCAGGTGTAGGGTAGGGAAGTGTAGTGTAGGGTAGGGTAGGGTAGTGTAGTGTACGGTAGTGTAGGATAGGGTAGGGTAGTGTAGTGTAGCGTAAGGTGGAACGAAGTTCGCCAGGACAGCTAGTTGTGGATAAAATTAAGGTCTATAGTGGTTCCAAAATCATAGCGACAATCCTTACTTAATAATATAATATTATAAATGTGAAAATGTGTTTGTTTGTTTGTTACCTTTTCACGCTTCAACGCCTTGACCACTCTTAATGAAATTTGGCATGCAGGTAGCCTCTGTCACAAGGAAGGACATAAGCTACTTTTTATCCAGTGAAAATAGCATAGCCCGATGCAATACCCGAGGGAACTAAAAATATACTCTTTTTTGGTTAATTAACATCGCAACGGAACAATGGATTGTGTGATTTTTTGCACCGAGATGGTTGAGGGGGTGGGAAATGACACGATTTACTAATAGGCATATCCTGACATAGTTCTCGAAAATGAGCCGCTCGCGGAGCGCGCACCGCGCATCCTCTAAGTCAGTCACAAAAACGATGCCGCGGGCAAAAGCTAGTAAAAATAAAACATTCATTTCAGAATTTTTCGAATAATATAGAATGTATTTTCGGTTACTTAAAAAAAAATATTTTCCGTGCTGTAGTAGCAGTCATACAGGCCGTCACAAAATTGGTGTTTTATTGTTAGCGTACCTAAAAAATTAAAGGACCCGTTAACTGTAGTTGGGGCGCTTGTCTAAGAAAAAATAAAAGGACCCGTTAACTGTAGTTGGGGCGCTTGTCTAAGAAAAAATTAAAGGACCCGTTAACTGTAGTTGGGGCGCTTGTCTAAGAAAAAATAAAAGGACCCGTTAACTGTAGTTGGGGCGCTTGTCTAAGAAAAAATCGGCGAACCTTTAGAAATCATGACTATGGCTTGAAACTTGGCACAGTTGCTCAGGGAGTCAAAAGAGGCCGATCGAGATCGGAACCCCACGGGAGCTACCCCTCCAATGGGACACTCCGACTGGACAAACTCGAAAAAATTAAAACATTAGAATATAGCTATCAGGTTGAGTTTGGCATCATTTTTGTGTAAATTAAGAATGAGGAATTTATTTCTGCTATCTAAATTGCAGTTTTTGTAAGTAGATTAATAAAAAATAGGAAATGACAAAAATTGAACTTATAAAAATATATTTAAATAGCTATTAATTTGAAACCTTTACGGAAATGAATATTATAAAAATACTTTAATGTATACTATTTTATGCAGATTCAGAAAAATATACCTTTTAATAGGTAATCTTACAAAATTATGTTGAAAAAAAATCTTGAATGTTATGCGGCACAATAAAACGAAAACACGTTTTGAAATTTTAGAAGAGGTAGGTAGGTATATTCATTAATGAGTTGTTTTAATTTAATTCCAATAAGTAAATCATGTTGATTTTTTAAGATTACTTATACATAAGGTATATTTTTCTGAATTGACATAAAATATCATATATTCTAATATTTTTAAAATACTCATTTATGTATAGGTTTTAAAGTTATAGCTGTTTAAATGTATTTTTCCAGGTTTAATTTTTTACGTTTCCGTATTTTTTTCAGAAACCACTTGCACAAAATGAAAGAAAGATACTAGGAATGAATTCCTCATCTTTATTTTATATGAAAATGATACCAAACTTAACCTGATAGCTATATTCTAGCGTTTACAGCTTTTTGAGTTTGTCCGGTCGGAGTGTCCCTTTGATCCTCCCCCTCCCGCCCCAGAGGGGTCGCTCCCGTGGGGTACCGATCTCGATCAGCCTCTTTTGACCCCATGAGTAACTGTACCAAGTTTCAGGCCATAGTCATGATTTCTAAAGATTTTTCTGCTAAGCGCCCTTATTACTGGGGCTTCTACTCATCATACTGAAGGAATATCCCCAAGGAACACATAGTTCTAGATTATTTCAGGGTTACCTTTTTGCGTATGCTTAACTATGAACAGATGGGTCCTCTTTCATCAAAACTAGGCTTTACAGAAAACACAGCTGTTTGCAATACTAATACGAAACCACATAGGTACTAATGCAGGTACAAATATTTGTGCAAATGCACAATCAACACACGTATTCAGGCTCTGGAGACGGAGTGCGGAAAGCGCTCGCTACTCGATCTGTTAAGTTTGATAACTGTTGTCACTGGTCATAGTCCTATTAGGTCATGTAGAAAATCTCGCGATTGGTCACATACAATACGGGTTAATTTTACTTAGAAATGGGCTAACCATTATATCAAATTAATACCCGTAAATTTAAAAAAAGCATAATTATTTAGGTATAAAAAAACACGAAAATATAATACTTAATGGTCATTATATTATTCATTAGGTATTCCACTAATATTCCACTAAAACTCTGGATATATCGCCTCATTGGGGACCACACATTGAAAATTTATCGGGAAGGCTTATTTCAGCCAAAGAATATTAAATATTACGTTCAGCTGCTTATGACGTTAAGAAAATAAGACAAGTAACAGATGTAGGTACTGCGAGACTAGTGTATCTAAGTTACTTCAGTAGTATAATGTCTTATGGCATCTTACATAGAAACTATTTTCATCTTGCGACAAAGAGCTATCTGCGCCATCTATCAGACGAGATCACGTGAAGTTCAATGCGGTCACAGGATAAGTTCGAAGAAATCAATATTTTAATGATTGCTAGTCAATTCATTCATAAAAATATCATTTATTAAAAATTAACAACTGTGAATAAAAAAAATACGTTTGTGATAATTTTCATTCTTTTCCAAAAAACAAATTCAATTCAAGAAATGTAAATTAAATGGATGTAGCCTATTCGAGACTGTTCGGAACCGATTTAATTACTCCCGGCTTACCCTTAGCCCGCGGATGCTCACTGTGATTAGCTGGTGTAATGGATGACGGGTTGAGCATGTAATTTTTTAGGTAAAGCGGCAAGCTATTTTCTGTCTGAAAGGATTCAGGCTAGTTTGGATCAAAAACAAACGTAAACAAAAATAAATTAACGCTATTAACCAAAAGGAATATGACATGACTATTATAAATATTATCAAATAATACTATGACCAAAACATTATTAGATATATAAACCACTAGTTTGGTCCCAGACCTGATAAAGTGTAGCTCAACAAATTTGATACTTGATGTAGGTTGTGCTGCAGTAATAATAACTCATTCAGTATCTAAATAAAGAGGTCAAGTAACAAGAGCTCATTCTTAATTCTAAATTCTCATGTCATCTAAATTAAGGGGTAAAATAACAAGAACTCATTCAGTATTTAAATGAAGGAATCAAGTTACAAGAGCTCATTCAATATTTAAAATAAGGGATCAAATAAAAAAGAGCTCATTTAATATCTAAATTAAGGAGTCAAGTAACAAGAGCTCATTCAGTATCTAAATTAAGGGGTAAAATAACAAGAACCCATTCAGTATTTAAATGAAGGAATCAAGTGACAAGAGCTCATTCAATATTTAAATTAAGGGGTCAAATAACAAGAACATATTCAGTATCTTAATTAGGGTTTAAGTAACGAGAGCTCATTCAGTATTTAAATTAAGGGGTCTAATAATAAAAGACCTTATTCAATATCTAAATTAAGTCGTCAAGTAACAAGAGCTCATTCAGTATCTAAATTAAGGGGACAAAAATTAAAAGAGCTCATTCAATATCTAAATTAAGGAGTCAAGTAACAAGAGCTCATTCAGTATCTAAATTAAGGGGTAAAATAACAAGAACCCATTCAGTATTTAAATGAAGGAATCAAGTGACAAGAGCTCATTCAATATTTAAATTAAGGGGTCAAATAACAAGAACTTATTCAGTATCTTAATTAGGGTTTAAGTAACGAGAGCTCATTCAGTATTTAAATTAAGGGGTCTAATAATAAAAGAGCTTATTCAATATCTAAATTAAGGAGTCAAGTAACAAGAGCTCATTCAGTATCTAAATTAAGGGGACAAAAATTAAAAGAGCTCATTCAATATCTAAATTAAGGAGTCACGTAACAAGAGCTCATTCAGTATCTAAATTAAGGGGTTAAAAAAAAAAGAACTCATTCAGTATTTAAATGAAGGGATCAAGTTACAAGAGCTCATTCAATAGCTAAATTAAGGGGTCAAATAACAAAAGCTTATTAGGTACCTTAATTAAGGGGTTAAGTAACAAGACCTCATTCAGTATTTAAATTAAGGGGTCAAATAATAAAAGAACTCAATCAATATCTAAATTAAGGGGTCAAGTAATAAAATCTCATTCAGTATCTAAATTATAGGGACAAGTTTTCATCATTACAGCTCATATACGTCCCCACTGAGGGGCTCGAGCCTACCCTGAATCAGGGCGATTAGGCCTTAGTCGACCACGCGGGCCCAGTGCGGGTTGGTCGACTTCACACACAAGCTTCGAGTTTCTTCGCAGGCGTGTGCAGGTTTCCTCACGATGTTTTCCTTCACCGTTAAAGCAATCGGTAAGTATGTACGTAAGTTTTTGAAAAACTCATTGGTACATTGGCCGTCCAGATTTGAACCCGGTACCTCTGGTTAGATGGACCGAGTCGTTACCGGTTGAGCCACCGACGCTTTTTTGGGACAAGTTTTATCCCAAGAAAATAAATCGACGCAAGTGATGGACAAATACAGTTTTTTTCATTTAGTTCGAATCCCTTAGTGTGAGTGAGTATGACTCACACTTGCTGGTTTTTACTATTATTCGTTGTTTAACCTGAGGATAAGTACTATAACCAAAAGATTAAAGTCGACTAAGGCCCGATCGCGATAAGCTTAGAAAACAAAATGTACAAAACTCTGTTTGACAAATGTAAAAAAGGTAATATAACTGTAATATATTAGAATTTGTAAATACTACGGTGTTCCTTGGTATAACTTTGGATGTTTCGATTCAATAGGGACCACACATTGAAACTTTAGCGGGAAGACTTAGTTCAGCCGCTTATGCCGGAAAAAAAGACAGTTAACGGATGTAGGTACTGCGAGAATAGTGTATTTTAGTGACTTCCATAGTATAATGTCTTTGGCATCTTACTGTAGGGGAATGCGGCTAATATAGAAACTATTTACATCATGCAGAAAAGAGCTATCCGCGCAATCAATCGAATGCGATCACGTGAGTCGTTACATAATTAGTTCAAAGAAATCAATATTTTAAGTGTTGCTAGTCAATTTATATATGAAGACATCATGTAAGTTGTAATTTCCTAAAAACAGTGACAGGCATAATTTGAATTTAAAAGAAGTAAATAAAATAGATATAACCTATTCGAGACTGAGTAAGGTTAAAAAGTTATTCGTGGGACAGCGTATAAGATTCTATATTAAAATTCTAGAAAATTTAACTTGTTTGTCAAAGAATAAATTCCAGACTCATGTCAAAAATGCTTGTGCTAATAAAATAATAGATTTTGTAAATGACAAAGACACATATGTTGATTCAATAACAAATACCATTACCTGAGACTGTAATTTTATCTGTAATAGACAATAAGTTTTTTTGACTATTTAAAATCGTGTGTAAAAATGAATTATTTTGATTTGATTTGAATTACATTCCTTTTTACTGGGAAGTATCACAAAAAAATGTACATTGCCCCTTTAATGTATCGAAGGTATTACAAAAATATGTAATTTTGAAAATTATTCAAAAAGAGATCAACCTATATCAATACTATTTTTGTAACAAATTTCATGCAATTCGGTTCACCAGTGTAAAAGTTATGAATTTGAGTCTGTGCAAGACGTATGGATGGATAGACAGAACGATCTTATAACGGATCCCTAAAAACATTGAGGATTTTCTTCGACAAAACCGAAGGAACTTTACAACATCAGACTCCACAACAACATTTATCCCAACAAATGGACACTTACACGTTCTTCGAAACAAAGATTGTAGGCAGCCTGCCAAAAGGCACTTCTGTAAGATCTCGATAGCGAGCGGCGCGATGTCAAAACCAGAACATCCTGTAGTAACAAACACCCGGAGACAACATAACTTAGGGCAAAACATACAAGTATACTTACTGTACACATTAATAATAAAACCCCTACTATGTTCTCTAAAATGAATTGCTGAAGCAAAGTCGAACAAAATCTACACTTGTAAATTATTCGACACTGGAGATTGTGACTCTTGGATATAGCATAAGTCACAACTATTACCGTAGACGTCTCAAAATTCTAATTTGTATGAGAGGAACTTGTCTTACCGCCGACGAGAAAACGACTAACTATCGACTATTTTCTCGCTGATTTTTCACACTGCCGGCGATTATATATAAGGTGTAACAAAATTAGCTGAAACTATTTTAACTCGGGCTTCTACTCATGAAACTTAACAACTTTCCTCATGGAACCCATAGACAAATCGCAAAAAAAATTGGCTCTCTCATACTAACTCGATCAGCTGATCAGCCAACTTAGTATGGGAAGTTCAAATTTTTTTATGAGATTTAACTATGGGTTTCATGGGGAAAGTTGTTCAGTTTCATAGGAAGAACCACCAGTTAAAATAGTTTCAGCTAATTTTGTTAGACCTTAAATATTATAGGGTCTTAACAAAGGTATGCACTTTTTTAACTGGAGCTTGTACTCATGAAACTCAACAACTTTCCCCAAGAAACCCATGGTCAATTCGCAATAATTGTTTTTTAATTAAATTATCAAACTGCTCAGAATACAACTCCCAGCTGAGGCCACGCAGGTTCAATGACCGCGCGGTCACTCACTTTACGATACCGCGCCGTACCTATTCTGGCGTACTCCGCGCAATTTAATAATTTTATTTTAAAAAACTAATGCGAATTGAATGCTTCTTGGTGAAAGTTCAGTTTCATGAGTACAAGCTTCAGTTAAAAAAAGTGCATACCTTTGTTAAAACCCTGTATATTTCTTTCATTAAAACGGGATCTACATCTCTACATCTATTGTACGTTTCTTGAGAGAGTTGAGCGAGAAAATAGTCGATAGTTAGTCGCTTTCTCGTCGGTAGTGGGCAAGTGCCTAAAGAACCAAATGACCACGTCATGGGATTCGCTGAGATGTTTTTTTTAATTTATTAACAATTTAAGTGCGTTTGACTAAATCTCACCTGATAGTAAGTGGCGATGTAGTCGAGGATGGTACACGCAAACTCAAATAATTCCTATTCATTCACTCTCGCCTTGAAGATCCCCAAATTCAGATGCGATTTAAGAAGGAGTAAAGCAGTATAGTTCTCGAGTGACAACCGCGCACCGAATAGTCATAGGCAGGCCTCCCACTCAGTGGACAGACCTGGTGAAGGTCGCGGGAAGTCGGTGGATGTGGAAATTGAATTGAGAAAAATTGGATGCAAAAATTCAACGATTGTGGAAATCCTTGGTGGAGGCCTTTTTCCAGCAGTGGACGTCTATCGGCTGATATGATGATGATGACGATAAATGCACTGATAATTGCCCAGGCTTTACAGATACCTATAGGTACGCACTATACCTATACGACGGGCCGCAGTTCACAGGCATTTACCATTTTCTATGAGGTGGACTTTAGTCCTTTTTCCACCCTCAGTAAAAAAGGTTTCATCATATCATATCAGCTCATATACTTCCCCACCGAGGGGCTCTAGTCTACCCTGAATTAGGGCGATCGGGCTTTAGTTGATCACGTGGGCCCAATGCGGCTTGGTCGACTTCACACATAACCTTCGAGTTTCTTCGGAGGCGTGTGCAGGTTTCCTCGCGATGTTTTCCTTCACCGTAGAAGCGTCGGATAAAAGGCTTAGGCTCATTTTACTAATTAGGGTAGGAAGTGATGGGAAGTGATGAAGTATAGTGATGTTTTTATCTCTCATACGGTAAGATAATGAAAGCATGAATAGGAATTACGACAGCATCAGAAGTAAATTATGAACTCTTGATCACTAAATGTCCCTCTTACTTAAACTTCGAAAAACCTTACTCGTTTTGTTTTCCATGAAGTCTTCGATCTTAGTTCATCAAAATCACAAAATAAGTAGATACTTATTTTGTGATTGACGACGCTGCAAAACTATGACGTCACGCCTAGGTATTTCAAACATTATTAAAACAAAATGTCGTTTTTGACAGATAATAAAAAGTAACTCAGATGACTAGCATTCGTCATCCCTATTGCAAAATATCAGCAGCTAAGCAATGTATTTCCAATGCATTGTGGACCAGAATCTTATAAAGGTTCGCGCAGGGGTGGAAGCGTCGAATGAAAGAAATGACCTTCAGCAGCTTTGATGACATACTACAAAGCACGAGACCTTTTCATCGACGTGAGTTCCAGTAGTGAGGGCGAAACAAACCTGCGAACACGAACTCTCGATACATATTATTAAGAGTTGCTGATTGAATAGACAACCCCCTCCCTAAATTAACCCTCTTGCTGCCACTTTACATAAAATTTGCATTATCGATTCGCTCATCAGAGTGTGAGGAAATTTCGAAGAGATTACGAGCCTTCTAAATGTTACAGAAATTTTAGAGGTCTTGTATAATTAAATTTAAAGTTTGATGTTTTGATTTCTGTGTTGTTAATATTGTTTCATGTGTTTTTTTTTTCTCAGAATGATAAAGGTCTGGGGTTGAGTTACCGACTATATTCATTTCTATAAGATGTAACAAAATAAATTGTATTGGTGTCGGACCCGTTAACTGGGTACTCGTCATACTGCACAACTATCCCTAAGGAACTCATAATCAATTCTCAAAAAAAAATTGAACTCCCCATACAAAAATGCACAAAATTGGATGAACACCTGTTCGATTTCTACGAAGAGTTTTTTGCAATTTTAGCAGTCATAGAACAAAAGTTGTTCAGTATGAAGAGTAGAAGTCCCTGTAAACGGGACCTACACCAATTTTTTTTACACCTTTATAACCTAACCGCCTCCGTGGCGTAATGTTTAGTCCATTTTCTTCACACCAGGAGGTCGTGGGTTTAATTCCCGGTGGGGTCAACTTGTAAGAATCAAAGTATTGTGAAGAAAAAAAAACAGACGGGATAAGAAGTATCCCTTCAATGTTTTACAGTTCTGTTGTATCTTTTTTTTTTATTCACAATTGGTAAGCCCTTGACAACATCTCACCTGGTGGTAAGTGACGATGTTGCCGAAGATGGAAGCGGGCTTACCAAGATTCCCCAACGCAATGGGGAACTGGCTATCTTATCTTCATGCCGGAACACACCAATGATATCAACATTGATATTTGGCGGCAAGACTTAGATAAGATGGTGGTAGCTAGCCAGGCGGGCTTATAAAATGCCCTACCACCAAACAAACCGAGTCTTACAATTGACCCCGCCGGGAATCGAACCCGCGACCTCCTGTGTAAAGCCAGTGAACTTTGCCTCTGAGCTACGGAGGCGGTTAAAACCGAAACCCACTGCTTTTTAGAGTTTCGTAAACGTAAAGGGTGGCCAACTCCACTACGGGTACTAAGTCTCCACTGTCTGTCTGTCCGTCTGTCCGTCTGTCTGTCAGCGGGCTCTATTACATGAACCCTAATTTTCACAGAATGTGTATTTCTATTGCCGCAGTAACACTAAATACTCGTAATTGATAAAAAAATAAAGTGGGCTCCCATACAAAAACATGTTTCTGAAGGCTTATAAAACAGATACTAAAACTGGCCAAGAGTGGGTTGTACTTGCATGAAGTAATCTAGACCGAAGAAAAACACATCACTTTGTCTGTTGCTCGCGTTGATGTCTTTTGTTTATAATGTAACAGGTATCATTATCATAGTTGTGTCAAGTATGCTGTGGTTGTGTGGAGAGGTGTGGTGGTACGGAACCCTGTAAGCGTAAGTCCGATTCGCACTTGGCCCATCAGTTAATACAATCAATCATTATCATAATCAATTTCGGCGACGAACACAAAACTTTAGCGTTCTGTTAACATCTCTCAAACTCTCTAAACCGGAACATCTATTCGAAAACTGTATCTGGCACAAACTTTATCAAATTCATAACAGCAGCGGCTACTCACAAAGGCTCGATACGAGTTCCAACGGCATTGACCATCGGAAGTGGAACTTGATGTTTCTCAACTTGTAACCACTAAATTTAGTTTAGTTTTGCACTGCACTGCTGCTAACCAGAATTTGCCAGAAAAGTTGGGTTGGATCGAGGGATTTCGGACAATGAGGTGGGTTTCTCCATTTTGTCACAGCTATTATTTTCTGAAAGATTTTTGGTATTTTAAGTTATTTTTATACTTCTCTTTAAAGAATATTTATTTAGCTTTATAAATCGTTCTCCTCGTTTCTGAATCGATCACGCAGAGAAACTCCGAGCATAGCACGCTCCATTGCTCTTTAGGTGACCTTGAGCCTTCTTATCAGGCCCATAGTAAGCGACCATATTGTCTAAGTTCTGTATGTCATCACTGGCAACATTTATGCAGTATTTACCAGTACCATATAGTCCTTGGGGCGCGGGATGTTTATGTAATAAATTAACACCTAGAAAGTTAATCATCCATCACCATCATCATCATTATCATGATGGATAGATAGATGGCACTGTAAGTTTTTTAGAACTCATTTTTTTTTTGGGTGTTAGGTTTTTTTTTCGTTACGAAATTTCTTGATTCGGTCCCCTCAAAGCCCGCGATAAAAGCTATAAATAAGCTTAAAAATGTTTATTCTACCTTGACCTTGTGGTATATGATCTATAGATAATATAAGTAGGTAGTTGATTTGAAAGATAATTCCAATTGGATCCGTTCAACCAGAACAAACTCCAGTCAAATATCTACAGATACCCTTCTAATATGCTTACTTTCTAGGCATAAGCAATTCCATTGGATTTTATTACACAAAATTGCTTTGTGATTTGAAAACGAACGCTCGACGGGAGAGCTGGTTGTAAAATTATTCATTTGTAGTACTTTGACCTTCACGGCACTCCTGCTGTTCTCTTAAAATCTTAATTGAGATTACTTATCTAGTATAAATTTTAATCTAAATTTAGATTGGGTTCGTAATCTGTACCTACGTTTATAAGTTTTTTTAGAAAATGTAAAAGATGAACAAAAAGGCAGAGGTACCCAACTATAGGCATTTACTTCCCTCTTACTTCTTTTTCTTAAAAAAACTGATATTGAAATTTTATCATTAAGGTGGTTTGTTTTGGTTATGATGCTTATTTTTTTTAAAGGTTTTTGTAAATTATGACTGCATGTATAATTTTTTTACAAATTTTACCTGTTTTGCGACAGTCTTACATTATTTTCTACCATCGAGAATAAAAAAAAAACAATGAAGTAGTAAAATTTGAATTCTCGTGTCACAGTGTTGGTTGCCATACTCCCTCGAAACGGCTGGACGGATTACCATGAAATTTTCTGTCTATATTCGGTAGGTCTGAGAATAGATATAGATCATTTTTCACCGGGATCCGAGCAGGCGAAGCCACGGGATACAGCTAGTTTATTCATATTATTTATATTTGTGGAAAGTGCAAAAAAAATCATGAAAATGTTTAGGCCTAAATAATTGTAGTCATTATGCAAAGGGTCTTTATAACACAAAAAAACATGAATTAAACACATTTAAACTAAAAACTTAACTGCGTGGTGCTCACTTTATCAGTTAAGTTGATATTAACTTAACAAAAGTGTTTAAGGTACATGTCTATGTTTTGTATTATAAAATACTTCACAATATGGACAATTACAAAGCCGGCGTTTTTAAAAAAAGAGAAATTATTCAAAAGTGATGGAATAATTTAAAAAACCGATGGGAGCGCTAGTGTACCGTCAGCGCACTTTTAACTACTGCTTCCCTGTCGATCATACTATATTTTTTATTTCGGTCGTCATATCCATTGTGAGTTAGTGGACAATGGACATATTTGACATCCGTTATACTAATGTGACCATACGTCCCGTTTTGAACGGGACTGTCCTTTTATTTCGCACTCAGTCCCGGTGTCCCCGAGGAAAGCTTGGGGACGCTGAAATGTCCCGTTTTCAGTTAAAATTGGAAAGTCTCAAAGGACAACAGTCGAAACCGCGCTCGCTCCGTACCTGAAATACAATTGAGTGCATACCGTGTGCTTTAGCTACTAGGTCATCCAGTGCGCCGTCGTCAGTCGAGCACTTTACTGCCCTAATCAAATCAAATCAAATCAAAATATTTTATTTTAAATAGGTGCTTACACACACTTTTAAATAGTAAAAAAATAATAATATACTTATTGTCTATTACATAATGTCATGATTCAGATTACAGTCTCAGGTAATTGTATTTGTTATAGAATCAACATATATATCTTTGTCATTTTATAATAATCTATGATTTTATAATATCCCTAACACGTTAATCTGTTGTACAAGCTATATACCCGCCCACTGCCACTAAAGTTTAGCGATTCTGTGAGCTATGTCGGTTACCTATTTTTCAATAAACGTTGTCAACATGTAAAATTTTATTTTATTCAAACGAATTGTCGGTTTCGTCGTAGTTTTCAAATGTCCCGTTTTGGGTTTATTGACGTACCAACGTCTAATAAATCGATGAACGCTGGCTGCACGCACGAAAAAGTATGACTCATTGTCCCGTTACGCTCATTGTCTCGTCATAAAAGTATGCAATTATTACATCAATGTTTTGTTATATGACGTTGTCACGTTAAATTATCGTTCGTAAACCGACTTTACAGAACCAATTTTATTGTAAATGGTCACGTTTTATACCTCAAAACCAAAACCGATATTGATGTAGAATCTAGATTATCCCAGAAACTGCAGTTGACAACCCTAGCTCAGCTAAAAGCTAGAACAATCCCGGTAACTGATGGCTAGATTGAATTTGGGCTGGTCGGCAGTCTCTGGCCACTGTCGTTTTGCTTGAGATACAAAAGCAAGTTATCTTTTTAGTAGTAGATCCAAGTAAAAGCGATGATAGAAGAACGTGACTTGCGTGGTCGATCACGTAGGTTATCATACCTGAGGCATTATTATTATTAATATTTATTTTTTTATTCACAATTGTTAAGTCCTTGATATCATCTCACCTGATGGTAAGTGACGATGATGCCGAAGATAGAAGCGGACTTACCAAGATTCCCCAACGCAATGGAGAAATGGCTATCTGATCTTCAAGCCGGAACACATCAATGTTGTTAACACTGATGTTTGGCGGCATGAATTAGATAAGATGGTGGTAGCTAGCCAGGCGGGCTTAGAAAATGCCCTACCACCAACCAAACCGAGTCTTACAAGTTGACTCCACCGGGAATCCAACCCGCGACCTCCTTTTGTGAAGCGAATGGACTAACCATTGCGCCACGGAGGCGGTTAAAATTTTTAGGCAGACTAACAGAGAAATATTGATACCAATTGTAAATAAAAAAAAAATGTGTGTGTCAGCTCCGACGCACGACTGGAGTTTACTCGCGCTTGAAAAAACTATAACTCACTTCATTTCTACTATTGAACACGACCTTTTTGGTATCGAAACTTTTTCGTAACGCTGTCATTCATCGATAGATTTTACTCCTCACATTTTTCTCATACCGGGCCCCTTATATATGTAAATCGATTCTTAAGGAGTAAACTCCAAAAAAGTATATAAAACTTAAAAAGCGTCGGTGGCTCAACCGGTAACGACTCGGTCCATCTAACCAGAGGTACCGAGTTCAAATCTGGACGGCCAATGTACCAATGAGTTTTTCAAAAAACTTACGTACATATAATTACCGATTGCTTTAACGGTGAAGGAAAACATCGTGAGGAAACCTGCACACACCTGCGAAGAAACTCGAAGATTGTGTGTGAAGTCGACCAACCCGCACTGGGCCCGCGTGGTCGACTATGGCCTGATCGCCCTAATTCAGGGTAGGCTCGAGCCCCTCGGTGGGGACGTAAATGAGCTGAAAAGAAGAAGAAGATAAAACTTATAAATAAATACAGTGCTATATATAAGTCTCCGCCGATAGGTAAACAGGTAGGAGCGAACACATATGTATATTAAAAAGTATATAAAAAAAGACAATAAAAGAAAAGAAACGGAGAACATCCATTTAATAAGGTAGGTATGTAAAACTGCATGTTTAAAAGGCGGTTTCATTAACTATTAAAGAATTCACAAGCCAGCAACCGTCGGACATGGTAAGTTTTGGATGGGTTTGACTGATAGTGGTTTTAATATCGACCGTTTTCGTGCTTCGGAAGCCACGTTAAGCCGTTAGTGCCCAGTTTTAACCGCCTCCGTAGCTCAGAGGCAAAAGTTCACTGGCTTTACACAGGAGGTCGCGGGTTCGATTCCCGGCGGGGTCAATTGCAAGACTCGGTTTGGTTGGTGGTAGGGCATTTTCTAAGCCCGCCTTGCTAGCTACCACCATCTTATCTTAGTCTTGCCGCCAAATATCAATGTTGATATCATTGGTGTGTTCCGGCATGAAGATAAGATAGCCAGTTCCCCATTGCATTGGGGAATCTTGGTAAGCCCGCTTCCATCTTCGGCAACATCGTCACTTACCACCAGGTGAGATGTTGTCAAGGGTTTACCAATTGTGAAAAAATAAAATAAAAAAAAGAGTTAAAAGATGGCAGTCGATGAGCCGTGTCACATGCCTTACTGGCGCCTTGAAAAACATAAGTATTATTATTTACCCAGTTTGTTCGAAACAGAACAACGGTGCAATTTGCTGAATATTGGTTTAAAAAAAACCATCCAAGTGTGACTCGGGGTCACACAAACAGGGTTCCGCACCAACACTTTAACAACCAACAGAACGAGACCTCTCAGTACATTCTTTGTAAAAAGAATATTTGCAAACGTATACCTTGTGACATATTTAATGAAAAGCATGTTGTGAGAATATCAAGTAGGTTTTTTTTTTTTAATTTAAAGATACATAATTTTGAAGTTATTTAAAAAAAAAGCGAAATTACATAACACATTACTCCATTTTACATTACTCCATTTACATAACTACTGGGCTTAAAATCTTGTAAAAATCAGAGTATAACAAATTAACATATAAAAACAAATAATCTATGCATTTAACTTCATATACTGTAATTTTTCATGACTTTAGGCGCAACATTTTCAGAGAGGAGCGGGTGGGGGGATTCTCACAGCAAGCCCTTTCATTACATATATCACAAGATATTGTTTACAAAACTTTTTTTTTTAATTTTTGCAAACAATACCCCCCTAAAGTGGCCCGCCATGTTAAACATTCATTTATTTACGTTACAAGTACATCTTTGGGTCACCCACTTACATTAATTAAATTTAATCTCAATCGGTCCAGTAGCTTCGGTGCAAAATGGCTGTGACAGACGGACGGACAGACACACGAGTGATCCTATGATAATTCATGTTTTTCATTTAGTCTCTTTAGTATTGACAAGCAGTGAAAGCAAGGCGCCCTGGGTTTTTTTTATAGAATCCTTACTAATATTATTTATATGAAAATGTGTTTGTTTGTTACCTCTTCACGCTTTCACACCTAACGTATCTCTTGACGAAATTTGGCATGCAGGTAGCCTGTATAATAGGGATGGACATATGTTACTTTTTATTACGTGAAAAAAGCATAGCCTGAGAAAGTTCTCGAGGGATCTGGGGAATACTCATTTCCAGGTTCGCGCACGTCGGTGTCGCAACGGAGCAACGAATTGACGTGACTTTTTGCATAGAAATTGTTAAGGCGCTGAAACGCCGTAGATTGCGAATCAGAATTGCTCGATGTAGTTCCCGAGGGATCTGGAGTAAACTCCTGACTACGCTAGCGAGCTGCTCGCAGCTCGTGCTCCACTCACCCTCAAAAATGGTAGCAAGAAATAGAGTTAAAAAAAAACTAAAAAACACGCTTTTAAAGTACATCAGACCAAAAATTAAAAAATAATTCTTAATACAAGTTAAAAATAATAATTAACAAAAAATACTAGTATTGTTGTGAAAAATCGTGAGGCGCTCTGTGCCATATTTTTCGTCTATCCAGCAATCCACACTTTTTCACAATAATACTAGTATTTTTTGTTAATTATTATTTTCAACTTATATTAAGAATTATTTTTAACTTTTTAGTCTGATGCACTTTAAAAGCGTGTTTTTTAGTTGATTCTGATTGAGACTGATTCTTGATAAGTCTACAAAGTTTGAATTCAATCTGTCCGTTTAAAGTGGGTCAAAATCGAGTCCAAAGGAGTCGGTTACATACAAACATACAGGTGAAGCTAATAAAAGCGTGATAAAAACGATGCCTACGCGAGCGAAGCTTGGTCAAAAGATAGTAGTTTTATAAACATACGCTGATCGAACCGGTGAGTACCACTTAAATCACACTATAATGTCATAAACCGATATAGCTTTCAGAATTGCTAAACTTAAGTGGCACTGGGCGGGGCACATAGCTCGTAGAACAGATGCCTGTTGGGGCAGTAAAGTTCTCGAGTGGTGACTATGCACCGGAAAACGTAGCGTAGACAGGCCTCCCACTCGGTGGACCGATGACCTGGTAAAGGTCGCGGAAAACCGTTGGATGCGAGCAGCGCAGGACCGGTCGTCATGGAAATCCTTGGGGAGGCCTACGTCCAGCAGTGGACGTCCTTCGGCTGATATGATGATGAATATGTTGTAAATGCGAAAGTTTGTGTGTGTGTGTATGTGTGTGTTAGTTACCTCTTCACGCATAAAAGTCTGGACGGATTTGAATGAAATTTTTAGTAGGTAGACAAATTAGGACCTGGACTACCATTTTTCATCCTTTTCGATGCTAACGAAGTCGCGGGCAACAGCTAGTATATAAACAGGGTGACTGGTTGTTCAAAAGACGAAACTGAACAACTTTTACAACGAAACCTATGGTCACTTTCCAAAAAAAAGTCCTCATATAGCGCGTAGCACGTAGCGTGTAGCGCATAGCATGTAGCGCGTAGGCGTGTAGCGCGTAGCCTGTAGCGTGTAGCGCGTAGGTGTAACGCTTAGCGAGTAATAGTAAGCGTATAGCGTAACGCATAGCGTGTAGTGCGTAGCGTGTAGAGTTTCTTCTGTGCAGCCTACTATTTGGGCCCCCTACTACCTACGGTCGGCCAGCGGCGGTGCACCGTGCTTAGGATCCCGCTGCCCTCCAAGACTAGCCGCCAAGTGCAGCGACATTCAGACACCAAAACAGCATACTAACTCAACGCTACTGTACAGACTCGCCTTCTTAATGGCTTTTCAAGGCACCATGCCGGAACACGACAGGGGTCGCTTGGCGGCAAGACTTTGCTTTAAGGGTAGTAATCAGCCATGGCCGAAGCCTACCACCAGTAAAAACGCCAGAGCCTAGTTCGTTATACAGCAGGGTATACCGCGGGCAGGTGAGCTTGGCTTGGGTCTTATAAGGTGAAGTTGAAGACCCCCTAAATAAGCTGTACCCTTTGTGTGACCTTACTGTGTAAAAAGTGAGTTTTTGCCTCTTGTGTATAATAAAGTATGAAATAAAATAAAAAAAAACATTTTAATTTCGAGATGTGATCTTCATAACTGCTTGACAGTCCGCGCGGTCTACACAAATTATTTCAAAGAAATCCGCGTCTGTTTTCTTGCATGAAAATTCCTTGCCCGTATTGGAATATCAGACTGCTAGTCATTTGAATTACTTTTTATGAAACATCAAAAATGAAATTTTGTTCTAAAAATGTTTGATATACCCACAAGTGACGTCATAGATTTTTAGCATCAATTACGAACTTATTATGTGAATTTGATCAATAAAAAATTGAAGACGTGATGGAAAAACAAAACAAGTAAGGTTTTTTGAAACTTCAAGAGGAGAGCAATTTGGGAAATCTTATTGCAGAATTTATTCTTGTTGCAGTCCGATCCCCTATTTTCATGGAACTCCCCTATATTTATAAATAAATCCACAATTTTGGATTCTTTGGGGCGTTGAAAGGTTTTCCTGGTATCACATTCTTATTCAATATCAAAAGATTTTCAAAGAAAAACATCTTCCCTTGGATAGTTTCGCGGAGGTCAGATGTAACTCGAAGTGGACCTCTCCGCTATTGATTTAGGCAAACGCAAACAGTTTGTCGGCAAAAATTATATGCCAAGTCTTGTCAGCGCTACCCTTTTGGCCCCAAACTTGGTTCTCGCAATTCCTTACTCAAATATTGATTTCCAGAAGTACTTGCTATGAAGATTAGATGGAATTCTTGTTACTTTCCTCTTATTTCCTCTGAGCACTCCTTTTTAGGGTATCGTAGTCAAACTATGAACCCTCATAGTTTCGCTATGTTTGTCTGTCTAACCGTCGGTATTCGGTATAATCACAGACGTTTTATTTAAAAAACTATTAACTCAGATGAGATACTAGTTACTTCGTTAGCTACGTCCAAAAAGTTTCGTCCGAATGGATGTAACAGCACTATTCAATTTTACCTACTTTTCTTGTCGTTGTTTCGTCCGCACGTACAAAGTACAGTCAGCTTAAAAACGGATTAATATTACTAACGCAATATAACTTTACTTACTTTATATTACTTGAATAAAATATTAAAATAAAGCAAACTACAAAGTTTCAATAAAGTAACATGCAAATTAACAAGTAAAGTGCAATTGTGCTAAAATGCGTATAGTGTGTGAAAACAAAAATGTGGATGTTTTTAGGGTTTTTTTTTATGTATGCTGGAGGTAAGTACATTATTTATGATAAACAGTTCTTTTTGTTTTACATGTAGGTAAACGATTTCATAACAGTTATTCAGGTTCGTTGACTGATCAAGTCCTTTAAGTTTTCGGTACCTACACCGTCTCTTACACTCTGTATAAAATATATGATACGTACAAAATATTTTCATTTTACTTAGATAATTTAAGAACTAATATTACAAAGGTAAGCCAAATGCTAGACACATTGTAAAATTGTTGATTATTATTAGTATACTTTTATATTTTTAATGCTGTTTTGTTATATAAATTAATAAGCCAAATATTTCACATTTGGACATTGTTGATAATAATTAGGTAGGTAGCTAGATATAATTTTGTGATGTTGATTTGTATTATATCTTATACTAATGACATTTTGTTTTATTTAAGTCGTGAATTATCTTAAAAACATTTAAAATTTATTAAATTTTAAAGGCTTTTTATAGCTGACTGTACTTACCTCCCTCAGATTTTCATTGTCGGACATAACGACGACAAGAAAAGTAGGTAAAATTGGAAGGTGCTGTTACGTCCATTCGGACGAAACGACGAACGACTCATGGAGTCCTTTTGACAAACAATGCTTTTTAAGTGTGTCTCCTATAAAAGGGGCACGATAAAAACATTTCTGTGAACCCCCCTCGTGTGGGGTATTATAGAATTTTTATTTTTGAATAAAGTAGTGACTTCTTACAACATTTTTTGTCAAATGTGAAAATAGCTCGTCACTCTTTAAAAAGATGCCCTGATACTATTGGACCTAGGAAAACGATTTTTTCTACTCCCATTTGATAATTTGCTTAATAAATAACCTCAAATCATATCACAAAAACTATTCATTCCTACAAGTCGTTATAAAATGATCATTTTAAAATGAAACAACTGTACGAGTACTACAATGAATTTTTTTAAATACTTTTATGGCTTTGGCTTAAAAAAATAAGTTTGCATTCCTATAAGTCGTTTTACCATGATAATTTCAAAACGAGACAACTTTATGTCAATGAAAATTTTTAAATATTTTTATAGCTTTGGCTTCAAAAATTCAATATAGTAATAATGATTATAGCAAAATTTTTATGTGATTTTATTTATTTCATGGTAGTAGAACAAGTATTGTATGCCACTGCACGCAATTAGCCATTGTAACACTCGTACTGTCTATTGTGCCATTCAGCTTCGCTTCGTGGCACAAACTAGCACTCATGTTTTCAACCGACTTCCAAAAAGGAGGAGGTTCTTAATTCGACTGTATGTTTTTTCTTCTTCTCTGTTTTTGTTACGCGATATCTTCGCAGATTTTGAACCGTTTTTTATTTTATTTCTTAATTCGAAAGAGCATGTTTCTATATTGATTCCGAATTTTTTTAACATCTTAATCAATTTAACGCTTTTTTAGAAGATTAACAAAAAACAAAAATAATAATGCAAAATTGTACAAAGTTTTTGCGATCGAAGTCGGTTTTAAAGTGTTTAGCGTTTCTAATTATAACAGACTACCTGTCCCGGCGAACTTAGTACCGCCTCACACTACACTACACTACCACTACCGCTACACTAACACTACGCTACCACTACCTCTACCACTACCACAACCACAACCACTACACCACCACTACCACTACACTACTACTGCCACTACATTATGTAGCATAAATAAATTTAAATCAATTTAATAACAATGCTACATTTATAAAAAAAAACAATACAATCGAAAGTCGGGACTGATTTACTTTTAGTTCACGATTATTTAACCTTGGTTTAAGGAAAAAATCTTTAAGGGTTAGTTTGGAATATTTTTACGCGTTGCTTTGCGAGGTACTCCTTAAATTTTTGGCGTACCCTGTTCACTTTTATGTGACAACGTTTCTGTATTTCGCAGTATTGTTTAGATTTCTTGAGGTCTTATAACAATTTTCCATTTTTCAAACTTCTTTCATTAATCTTGCCCTTGTCTTACCTCAAATGGTCTATTTTTGGGTAGAGTTGTCCCTTTAGACTCTTGCGTATCGCGTTTCAGACTTCCGGTGCTAATTTTATCCGTGAGTCGGATTTCCACGCATCCGCCTTTACCGCTTTTGTCCACATTTTCGCTGGGGTAACCGACAATGTTTTGCAAGTTTTTTTCAGTTTTTGACAACCCTATTGGTCTTTAATGTTTTACTAGTTGTTTGGTTTCTCCTGTTTTCTTAAGTGACTAGTTTTAGGTTCAAATACACAGCGATCCTTTAACACTAGTGTGTTCTTGGGGTTATTAAGGTTAGTTCTCTTGTTGATGGGGTTTTTGGCGTTTTTATGTGTACGCAAATCGTGTATAAATGTCATTTTCTTTCAACTTCAAGTGAACGTTAGTAGTTAGCTAGTTGCTTTTAGAGGTTTTTTATTTTTTCTTCTTCAGGTCTGTCCAATCACTTTAGAGTTGTCCAAACTTAAAAAAAATTTTTAGACTTCTCGCCTAATTTTTGTTTGAGCTCCCCCATTTGGTACACCTCAGTGTGGACAGCGTGGTTAATTGCAATTCAAGTAATACCTTTTATTTATTCTCTCCCGCGAAATAGAAGATACCCAAACTTAGGAATTAAATGAACTTTAAATTTAAGTGACGATTGCAAGTGCCATTTATTTTTAGATTTTGTGTGCTAACTTAATATTTTTTTAAACATAAAACCATCTGTCATAGCAATTCTGCACGTGCGTGGTTGCTATCGTATATTTAAATAATTCGTTATTTTAATTATTTGAAAACTTGTAAATTCAAAATCTTACTGTTAAGTTCCTTCTTTTACCAATCAGCGATGACATTCCTATTTCTTATTCTTCTTTTAATCTTCTTAACTATTTCTTTGATTATATTTCTATATTTACCATGCAATTTTCTTTTTCTTTCATAGGTTTCAACTATTAGGTAATCTTTCAAAATTCTATGTATAATGTAGCATTGTTATTAAATTGATTTAAATTCATTTATGCTACAACTACTACTGCCACTACTACCACTACCACTACCACTGCCACTAACACTACTACAACCACTACTACTACACTACCACTACCACTATCACTACCAAAACCACTTACACTACCACTACTACTACCACTGCCACTTACACTACCACTACGAATACCACTACTACTATACTACCACTACACTACCACTACACCACCACTACACCACCACTACCTATATATACTACTGCCACTACCACTACTACCACTGACACTGCTACTGCCACTAACACTACCACTACTACTACTCTACCACTACACTACCACTACTACCACTACCACTACCACTGCCACTACCACTACTACTACTACTACTACACTACCACTACACTACCACTACACTATCACTACACTATCACTACACTACCACTACACTACCACTACACTACCACTAAACTACCACTACACTACCACTACACTACCACTACACTACCACTACACTACCACTACACTACCACTACACTACCACTACACTACCACTACACTTCCACTAAACTACCACTACCACTACCACCGCCACTGCCACTGCCACTACCACTACTACTACACTACCACTACACTACCACTACCACCGCCACTACCACTGCCACTACCACTACTATTACCACTACTACTACACTACCACTACACTACCACTACCTACACTACCACTACACTACTACACTACCACTAATACTACACTACCACTACACCAACACTACCACTACACTTCTACTGCCACTACAACTACTACCACTGCCACCGCCACTGCCACTGTCACTACCACTACTACTACCACTACTACTACACTACCACTACACTACCACTACCTACACTACCACTACACTACCACTAATACTACACTACCACTACACCAACACTACCACTACACTTCTACTGCCACTACAACTACTACCACTACCACTACAACTGCCACCGCCACTGCCACTGTCACTACCACTACTACTACCACTACTACTACACTACCACTACACTACCACTACACTACCACTACACTACCTCTAAACTACCACTACACTACCACTACACTACCACTACACTACCACTACACTACCACTACACTACCACTACACTACCACTACACCACCTCTACACTACCACTACCTACACTACCACTACACTACCATTACACACTACACTACCATTACACACTACACTACCACTTGTGCATAATTGGATACCTACGGCGACGCTCACTTAATACGTTTTTATCATGCTTTTATTAGCTTCACCTGTATGTATGTATGTATGTATGTTTGTAAACGACTCCTTTGCACTCGATTTTGAGCCACTTTAAACGAACCGATTTAATTCAAACTTTGTACAGGTGTCAAGAATTAGTGACAATACAATAATTTCAAGTTTATTTTATTATCCTGAACTAAAAATATAGCACAAAGCACCCCACGCTTTTTTTCACAATAATACTAGTATTTTTCGTTCATTATGAATTATTTTTCACATTTTAATTTGGGCCCGGCATGATGTAGATGCTCAATGCTGAGACTGTCATGACCAGGGATTTCCCTCTTGGTATTGATCTAATGATTTTAGTGATCTCTGTGGCCGTAATTCTAGTCCCCATAGTTTCATTCCCAGTCTCAGCACTGAGCATCTCCTTAGCCGGTCCTAACGGAGACTATACTAAGAAATACTCTTTGAAGAGATTTGCTATGTCATTATTGTCATTGACACGGCTGACGCTCACAGGGAGACCAGGCTGACTCTTCAGTTTGTTGGTGCTCTTCCAAAATCCACGAAAATCTTTTTTGGCATGTTGCGAAGTTTAAATATTAATTTTCATTTGGTCTTGGTGGTCCTGGCACCATTTCAAATGAGACTTAAATATTTTCCTGCTTTCATACATTTCGTTATAAATGGGACCAGTAGAAGGTTTACCACACCATAACCAGGACTGAAACCTCACTCTAGCCACCTCGTTTAGACATCTCATTTTTATTTTGTATTGACATATTTTTTTTTGACATCTTATTAATTTTATATTTTTTATTCTTACATTCTTTTTTTTAACGATCATTATACAATTTTTAATATATTTTGTGACATGAAATAAATACTTTAATCTTATCTAATCTAATGTGTAAAGAAGTTACTAGTTGGTTAGGTTTTGGCGGCAATGCGCGCTGAAAAAAAAGAACAGTCATGTGCATTCTTTTTTCTTTTCATTTCTTTTTCTCATAGGTTGGGATGGAAAAAAATTGTGTATCACTCGGGGAAAAAATATTTTACTATCGGCGATGTATATATAATTCTTCGCTAAGCTCATAATTCAAACTAACGCCCTCGGAACAAAACATTACTTTGTCCCCTTGTTAGTCAAACAACTAAGGCTTGAAATAAATATTCTGTTGAAATATATTATTTCTGACGTCAGATCCTTTTGGAGGAGTCTTTACAGAACACTCTGAAGGCAATATGCCAATGTTTATTTAACGCTCCTGAATTTTGTATTGAAGACAAAAATCTCCTGATTCCTATTCTGGGCATGTCCGAAAGCCTCCTCGTGTCAACGGAGGCCTATCATAATAACCCTCTAATAAATCTCATACATTTTTATAGCATTATTCGAAACATTTTCTTCTGGAGAAGGATCGGTCGCTTTGATCTTGAAGGAATGGTCAAAGAATAGAGGATATAACTAGAACGGTAAAAGGACCAATCTGTTGAGGTATCTTTTAGATAAATACCTATAATTCTTATTTCTACCAAGTTTATCGATAAACAAAATAAATAATATTTGACAATTTAAAAAACTAAAAAGTACACTTAAATTGCAAACCAAACTAATTCACAATTTACTTTTCAATACAGTTGCTCGAGAAGAAAAAAGTACTTTATATGCCAGTTTACTGTGCGCAAAATTGATTTTACCGCACAAGTGCTTTTTACTTTGACACTTTTTTATTTTTAGCACATATTAAATATAATAATCAAAGATACGAAATCTTCTTACAGACTTTTAAAGAGGATTTTTTAAAGAAATAGATCCTACGAGAGGTTTTACTAAGCCTCTGCTGTCTGTCCGTCTGTCTGTCAACGAGGTGTATTTCATGAACAGTGAAAAAATAAACGTTAATACGTTAGAAAAAGTAAACGTCTCCATACAAAAAAAACGTGTTTTTTTTATAAACGTGAAGAAACTAGCGCCATCTAGTATGACGGTACGGAACCCTTTGTGAGCTGTTCTGACTCGCACTTTAACGGTTTTTTACTTATGTTTGTAACGTGATATCTTCGAAAATTGTGAACCGAGTTTCATTATTATTTTTTATTCGATAGAGTATGCTGCCAGGTTTGTCCCATGTAAGAGTGAAGCACTTTTTTAGACAATAGGGATGACGACAGCATCAGAAATAAATTATCAATTCTTGATACTAAATCTAACCTCCTACTTAACTTCAGAAAACCTTACTCGTTTTGTTTTCCATTAAGTCTTTGATTTTTGATTCACCAAAATCACAAAATGAGTACTTAAATGACGCTGCAAAACTATGACGTCACGCCTAGGTATTTCAAACATTTTTAGAACAATGTGTCGTTTTTGACAGATGATAAAAAGTAAATCAGATGACTAGCATTCGTCATCCCTATTAACCTAAACCAATAATAATAATGCAAAACTATACTAAGTTGTTGCGATGGAAGTCGTTTTTTTTAACGTGTTCAGCGTTTTCAATTATATAAAAGAGTAGTGTTTCCTTGGAACTTGTTTTGATCAGATGTACTGATTGTAAAATATAAGTTGTCAAATTACCCATGTAATCATCATCATCCTCATATCAGCTCATATACGTCCCCACTGAGGGGCTCGAGCCTACCCTGAATTAGGGCGATCGGGCCATCACATATGTAGTATGTAGTTTGTGAGTGTGTATGTTTGTTACTTCTTCACGCAAAAGCTACTGAACGGATCTGGTTGAAATTTGGTAAGTAGACAGATTAGGACCTGGATTAACACATAAGCTACTTTTTTAGCACTGCGCACCCTCGAAAAGTCATAGAAACGTTGTCCGCGCGGGTGAAGCCGCGGGAAACAGGTAGTGTAATATAAACATTAAATGTATTGTAATGAGGGTAACTCATGTATTTTACTCCACAATCAGTATCTTTCTTATATGGTAAGAACCGAAATGATTCGTCACTCTGTTTACATTTAATGACGACGTAATATTTGAGGCACTCCACAAAGCGAAAATTCCAGGCTTCGCCGAAAGAAATTACGAATTTACAATACATCAATGTAATAATGGGACCTAGGAACGGAGTTAAATATTGACGTCCAACAAATTTCGGATCGGCGCGAGATGTAGCCGGAAAATTGTGTTTACTTATGAATGTCGTCGAGTAGGCGATTAAGTCACGTTTCGTCTCCAGTGGAATTGGGCACCTTTTTTTTTATTCTCTATTGGTAAGCCCTTGGCATCATCTCATCAGATGGTAAGTGACGATGATGTCGAAGATGGAAGTGGGCTTGCCAAGATTCCCCAACGCAATGGAGAACTGGCTATCTTATCTTCATGCCGGAACACATCAATGTTTTTAACACTGATGTTTGGCGGCAAGACTTAGATAAGATGGTGGTAGCTAGCCAGGTGGGCTTAGAAAATGCCCTATCACCAACCAAACCGAGTCTTACAAGGTGACCTCGTCGGGAATCGAACCCGCGACCTCCTGTATTAAGCCAGTGAACTTTGCCTCTGAGCTACGGAGGAGGTAAAATTACCTTATTACCTTATCTTGTATATGTCCCCGTAAGATTGTATTTTTTGTGAATTAAAAAAAATTTAGTGTTTTTTTTAACGGGATTTATTTCGCGAGATTGTGAACTGTAACATATTGTATACAATTTATCTAGTGACATTGTGAACTCACTAGTGATATTACAATAACACTAAGCGAAGTGAAAAACACTAAATAAATGAGTTCGCAAAGCGAGCGAAGCGAGCGATGTTAGGTTCGGTCAGGTTTATTGATTTAACAGTCAAAGGCTCCCCCTTCTAGGTAGCGGAATGCTTCGCAGCAGAAGAAATCATCGGATTTATTCGTAGGTACAAGAATAGGCCGTGAAATTGTGATCAGATTCACAATTTACCGTTATATCATAATCTAACTAGTGAGATTGTAATATCGCGGTTTTCACAATATCCCGGTGACATATTTAATAATTATAAACGCTGAACACGTTATAAAAACGACTCCCATAGCAACAACTTAGTAAATAGAAACTACTTAGAAAAAGACAACTTAGAATAATAATATTTTTTGTTTTTTTAATTTTGTAAAAAGTGAGGTTTTCATAAAATTTGTTTGGGACAACCATAATTTGAAGAAAATTGCCTAATCTATGGTGACTACAGTACCGAAGGCATACAGTTACCAAAGGTGACTAAACAGAGCGGAGGTGTGCCGACTGTGTAGGCGTCAACATTCGGTGGTAAGTCAGAAATTCGTGATTTTGGGCTATCTAGACACACGGCAGTGCGTCCGCCAAGTTAGAAAAGAAAAAGGCGACACCGGCAGCCGTGGGTTAACACGAATCATTTCGGATCATTTTCGACCTACCTGTAACCTAAAATCTGTTTTACTTACACACTTGCGATTTTTGTGTGTGATTTTGTGTGTCTAGTAAGACCCCCTCGATCACCTACATTCCCAATTTTCATAAATATGTCTTTTACCATTTTCGAGATATTGACGTCCGAAAATCACTATTTTTATGACTCACTCACTCACTCACTGACTGACTCAGAAAAATATATAGACCACTTCTAGGTAACTTGTAAATTAGATTTAGATAAGATTAGATTAGATAAATTGGCATCGTGGTAGGTTATTGGACGTAAATAAAGAAAAAAGTCAATAAACGGCCAAATGTGAGTCGTACTCACGCACTAAGGGTACCGTATCACCACTACTCATTAAAATATCACCACTTCCAGGTAACTTATAAACTTGAAATTTGGCATCGAGGTAGGTTATTAGACGTTGTTAAAAGAAATCGTTATGTTCTGTGCTACTAAATGGTGTAACTTGACAAGTTTAAATAGTCAAGGCGCCAAGCAAGCAAAGCTTGCTTTTTGAAAGTAAATATCAATACAGAATAAAATTGGATACTCAAAACTTGCCAAGTTACACCGTGTAGTACCACAGAATATAAAATTTTTTTAAGCAACTGAAAACCGTTGTGAATTCTCTATTATTTGAAGAAGTCTGAAAATATTTCTATTTGAAGTTCCGTAGCTATGATTTAGGTACCCTATAGAACCTACCTGTTCAGATCGCTGTATTTTTTTTATATCGAACTTGGCCCCATTTCACATTTATGTTCTGTTGGGATACAGTTTACATGAATGAGTTGGGTCAGTGTGTAGTGTACCTTCTGTAAGCCTTCCGCTGAAACGTAATTATCTACTTTCACTATTGACTTTTACTTAATTACTTAATTCTTTTGTAGTTTTAGCAAATATCGGGAATTGGATAGGTAAAAAAGCTTAAAACCAAATTGCTAATGTAAATTTATCCAATGACACTCAGGGGATTGAGTCAAATAGGTTTACCCATTCCAAAATCAATGAAACTATTTTGTTAAAGTACAAAAGAAATAGAGGCAATGCGTAAACCAGAAAAAAAATTCCTTCCTTCTTAACTAAGAGATAGTCGGGTAAATACAAAACAAATAGACGCAATAAGTAAACCAAAAAACATTCCCTCCTTCCTAACTAAGAGATAGTCAGGTAAATACAAAACAAATAGACGCAATAAGTAAACCAAAAAACATTCCCTCCTTCCTAACTAAGAGCTAGTCGGGTAAATACAAAAGAAATGGACGCAATACCTAAACCAGAAAACATTTGCCTCCTTCTTAACTAAGACACACCTCGGTCACTGTCGATCAAATGTATGAAACAAAAGCGTTCCTACGCACACAGTCTAAGCTCTTGTAGGTCAACGCGTACCATGCTTTGTGAGTGACGTGCTAGGATTGCTGGGAGATATCTGAGCGGGGGTGAGCGCGGGTGGGCGGCACTTTCAACGGGAGGCAGGGAGTGACCATACTGAACGTAGTACTCTTTATTATACTGTGACTAAGAGCTAGTCGGGTAAATACAAAAGAAAAAGAGGCAATACGTAAACCAGAAAACATTTCCTTCCTTCTTAATTAAGAGCTAGTCGGGTAAATACAAAAGAAATAGAGGCAATACGTAAACCAAAAAATATTTCCCTCCTTCTTAACTAAGATATAGTAGGGTAAATACATAAGAAATAGAGGCGATACGTAAACAAGAAAAACATTTCCCTCCTTCTTAACTACGTGCTGGTCGGGTAAATAAAAACAAATAGACAAAAGGTTTATCCATCCCAAAATCAATCAAACTATTTTCGTTAAAGTACAAAAGAAATAGACGCAACACATAAACAAAAAAAAACATGTATCTCCTTCTTAACTAGGAGCTAGTCGGGTAAATATAAAACAAATAGATGCAACACGTAAACCAGAAAAACATTTCCCTCCTTCTTAACTAAGAGCTAGTCGGGTAAATACAAAAGAAATAGAGGCGAAACGTAAACCAGAAAAACATTTCCCTCCTTTTTAACTACGAGCTGGTCGGGTAAATACAAAAAAAATAGAGGCGATACGTAAACCAGAAAAACATTTCCCTCCTTCTTAACTAAGAGATAGTCGGGTAAATTCAAAAGAAATAGAGGCGATACGTAAACCAGAAAAACATTTCCCTCCTTCTTAACTACGAGCTGGTCGGGTAAATACAAAAGAAATAGAGGCGATACGTAAACCAGAAAAACATTTCCCTCCTTCTTAACTAAGAGCTAGTCGGGTAAATACATGCGGACTCTGCGAGCTTGGTTTTACCTGTCTCAACACCATTTCGATAGGTTTCATTGAACCAAATTAATTGATTTTGTCAAATACTTGTAGTGATTAGGTATGACTTGCTAACTTGTCTCAGAGAGAATCTAGGAAATTTCTGTAAAATTAACACATTCACTGCCTTTCAAAATGGGTGTACCTAATCCTAGGACACTAAAGCGTAGTGTAGGCAGGCCTCCCACTCGGTGGACCGATGACCTGGTGAAGGTCGCGGGAAGCCGCTGGATGCGGGCAGCGCAGAACCGGTCGTCGTGGAGATCCTTGGGGGAGGCCTATGTCCAGCAGTGGACTTCCTTCGGCTGATATGATGATGATGAATCCTAGGAACCATTAGTGACGTGCACTCACCTCAGAAACCGTAATTTTACCGTTCGAATAAAACTGCATGAACTTTCGCTCGGACCCGAGTAAGCATCACCTAACTCAGTACTCGGCGCCGAGTATGGAGCAGTGAATGTGTTTAAACCATTAAGGTAGGTACATTTCAATAGCCTCATCTAATCTAAACCTAATTCACAAACCCTAAATTTAGTGAAGCCTCGTTCTGCCTCGAAATGATGTCAGAAAAAAAATGTAACCAAATGAAAATTGACAATTGTTTTTTTTACCCCGAATCGATTGTGGGGGAGGGTTCCTAATTACCTTTACTTCACTACCTTTTGAAGGCGAAAATAACGTTCCGTTTGATGGAAATGCGGGGAGACTGGTTCTGGGGAAATTGGGTGATAAAAATTCGATGAATGAAATCTTTTTACAATGTTAAGGCAGAAAGTAAATTAATAACAGTTAGTAAGTTTTTTTTTTTTTTGCTTCATTTAATTAGGTTCAACCGATTCCTTAGCGTAATGGTTATACACACTAGGAAGTCAAGGATTCGATTCCCAGCGCGGTCTAAGTTAGTAAGACGAGGTATGGTTGGTATAGGGTATTTTATAAGCCAACTGGGTAGCTACCACCATCTTATATAAGTCTCGCCGCCAAACATCAATGTCAACTGCATTGATGTGTTCCGGTATGAAGATGAGATAGCCAGTTTCCGATTGCGTTGGGGAATATTGGTAATCTAGCTGTTATCTTTAGGCATCATTGTCACTTACCATTAGATGAAGCTAATGAATCGTGGATTAAAAAATGTGGAATCGTGTATGTATGTTTGTTTGTCCTTCTTTGAAGTTTCAATAAGCAATCACTATTGATTGCTATTAGCAGTATCTATATAGTTGATGAAGGGACGTTGACATAGTTCCCGAGAGACGTGTAAAATATAAACAAAAAAAAAACGACTTTAAACTCACTAGTCGCCACTACGATTTTCAAAGGTTCCTTTCGATTTCTCTTGGATGCCATCATCAGATCCTGGTTTCTGTATCATGGTACTACCCTTGGGATGACTTCTTTCCATAAAAAAAAATAATTATCAAAATCAGTTCATAAACGACGAAGTTATCCGCGAACACACATAAAAAAAATATATATTTAATTACTGTCGAATTGAGAAACCTCCTTTTTTTGAAGTCGGTTACTTAAAATTAATTTTTATTTGTTCGTCCTTTATTCAAATCACAACAAAAAAAATACAACAATAACAGCATCATAATATTAGCCGGGGAACGTTCACTGCTGGACAAAGGCCTCTCCTTGCCACTACGACCGGTTTCATACAGCTGTTTCCCGCTACTTTCACTAGATCGTCGGTCTACCGAGTGGGTGGTCTGCCTAAGCTACTATTCCGGCGCGCGGTCGCCACTCAAGAACTTTACTACCATAACGGTCATCTGTTCTAATATGTGCCCCGATTACTGCTTACTTGAGTTTAGCGATTTTGAGAGTTGTGTCAGTTATATTGGTTCTTACGGATTTTCTCGTTACTGATTCGATCACGCTGGGAAACTTCGAGTATAGCACGCTCCATTGCTCTTTGGGTGACCTTGCCTTTCCTTATGAGGCCCATACGAAGTTACCATGTCTCAGTTCCGTATGTCATCACTGGCAACACACACTGGTCAAAGACCTTGGTTTGAAGACACTGCGTATTGCGAAGCTTCCCGACCGCTACCCAGCCGAGTAGGATTCGACGATTGATCTCTTTCTCGAAGTTGGACCTACCTAACTGGACTTTTTGTCAACAATTTCGAGTGTAGAGCCTCCAACAATAATATTGCAACAAAAAAATAGAGCAATAACATTGCAACAAAAAAATAGAGCAATAACATTGCAACAAAAAAATAGATCAATAACATCGCAACAAAAAATACAAGTATAATATCGCAATAAAAATACAACTATTACATCGCAATAAAACTCACGGTTATGTACCAGTTCATAGCTATATCAGTAAGGAACTAGAAAAAAAACTGGCCAAGTGCGAGTCAGAAACGCACACATTAGGGTTCCGTACCATCATACTAGATGGCGCTAGTTTCTTCATGTTTAAAGAAAACACGTTTTTTGTATGAAGAGCCTCTTTATTGTTTCACTTTTTGTAATTTTTAATATTTGTTCTTATAGCGGCAACATAAATACATCATGTGTGAAAATTTCAGCTGTCTAGCTATCACGGTTCATGAAATACAGCCTACAGACAGACGGACGGACGGACAACGGAGGCTTAGTAATAGGGTCCCGTTTTTACAAAAACTATCCTATTTAACAAATATCTTGACTAAAATCGTGAGGGCTCAGTCAACTCGGTTTTTGCGTAAATTCTTTTTGCGGTAAATAAACAACGTAAACTAACGAAATAGTTATAACTTTATATATTATCCTATTGCGACATATCTATTTTAACCATCTTTAAAATGAAGTTACCTGAACTGATAGTATAAAAAAAACGGCAATGATACGAGTATGTACGAATAATATGGTAAGCCCGCATCCATCTTCGGCATCATCGTCACTTACCATCAGGTGAGATAATGTCAAGGGCTTACCAATAGGGAATATAAAAAAAGACTTAGTGTGATTATTAAGTGATTTATTTATGTTCGACATTATACATTAAAATGCTTTTACCAGAAGTACAACATTTGACATTAAAATTTAAAGGTACTAAGGTACTGATGACGTGGTTATGTCCGAGATTTTTTTGTATTATGTAATATTTTTCTCTATATTTTTGTGTATAGTACGTCAGGGGAATTAGCTGAAGTACACCCGAACGACTTTCTGGAAATGTGTTGAAGGATAAAACAATTTTACAAAAAAAAATAATTAAATAGGTACATTTAGTTTAAAATTTATCATTAGTTTGAATCACTTTCACCTGAGCGCAGTATCTTCAGCATTGTCGCCTACATTAATAACTATAAGAATACATAAAATTCGCGCCGCCCCGTGCAGGTGTAACATGGTCGGCGCAGCGTTTGAACTTAGGGCAGCCCCTTTGACACAACAGTTTGACGCGAGCCGGCAGCGGCGGGCGGCATTTATTAAAGGTGCAACTAATTCAGCGAAAGAACTAAAGAAAATAATATTGTAAAAGAAAAGTGTATTTTATGTCTCTTTAGGAAGATTATTGTGAAACCTCATCCTATCCTACTAATAATATAAACGCGAAAGTTTGTAAGAATGTATGTTTGTTACTTTTTCACGCAAAAACTACTAAACTAATCAGGCTGAATTTTGGTAGATAGACAGATTAGAACTTGGATTAACCCACAAGCTACTTTTTTCCACGCTCGTCGAGCCGCTTGGGGTTCGCGCACTGCGCACCCTCGAAAAGTCATAGAAACGTTGTCCACGCAGGTGAAGCCGCGGGAAACCTTTGGCGATCTTTGTACCTCAACATTAAAAACTCTGATTCTGGTTCTGCTATCTTTATTCAATAGATAGAGTTGTATTCAATACATACATTCTTACAAACTTTCGCGTTTACATTATTAGTAGGATAGGATGAGGTTTCACAACAATCTTTCTAAAGAGACATAGTTGGTGTAGGAGCCATCAACTGGGACTTCTACTCATGTTACACATCAAAAAGTTTGGTATGATCTTGGTATTAGTAGGATAGGATGAGGTTTCACAACAATCTTTCTAAAGAGACATAGTTGGTGTAGGAGCCATCAACTGGGACTTCTACTCATGTTACACATCAAAAAGTTTGGTATGATCTTGGTATTAGTAGGATAGGATGAGGTTTCACAACAATCTTTCTAAAGAGACATAGTTGGTGTAGGAGCCATCAACTGGGACTTCTACTCATGTTACACATCAAAAAGTTTGGTATGATCTTGGTATTAGTAGGATAGGATGAGGTTTCACAACAATCTTTCTAAAGAGACATAGTTGGTGTAGGAGCCATCAACTGGGACTTCTACTCATGTTACACATCAAAAAGTTTGGTATGATCTTGGTATTAGTAGGATAGGATGAGGTTTCACAACAATCTTTCTAAAGAGACATAGTTGGTGTAGGAGCCATCAACTGGGACTTCTACTCATGTTACACATCAAAAAGTTTGGTATGATGAGTAGAAGTCCCAGTTGATGGCTCCTACACCAACTATGTCTCTTTAGAAAGATTGTTGTGAAACCTCATCCTATCCTACTAATACCAAGATCATACCAAACTTTTTGATGTGTAACATGAGTAGAAGTCCCAGTTGATGGCTCCTACACCAACTATGTCTCTTTAGAAAGATTGTTGTGAAACCTCATCCTATCCTACTAATACCAAGATCATACCAAACTTTTTGATGTGTAACATGAGTAGAAGTCCCAGTTGATGGCTCCTACACCAACTATGTCTCTTTAGAAAGATTGTTGTGAAACCTCATCCTATCCTACTAATACCAAGATCATAC
This sequence comes from Coleophora flavipennella, assembly GCA_947284805.1. Classification (NCBI taxonomy): domain Eukaryota; kingdom Metazoa; phylum Arthropoda; class Insecta; order Lepidoptera; family Coleophoridae; genus Coleophora; species Coleophora flavipennella. The sequence goes on from OX369257.1 coordinate 3,356,057, forward strand.
CAAACTTTTTGATGTGTAACATGAGTAGAAGTCCCAGTTGATGGCTCCTACACCAACTATGTCTCTTTAGAAAGATTGTTGTGAAACCTCATCCTATCCTACTAATACCAAGATCATACCAAACTTTTTGATGTGTAACATGAGTAGAAGTCCCAGTTGATGGCTCCTACACCAACTATGTCTCTTTAGAAAGATTGTTGTGAAACCTCATCCTATCCTACTAATACCAAGATCATACCAAACTTTTTGATGTGTAACATGAGTAGAAGTCCCAGTTGATGGCTCCTACACCAACTATGTCTCTTTAGAAAGATTGTTGTGAAACCTCATCCTATCCTACTAATACCAAGATCATACCAAACTTTTTGATGTGTAACATGAGTAGAAGTCCCAGTTGATGGCTCCTACACCAACTATGTCTCTTTAGAAAGATTGTTGTGAAACCTCATCCTATCCTACTAATACCAAGATCATACCAAACTTTTTGATGTGTAACATGAGTAGAAGTCCCAGTTGATGGCTCCTACACCAACTATGTCTCTTTAGAAAGATTGTTGTGAAACCTCATCCTATCCTACTAATACCAAGATCATACCAAACTTTTTGATGTGTAACATGAGTAGAAGTCCCAGTTGATGGCTCCTACACCAACTATGTCTCTTTAGAAAGATTGTTGTGAAACCTCATCCTATCCTACTAATACCAAGATCATACCAAACTTTTTGATGTGTAACATGAGTAGAAGTCCCAGTTGATGGCTCCTACACCAACTATGTCTCTTTAGAAAGATTGTTGTGAAACCTCATCCTATCCTACTAATACCAAGATCATACCAAACTTTTTGATGTGTAACATGAGTAGAAGTCCCAGTTGATGGCTCCTACACCAACTATGTCTCTTTAGAAAGATTGTTGTGAAACCTCATCCTATCCTACTAATACCAAGATCATACCAAACTTTTTGATGTGTAACATGAGTAGAAGTCCCAGTTGATGGCTCCTACACCAACTATGTCTCTTTAGAAAGATTGTTGTGAAACCTCATCCTATCCTACTAATACCAAGATCATACCAAACTTTTTGATGTGTAACATGAGTAGAAGTCCCAGTTGATGGCTCCTACACCAACTATGTCTCTTTAGAAAGATTGTTGTGAAACCTCATCCTATCCTACTAATACCAAGATCATACCAAACTTTTTGATGTGTAACATGAGTAGAAGTCCCAGTTGATGGCTCCTACACCAACTATGTCTCTTTAGAAAGATTGTTGTGAAACCTCATCCTATCCTACTAATACCAAGATCATACCAAACTTTTTGATGTGTAACATGAGTAGAAGTCCCAGTTGATGGCTCCTACACCAACTATGTCTCTTTAGAAAGATTGTTGTGAAACCTCATCCTATCCTACTAATACCAAGATCATACCAAACTTTTTGATGTGTAACATCTTTGCTCTCGCTTTCCTGCAATTTGTGGGAGTGATTTCGTGAAATGGGACGGAAATGTGTAACAGGAAGTCGCGAAAGCGCGGAATTCTACTTTACGAGAGTCCGACTCGCACTTGGTCGGTTCTTTTCGTTACTGTCAGATCCGCCACCCAGGTACAATGTCGTCATCAAATCTAACTAACCTAAAGTATTTTGTCACATGTTACACATCATATGCGAGTACTGTAGGTCTCGCTCGAATTTTTTTTTGTGTCCACAATCGATAAGCCCTTGGCATCATCTCACTTGATGGTAAGTGAAGATGATGCCGAAGACAGAAGCGGGCTTACCAAGATTCCCCAACGCAATGGGGATCTGGCAATCTTATCTTCAAGCCGGAACACATCAATGCAGTAAACATTGATGTTTTTGCGGCAAGACTTAGATAAGATGGTGGTATAAAAATGCCCTACCACCAACCAAACTGAGTCTTACAAAGTTGACGTAACCGGGAATCGAACCCGCGACCTCCTGGTTTGAAGCGAATGCAATAACCATAACGCCACGGAGGCGGTTTAAGCGCTTTCTTTAAGTCTCAAAAATATTGAACTTATTCATCATTTTTATAGCCTTATTAATACTAATTCATTTGGGGTCGGCTTTTAATGTTTCGTATCTCCACTCTGGTCTGGTTTGTTTGTGCTTGCGTCACTCGACACTCTTCCATATCTCTTTTATTGTTTCGTGTCTAAACTCTGGTCTGGTTTTTTTGTCAGTGCTTGCGTCACTCGACACTCTTCCACATCTCTTTTATTGTTTCGTGTCTCCACTCTGGTCTGGTTTGTTTGCCAGTCTTGCGTCACTCCGCACTCTTCCATATCTCTTTTATTGTTTCGTGTCTCCACTTTGGTCTGGTTTGTTTGTCAGTGCTTGCGTCACTCGACACTCTTCCATATCTCTTTTATTGTTTCGTGTCTGCACTCTGGCCTGGTTTGTTTGTCGGTGCTTGTGTCACTCCGCGCTCTTCCATATCTCTTTTATTATTTCGTATCTCCACTCTGGTCTGGTCTGTTTGTCAGTATTTGCGTCACTCCGCACTCTTCCATATCTCTTTCATTGTTTCGTGCCTTTTTTTTTTTTTTTTTTTTTTTATTAAAAATTTGAGTGCGTTTGACTGCAACTCACCTCCACTTTGGTCTGGTTTGTTTGTCAGTACTTGCGTCACTCCGCACTCTTCCACATCTCTTTTGTTGTTTCGTGTCTCCACTCTATGGTCTGGTTTGTTTGTCAGTGCTTGCGTCTCACTCCGCACTCTTCCATATCTCTTTTAATGCCGTCCCTCCATAGCTTTTTTTTCAATAAAAATGGCCTCTCCATAAAAAAAAAACTGCTGATTATTTTGTATGAGGACTCCAATAAACTGTTTTGCGAATTGGCTTAGAGATTATTAGGGAAAGTTGTTTAGTTTTATAAACGGAAAGAAGCACCAGATTACGGGATGCGCACCAATTTTGTTACACCCTGTATTAAAGTGAAGAGGGTCACCACTTTTAAACTATGTCATGTTCAACCCTACTAAATATTGTTGTTTACCGTTTTAAAATCTTCTTTCACGTTCCCTCCACTGCTGTAAGAAAATGTTAGTTTTAATAGAATCACCAGGGCTGCCAACAGAATCACTATATTATCCACTTCTGTTAAACACTTTTCGCCCTGTAAAACAGACACAGGGCTTGTAAGGCTGTTTATAAACAAGTCTGAAAAAACCTCTTTAGTGCGTGTTGGACCACGCATAGTGTATGGTTCGGCAGTAATTAAGTAAGTAAATTAATTACTGAAAATCATTATCATCATCATCATATCAGCTCATATACTTCTCAAATTAGGGCGATCAGGCCTTATCGACCACGCGGGCCCTGTGCGGGTTGGTCGACTTCACACACAACCTTTGGTTTCTTCGCAGGTGTGTGCAGGTGTCCTCACGATGTTTTCCTTCACCGTTAAAGCAATCGGTGAGTATATGTACGTAAGTTTCGAAAAACTCATTGGTACATTGGCCGTCCGGATTTGAACCCGGCACCTCTGGTTAGGAGGACCGAGTCGTTACCGGTTGAGCCTATTTGAGTTGAGAATATATTTTTTTTGTACCAAACAAGAAATTCGGTTTAAAAATATATAGTGGGCTAGAAATACGTACGAATTTAAAAATACTGTAGTCAGCACGGTATGAAAGAGCGGTATGCAGGAGGTGGGGATGAGTAGCTTGATCTCGGAAATTCAGTCGCCATGAAGCGTTTCACGAGAGCGAGCATAGCGTGCGTTTAATTTAAAAAATATATATCAAAAATGGCAATACATGCACTGTAGTTCGGCGTTTATTTCGCTCTGAGTTCAGATCGGTTGACCTAAATCAGTAAAATTGTGATAAGGTTGTAGATCAGAAAATTAGAGTCTACTCGTACTGGTTTGCCTGATATGATAATGCTGCGCCCGCGTCCCGTGAAACGCTCCATGGCGACTGAATTTCCGAGAATCTCATCCCCGTACAGCGCTTTCTCACGCCGTTCCGACGCAAAGTGTTCTAAAGGCTTTAAGATGCCGCATTTCAAGTTGGTTGATACGTGTTAAAATAATATGGAACGTAAGTCTATTCATTTTAAGTTCAAAACAATGCGGGCTTCAGCGCGGCTGTAACGTTGAAACCGAACGCCCAATTCTCGTTTTTTACATGTTTTTATTACTTTTCTATACTTTCAAACAACTTTAAAAATAATGTGTTGAATTGAAATAAAAGGTCTTAACGTCACAACTGTTTGTTTTCGAGAAATTTTGTAATAAATGCCAAAAACAGAGTCTACAGTATATATTTTTTCACCAAAAGTGGTTAAAATTGTATTCAATTATATAGATCTTTAATATAAAATTAAAATTTTTTTTTGAAATCCTTGGGGGAGGCCTATGTCCAGCAGTGGACTTATTTCGGCTGATATGATGAAATAGATTTTTCATTAATTAAAGTATTTTATTTTTAGTAAGTGATATGAGTAGCTTAACACAGTCTTTTAATAATTTGAATTGAATATTGTCATTTGACCTATCTTAATTTTATTATGTGGAAGCTTGTAATTAGCTTGTACTTTGTAGTAACTATTTATATTTACTAGTTTGTAAATAAGGCTGTAATCTCCCCAAATGAAATGAAATAAAATAAAAAAGGCCTTAAATTTGTACGTCTTTCTGGCCCATTATGTATTTTTAAACCGAATTTCATGGCACAAAGAAAAAAAAATTAAAGAATATTTTTCTTCATTATTTTAAAATACATTCAAGTTATGTCTTTACTTACTTAATACATATAATTTCTTTGGGCACAGTCTATTCTAAAGAATCCATCATCATTCTTACGCAATTATCATTGGCGTTGGACCACTGTATGAATACTTACCCTTGGGTTTCAATTTCGGCATGGTTGGTAGCTGGCCTTACACGGGGTGAGTAAGTTTCGAAACAGGGCGAAATAAGAAGGAATAAGGCATGTAATCCGGTAGCATGTGCCGCGAATGGTCAGCGAGATAAGGCGGCTAATTTATAGTGTTTCAATACCTTTTGTAACAGATTTAGATGACTAGAATAGTTATTTTCATCCCCTCATCTCGGAAATTGTATTTTTGCTCTTCGATATCTGAGTGCAAAACCCGTTTTTATTCGCTAGAGGATAAAGTAAATTGAATTTAGAACATCGTGTGCACTAAGTTTGTAAATTCAAAACATTATAAAACCCATTTACTTCTACCTCCATGGTGCCGAATTTATCATACAACCTTTTTTAATTTGTTAAAAACTCAGACTTGGAACGTTCTTGGTGTACTTTTTTTTAATTTGTTTTGCTCGCGCCATTTTCTTTTCACGTCATATTGTTATAGGTTTTAACAATATGACGTGAAAAGAAAATGAGGTTAAAAACAAGAAACTTGAAAACAAGTGAAAAACCTAAAATGAGTGATTATAGCGACGAGGAAGTTTATTTGACGCCAACAGAATTGACTGAAACTGTTTGTAATGCGCAAATGTTATTTTTTTGCATTTAGTCATTTCCTTGCTGAGGTGGAATGAAAAGTTACGTGTTGCACTCGAGTGCAAATATTTTTCACCTTGTGCTCTTTTGGTTCCCTCAGGATTATAATTTTTGAATCCTTCGCTTGCTCGGTCATCAAAATTGAGCACGGGGTTAAAAAGAAATTTTGCACTCTTGTATAACAAATAAGCAAGCGAACTCGCTGCACTCGTGATTTAATTTTAGAATCCTGAGCGTTAGTGAGGGAATCAAAAGAGCACAAGGTGAAAAATCTTTGCACTCGAGTGCAACACGTACCTTTTCATCCCACCTCAGCGAGGAAACGACTAAATTAAAAAAAAAAACATTTGCGCATTATTATCAGTTTCAGTCAATTCTGTTGGCGTCAAATAAACTTCCTCGTCGCTAAAATAACTCATTTTAGGTTTTTTAACTTGTTTTTAAGTTTATCGTTTTTAACCTAAGGTTTTAACAATATAACGTGAAAAGAAAATAGCGCGAGCAAAGCAAATTTAAAAAAAGTACACCAAAAAAGGTTCCAAGTCTGAGTTTTCAACAAATTAAAAAAGGTTGTATGATAAATTCGGCACCATGGAGGTAGAAGTAAATAGGTTTAATGAAGTTTTGAATTCACAAACTTAGTGCATACGATGTTCTAAATTCAATTTATCCTCTAGCGGATAAAAAAGGCTTTTGCACTCAGATATCGAAGAGAAAAATACTCTTTCCGAGAATCCCCCCTTTTTAACTTTTGGGCATCCGAGGACCGAGTCACATCCATTGGTGGCGAGCGATAAAAAGGAGTGAAAAAGGTATTATGATGGAAAAAGGTGAAATTTTGATAACCCAGATTATTTGTAAAAATTTCATTCATTCACGTACATTCAGTTAGGTTAACTGAATAATAATCAGCCAAATATACTAATCCATTATATTCATGTACTTTAAGCTTTTAAGGGGGTTTGAAAGTTATTGGCACACTGAGGATTCGCCATTTTGATAGTTTTTCAAAATGCCGTCGCACAATCTAACCTGTATTTTTGGATAGAGAACCTATAGAAGAACAAAATATGTCATATAACATTTGGGCCTGAAGTGTCACGTTTCTGAGATAATATAGAAGTTAAAAATAATCAAAATTGTTATGGAATATAATATTCAAATATCTCCGTAACGTGATGTTTTAGGATACTATGTTACATAACATTTTTTGTTTGTCTGTATGTCCCCTATTCAAATATATAGGTCTCAATGTGCGACGTCATTTTGAAAAAAAAAAATATGGCGGACTCCAGTATGCCAGTCTCCATACAAAAATTTTCAAACTCCTTTCTAAATATTCACACACAAAACCCGCGGGTAGCTCAGAAAGTTTTGAGAAAATTTTCCAGCGGGCAAAATAAATCCGCTCCTTCCAGTCCCGTCTTGTATCTCCAAGGGGCTCTTCCTCCGGCAGATGTCTGGAATTTAGTTTTGCCCTCGTGTTATTCTTTGAGGAGTTATTTGTATCTAGCATCGGCGGTTCTCGGCCCGTTTTCGTTGTGTTTTATTTTATAAACCGCCCAAAGAACCTGTGTCATATACAGGATGTCCCATAATAAGTGGGACAAGCGCAAATGGGAATTAGCTTTAATTATGACCTATCGACTAAGTAACAAATAAGTAAGTAAATGTGTGTAAAGTCGAACAACCCGCACTGGGCCCGCGTGGTCGATTAAGGCCCGATTGCCATAATTCAGGGTAGGCTCGAGCCACTAGGTTGGGACGTATATAAGCTGTTATGATGATGACGAAGTAAGTAAAAGTTCGATGATTTTCAAGTAATTGTGTTTTCTAAATTTTGTATTAACTAAGTACACAAAAAGGTTAAGAATTCATGGCCATGTCGCCTTATTTTTTTCAGTCTCGCAGGCTAAGGAAATATGGACATAATATATTCAAATGAAATTTGGACGGAATGCCTAAAGGCCGGTAGGTTTTTTAGTTACGTGAGATTTTACACATCATAAATCATCAGTATGAATCTCAAATGTTTTTTTTTTTGAAAACACAACATTTAAAAAAAATGCGTATTTCATACAAAATTAAAAAAAACACAAATAACAATAACTAGAAAATCATCGAACTATTGTGTGCTTTTTTTCTTATTCGATAGATCATAAGCCAAATTAAGTTCCATTAACACTTGTCCCACTTTTTATGGGACTGGTAAAACGACGGACGCATTATAAATAGGTGAATCAGAAGAAGAAAGTGAACGATTATTCCGAGAAAACCTATGGTTAATCCAAAAAAAAGACTTTCATACAAATTGATCTTTATATTTTGAAGTAAAAACTTATTTGGGAGCGTTGAGCATTTTTAAAATGGGAAATAACAATTAAACTTGCGACGGTGTGATGCAACCGACCCGTACCAGGAACACTCGCAGGGTCAAAACTTTGTAGAACTAGTATCGCCAGGAACACTAGAAGGGTCAAAATTTATAAAAGTTTTCACTTCTGTCAGCACTCCCGGAGCGGTTAGGTTATTTTTTATCTACAATAATAATCCCTTGGCATCATCTCACCTGACGGTAAGTGATAATGATGCCAAAGATAGAAACGGATTTACCAAGATTCCCCAACGCAATAGGGATCTGGTTATCTTATCTTCAAGCCGGAGCACATAAATGCTGATAACACTGATGTTTGGCGGCAAGGCTTAGATAAGATGGTGGTAGCTAGCCAGGCGGGCTATGAAAATGCCTTATCACCAACTAAACCGAGACTTACAAAATCGAACCCACGACCTTCTGATGTGTAGCGAATGGACTAAACATTACGCCAAGGAGGCGGTAAATCAGTTCATTAGCCAACGATGAGAATTCAATTTTTTTAGCGAAGTACTGGTTTCATGAGGATAATTGTTCAGTTTCCTCTTATTATTCAGCTCCTGAAATGCGTCCGTCGTCTCACTGGTCACCCTGGATACAAGTTATTTGGAACCGCCTGTACTGTAGCATTGCTCGCGGACATTTTGTGCGCTACTTTATTGCAGCTCTCAAAAAGTTTTGGCCTTCAAGTTCGTATGTTTTATGATCCGGACACGGATAGTGGACAAATTTTCTTTAATATTATTTTATGAAGTATATTCAGCGCAGGGCCGAAGATCTGTATAAGCGGCATATTTTTTGGAGGTCTATGTCCAGCAGTAAACTAACATGGGCTGATAATGATAATTTTTTTACAACCTATAATGATTATAACATTTTACTGTCATTATAACTATAATAATATTGTATTTACTGATTGATCGCCTTCATACCAATTTAATCATACAATGTGGTTATTGAGTCCGCTTTTCCTTTTTCTTTTCGCTTTTCCTTTTTCCTTTGGGTCCGGAAAGAATATCAGCGCTTTGGTTTTAGTAATAATAAATTCACAGCACCATGCTGAGTCTTGGACCTATTCGGCATAAAGTTTAATTTTAGTTTTTAGTTTTAATCTTTAGCTATAGTTTATTTATATTAAGTACCTAAATACTGTAATTATTTTTCCATTTATATTTTGCCGAATAAACTTCATTTCTTTCTTTCTTTCTTTCTAATGATTACATTGGATTTTAAGCTATTGTATAGCTTTTATCGTGGGCTTTGAGGGGACCGAATCAAGAAATTTCGTAACGAAAATAAAACCTGACACCCCCAAAAAAAAAAAAATTATATGGCGATGGTGATGGCGATGGCGATTGATGATGGCGATCGATGATAATGATGAACTTTCTTAGTGTTAATTTATTACATAAACATCCCGCGCCCCAAGGACTATAATTGGTACTGGCATAAATAAAAAAATAAGTAAATAATTATAATTGCGTAAGTTGTTTAAAAATGCTATGCAATAGCTTTACCGCGGTAGTCCCCGAGTGTCTTTTCCACACGTCTTTTTTTTACTAGGTAGGTACATCAAACCGCACACTGGAAGACGGACATAGCGTAGGCAGGTCGGTGGACCGATGACCTGGTGAAAATTGCGGGCAGCCGCTGGATGCGCACAGCACAGTTCATCATGGAAATCCAACAGTGGACGTCTTTCGGTTGATATGACGATGATGATGACATACATCATAGCATAACTCCTGCTTAAAAATCAATTAAATCTGTATTAATAAATCCAGTCGCATTCTTTAGAAGATTGTATATATCTTGCAGTACCTTCGTGAAGGTGTTCATGATGATAAAGGCTGTGACGCATTCCATCTGGTCAACCTGGAGAAGCTTAGCGATTGTAGCAGCTTTTTATGTTTTTTGGACCTATCTTAGATAAGTATACGAGAGCCCATTCATTGGAACACTCATTACATCAGCTCATATACGTCCCTACCGGGGGGCTCGAGCCTACCCTGAATTAGGGCGATTGGGCCTTAGTCGACCACGCGAGCATAGTGCGGGTTGGTCAACTTCACACACAACCTTCGATTTTCTTTGCAGGCGTATACAGGTTTCCTCACGATATTTTCCTTCACCGTATAAGAGCGTCAGATAAACGTAAATATGAAATCGAAATTCGAAAACACATTGGTACGTGGCAGGATCGAACCACGACCTCCCGGAAAGGAGGTAGCGGCACTTGCTATTACGCCACCGATATATATATAAGATATATAGACGAACAATACTTATATCGGTGGCGTAATAGCAAGTGCCGCTACCTATTGGAACATTACTATAAATTTAATAAACCCCGACACTTTTTTTACCATCGATCGACCTACTCATTGAGATCATTCTAATGAGTCCAAATACGATACATCTACTGTAAGTTGGTTATCCTGCAGATTCCAGGTGATGCTAAAATATTTGTTTGGTTATTACAACCACATTTCTGCTTACTAAGTCGACCGGACAGTGACGTCACAATAATCCTAGTTTAGGAGCTGCTGAGCCTGAACTGAACAACGCCGGACACCACGACTTCAGGTGCGATAAATTCCGGACTAATCCCCACCACGTTTAGGATACAAAGATTACCGTGAAGTGGCCTGAAATATGGCTATTGAGGTTAGTTTTGCGAGCATGTTGCAACGTTTCAGTAAATAAATACTTAATTGTATACACGGTGAGGTAAAATAGAACACAAATTTTATTTATTTACTATCTGTCCCGGCGAACTTCGTAACACCTTACACTACATTACACACCCTACCCTACCCTACACTACCTTACTCTACCCTACTCTTCCCTGCACTACCCTATCCTACCCTACATAAGAACCTTCTCCTGACAACAACGAACTTAACAAAAAAAGAATTAGCGAAATTGGTCCAGCCGTTCACGCGTGATTCGATGACCAAGGGAAATAGAGATTCATTTTTATATATATAAAGATTTTATCAGCGATTAACTCGATTTAAACTTCGATTCGCTGATGATATTATGCTCATGGCTGAGACTATGAAAGACTTAGGCATAGTGCTCGATTTCTTCAGTAAGAGCCTCTCAACAAGTAGGTCTTAGAATTAAGAAAGTCAAGACGAAAAATATGTCAAACGTCCGTGTCACACCTACTACTCTGAAGGTTGGAGGCTCTACACTCGAAGTTGTTGCCGAATATGTGTACCTCGGACAAAAAGTCCAGTTAGGCAGGTCCAAATTCGAGAAAGAGATCAATCGTCGAGTCCAAATCGACTGGGCACGAGGCTTCGCAATATCTTCACGTCCCAAATAGCGCAGTTTTTTAAGACCAAGATCTTCGACCAGTGTGTGTTGTCAGTAATGACATACGGAACTGAGACATGCTCGCTTACTATGGACCTCATAAGAAGGCTTAAGGTCACCCAAAGGGCAATGGAGCGTGCTATGCTCAGAGTTTATCTGCGTGATCGAATCAGTAACGAGAAGATCCGTAGGAGAACCATAGTAACCGACATATCTCTCAGAATTGCTAAACTTAGGTGGCAGTGGGCGGGGCACGGAAAACGTAGCGTGGGCAGGCCTCCCACTCGGTGGACCATCCTCCCACTCGGTGGACCAATGACCTGGTGGAGTTTTCGGGAAGTCGCTGGATACAGATAGCGCAGAACCGGTCGTCTTGGAAATCTTTGGGCGAGGCCTATATCCAACAGTGGACGTCCTTTAGATGATATGATGATGATGATTTTATCAGCTGAAAGACGTCCATTGCTGACCGGCTGATTTGTATGGGAACCTGAGATGGGAGGGTCAATTTTTTTTGCGGTATTCAAAAAAGTTGTAGAGCAAAAGTTTTTTTTTAATTAAAAATTTTAATGCGTTTGATTGCAACTCACCTGATGGTAAGTGATGATGCAGTCGAGGAAAGTACACGCAAACTCAAATAATGCCTATTCAATCTTGCCTTGAAGTTTCAGTTTCATGATTACAATGGCATCATCTCACCTGATAATAAGTGACGATGATGCCGAAGAAGGAAGCGGGCTTACCAAGATTCCCCAACGCAATAGGGAACTGGCTATCATAGCTTCAAACCGAAACTGATGCTGTTAACGTTGTTATTTAGCGGCAATGCTTAGATAAGATGGTGGTAGCTAGCGGGGCTGGCTTAGGAAATGTCCTTCCACCAACCAAAATAGGTCTCAAAAAGTTAAGACTCCGCCGGGAACCGAACCCGCGACCTTTTGATATGAAGCTAACCACTAAGACACTTATGGCTATTTCGTGTTGATGTTTTTCTTATGCTTAATTGTCAAAACGCAATTAATGTATATCAGCAATTTACTCGTATATAGCAAAATAGTAATGTAAAAAACATCAACGCGAGCACATTTTGCGCTTACTAAAGTTGTACATAAATGAATCACTTTTTATTTTTTTTATTGAATTTCATGCAAAAAATTTTCAATTTATTCAAGCAAGTACTGAAGAGCTATATCTCAATAACAAATAAAAACTACCGAGTACCCACTCCTGCCTAAGCTACTTTTCCGGCGCGCGGTCGCCACTCAAGAACTTTACTACCCTAACGGTCATCTGTTCTAATATGTGCCCCGATTACTGCTTACTTGAGTTTAGCGATTTTGAGAGTTGTGTCAGTTATATTGGTTCTTACGGATTTTCTCGTTACTGATTCGATCACGCTGGGAAACTTCGAGTATAGCACGCTCCATTGCTCTTTGGGTGACCTTGCCTTTCCTTATGAGGCCCATACGAAGTTACCATGTCTCAGTTCCGTATGTCATCACTGGCAACACACACTGGTCAAAGACCTTGGTTTGAAGACACTGCGTATTGCGAAGCTTCCCGACCGCTACCCAGCCGAGTAGGATTCGACGATTGATCTCTTTCTCGAAATTGGACCTACCTAACTGGACTTTTTGTCAACAATTTCGAGTGTAGAGCCTTAATATTGCAACAAAAAAATAGAGCAATAACATTGCAACAAAAAAATAGAGCAATAACATTGCAACAAAAAAATAGATCAATAACATCGCAACAAAAAATACAAGTATAATATCGCAATAAAAATACAACTATTACATCGCAATAAAACTCACGGTTATGTACCAGTTCATAGCTATCTCAGTAAGGAACTAGAAAAAAAACTGGCCAAGTGCGGTTCAGAACCGCACACAGAGGGTTCCGTACCATCATAATAGACGACGCTAGTTTCTTCATGTTTAAAAAAAAACACGTTTTTTGTATGGAAACCCCTCTTATTTTTTATCTTTTTCAGATTTTTTGTATTTGTTGTTATAGCGGCAACAGAAACACATCATCTGTTTAACTTTCAACTGTATAGCTGTCACGGTTCATGAAATACAGCCTGGTGACAGACGGAGAGATAGACATACAGACAGACAGGCAGACGGACGGACAATGAAGTCTTAGTGTGGCGACATCTGCAGTACCTACCCGCCACTAACAACTACGTTGCCACAGCTCTAGACTGAACCCTCGATCAAATTATATGCAGCGTTGCATCATCACCTCGATAGATGGCACCATCATCGCAAGGAGGCTATTAACAAAGCATCTACAACGCACTATCAACATTTCCTTGCTCATAAGCATACATCAGCGAATCAGAGGTGGGTTATGTACTCGCCGTTGATATTGATGCCGAGTCCACCCCAGTCCAGAAGCTTAAAAACATCTTCCAGGGCGGCGGCGAACAGTTTCGGAGATATAACGTCTCCCTGTCTCACCCCTCGCTGCAACTGGATAGGTTTCGAGTTCTGGTCCTGGAGGCGAACCGACATGGTGGCGTTTTCATACAGACACTTCAACACCTCGATGTATCGATGGTCAATTTGGCACCGCTGGAGAGACTGTAGCACAGCCCAGGTTTCGACTGAATCAAAGGCCTTCTCATAGTCCACAAACGCCAAGCATAGTGGCTGATTGTACTCTTCGGTCTTCTGTATAATCTGCCGCAGCGTATGTATGTGGTCTATGGTACTAAAGCCTTTTCGGAAACCGGCTTGTTCGGGAGGCTGGAAGTCGTCAAACCTGCGTGCGAGACGATTCGTAATGACTCTCGAAAACAGCTTGTAGACATGGCTCAGAAGTGAGATGGGTCTGTAGTTCTTCAGCAGAGTGTTGTCACCCTTTTTGAAGAAAAGCACGACCACACTTCTGTGCCATGCCTTAGGCGTTTGTCCCTCGAGTATAACGGAATTAAATAACTTCTGAAGAGCTTTAAGTACCGGTGTTCCACCTGCTTTCAGAAGTTCAGCCGTAATTCCATCATCACCCGGTGCCTTGTTGTTCTTGAGCTGTTTGAGAGCCATTCTAATCTCGTACAGGCTGACACTATGGAAGACCTAAGCACAATGCTCGATGGCCTCAGTAAGGTCTCTCAATAAGTGGGTCTTAAAATGAACATGGACAAGACGAAAATAATGTTAAATGTCCGTGTCGCACCCACTTCTCTAAAGGTTGGAGACTCTACACTGGAAGTTGTTGACGAATATGTATACCTGGGACAAACAGTCCAGCTAGGCAGGTCCAACTTCAAGAAAGAGATCAATCGACGAATCCAACTCGGCTGGGCAGCGTTCGGGAAGCTTCGCAATATCTTCACGTCCCAAATACCGCAGTGTCTCAAGACTAAGGTCTTTGACCAGTGTGTGTTGCCAGTGATGACTTACGGAACTGAGACATGGTCGCTTACTATGGGCCTCATAAGAAGGCTCAAGGTCACCCAAAGGGCAATGGAGCGTGCTATGCTCGGAGTTTCTCTGCGTGATCGAATCAGAAACGAGGAGATCCGCAGGAGAACTAAAGTAACCGACATAGCTCACAGAATCGCTAGACTGAAGTGGCAGTGGGCAGGGCACATAGCTCGTAGAACAGATGGCCGATGGGGCAGTAAAGTTCTCGAGTGGCGACCGCGCACCGGAAAACGTAGCGTAGGCAGACCTCCCACGCGGTGGACCGATGACCTGGTGAAGGTCGCGGGAAGCCGATGGATGCGGGCAGCGCAGGACCGGTCGTCGTGGAAATCCTTGGGGGAGGCCTTTGTTCAGCAGTGGACGATTTGTGGCTGATATGATGATGATGATGAAGCATACATATAAGCACAAACCATACACGGTTGGTCCACGGCCGGACCCCAGGCACACCACCTCGCCTGGCGGAGATATCTCCCTTTGTTCTCGTCATGTAGGAACACAGCCGTTCCCTACATTAGTATTAGGGTCTCGTTACGGAACCTTAAAAATCTCTTAGACGAAAATGACATGAAGATTATACCCCGTCATCACCTAGTATCTCATCTGTGCCGTCGTTCTGTATACAAAATCCCATGTATGTGTGAAGTATGTACAAGTCAGGAAGCGCGTGAAATTATTATCTTACCAGAGGGCCCACGGTGCGCGAGACGCAAGAACGTTTATCTATTACTTGTTGCTCTACATATATTTAAATTTGATAAAATTCATTTGTTCTTTAAAATAGGTACACTTAGTACATTTTATAAATATTAATCACAAAATGTTACTATTCATGTACATTCCTTCATATGAACTCATATACGTCCCCACCGAAGGGCTCAAGCCTACCCTGAATTAGGGCGATCGAGCCTTAGTCGACCACGCGGGCCTAGTGCGGGTTGGTCGACTTCACACACAACCTTCGAGTTTCTTCGCAGGCGTGTGCAGGTTTCCTCACGATGTATTTGCTCACCGTAAGAGCGTCGGATAAACGTACTGAAATCTAAATTCAAAATCACATTGGTACGTGGCAGGATTCGAACCACAAACTTCCGGGCAGGAGGCGGCGGCCTTAGCCGTTACGCCACCGACGCTCTATTCATGTAAAAAAAAAATACAAAAATAATAATTCAGTATGCAACAAAGTTACAACAAAAAGTTAAAGTGAAAATCATTGGGGGAGGCCTATGTCCAGCAGTGGACGTCCTTCGGCTGATATGATGACAGAACAAAGTTATGTGGTATGTGCCAAAGACTTCATATTCATAATATCATACTATTTTACTATTTTATTATAGTAGGTAGCAGATTTAATGCCAGATTTTTTTTTAAAAAAAACATCATTATTATCATATCAGACAAAGGACGTCCACTGCTGGACATAGGCCTCCCCCAAGGATTTCCACGACAACCGGTCCTGCGCTGCCCGAATCCATCGGCTTCCCATGATCTTCACCAGGTCGTCGGTCCACCGCGTGAGAGGCCTACCTACGCTACGTTTTCCGGTGCTCGGTCGCCACTCGAGAACTTTACTGCCCTAACGGCCATCTGTTCTACGAGATAAACTTTACTGTTTCCCATAAAAACTTAAAATTACTACTTCTTGAAAATAGATGGGCCAATGCTAATAAAACTCTATGCACATAAGCAAGTCACGAAATTATAGTTTTTGGGTAGATTACATTTGAAAAAATTGTGTTGTCACTAAATAATAGTGATTTAAGGTTTCATAGTAATCTTAAAGTTCGCCAATCTTTTCAAAAATAAAACATTTCAATAATATAATCTATCCACGAACTAGAATTTTGTATCTAAAGTTACATTACAATCGGCTCATCCATTTTCAAGGAGTAGTAATTTTGTATTTGTATGGGAAACGATACTATACGCTCTTAAGCCACGTGCCAGGCTTACCTTCCTACGTTAAATAGACTTTGATGCGTGCCAAATTTAATGTCTCCTTCAGTTTAGTGGGATTGATACCGAGATTGATACACAAACACTTGCCGGACCCAACGTTGCAACTTCGGAACATCAGCAAACAGGCAAACTTCGATGAAGTAATTAATAGTGTGCGGACACCATTGCTGTGCAAAGCAACTCTGAGCTAATAGGGACACGGTATTAAATGACCGGTTAAAACCTAAGAGTACATTCACTTTAGTAATTCATTAAAAAAAACCCGGCAACGTAAAAACCCCTCTTTTTTCACGGGAGTCACGTTCATTCGTATCAGCTCATATACGTCCCCACCGAGGGCTCGAGCTTTCTTCGCAGGCGTGTGCAGGTTACCTCACGATGTTTTCCTTCACCGTAAGAGCGTCGGATAAACGTACATCATCATTACAGCTCATATACGTCCCCACCGAGGGGCTCGAGCCTACCCTGAATCAGGGCGATTAGGCCTTAGTCGACCACGCGGGCCCAGTGCGGGTTGGTCGACTTCACACACAACCTTCGAGTTTCTTCGCAGGCGTGTGCTGCAGGTTTCCTCACGATGTTTTCCTTCACTGTTAAAGCAATCGGTAAGTATGTACGTAAGTTTTTGAAATTGGTACATTGGCTGTCCAGATTTGAACCCGGTACCTCTGGGTAGATGGACGTACATATGAAATCTTAATTCGAAATCACATTGGTACGTGGCAAGTTCGAACCACGACATACCGGACAGGAGGCGGTGGCCCTAGCCATTACGCCACAGTGTCACATTAGTCACGTGTTCAAGACGAATCTAACGATATCTCATACGTTAAAATCCATCAAGCCATTCAGGCTGTAGCAGGAAACATAGAAATCTACTTACATACATACCTACAGTCACTCGAAAAACAACCCTCCTTCTGAGGCAGTCGGGTAAAAAATACACGGACAGCGCAGGATTGGTCTTGGTGGGTTCCTTAAGAGGCCTTTTTGACGTGAGAAGACTTTTGAACCACATACGGGTACCAGGTCAGAAAACTGAACTGCAACAGCTCTAATGAAAGACGCTTAGATCATAATCATAATAATATTAACTTAAGGAATAAAATTGAAATCAGTGTGCCCCGACTCAGCCTCAACCGATTTTTGAGCAGTGTTCTTTTTTCTGGTAATAGGTGTTGCATCATAGGATAACAAGGTACCATGCTTTAATTTTTTTGAAGAACTTTGCGGAAACGAAGGAGGCTTAGATCATAATTAATAATATTAACCCGCACTGGACCCGCGTGGTCAAGTAATACCCAATCTCTCTAATTCAGGGTAGGCTCAAGCCCCTCGGTGGGGACGTATATGAGCTGATATGATGATGATGATGATGATGATGACTTTGCGGAAAGTTTTACAGCCCTTCAGATCCTACATTAAAGGAAACATACGCTTTAAATTAACTCTTTTCACCCCCAAGAATTTCCACGATGACCGGTTCTGCACAGGCAGGCCTCCCACTCGGTGAACCAATGACCTGGTGAAGGTCGTGGGAAGCCGCTGGATGCGGGCAGCGCAGAACCGATCGTTTGATTAATAATCAAAGTTATTTGCGTCGAGGAAGTAAACTAAGGGAAAATTATTCCCTCTTGAAACATTTTTCCGACGCCCTGTATTTAATACGTCATAACATAATACCATTTTCGTTACGTAATGACCATTGTAAGGAAAAATAAATAACAGATACATCATTATAATAGGAAAAACCTTACTTTCTGGAAAAATACAGCCTATTATGAAATAATAAGTGAAATAAATCTCGGAGGGCTTTCTTTATACGGGCTCAGAATTTTAAACGAAACATTTACTAACTTATTTTTAGTATTTTTATGTTTGTATTTGTAAGAGCGTCGGTGGCGTGACGGCTAGGGCCCCCACCTCCTATCCGGGAGGTCGTGGTTCGAATCCTTCCACATATCAATGTGTTGTCAAATTTCAATTTCATAATATTATATACGTTTATACAACACTCTTACGGTGAAGGAAAACATATATGTATACGTGGGCTGTTCCAAAAATAGTTAGAATATGAAAAAAGTTTATTTAGAGCTTTTCAAAATATTCTCCTCCAACCCTTATGCACTTATGAATTCGGGTGAACCAGCTTTCAAAACATTTAAAAAACGTATCTTGCGGTAGGTTGAAAAATAACTGCTGAAATTCTTCGACGGCCTAGTCTGCAGTGTTGAATTTTCGCCCGACAAGCAAGAATTTTTTACCGTGGGAAATAAAAAAAATCGCATGGAGCTAAATCTGAGTTGGACGGAGGATGGGGTAAAATTTGTACCCCCGAAGTTGTCAAATAGTCCATGGTTCTATCAGCTGTGTTAGCGGGCGCGTTATCTTGGTGAAAAAGAATGCCACGGACGCCGCTCCTTGGGCGCTCGAAATTCATCTCCCAGAAAGCTTGAGACAGGCAAACTTCGCAGTACCCTTCACTAGTAACGGTTCTACATTCTTTTAGCGGAATTACTGCTACTGGTCCACAGAGTCGAAAAAAAACCGCTTTAATTTTTTTTATTAACGCTCCGACCGCGAACAACTTTTGTATGCAACTGGTCCTCTTCAAACACCCATTGCGTGGATTGCTGCTTCCTGAGAGGGTCGTAGCTGTAGATCCAAGATTCTTCAGTTGTAAGGATGTAGGATACGTTTTGCGAAGCGAACTTTTTCAGCATAAATTTGCATCAACCAACACTTGGACTCTTCTCACCTGATGGTAGGTGACGATGATGTTGAAGATTCCCCAACGCCATGGAGATCTGGCTATCTTATCTCCAAGTCAAAATAAATCAATTCTGTTAACTGTGATGTTTGGCGGCAATACTTAGATAAGATGGTGGTAGCTAGTCAGGCGGGCTATGAAAATGCCCTACCACCAACCAAACCGAGTATTAAACATTTGACCCCTCCGGGAATCAAACCCGCGACCTCCTGCTGCTGTGAAGCGAATGGACTAACCATTACGCTCTGAAGCTGTACACCGTTAGGAAACCTGCACACGCCTGCAAAGAAACTTGAAGCTTGTGTGTGAAGTCCACCAATCCGCACTGGGCCCGCGTGGTCGACTAAGGCCCAATGGCCATAATTCAAGGTAGGCTCGAGCCCCTCGATGGGGACGTATATGAGCTGATATGATTTGTATAGAACCGTTCGTAGCTCAGTACGACTTGCGTGATCGAAAGCGAAGCGAAGAAGCGGTCGTAGATTAGCGACCGTTAACTGACCGTTAGCACGGTAATTACCTGGATGGGTTTGACTGTTAGTGGCATTTATGTTGGTGCTGGTTGCTATAACTAATTTGCAGTCGTTAAGTCGTTTTAGGCCTTTTGCTCCGATTGTATTTGTTCGTTGGGGCAAGTTGTTCAGTTTCATGACTTGATTCTAAGTTTAAAGTTTGTCCAATTATTTGATTCTAAGTTTAAAATTTAATCAATGGTTTAATCCTAAGTTTAAAGTATGGCCAATGCTTTTAATGAGGCCCTATATTCAAGAAGATATAGACATGTGGAAACTACAAAATGTGAAAATGCTGACTTTATTTATTACTAGCTTTTGCCCGCGGCTTCGCCCGCGTGGACATAGCTTTTATGACTCTTTTTGAGGGTGAGTGGTGCGCGAGCCGCAATCAGCTCGCAAGCGTGGACATGAGTTTTCACCAGGTACCTCAGGAACTGTATCGGGATATTTCGATTAGCAGTCTTTGTCACTTCCCACCCCCTCAACAAATTCTATACAAAAAATCACTTTAATCCGTTGCTCCGTTGCGACGCCACCGACGTGCGCGAGCGTAGAAAACAGTTGTCCCCAGATCCCTCGGGAACTATGTCAGGATATACTTATTAGTAAATCATATCATTTTCCACCTCATCTCTGTGCGAAAAATCACACCAATCCATTTTTTCGATACGATTTTAAATAAAACGAACAAAGAGTATTGTTTTAGTTTCCTCAGGAACTGCATCGGACTATGATAATTTCCACAGATAAAAGGTTGACTATTTCATTCCCAGTGATACAGGCTACCTGCATGCCAAATTTCATCAAGATTGGTAGAGGTGTTGAAGTGTGAATAGGTAACAAACAAACAAACACATTTTTACATTTATAATATAAAGTAAGGATTTCTAAATCTTCAATAAAATATAGAGCGTCGGTGGCAAAACGGTTAGGGCCACTACCTCCTGTCCGGAAGGCCGAGGTTCGAATCCTGCCACTTACCAATATCTATACGAATATCGATTTCATACTGTTATGTACGTTTATCCGACGCTCTTACGGTGAGAGAAACATCATGAGGAAACCTG
Organism: Coleophora flavipennella; assembly: GCA_947284805.1. Lineage (NCBI taxonomy): Eukaryota > Metazoa > Arthropoda > Insecta > Lepidoptera > Coleophoridae > Coleophora > Coleophora flavipennella. The sequence continues at coordinate 3,377,005 of OX369257.1, forward strand.
CACACGCCTGCGAAGAAATTCGAAGCTTATGTGTGAAGTCAATCAACCCGCAATGGGCCCGCGTGATCGTCTAAGGCCAGATCGCCCTAACTCAGGGCAGGTCGAGCCCCTTGGTGGGGACGTATATAAACTGATATGATGAAATATTATCAAAAAACTAATTCAAATCATTATAGGTATCAATCTAGTAATAAAATTTCCTAACAATATTAATATGGGTCAAATCCTCGAGTCGTATCAGCTCCAAAGGAGCCCAAGACGCACTTCTCGTTGCTGCGCTGGATGGCAATAGACAACCTTAGCAGCAGGTAGGACCTCATGTCATATCTCCTCTCTCGAAGGCGAAGGCCAATCTTCTTTGTGAAGGCAAAGGCCTCTGAGGGTACAGCAGCCGGTTGTGTCACAGACCAGCGGCACAAAGCAGTAATTTGCCTCCAAGACCGACTACTCATTATGCTTCTTTCTCTCCGCAAATTGAGCAGCAATACCGTACGGGTGAAGAGTGAGGCAGAAAAAGTGGCTTCCCAAATCAGACAAGTTCCTCTCTGCCATAGCACCTGTTTAAACCCTCCCGCCTTTTACCATCAGATCGACTAAAGCCCGGCCGGCGGCTGCATCAAAGATGGAATATTCCATCTGGCCGAGACCAGTGCCCTCCGAGTGAGGTCATTAAGGAATTGGTGACGTGGTAATCTTCACAAACACGACTGCAACTCAGTGAGTGATGGCCAATCGCCTCCACCGAGGACCCGCAAATACATTGATGAGGTTCACAGATATTGATATTGCAGGCGGAGAGCAACTGCCACACGCAAATAGTCGCCGTCAGAAGAGTTCCCATATATGTGCCTCCTGTTAAAAGATGTTAAACTCGATTTATGTGTTTTTATTTTTTTACACGATTGGAATCTCTAAAAAAATATCTCTCTGTTCGTCTATAAAACACATCGCTACGTACCATAGTTCCAGAGTTTAAAATAGCGTATGCTGAAAAATACATAAAAGAAATCCACTCAAAAGTATGAAATAATATTTTAATGTTTTAATACAACTTAAGCGCGTTTTATTATCCCTGCAGTGCCATCTATTGACATTCTGCTACTATGGTTATAATGTTTGGTATGTGTAGCTAAAATATAGAAAAAAGTACTCTTTTGTTATTATTGTATGTATCGATAGATAATTTCCCACGGGACCTCTTTAGTTTTCTGGGATAAAGAATACCCGACTATTCAATGATGGTCAAAACACCCCATCCTTATGTAAAGGTTTCATATTGTTACGTTGAGTCATTCTAAAGATACAATTTTTTGCATTCCTGTATTTGGGATTCACAATGTCCCAGTTTTAGTTCGCGATAAGGGTATCAACGTGTAAAATTTGATTGTAATAGGTCAAGCCACATTTACGTGGTGAGCCACTCTATAAATGAAATCTTTTGATTTTCCCACGGGAACTCTAGAATTTTCTGGGATAAAAAGTGTCCTATATGTTAACCCGGGCTAAAAGGAACCACCATACAAAATTTCATCAAAATCGGCCTGGTAGTTTTTGCGTGATGCGCGAACATACAGACAGACAGACAGACAGACAGACAAAAATTCCAAAAGTTGTTGTTTTGGCCTCTGTATCGTTAGTAATGTCCACCACAGTTATTATTTTCCAAAAATATTTCATGTACAGACACGGCCCCGTTACAGTTTTATTATATTACTAGCTTTTGCCCGCGGCTTCGCCCACGTGGACATAGCTTTTATGACTCTTTTTGAGGGTGAGTGGTGCGCGAGCCGCAATCAGCTCGCAAGCGTGGACATGAGTTTTCTCCAGGTACCTCAGGAACTGTATCGGGCTATTCAGATTAGCAGTCTTTGTCACTTCCCACCCCCTCAACAAATTCTATACAAAAAATAACTTTAATCCGTTGCTCCGTTGCGACGCCACCGACGTGCGCGAGCGTAGAAAACAAATGTCCCCAGATCCCTCGGGAACTATGTCAGGATATACTTATTAGTAAATTATATCATTTTCCACCTCATCTCTGTGCCCCACCAATCTATTTTTTCGTTACGATTTTATATAAAACGAACAAAGAGTATTGATTTAGTTTCCTCAGGAACTGCATCGGGCTATGATAATTTCCACAGATAAAAGGTTGACTATTTCATTCCCAGTGATACAGGCTACCTGCATGCCAAATTTCATCAAGATTGATAGAGGTGTTGAAGTGTGAATAGGTAACAAACAAACAAACACATTTTGACATTTATAATATTATTAAGTAAGGATTTCTAAATCTTAAATAAAATATAGAGCGTCGGTGGCAAAACGGTTAGGGCCACTACCTCCTGTCCGGAAGGCCGAGGTTCGAATCCTGCCACTTACCAATATCTATACGAATATCGATTTCATACTGTTATGTACGTTTATCCGACGCTCTTACGGTGAGAGAAACATCGTGAGGAAACTTGCACACGCCTGCGAAGAAATTCGAAGCTTATGTGTGAAGTCAATCAACCCGCAATGGGCCCGCGTGATCGTCTAAGGCCAGATCGCCCTAACTCAGGGCAGGTTGAGCCCCTTGGTGGGGACGTATATAAACTGATATGATGAAATAACATATATACCTATATTATCAAAAAACTAATTCAAATCTTTATAGGTATCAATCTAGTAACAAAATTTCCTAACAATATTAATATGGGTCAAATACTCGAGTCGTATCAGCTCCTAAGGAGCCCAAGACGCACTTCTCGTTGCCGCGCTGGATGGCAATAGACAACCTTAGCAGCAGGTAGGACCTCACGTCACATCTCCTCTCTCGAAGGCGAAGGCCAATCACCTTTGTGAAGGCAAAGGCCTCTGAGGGTTCAGCAGCCGGTTGTCTCACAGACCAGCGGTACAAAGCAGTAATTTGCCTCCAAGACCGAGTACTTATTATTCTTCTATCTCGCCGAAAATTGAGCAGCAGTACCGTACAGTGAGGCAGAAAAAGTGGCTTCCCAAAGCAGACACGTTCCTCTCTGCCATAGCACCTGCTTAAACCCTCCAGCCTTTTGCCATCAGATCGACTAAAGCCCGGCCGGCGGCTGCATCAAAGATGGAATATTCCATCTGGCCGAGACCAGTGCCCTCCGAGTGAGGTCATTAAGGAATTGGTGACGTGGGAATCTTCACAAAAACGACTGCAACTCAGTGAGTGATGGCCAATTGCCTCCACCGTGGACCCGCAAATACATTGATGAGGTTCACAGATATTGATATTGCAGGCGGAGAGCAACTGCCACACGCAAATAGTCGCCGTCAGAAGAGTTCCCATATCCTGCGCCTCCTGTTAAAAGATGCTAAACTCGATTTATGTGTTTTTATTTTTTTACACGATTGGAATCTGTAAAAATATACCTCTCTGTTCGTCTATGAAACACATCGCTACGTACCATAGTTCCAGAGTTTAAAGTAGCGTATGCTGAAAAATACATAAAAGAAATCCACTCAAAAGTATGAAATAATATTTTAATGTTTTAATACAACTTAAGCGCGTTTTAATATCCCTGCAGTGCCATCTATTGACATTCTGCTACTATGATTATATTTTTGGTATGTGTAGCTAATATATAGAAAAAAGTACTCTATTGTTATTATTCTAAGTATCGATAGATAATTTCCCACGGGACCTCTTTAGTTTTCCGGGATAAAGAATACCCGTTTATACAATGATGGTCAAAACACCCCATCCCAATGTAAAGGTTTCATATTGTGACGTTGAGTCATTCTAAAGATACAATTTTTTGCATTCCTGTAGGAACCCTAATTTTTTTGGGATTCACAATGTCCCAGTTTTAGTTCGCGATAAGGGTATCAACGTGTAAAATTTGATTGTAATAGGTCAAGCCACATTTGCGTGGTGAGCCATTCTATAAATGAATACTTTTGATTTTCCCACGGGAACTCTTGAATTTTCTGGGATAAAAAGTATCCTATATGTTAACCCGGGCTATAAGGAACCATCATACAAAATATCATCAAAATCGGCCTGGTAGTTTTTGCGTGATGCGCGAACATACAGACAGACAGACAGACAGACAAAAATTCCAAAAGTTGTTGTTTTGGCCTCTGTATCGTTAGTAATGTCCACCACAGTTATTATTTTCCAAAAATATTTCATGTACAGACACGGCCCCGTTACAGTTTTATTATATTATAGATAAAATCAGCCGAAAGACTGCAGTGCTGCTGTACAAAGGCTTCCCCCAAGGATTTCCACGACGACTGGTCATGCGCTGCCCACATCCAGCACCTTACCGCGACTTTTACCGAGTCGTCAGTCCACTAAACGGGAGGGAGTCCTGCTGACGCTATGTCTTCTGGATGCACGGTCGTCACTCGAAAACTTTACTGCCCTATCTATCCTATGAGCTATGCGTCCCTCTCACGTTGACTTTGCCTAACTTTTTTTTTATTAAAAATTTGAGTGCGTTTGACTATATCTCACCTGATGGTAAGTGACGATGTAGTCGAGCACTCATCTAAATATATTTAAGTTGTTACTCTGTCAATTCGAAGCAGACATATGTGAGTGCGTCGATCATGTAGGTTAACTGACCTGAAGCACGGTCTTTATCTGGATGGGTTTCAGTATTAGCAGCAATTTTTCTCGACCGGTCTGTGCTTGGCAAGGTACGTTAATCTGTTCGTGAAGGTTGCTATCACTAGATCAAAGTATATTATTAGTACTAACATACAGTATGGACACTCTGTGCCGCTCTCTAGATTGCGACCTCACCCTCTCGTCACCCAGATTGATGCAGATTGGTAATAGTTTGGTCAAAGCATATATATGAGTACTAACATACAGTATGGACACTCCCTGCCGCTCTCTAGATTGCGACATCACCCCCTCGTCGTCACCCAGATTGATATAAATTGGTTACAGTTTGGTTCTCGAATGAATAGGATTTCGCCGCCATTTTGTTTGCTTCGTCATTTGTTTTTAGAAATGTCATTTCACGAAAATGACATATATTACTGTGTTTCACGACTATTTGTATGTAATGTCCAGGGTGTGATTTGGTTGTCGAACGTATAGGATTTCTTCGCTATTTTGTTTGTTTCGTCATTCCTTTTTTGTAATGTCATTTCTGGCCCGTTGTATGAAGTGTCCAGGGTGTGACTAGATGGTAGTTGTTTAGTCGTGTCAGAAGCCTGATAGGCGGCTTAAAAAACTTCTGACAGTGGGGTTCTCTACTAGCCCCAAAGCCTCCACCACAACCCGGACTTGGCCCTCGTCTGTGGAGTATGACCTAACCTCCCCGAATTTGGGAAGAGCCCCGTGTCCCAGCCGTAGGGACGTTATTGGATAAATAACGAACTCAGTAAATGTAGAGAATAATTAAAGCCAGAACAGTCACGAGGACGTTGTGATTTTAGGGTTCCGTAGTATAACAAGGAACTCTTATAGTTTCGTCATATTTGTCTGTCCAACTGTCCGTCTGTCTGTCCGCGGCCTAGCTATTAGACTATTAGTAGTTAAGAGCTGAAATTTGGCAAAGAAATAATGTATAATAACGCAGAGACAACTGTAAAAACATTTTTGGAAAAAAAAACTTTTTAAGGGTACCTCCCCTACAATTAAAGTGGGGATGATTTTTTTTCTCGTCAAACCCAGTCGTGTGGGGTATCGTTGGTTAGAGCTTAAAAATAGTTGTGAGTCTTTTACGACTATTTTATAATTTAAGGTTACATTTTCGAAAAAATAGGCTTGAAAGTGCTAAATTTTGTTGGAGTCGAGTGTCCCCACCCCCTAACAACTAAACCGCTGTATTTGGAAAAGATATGGATGCGATAATGGCAACTACGGAACCCAACATTGCGCGTGACCCGTCACGCACTTGGCCGGTTTTTTATAAGTATTTTCGTTTAACGTACCCGTAAAAGGCTCGACCGTGCACTGCAGTGCAGCATCAACAGCAGACAATAATATCGAGTCGATGATATTCAGAGTTAACGATCCACTTGTCTTCTGGCGTATTGTCTCCGATAGACAGATTTGTGTGGACATGACCGACCTGATTTAAAAAGAGACGACACAGTTCGAAGTTATCGGTTTGTGTATTTTGATGTCTTGCAGCAAATAATGGCTGCTTTAATGGTCCACAATAGGCGTAATTTAGACGTAAAACAGACGTAATATAGTTTACTACGCTAAACACGTTAAAACCGACTTCAATCGAGACAACGAATGGTGGATAAAAAAAAGGAAAATATTTTGCGAGATTATATTATATTATATTACCTATCATATATAACCTATCGATTAAAAAAAGTATCTTCATAATAAGAAATGGCATAAACATAACATACATACAAAATAATCATACATACGAATTAAGAACCTCCTCCTTCTTTAAAGTCGGTTGAAAAACACATAGGAAAGTTAGGGAAGTACCGGGTTTTTATAGGTCGGAAAAAGAAATTAAGTAGGAAATACGCAAAGAGTATATATTAACATTAAAAAAAAAAAAAAATTAGCGCAGAAAGCCGTCCACATTTATATTAAAAAAAAACCGAAGTGCATATTTTTCAGAATTTTGCATTAAATTCTACAAGGAATGGCTGAAGATTCTTGAAGAAAGTGTTTATTTGTTGTATTTCATTTTGCTCTAATGTTTTAGGTTTCTTCTATTGAATTCATTGTGTGCGAAATAAATAAATAAATGGCCCTCAGTCAGCACTAGCAATTTATAATTTAGTAAGCTATCAGCATTGGCTACCGTTTTCACTAAATAAATTACCATCTTATCCACAATAGACCTTACCACACTGCTTGCCTATGCAGAGAGCCAGCGAGTGCAGTATAAAAATCGCTAGATCCATTCAAGGCTTGAATTCTGAATCAAATGAGTTGTGAGCACCATTACTCCAGGCTAACAGCCTACCCGGGTTCGTTATCCATTGCATTGTGAACATCGGCTGTACCGTAAAGCAACGTAACTTTACGAGCTATGTATGTTAAAACTGGAGTCAGTATTCTAGGCGCAGTACGCTAGGTTGAGAGCATTGGGAGATTTCTATTGAAAATGGAATACATGGAAGAATAAAAAATCCACAATTGTAAAGGCCTTGGCATCCTCTCACCATATTTTATGTCATTTTTACAAGCTTTTATTTTTATATTCACCTGTCCCGGTGTCTGTAAGGAAGTCTTGCAAGTTAAATTAGACTCACTTCCCAGTTTCTGATTCAGCTGAAATTTTGCATGCATATGTATATCGCATGACAATGACATGGAGCTGATCTGATGCTGGAGCTGGAAGGTATAAGCTATTTAGTTTCAACTGTCACGGTGTATGTAATGAAATCTTGCAAGTTAAATTTGACCCACTTCCTGGTTTTCGATTAAGCTGAAATTTTACATGCATATTTATGCGTGACAATGCAATATTATGATTACATGGAGCTGATCTGATGCTAGAGCTGGAAGGTCGCCATAGGAACTCTGCAATAAGAGATACCACCCTATCGAGTTTGGGCGCGTTTGATTTGTATTGAAAAGCTTTTTGGTATTTCGAAAATTATTTAGAATCTATAAGTTTGTACAAGAACGTGCCTCAGGGGTAAAAATTCTGGCTTCCACTCTGAATTCAGTAGGCGTTTTAATGCCAACATATGTCCAATAAGTTTTGCCAAACTAACTTAGGGTAGGACGTTAAGTCGTCCATATTTTGCCATTCTCCTTTTTATGTCACCCATTCCATTGCGTTGGGAAATCTTGGTAAGCCCGCTTCCATCTTCGGCAACATCGTCACTTATCACCAGGTGAGATGTTGTCAAGGGTTTACCAATTGCGAATAAAAAAAAACATTTTTAAACCGTAAATTACAAGTTACGGTTCTTTACAAGGTGAGTTAAAGTTACTGCTAAAATAATGGACGCATTTCAGAAGGTGAATGAGTAAACGAAAATGACTCGTTGCACACGTCCGTAGGTGTAAATGTAAATGTCTTACACGTGACCGCGGATGATGTCAAGTGCAACACTAGGCAACCGCCGTCTATCCTTTGGATAGAACGGGTTATTGTGCCACACGATAAGAGAAAGAGAAGTACCCACATTAGCATGTTGAAATGTGCTGTTGTCAAATAAAAATGTGTCCATTGAATATCGTCTAAATGGGTTAGTTTATAAGCCAATTAATTTAATTCTAAGGAAATTCACTTTTTTATTGCTGAATAACCATTGGTTATTGAACGGATTTTTTTTATTGCTAAATAATCATTGGTTATTTGAGGAAAGTTGTTCAGTTTCGTGTCTTTTTCACCTCCTCAAACGAGTCCATGGTTCAACTAGTCACTCTGTATAACTTTTTTCGAAAATAATTAATCGGCCATTTTAAAACGAACTGTTTACCACTAGTCCACCCTCTCTATTCTGAATATTCAAATGCTCAAATGAATATAAAAAATACATGGTTCCAAATTCAAAAAAGGTGAGAACAGTATTGTATTTCCTAAGATTCTATTGAAAAATTAAAGACGATTCTGGGACCGTGATTCCACCTTCGTAGTTCATCATAAGATCAACTTCAAAATAAAAAAAGGATCTACTTGTATTTTCACCGAGAAAACGGCGTCATTCCAAATTTTAGCTTAATGGGACCCTTGGAAGTCGCTCTAAAGTTAATCGCAAGATTTAAACTAAAAAAAAACATACATACATATATTATACAAACATTGCAAATTTAATCATCATCATCATCATAACAGCCGAAAGACGTCCACTGTTGGACATAGGCCTCCCCCAAGGATTTCCAAGAGGACCGGTCCTGCGCTGCCCGCATCCAGCGGCTTCACGCGCAAGTTAAATAAAAGCTTTTAAAAAAAAAATATGTCTTGGCGCGATTGACTTACGAAATTTCAAAGTTATCATCACATCACGCCGAGAGGCTCGAGCCTACTCTGAATTAGGGCGAACGGGCCTTCGTCAACCACGCGGGCCCAGTGCGGGTTAGTCAACTTCACACACAACCTTCGAGTTTCTTCGCAGATGTGTGCAGGTTTTCCTCACGATATTTTCTTTCACCGTAAGAGAGTCGGATAAACGTACAAATGAGATCGAAATTCGAAAACGCATTGGTACGTGGCAGGAATCGAACCACGACCTCCCGGATAAGAGGTAGCGGCCCTCGCCGTTGCGCAACCGACGCTAAAAGTTATATTCGTCACCCATCACTACTCTGCAGAATATAAAACAAAGCACACATTATTCTTCATAACTCCAGCAGTAGAGTAGTAATATTATAGTAAAAGTTTATTAGTTTTATGTTAGGCCATCACCAGATGACATGTCTGTCTAGACTGGATGGACAGACGGATTTTAAAGTTTTACTGTTATTAGTTATTTATTGTTTAGTTCATGTGAGCTGCACCCGCAGCGTAATGTCTGTCTGAGCTTTTGATGGTGACTCATTTGGAGACGGATTATTGCAGAGTTAAATGTATATAGGATGTTACCAAAATATATACAGGGTGTAACTAAATTGGTGTAGTTTCTATTAACTGGGGGGTTCTACTCATCATACTGAACTACTTTTCCCGAGGAACCAATAGTCAATACTAAACAAAAAATTGGACCCGCCATACAATAATTGAAAACGCTAAACACGTTAAAAAACCGACTTCCATCGCAACAACTTCGATCGAAAACGGTTCTCCCAGTCAAAAGTTCTGAGGTAACACACATTTAAAATAAAACACACAGTCGAATTGAGAACCTACTCCTTTTTGGAAGTCGCTTGAAAATACACAAAATTTGTCGATCATCTAATCGATTTGTATGAAAAGTATTTTTTTGCGATTTCAGCAAAGACATAGAATACAAGTAGTTCAGTGTGATAAGTAGAAGCTCTAGTTAACGGAACCTAGACCAATTTTGTTACACCCTGTATATTAGTACTATCATAGTATAACATATGGAGTGCTCACTGTAATGACCTATAGTCAAAAAGGGATCAGACTGCTAGTCATTTTACTTACTTTTTATGTGCTGTCAAAAACAAAATTTTGTTCTAAAAATGTTTAAAATACAAGTGACATCATAGTATTTTAGCGTCATTGAAAAAAATATTTTGTGACTTTGATCAATTAAAAATTGAAGACGTGAAAACAATTAGCATTATTTGAAACTTCAAGAGGAGAGAAATTTAGAATATCATATTTCAGAATTTATTTTTGATGCAGTCTGATCCCCTATTTAACGAAAACATTTTGAAAACCTTTTAAAGAGTATTTTTTGCCAGTAGCTTTATGGAGTGAGACCAATTCAATTCAATTTATTATTGGTAATGAAAATTGAGCGTCGGTGGCCGCCGCCTCTTGTGCGGGAGGTTGTGGTTCGAATCCTGCCACGTACCAATGTGATTTCGAATTTCGATTTCATATGTACATTTATCCTTCGCTCGTACGGTGAAGTAAAACATCGTGAGAAAACCTGCACACGCCTGTGAAGAAACTCGCAGGTTGTGTGTGTAGTCAACCAACCCGCACTGGCCCCCGTGGTTGACTAAGGCCCGATGTGGGGACGTATGTGAGCTGATATGACGAAAGAAAGTTACAAGTCAAATGTTATTAATATGCATATAAGGTCATATTATGGTTAACTCAGATAATTAAGGTGAGTATCACTTAAATACTTATATTATTAGACCCCAGAGAAGAAAAGCTGTTCAGATGATGAGTAGTAGCTCCCAGTTTTGTCGTTTACCAATTTTGTTACACCATATATGTGTACAGTGTAGATAGGTAGGTACTTCTTAGAATGATAAATAAATATACACAAAATTTAATAAAAATACGACCGCATAGAGACATTATCCCTATTTTTTTAAAAGTCAGTTAAAATGTATGTCATTTACCGGATCAAGACAAATCTAACAATACCTCGCACTTTAAAATCCATCAAGCTGTTTAGAAGTTATCGTAGAATAAAAGAAACATACATACATTAGACCTGTAAACATGACACTTTTTTGGTGGGCAGTCGTGTAAAAAGGCAATAAAGATGAGAAGCAATCATATTTCAATCCATTTAAATGATTGAAATGAGAATAATTTTTTTTACAAAATTTAGATAACACAAATGAGTGGGAAACTTTCGGAAGCGTGTTAGATAGTATAATAAATTGTTAGCTAATAAAGAGCTAAAAAAACCTTAACATTTTAATTAAAATTTAAAAACCTCGACTGTTTAAATTACACGACACCTCTTTTTACCCCGTTGAGTAAAATGTATCCTATGCCATTCACGGGATCAAGACAAAACTCAAATAACTCTTTATTGTACATCAAAATAAATACATAAGCAAAATTTAAATTAAAAACTAAGAGACGTACAATTAAGGCGGTCTTATCGCTGATAGCGATTTCTACCAGACAACCCAGTGCTCGGAGAAAAAGCAAGGAGATGGGTAGTACTCGAGCAACAACAACAGAAAATTTAATTAATAATAATTTAAAACATAAACTAAAACATATAAAGCTACTAGCTGTCCCGGCGAACTTCGTACCGCCTAGCATTACATTACACTGCCCTACCCTACACTACACTACCCTACCCTACTACATACACTACACTACACTACCCTACACTACACTACCCTACCATACCCTACACTACCCTACTCTACACTACCCTACCCTACACTACCCTACCCTACACTACACTACCCTACACTACCCTACACTACCCTACACTACACTACCCTACCCTACACTACCCTACCCTACCCTACACTACCCTACCCTACCCTACACTACCCTACCCTACCCTACACTACACTACACTGCCCTACCCTACCCTACCCTACCCTACCCTACATAAGAACCTTCTCCTGACAATAACGAACTCGACAAAAAAAGAATTAGCGAAATCGGTCCAGCCGTTTAGGAGGAGTTCAATGACTAACACACGGACAGAAGATTTATATGGAATAAAATCTTTTTGTACCTATCTCTATAAATACAAACAGCTGTGTCTTAAATAAAAATGTTTTTGCATTTTATAAATAAAAAATAATCAAATCTTTTTTGTCATATGGAGGTATATACAGTTTATGAAAAGAGTTTTATTATTCTCCGAAAATGATCAAATCTTCTTATATGTTTGTTTTGACAACCGATATTGTTGCCATGGCAACCGATCGTGAAGTTTTTTTCTTCGTTACGGAATTTCTGGATTATTAATTAAAATTGCGACTATAATTTGAGATTTAAACTATCCTATCTCTCAAGTTGGATCGAACTGCACATGGTGTGCGAATTTTATTATAATCGGTTAAGTGGTTTAGGAGTCCATTGGGGACAAACATTGTGACACGAGATTTATATATATTAAGAAGATTATCACTTAAGACATATCTGACGAATATAACGACACCTTGCGCTACATTTAATTTTGTCAAAAGGCTACAAAACCCCACCTTGCGCGAGTCCGACTCGCACTTGGCCCGTTTTTTTATAATGTATCTTACAATGGTGATCATTCTCAAAGTAGGTAACAAAAGAGTCCTGTCGAGACAACAAAAAAACATTTTCATCATATTTTTTTTCCAGAACCACACACCTGGAAACTGGAAAGTAAATACTATAAACAGAAAATAGTTATAGCTATGTTAAAGCGTTCACGCAGACCAACGAAAAGGTCCGATCTAATATGAAGGTCGGTACCATTCAAAGTCACTTAGCGAGAAATGAATAGGGAAAACTTCATTGACATCTACCTGTAGACCTGCCCTTCAAGACATTTGGTTTGAAAATTTTCTCATAAATACTATAACATACATTTGTTTAAATCTACAATTTGTAAACCCTTGGCATCATCTTACCTGATCGTAAGTGACGATGATGCCAAATATGGAAGCAGGCTTACCAAGATTCCCCAACGCAATGGGGAACTGGCTATCTTATCTACAAGCCGGAACACATCAATGCTGTTAACATTGATGCTTGGCGGCAAGATTTAGATAAGATGGTGGTATCTAGCCAAGCGGGCTTAGAATAAGCCCCTCCACCAATCAAACCGAAATTCCATACATTTTTTTAAATTTACAATTGGTGACCAAACCGAGACTCCATACATTTCCGAATTTCCTGTTGGTTAGCCAATAAAAAAAACCCTTCATCAACCAAACCGAGACTCCATACATTTTTTGAATTTACTATCTGTTAGCCAATAGTAAATTCAAAAAATGTATGGAGTTTCATTTCGGTTGGTGGAGGGGCTTTTCTAAGCCCGCTTGACTAGTTACTACCATCTTATCTAAATCTTGCCGCCAAGCATCAATGTTAACAACATTGATGTGTTCCGACTCGTAGATAAGATAGCCAGTTCCCCATTGCGTTGGCATCTTATCACCTAATCACTTAGTAACGGTTAAGACCTTCACGACGAATGGAAGCGGGCTTACCAAGATTCAAATTCTCAAATTCAAATTCATAATTTTTGAACAACAGTGACTATACAGTAATAGTATACAGAAATCTGGGGCTCGGAGTCTCTCGTCACACCCTGGACACTTCATACAACGGGCCAGAAATGACATTTCAAAAAAGGAATGACGGAACAAACAAAATGCCGGCGAAATCCTATACGTTCGACAACCAAACTGTAACCAATCTGTATCAATCTGAGTGACGATGGGGTGAGGTCGCAAACTAGACTTGGCCCCCGTGTGCGGATTATGGCCTTACAAAAGTATATATATTACAAATTAAATAAAAAAACTCCTTAATAAATTATTAATGTCCTCCTTATTATACTAATCAGCCCTCCTTTGTCAAAGTATCATCTGGCAACCCTGTATAAAGGCGAAGTATATATATTAGTACTAACATACAGTATGGACACTCCCTGCCGCTCTCTAGATTGCGACCTCACCCCCTCGTCACCCAGATTGATACAGATTGGTTATGTCGAATGTATAGGATTTCGCCGCCATTTCGTTTGATCCGTCATTCCTTTTTTGAAATTTCATTTCTGGCCCGTTGTATGAAGTGTCCAGGGTGTGACAAAGGCAAGTAAAATAAGGACCTTATATTAGTAATAACGTAGCCTTACCTACCCCAGTTTTAAGAGAGTGGGGATGTTTATGGGTTATTAAAATTACGTATATTATTACAAGTATAATTATAATTTTTTAACACGTGTATAAAATTAAATTATATCATCATCATCATCATATCAGCGAAAGTCGTCCACTTCTGGAGAAAGGTCGTCCCCAAGGATTTCCAGGACGACCGGTCCTGCAAAGCTAAAAAAATATAGCTATTTTTTTAATAAATAATAAATTTATATAATAATATCAGTTTTTTACAAATTTTAAATTTCTAAACTTTGATTCAAAATAGGCGCATATTTACACTCTTTCTGATAGTCATAAAATAGTAATTACTACACATAAGGTTAAAGTTTCAGAAAAATAAACATGCTCATTTAATAATGTCACCATAAAAAATATTTAAAATAAATAATTTTATTTGGACATGAAATAAACATGACACGAGAATTTGGTCATTAAAATTAATTGAATTTAAAAAAAAAGCAGGTCAATTCACACTGAAAGCACACGGTCACGGATATAACGCGAGAGTCAGCCTATAAAATAGTAACTAAAGCTATACCAACCGTCTTATAAATGTCACTGCCATTGATGCCTTTGAAAGAGTAGGCCAGTTCATACGGACTGCACCCGATCACGAGTATAACGCGAGAGTCAGCCTATAAAATAATAACTAAAGCTTTACCAACCGTCTTATAAATATCAAAAGTTTGGAGGTGCCAAATAATTGTAAATGTATGGTGGTCATATTTTGGTTGTAATATAATGCTACTAATAAAAGAGTTATTCCTTATAAGACAACGATTTAATCACTTTTAAGTCGCATAAAAATTGCACATCTTTTCGTAGTGACACGTTCAAAATCGAATAAAAAGGACGTTATTTTTGACGCAAATTCGATGAACGTCTTCTTTATCATCGCGGCAAGCATTCTAGAAAAATAGCGTTACTAAAAAGAGTATATTCGAGAGCTTTGTACGGCTTACCTATAACAGATAGAAAAATAATTAAAGATCCATTTAGTGTCGCGAACACGATGGATTTAACATCTTGTCGCGAATGAACTTCATAAAGATGACCTAACTTAAATTGATTAGTCTATGACGAATCGGTAAACAGCAAAGAGTTTTTATCCTCTTAGTCATTTCACTCGTTTTATATAGGAGCGCCGGGCTCATAATTCATTTCATTTCGATTTCGCGTGTGCTTCGATCAACATCTCTTCGAGCTAACCACGAGGATGGAAGAAGACCTGGACCAGCTGCCGCTGCTGCCGAGCCAAAGGACCCAAGTTGAGTATCATAGTTGATTTCATATCTTGTCGAAATCTCTCTTTGCTTCTAATTTGCTCATGCAACTATATCCGATTTAATCTTGATATTTACACAATGCCTGGTGCCGGTATCAGCCTGAAGGCTCCACAATCGCCAAACCCCATCGACCTTGCACCATATTTCCACGACACATCATACACGCTACCACAGCTCGCACATAACCTATAATCATCGTGTCCTTTGACACATTGTTTTCCTAACACAGCTAGGTGGAGAGATGACAATCGAACGACGTGGCGCTGACGTGGCGAGCGCGCTGCAGATCCTGTTGAGTACACGGAACGGACAGGAACCCAATCACCTTGGATGAACCTGAGACTGTTTATGGATACGGAAGACGACATACTCGAGTATGATCTGTAAGTTACGGGAAGCCGCAGATCTTTCCGGAGTGCCGACTACCTAGACGTGGATCAATCGACGTGTGAGAATAGCGTGGTACCCACTGATACTTCGGTGAACGTGGATAGCCAGATGTCGCCTGGCAATGGGGAAATTAAACCTCTCCCCCGACGAGGGACATGGGGATGTGTTTCTCCTCCAACGTGGGACATGGGGAACGCTACCTACTCCTCCAACAGTCCCCAACGACTCGCCAGCCCGGACGCGGGTGGGACGAGGGGACGGATAGCCAGATGTCGCCTGGCAATGGGGAAATTAAACCTCTCCCCCGACGAGGGACATGGGGATGTGTTTCTCCTCCAACGTGGGACATGGGGAACGCTACCTACTCCCCCAACAGTCCCCAACGACTCGCCAGCCCGGACGCGGGTGGGACGAGGGGACGAGGAGAGTGGCTCCTCCAACGTGGGACATGGCAACGGTCCCTGACGACTCGCGGCCCAGGCATGGGGAAGACGAGGGGACGAGGAGAATGGCTCCTCCAACGTGGGACATGGCAACAGTCCCCAATAACTCGCCAGCCCGGACGCGGGTGGGACGAGGGGGCGAGGAGAGTGGCTCCTCCAACGTGGGACGTGGCAACGTGATCCCCTTCCCTTACCTTCCTTACCACCGACGTATTAATGATTCATTTCTTTCAGCGCTGTTGTCGTTTGATGTGTGACTAACCATTGCTTTACTCATGCTATTGTGTTCATGTATTATGTGATATTCATTTGTATGCACACTTGACATCAAACACACTCTCATAGTAAGGCGCCATATGTAACACCGATTGCTAATTTCATGTGCATCCTCGTCCCGTGTTTTAGCCATGGACTGCATGTCCATCCAAAGGTAGAACCCCACTCCTCACGACAGATTATGGGATCCGCTATCATACTCATACCAGTTTAATTACAGTTGGACGAACACCTGCCAGCACGGGTGATCGGGTGTACTCTGCGATGGTGAAGGACATGAATTGTTGTGCAGTACGGCGAGTCATATGTGAGTTTAATCATAAGTGCGTACATAACAATCGCGGCGTGGATACAGAATATATACACCGCTCCGCAACATTTAGCTAGCTACCACCATCTTATCTAAGTCTTGCCGCCAAACATTAATGTTAACAGCATTGTTGTATTCCAGCTTGAAAATAAGATAGCCAGAACCCCATTGCGTTAGGGAATCTTAATAAGCCCATTTCTGTAGCTATAGCTAAAGTTCTGTGTTGTAGCCAACTAGATTGTCAGTCACTGCTTTATTTGTGGCTCCACTTTTAATGCCGTTGGTCCCATCCTTACGAAGTAAAATAATATTAATTCTTCGGGAAAATGTGAAACCTCTCAGCCCATACAGTTTTTGTACCAATTTGTTTGGTAAAAGACGATTGAATATAGTAGGTTTGCATTTTTTCGACCTTTCCATTTCATTTGTCAGGAAAAAAAGGATAGAAAAAAAATGATTGGTTTTCTGCGGCAGTAGACACTTTTTATCAGGTGGGCAGTTAATCTTGTGTCACATTTTAAATAAATTTTAATCAATTTTAAAGTGAGACTACATAAGCTTGAAGTATTTCTGCGTGAGGAGTTCCGTAGGACAACCAAAGTAAACCTACATAGCTTTCAGAATTACCAGTATACTAATTACTCTGAGGAATTAATTACATGGCCGTTGGGGCAGTAAAGTACTCGAAGTGCAACTGCACACCGGAAAACACAACGTTCCTTCCTAGTGAAGGTCGCGGGAAGCCGCTGTATGCGGGGACCGCAGAACCGGTCACAGATTTTTCTGCAACCATACAAAATTTCAGCTTAGGGAATAAAATAAATAAAATATAGGACCTATCTTTTATTTATGAGGTTTTATAGGTTAACAAGATATGATGTAGGTTAACATTGATGTTTGGCGGCGTTTCTTCGATAAGAGGTGGTAGCTAGCCAGCCGGGCTTCCCCAACGCGACTGCGAACTAGCTACATCATATCTTCAAGCTGGAACACATCAATACTGTTAACATTGATGTTTGGCGGCGTTTCTTCGATAAGAGGTGGTAGCTAGCCAGCCGGGCTTCCCCAACGCAACTGGGAACTAGCTACATTATTTTCAAGCTGGAACACATCAATACTGTTAACATTGATGTTTGGCGGCGTATCTTCGAAAAGAGGTGGTAGCTAGCCAGCCAAACCAAGTCTTAAAAAATTACATTCCGGAAATCGTAACCGCGACCTCCTGTTGTACAGCGAATGGACCAAACATTATGCCACGGAGGCAGTCAAGGTAAAAGAAGACTTATGACAGCCGTGTGCCTGTAACTGATTAAGCGGGAAAACGACCAATATCTTAACTAACTCAGTAAAAAACTGGTTAAAAGACAACCAGTCCACTGAACTCAGCCTCACTGTAATAATCTCATTATTGAACGAACGATGACGCACTGCGCAGATGACAATCGAACGTTCCGTTTCCCCAACGATCGCCCATAAACTCAAGTAATGGTCTACTTCGATGATTAAATAGATAATCATAAAAACAAAACAGAACCGAACGGACATTAACTTTGTGTAGATCTCTGAAATTATTAAAAATAACAGGACAAGCTTTCTTTGAAGCCACTTGAAAAGGAACGTTACCATAGCTGCTGTTATATTAAAAGAATGAACGGAAAGAAAATTGAGCGATGGTTTTGGTCACTTTAGTTACGGTGGCAGACCGGTGGTCCAGTGGTCAACTTCTGCCTGCTGAGCCGAGGGTCTTAGGTTCGATCTTTACCCAGGACAAACACTCGAGGCGAACAGGAGTTTTTAGCGAACAGGAGTCTGGGTGTCTATCTATATGTATATATGTATGTATTAAAATGATAAATGCATGAATATCAATCTCTGGTTCCCATGGAGTGGGAGATTCCTAGTTTGGGGCCAGATGACTGTGTGTGTTTTGTCCCTGAAAATATAAATGGTAAAGGGGAGCGATGACTGACTCTTGCGTTATACTCTTGTACGGGTGCTATCCGTGTGAACTGGCCTAATCTTGTCAAAGGCATTAATAACATATTTAAATACTTTAGTGTCTAATTTTAACTTCTCGTGTTGTTTTCATGTCCTAATGAAATGACATTATTTGTTTTTTATCAATAAATTAATTTTTACATTCATAACTAATGATTATGTTTATTTCAATATTTTTCACGAATGACATTGTGTTTACTGTTTTATATTCATCATATTTTATCACCATCCGAAAGAGTTAAATATGCACCTATTGTGAATAAAAAAATATATTATTATTATTACAGATATGGAAAACTTGCAAAAGCCCATTTTTAAAAGATTAAAGGAAAGTTTAGTAGAATTCCAGTTACTTAGCATAAATGTAGAGATCTTGGTACGGGAGGCAGTAAAATTTTAATTGGTCGAACAAGGGACGACGTTCCGTTTTACGCACGATCGGATTACGAGTAATCATCTCTAATTTTATGTTTTTCGGACGATGCCAGGTAAATTGGTTTTGTTTTATTGAAAATCCGCTGACAATTTCTGATCGTGATTTTCTGTTTTAATTGATCGTCAATCTCGAATTTCTTCGAATTTGCGTTCTCTCATAATTTCTTATTTGAGAATTTTGTTAATTAATTATTCGTTTTTTTAAAAAAAATGTAGGTCTTAATTAAGAGTTTGTTTGATGAACAGATTGCAACAAAACTTTTGCTTTAATCTTATTTTCAAATGCGTGGATCGCGACACTGTGATTACCTTACGCTTTCGAATCTATAGATTAAAAAGTTAAGAAGTGATAGATAGGATCTAATTGAACTTCTGGGAGGTTTGATTTTCCTAGTTATGTACACGAATTTGTGCGTATCATGTAAATATTTAAGATCGTGTACAATACATAACATTTATACTGAGAAATAATTCTTATTAGCTTTTTCCCGCGGATTTGCCCTCGTGGATATGGATTGTGCGCGGTAAGCAATACGCAAGCGGCTCGCGGGGCCTTTTTATTTTTCCACAAAGATTAGCGAAATTGGTCCAGCCAATTCAAGTTATTCGCTAACCATCGAAGGCCATTTCATTTTTATTCATGTAAATGTATTGAAGTGGTCGTAGCTCAGTTGAATAGCGTGGTCGTGTCGATCATGCAGGTTAACTGACCACAAGCTCGGTCGTTGCCCTGAAGGGTTTTACCGTTAGAGGCATTTATATCAATATCCTGATAGTGAAGATCGCGGGAGGCCACTGGATGCGGGCAGCGCAGGACTGGTCGTCGAGAAAATCCTTGGGCGAGGCCTTTGTCCAGCAGTGGACGTCTTTCGGCTGATATGATGATGATCCCGATAGGTGGCTTGAAAGCTTCTGATGTTGGGATTTGTCACCCACAATCTTCACCAATCCGGACTTGACAAGGCGTATATGTAGTTAAAGATAAGAGTTTTTTGGAAGAATCTCAAAAAATATCTTTTTAGTATGACAATTAAAGTTGGTTTGTATTTATCTTAGAAAACTTCAATTTTTACCAGCCAAATTCATTTAAACTAATAATATTATAAATAGGAAAGATTTGTTTGTTTGAATACACTCCGAAACTACTGGACCGATTTGAAAAAAATCTTTCACCGTTCGGAAGCTACACTATCCAACCGCGGATAGTGTAGGTCCCGAACGGTTAAAGAATAGGCTGTATTATATTTTCAAAAAAATGGGGATCTTTACTAAAATTCAAATAATGTAACCCTCGATGTAAAAAATGACCTAAAAATTTCTGCAATTTTAACAAAAACTAGTGTAGTGGTAGTGTAGTGATAGTAGTAGTGGTAGTGTAGTGATAGTGGTCGTGGTAGTGGTAGTGGTAATGGTATGGTAGTGGTAGTGTAGTGGTAGTGGTAGTGTAATGGTAGTGGTCGTGGTATTGGTAGTGGTAGTTGTAGTGGTAGTGGTAGTGTAATGGTGTAGTGGTAGTGGTAGTAGTATGGTAGTGGTAGTGTAGTGATAGTGGTAGTGTAGTGGTAGTGGTCGTGGTCGTGGTAGTGGTAGTGGTAGTTGTAGTGGTAGTGGTAGTATAATGGTGTCGTGGTAGTGTAGTGGTAGTGGTATGATAGCGATAGTGTAGTGATAGTGGTAGTGTAGTGATAGTGGTAGTGGTAGTTGTAGTGGTAGTGGTAGTTTAATGGTAGTGTAGTGGTAGCGGTAGTGGTAGCGGCAGTGGTAGTTGTAGTGATAGTGGTAGTGTAATGGTAGCGGTAGCGGTAGTGGTAGTGGTAGTGGTAGTGTAGCGGTAGCGGTAGCGGTATCGGTAGCGGTATCGGTAGCGGTAGCGGTAGCGGTAGCGGTAGCGGTAGCGGTAGTTGTAGCGGTAGTTTTAGTGGTAGTGGTAGTGGTAGTGGTAGTGTAATGGTAGTGTGGTGGTAGCGGTGTAGTGGTAGTGGTAGTGTTAGGCGGTACGAAGTTTGCCGGGACAGGTTGTGTGTTAATAAGTAGGTACATATAAACAAGGAGGTAGGTACTTACATACAGGCGTAATTCAACATATGATAATCAGGAAAGAAGCTGAAAAATATTCCATTTCAATGGATTCTTCAATGGATTTTTAATACATTTTCTTGTGTTTTACTAAATACCTACGTAATTTGTTGCATGCTGTATGGGACTCAGGTTAAGGATACAGCTGCTTGCGCACCGCGTACCCACCACTCATGAGACGTATCTAACAATACACTTCACAGAAAAGGTCCAGGTTCAAAGGCATGGGTAGGTAGTAAAACGCGCATTTAGACAGAAAGGCGCAGATTGTCTTTTCAGCAAAATGTCCGAAACTCATTTAGTTCGATTCAACAAAAGTCTAAATTGAATTAGAATCGGATACAATGCTTTACATTCACAAAATTTTATGTTCCCAAATGTCGGATTATTTTTTATCTTTAACCCTTTTGCCTTACCTGCCTAACCTAACCTACATAACGGCTTAGTGATTCTTGGATTGTCGTATCTAATATTAAATTAAATGATTTAAGTGATAACTCTTTTCTTACATTTGGATTACTCGATGTTTTGATGATATTCAATACTACGAACCCTTGTCTTAATCGCCTCTGTGTCGTTATGGTTAGCCCATTGGCTTTAAACCAGGAGGTCGCGGGTTAGATTCCCGGCGGGGTCAACTTTATTAGACTCGGTTTGGTTGGTGGTAGGGCATTTTCATAGCCCGCCTGGCTAGCTACCACCATCTTATCTAAGTCTTGCCGCCAAACATCAGTGTTAACAGCATTGATGTGTTCCGGGTTGAAGATAACATAGCCAGATCCCCATTGCGTTGGGGAATCTTGGTAAGCCCGCTTCGATCTTCGGCATCATCGTCAATTACCATCAGGTGAGATCATGCCAAGGGCTTATCAATTGTGAATTAAAAAAAGTTTAAAATTTCGAGCGAACGAAGTGTGTGAGAAGTTATAGTAATCGTTAAAAGAATACATAGGTCTTCAAGCATTAATAGAGTCCTAAAAATAAAAAAAATAAAACGTTCTTCGTGTCTTTTGCATATCTAACTTTTTAAATGTGAAAGAAAAAAACTAAGACATTTTGGGTTTAGTATAGTTACGTCAATTTAAGCAACGCACAAAATGCGTTTGAACCATTAGGACGGATCCTCAAATTTCCCAACAAACGGGCCTTCCCGTAAACAGTAAATCTTTTCGCTGCACTCGTAAAAACGCGCGTTTACGACGCGTTTACCGCAAAATATACGGAGCCCCAACACCGGCTGAACCCTTTTAAGGTGCGAAAGTAATTAAGTAGGTATGAGATTCTTGTAGGCTTTTCTTTCATAGCATTGTACAACGTTTAAGTAGATAGGTAGGTATGAGATTCTTGTAGGCTTTTCTTTCATAGCATTGTACAACGTTTAAGTAGATAGGTAGGTATGAGATTCTTGTAGGCTTTTCTTTCATAGCATTGTACAACGTTTAAGTAGGTAGGTAGGTATGCGATTCTTGTAGGCTTTTCATAGTAAAACCAAAGTATATAATATATTAATACTAACATACAGTATAGACACTCCCTGCCGCTCTCTAGATTGCGACATCACCCCCTTGTCACCCAGATTGATGCAGATTTGTTACCGTTTGGTTCTTGAACGTATAGGATTTCGCCGTAAATTTGTTTGTTCCGTCATTCGATTTTTTAAATGTCATTTCTCACCCGTTGTATGAAGTGTCCGGATTGTGGTAAAACATTTAAGTAGGTAGGTAGGTATGCGATTTCTGCAGGCTTTTCTTTCGTTGCATTGTAAAACGTTTAAGTAGTTAGGTAGGTATGCGATTCTTGTAGGCTTTTCATTGTATTGCATAGTAAAACGTTTAAGTACGTAGGTAAATATGCGATTATTGCAGGCTTGACTTTCATTGCATTGTAAAACGTTTAAGTAGATAGGTATGCGATTCTTGTAGGATTTTTGTACATTGAACATTAAACGTTTGAGTAGTTATACGAAGGAGATTATAGGATTATTTTGTACTGAATCTTTAAAAGTTTAAATACGTATGAGATTATTGTAGGATTTGTATTCATTGAACTTTGAACGTTTGAGTACTTATGAGATTATTGAAGGATTTTTTTCATTGAATCCTAAATGTTTAAATACATATCTACATATGATATACCTGAAGGTTTTTTAAAATTGAACTTTAGAAGGTTTAAGTACCTATTAGACTCTTGTAGGATTATTTGAAGTGAAAACTTCATTAGGTGCGTTGGGCATTTTTGAGATGGGAAATTGAACTCGCGACACTGTTACGTCACCGCCACCGTTACCGCCACCTTACCAGGAACAATCGCAGGGTCTAAAGTTATAAAAGTGTAAAAAGTTTTATTTCTGTTGGTACTCCCGGAGTGGTTAGTTTTTTTTTCATTGAATATTTAAACGTTTAAGTACGTATGAGACTCTTGTAGGCTTTATTAAATTGAACTTTAAAACGTATTAGTAGTTATGAGACTCTTATAGGCTTTTTTATTATGAAGATTCTTACGTAGGCCTTTCCTTCAAAGAACTTGAAAATGTTTATGTAGGTTGACGAATATGTATACCTGGGACAAACAGTCCAGCTAGGCAGGTCCAACTTCAAGAAAGAGATCAATCGACGAATCCAACTCGGCTGGGCAGCGTTCGGGAAGCTGCGCAATATCTTCACGTCCCAAATACCGCAGTGTCTCAAGACTAAGGTCTTTGACCAGTGTGTGTTGCCAGTGATGACTTACGGAACTGAGACATGGTCGCTTACTATGGGCCTCATAAGAAGGCTCAAGGTTACCCAAAGGGCAATGGAGCGTGCTATGCTCGGAGTTTCTCTGCGTGATCGAATCAGAAACGAGGAGATCCGCAGGAGAACTAAAGTAACCGACATAGCTCACAGAATCGCTAGACTGAAGTGGCAGTGGGCAGGGCACATAGCTCGTAGAACAGATGGCCGATGGGGCAGTAAAGTTCTCGAGTGGCGACCGCGCACCGGAAAACGTAGCGGAGGCAGGCCTCCCACGCGGTGGACCGATGACCTGGTGAAGGTCGCGGGAAGCCGATGGATGCGGGCAGCGCAGGACCGGTCGTCGTGGAAATCCTTGGGGGAGGCCTTTGTTCAGCAGTGGACGATTTGTGGCTGATATGATGAGGTTAAGTAGATTTTTTTAGACTTTTTTCATTAAACTGTAAAACATTTGTTGTATTTGCTGTAATAACATTGGTCAGCCTAGATTCTACCCACATCGAAACTGTGTTCAGTTTAGGAGAAATAGTTAGATTTCTACAATATCTTTACCATGAAGCAAGAGGTTGGATTTTAACATCCGATTTCTATTATTAATGCATTATATTGTTATACTTTGTATCTGGCCAACTTATCCGATTTACGCTGGCTATTTAGGGTTCCATATCAAAAGATAATGTAACCCTATTACTAAGCCTAAGCTGCCTGTCTGGTCTCTATGTTTAAACCTTAATAGGTAGTTGACTGGTTTTTTGATGTGTAACATCTTTGCTCTCGCTTTCCTGCAATTTGTGGGAGTGATTTCGTGAAATGGGACGGAAATGTGTCCCATGGGACGGAAATGTGTAACTGGGAGTCGCGTTTTTTCAGGCTTTAAAAGCGCGGAAACGGCAAAGGTATCTATGACCATACAGCCTAGTCTGCCGTATCCTTGCCGTCCTTTTATAAAGTATTTTGTCACATGTTACACATCATATGCGAGTACTGTAGGTCTCGCTCGAATTTTTTTTTTACACAATATACTTGTATGTTACATAGCATATTTATCAAAGGTTTTATTTAAATTTCGAACTGGCTTGCAAATAGAAAGCTGTTTATTGAAAAAAAAAAACACTTTGGCAAATAAAAAAAAAATTGTACTATCAACAACTGTATTTTCAAACTATGCTTCGCCCGCGCAGATCCCGATTTTTGCGGTTCCCGTGGGAATTTCCCAAAATCCTTTCTTAGCGGATGCCTAAGTCATAACATATACCTGCATGCCAAATTTCAGCCCGATCAGTCCAGTGGTTTGGGTTGTGCGTTGATAGATCACTATGTCAGTCAGTCAGTCAGTCACCTTTGAGTTATATATATTTAGATAAAAAATTCTGCCTAGGTACTATTTAGTTCTAACCGCGCATTATTTGAGAAAAGTACTATACAAGCCTTGGCTATAACTAGGCAGGCATTGATGGACGAACGTGTAAATGTGGGCCGAGGCGAAGCCGAACATCTTTTGATGGCCGCTGCTGTAATCTAATATTATTTAGCTTGCAATTTTTACATGAATGTATCTTAGTTTGTTTAGGTCAAATCTCGCAAACGATTTTAGAGCGACTTCAGGAAATTCGATTAATATGAAATTTGGTATGAGGCCGCCGCAGTCTCGGTGACAACAGGTATTTTGGTATTTTGAAGTTGATCTCATGACGAACTTCAGAGGTAGAATCAAGGTCCCACAGGATCGCCTTTTATTTTCAATAGAATCGTAGAAAACACTGTACAGTCGCCTTTTTTGAATTGAAAACGTCGTTTACTTATATTGAAATTTAGTACACTGAGCCTAAGGCTTTTCGATCATAAAATCTCACTTCTAATAAAAACTTATACCAAAAAGTTTTAACGTTTTTCTAAAAATATTTTATAGCTTTTTTTGAATTATCGTAAAAGCGATTATATAAACGTCGCAGACATCTGGTTAAATCTGCAATTTGATTAAATGGCGACATTCATTTTGAATGACTAAAGGATAACTGGCCAAGTCGTTGAATGCAACATTGAACGACTTGGTTAAACGCCATTTAGCCAAGTCGTAACTACGAAAATCCGAATAAAACCGATGATTTCTTCTTCTTCTGCGAAGCATTCTGCTGCCCATGGGGGGGGGGGGGAAATTGAAAGTATAATCAATCAAACCTGACCGAACCTAATATCGCTCGCTCATATACAGTTTTTTACTCAGTAGATCTTTTAATCCACAATTGATAACTACAAGCTACACATCCCATTAAAAGGAAGAGCGAGTTGGCAGAAATAAGTTTTTTCTAAAAAACTGTAAATGTGTAAGCGAAGCGAGCGATATTAGGTTCAGTCAGGTTTGATAGATTATACATACTTTATATACTCGTAGTATATAGAATATAGTCAAAGAGCCTCGCGAAGCAAGGCTTCCCCCTACGGGTAGCAGAATGCTGCGCAGAAGAAGAAACGCTACACGCTACGCGCTACACGATACGCGCTACACGCTACACACTACACTACACTGTTGTTCAATCAACGTGTGGGCTAGCTTAAAATCAGCCTAGTAGTTGAACGTTGAGTGACGCTTGTTCAATCAACGTTCGGCCTAGTCATTCAATTGAATGTCGCCATTCAATCAACGTGCTAGCCTTTCAATCAAATGGCAGACTTAACCAGATGATTTAAGAATCATAATATAGATCCCTGTGATTCTAAAATTAATCCATAAGTAAAAAAAAAACCGGTCAAGTGTTGCGCTAAGGAGATCAAACTGAGTCTTTGTATCACGCTTTTATTAGCTTCACCTGTATGTTTGTATGTAACCGACTCCTTTGGACTCGATTTTGACCCACTTTAAACGGACAGATTTAATTCAAACTTTGTAGACTTATCAAGAATCAGCGACAATATAATAATTTCATAAGTTTGAACTAAATAATAAAAACAAAATAGAGTTTAAAAAAAATAAAAAACACGCTTTTAAAGTACAGTGAACAGCACATGCAGTTGGACATAATGGCCTTGAAAATGTTAGAAGTTGAACAGAGCGAATGCGAAAAAGAGATAGTAATTGTTCTCTTCGCATTGTTTTCAATCTGCGCTGCCGCTTACCGCTGGCCGGTGCGGGTAGGCGGGTCGGGGGAGATCGCGTTCATCCGAAGATTTTACATTACATACTTATTGATGGAAATTCCGATTTATTTGTGAAAAAGACCAGACTTTTAAGAATAAAATATTATAGGTAGTGGTAAGTTTTGTTTATTTGTTTGGTCGTAGGGGGTTAAACTTTAGAATTATTGAACCGAATCTAAAATTCTTTAACCGCCTCCGTGGCGTAATAATAATAATAATAATCATAATCACTTTATTGGTAAAAAATATTTTACACGTCATTTTACAGGATGAATCCAAAATAAGAATATAAAATAATAAAATTGTAAAAAATTGTCAATAATGCACAAAATTAAAAATAATAAGTATACATAATCATAAAAATATTACGAAAGATAAAACTAAAAATAGTTACACGTTGTGTAAATTTAAGAAGTCATGTAGACTGTAGAAGGTGTGCTCGATAAGCCAGCGTCTGAGTTTCGTCTTAAAAGTCATTATTGAGGGAGCTTCAGTGATTTCTACCGGTATTTTGTTATAAATTGCCGGTCCCAGCACATGTGTCAGCTTACCTGACTTGGCGAGTCTGCATCGCACAGGCAGGAGTCTGTCCATATTGCATGGGTAGGTAGTCCATTCGCTTCATACCAGGAGGTCGCGGGTTCGATTCCCGGTGGGGTCAACTTGTAAGACTGGGTTTGGTTGGTGGTAGGGCATTTTCTGAGCCCGCCTGGCTAGCTACCACCATCTTATGCCGATAAACATCAGTGTTAACAACATTGATGTGTTCCGGCTTGAAGATAAGATAGCCCCTTCTCCATTGTGTTGGGGAATCTAGGTAAGCCCGCTTCCATCTTCGGCATCATCGTCACTCACCATCAGGTGAGATGATGCCAAAGGCTTACCAATTGTGAATAAAAAAAAAAGCAGTAAAGAATGAGACGGTGTACGCTCACAAATTCACAATAAATGCTATCTAATATCTATGCGACTGGACTTGGACTCACAAACGTAGTAAGTATTGGTGACTTATATTCCCTTTGGACGGGACGAGAACGTAGTGTATTATATTCTCTTTGACGGAGACGGATGAGTGAGTGACTTTAATATACTGGCAGTGTTGCCGTTAGGACAATCTTGTTTGTGGTTATTAAAATGTAAAAGTGGCCAATTTTGTAATAAGGATGTGGGTTTAATTAAAACAGTATCTAATACATGTAGAAAAAAAAATTGTAGGTCTACAATGGCATCTGGTAATTCTGAAATCTCTACGTCAACGTTAATCGATCGGTGATGATGATGTAGATGGGGTTTCAATTTTTTTGATTGCTTTGTCCGCTTCTGTAAATTTGTTTAAAACTTCAGGTGGCAAAATATAGTCGTGGCATTTTTATTATTTATTTTAATTGACTTTTAATCATAATTATGGAATTAAGTGTTAATGCACACATTTTGTTTCATAATTTATTTTGCAGTGTGTTCATGACACTTAACTACTTACTTCCGCATTAGAGTGCGGAAGACAAGACCGCAGTAACTAGGTCAAATATTTGGTCAACTGTAAACAGTAATTATCAAAAACATAATTACCA
Source organism: Coleophora flavipennella (assembly GCA_947284805.1). Classification (NCBI taxonomy): domain Eukaryota; kingdom Metazoa; phylum Arthropoda; class Insecta; order Lepidoptera; family Coleophoridae; genus Coleophora; species Coleophora flavipennella. The sequence continues at coordinate 3,405,788 of OX369257.1, forward strand.
AAAGTAGCTAGAATCGTTTTGTTAGCTAAAATTATTTTTAGCTAAACCGTTAAAAATATGCTAGATCTAGTCACAAAGTGGCTAAAACGGCAACACTGCTTGCTAGCTCGTGTCACTGCGCGGATGCTTGGTTTATTAGATCTGTGGCGGATGCTTTGTAAGGGGCGAGGCTTATGATTAGTCAAACGCACAGATCTGTGGTAATAAGTTTGTGTGAATTCGTTATTGGTCTTAAATAAACGCTTATTTAGAAAAGAATGTCGATTGGTATATTTTCGTAAAGATGACGAATTCTACCAATCACCGATGTGTGCAAGTGTTCAACTGTTAAAAATCGGTCGTAGTTATATGTGTGTATACTGTCCATCTGTACATCAGACTAAAAAGTAAAAAATAATTCTGAATATAAGTTGAAAATAATAATTAACAAATTATACTAGTATTATTCTGAAAAAGTGTGGGTGGCTCGATAAACGAAAAATATGGAACAGAGCGCCCCACAATTTACCCCACAATAATACTAGTAATTTGTTAATTATCATTTTCATCATTAAGATTTTTATTTTACTTTTTAGTCTGATGTACTTTAAAGGCGTGTTTTTTAGTTTTTTTTAACTCTATTTTTATTATGTCGCTCGCATTGATGACTTTTATTTGTAATGAACAGGTATCATTGTTATTCTTCTGTAGAGAGGTGTGATAATACGGAAGCCTCAGTAATTAAGTATGTAGTTTGTTTGTTGATAAAGTTCTGTGAGTTGTTTGGGTTGTTAATTCATAAATCTAGCCCACCTGGCCCAGCTGAACTTTTCCTTCATCATCATCATATCAGCCGACGGACGTCCACTGCTGGACATAGGTTTCCCCTAAGGATTTCCATGACGATCGGTTCTGCGCTGCCCGCATCCAGCGGCTTCCCGCGACCTTCACCAGGTCATCGGTCCACCGAGTGGGAGGCCCGTAGGTGGACCGATGACCTGTCGAAGGTCGTGGGAAGCCGCTGGATGGGGGCAGCGTTTTACGGAGCACGGTCGTCACTCGAGAACTTTTCTACCCTAACGGCCATCTGTTCTACGAGCTATGTGCCCCGCCTACTGCCACTTATGTTTAGCAATTCTGAGAGCTATGTTGGTTACTTTGGTTCTCCTACGGATCTCCTCGTTTCTGATTCGATCACACAAAGAAACTTCGAGCATAGCACGCTCCATTGCCCTTTGGGTGAACTTTTCGTTACAGAATAGTTAAATACTTAATGATTTAAAATTCCTCCCTTTTATCTTGGATCAGACTTGGCTTTTGTTAATCTCCGTCCAGACAAATCAGTGAACACGAAAATAATGTCATGAATCTCTGTAAACGTGAATTAAAAATGTATTTTCACTCAAATTAACGAGAGAGGCATAAATGCAAACGAAAAGGTGTAAAAAGTAATTTTCGCTCAAATTAGCGAGAGAGGCATAAATGCGAACGAAAAGGTGTAAAAAGTAATTTTCGCTCAAATTAGCGAGAGAGGCATAAAAGCGAACGAAAAGGTGTAAAAAGTAATTTTCGCTCAAATTAGCGAGAGAGGCATAAATGCGAACGAAAAGGTGTAAAAAGTAATTTTCGCTCAAATTAGCGAGAGAGGCATAAATGCGAACGAAAAGGTGTAAAAGTAATTTTCGCTCAAATTAGCGAGAGAGGCATAAATGCGAACGAAAAGGTGTAGGAAAAAACGTCTACCTGTCTGTGGTTGTAACTGTCTGCCGTTTAAACTGAAACTACTTGAAAATTATTCTCTAAAAACATTTTTGTTTAAATATTTTTTTTTACTTTTTAGGGTTCCCTACCTGAAAAGGAAAAACGGAACCCTTATAGGATCACTCGTGTCTCTGTCCGTCCGTCTATCACAGCCAATTTGCTCAGAAACGACCGGACAGATTGAGTTGAAATTTGGTGCACATATGTAAGTCTGTGACCAAAAGACGGACATTTAACGTAAATTAATCAATTTAAAACATGGGGGCTACTTTATGGGGCGTAAATTAGAAAATATAAAAAAGTTTTGCAAACTATATTAAATAAAGGGGCTTGTTGTAAGAATCTCAAACATTTTTGAAGTGAAAACTTCTTTAGCGGCGTTGTGCACTTGTTTTATAATGGGTAAAAAATGTTAAACTCGCGTCAGGACACGTGACCTGATCGAAAATTCGTAAGACGGATGGAGTACTGAAAACTTCTTTAACGGCGTTGTGCACTTGTTTTATAATGGGTAAAAAATGTTAAACTCGCGTCAGGACACGTGACCTGATCGAAAATTCGTAAGACGGATGGAGTAGTGAAAACTTCTTTAGCGGCGTTGTGCACTTGTTTTATAATGGGTAAAAAATTTTAAACTCGCGTCAGGACACGTGACCTGATCGAAAATCGTAAGACGGATGGAGTTGATTTTTTGTTGATTTTTCTGAGATATAAACTTTTTAATGTAATTTAAATTGTCAGGTTTGTGTACGATAGCGCAATAAATAAATATTGTATTCTACCACATAAATGATAGTACTTTTATACTGATAATCAAAGCAATTCGTGCAAAATTATTCCCTAACCATTCCAAAATATCAAAAATGCACAACGTTAATATTCAAATTTTCACTTCTGCCGGCACTCCCGGAGTACAACCCGTCGTTTTTTTTTTTAATTTTGGGTTACTGAAGCGAAACGTGTAGTTTTATTGAATTTCTGTGGAATTAGTTTTAATTAGTAGAATCACTATCTGAGAGGTTTAGGATGAATTAAAAACAACCCTGTATAAGTTCATAAGTAAAAGCGTATAAATTTGAAATTGGAACCCGTAACGAATGGACATTCATAAATGGAAACAGTTAATTATGTTTAGACAAGGACTCGGCTTCGTTACAGAATTTACATTTGAATCGTCGTCATCTGTCTGTTCGTCCTATGTTGTCATTTGAAATTTGAAGGATGTTTAAAGCTGTATTCATACGATTCTAGTCTATGTATAAAGAAAAGTAATCTTTTCAGAAGTCGAAGTCGGTAGTATTTATATATCTTATTAGTTTAGATGAGCAATTCTTAGTAAAGGCTTTATCGATTTGGATGAAATTTTGTATTTAGGTGATGTTTTACGTACCAAGTCTAGATAGGCTTCATACCTGAGAAAACTTCTTTATTCTTATTACTTTATTGAAAACCACTTTGCTCAACACTGAGTTTTGGGATATTATCACTCACGATTGCGAACATTTCAGCTAATCTGTAGTCGGTTTCCGCAGCGTACTTGATGTTCATACGTGGCTGGTCTGGGAGTACTGGGTTCTGTGGCGAAGTGAGTCCACTTCCTTCACATCGGGAGGTCGCGCGTTCGATTCCTAGTGGGTCATACTTTTCAAGATTCTGTTTGGATGGTGGTGGTTTTTAAGCCCATCTGGCTGGCTACCACCAAAACATTAATGTTAAAACCATGATGTGTTCTGGCATGAAAGTAAGATATCCAGTTCTACTGCATTGGGGAATCTTGGTAAGCCCACTTCTATTTTCGGCATCAGTAGTTTATAGTTATAATGGACCTCTGAAATATAGTAATTTTGTACTGTTGTTTCTGGTTGTTGTGGCTGGTCAGTCAATTTACAATATTTTTATTGTATAGCGTTATTCCGGGATATACGCTGTCACTATACAAAGTTTCGCCAAATCCGTTAAGTGGTGTTTTCGTGATGTACGTTTGGATACACAAAAATTAAAAACTCTTCTAACATGTCTAGTTCCAAGTTTTAAGTCGCCCGAAAGTTTTTTTTTTACGATTTTATATATATACAGGGTGTAACAAAATTGGTGTAGGTCCCGTTAATTGGGGGTTCTACTCTTCATACTGAATAACTTTCTCCAAGGAACCCATAGTCAATTCTCAAAAAAAAATTGGACCCTCCATACTAAAATGCACAAAATCGGTCGATCAGCTGATCGACTTGTATGAACAGTAAAAAATTTTGTTCCAGCGCCCCACGCTTTTACAATCAAATATTATAATTTAAAGCTTATGGTTTATACTTCAGCCCAGAAATAGAGACAACTTGAACGATCCATAATTTATTTTTGGCTTTTACGTGCATTTAAAAAAAGCGTGTTTTTCTAGTGTTTTTTAAACTATTAATTTATTTTATTACCCAACAGAATGTATAGACACCTAGCAAAGTAACAGAGATTTAATAATATTAAGTAATAAAATATAGTCATTATTACTTAAGTATATTTCTTCTTCATCTTATCAACTCATATACGTCCCCACCGAAAAGCTCAAGCCTACCCTGAATTAGGGCGATCAGGCCTTAGTCGACCACGTGGGCCCGTGCGGGTTGGTCGACTTCACACACAACCTGCGAGTTTCTTCGCAGGCGTGTGCAGGTTTCCTCACGATGTTTTCCTTCACCGTATCGGATAAACGTACATATGAAATCGAAATTCGAAAACACATTGGCAGGATTCGAACCACGGCGTCCCGGACAGGAGGTAGCGGCCGTAACGGTTACGCCACCGACGCTCTATTCCCTAATTATATATAATATTTAATTATATTAAGTGTTAAATATAATTATTATTACTTAATTATGTAGGATATTAAATTAAGTGAACAAAGATAAAATAGGAAATTATGGTTGGGTTAATCATTTCATACAATCTAAGAGGAAATTAACATTTCCATGCTATTCAAATATTAGCCAAAGGAAGTGTTATCGTATCAAATGCAAGCATTGTAATATAACCTGAATTGGCATAATTAGAAAATGTCACTCAGGAAAAATAAAGCTTTGTACTGGAGTAAGAATTTTCAAAATCGTTTCAGTAGTTCCTACAACAAATTCACAAACTTACAAAATTTAACAATATTAATGTACATTTATTAATTATTAATTTAATATTATTATTAATGGCCAAAAAGCGTCGGTGGCTCAACCGGTAACGACTCGGTCCATCTAACCAGAGGTACCGGGTTCAAATCTGGACGGCCAATATACCAATGAGTTTTTCCAAAAAACTTACGTACATATACTTACCGATTGCTTTAACGGTGAAGGAAAACATCGTGAGGAAACCTGCACACGCCTGCGAAGAAACTCGAAGGTTGTGTGTGAAATCGACCAACCCGCACTGGGCCCGCGTGGTCGACTAAGGCCTAATCGCCCTGATTCAGCGTAGGCTCGAGCCCCTCGGTGGGGACGTATATGAGCTGATATAATAAAAAATAATGTACATTTGAAAAAACTAATTTGGATTTTCTATTTTTTTTAATCAATTTATATATTTAATTATTTTTCTAATGTTACCAACGTCTCCAGTATATCATGAAATGAATTTAGTTGTGTCATTAAATTAATTTTTACAATATAAAATCGTTATAATATATCCAAATGGTGTTTTTTATTACATGCCTTATACAAAAACTTGCCAAATGCGAGTCGGACTAGCACGCCGAGGGTCACGCCTCTCCACACAACTACGTAGTATAATGACAATGATATGATAACGAAAGACGCGAGCGACAAGATATGTTTTTTTTTGTCATTCAGTTCACTCACACTTGGCACATTTTTATTGTTTATTGTTTTACTTCAGTGTTAGTACTATAAACATACCAAGTTTCACGCTTGTATGTTTTACCATTTTTACGATAGAGCTAAATCAAGAATACTTCTAAAGACCTTTAAAAAAACAAATTTTTTTTTGTACGGAGACCCCATATTTTTTTGTAATTTTTAATATAACGGCAACAGAAATACAGATTCAGTAAAAATTTCAACTGTCTACCTATTACGGTTCATGAAATACAGCCCGCTGACAGACGGACAGGCAGCGGAGGCTTGTAACGGTAGGGTCCCGTAACGGGTTGGTCACCCTTAGGGTACACGGAACCCTAAAAATAAACAATTCTAATTGACATAGAATAAAAAGTGAATTCTTTTTGAGTAAGTATCATTAATTTATATGCTATGCCCAGTGATCTAATCAGAAATCAGGAAATCTGTAGAATACATTGTTTGTTCGTAGAGGAGAACCATAGTAACCGACATAGCTCTCAGAATCGCTGAACTTAAGTGGCGGTAGGCGGGGAACAGCACGGAGAATAGATATCCGTTGGGGTAGTAAAGTTCTCGAGTGGCAACTGCGCAATGGAAGATGTAGTGTAAGTACCTATGCTTCCCACTTGGTAGACCGAAGACTTGCTGAAGGTCGCGGAAAGCCGCTGGATGCGGGCAACGCAGGATCGGTCGTTATTGAAATCCTTAGGGGAGGTCTTTGTTCAGTAATGGACGTTTTTCGGTTCTTCTATTCTACAAAACTAGCCAGTAGCGAGAATTCAATTATCATTATAAAGGGTATGTTTGCATTGCAAACATATCCTGTTACATCGATAATTCTTACTAGCGTAGCAAGCCTAGTGGAGCACTCGCGACAAAATTCCATGCTCTCCGGACTATCCCGGACAACGAACAGCCCAAAATGTAGGTGTCATCCGGGATTGCAGAGATTCATTTGCTGACGAATGCGATCAATCAGTTTGCGCAGAATTTCGGTTTGCAGTGACGTGTTTAGAGGGAAATGTGTAGTGCAAAGACCTAATATTCGTATGGAGAGGGCCATCGGCGTTGAAAATAGAACCACTCTGGTGATGAAGCTCAAGTAGAGCCCCTCAGTAAAGTAAGTGGTTTAGCTCAGTGCCACTTGCGCGGTTGGGTCGATCACGCAGGTTAACTGAACTGAAGCACGGTCATTACCTAGATGGGTTTGACTGTTATTGGCATTATCGTTACCGCATAAATCAGCCGCATTCTTTGTAATCTGGAAATCGTACTAAATCAACTTCCACGATACAGGCAAGTTGCCTTGTGGATGGCTGGTTAATGGTAAAATTTTAGTATTGTGTTCCTTCTGTCAATAAACTTTTTTTAAACTTTTTTTTATCTTTTTTATTCTCGACCGCAAGACACGTAAAGCCGTTAGTGTCGGTGTCGTCAAGCCGTGTCAGATGCTCAACAAGCGGCTTGAAAACTTCTAACAGTGCTTATTGCTAGTCGCTGAAAAAGAGCGATGTAAAGCTAGCATTGACACCGTCTAGCATTATATTTGTTGCTCAGAAATTACTCGAGCTACCAAGTTCTCATTATGGAAACTAATTAGCATCAAAAAAACACTAAATTTCTCACTACAAATAAATTTTGTTACTTGATTAACAACCAAGGAACAAATTACAATGCTACATGGCGTCAATGCTATAGCCCGTCAACTTCGTGCCCGATACGCCTGAGCAGCTGAGCCGGGGTGTGCGGGAAGATCTCCGTGACGGAACTTGAGGCTAGCGGGGAAGGGCACGAGCCTTGTGCCCTTCCCCGCTATCCTCAAGCTCCCCCGCGGAGATCGTGTCATGGCGTGCTACCTCGCCCCCGCCTACCCGCCCGTACCGCAGGCGTACCGCGCACAAAGTTGACGGGCTATAGCTTTACAGACGTCCCTAAAAGGTTTAGGTTTGGTGAAGGTCCACCAACCCAAACTTAGCCCCCGTGTGGGGAGTATGGCCTAACATTCCCGAGTTTGAGAAGAGACTTGCGCCCCCGTGGCATCCCCACTTCTTATGGTTTGTTAACAAAAGTTAGCTGCGACCGTCCATCTAATATCTATGCTTATTAATATTACACTAATATTATAAAGTCGCGTCGGTGGCGTAATGGCAAGGGCCGCTACCTCCTGTCCTGGAGGAAATATAAGAAAGAACTAAATTAAAAGCCGAAAAAATACATATCATGTCTTATACTATATTTTGCTCGCGGCTTCACCCGCATGGATTATTATTATGATTATCGTATGGCCTTATTTAGTTCTTGCACTTATGGCCGCGTGGATATAGTTTTATGGCTGTTGTTAATGGTGGTGAGATCAAATTTCTAATGGGATGAGTCTCCTCACAGAAAAATGAATCACATTGATCCGTTACATCGTTGCGACATGAAGGAAGGACAAACAAAGAAACACACTTAAACATTTACATGTAATACTAGTGGCTTAGGCGGCGGCGTAGATTTCCGTTGCTCGGAATTTCCCTACGGGATCGAATCAGAAATGGGGAGATCCGTAGGAGAATCAAAGTAACCGACATAGCTGACAGAATCGCTAAATTGAAGTGACAGTAGGCAGGGCATATAGCACGTGGAACGGATAGCCGTTGGGGCAGTAAAGTTATCGAGTGGCGGCCGCGCATCTGAAGACGTAGCGTAGGCAGGCTTCCCACGTGGTAGACCGATGATCTGGTGCAGGTCGCGGGATGCCGCTGGATGCGGGCTTCGCAAGACTGGTTGTCGTGGAAATGCTTGGGTGAGGCCTTTGTCCAGCAGTGAATGTCTTTCGGCTGATATGATGATGAAAATGAGGCGGCGCGGTGCCTCTCTACAGAGGACTTTCCTTCCGCGACACAGCCATCTGGACGAAAAAAGCAATATGTTGGGGAAGGGTAGGTCTAGGGGTGTATGTCTTTGGAAGCGTGGTATTGTCAGGGATAAGCAAACTGCAGTTGAATATAAACACATTTTCGTTATAGCGTGTAAGGTCGGCTGTGAACCAGTTTCTGAAACACAAAAGCAAAAATATGTCACTGAAACGTATAAAAAGTTGTTGCATTTTTACAGTGTTTTTGTTTAGATAGAACCTGAAATGGGTTGGAACTTTTTGTATGGAAACTGACATAGTGGCATTTTAAACATACACAATTTTCGTCGAAATATTTACTATATATCTTTAACCTATTTATACGTCAAATGGTCACAACCAAGTGTCAACATTATAGCATTATTTTGATCTCGATTATATTCAGTTTGTGCTTTTATCATATCAGCTCATATATGTCCCCACCGAGGTGCTCGGGCGTACCCTGAATTAGGGCGATCGGGCCTTAGTCGACCACGTGGGCCCAGTGCGGGTTGGTCGACTTTACACAAAACCTTCGAGTTTCTTCGCAGGCGTGTGCAGGTTTCCTCACGATGTTTTCCTTCAACGTTAAAGCAATCGGTGAGTATATGTATGTAAGTTTCGAAAAACTCATTGGTACATTGGTCGTCCGCATTTGAACCGGGTACCTCTGGTTATTGCTTAAAAAAATGTAAGGGTGGCAAAATGTAAACTAAAACTAATTTTATTAAGTCATTTTGACCTATAAAGCATTACGTTGCCACACCCCTATCGAAATATAAAGGTTCAGTAACATTCGAAATATAACGAACTTTAAATAATCCATAAGTTATACGTAGATATGCCAAAGAGGTTCGTACCCCTTTCAGCGCCTTCGAGGGCTAGGTTAAGAAAATTAGTTTTCTCTAATTACTTGAATATTACAGAAAGTAAAACTGATGGGCTAGATATATGAGTTATAATACACATATATCTCGAATAGTGACCGCGTGCCAGAAAACGTACTGTTCGAGAGCTACCACCGGTAGACATGGTCAAGCTTGTAGAAAAAGCGGTCAAATGTGAATCAGAAACGCGTTAAATATCCCGAACTGAACGTGACAAAAAAATCTCAAAAGACAATAGTGCACCAGAAAACATAGTGTTGGACAGTGCCATTCATCATTATATCAGCAGAAAACGTACTGTTCGAGAGCTACCACCGGTAGACATGGCCAAGCTTGTAGAACAAGCGGTCAAATGTGAATCAGAAACGCGTTAAATATCCCGAACTGAACGTGACAAAAAAATCTCAAAAAACAATAGTGCACCAGAAAACATAGTGTTGGACAGTGCCATTCATCATTATATCAGCAGAAAACGTACTGTTCGAGAGCTACCACCGGTAGACATGGTCAAGCTTGTAGAAAAAGCGGTCAAATGTGAATCAGAAACGCATTAAATATCCCGAACTGAACGTGACAAAAAAATCTCAAAAGACAATAGTGCACCAGAAAACATAGTGTTGGACAGTGCCATTCATCATTATATCAGCAGAAAACGTACTGTTCGAGAGCTACCACCGGTAGACATGGTCTAGAAAAAGCGGTCAAATGTGAATCAGAAACGCGTTAAATATCCCGAACTGAACGTGACAAAAAAATCTCAAAAGACAATAGTGCACCAGAAAACATAGTGTTGGACAGTGCCATTCATTATGATATCAGCAGAAAATGTACTGTTCGAGAGCTACCACCGGTAGACATGGTCAAGCTTGTAGAAAAAGCGGTCAAATGTGAATCAGAAACGCATTAAATATCCCGAACTGAACGTGACAAAAAAATCTCAAAAGACAATAGTGCACCAGAAAACATAGTGTTGGACAGTGCCATTCATTATGATATCAGCAGAAAATGTACTGTTCGAGAGCTACCACCGGTAGACATGGTCAAGCTTGTAGAAAAAGCGGTCAAATGTGAATCAGAAACGCGTTAAATATCCCGAACTGAACGTGAAAAAAAAATCTCAAGAGACAATAGTGCACCAGAAAACATAGTGTTGGACAGTGCCATTCATCATCATATCAGCCGAAGGACGTCCACTGCTGGACAGTGCTATTACACCATTACAAAACATTATGTTTTTGGCAAGTAAATACTCATCATTATCATCCTATCGTCCACTTCTGGACACAAGCCTGCCCGAAGGATTTCCACGACGACCAGTTCTGCACTGCTCGCATCCAGCGGCTTCCTGCGACTCTCACCAGGTCATAGGTCTACTGAGTGGGAGGCCTCCTACGCTACTTTTTCTGGTGCGCGGTCGTTACTCGAGAACTTTACTGCCCCAACGGCCGTCGGCCATCTGTTCTACGAGCTATGTGCCCTGCCCATTGCCACTTTAGTTTAGCAATTCTAAGAGCTATGTCGGTTACTTTGGTTTTACTTTGGTTTTTGGATCACCTTGTTTCTGATTCAATCACGCAGATAAACTCCGAACATAGTACGCTCCATCGCCCTTTGGGTGACCTTGCGCCTTCTTATGAGGCCCATAGTAAGCGACCATGACTGACTTCTGTATGTCATAACTGGCAACACACATTGGTCGAAAACTTTGGTCTTAAAAAACTATTTGTGTGGGATGTGAAGATATTGCGAAGATTCCACGCCGCTGCCGAGCGGAGTTGGATTTGACGATTGATCTCTTTCTCGAAGTTGGACCTACCTCACTGTACTGTTTGTCCCAGGTACACACATTCGGCAACAATTTCGAGTGTAGGGCCTCAAACATTTGGAAGAGTAGGTGCGACACTTACGTTTGACATAATTTTCGTCTTGTCCGTGTTTATTCTAAGACCTACTTGTTGATAGGCTCTACTGAGGCCATCGAGTATTGCACCTAAGTCGTCCATAGTCTCAGCCATGACCATGATATCGTCAGCCAATCGAATGTGGGTGATGAACGCGCTGTTGATATTGATGCCGAGTCCACCCCAGTCTAAAAGTTTAAAAACATTTTCCAGGGCAGTGGTGAACAGTTTCGGAGGTATGACTTCTCCCTGTCTCACCACACGCTGCAGCCGGGTAGGTTCCGAGTTTTTTTGCTGGAGGCGAACCGACATGGTGCCGTTTTCAAACAAGCACTTCAGTACCTCGATACATCGATAGTCAATTTGGCAACGCTGGAGAGACTGTAACACAGCCCAAGTTCCGACCGAATCAAAGGCTTTCTCATAGTCCACGAACGCTAGGCATAGTGGCTGATTGTACTCTTCGGTCTTCTGCAAAATCTGCCGCAGCGTATGTATGTGGTCTATGGTACTAAAGCCTTTTTGGAAACCGGCTTGTTCCGGAGGCTGGAAGTCGTCAAACCTGCGTGCGAGACGATTCGTAATGACTCTCGAAAACAGATTGTAGACATGGATCAGAAGTGAGATGGGTTTATTGTTCTTCAGCAGGCTATTGTCGCCCTTTTTTTAAAGAAAAGCACGACCACACTATACTAGCCATACCTTAGGCATTTGTCTCTCGAGTCTAACTAATCGATTAGTACATAAAAGTACTTTCTTCACTGATATATATAATATGTAAAGGTCTTTTTTTTAAATTAAAAATTTAAGTGCGTTTGGCTGCAGTTTACCTGATGGTAAGTGCCGATGCAGCCTAGGATTTGTAATTGTAAGGACGGGCTGATTTCCGCAACCAGGCGCCTGAGCGCCCATTTTGCGTGGTTGGCCGGCATCACTGCCAGCCCAGCTCCTCCAGGAAGCCCAGTAGCCCCCGAAGGTTGCCGACGACTTCCGGGAGTGTCCTCTGGTCGCCGAGATGCTCGGCCCTGTACGCCGCCACCTCTCTGCAATCCAGGAGGATGTGGGCGGCTGTTTCCTCGGCCGCCATGCACGCGCGGCACAGCGGGCTGTCTGTAATCCCCAGGGTAAAAAGATGTTTGTTAAAGTAACCGTGACCGGTAATGGTCGCTGTTACCTTACGGAGCTGGAGTCTCCCGAGTTTCAGGAGCTTCCTAGTCAGGCCAGCGTTTGGCGACGGTAGCGCCTGTCTGGCCTGGCGACATGCTTCCAGTCCTGTCCAATATCGGTTATGTTCTGACCTTGTACGCCGCCGTAAGGTGGATCTGAACCAGCCCGAGGGGAGGGGTAAAATAGGTTCCGGTCCCACAGCTATAAGTTCCGACCCTCTCCTGGTCAGTTCGTCGGCTGCGTCGTTTCCACGCGAGTTACTGTGTCCCTTGATCCACTGTAGAGTTACATTGCTGTGGTAACATACCTCTGTTAGTCTTTGGTGACACTCGTGTATTAGCCCCGAAGTGATGACATTACTTTGGAGGACCAGTAAAACCGCTCGACTGTCTGAAAGGATACGAATGGAGTAGCCCTGTACCCTTCTAGCAGTGATTGCATTAGCAGCCAGAATGATGCCCATACACTCCGCCTGAAAGACTGTGTTGTACGCACCAAGTGGTTTGGATATTTTTATGTTTAGGTCTTCTGAGAAGACCCCGCAGCCGGTCCCAGCTCCAGTTTTGGACCCATCGGTAAAGATCCGAAGGTCCAATAGGTTCTGGCCTTCCCAGGGGTCCTCGTAGAGCTGAATTTTGTATTTCTTGTCAAAGACGAACTGTTTCGGGATTCTATCGTTGACAGCTGCGAACAGCGGTTCTTCCGAGACAATATTGTCCAGAAGTTCGACGTGAGGAATCCCTTCCTTGTTCCAAAGGTTCAGCACCTTTAATCGTACCGCAGCGCTGGCTGCCTCTTGCTGGATGAACAGCTGCAGGGGCGGCACGTTCAGCATCGTCTCCAGGGCTGCTGTTGGTGTTGTTCGCATGCAGCCGGAGACCGCCATGCATGCTGTCCTTTGGAAACATTGAAGTTTACTTACGACAGTCGAAAGTTTGGTGCGTGGCCACCATACCACCGCGCCATAGCTTACCATAGGGCGGATAACCGCTGTATAGAGCCATAGCATGATTTTTGGGGTAAGGCCCCATTTCTTACCCACCATTCTACGGCACTGCCACAGAGTTATCGTAGCTTTATTTAACTTGCAGTTTAGATGACTGCTCCAATTCAACTTGCTGTCAAGTATGACCCCTAGGTACTTAACTTCTGGTGAGAGTTGGAGATCTGTGTTGAATAGCTTGGGTAAATTGTAGTTACCCAGGTTCCGCTTGTTGGTGAACAATACTAGTTCTGTTTTCTTGGGGTTCACTGACAGTTCGAACTCGGTGCACCAGCGTTCCACGATGCGTAGCGCGGAGCGAGTGACATCGCAGACTATGTTTGCGAAATTTCCTGATATAAGGATGGTCAGGTCGTCTGCATAGCCTACCGTGAAGTAGTGATGTGTATTAAGCGTGGTAATCAGGTCGTTTACCACCAGGTTCCACAGTAGCGGTGATAGTACACCTCCTTGGGGGCATCCCTTCGCGACTATGGCTGTACGTGCCTTACCTCTGTCCAGCTTGACGACCCGCTGACTAAGCATGTTCCCGATCCACTTTGTCATGGTCGGGTTCACGCCGAGCTTACGGAGCGCCATCTCTATGCTGGAGAAGTTTGTTTTATCAAATGCACCTTCGATGTCGATGAAGGTGCCTAGGCACATGGCCTTGCCTTGAAGCGCCGCCTCAATCTTGCTGACAACAGCGTGAAGGGCTGACTCTGTGGATTTACCTTGACTGTACGCATGTTGGTTGCGGTGGAGTGGTAAGTTTATTAGCGCGTTTTCCCTCAGGTCCCTGTCACAAAGTCTCTCTAGCGTTTTCAAAAGAAACGACGTGAGACTGATGGGTCTGAAGGATTTAGCGTCGGTGTAGTCGCTTTTTCCTGGTTTCGGCAAGAATATCACCTTTACCTCCCTCCATTTGTGCGGTACGTACCTGTGGGCAAGGCACGCCCTGAGGATGTCCGTCAGGATATTAATGACTGGATCTCCCCCCCACTGCAAGAGGGCGGGGAAGATTCCATCACAACCAGCTGCTTTGAAGGGTTGAAAGCTGTTTAACGCCCACTTTACTTTATCTGCGGAGACCACTTTGTCGGCTACGGCCCAGTCTGTCTCAGTTGCATATGTTTCCTCTGCATTCCAACTTACCTCTTGCACTATTCGGCAGTCGGGGAAGTGTGTCTGTAGTAGTACACACTCCGCCTCCTCAGGCGAGTTGGTGAGGGTGTCGTAGGGTTTCTTTAGCGATCCCAGATCTTGATTCGGGCCGCTGGAGAGGACCTTTCTTACCCTGTTCGCTTGGGCACACGATTCAACTCCATCGCAGAAGCTGCGCCACGATGCAGTGCTATAGTATCGTATCCTCTTCTTGTATTTGGACTTGGCAGTTTTGTAGTTGTCCCAGTCCTGTTCGTTACATGTGTTCATTGCTCTATTAAATAGCCTTCTGACTTTTTTCCTGAGCCTCTCCAATTCAGGTCCCCACCAGCTTACCTTTTGGCTGCCATTCGCTGGTGGATTGATTAAGGGCAAGTTTCTTGGTAGACGCTGCTCAGGCAGTCTGTTAGGTCACTTACTTGCAGTTCTATTTGGTGTGCTCCTTCCAATCTATGCGGTACCCCAGACTCTTGCAGTTTCTGCTCCACCTTAGAGCGGTAGGCAGCCCGGTCGGTCTAACGGGGGTTCCTGCGAGGAGGTTTTGCCACTGTATTCACCTGGAGATCGAACCGGATCTACCTGTGGTCTGAGCATGAAGTTTCCTCAGTCGCTACGTGCCAGTTGGATACCAGTTGCGTTACTCCGCTGGTTGCTAAAGTAATGTCTATTATGCTCCTGCTCCTTCTCGTGACGAAGGTAGGTACCGAGCCTCTATTTAGAATGTTGAGGTTGGTAGTGAAGAGATAGTCCGCTAGGGCCTTACCTCTCTCGTTGCAGCTTGTCATGCCCCAGAGGGTATGGTGCGCGTTGCTGTCTGCAGCTACGAGCAGCTCCAGTCCATTACCCTCGCAGAATGAGATCAGCCTCTCCAGATCTTGTGGTGGGGGGTCGTCGTCGTCGGGCATGTATGCCGATGCAACGACCATCTCTGGTAGGCTGTTGTTTGTTCCATCCTTGAGCAGTTTGATAGCGCTCAAGTCCCTAGAACAGAACTCCGTTAGCGGTTGTGCGGCCACGTTTTTTGTGATGTATATAGCTGATCTGGGGCCCTCTGGTCCGCTATAGGAGAATAGCTTACCTCCGGTATTGGAGAGCCCGCATATCTTTCCGGCCCTAACCCACGGCTCCTGTATTAAGGCCACCGCAGTTTTGTTGACCTCCAACCACTTGCGGAGCTGAGCCGTTGCGCTTATGCTGTGGTGGAGGTTAGCCTGTAGGGCGCTAGAGATGAGGGAAGGGGACGCCATCGTCAGATAGCAGACCCCTCTCCTCATCCGGTCCAATGGCAAGGTTGCCCATCTCCTCGGTGCACTCGTCCCCGCTGTCCGAAAGATCTAAGGTCTCCGGAGAGCCGGGACGAGCGCCCGTAGGAGATGGCCCGGTGTTTACGGGTTCACCGGTGTCTGCAACCTCATCCATGGGCTCTTGCTGGCCGGCTGATGCCGGAGTTTGCGGGTTGGTCACGTTAAACTTCCCCTTAGGCCCTTGAAATTTTACGTAGACCTTGCCCAACATAAATGATAGGCGACGTCCACGTTCGACCAGGGCCCCGACGATGTCGTCTGGAAGGCTGACCACAATGAATATGCAATTCGCTTGTGGGTCAACCTTATGAATGCGCCACCGGTGGATCTCGGCCCAAGAGTTTTGGTGGTTGAGCGCGCGCCCAACGTCCCGAATCTCGGGCCATTCCCCCGGTAGCAAGATACCCCCCAGCACTTTGCGAGGCACCTCTGATTGCTGTATCACAGCTAGTTTTTCACCCGACGGTAGGGAGAAGTCCTGTACGGCCCCCTTGAGCCACTGGAGCGTGTTTTGGTTGGCGCACCAGAGTTTCAGGACTCCGCCCGTATGAACGGGCCTGCCGTCAAAGTCCGGTCCGCCACCGCCCACGCTAGTGGATGCCTCATCGAGGAGGCGCCTATACAGGGCAGTTTGTAGCAGATCAGCATCCTGCTTGGTCAGGTGTCCTCTTGTCACTGTTGTGACAGCGACAGCCAGGTCAACAGACGCTGCCCCTGCGTAGCTGGTCCGTTGTGCCTTACTTGGGGACCCCAACCGCACGCGCTTGTGCCCACCTCGGGGTGATATTGTATCATCGAGACGGACACGTTTAGCTGCGGCGGTCTGGGCCCCTTTGCTGGCACCCCCGCCAACCTGAGGTGTTTTCAGGGTCTTAGACCCACCCACTGTGCCACCGCTGACCGCAGACCCGTGAGGGCGCTGTTCAGGAGGAGCTTGGCTCCCTGACGCTCGTCCCTCCAGATCAGCAGCCACGGTGTCAGTGGTAGTGCCGCTTTGAGTGGCAGCTGCGGTAGCTGCGGCAAGTTTGTTGCGCAAAGCCCTACGCTTCTTCTGACTTTTGCGCTTGACCTTAGTCCGGTCCCCTTGGGCCCGATCGGGTTTATTTCTTTTCCGGTTTTTGCCGGAAACCAGTGTCCAGCCTTGATCAATGCTGACGAGCACTGAAGCCGTCCGCGGGTCCTCGATGCCCTCCATGGGGGTCCTCCCCGCCGGTCGCAGATTGCTCCGCGCCCGAGTTAGGGGAGACCTGGGGGGCCTGTGACACCTGTGACGTTAGGCTGGGCGGCGGCCTAGGTGGGCCACCAGCCGAGACCCTAGTGATCTCCATCGGACTGACCTGGGCGGTCGCAGATTTCTCCACGCCCGATGCCCTGGGGTCCGTGGCGATCTGGGCCACGGTCAATTGTTTGGGGGGGTGAGTGGCTGGTAGAAGAGGAGTCTTGGGTTTCCCCTTCTTCCTCTTCTTGCCCTCCTTTTTTCCTTTCGGCCTGGTACCAGTTGCCTGGTCCCGAGGCTCCTTCCCGGGGTAAACTCCGGACACGGGACGGCCATCGGTTTTCACCTCCGACCCTTCTATGCCCTGGATAGTCCCAGAAAGATTGCCGTTGCCTTCGGGTTTCCCTTCAGGCATCGGCGATAATTGTTTTTGGGGTGTCTTGGATCCTGTTGAAGCCATGGTCCAAAATGTAGTTGATTCACCCTTCCGACTTCCCATCCTCCACGGAGCCCGCACCTTTGGAGATGCCTAATTGCGGCACCAGGATTACCGGAAGGGTATAGGTGTGTTGAGTTGGAGCTCACTGCGCGACATCGGGAGCTCGAGATGTGCAGGCTGGGCGGACTAGAGGATCCAGCGCCCAGATGTTCCCCGCACACTCTTGCCCCGTCAGCATGGCCGAGTCCATCGCACCTAAGTGGGACCCCCCCACACCTCGCCAGGTGACCCCTGAGGGGGGCCACAGCCCATTCCCCACGTGTTGGCTAGACACGGGGATACCGTTTTGCCTGAATCCTGGGCCAAAGAGGGCGTGTTGCCGACCAGGGATAACACACCCTGACCCCTAGTCAGCTCAACCCTCCAGGATCCCATTCTCCCGGCATACGGCGATCAACTGCGCAGGGCTTAGCGCAGGTAGGTGCAGTTTAGTCTGTCAGGCCTCACCTACTAGTCCCAACAGAACCATGCAGAGTTAGCCGTCCCCAGTGAGAGATCCATTCTAAGAACAGATCTATCACTGGACACGTTTCCGGTGGGCGCCGGGCAGAGGAGCGGTGTCATGAGTCAAGCAAGACTGCCCAATACATTAGACTGTCGAGATTGCCCCATGCCACCACTCCTCCACCACTCGTGGAGGCCTCTGCTTGCCCACCTGCAGCCTAGGATATAACACGCAAGCTCAAATAGTGCCTATTCACTCTCGTCTTGAAAATTTCTAAATTATGTAAAACGGGGAATACAGACGCCGGCAGATAATTCCACTCCTTGGCCGTTCTTACAAAATACAAAATACATTTATTGCGTAACCAAAGGTAAAACATAAAATGGTCTTAAAGATAATAAAGAAGTCCTCTATGGCCTACCTTAAAAAGGTGTGCAATGTCATTCTTTAATCTAACACATGAACATCTTATGTTTTACAAGTTACTTTTTTATTTTTTTTTATTCACAATTGGTAAACCCTTGACAACATCTCACCTGGTGGTAAGTGACGATGTTGCCGAAGATGGAAGCGGACTTACCAAGATTCCCCAACGCAATGGGGAACTGGCTATCTTATCTTCATGCCGGAACACACCAATGATATCAACATTGATATTTGGCGGCAAGACTTAGATAAGATGGTGGTAGCTAGCCAGGCGGGCTTAGAAAATGCCCTACCACCAACCAAACCGAGTCTTACAATTGACCCCGCCGGGGATCGAACCCGCGACCTCTTGTGTAAAGTCAGTGAACTTTGCCTCTAAGCTACGGAGGCGGTTAAAGTACTACTCTACGGCGGTTACTCTAAGATAAATCTAGTTAATTTAAACAACCTGTATAGGCTGATAGGTACCTACTAGGAATTAATGATGTTTAACCTTCTCTGCCTGAGTGCTTAGCGAATTATGCGAGTTAATGAGAACGAATGGGACGAGATGATTAATTAAGTGCTAACACAAATTACTAATCTGACGTGCTTTGATGTCTCCACGACGACGACTTAGCTTCATCAAATACCTACCTAATTAATGTTAATAGCATATTTATATGACTTTTTTATTTTCGAGTGATGAACGAGTGAAAAAAGCATTGCTTTAACAAAAAATCATAAGTAGTAAGTAAATATGAAATTGGCGTTTTATATGGAAGAAGCAAGATGAATTTTTTTTAATGAAATTTGATATTTAACCCTGCAGTGGTCGCGCGGATTACATATGTAATCGATGGAAATTAAAAATAAAATTATTCGTAAACAGTTCAAGTGTGTTACATAGGACTCCGTGTACTTTAAATATGATAATCCCCACCCCCGCTCTATTCATTCTAAATATGTATGTAGTTTCCGTTTTGAAAATAATAGTTGATTTGTTTTCGCAATAAGCGTTAACGCGTATTGAGGTCTCATATAATCCAAAGTAAATTTTCAAAGACGATTTATAAGAATATTTTTTTTTTGGTTTATTTTGACAAAACTATTAATTACTCTGTTCAATTTACTATTATAATTTAATTTCAGATAAGACAACTTGCCATTTTCCAATAACATAGTTATAACATAAATGAATTTTATTAATAAAATAGAAAACAATTTGGCACACATATGTAATCCACGCGACCACTCAAGTGACTTTTGGGGGCGCAACCACTGCAGGGTTAATCAGTCATAATATGTACCATTGTTATCCATGCACTTTCGCAATTTTATAGGTAGTTCATTGATTCCTTTACTAAAAAATTGTAGGAGCAAAAAACAATAAAATCTTTGAAGGCGCTTTGGACTGCCTCATCAAAGTTGAATTTTTTTCCTTGCAAGAAATTGTCCAAATTCCGAAAAAAGTGGTAATATGTTGGAGCAAGGTCCGGAGACTATGGTGGGTGTCGAAGACATTACCATCGCAGCTCCACTAATTTAGCGACCGTATCTTGTGCAGTGTGTGGTCTAGCGTAGCAGTGGGCTCGAGCAATTTACCAGTCTTGGTTGTTTAACGGCTAGCTTTTCCATTATGGTTTGCAGTTGTTGATAATAACAGCTCTGCTGTAATTGTCTGGCCAGATCTTAGGAAGCTGTAGTGGATGACACCAGCACTGGTCCACCAGACGCTCATCACTACCTTTTTCTTAGTAAATTTTTGGTTGGGGTAAGATTTTGCCGGTTCTCCTGGATTCAACCATTGTAATGAGCGTTTTCGATTATCGTATAGAATCCATTTCTCATCACAAGTTACGATATGATTCAAAATCCCTTCGTTGTTGTGACGATTGAGTAATGTAACTCAGCAGTCGACGCGTGTTTGTTGGTTTGCTTCACTCAATTTTTTTAGGCTTTTTCACTTTTCCAAATTGTTTCAAGTGAAGTAAAATTGTTTTATCACTGACACCGGAGCCTGCCGCTAACTCTGACGTGGTTTGCGATGGATCCGCTTTTACGATCACTTTTAATTCTTCATTGTCAACTAGGGTCTCTGGCTGTCCACGGGGTCCAGTAGGTCAAAGTTTCCAGAACGGAAACATTGACCGTTTTTTCTTTTACAGTACCTTCCCCATACACAGCATTAATCCTTCAAGCTGTATCTGATGCGCTGGTGCCCCGCAGGAACTCGTATTCGTAAATAACGCGATATTTTAAGTTTACCGTATTATAAACAGAACAATGTCTAAGAATAAGAATCACAAATAAATGAATCACTTAATTCGAAACCCAAATATACAAGCCTAAATATGAAATAAATTTGAATTGGGAATTCCTAACCAAAGTTCGACAAAACGCCGATTCCATATTATGTAAGGACCTAATATTAAATTAAAAATATAATCAAAAACATCAAGAAACATAGAAGAAAAAAGATGGGATGAGCATAAAAAAGTTGAAAACAGAAGCGGAATCAAGTCACGATTAAAAAAAAAAACATTAACGATGCGTCAAAACATAAAAAGGAAAAAGAAAATAATTAAAAAGAAGATGATATACAAAAGAGATTTAAGATGTTTATTCAAAATTACTCTTGCTGATAGTCATAAAAAAGTAATTATATATACGAGTAATGTCATTTGTTACAAATCAAGAAATAAAAATTAGTTATTATGTCTAAAATATATAACTAAAATTATGTCATTAGAACATGAAAACAATATGACACGAGAACTTATACATTAAAATCATTGAATCTCATTACATTAATGCCTTTACACACACACACTGTTACACTCATGCTCCCTCACATACGTTCAATACACACGCGCGCACTTTTTAGGTTTTTTTTTTTTTTTATTCACAATTGGTAAACCCTTGACAACATCTCACCTGGTGGTAAGTGACGATGTTGCCGAAGATGGAAGCGGGCTTACCAAGATTCCCCAACGCAATGGGAAACTGGCTATCTTATCTTCATGCCGGAACACACCAATGATATCAACATTGATATTTGGCGGCAAGACTTAGATAAGATGGTGATAGCTAGCCAGGCGGGCTTAGAAAATGCCCTACCACCAACCAAACCAAGTCTTACAATTGACCCCGCCGGGAATCGAACCCGCGACCTCCTGTGTAAAGCCAGTGAACTTTGCTTCTGAGCTACGGAGGCGGTTATAAGACAATGGATGATTACCACAAGTCCATGGAAATCTCTACGATAAAGGCTCTGCCCAATGTGGGGATCAATTGTTTATTACGTATCCTGTATTATTTTCAATTAATAAATTTATTTATATTTGTATTTTATTTGCAATCAATCCACATTCCCCAAGAAAATCTCGCAAGCATTAGTTCGCCTCCTTGCAATTCGTGGCACGACCTCGCCTATACTATAGGAGTCAAGTAGACTCGTCGGGATAGGATAAGGTTGCTCCGGCCAATAACGCTGGCTCACAATGGAACCTTTTCGCAATAAAGCACGTGGTATTAGGAAAGCTGTTTGCTAGAGAAATCTTAGATATAGGTATTATTCCCTTTGACAGGAATATTAGAGTTTTCGTAAGTAAATGTTTGGAAACAGTTTAAATGGACCTCCCGATACTAAAGCAGTGCAGTTTCTAAAATTATAAGTCGATTGGAAATTTATAATGATTATTTAAGTTTAATAAAAGCTACTAAAATCAATATTTAAGCACATCCAAAATACTGATCAGCTTCTACTAAGGACTTTAAATAGTCAAGACGCAAAAAATGGACTTTGTTTCCAAAAATGGCATAACAGCTGCCTAAATCGAATGACAGTATAAGCGTAAGTAGTTTAAATGCCTTGTAAATCATACTAATATTATCTTTGTTTATTCCTTTGTTGGTTCGTTACACTTTCACGCCTAAACAACTGGAACGATTTAGATAAAATTTGGTAAGTTGATATAATATTAAGCGCTGGATTTAACACAAAGGATAATTTTTATCCAAGAAAAATGCATGATTCTTGTATCCTACAATTATTACATAGAAATTATTTTACGCCTTAACGACTGAACGGATTTTAATGTTTTTTTTTATTCCGGATAAATTTACGGTTTAATTCTAGTTCCCAAACTACTGGATGGATTTGGGTAAAATTTGGGTTAGGACAATATTATTTTTAACCGACTTCAAAGAATGAGGAGGTTCTATGTTCAACTGTATATTTTTTTTATGTATGTTCACCGATTTCTCCGTCGACCCACCTTTGATTTCCGTATTGTTGGTTAATGTTGTGTGTTTAAGTATAATAATATTATTTCAAACTTTTGAGTGGATTTCATTTTGAAGTCGGTTTTCAGTTTTTTAAACTTTATTTTTTTTGTCTTTAGTAGAGTTTTTTCAATTTTTCTTCTAGACTTTTTTTTAGGTTGCTAAAATACCATTGTGTTCGTGGTTGTTCAAATACCACTCATAATTTTTTACAATGTTGTGTGTTTAAGTATAATAATATTATTTAAGACTTTTGAGTGGATTTCATTTTGAAGTCGGTTTTCAGTTTTTTAAACTTTATTTTTTTTATGTCTTTAGTAGTGTTTTTTCAAATTTTCTTCTACACTTTTTTTTAGGTTGCTAAAATACCATTGTGTTCGTGGTTGTTAAAATACCACTCATAATTTTTTACTTATACACCTAACCAAAGTATATATATTAGTACTAACAAAAAGTATGGACACTCGCTGCTGCTCACTAGATTGCAAACTTACCCCCTCGTCACCCAGATTGATACAGACTGATTACAGTTTGGTTGTCGAACGTATATGATTCTTTGTTCCGTCATTCCTTTTTTATAATGTCATTTCTGGCCCGTTGTATGAAGTGTCCAGGGGTGACCTAACTTTATTTTATCTTTGTTACTAATTAAGCAAATGGCAATGGAGCGTGCTATGCTCTGAGTTTCTCTGCGTGATCGAATCAGAAACGAGGAGATCCGCAGGAGAACTAAAGTAACCGACATAGCTCACAGAATCGCTAGACTGAAGTGGCAGTGGGCAGGGCACATAGCTCGTAGAACAGATAGCCGATGGGGCAGTAAAGTTCTCAAGTGGCGACCGCGCACCGGAATACGTAGCGTAGGCAGGCCTCCCACGCGGTGGACCGATGACCTGGTGAAGATCGCGGGAAGCCGATGGATGCGGGCAGCGCAGGACTGGTCGTCGTGGAAATCCTTGGGGGAGGGCACATAGCTCGTAGAACAGATAGCCGATGGGGCAGTAAAGTTCTCGAGTGGCGACCACGCACCGGAATACGTAGCGTAGGCAGGCCTCCCACGTGGTTTACTGCCCCAACGGCCATCTGTTCTACGAGCAATGTGCCCCGCCCACTGCCACTTATGTTTAGCAATTTTGAGAGCTATGTCGGTTACTTTGGTTCTCCTACGGTTCTCCTCGTTTCTGATTCGATCTCTGCGTGAACTGGCCTTACAGTCATGTAATTTTAAACGTAGATGTAAACTTATGACTTTATTTAGGGTTGCCTCCCACACAAGTACAGAAAAAAGGTACTCTTATTTTGTTTTTCGAAGGATTCAAATTCGTAAAAAGGAAAATATGCTTTAAATACAGAGTGTGTCACACGATGGAAGGAGTAGGAGTAGGGTAGGTTGCGATGATGGGACTTCGGGTCGTAGTTAATAAAGTATAACGTCTCCGTGGTAGCTCGTATGATCTTATGTACTACAGCTTAACCAATATGTCACGTAGGGTGAGGTGAGTCATTTACACACTACAAGGTATAGAAGGGCGTGGGTTTCAAATTCCTTTCGTGGACTCGTAATAAATTTTTATTATGAAAATAAGACCAAAAATTTTATAAGCGATAATTAGTTAGAGTTAAATTTATTTTATTTTAAAATATGATCGTAAGGATAGGATGAATATAATGGATTTTTAAAAACAAATGTCAGGGCATGCGTAAAAAATAAATGCAGTGTAATCTCACTTATCCGGCACTATTAAAAACCGGAGGGAGCCAGATTATTGGAATGTTCGGATTACTGGATTATACTGAAAAAGTCATAGATAATGAATAAAATAAAGCATTTCATAGAGGGAATAAATGTATAAAATGTATTAAATTAATATGTAGGTACTTATGTAATTAACTAGTTTTAAAATAATCCTTAATTGAGGTCTGCTTTTGTAGTCCTTGCTTAAAAAACCTTTTCTCGCATGATGAGGGAGGCGTGGGCGGAGGGTGCCGGATTATTGGACGTGCCGATTTATCGAAGTGCCAGATTAATGAGATTATACTGTAGATGGAATGAAAAAAGATCGAATGAAAGAAGAACGCATAATAGCGTGCCTCGTTACAAGTGTTTTTACCTGAGTACGTCCAGTTGTTTTTTCGTTGAGTTGTTGCTGCTGTTAATTTTTCTGTGGTAAGGACCACGACGAATTAATCGTTGCAGACTCTCTTGTGTGAAATCGGGAGGTGAGGTCCGCAGAAAGACCTCAACGCTCTGTTTAACTACCGCTACTTCGCCTGGCGGAGATATCTCCCATTGTTCTCGTCATATAGGAACACATCCGTTCCTACATTGGTGACCCGACACTGAACATTGACGCAGCTTCGGCAACAGCTCTTCAACAGCCCTCCAGCCGGTAAAGCAAGCCAACAGCAGCATAGCAGTCCAATGCGAAGTTTACCAAGAACATCGCAGCCGTCATATCGAGCTTCCTGGCCCTGCACTTCACTCCGAAGCCTCATCAGGTTCGCAGCCGTTGACGCAGCATCAAAACTCCACGGACCTGCAGCTTCACTCTTCAGGCAGCAAGTTGTCGGCAGCTCACGCTGTAGAGCACGCGCTCCACGTAACCTGCTTCCCTTGCACCGTACGCCTGAACCACCTCCTCGTCCCGACTCACCGTGGACTCGAGTAGAGCAACATTGGCCTGGCGTCTCGACTCACCGCAGACGCCGCTTGGCGACGCATATCGTCGCTCCGCCGCACCGCAACATTGGACTGCCAACTCAATATGGATATCGACCTCCGGTCTCGGAGGGGGAGTAATGTGTCGACATCTCCAGCACCCGCCACTAACAACTACATACCTCAGCTCAAGACTGAACCATAGATCAAATGATATGGAGAGTTGCATCTTCACCTCGATAGATGGCACCATCGTCGCAAGATGGCTATTAACAAAGCATCTACAACGCACTATCTACATTTCCTTGCTCATAAGCATATATACGAGTACAAGAACCAACCACACACGGTTGGTCCACGGCCGGACCCCAGGCACACCACTTCGCCTGGCGGAGATATCTCCTATTGTTCTGCTCATGTAGGAGCACATTCATTCCTACACTGATAGTAAAATTGGTAGACAAATAGTTTTATAACATCACGTGATTCTTCTTAACCTAATTCTTTATCAATCTCTATACAATACACTCAGCATCATCGTATCAGCTCTTAATATACGTTCCCACCGAGGGGTTTGAGCCTACCCTGAATTAGGGCGATTTTGCCTTAGGCGACCACGCAGGCCTTGTACAGGTTGGTCGACTTCACACACAACCTTCGAGTTTCTTTGCAGGCGTTTGTGTGCAGGTTTGCTCACGATGTTTTCCTTCACCGTAAGAGCATTGGATAAACGTAAATCAAAATTCAAAATCACATTGGTACGAGGCAGGATTCGAACCACGACCTCCCGGACAGGAGGTAGCGGCCCTAACCGTTACGCCACCGACACTACTCCTAGCTAACTGAAATAAGGGTAAAACCTTACAAAATACCACCAAGACACCTTCTTTGTATTAACATTTTCGTCCAGTATATTTAAGGTGAGATACCACTCTATTGGCAAGTGTCTAAACGACACCGCGCACACTGCATACAACGATCGTGAAATTACATTTCCAAAAAAACAAATGACGGAGCGAACAAAATTACGGCGAAATTCTATACGTTCGAGAACCAAACTGTAACCAATGTGTATCAATCTGGGTGAAGAGAGGGGGAGGTCGCAATCTAGAGAGCGGCGGGGATCGTCCATACTGTATGTTAGTACTAATATATATACTTTGGTCTAAACAGCACGCGACACCCCTACATCTACCTAAATTTTGTATTAAAATTATTGTTGTACATTTTGATAGCAATTGTTAATTGTGCTGTTACAATTACAATAGCGCTCTGGGGACTTTGCTGATCGCCGTTTTATGCTGAATTTTGGATCGAGGATCGACGAATTGTATGTGGATTGCTATTAAATTGGCTTTTAGCTTGTTTTGGTATGTAATTTTGAATGCAGATACGAGTATTAATAAAAACATCATCATTATGTCGGCTGATATTTGTCCCCACCGAGGGACTCAAGCCTAACCCAAAGCTGTTTCACAAAAGAAGAAACGTTATGCTAGTTTTGAAACAGGAGAAGTCACTTTTAATCCTATTAATTATTTTTTAGAAGTTTTGTTTCATTTTTATAATCCTATTAATTGTTATTTAGAAGTCCTGTTTCATTTTAAAAGCTTTTGTTTAACTTGCAATGTATGTATGTTTGTTCGGGTGAAGTTGATTTTGACTTACTTCCCGGTTTTTGATTGAGCTGAAATTTTGCACGCATATGTATATCGCGTGACAATGCAATATTAAAAGTTTGTACCTAAAAGTTTTTAGGTTTTTCGAATATATTTTTTTTTAAACGACTACAAAAAAGGGAGAGGTTGTCAATTCGAGTGTAAGTTTTTTTTGTATCTATGTTACGCGCTTTTTCGCCGAATGGTACCCAAATTTAACGATTGTTTTTTTTAAATTTATAGGTGATGCCTCTAGAGTGTTCCTGTATAAATCTGTATATACTTGAAAAAAACTCTGACTGACTGATCTACAACACACAGTTCAAAGCACTGGACGGATCGGATGGAAATTGAGCATACATCAGATAGCAATTATGACTTAAGTATCGACTAGATTGAAGATTTGAGGTATTTATTCAAAATAGGTGGAAAGTACTCTCTTTCTGTAGTCATAAAATAATAATAACATAATTTCATTTGTGATGAATCAAGAAATATACAATCATTAGTTAATAACGTCAAAATGCAATCCTTGAAATAAACCAGATTATGTTATTAGAACATGAAAATAATATGACACGAAAAGTTATACATAAAAATCATTGAATGTCATTGATACCTTTGACAAGAGTAGGCTAATTCACACGGACAGCACCCGGTCACGAGTATAACGCGAGAGTCAGCCATTGCTCCCATCAACCATAAGGCTAAGAAAGTATTTCGTGACATTCCAACGGGAACGGCAAAAACGGGAACTGCGCGGGCGAAGCCGAGGTAAACAGCTAGAGTCACGAGTAACAAAATAGATTTTTTAGAAAATTAACAAAAGGGTATAATAATAAAAACATTTTTTATTTAAGTTTTTGGTGGCATTGTCACTAATTGGTTATTGCTATTGAAGTTGATTTCTTTAACTTTGTATGCGTGGGCAAAAATAAAAGTTGTAAATAGATTCTCGTTTTTATATTTCTTTGTGTTTTTAGGGTTCCGGAGCCACGATAGCAAAAATCGAAATCCTAATAATTTTGTAAAGTCCACCCGTGTGTCTGTCTGTATGTCACAGTCAAATTACTGCATTTTTCCCATTTTATCGATTTAAAAAAAGTTTTAATTTTTTTGCAAAAAAAGAAAAAAAATTGTAGCACTCATCGGGACGCGTCCTTTGACATCCCAATTAGCCACGTAGTCTCAAACCCAAGACACCAGGTGGATAAAGGTAAACTCGGGTCTACACCGAAGCGAAAAAAAAGGTAAAAATCAACTAAAATAATATTAGGTTTAAAATGAGTATCTTTTTTTTTCTTTTTATTCACAATTGGTAAACCCTTGACAACATCTCACCTGGTGGTAAGTAACGATGTTGCCGAAGATGGAAGCGGGCTTACCAAGATTCCCCAACGCAATGGAGAACTGGCTATCTTATCTTCATGCCGGAACACACCAATGATATCAACATTGATATTTGGCGGCAAGACTTAGATAAGATGGTGGTAGCTAACCAGGCGGGCTTAGAAAATGCCCTACCACCAACCAAACCGAGTCTTACAATTGACCCCGCCGGGGATCGAACCCGCGACCTCCTGTGTAAAGTCAGTGAACTTTGCCTCTGAGCTACGGAGGCGGTTAAATCTGTACATATAAGACTATTTTTTTTTTAACTGTCTGTTTCTTTGTTTGTTTGTTTAAACACAGACCAACCGGCCAACAGGACGGGCGGCCCCGTGGTGCGGGGGTGTGACGTCGACGCAATATAAAAATATCTTAATGTAACGACAATTGAGTCCAATGCAAAAGTTGCTGCAATGAAGCTGGGCATTCTCTCTAAGGTGAGACGGTACTTCACACCTGGACAGCTGCTTACCTTATATCAAGCACAGGTCCGCTCATGTATGGAGTACTGTTCACACTTATGGGGTGGATTAGCCCGCTATCAGCTGGATACCTTTGACGCCATCGACCGACGCGTACGGAGACTCATTGGTGACGACGAGCTCCAAAGCCTTGAGCATCGCCGCAAAGTCGCCTGTCTATCGGTATTCTATCGAATTCATTTCGGAGAGTGCGCGCAAGAACTTCACGACCTCATTCCCCCTGCTCCATTCCACCGTCGGTCAACGAGACGCAGGGAGGGGTTGCACCCCTTTGTTGTTGATTTTCCACCTTTTCGCACGAATCGTTACGCTTCTTCATTTATTATGCGTACAGCGCAGGAGTGGAACTCCTTGCCTGCGTCAGTGTTTCCCGATTCCTATAATTTGGGGATCTTCAAGGCAAGAGTGAATAAGCATTATTTGAGTTTGCCTGTACCATCCTCGACTGCATCATCACCTACCATCAGGTGAGTTGCACCCAAATTTTTTAATAAAAAAATAATAATGAGCCTTCTTAGGCTCCACACAATGGTTCTTACCAGTGTAATCAACCCCGATTGGTCTCAAGTCCACTCATTAGGGTTGTCAACAACTCCCACTCAAAACTTCACTGTACTGTTATTTGTTTCGCATCTTTAACCATTCTCCGTTCCACCCTATTGTAGCGTAGCGGGTTTTGCATGACAATGGGGGGCTATCCAGTGCCAGCCCGAGCAAATTTTTAGGATGGGGCGAGTCGAATACGCACCCTTTAAACAGGTTACTACAAAATTGGTGTAGGACCTCTTAACTGGGGGTTCTACTCATCATACTGAACAACTTTCCCCTAGTAACCCATAGTCAATTCTGAAAAAAAATTGGACCCTCCATACAAAAATGCACAAAATTGGTCGATCAGCTGATCGATTTGTATGTAGGATTCATATTATTTTTTTGCGATTTAAACAAAGTCATATAGAACAAAAGTTGTTTAGTATGATGAGTTGAAGCCCTAGTTAACGTGACCTATACCAATTTTGTTGCATCCTGTATATGTGTATCATGATTGCCGCACGACATTCCATGGTATACTAGAATTTTGGAGCTAATAGCACAATGCCATAGAAAAATAAATCTTTTTTAAATACTTTTTTGTTTTAGGCGTAAAACAAGCCAGACGGGCCGATGTACTTCAAAATCTAAAACTTAGGTACTGACAGGCACTGAGCTACGGACGACGCAAAACTAAGAATATTTATATTTTGATTTTAATTTTTAAATTTGTCTCTTTTCTCCTTTTTTTGACGTGGTATCATTGCGGATTGCATTCTGACTCTTTTTTATTGTTTCTTTGTATTTATTCATATTATTATAAATAGTTCATTTTCACTATAGTGTTGGTGATAAAAATATTATGTTTTATTGTATTATACGGACCAGCCCCTCCCTCCTAGACTTACACATCGTACCTCAAGTGCAAGTATCGGCGTGGGTCAGGAGAACGCGTCGAGGCAACACCGTTGGTGAGAATCAAGAAGGGTTTTTAAAAAAAATCTAAAAAGTAACCGCTGCTGAACCGCTTGGGGCTCACGTACCGCACATCCTCAAAAACAGTTATTATAACCTGATTAGTTTTCTAAAAATAATTGAAAACGGTGAACATGTTAAAAAAATCGACTTCCATCGCAACAACTTAGTTTATTGCATTGCATTATTATTTTTGGTTTTTGATAATTTTCTTAACGTAACCTTAAAATCTTGCCTCTCCCCCGGTTTTGGCCCCATTTGCAATAAAATTTTTAAATGTTTTTTTTTTATTCTTTCATCCTTACTAATATTATAAATGTGAAAATGTGATTGTTTGTTTGTTACCTTTTCACGCTTCAACGCCTTGACCAATCTTAATGAAATTTGGCATGCAGGTAGCCTGTGTCACGAGAAAGGACATAGTCTACTTTTTATCCCTTGAAAATAGCATAGCTCAATGCAGTTTCTGAGGGAGCTGAAAATATACTCTTTTTTGGTTAATTTCTTTAACATCGCAACGGAACAATGGATTGTGTGATTCTTTGCACAGAGATGGTTGAGGGGGCGGATAATGACATGATTTACTACCGCGCACCCTCTAAGACAGTCATAAAAACGATGTTATAAACAATGTATATGCATTTTCTAAAGTTTGATTACTGTAGATTTAAAGCTGTAATTTCAATAAATATATATAAAAATAAAATAAAATGTAATAATCATGTAAACTGTCCACGCGGGCGAAGCCGCGGGAAAAAGCTAGTTTGCTATAAATTTGGACTAGCATTATTTACAACTATTAGAAAATTTAGTAGTTGCTGAGATAAAAAAGGTGTGGCATACGGACAGACAGCGAACGTAGTCGCACTATGCGGGTTCAGTTTTTACCATTTTGGTTTGCTTTACGAATTCGTTTTATTAAGGAAATAAAATAAAAAAAATAAAAAATAGACTATAAATTATACAGGATGTTTAGGAGGTGAATCAGAAGACGAAACTGAACAACTTTTCACGAGAAACCTCATAAAAAAATCGACTTTTCATACAAATTGATCAGCTCATTAGACAACTTTGTATGAGAAGTCAATTTTTTTTTTCGAACTGACCACTGGTTCCTTAGGGCAAGTTGTTCACTTTTGTCTTCTAATTGAATCGTCTTACTTTATTCTTAACATGGTACCACCCTTGTGATATCTCCCTTCCAACAAAATAAGAATCCACAAAATCGGTTCATAAATGACGAAGTTATCCGCGAACAGACATAAAAAAAATAAAAAATATATACGGTCAAATTAAGAAACCTCCTCCTTTTTTAAAAGTCGGTTAAAAATATCGGTTAAAAATATTATATAAGGCGTCACTGATTTTGACCCAAATGACCAGTGCCTGAAGCCGGCCCTGGAGAATCACTTGAGTTCAAGGGTGGGAAAGCGGAAAATTTCGGTCGCTGACGAGGTGTTTTTGTGTAGAAATAAATGGGTTTTGGGTGCTTATTATTTTTGGACTTGTTAGAGTTTTCTTCGGCGAGGAGCTCTTATTTTGTGTCGAGTGGAAATAGGAGACATCGGGAATCAGGGTTCAAGTGTGATTGTTGAATGAAATTAACTTGGTTACAAATTTCCTTCAAACTCCAAGCACTATATATTATAATAAAGACACATCCTGGACACTTCATACAACGGGCCAGAAATGACATTTCATAAAGGAATGACAGTACAAACAAAATGGCTACCAAACTGTAACCAATCTGTATCAATCTAGGTGACGAGGGGGTGAGGTCGGAATCTAGAGAGCGTCAGGGAGTGTCCATATTGTATGTTAGTACTAATCTATAATATAATAAAACTGTAACTGGGCCGTGTCTGTACATTAAATATTTTTGGGATATAATAACTGTGGTGGACATTACTAACGATACAGAGGCCAAAACAACAACTTTTGGAATTTTTGTCTGTCTGTCTGTCTGTCTGTATGTTCGCGCATCACGCAAAAACTACCGGGCCGATTTTGATGAAATTTTGTATGGTGGTTCCTTATAGCCCGGGTTAACATATAGGATACTTTTTATCCCAGAAAATTCAAGAGTTCCCGTGGGAAAATCAAAAGTATTCATTTATAGAATGGCTCACCACGCAAATGTGGCTTAACCTATTACAATCAAATTTTACACGTTAATACCCTTATCGCGAACTAAAACTGGGACAATGTGATTCCCAAAAAAATTAGGGTTCTTACAGGAATGCAAAAAATTGTATCTTTAGATTGGCTCAACGTAACAATATGAAACCTTTACATTGAGATGGGGTGTTTTGACCATCATTGTATAGTCGGGTATCCTTTATCCCGGAAAACTAAAGAGGTCCTGTGGGAAATTATCTATCGATACTTACAATAATAACAATAGAGTACTTTTTTCTATTTATTAGCTACACATACCAAACATTATAATCATAGTAGCAGAATTTCAATAGATGGCGCTGCAGGGATAATAAAACGCGCTTAAGTTGTATTAAAACATTAAAATATTTTTTCATACTTTTGAGTGGATTTCTTTTATGTATTTTTCAGAATACGCTACTTAAAACTCTGGAACTATGGTACGTAGCGATGTGTTTCATAGACGAACAGAGAGGTTTTTTTTTACAGATTCCAATCATGTAAAAAAATAAAAACACATAAATCGAGTTTAGCATCTTTTAACAGGAGGCACAGATATGGGAACTCTTCTGACGGCGACTATTTGCGTGTGGCAGTTGCTCTCCGCCTGCAATATCAATATCTGTGAACCTCATCAATGTATTTGCGGGTCCACGGTGGAGGCAACTGTCCATCACTCACTGAGTTGCAGTCGTGTTTGTGAAGATTCCCACGTCACTAATTCCGTAATGACCTCACTCGGAGGGCACTGGTCTCGGCCAGATGGAATATTCCATCTTTGATGCAGCCGCCGACGGGCTTTAGTCGATCTGATGGCAAAAGGCCGGAGGGTTTAAACAGGTGCTATGGCAGAGAGGAACGTGTCTGCTTTGGGAAGCCACTTTTTCTGCCTCACTCCTCACCCGTATGGTACTGCTGCTCAATTTGCGGTGAGAAAGAAGCATAATAAGTACTCGGTCTTGGAGGCAAATTACTGCTTTGTGCCGCTGGTCTGTGAGACAACCGGCTGCTGAACCCTCAGAGGCCTTTGCCTTCACAAAGAAGATTGGCCTTCGCCTTCGAGAGAGGAGATGTGACGTGAGGTCCTACCTGCTGCTAAGGTTGTCTATTGCCATCCAGCGCGGCAACGAGAAGTGCGTCTTGGGCTCCTTTGGAGCTGATACGACTCGAGGATTTGACCCATATTAATATTGTTAGGAAATTTTATTACTTAGATTGATACCTATAATGATTTGAATTAGTTTTTTGATAATATTTCATCATATCAGTTTATATACGTCCCCACTAAGGGGCTTGACCTGCCCTGAGTTAGGGCGATCTGGCCTTAGACGATCACGCGGGCCCATTGCGGGTTGATTGACTTCACACATAAGCTTCGAATTTCTTCGCAGGCGTGTGCAGGTTTCCCCACGATGTTTTTCTCACCGTAAGAGCGTTTTTTTATTATTTTTATTCACAATTGGTAAGCCCTTGGCATCATCTCACCTGATGGTAAGTGACGATGATGCCGAAGATAAAAGCGGGCTTACCAAGATTCTCCAACGCAATGGAGAACTGGCTATCTTATCTTCAAGCCGGAACACATCAATGTTGTTAACACTGATGTTTGGCGGCAAGATTCAGATAAGATGGTGGTAACTAGCCAGGCGGGCTTAGAAAATGCCCTACCACCAACCAAACCGAGTCTTACACCGGGAATCGAACCCGCGACCTCCTGGTGTGAAGCGAATGGGCTAACCATTACGCCACGGAGGCGGTCAAACGTACATACCAGTATGAAATCGATATTCGTATAGATATTGGTAAGTGGCAGGATTCGAACCACGGCCTTCCGGACAGGAGGTAGTGGCCCTAACCGTTTTGCCACCGACGCTCTATATTTTATTTAAGATTTAGAAATCCTTACTTTATATTATTAATGTAAAAATATGTTTGTTTGTTTGTTACCTATTCACACTTCAACACCTATACCAATCTTCATGAAATTTGGCAGCCTGTATCACTGGGAATGAAATAGTCAACCTTTTATCTGTGGAAATTATCATAGCCCGATGCAATTCCTGAGCAAACTAAAACAATACTCTTTGTTCGTTTTATTTAAAATCGTAACGAAAAAATGGATTGGTGTGATTTTTAGCACAGAGATGAGGTGGAAAATGATATAATTAACTAATAAGTATATCCTGACATAGTTCCCGAGGGATCTGGGGACAACTGTTTTCTTCGCTCGCGCACGTCGGTGGCGTCGCAACGGAGCAACGGATTAAAGTGATTTTTTGTATAGAATTTGTTGAGGGGGTGGGAAGTGACAAATACTGCTAATCCGAATAGCCCGATGCAGTTCCTGAGGTACCTGGAGAAAAGTCATGTCCACGCTTGCGAGCTGATTGCGGCTCGCGCACCACTCACCCTCAAAAAGAGTCATAAAATCTATGTCCACGTGGGCGAAGCCGCGGGCAAAAGCTAGTATAATATATACTTTGATAAAGGTTTCTCTAGCCCAACGACAATGACGCTGGGTCATATAGACCCGAGCGATTTTCAATTGGGGAAATTTCGAAAAAAACATGTTATAATCGTTCATGGTTTTCTCAGCAGCTGGAGATAAGACCTCAATTCATATGATTTGTACCATAGTGTAGTGAGCAAGCGCCAGTGAAGAATGGTAAAATCCATTTGCTTGAATAAAACGGGAATAAAGCGGCTACATTTTTAGTTCTAAAAGAGAAATTATTTTTGTTGCCCTTTTGAGGTTGTTGTATTAAAACCATATCGTAATTTGATATCTAAATTAACCTAAACATCTTGGTACTGCAATGACTTCGTGGTCATGCAATAGTTCTTGCTTTGTATTAAATTTGTTATAACTCAGCAGATAACCAGATAATTAAGAAAAAAAACATTCGGGTCATATTGGCCCCGCGTCATCGTCCGCGTTATTTTTTACACGTCATTGGCGCCGTGCGTGCTAGACATCCCAGTCACATAATTTTGTTCTAAGAGTTCTTTGACAGGCAGTTGTCATGTCTGTTGTCACAGAACTCTAAACTCTAACCCCTGCATCCTAAAGCTAAACCGCTATTTCATTAAATCAGAAAAAAAAGAAAATCGTAGGACATTTATAATCAATTTAAAAGGAAAACTTTAAGCAGGCTTTCTTAGTTTAGTATTATTAGTAACAAATTAATTAGTCCTAAAAATAATATCACACTTATTACAAATTACACCTGAATTAAAATGCCTAAAATAAAACACCTAAAATGGAC
This sequence comes from Coleophora flavipennella, assembly GCA_947284805.1. Classification (NCBI taxonomy): domain Eukaryota; kingdom Metazoa; phylum Arthropoda; class Insecta; order Lepidoptera; family Coleophoridae; genus Coleophora; species Coleophora flavipennella. The sequence goes on from OX369257.1 coordinate 3,441,613, forward strand.
AAAGTTTAGTACAATAATTGACCAACTTAAGACGTGCAGTTGGATTTGTAAAAAGATCATAGATTTTCATTTCAAATTTTCTATTACCAACTGCAAATATAGTTCTGGTTATTTTCAAATATACATTTTTTAAAAGACTACGGTACCTTACTTTACGCGAGACCGACTCGCACTTAGCCGGTTTTTATTTTTACTCTGAAGCATAAATATAAAAAAAAGTTAGTTTTTGTTTAAACTTGTCAATTTTAATGTAGCTTATTAAATAAACTTTCATGTCTCTATCTCTCTATCTTTCTCTCAATTAAAGTTTTTTTATTTTATTTTTATTTATTTATTAATTATCAGTAACAAAACAATCAGTCCTAAAAATAACATCTGACTAATTACAAATTCAAACAGGAAACTAAGGTTCCCCTCGATTTCTCTGGGATGCCATCATCAGATACTAGTTGCCTTATCATGATACCGCCCTTGGGATATCTCCTTTCCAACAAAAAAAGGAATCATCAAAATCGGTTCATAAATGACGAAGTTATCCGAGAACACACATAAAAAAATATTATACGGTCGAATTGAGAAACCTCTTCCTTTTTTTTGAAGTCGGTTAAAAATGACTAAAATACCTAAAATAAAACCCCTTAAATACCTAAAATGGAACACCTAAAATCATATATGCTTATTTATATATTTTTATGTTATTTGAATAATTCTGGTCCTGTTGTGCGGTACAGTCGCATAACAGCTACTTTAACAGTAATTTAACCCGTCCCTGTTTGGTCCTAAGCTTGACCGCAACGTAATCCTATAGCGGGCACCTGCGCAAAATGAACGAGGGTCATAAATCCACGGAAATGTCCCCGGCACTGTGACAGGGTTATTGTTATTGGCTGACAGACTTGCGTGCGAAGGTTTTGCGGTGTTCACAGAGCTTCAGAGACGTCCGAACTCCAAAATGAAATTACTGAGATTGTTTAACCCATTAAGAGGGGCTGCACCAACGACATCCTGAAAGCCATTGCCAGCAAGCCGGACTGTCCTATATTTGGCCACTGGACAACGCTACACAAGCAGTTGGCCAGTGTCCATAATATAGGGACTATGTGAATATTTTATTTTCTAACTAGCTTTTGCCCGCGGCTTCGCCCACGTGGACATAGTTTTTATGACTCTTTTTGAGGGTGAGTGGTGCGAGAGCCGCAATCAGCTCGCAAGCGTGGACATGAGTTTTCTCCAGGTACCTCAGGAACTGTATCGGGCTATTCGGATAAGCAGTCTTTGTCACTTCCCCCCCCCCCCCCCAACAAATTCTATACAAAAAATAACTTTAATCCGTTGCTCCGTTGCGACGCCACTAACGTGGTTAGGTTAACCAGTTGTCCCCCGATCCCTCGGGAACTATGTCAGGATATACTTATTAGTAAATTATATTTTCCACCTCATCTCTGTGCTAAAAATCACACCAATCCATTTTTTCGTTACGATTTTAAATAATTTTGCGAACAAAGAGTATTGTTTTAGTTTCCTCAGGAACTGCATCGGGCTATGATAATTTCCACAGATAAAAGGTTGACTTTTTAATTTCCAGTGATACAGGCTACCTGCATGCCAAATTTCATCAAGATTGGTAGAGGTGTTGAAGTGTGAATAGGTAACAAACAAACAAACACATTTTCACATTTATAATATTAAGTAAGGATTTCTAAATCTTAAATAAAATATACAGCGTCGGTGGCAAAACGGTTAGGGCCACTACCTCCTGTCCGGAAGGCCGTGGTTCGAATCTGCCACTTACCAATATCTATACGAATATCGATTTCATACTGGAATGTACGTTTATCCGACGCTCTTACGGTGAGAAAAACATCGTGAGGAAACCTGCACATGCCTGCGAAGAAATTCGAAGCTTATGTGTGAAGTCAATCAACCCGCAATGGGCCCACGTGATCGTCTAAGGCCAGATCGCCCTAACTCAGGGCAGGTCGAGCCCCTTGGTGGGGACGTATATAAACTGATATGATGAAATAACACATTACCTATATTATCAAAAAACTAATTCAAATCGTTATAGGTATCAATCTAGTAATAAAATTTCCTAACAATATTATTATGGGTCAAATCCTCGAGTCGTACGTATAAGACGCACTTCTCGTTGCCGCGCTGGATAGCAATAGACAACCTTAGCAGCAGGTAGAACCTCACGTCACATCTCCTCTCTCGAAGGCGAAGGCCAATCTCCTTTATGAAGGCAAAGCCCTCTCTCAAAGGTTCAGCAGCCGGTTGTCTCACAGACCAGCGGCACAAAGTAGTAATTTGCCTCCAAGACAGAGTACTTATAATGCTTCTTTCTCGCCGCAAATTGAGCAGCAGTAGCGTACGGGTGAGGAGTGAGACAGAAAAAGTGGCTTCCCAAAGCAGACACGTTCCTCTCTGCCATAGCACCTGTTTAAAATCTCCGGCCTTTTGCCATCAGATCGACTAAAGCCCGGCCGGCGGCTGCATCAAAGATGGAATATTCCATCTGGCCGAGACCAGTGCCCTCCGAGTGAGGTCATTAAGGAATTGGTGACGTGGGAATCTTCACAAACAACGACTGCAACTCAGTGAGTGATGGACAATTGCCTCCACCGTGGACCCGCAAATACATTGATGAGGTTCACAGATATTGATATTGCAGGCGGAGAGCAACTGCCACACGCAAATAGTCGCCGTCAGAAGAGTTCCCATATCTGTGCCTCCTGTTAAAAGATGCTAAACTCGATTTATGTGTTTTTATTTTTTTACACGATTGGAATCTGTAAAAAAATACCTCTCTGTTTGTCTATGAAACACATCGCTACGTACCATAGTTCCAGAGTTTAAAGTAGCGTATGCTGAAAAATACATAAAAGAAATCCACTTAAAAGTATGAAACAATATTTTAATGTTTTAATACAACTTAAGCGCGTTTTATTATCCCTACAGCGCCATCTATTGACATTCTGCTACTATGATTATAATGTTTGTATAAATAGAAAAAAGTACTCTATTGCTATTATTGTAAGTATGGACCTCTTTAGTTTTCCGGGATAAAGAATACCCGACTATACAATGATGGTCAAAACACCCCATCCCAATGTAAAGGTTTCATATTGTTACGTTGAGCCAATCTAAAGATACAATTTTTTGCATTCCTGTAAGAAAACCTAATTTTTTTGGGATTCACAATGTCCCAGTTTCAGTTCTCGATAAGGGTATCAACGTGTAAAATTTGATTGTAATAGGTTAAGCCACATTTGCGTGGTGAGCCATTCTATAAATGAATACTTTTGATTTTCCCACGGGAACTCTTGAATTTTCTGGGATAAAAAGTATCCTATATGTTAACCCGGGCTATAAGGAACCACCATACAAAATTTCATCAAAATCGGCCCGGTAGTTTTTGCGTGATGCGCGAACATACAGACAGACAGACAGACAGACAGACAGACAGACAGACAGACAAAAATTCCAAAAGTTATTGTTTTGGCCTCTGTATCGTTAGTAATGTCCACCACAGTTATTATTTTCCATAAATATTCCATGTACAGACACGGCCCCGTTACAGTTTTATTATATTATAGATATAGATGTCACTAACATTAGATAAGTAAGTTATTGTATAGTACTAACATTTATGGGCTGTGCAGACTGCAATAAATTTATTTGATTGATTGATTGATTAAGAGGAAACGCGGTCTAAAGAATAGGTATTTGAATAAAATCTTGCTGTCTCCCTTCCCCAAACCTCTGCATATACAGCAAGAAAGGGAGAACTGCAGCGCAAACCGATAATAGGCACAAAACTTGATCAAAACGGCATTTCGTAGTCCCCTACTTCCGCCTCCAAAACTTGAGAAATAATAATATTTTTTTCAAAAATAATTACAAAAACGCTTTACATATGCCTATATGTTTTTATTTTATTGTTATTAAGCGTATTATTTTTTTGGTGGGTGTCTGAAAATGACGTTTCAATTTGGAAATTTTCTCAGTTTTTGAAAGCTTCTACTTCCTATTATAATTAGAATATGGGAAAAACCAAACATACGGGCATGACCATGGTAGATATAAGTTTGATGGAAAAACATTTTTGCTTTAATGTCGTTATCCAGGGAGGAAACAGGGGACTAGTCCCCCTACGTTGGTATGGAAAAAATGGCGAAAGCGTTTCATCTTAACGCTTAACGTGCAGTTTACACGGCTTCATTACATTACACAGTCAACGTTGTGCATATTTAGTCGCGAAGCCTTCACTGTCTGGTGTGTTAGGAATTCTCGCGTGGCGACCGCGCACCGTAGCGTGGGCACGCCTCCCACTCGGTCCACCGTGACAGTGACCGAAGACAGTGGTGTGGTGGGCAGACGCTGGATGCGGGCAGCGCAGGATCGGTCATCCTGGAAATCTTTTGGGGAAAGACTTTGTCCAGCAATGGACGTCTTTCCGCTGTTAACATCTTTAAATTACAATCAGTATCATAATTACAAATTTAGAGCAACTTATCTATTAAAGTTAAAAAAGACTGTTCCAGAACCCGTACGGGTAGAGTCCCTAAGAAAGGGACTGTCCAGCTCGTTTCCCATGATTTTCAGAAGACTGCTGGCGCTGCCACTCACGCGGCTCATCAACGATGCCCTCTCTTTATAATAGGGATCACGACAGCATTAGAAATAAATTATGAACTCTTGATCACTAAATTGCCCTCCTACTTAAACTTCGGAATACCTTACTCGTTTTATTTCTATCAAGTCTTCGATTTTTAACTCATTAAAATCACAAAATTAGTACATAAATGACGCTGCTAAACTATGACGTCACGCCTAGGTACTTCTAACATTTTTAGAACAAAATTTCGTTTTTGACAGATGATAAAAAGTAACTCAAATGACTAGCATTCGTCATTCCTATTAGGCATGTACGAGCCTCCGAGAACATCGCAGATGCACTGCAGTAAAGTTTCAGCCCCAGCAGCAACCTGAACCCTGTGTGGAGTCATAGACTGCGCGTATAATATTATGTATTTCAGAACTAGCTGTTTCCCACGGCTTCACCCGTGTGGACATCATTTCTATGACTTTTCGAGGGTGCGCAGTGAAAAAAAGTAGCCTATGTGTTAATCCAGGTCCTAATCTGTCTACCTACCAAATTTCAGCCAGATACGTTTAGTAGTGTTTGCGTGAAGAAGTAACAAATGTACACACTCACAAATTTGCGCCTTTATAATATTAATGTGATCATACTATAATTACACCAAGTTTCACGTGTACCGTTTTAATCATCGAGCAAAAAAAAAGTAAGTGTGCTGTCAGCTCCGACACTCGACAGGAGTTCAATCATCCTAAACCTTTTTTTTCTACTCTTAGGCTGTATGGATGGTTTGTTAGCCTTTTTATTCATAATTTAATTCAAATTTTATTCATGATAGGTAAGCCCTTGGCATCATCTCACCTGATGGTAGGTGACGATGATACCGAAGATTAAAACTGGCTTACCAACATTCCCCAACGCAAAGGAGAACTGGCTATCTTATCGCATCAATGTTGTTAATACTGATGTGTGGCGGCAAGACTTAGATTAGATGGTGGTAGCTAGCCAGGTGGGCTAAGAAAATGTCCTACCACCAACCAAACCGAGTCTTACAAGTTGACCCCACCGGGAATCGAGCCCGCGACCTCCTCGTGTGAAGCGAATGGACTAACCAGTACGCCACGGAGGCGGTTAAGCGGCTTAGTGATGTAAAAGGTGACTGACATAAAACGTGAGTAAACAACGTGATGAAACAATGTGAGTAAACAAAGTTAACACTTGATTTTACTCCCCTTCAATAGATCGTTGCTGAAGGAATAAACTCAAAGAAATCCTTTAATCTACTTTTAAAAACACATGTTTTTTTTTGTATGGGGTTTTATTTTGTATACCCCTTTAATTTTTCACTTTTTATTTTATTTTTTTTATTTTTCGTATAGGTGGATACATATATTTTTGTAATAGGTACTGATATATTGTCTTTTTTTTTTCTTTTTTTTTCTTTTATCTGTTTGATTTTTGATAACATAGGGTAGAAAACTCAGCTTAAGTGTATTTTGTCAGCAACGATAGTAACTAGTACACGGATAAACCTGTTAAGATTTTTGATGTATTAGTATTATAATTTTTGTAACATTCTTTTTATCAATTGTATAAATAAAAAAAAAAAATATTTGTTGTTACAGCGGCAACAGAAAAACACACTATGTGAAAATTTCAACTGTGTACCTATTACGGCTCATGAAATACAGCCCGCTGAGAGGCAGACAGACAGACAGACTGACGGACAGCCGAGTCTTATTATGAAGGTCCCGTTGGTTAGCCTTTGGGCACACCCTGGACACTTCATACAACGGGCCAGAACTTACATTTCAAAAAAGGAATGACGGAACAAACAAAATCGCGGCGAAATCCTATACATTCGACAACCAAACTGTAACCAATCTGTATCAATCTGGGTGACGAGGGGGTGAGGTCGCATTCTAGAGAGTGGCAGGGAGTATCCATACTGTATGTTAGTACTAATATAATATATACTTTGCTATAGATAACGTTTGTAGACTTATTGATCTCACCATTTACTTGATTGTTATTAAGACGACTAGACTGTGAAGGTTGCTGGGAGAATCGACATATAGTATATAGAATCGCAATATACAAAGTTATTAGGAGGACAATGCCAGGAATCTACACTAATATTATAAAGAGGAAAGTTTTGTATTTTTGTGTGTGTGTGTGTATGTTTGTAATGAATAAACTCAAAAACTACTTATCCGATTTTAAAAATTTTTTCACCATTAGAATGCTGCATTATCGCTCAGAAACATAGGCTATATTTATTACTTGAAAAAATTAGGGATCTTTTTTATAAAACTTCAGTAACGTGAACCAAGGTGTAAAAAAACATTGCTTAAAAATTTCTTTCATCGCATACGATACGGAAACTATTGATGATAGAACAACAAAATGTTCAACAATATTAAAGAACATATCAATACCTACAAAAAACTTTGCTATACTATATCTCCAACTATTGTAGTTATTTCACTTTAACCTCTTTTTACATTTTAAATGTTAATAAAAACTGTCCAAAAATGATAACCATACCTTAGTATTAACCCTTATCCAAATAAATCATTTCATAATCAAAAATGTTTCGATACCTATAGATAACCTTTTAAATTAAATCGGACATTCCATTCAGAAGATATTACGAATTTATGAAAATAAACAGCACCGCCGCGCAATGACCAGTGTGGCCCCAAGCAATGCAGCCGTAGCGTAGTAATAATATTATGTATAAAGAGGAGGATGTTTGTTTGCATTGAACAGGCTCCGAAACTACTGGACCCATTTAAAAAATTATTTAATTGTTGGGAAGCTACACTATCCGCGGTTGCTATAGGCTATATTATATTTTCAAATAGGGATCCTTTCTAAACCTGTAACCCAAGGTGTGAAAAAGTACCTGAAAAATTCCTGCATTATCAACAAAAAGTAGTGTAGTGTAGTGTGAAGTGTGTAGTGTATATTGTGAAGATTGGGGGTAGGGTGAAGGGTGAAAGGTGTAGGGTGAAGGGTGAAGGGTGAAGGGTGAAGGGTGTAGTGTAATGTAGTGTAGAATAGTGCAGTGTATTGAAGTGTAGTGCAGTGTAGTGCAGTGTAGTGCAGTTTAGTGCAGTGTAGTGCAGTGTAGTTCATTGTAGTGTAGTGGAGTGCAGTATAGTGCAGTGGAGTGCAGTTGAGTGCAGTATAGTGCAGTGGAGTGCAGTCGAGTGCAGTGCAGTGTAGTGTAGTATAAGGCGGCACGAAGTTCGCTGGGACAGCTAGTTATAAATAATTGGATTAAGCGTTGTACTGGAACTTATCATTTTACATAGTGTACTGTGCTGGTTTTAGTCAAAAACACTTAAAAAACCAAAAATAATGACTTGTAAGTATATATTTGGGGGCTGATAACTCGCATCTCCGGTGTTTTTGAAGTGGGTTTCTATAGTTGAAAATTAAGCTTAAATAACTACCTTTGGTGTACATGCGATGCGTATTGGATATGCAGGCTAATTTGCCCATAATTTGCACTATTTTGGTCCTGATAAGAAAAAAACCCTTTCCTTCCGCGGTCATCCGCGCAATTAGTTTTGTTCCAACTTATGATATAGGTAAGTGAATGATATGCTTGCTGATATGAGGTGCATGCTCGCTTAAATGCTTGTGCGGATGGTGGCGCGTCGGGAGCCGGGTCGTTCCTTTCCCTCTAATATGGTTGATGGGAGCGATGGCTGACTCTAGCGTTATACTCGTGACCGGGTGCTGTCCGTGTGAATTGGCCTACTTTTGTCAAAGGTATCAATGACATTCAATGATTTTTATGTATAACTTTTCGTGTCATATTGTTTTCATGTTCTAATGGCATAATCTGGTTTATTTCAATGATTGCATTTTGACATTATTAACTAATGATTGTTTATTTCTTGATTCTTCACAAATGAAATTATGTTATTATTATTTTATGACTTTCAGAAAGAGTGTAAGTAATTTGCACCTATTTTGATTAAATACATTGAATCTTGAATGGCTTGACCTTGGCGAATGCATAGTCTACAAAATAATGTAGATTGTTTACCCAGGGCGACAAAATGCTCACAGCGCGAGCATTCGATAGTTATTAAAGCCTAAACCTTCCCCTGAACCAAAGAGTAAAAAATATTACATTAAAAAGTACCTTGACCATAATTCACATACCTAGAGCACAGTATTACAATATAGCGGCTTACAGTATTGCAACGAATGTACTTACGCAGAGCAATGGAAGGGTACTTGCGGGGCAGCGGGCGGCGCGGCACAGGCTGCCAAACTCCACGAGGTACTACTGCTAGTACCTACGCCGTGGCGGCATCGTGCGACATCAAAGGCGTTGCGCTACTGTAAGCCATATCGTAATAATGTGCCTAGAGTTACTCAATAAGGTTCAAGAGACCTCGGTCTGGACTTAAAAGAATACTCCACTCTTCAATAAACTATGAAACAAGTTTAATTTCAGTTCCACTTCCGAGTCTGCTCAGCGTTTGTTGGACGGCATTAAATTTTCATTTGGCACATTCAACAGTGACGAACTTGTAGCGAACTTAGTGAAAACAGTTTTTCAGTTTTTAAATTTTAAAACTTAGTCTGAGTTGGAATGAATTTCTGAGTTCACGGAGGGAAGTTCGAATGAAGCGATGTTTCAACCCTGTTTCTTACGTAGATTTTGTTTTATTATTTTTGTTACACCCTGTATTTCTGAGGTGTAGAAAACTACATATAAACCGCCTCAGTGGCGTAATGCTTAGGGATTTGGTAAGCCCGCTTTCATCTTCGGCATCATTGTCACTCAGGTTTAAAAATCAGGTTTAAAAATGGATAAAAAAAGGATTCTTACGAAAAACCTTAAAACACTTACACTTTCCTCAGCCGTGTCTGTGAATAGGGATCACGAATGCTAGTCATCTGATTTACTTTTTACCGTCTGTCAAAAACTACATTTTGTTCTAAAAATGTTAGAAATACCTAGGCGTGACGTCATAGTTTAACAGAGTCACTAATGTACTCATTTTGTGATTTTGGTGAATTAGAAACCGATGACTTGATGGAAAACAAAACGAGTAAGGTTTTCCGAAGTTTAAGTAGGAGAGCAATTTAGTGATCAAGAGTTCATAATTTATTTCTGATGATGTCGTCATCCCTATTGTACAATACCAGACTCAACAGCGGTGACGTCGACCTTTTTTATTCGACTATTCTTAAATTTAAGAAAACAAAATTTAAAACTCTAATCCTCAATAATATTTATAACACAAAAAATTTTTGCGTCGTTTGTATTTTATTTTTCTGTATTTTCTTATTTTTCTTTTATAGTGTTAGCTAAATAGTAGAAATAGAAACTGTTTTTGTGTGACCATAAGTTAAGGATCAACTAGGTCTTTAAGTAATCAATATTTTTCATTCTATGTATGTATGTGACGGTTTGAATCCTGAATATAAATAAATAAAACAAAACTTTCTCAGTTTCATGTGTAAGAAGTCACAGTAATTTTTTTAAATATTTATTTATCACCCCCGAATATTAAACTATACAGTATGGTTCGAATATTATTACAGTATGTAAAAAAAATAGTGTAGGAGCCGTTATATAACTGACCAACATTGCCCAAGGATCCTATATAGTCAAATCTCCAAAAAAACTTGGACTCCATAAAAAAATGGATCATCAGCTGATCGATTTGTATTAATCCTACTAATATTTATAAACGCGAAAGTTTGAAAGAATGTTTGGACGTATGGATGTATGCTTGTTACTCTTTCACGCAAAAACTACTGAACGGATCTGGCTGAAATTTGGTATGTAGACATATTAAGACCTGGATTAACACATACCTAGGATACTTTTTTCCACGCTCGCGAACCGTTTGCGTCTCGCGCACTGCACACCCTCAAAAAGTCATAAAAACGTTGTCCACGCGGGTGAAGTCCAATATATTTTTGGCGAATTGACTATTGGTCTTTCAGGGACAGTTGTTCAGTACGATGACTATAGAAACCCCAGTTACAACCTGTATTGTACCTGTACTGTACCAATATTGTAACAAATGTGTGCACTTATTTTTGGCTAGAACTTGTACTCAAGAAACTGAACAACTTTCCCTAAGAAACCCATGGACAATTCGCAAAAAATTTTTAGACTTCCATATAAAACTAAAAGAAAATGCTACCTTTATAAAGTTTGCCTGCTAGCTGATCGATATGCATGGGAAGTCCAAAAATTTTTTTGCGATTTATCCGTGGGTTTCTTGGGGAAAGTTTTTCAGTTTTATGAGCACAAGCTTTAGTTAAAAATAAGGTCATACCTTTGTTAAGAGCCTGTATATCTCTGACAGTCTCGACAGTCAAACCCATCGATAAGTACTGTAGAAGCCGATACAGGACCCTAGCTTGGAGTGCATTGCTGAAAAGCAAACTCATTATCATTTTATAATTATTTTTGGTTAATTTTTTTTTAAATTATGTAACACCTTATGGGTCTTCTTGCTAGCCGATTATTACTTTCTGCTCATTCTAGTGTTTTCAGGCGTTCTGCCAAAAGATGGAGAGGACTTTTCAGTCCAAAAGCTAATTGAATAATTAATCTAGAAAAATCCTGATGAACTTTCAAATGGAAACAATGAAAGTTCAATTTTTACTTTTAATAACGCGCGGCCAGTACGCTTACCCTAGGCGATGCGATGGATGGGTGTAATAACCAAAGAGATTATTACAGTACCGACTAGATATTAAGTACTTAATGCTTCTATGTAAGAAGAAGTAATCTCACTACTACTACTTTATATAATATATAATTTTAATACAGTTGCTCGAAAGAGAAACAAGACATTTCTAGGAAATAAAAAAACCAAAGATACAGAATCTTTTTTTAAGACTTGAAAGGAGAATTTTAAAAGAGATAGATTGTTCCTCCGTAAGGTAGTATATGTATAATGCTAGCTGATTAGATTATTATTTTTAGATGTTTATCTTATCTTATCTCGTCTCGTCTCGTCTCATGTCACGTCATGTCATCTCATATCATCTCATCTCACCTCACCTCACCTCAACTCATCTCATCTCATCTTATCTTATCACACTTTCTATTTGCATTCAATCCATTAATTCAAGAAAAATTCATAGACTCTCCTGAATTTAAAACTAAAAATGTTTTCCCCGTAAATTATCAACGAAAGTACATCTCATTTCATTTTCACGGTTTTCATCGCACTCGTGGTAATCTTTAGAATTGTCGCGAGCAATTTGTATAAGTGCTCGTGGGTAGGTTTGCAGTCGATGTATCATGGTGGAGCGATCTCCGGCCGATTCGATTTGTCGTTTTTACTATAAAATCATATGCAAATTGCAAGCTTCGTGCTTCGTTCATTACTTGTGTCACATGTTAGTTATTTGCAGTAACAGACTTGTTAAGGTTTAACCCGGCGCCAATGACGCTGGGTCATATTGATCCGAGCGATTTTCAATTGGGGAAATTTCGAAAAAACATATTATAATCGTTATTGGTTTTCTCAGTAGCTGGAGATAACACCTCAATTCATATGATTTGTAGTAACAGCGCCAGTGATGAATGGTAAAATCCCTTTTCTTGAATAAAACGGCTACAGCTCCATGCATTTTTAGTTCCAAAAGAGAAATTATTTTAGTTGCCCTTTTGAGGTTGTTGCATTAAAACCAAATTATAGTTTGATATCTAAATTAACTTCTCAGTACTACAATGGCTTCATGGTCATGCAATAGTTCTTACTTTGTATTAAATTTGTTACAATTCAGCAGATAACCAGATAATCTATATATATATATATAAATCAATTTCTGTTCGTTTGTCTCGCTAAAATTCGAGAATGGCTGGACCGATTTGGCTAATTTTGATCTTAAAATTTTTGTGGTTATCTGAACCGTCGTACATCAAGGTTTCGAAAATCTAAGTTATTTTACGCCACTTTTGGCTCATTTGAAATGGCCGGGGAGTAATCTCATATTTTTATTTTCTATTCATACACATAAGCCGCTGGATGCGAGCAGCGGAGGACCGGTCGTCGTGGAAATCCTTCGTTCAGCAGTGGACATTTTTCGGCTGATATGATTATATAATGATAAACTAATTTAAAAAGAAGATGAATGAGATAATAGTATCACGTCATTGATTAAATTAAATAGCCTTATTTTTTCAGTCATATGTACATTATGCAAAATACAGTATTAAAATTGTGATATTTTGAAATTTAAATATTCCTTTACAGATTAAAAAGCCTTCTCAACAAGCCACTTATGTGATTGTGTCTTAAACTTATTCGTGGGCAAATCTTTTATTGTTAAAGGTAATTAAGATAATGTTTATTATACAGGGTGTAACGAAATTGGTGTAGGTCCCGTTAACTGGGGCTTCTACTCATCATACTGTTCTATGACTTTGCTGAAATCGCTGAAAAAAAAATTAATCTTCATACCAATCGATCAGCTGATCGATCAATGCTGTGCATTTTTGTATGGAGTATCCAAATTTTTTTGAGGATTAACAATGGGTTCCCTGGGGAAAATATTTCAGCATGTTAAGTAGAACGCCCAGTTAACGAGTCCTACACCAATTTGGATACACCAGTAAATTCTTACAGCCATGGGGTAACAATTTTTCATTTCACAGTTTATTTTTATTAATTTTTAATTTATTTCTTGACAATCACCTCACTATTGACTTATCTTATAATGTGATATAATGTGACATTGCATATTTTCTGAATTTGTGACGAGTGATAAATTAATCTAATTGTGCTATTAATTAGCTATACCTTTCTTTGTACAGCTTCCTCAATCTTTTCTATTTAATTGTATTTTTTTTCAACCGACTTCAAAAAAGTAGGTGGTTCTCAATCCAAATGTATGTTTTTTTTGTATGTTTGTTACGCGATATCTCCGCAGATTGTGAACCAATTTTCTAAATTCTTTTCTCATTCGAAAGAGTATACTCCCGAGGGGGTCACTGGGCGTTCAGCTTATCATACTGATTTTTTTCCCCAGATAACCCATAGTCAATTCTCAAAAAAAAATTTGGACACTCCATACAAAAATCCCAGGGAAATCGAGGGCAACCCACAAATTTTATAGGCATGTATTACGTGATTCATATGTATTCTCAAGCTATTAACATCATCATCTTCATCCCATTTTGATAAGCTGATGAAGGAAGGTACAACTAAATGTTAGGAGTTAGAGGATAAGTCTTTCAATATTATACATAGATATACAGGGTGTAACAAAACTGGTGTAGGACCCGCTAACTGGAGATTCTACTCATCATACTGAACAACTTTCCCCAAGGAACCCGTGATCAATTCTCAAAAAAAACTTTGGACCCTCCTTACATAAATGCACAAAATTGGTCGATCAGGTAATCCATTTGTATGAGGAGCTAAAATTTTTTTTTGCGATTTCAGCAAAGTCGTAAAACAAAAGTTGTTCAGTATGATGCACAGAAGCCCCAGTTAACGAGACCTACACCAATTATGTTACACCCTGTTTGTATTCTTTCAGGTTATTCAGATAAGCTGATGATGGAAGATTTAACTCCTTAACTTTCATGCTGCTGATGATGATGGAAACTACAGGACTCTGTATCTGTTAATGAAGCACATGCATAATGATTTGATTATTCCTATTGGCGAGTAGATGATTGGGTGTAACGTTGTTAGATAGATAGCATTATCACTAAAAATAAAGAAAATAAAAATATAAGTTTAAAAAAACTAAAAACCGACTTCAAAATTAAATTCACTCAAAAGTATGAAATAATATTTTACTCAAATACACAACATTAACTAACAATAACGAATTTTTTTTTTGAGGTCGGTGTCAGCAAACCATCGAATCTAAAACATTTGATACGTAAGTAACTGTGTGCTAATACCAAGCTCAAAACAAATTTTAGGCCCCTAACTTAATTCGTACCCACCTCTGATTTCGTTATTGTTGATTGTTAATTTTTAATTTTATAAAATTTTAATTGTTGTTAATGTTGTGTATTTAAGAATAATTATATTATTTCATACTTTTGAGTGAATTTCATTTTGAAGTCGGTTTATAGTTTTTTAACTTTTATTTTTTTCTCATATGTTGTGCAATAAAGTGTTTTCAATCAATCAATTTAATTTTGCACTGTCATATTGTGTAAATATTTTTAGCTTTTTGTAAATAAAGAACTAACAACCGAGTGAGCCCCTTATCAATGACGCTCTCTAAAAAACCACAGATACTCGTACCTATCTAGCTTTTTTCGAACACTTTTGACATACTTTATTCATGTGAAATCAAATAAATTTGTAAATATGTTTTGTATATAGAGATTTCAGAGTAATGCGCCACTTCTACAAAGTTAATGCAGTTGAACGTAAAACAGCCATCTTTGATAAAAGCATATTCGGTATGTGTTCCTGTGTATTTAATAGGCTTCCCAAGGGTATAAGAAACATAGATAATCCGGTAATATTCAAACGCAGACTTTATGACTTCATCATCATCATTATCATCATATCAGCCACAAATCGTCCACTGCTGGACAAAGGCCTTTATGACTTACGAGTATTAGTATGAAAATGCTACTATAATTTAAATCAGTATTTGACTTTCATTTTAATTAGGTGCCTTGTCGTTCTGCAAAACAAACGGCAAAAGGAAGTCAATCTTGCTACTTGATGAAGAAGAATGGTTTCTATTTGCTATTCAGTTAATCCATCAGTAGAAACCTTAGAACTGCCTGAGAGAAACATGGCCACTCTACCAATTACAATCAAATGGGGTTTTGGGTATTTAGCGAGGCTTGAGTCCGGCTCTCGCCACCGCCGGTCTTCACAGTAGCAACGGACTCCCCGAAGGTTTAATGAAAATCTATTGCTTATATACCGAGTGCTGAGAAAATTTCGATAGTGCGTTGTAGATATCACTCGCTGATTGGAGCGTTTGAACGAAAGTAAGCGTTCCGTTCCGCTGGCTGAGCACAATGAACGCAATACTAAACCGCTAATGAGCGCAAAAAATGAAATCGGTTTTGGCGATTGTAGTGACTTGGCATTTATGTACTTCTGTTTTTTAAACATTACAATATTACGGTCAAACTTTTTGCTAGGCATCCACACTTAAAATGTATCATCACATTATTTATGTTAAATCCTATAATATAAATGTGAAAGTGTGTATGTATGGATGTTTGTTACTCTTTAATGAAAAATTACTGAACGTATTTGGCTGAAATTTAGTAGGTAGAAAGATTAGGACCTGGATCAACATATAGGCTTTTTCCACACTCGCGAGCTGCTTGCGGCTCGCATACTGCGCACCCTCGAAGGCAATCATAGAAACTATGTTCAACGCGAGCAAAGCTAGTAAATATATAGGTAACTGGCAAAAGATAGTAAAAGAAATATATATTTTTTAAAGGCATAATAAACATTCGGTCCGCAAAATAATACAAATACAAATATTTATTGATAAACTTGATGGTTTACACGTCATAATGTTAATTTAATTCTAATATTTAATATTAATTAAATTATTACATTACATTCATAATTGGACATTCTAATTTTTTATATTATTACAAGTGCAGGTAATACACGTATGTACTTAGTATGTTTATTATTCCTAAGTATGCTCGTGGGGAGGGTCAGTGAACTCGTCTACTGTGTAGAACGCGTGTGATATTAGAATTTTTTTGAATTTTTTTAAAAACGAG
This sequence comes from Coleophora flavipennella, assembly GCA_947284805.1. Classification (NCBI taxonomy): domain Eukaryota; kingdom Metazoa; phylum Arthropoda; class Insecta; order Lepidoptera; family Coleophoridae; genus Coleophora; species Coleophora flavipennella. Next base: position 3,457,956 of record OX369257.1, read on the forward strand.
TTGTAGCTGGGTGAATCCCGGATTTCGGGAGCTATTTTATTATATATTTTAGGGCCTATGAAGTCCAGACACCTATGGGACTTAGCCAAACGCCGCAATGGCAGCAGAAGCTCGTGGCGGTTTCTGGTGTTAAAACTATATTGACCACCATGTGTGGAGAATTGTTGAAGGTTTTTCCTGACGTATTTTGCTAATTCCAGTATGTAAAGAGATGGTAGTGTTAGGATTTTGTGTTTTATAAACAGCTCACGAGCGGGCTGGTCACGTCTTGCGGTGTCAATTATTCTGACTGCGCGTTTTTGCAATCTGAAAGCTCTCTCTCTCTCAGCTGCTCTCTCTCTATCTCATAACTACTTGAGCGGCAAGATTTCATGATTGAGCGGCAGAAAAACATGTCTATAAGCAGCAACTCAACACTGTAGGAAGAGTGTGGTACGGGGAGTTCTAAATGGAAGCGGGAGCGAGCGAAGCGAGCTCGGACTTGCGGAGCACCCCGACTCGGATCCGTTAGGTTCGGAGACTGTGCGGGGAGGCGAGCTAAGCTCGCCTCCCCGCACAGTCGTAGTGTTAGGTTTAACATGAGAACACAGAAGTAGGAGCCCCGAAGGGGCTCCGTCGACCACTCAACACTGTAGGAAGAGTGTAGTACGGGGATGTTTAAAATAATTACAGCCATCCAGAATGACATAAATTGCTGATTGATTTTGAAATGTTTGCTGACCATGAGTTGCTGACCAATTAGCTATTTCTGCTGACCGATTAGCTATTTCTGCTGACCGATTATATTTTTCTGCTCACAGAAATAACAATACTATGCTAACCATTTAATTGACACCCATAGTAAAATATAATATCTAAGGTGTAACAAAATTAGCTGAAACTATTTTAACTGGTGCTTCTACCCATGAAACAGAACAACTTTCCCCATGGAACACATAGTCAAATCGCAAATAAAATTTGGCTCTTCCATACTAACACTATCAGCTGATCAGCCAACTAAGTATGGGAAGTTCAAAATTTTTTTTGAGATTTGACTATGGGTTTCATGGGGAAAGTTGTTCAGTTTCATGGGTAGAAGCACCAGTTAAAATAGTTTCAGCTAATTTAGTTAAACCTTATATAGGTAAGTACTATTTTATCCGAAAAAATCCTAACTTTAAAACAGCTCTATTAGAAATTATTTATTTATAATTTACTAGCTTTTGCCAGCGGCTTCGCTCGCGTAAACATAGTTTCTATGACTGTCTTCGTGGATGCGCAGTGCGCGAGCCCCAGTGGAAAAAAGTAGCCTATATATTAATCCAGGTCCTACCAACCAAATTTCATCCAGATATGTTAAGTAGTTTTTCGTGACAGAGTGTTTTTGAACACATTTTTGAAGCGAGCTTCTATTTATGAATCTAACCAACATTTTTGTTCTACATCATGTCAGCTCATATACGTCCCCACCGAGGGGCTCGAACCTACCCTGAATTAGGGTGATCGGGCCATAGTCGACCACGCGGGCCCATTGCGGGTTGGTCGACTTCACATACAACCTGCAAGTTTCTTCGCAAGCGTGTGCAGGTTTCCTCACGATGTTTTCCTTCACCTTAAGAGAGTAGAGCGTCGGTGGCGTAACGGGTAAGTAAGCCGCCTCCTGCCCGGGAATTCGTGGTTGTTCTACAACTTTGAAAAAAATCTAATCTTTTCAAACCAAGTTGATTCAGCTAAACGATTTTCATGAGAATCCAATTTTTTTTTGCGGTTTCATTAAATTTGTTGACCAAAAGTTGTTCAGTTTTAAGAGCAGAAGACAAAAAACTTGTTTAACTGTAGCCAACACTCTGAATGCGGGTGTATTTTAATGGCAGACTGTACTTAAGAAACGGACAACTTTTTAGATTCCATTTATTATACAATCGGCGCATAAAAAAAATCTCATACTAATAGGGATGATGACGACTAGATATTTGAGTTACTTTTTGGAATGGGCTGTATTTCATAAACAGTAATAGCAAAGTATATATATATAACAGTACTAACATACAGTATGGACACTCACTCCCTGCCGCTCTCTAGATTGCGACATCACCACCTCATCACCCAGATTGATACAGATTGGTTACAGTTTGTTTGTCGAACGTATAGGATTTCGCCGCCATTATGTTTGTTTCGTCATACCATTTTTTGGAATGTAATTTCTGGCCCGTTGTATGAAGTGTCCAGGGTGTGGTAATAGGTAGACCAGTTTAAACTTTCAAAGAATGTGTATTTTCTATTTCCGCTACAACAAACATTAATAAATATTTAAAAAAAAATGTTTTTAAAGATATTTTAGAGGTTTTTATCCTATTAATTATTTTCTGATTGTATAATATTGTTTAGATTTTATAAGAGAAAGTTGTTCAGTTTCATGAGTAGCATCTGTATTTACCATTTGATGATTTCCTTTCCGGCGCGAAACACATGATCGAGCATTCAAAATACAGTATATATTACAGTACACACAGTATATATTACAGTAAATACAGTATATATTACAATAAATACAGTATATATTACAGTAAATACAGTAAATATTCAACCTTACTGTTGTAGATACACGTCATACAGCTTGCGCAACGGTTTATGATCGCTCGGTGAAAATGGAGAGGGATGCTCGAGATACGGATCTCTTTCATTAAAGGAGTGAGTGAGATAAAGTATACGCGAGTGTTCCCCTACAATTTACCGAGCGCTCTTAATTCGTTGCACGTGCTATACCTATTAAAATATAGAAATCACTTATAAATTATACCTGTTACCTACATAAATATTAAAGTAGTTTATTAATTAACAATTCGTTGTAGACTTTTGTTTTGGCTTGTTTTCGGGACTTTTATGATCAAGTAAAGAACATGCTACCGTGTAACAAATTAGCACATTCTTTAGAAAATATCACGAGGCACACCCCGGACACTGTCGTGAAATGATATTTCTAAAAACAAATGACGGAGCCAATAAAATCACGGCGAAATCCGATACATTCGAGAACCAAACTGTAACCAATCTGTATCAATCTGCGTGACGAGAGGGTGAGGTCGGAATCTAGAGAACGGCAGCGAGTGTCCATAATGTATACTTTGCCTTAGGTGTACCGAAATTGTTTTTGTAAGACAACCACCTCCGTGGCATTACGGTTAAGTCCATTAGCTTCACATCAGGAGGTCGCTGGTTCGATTCCCGGCGGATTCTAACTTTGTAAGACTTGGTTTAGCAGGTGGAAGGACATTTTCTAAGCCCGCTTCTCTAACTACCACCATGATATCAGTCTTGCCGCCAAACATCAATGTTTAACAACATTAATGTGTTCCGGCTTGATAATAAGATAGCCAGTTCCCCATTGCGTTGAGGAATCTTGGTAAGTCCGCTTCCATCTTCGGCATCATCGTCACTTACCATCAGGTGAGTGATGCCAAGGGCTTCCAATTGTTAATAAAAAACCGTTATTTAACAGTAAATACCTATACCATTGATCTAGCGAAATTGACATAGATCTTAATGTCAATTTATTTTAACCGCCTCCGTGGCGTAATGGTTAGCCCATTCGCTTCACACCAGGAGGTCGCGGGTTCGATTCCCGGTGGGGTCAATTTGTAAGACTCGGTTTGGTTAGTGATAGGGCATTTTCTAAGCCCGCCTGGCTAGCTACTACCATGTTATCTAAGTCTTGCCGCCAAACATCAGTGTTAACAACATTGATGTGTTCCGGCTTGAAGATAAGATAGCCAGTTCTCCATTGCGTTGGAGAATCTTGGTAAGCCCGCTTCCATCTTCGGCATCATCGTCACTTACCATCAGGTGAGATGATGCCAAGGGCTTACCAATTGTGAATAAAAAAAAATAAAAAAAATGACAAGCCAAACAGGCTTCTCTTCCGGCCCCTCGCTTTAAGGCTCCTCCGTCCCTGAAATTAGCAACTCCATTCACGATATTTGTAACATCGAACAAAATAGCTTGGAAATAAAGTTCTCGTCAGCTCGTACTGCAACGTGGCTGTTACGTCAATTGCTGCGGACGAATCGTGCGAAAATTTTGGTTTGAATTTTATTTAGGTAAAATAAGAAGAATTCCCAAAAAGTAAGAGAACAAAATCGTTTAAGTAATATTGTTTTGTTGGAGTTGATAAATTATCATAATGTTTCGATTAAAATTGCAGCAGTTCTATGGTTACAACTAAATAAAAGAAAAGGCTGCTTTAGGATATTTTTTTTCTTTAGTTCTGTGGATTAAAATAGAATTCGAGGAAATTAAAATCACTCCTCATATCCTGTAATTACAAAACATTTTTTTTGATTAAAAAAATCTCAATGAAGTTTATACTTTTGATTATATTTAAAGTTCTCAGTGGAACATTTTATTACACATTTCAAAATAAAACTACACGTTATATAATAAATAAAACTACTCGTCATAATTTTTCAGCGACCGGTTTCGATCACCATCTTCAAGAAGAGTGATTTTAACGTGTATTTTTATTTATTTTATGTGGAATTAGTGTAAATATATACCAAAATGTGTCTTAATTGAAGTAAAAAGTGGTTACAAAATTTGATCATTAGCAGCGGCGGTATAATCCTTAACACCCTGTGAATACCAAATCGTCGTAGAGACCAATAAGGGCCGCTACCTCCTATCCGGGAGGTCGTGGTTCGAGTCCTGCCTCGTACCAATGTGTTTTCTAATTTCGATCTCATATGTACGTTTATCCGACGCTCCTACGGTGAAGGAAAACATCGCGAGGAAACCTGCACACATCTGCGAAGAAACTCAAAGGTTGTGTGTGAAGTTGACCAACCCGCACTGGGCCCGCGTGGTCGACTGAGGCCTGATCGCCCTAATTCAGGGTAGGCTCGAGCCCCTCTGTGGGGACATATATATGAGCTGATGTTTATTTTATTTATTTATTTACGTAACAAAAATTACATGTTAACAAAACATTATGCGGTATTTTTAAACCTTAATAAGGTGTGTCTCAATACTGTTCTCCAGTCATGCGTGCATTATCAAATTATCATTATACAATGAAACACAAAAGTTACCTACAATCTTCTTTTTTTTTTACCATATAAAAATAAGTCGGGTTTTCCTTCCTGACGCTATAACTCCAGAAAGCACGAACCGATTTGGCTAATTCTTTTTTGTCGAGTTCGTTATTGTCAGGAGAAGGTTCTTATGTAGGGTAGGGTAGGGTAGTGTAGGGTAGGGTAGTATAGGGTAGGGTAGTGTAGTGTAGGGTAGGGTAGGGTAGGGTAGGGTAGTGTAGTGTAGTGTAGTGTAGTGTAGTGTAGTGTAGGGTAGTGTAGTGTAGGGTAGTGTAGGGTAGTGTAGGGTAGTGTAGTGTATGTAGGGTAGGGTAGGGTAGTGTAGGGTAGGGTAGGGTAGTGTAGAGTAATGTAGGGTAGGGTAGTGTAGTGTAGTTTAGGGTAGAGTAGTGTAGGGTAGGGTAGTGTAGGGTAGGGTAGTGTAATGTAAGGCGGTACGTAGTTCGCCGGGACAGTTAGTTACTTATAAATAAAGGTAAATAAAAAACAAACAAAATGTTATGACGGTAGGCAAGGTAAAGTGCACAGAGTTACATCTATGCACACATAGAAATGACATCGGCCGGTTACGATCTCTTCATCCATCATATACAGGCTGTTTCAAGAAGTTTGAATATTTAAACTATAACTAAAATTAGTTGTCACTTTGATTTGCATAGTTTTAATTAAATTGTTTTTTCTAAAAAGTGTGTTGTTAATAGACGCGATTTGTTATTATTTGTAATATGAGTAGTCCAAATCAAGAGTGTCTACTCGATACCTACTGATGGTATCAACTGACCCGTCCGATAATTCCTTTGATGGCAGTTTTGATTTATTGCTGTGTAAATTCGGATTGGGCGCAGTTATGACCTAATTAGTTTCCATCGGTAATGAAACGCCACCTCTGGCCTTCATCGGATTTGTCGGATTACCAGGCAAACTGGAATCGGTAATGGAAAATGTAAATCATTTAGGTATGCAACTATACAGGATGTAACAAAATTGGTGTAGGACCTGTTAACTGGGGGCTCTACTCATGATACTGAACAACTTAAATCAACTCAACTGAAATCGAAAAAAAAACTTTTCGTACTACAAATCGATCAGCTGATCGACAAATTTTGTGCATTTTTGTATGGAAGGTCCAAATTTTTTTTTGAGAATTAACTATGGGTTTCTTGGGGGAAGTTGTTCAGTATGATGAGTAGAAGCCCCATTTAACAGGACCTACACAAATTCTGTTACACCTGTATACAGGGTGTCTGGTTAGACAACGGACGCGTTTAAGCCCTTGGCATCATCTCACCTGATGGTAAATGACGATGATGCCGAAGATGGAAGCGGGCTTACCAAGATTACCCAACGCAATGGGGATCAGGCTAACTTATCTTCAAGCCGGAACACATCAATGCTGTTTACACTGATTTTAGCAACAAGACTTAGATAATATGGTTATAGTCTAACAAAGTTGACCCCACCGGGAATCGATCCTGCGACCTTCTGGTGTGAAGCAACTAACCATTACGTTACGTAGGCGGACAAAATTCTAAAAACAAAACGACTTTTCATACAAATTGGTGAGATCATTAGCCAACTTGTATGACAAAGGCTTACTAGAGCGTCGGTGGCGTAATGGCAAGGGCCGCTACCTCGTACCTCCTGTCAGGGAGGTCATGGTTCGAATCCTGCCTCGTACCAATGTGTTTTTGAATTTCGTTTTCATATGTACGTTTATCCGACGGTGAAGGAAAACATCGAGAGCAAACCTGCACACACCTGCAAAGAAACTTGAAGGTTGTGTGTGAAGTCGACCAACCCGCACTGGGCCCGCGTGGTCGACTATTACCCGATCACCCTAGTTCAGGGTAGGCTTGAGCCCCTCGGTGGGGACGTATATATGAGCTGATAAAGTTTCATTACTGTAGATTTAACGCTGTAATATCAATAAATATATAAAATAAAAATAAAATAAATAACTAAATAAACTTTTTTTTTTAATTGACCACTGACTCCTTGGGGAAAATTATTCAGTTTTGTCTTCTCACTTACCTCCTGAAATGCGTCCATCGTCTAACCAGCCACCCTGAAGATTTGTATGTAATTTTTTTTTTGCTCTAATTATGTATGTTCTTGAAAGTTGTTCAGTTTATTGATTACACTCTACCATTTGGCACACCCCTGCTTCTGTTCTTTTTACTTTCGAGCGACCAAGGAGCGGTAGTGATGGCAAAAAAATCGAAGTTTAGATTTTGATTGTGATCGATTGTACCTATTACACTAATAGGCAATAGAGTCTCAAAACTGAAATAAAATGTAAGTATGTGTGCGTACTCGTATCTGTGCATCTGTCCGGTGCTCTAGCGCCTAAGCTGCTGGACGAATTTGGGTAAAATTTTGGTAAAAGGAACATTATTTTATATCTCCATGAACTGTTTTTTTTTAAAATTTCTACCAACTTGTGTGTTGTCATTGTAACATAAAAAAATCTTTTTTTTTCTCCACAGTGGCTCTATCGATTCTGATGAAACTGTACGTTACTATAACTTGATATGGGTTACTGTATGACGTAAGTCGTTACTCCAGAAATAAAAAGAAACCTCTCACGCAAATTCAGGTTGTTTTTTTACTGTTCTTCGAAAATGGCTCTAACGATAGGACTTTATGTAAGGCTAACTAGACTGAGTAGTTTATTATTCCGGGAAAAATCTGAATCAGGTAGATACATTCATAAAGCCTAAATAGTGGCATCTGTACACGACAAAAAAGTGCAATATACGGCGTTTGATGATTAAAAGGTTTCCTTTGGCAGAGTGAATCTCCTGAACCCTTAGACCGTTTTAAGAAGGGGAGCCATCTTGATTTTTGATGCAGGAAGTGGGGGGGGGGGGTCCGTTATGAATAATATGTGTTAATTTTATAACATCCTGTGTTTAGGCTATTGCGTTAAGTTTAGTGTCGATTTCGAATAAACGGAAGATAGGGAAATCATTTATCGAATAATATTTACACCATTTTATATTAAAAACGTGATATAAAAGAAAAAAAGTAAAAATAAATTTCAGTATGTTTTGTTTCACCTACTATAAACTTGAAACGGCCGTTATATTTGGTAAATAAAAAATATTTTTTAATAGTCTTAGTATCCTATATTGTAAAAAAACAACATCCCCCATTATTTTTATATTAAATCTGCAAAAAATAAGAAACGCGATATAAGCACAGATCACATACCTACATATTTTATGATATAAGCAAAGGTCGGACCTATTTACCTAAACTGGATAGTGTTCATGCAATAATGTATTTCCATCTCACTCACGTCTCACTCATAATGAACATACATACGTTAAGTTTAAGCACTACCTATTCCGACATTTCGTTAATAATAAACAGTAAGTACAATAACTGCGACAGCCTCGACTCGGATAGGTTCAAGGCCAATCCCTGCCGCGCCCGTCTGTCTGTGTGTGGTCGGATTTCCTTAAAAATGAAAAAAAAAATGAAGAACTCTTTGTGCTTCTAGGATCTTACGCCCTTTAAAACGCCGAAAAACAGCAGATTATGACTAACGTAGGTCACAAAATAATAGCATCAGTGGCTACTGGGACATCGATAAACGGGCTCAACGCTGATGCTGAAGAGGCAGATGGACGCATTCTTCTGCACGCAAAAGACATGGTCCTCAATGGTGCGTCAAGGATTATGATACAGTTGATTCTGACGTCGTAGTAATCGCGATATCCTTTTTTTTCACACTTCAGCGAGACTGTCTTCAAGAGCTGTGGATATATTTCGGTACAGACAAAAACCAGTGCTACTTACCTCTACATGAACTGCCAAAAAATGTAGGCGAAGGTAAAGCAGAAGCTTTGAGCGGCTATCATGCGTTCACAGGGTGTGACACTGTCTCGGCATTTTGTTCTAAGGGTAAAACATTTACTTGGAATGCGTGGCAGCGATGTCCTGAGGCTACATCTGTATTCAAAGCACTGTCTTATCCACTGACAGAAGTGTCCGACAATTTGCTGAACGTATTAGAAAAGTACATTACAAAACTTTACTGCGGGAACGCTGACATCAATTCTGTTTATGATGCACGAAAGTTCCTATTTACGTCAAAAAATAGGTCTTCACACAACATTCCGCCAACAAGAGACGCGCTCAAGATGCACACTTTGCGAGCATCCTATCAGGCAGGTCAATGTGTGGGGACAAGCCCTGGAATCGTCACCTAATATAGTCTGCCCGGCAGACTGGGGGTGGACTGAGTCAGACGATTCATGGCAGCCGGTCTGGACGATGCAGCCTTATATCTGGGAATCAGTCAGCCATTTGACGAAATGTGGCTGCAAGAAGGATTGCAGAGGTCGATGCTCCTGCAAAAATAAAGGCCTGCCATGCACACTGCTGTGCAACTGCAGAGGGAACTGCAACAATTCCAGGTACTTTTGTTTGTGCTCACATAACTTTTCCCATTGTACGAATCAGTTGTTTAATATTGAATTTGACACTTTTTTTTGTTACAGTGTAATAGACAGCGGGGTACAAATAGAAGACATTATGGAAGAGAATACGGAGGATATACTTTATTTACAATATATAATTTACGGTTTGATTTCATTGATTATTAAAAATGGATAAAAAGGCATTGTATTTCATTTTATTAGTACTTAGGTCCCTAAATAATAACAGGCATTTAGTGGGCAAGCATGCTTCAATTTAGACCACATCGTAGCTACGGGTCCGCTAAGATTTTGGCGAACGCAAACCTTCGCATTTATCGTCATCTTGGATCCGTGGCAAGTAATTATTTTTTTACATGCACATTACTCAAACCAATAAATTATATCGGTACTTTTTACATCGTACAACTATAGATCTTTCCAAATATGTATGATGTTTTTGTCTTATAAATTAAATAAAAAAGTTATAAGAATATTTTTAATAAATAAGAAAATTTCAATTTTCTTTTTTTTTCCATTTTTTTCATTTTTTCGTATAAAAAGGTGAAAATTTAATACCAGGAAAAAATTTGGCATCTTTGATTCATATGAAAATGATACCAAAGTTGCCCTAATAGATAAACGCATTTATTGTGATTTTGGTTCCGAGGAGAGTATTTTTTTTTCACGCAAGTTACTCCGACCAAAAAATTATATGGGTAATTTTTAGAATGCTAAACTATAGGGCTACCCAAATATGTCTTTTGTTTTTTTCTAAAAATTTAAATAAAAAAGTTATAAAGATATTTTTAAAAAACAAGACAATGAAAATTTTCTTTTTTTCTTTTTTTTTTCTTTTTAACGTTAAAAAAGTTCAAAATAAATATCAGGAATGAATACGGCGTCCTTGATTTATACGAAAATGATACCAAACTTGCCTTTATAGCTTAATAAATATTGTCAGGTCAAACGGGGTAATCCCCCCCCCCTTCCAAAATTTACATCTAAAATTTTGATGGCTCCCCTTCTTAAATCCATCTTTGAGTCGCAAAGATCAACTCAGCAAAAGGAAATCTCTTAATCACAAATCGCCGTATAATGAAGCCAACACCGGCAACTAAAATAATTTTTAAATTTTGTAAGTCTGATTTAGGTAGGTACCTTTATTTATTTTATTTTATTTATTATGGAAAATCAACAGCCTTTAATTAAAGTATTATTAAAAATAATACAGATTTTTATAATAAGCTTTTACAGATTTTCTCGGAACATTTCCTAAACCTAAGACATAAAGACATATTATTATATTTTTTATATTTTTTTTATTTACGAAGTTATCTTATCTAATCATCATATCAGCTCATATACGTCCCCACCGAGGGGCTCGAGCCTACCCTGAACTAGGGCGATCAGGCCTTAGTCAACCACGCGGGCCCAGTGCGGGTTGGTCAACTTGAGTTTCATCGCAGGCGTGTGTAGGTTTCCTCACGATGTTTTCCTTCACCGTTAAAGCAATCGGTAAGTATGTACGTAAGTTTTGAAAAACTCATTGGTATATTGGCAAATCTTATCTAATAAATACAAGTTAACTGTGACCCCAGACTAGGCTAGGTCTGTCTCGTGGCTCGTAAACAGTATAAGTCGTGCAAAAGTGAACAATATAGCAGTTTTATAGGCAAAAACATAAGTAAGTATATTTATTTTTTATTAACTATTGGTAAGCCCTAGGCATCATCTCACCTGATGGTAAGTGACGATGATGCCGAAGATGGAAGCGGGCTTACCACGAATTAATTATTATTACTTATCAATTAAGTTACAAACATTGTTTGCTATTAAACAAGCGTAGTTAATGTTAAATGTTGATTTGTGTATACTACGCGTCTGGCTTTACGAGAAAGTATGCGCAACTAGGCTATACAATGAATTATTCTCAGAATATACCAAATAGTCTATTGCTTATACAGGTTGTAAAAATTAATTGCGATTAGTATCATGTCATTGATAAAATTAAATAGCCTAATATTTCATTCGTATTTCGTAGGTACAAGCAAGGAATTTAATTCCCTACCCATTTCGTTGAAATGTCGTTAGACATTCGCAATGCATTAAGGTCGAAAATTATATTTCAGTAATAGTATTGAAATGTCAGTACGTATTATTTGTCACTTCACATTACAGATAACCTCTTTGCGAAAAGTTATCATTTGCTTTTTTATGGGTCAGTGTCAATCGAAAATAGCTCTTATGGTGACAGTTTGCTATACGATGTTGAACCTTAGGTGGGTTGGAAATTAAATTACTTGACTGTACATTATGAAAAATACAGTATTAAAATTGTGATATTTTGAAATTTAAGTATTCCTTTACAGAATAAAAAGTCTTCTCAACAAGCCACTTATGTGATTGTGTCTTAAATTTATTCGTAGGCAAATCTTTTATTGTTGAAGGTTTAAGGTAATGTTTATTATACAGGCTGTGACAAAAATGGTGAAGGTCCCGTTAACTGGGGCTTCTACTCATCATCCTGAACAATTTATGTTCTAAGACTGCTGAAATCGTAATTTTTTTTAAACTTTTCATACAAATCGATCAGCTTATCAAACAAGTTTTGTGTAGAGGGTCCGATTTTTTTTTGAGATTTGACTATGTGTTCCTTGGGGAAAGTTCCTCAGTATGATAAGTAAAAACCCTAGTTAACGGGTCCTTTACCATTTTTTTTTATACCCTGTACATAAAATTTGTTCTATGCCAAGACAAAGAGCTATCCAGTTACATAATATGTGGCACGCAAACATTATTTGTTTATCCAAGGGCTCTCGAGTTCCACTCCATCCTTTCATCTCCTAGTTTAGTTGTACCCCTTGATATAATCTAACCAATATAATTTAAACCCGAATACTTTGAATGTTTCCTGTGACACTTTAGGGATCAAGACGAATCTAACGACACCTCGCGATACAAAATACATCTAGCCGTTTAGAGGTAACAAGGCAATTTTATTACATGCTTTTATTTACTTTCATCTTTTTCGGTGTCTGCAATCAAATCTCGCAAGTTCAATGTACGAAGTTTTGTGGCATTGTAAGAATACACTCGGCGTCAAAAAAATCACACCTCTTATTTTTTTCTCAGTACAATTTCATACAAAAGGTGCTCCAAAAAAGGACGATTACTTACTTAAATAAAGGAAACTAAGAAAAACTAAAAAATGATGTCAGTAGGTTAGATTCCTGGCTACAAATATGTCGAAGAGCACAACATTCTGCAGATGTTCGGGAACTCAGTAGACTGCCCAAAACAAAACAAAGAAAATGTTTTTTTCTGCAAAACGTGTTGGCTAAACTGCTGGCCTAAAGTGTCATATTTTTGAGATATTTTGAGAGATAAAAAGGGAAAATGTAAGAAGAAGATATAACTGAACTAACCCACCGTTACTGGCGCTCAATTTTTGTGTTGCTTACCTGTGGTCAATCAACATCCCCCATAAATCAAGGTGGGGGATTTATGAAATATTAGGTCCCGTTAACTGGGGGTTCTACTTGTCATATTGAACAACTTTCTCCAGGAACCCATAGTCAATTCTCAAAAAAAAAAATTGGACCCGCTATACTAATTTGAAAACTGAAATTCAAATGTTGCATTATTATTAGTTTTTTAATAGGTCAAAAGGAAATTTCATAAAGCCTCCTTTTACAGTTTCAAAGGTCGGTCAGACATATAGAATATAGACGGACGGACAAATGGACAGTGTGGGCTAAGTAAAAGGGTTACCTTGTAAGGAACCCTAAAAATTTATGACGAAAGGCTCCCATTAAAATATAGTACCACTTTGTACACTTAGGTCTGATAAAACCATTTTGTGATTATTCCTTGTGTGCAATAAAGAATTTATACATAAATACATTTATCTTCTCCATTGAAGATTATAATATATACATATTTGGGTGCATAGCGAGCATTAAGTTAAGCAACGTAAATCCCTAGTAATTAGGCGAAGGCGCGGGCCAGAAAGAAAACCACATAACCTTTTATGTTGTCGGGTAAAAATAACTCAGCTCCTAAGAATACGAGGGCTTTCAACAGGATACAACTCACTATAAATGAGCCGAGCAGTCCGCTCCAATTACCCTCCCTTCCCTTAATAACCTCCAATAATTTCCCCAAAGTCTGATAATCCTATCAGATTGCAAAATTTCCTTTAAAACCAGGCACCGTGTTCTTAACAAAGGGGCATGATCCCTGCCAATAAAGTATTATAATAAAACTTCGAGGCCCAATATTTACGTAAGATTTCCCAGAGCTCCACGGGGAGACTGGGGAGTTACGAACCACCAGGTTTAATTAGGCAACGAAGCTAATTTCCAAGTTTTGATGAATGCGATTTCACGGATACAGAACCCTCTTTTGCCTGCTCCACTCTCGGCCGTCAGATAATTTGGTATTCTGATTTAAAGGGCCGTTCGGTTAATTGCTGTTAATACTGTAATCAAAATATTAGGAGTGAAATCTTAAGCCCTCTTCTTGTTCAGTTAGCGTTAATTAATGAACTTTTATACAGGATGTAACGAAGTTGGTGTAGGACCCGTTAACTGTGTTTTCTACACCACTTTCCATAAACTTATCATAGTTGACTAGCTCTATTAAAAAAAAAAAAAAAAAATCATTGGAGGAAATGGAGCGTGCTATGCTCGGAGTTTCTGTGCGTGATCGAATCAGAAACGAGGAGATCCGCAGGAGAACTAAGGTAACCGACATAGCTCACCGAATCGCTAAACTGAAGTGGCAGTGGGCAGGGCACATAGCTCGTAGAACAGATGGCCGATGGGGCAGTAAATTTCTCGAGTGGCGACCGCGCACCGGAAAACGTAGCGTAGGCAGGCCTCCCACGCGTTGGACCCACGACCTGGTGAAGATCGCAGGAAGCCGATGGATGCGGGCAGCGCAGGACAGGTCGTCGTAGTAATCCTTGGGGGAAGCCTTTGTCCAGCAGTGGACGATTTCCGACTGATATGATGATGATGAATAATAATCATCATCATATCAGCCGAAAAACGTCCACTGCTGGACAAAGGCTTCCCGCATCCAGAGGCTTCCCGCGATCGTCGTCGGTTCACCACGTGGGAGGGCTGCCTACGCTACGTTTTCCGGTGCGCGGTCGCCACTCGAAAAATTTACTGTAAAATATAATTAGATTCCCTATAAAAAAAAACAAATTGGTGGATCAGCTGATTGTTAAGGCCGCTTGAATTGTACAATGCTAATTTGTTATGGGATTTTTTTAACTAAAATTCTATTTTTTAAAGCAAAAATATTTATAGTAACAAAGATACTTACTTGCACACTAAATTATCCAATCTTACAACAACGGAATTTCTAAAATAGATTTGAAATTATAATAATATATGTTTAAATTACTGATGGGAGGCTGATCTGACAGTAAGGAGAAAAAAGCGGTTGTCTGTAAATTCGGTTTACGGACGATAATTTTATGTGATAACAAGTACCCGTCCGATCACCCGTCCGAGTCTCCGTCCAAGTGCCCGTTCAAGTCCCCTTTTGTGTTTCTTTACAAAGAATCGACCGCATTGGAACACCTCTTGTAAGGTCCTGGAAGCCTTGACTTTTAATCCATTGACACACTTGTTTGACGGTTCATTCGTCCGTCCAAGTCCAAGTACTAGTATACAAGAACAAGTAAAACTCTCGCTTGCACGCTGGGCTCAAGCGTAACGTGACAATGACGTCACACTGGCGTAACGTGACAATGACGTCACACTGGCGTAACGTGACAATGACGTCATACTTTTTCGTGTATGCAGCCAGTGTCATCAATTTATAAGACGTTATTACATTCAAAAATGGGTCATGGTCAGTTGCTAACTTTGTATTTTAGCAACGGATAATCACTTAGTAAAACAGTTTTGCACATGGCAACGCATTGGAACCTTTGGTCGCAGGGATCTACTTTTTTCTCAGCAATTACAAAACATATGAAAGTACTATTTTGTAACCAGATTCTTCATTTCAATGTCTACAATTTGTCGGTTGCAAAAACTCGATTCTTTCATTTTTATAACACAAAAAATATATCAAAGAAACATCTTTTAAAGCAGAGATTAGCAGTCTACAAGCAAACCAGACTGATTAAAACCTATATTTTTTTTTAAATCGACCAGTCTAAACATACACTTCAATAGACCAGTTGGGTTTTTAAAAAATAATTGTAGTTTTTAATTGAAACGAAAAACCATTGGAACAGTGCAAAAGTGTTGTTGTTTTCTTTATAGAAACGTAAAGAAAAAAAACAGGCACAACTGTTCCAATCGATGCCTCGTCTAAATCTATTAAACGGCATACTAAATTTAATTGATTAAGTTTGTTTATTTATTTAAAATATTTTGTTCGAAAAAAGAGTTATTATTTGTTATTATCTGTACTACCTACATTTTTTATTGCGCAAGTACCCTACATCCAAAAGGTGACCAATGGGACCCTATTTTAATCCTCCACTGTCCGTCCATCTGTCCGTCTGTCTGTCTGTCTCTCTGTCAGCGGGCTATATTTCGTTAACCGTAATTAAAAATTATAATTTTCACAGAGTGTGTATTTCTATTTCCGCTATAACAGCAAATAATAAAAATTAAAAAACGTACAAAAAACTTATAACAAGTTTAGTCAACAAGGAACTCTTACAGTCTCGCCATGTTTGTCTGTCTGTCTATCTGTCCGCAGCTTAGCTTTGAGACTATTAGTAATTATACACCTGTAATTTGGCATGGATATACATATTAAACACGCCGATAAAGTGGTACTTACAATAAAATCTTGAATTTTTTTTTTTTTGCATTCCTCCCCTACATGTAAAGAGAAGGTGATTTTTTTTCCTTGACGTACCCTACCGTATAGTTAAATAGTTCTTTCAAAACGACTGTAGGTTTGCTAATACCATTTTTCGTTTCAGGGATCGGGTGGAAAATATAAAGATTTAAAGTGATAATTTTTTTACAGTCAAGTGTTCCCCCCGTACCAGCTGAACCGCTATTTCAGACGTCTGAAAAGAAAATGTAAATAGAAGGGCATATAATTAATTTAATAAAAGACAATCGCGGCTAACTAGGCTTTCTTAGTTTAGGAGTAATATTCGACCAACTTAAGATGTGCAGTTGGATTTGTAAAAAGTTCATAGATTTTCCATACAAAATTATCAATTAGCAACTGCAAATATAGTTTTTTTTAAATACTTACATTTATTTTTGAAAATACTGCGGAACCACAGTATAAACAGGGTGTACCAAAATTGGTATAGGTCTCGTTAACTGGGGCTTCTACTCATCATACTGAACAACTTTTGTTCTAGGACTTTGCTGAAAACGTAAAAATTTTTTTTTACCCTTCATACAAATCGATCAGCTGACCGACCGATTTTGTGCATTTTAGTATGGAGGGTCCAATTTTTTTTTTGGGAATTGACTATGGGTTATTCAGTATGAAGAGTAGAACCCCCAGTTAACGGGACCTACATCAATTTTGTTACACCCTGTATATTAGTTATACTAGCGTAACGGAACCTTACCTACTTTACGCGAGTACGTTTCGCACTGTTCTTTCGAGGTATTTCTATCTTAAATGTTATGTTATTTTTTATATTATACAATCGTCAACTTACGTACATACTTACCGATTGCTTTAACGGTGAAGGAAAACATCGTGAGGAAACCTGCACACGCCTGCGAAGAAACTCGAAGGTTGTGTGTGAAGTCGACCAACCCGCACTGGGCCCGCGTGGTCGACTAAGGCCTAATCGCCCTGATTCAGGGTAGGCTCGAGCCCCTCGGTGGGGACGTATATGAGCTGTAATGATGATGATGACAATCGTCAAACTTGGAGTGAATATAGTAGTGATTCTGAAGTAAAACAACAAAATATAATTAAAACCGGCTAAGTATGATTCGTACTAGCGCTAAACAGTCCGGACCGAACTGAAAAAAATTGACATTCTCTTTGATGTCTTGTGTTTGTAATGTGTATAGGTATCATTGTCATAGTTGTGTGGAGAGGGTGTGGTGGCACGGAATCCTTGAAGCGCGAATCCAACCCGTTCTTGCTGGTTTTTTTTAGGGTACTCACTAGATATGGCGCGGCGGCGCAGAAGCGTCGAAAAAAATACCGGTGAACTGTTGTCCGGTAATCCACGCTCACCGAGACAAATTATATTGCAGGCGGGTGTGTAAGACAGTTGTTGTCACGCACACAAGCTGGCCCATTTTTATCGCAGTGATGCTCTATGTAGAGAGTAAATAATCAATGGTAAGTATAAAGATTTTATTTCTTTTGTGAGAATACTATGATGGGTCTCTGATCGAAAGTTGCTTAGTTTTATGAGTATGTAGAGTATTAACAAAAGTAAGCACTTTTTTAACTGGAGCTTGTACTCATGAAACTGAACAACTTTCCCCAAGAAACCCATGGTCAATTCATAATTATTATTTAAAGTATCAACTGCTCAGATTACAACTCCCAGCTAGTATCCGCGTATTGACAAAGTTCAATGACCGCGCCGGCCCGCCATACCGAAGTAACTATTTAGTAATCTGTGGCCATACCACCGCGGCGTATTCTGGCGTATTCCGCGCAATTTAATAATTTTAATAAAAAAAACAAAAGCGAATTGACCATGGGTTTGGTGGGGAAAGTTGTTCAGTTTCAGGAGTACATGCTCCAGTTAAAAAAAGTGCGTACTTTTGTTAAGAACCTGTATAAGTTTCAATTTGTCATTCTTTTGAATTGCGTGCGGCTTCAGCCAGTTACACCGAATCTATTTAGATTAGATTTTTCAGTGCTCACCTTGCAAATAAGATAATCTCGAATGCAAAGTGTTGAGAGTTCAGAAACATTTCGTAGCACTCGGATAGAGACTAAGACAAGCACTTGAAGGAATTACTATCGATAATGGAAGTTTTTATTTCATTCGAATCGGCAATTTGAATACTCTCACCGTAAAACCCGTTCTCCTCAGGATTTAAGCATTTTCTCAACGACCTCCCCTCACTTAGCGACGAAGCTAAGTGAGCTAAGTGCGCTTTTTCTGATAGTTCGTAATGTGACGTACTCACCTAAATACGGACGGACTGTCATTGGAATGAATTTAATAAAATTTAAAGACTGGAGCCTGTCCTGGGTATTGACCCTTCCGCAACCAACAATTACGGTAAAGAAATCCATTCGGACCTCGCAAACAGATTGGAGCACATCGCAACCACGGGACTATCGAAGAAGACGCGTGAGGAACTCAATGAAAGATATCTGACCCCAAGTAACTGCGTGAAAACAGGTGCATCAATTATGAATGCAGAAATTAAGGCAGCCGTTACTGAGGTTGTCAAAAAGCGAGACGTAAACAGTTCTTATTTTCGAGAAAAGAAACCAAAGAGTTCTAAAACAGAATAATATTTTTTTTATCATCATCATATCAACTCATGTAATCGTATACGTCCCCACCGAGGGGATCAAGCCGGCATCGGGCCTTAGTCGACCACGCGTGACCAGTGCGGGTTGGTCGATTTCACATACAACCTTCGAGTTTCTTCGCAGCCGTGTGCAAATTTCCTAACGATGTTTATCCTTGACCGTAAGACGTACATATGAAATCGAAATTCAAAAACACATTAGTCCGTGGCAGGATTCGAAACACGACCTCCCGGACAGGAGGTAGAAGCCCTCTTTTTACTAAAATTGAACCTTTCAGGTTGATTTAAAAGTTTTTTGAACATCTTTAGTCGGATTGAGGCATAAGGTACGAGGCTCAATAATTAAATTTTGTTTAGCAAGTTTTTAATTTCGGAGACGATGGAACCAACCGTGTTATTTCATATTTAAGTGTTGAGGTAAATAACTGCCATGGTACTTATCATTGTACCATATTTTTATTATTATACTAGCTTTGCTTGCGGCTTCGCCCGCGTGAACATCGTTTTTATGACTGTATTTGAGGATGAGAGGTGCGCGAGCCGCAAGCGTGCCAAAGCTCATCAAGATTGGTCGAGGTGTTGAAGCGTGAAAAGGTAACAAACGAACAAACACATTGTTACATCCTTACTATACTAAACTATAATAATAATATTATAAATGTGAAAATGCGTTTGTTTGTTTGTTACCTTTTCACGCTTCAACGCCTTGACCAAACTTAACGAAATTTGGCATGCGGGTAGCCTGTGTCACGAAGAATATCCCGTAAAAATAGCATAGTCCGATGCAGTTCCTGAGGGAAAGTTCATTGGCTTTACATAGGACGTCGCGGGTTCGATTCCCGGCGGGGTAATTGTAAGACTCGGTTTGGTTGGTGGTAGGGCATTTTCTAAGCCCGCCTGGCTAGCTACCACCATCTTATCTAAGTCTTGCCGCCAAATATCAATGTTGATATCATTGGTGTGTTCCGGCATGAAGATAAGATAGCCAGTTCCCCATAGCGTTGGGGAATCTTGGTAAGCCCGCTTCCATCTTCGGCAACATCGTCACTTACCACCAGGTGAGATGTTGTCAAGGGTTTACAAATTGTGAATAAAAAAAAAAAAAAAAAAATCACTGAAAAGGTAAGCAGCTCAGCATAATTATGCTGTCATCAGAAAGATCACACCGCTGATTTTCAGCTACTATCCATGTTTTGTTGGCCAATCCCTTAGAAATACTAGAAAAAAAAATCCGCTACGTTCCGGAATGAGCTAATGCGTGCGGTTCAGTAGCGTGAGTTGGATCGCGTGATCGCGCCCGTTCCGGATGGAACTAGTGTAATTACGACCCCTTCATTTCATTTCGAAAACGAACGAGCTCTGGACGCTTTATGTGCGTTTAATCGAGTTATTTATTTACCTTTCCATTTACATGGTTTGCTGTTGGCTGGTGGTTGTATTTTCCACAATTTAGTGCACTTGAGCACGTTGTTCATTTGGGTACTAATTTATAAAAATAAAGCTCAGAAAATAAGTAGAAGATTAAGTAGATTCGTAGAACAGATGGCCATTGGGGCAGTAAACTTCTCGAGTGGCGACCGCGCACCAGAAAACGTAGCGTAGGCAGTACTCCCGCTCGGTGGACCAATGACCTGGTGAAGGTTGAGGGAAGCTACTGGATGCGGGCAGTGTAGAACCCGTCGTCGTGGAAATCCTTGTGGGAGGCCTATATCCAGCAGTGGACGTCCTTCGGCTTCGAATGTTTTCCGGTGCGCGGTCGCCACTCGAGAACTTTACTGCCCCAACGGCGATCTGTTCTACTTTTTGAACATTTGTTCGGTATTGGTGTGTTATATGTGAATATGCGTTACTTGAGGACATACTATCGAGTATTTTGGAGTGGTTTTAATGTCTTATGTGTGAATGTACAGATTATGTAAAGGTTTGGAGTGGTTTTGCTTGGCTTCACATTGAATTTACGTGATATTCTATCTGTTTTTTTTTGGATCGTGACTGTGATGTCGTCTTTAACGCAAACATCAAATGCTTTGGTTCACTGCTTCGACCAATTAACAGCTATGGACCGGCCCACGCGAACAACGGTTTTGATGCCTACAGAATGTGTGCATTCACTGATTTCGTCTCAGTCGGTCTTTCGGAGGCCAAGAGGTCACACGCTCGTCCGCTCCGATAATCATACGAATAAAGGTTTAGGCATCAATTTTCATTCGTAAGTAAACGTTTTGTAATACGATTCTAACTTACATTTTCTAATATTAGTTTATCTACTCTCATATCGTAAAGTTGCTTAATAGTAGTTTATGAAACTGTTGCATAATAAGGGTTCTTAAAATACGAGTTTTTTATAACATTACACGAGAAAATTTCTACTGTCTAGCTATCACGGTTCATGAAATACAGCCTGGTGACAGACGGACAGCGAAGTCTCAGCAATAGGGGTCTCGTTTAGGTACGGAACCCTAAAAAGCATATTTTTGTAGCTCGCGTTGATTTCTTTTGTTTGTAATGTTTATAGGTATCATTGTCATTATAGTATGTAGTTGTGTGGAGAGGTGTGGTGGTACGGATCCCTCGGAGTGCTAGTCCAACTCGCACTTGGCCGGTTTTTAAATGTTTCATAAAGGTAAATCACTTTTCTTCTTAAAAGTACACATGTTGTTATAACATGGGATTCAATGGAAATAGAAAATGGGATCCATCGTCAATACCTTAAAAATGGGATCTAAAACTGGGATCCAACGAAAATAAATCGTATTTTAAGACCAAATTATGTGCAGTTTCATACACTACTTTATCTAATCTCATACATTGAGATTGAATCAACTAAAATACAAAGATCAAAGTTAAGAGTAAGAAAAAAAACCTACGAAATTCAGTAAGTACCTACAACAAAGCGTGTCATAGCGCTGCATCCCAGCGCATCACCGCGCTTGCACTGAAGCGGACGGTGTCACAGACAGGTAAAAACAATGCTTTCACTGATCTCAGACATTTTTAAACAAGAATGAAAATTATCCATAAAATTCAGTATCTACAACAAAATTCAATAAAAAACCAACACATCACCGCGCATGCGTTAAAGCGGGCGCTGTCACAGACAAGTAAAAATTGGGATGAAAACTTTTTGTATTGCTGTAAAAATGGCGCGAACCGCATGTGCGTTCCAATTAAAAAAAAATGATATGGAACTTCGTTGGTGATATTATCTCTTTGGTTTAACTTGTATCGTAATGGAAAAAAAATTACATTATAACATTATTTCTCTAAGAAAATAATGTTATAATGTATTTTTTTTTAATTACGGTATTGTGTTTAAAAAGTATGCTAATATAAACTCGTTTTTAAGTTAATAATGCGAACTTTACGATTTGAGAGTAGAATAAATAAAATACTAGTAACAACACTGGTTTGTTGGCAAAAAACTCTTACAGACTTAAGCTCACCAATTTAAATTTTTTGTGTTTTTTTTTAAATTTAAGTATTTCTCACTTACTGAGTAAAATAAACAATATATAAAATAAATAAAAATCGCATGCTTTCATAATAAAATTGGTCGACTCATTTTTTATGAGATTAATGTTTTGATAGATCCGGTCCATAGCATGTTATATTGGTCGAAAGTTCGCTGTATGTATTTTTGACTACACTATATTAAGACGTACATTTCCCATACTATCCGATACCACTCAGTCTAGTCCCATTTCCGTTCTCAATAGGATCCTCTGTGAGTTATTACCATCGTAGGTTTTCGCGTTTCTATAATGAATCACACACAGCTACGCCGAAAAAGGCTTTTATACGCCACAAGCATCTAGCTACTAATATTGAATAATATAGGGTTGCTCCAACACGATGTTATGAAAATCAATGGCATCCATATGAACAAATTTCAGTAATAAAGTACTTTGATATGAAAATATTGAACATTTAATTCGAATTAAGTAAGTAGCAGTTGTACGCTTTCTGAAGGAAATTTTTAAAGTCTACATTACACGAAGTAACCTGTTTCTAATTCTACTCTGCCATTAGTCCGATCGTCTATGTGTGTGCCATACTTTTAAAGAGCTGTATTTTGAAGCGAAGTTAATAGGTAGGCAGTTGAGATTTTAAAAAAATAATATGAGTTATTTTGGCAAATATCCTGAATCCTAAAAAATAATAAAAATCGGTCAAGTGCGAGGCGGACTCGCGCTCCAAGGGTTCCTGTACTACTATAATAATAAATAATAATAAATAATTCTTTATTCAGGCAACCACGGATCCACAAACAGAAAATTAAGTTCGCAATAAAATAAAATAAATAAATAAATAAATACTACACTTCTCCACAAAACTATGACAATGCTACCTATTCACATTTTAAACAGTAGACATCAAGGCGAGCGACAAAAATATACTTTTTTTGTCATTCAGTTCGGACTCCTTAGCACGAGTACGACTCACACTTGGCCATTTTTTATTGTTTTTTTATTTTACGTCAGTATAAGTAATATAATCACACCTAGTTTCACGCTTGCGTGTATTATCGTTTTTACGATAGAGCTAAATAAAAAATCCTTCAGAAGACCTATAACACGTTTTTTGTATGAAGAGCCCCTTATTTTTTCACTTTTTTTATTTTTTAGTATTTTTTGTTATAGCAGCAATAGAAATACACATTCTGTAAAAAAAAATAACTGTCTACCTATTACGGTTCATGAAATACAGCCTGCTGACGGATGGACAGACAGACAGACAGCGGAGGCTTAGCAATAGAGTACCGCTGGTCACCCGTTGGGCGTACGGAACTCTAAAAAGAAACGATATAAAAAGCAGGTTTTTTTTTATATTTGGTTTTCGGCTATCGTAAAACGGCAAAAGAAAAAAAATACTTCTAAAGTTGTAAACTTTTAAAGCCCTGTATTTTGGCACTAGGAAAGATTGTAACGATGAAAATATTGCTATCAAATAAGCTAAGTGTATACTTACGCGAGGACCCTAGAATTTCAAGTTGATAACCTAGATACCTTCGTAAACATCTTTTGGTAAAGTTAAGCGAATTTAACACTCACTAAATCACTCATTTCATATCATATCATAAAAGAGAACTAGTTTAGATTCTATACAGAGTGTAAAAAAAAATATGTAGGACCCGTTAACTGGGGGTTCTCCTCATCATACTGAACAACCTTAGTGAATTCTCAAAAAAAAATTTGGTCTTTAAATGCTAAAATGTACAAAATTGGACAATCAGCTTATCGAACCAGCAAAGTCGTAGAACAAAAACTGTTCAGTATGACGAGTACAAGCCCCAGTTAACGGGACCTACACCACTTTCGTTACATTCTGTATATCTAAAGTGCTGAAATTTGGTTAGGGAATAGGTTTTATAAAACATATTATAAAAAAAAAACATTTAGCCAAAGTTGCTTGTTTTGAATAACATTTAAAAAAATAAAAAAGATCATCCAGAAAATAATAATGTACGTAAACTGAAAATCCAAAAAAATAAAAACAGACTGTAAAACGTTGAAATTTTCGATTAAAATTACATTGCCATGAAAAGTAGTGAAATCAATTTAGGAGTTAAATCTAAGTAAATAAAAGAAAGTAAAAACAGTAAAGTTCTCCAGTGGCGACCACGCACCGGAAAGCGTAGTGTAGGCAGGCCTCCCACTCGGTGGACCGATGACCTGGTGAAGGTCGCGGGAAGCCGCTGGATGCGGGAAGCGCAGAACCGGTCGTCGTTGAGATCCTTGGGGAAGGCCTATGTCCAGCAGTGGACTTCCTTCGGCTGATAAGATGAAGAAATAAAAGAAAACGAGAGACTAAGCCTTTTAATATTTTGTAAGAATAGTAATTCTGGTTAATTAAGTAAGGTAGGTCTTCACCATCATATTTATCTGTAATAAATGACGTATTATAAAAAACTACTTACTAGGTCCCGTTCAAACCAATTTTCGGTGGAAGTTTGCATTTTTTTTTAGTTTTATCATTCTCTTATTATTCATTCAAAATATAATAAAATATTATTTTGTAAGAGGAATAGTGTTAAAATATGATATTTTTTTTAAATTTCGTTATGGTGTTCAATAAAGCATGTCAATATAAACTCGTTTTGAAGTTGATAATTCAAATTATATAGTATGAGAGTAGATAAAATAGTTACAAAAAAAAAACGTTATTGAATGTTCACTCGGTATCAAAAGTTTAATTTATTTCTACGATTTAAAAGCTATTTATAACTGAAGCGTAATAAATTAAACGGATGTTTCAGTAAAAATAAAAGCCTGGAACAAAAGCTTATTTCTGTTGATACAATTGATGACTGCGTAACTTTTTTTACTTAGTTGGTTAATGTACTTATCTAATAATTGTAAAACTGGTCAAGTGCTAGCTGGAATCGCACACTAAGAGTTCCGTACTATCGCCGTACAAGAAAAAAGAATACGTTTCTTTTGCGGGGCCCCGTGTAATTTTTAATTTAATTTATTCTTCTTATCTTATCAGCTCATATACGTCCCCACCGAGGGGCTCAAGCCTACCCTGAATTAGGGCGATCGGACCTTAGTCGACCACGCGGGCCAAGTGCAGGTTGGTCGACGTCACACACAACCTTCGAGTTTTATCGCAGGAGTGTGCGGATTTCACCGTAAGAGCGTCGGATAAACGTACATATGAAATCGAAATTCGAAAAGCCATTGGTACGTGGCAGGATTCGAACCATGGCCACCGTTAAACCACCGACGATCTCAATTAATCTTTTAATTTTAATATATTTTTTGTTATAGCAGCAATAGAAATACAGACTCTGTATAAATTTCAGCTGTCTACCTTTGCATCATCATCCTATCAGCCGAAAGACGTCCACATCTAGACAAACTCCTCCCCCAAGGACTCCCACGACGACCGTTCCTGCGCTGCCCGCCTCCAGCGGCTTGCCACGACCTTTACCGTCGGTCCACCGTGTGGGAGGACTGCCAACGTTACGTCTTTCAGTGCACGGTCGCTACTTGAAAACTTTACTACGCCAACTACCATTTGTTCTACGAGCTATTGTTGAGCGATTCTGTGAGCTATGCCGGTTACTTTAATAGTCCCAAAGATCTCCTTGTTTCTAATTCTATCACGTAAGGAAACTTCAAGCATAGCTTGCTTCATCACCAACGCCCTTGATAACATTATATCACTCAGTTCCATTTATCACAAATTATACAATATTTATAAATTGTCCGCGACCAGTTTCAAACATCATCTTCAGATTTCTTTCTCTTCATTACTAATACCGATATTAAAGGTATAGAGTATGGATTAACCGAGTAATTAGATGACCTAGACTACGCCGATGACCTGCGTCTCCTCAGCCACAAACATGATGATATGCAAGCCAAACTAGATGATCTACAGCGCGAGGCCGTCATCGATGGTCTGAAAATCAACACGCATAAGAGCCAGGCAATGCGCACAGAGGAAAAATATGCGCTAGCTTTACAATTAGGCACGCTACAAATAGAACTTGTTAAGAAGTTAACCAGGTCGTCGTTCCACCGCGTGGGTGGCCTGCCTACGCTACGTTTTACGGTGCGCGGTCGCCATCCGAGAACTTTACTGCCCCAACGGCCATCTGTTCTACGAGCTATGTGCCCTGCCCACTGCCACTTCAGTTTAGCGATTGTGTGAGCTATGTCGGTTACTTTGGTTGGTCGCGGGAAGCCAATGGATGTGGGTGGCGTAGACCCGTTCGTCGTAGAAATCCTTGGGGGAGGCCTTTGTCCAGCAGTGGACGTTTTTCGGCTGATATAATGATGATGATTTTTTTTTAAATTTATTCCATACAATATTTTACAATTGTGTCTGAAATTTACAAAATAAATGAATAGAGTTAAAAAAAACTAAAAAACACGCTTTTAAAGTACATCAGACTAAAAAGTAAAAAATAATTCTTAATATAAGTTGAAAATAATAATTAACAAATTACTAGTATTATTGTGGAAAAGTGTGGGTTGCTCGATAGACGAAAAATATGGAACAGAGCGCCCAGCTCTTTTTCACAATAATTTTTTCATTATTATTTTCAACTTATAGAATTATTTTTTACTTTTTAGTCTGATGTACTTTAAAAGCGTGTTTTTTAAACTCTATTTATTTTTTAGTTCATACTTATGAAATTATTATATTGTCGCTGATTCTTGATAAGTCTACAAAGTTTGAATTAAATCTGTCCGTTTAAAGTGGGTCAAAATCGAGTCCAAAGGAGTCGGTTATGTACATACAAACATACAGGTGAAGCTAATAAAAGCGTGATACAAAGGTTATGAAATAAAATTACACTAATTATTACTTACACTTCGTTAAAATTCAAAATAGTCTTAATTAAATTCTTAATTCTGCATTCTTAAAAATTTATTTATGATGCTAATTAATGATTCTAAATAAATATATTATTGCGTCTACTTATCCTTACAGTTTATAAACTCGTCTATACTATAGAAACACCTCTTTTTTATTCACTATTGGTAAGCCCTTGGCATCATCTCACCAAATGGTAAGTGACGATAATGCCGAAGATGGAAGTGGGCTTGCCAAGATTCCCCAACGCAATGGAGAACTGGCTATCTTATCTTCATGCCGGAACACATCAATGTTTTTTTTAACACTGATGTTTGGCGGCAAGACTTAGATAAGATGGTGGTAGCTAGCCAGGCGGGCTTAGAAAATGCCCTACCACCAACCAAACCGAGTCTTACAATTGACCCCGCCGGGAATCGAACCCGCGACCTCCTGTGTAAAGCCAGTGAACTTTGCCTCTGAGCTACGGCGGCGGTTTAAAACCTCTCCAACAAAAAAGCCATAAGCTGATGATGATGAAGAAGTTCACTTACCTCAGTAGTGTCGTGTGAGAATCTGGAGGGACAGAAGACGATATTACTTCTAGGATAGCCAAAGCTGGGGCAACCTTCGCGCAACTCTGACCCGGCAATCAAATCACGTAAACTCACTTGAAGAGAGAAACTTAAAATATTTCCCCCCAACGTGAAAACCGCCCTGTTGTATGGGTGCGAGACGTGAAGGGTTACAAAAAACGTCACGCATAGGATCCATGTTTGTCGTCAACCGATGCCTCTGGCAGATTATTGGTTTATACTGGCCCAAGAAGATCTCAAAGGAAAATCTATGAGATGTTTATCACGAAACGTCGATCGGCCACCAGATCACTCGTCACAAGTGGACCTGGATTGGCCACCTTCTTGGAAGGGACCTCACCCACATACCTCGAGAAGCGCTATAGTGGACCCGGCAAGGAAAGAGAAAGCGTGGCCGTCCTAAACTATCTTGACGGCGCTCAGTGGTGGCGGATCTGAAGACGATCGGGTTGTCATGGCCTGAAGCAAAGCACGTAGCCCAAGACAGAACGCGATGGCGGAGAACTGTGGAAGCTCTCTGACAATAAGTCACTAATACCGATTTTATTCAGAATGCGCTCTTTATATTTCCAGAAGGCTTAAGAGAAAACGCGGTCTAAAGAATAGGTATTTGAATAAAATCTTCCTGTCTCCCTCCCCCAAACCTCTCCGTATACAGGAAGAAAGGGAGAACTGCAGCGCAGACCGATAATAGGTACTAAAATTTACTAATACAGTATTTCGTAGTCTCTTATTTCCTCATCCAAAACTTGAGCCTCTTTCTTCTTTCTTATCGTGTGGTAAATTAACCATACTATTTAAGGGATAGACTTACAGACAGATAGACACTTAGCATCACCCGGGGTCACGTGTAGCGCGTTTAGATTTACACCTACGGACGTGTGCAACGCGACCTTCATACACATCTGGAATCAGATGTGCAGGTTTCCTCACGATGTTTTCCTTCACCGTTAAAACAATCGGTAAGTACATGTACGTAACTAAAAACTCATTGGTACATTGACCGTCCGGCCCTGAACTCGGGACCTCTGGTTAGGAGGACCGAGTCGTTACCGGTTGAGCCACCGACGCCATAGCTTGAGCAATAATAATATCTTTTTCAAAATAATTTAAAAAACTTTTTACCTATGCCTCCATGTTTATTATTTTTTGTTAATATGCGTAATTTTTTTTTGGTGGGTGTCTGAAAATGAAGTTTCAATTGGGCAATTATCTCAGTTTTTGAAGGCTCCTACATCCTATTATAATTAGAATATGGGAAAAAACAAAACGTTTTTGCTCTATTATCATTATCCAGGGAGGAAACAAGGGATTAGGTTTGTATGGTAAAAATGACGCCCGCGTTTCCTCATAGGCAGCGCTGGTAAAAGTTTAATATACTCAGTATACTAAATACATACAGTATGAGCGTTTAATTTCATCAACCTGTGTAATTGGAACACGCACGCGGCGTGCGTGACATGCATTGGTAATGCGATAAACGATGCGACTGGCCCGATATACTCGTGTGTTGCCATTTTTATTACAATCCCCCGAAATTGGTATTTTTGTAAGGTAATGAGGTTTAAACTAGATTGCAATTGTTGAAACTAAATGTTTAAATTCTTATGTACAGTATTACAGTATAGTTTGAGCGTCGGTGGCGCAACGGCTAGAGCTGCTACCTCCTATCTGGGTGGTCGTGGTTCGAGTCCTGCCACGTACCAATGTGTTTTCGAATTTAGATTTCATATGTACGTTTGTCTGACGCTCTTACGGTGAAGGAAAAATATCGCGAGGAAACCTACACACACCTGCGAAGAAACTCGAAGATTTTGTGTGAAGTTGACCAACCCGCACTGGGTCCGCGTGGTCGACTTAGCCCCGAACGCCCTAATTAAGGGTAGGCTCGAACCCCTCGGTGGGGATGTATATAGTGCGACTTTTAATTAGTTCTTGATAACAAAAGATATGCATGTACCCGTGATTACAAACAACTTTCCCAAAAGAAACTATATGTCAAATATGAAAAAAATGTTGGTCTTCGATACATAGCACGTTATCAAATCTACAAAAATGTATAGTATAAAGCACCAAAATTTTTTTTCATATTTGACATAATATAGTTTATTTGGGAAAGTTGTTTGTAATCAACAGTACATTCATATCCTTTGCTATCAAGAACTAATTAAAAGTCTGTATATGAGCTGATATGATGTACAGTATTACTTATTTAATGAGACCTCGAGACCTTTGCTTCTTTTGCAAAATTACAGGGTAGCGTTTCAATAGTTTCCTTATTGCAGCGTAGGCACCCTGTTTCAGTGCTAACTACCGAAAAATACAGCCCGCTTTAATATTATTGTCAAGGAAAACTTAATCGAGCTGCTCAGAAACTTTTTCAGAGGAATGTCGAAAAGGGTTTTGAAAGTTATTGGCATACTGAGGATTCGCCATTTAGTTTTTTTTTTAAATGGCGTCGTACAATGTAACCTATGTTTTTTGATAGAGGACCTATAGAAGAACAAAAAAACGAGACGTACAGTACTCGCATATGATGTGTAACAAATCAATGTTACACATTTCCGCCCCATTTCACGAAATCACTCCCACAAATTGCAGGAAAGCGAGAGCAAAGCTCATTCGTCAGATCGAATAGCGCGCGCTTTCGCGACTTCCTGTTACACATTTCCGTCCCATTTCACGAAATCACTCCCACAAATTGCAGGAAAGCGAGAGCAAAGATGTTACACATCAAAAATGTCATATAACATTTTGGCCTAAAGTGTCACGTTTCTGAGATAATATAGAAGTTAAAAATAATCAAAATTATTATGGAATATATACGTTCAATTATCTCCGTAACGTGACGTTTTATGTAATTTTTTGTTTGTCTGTATGTCCCCTATTCAAATATATAGGTCTCAATGTGCGACGTGATATAATATGGCCGACTCCAGTATGCCAGTCTCCATACAAAAATTTTTAAAACCCATTTAGATTTTACAACGGACTTTCGGTATTTCCTTTTGAAACAGAACTATAGCGCTGCGGAACAAAACGAATTAAAATTAATCCTGTATAATTAGGTGCAAAATTCTATGGATCATACTGACCAACTTCCCCTAAGGGACCCGTGGTTAATTTTTAGGGTTCCGTACCCAAAGGGAAATAAACGGGGCCCTATTACTAAGACTTTGCTGTCCGACTGTCTGTCCGTCCGTCTGTCAGCAGGCTGTATTTTATGAACCGTGATAGCTAGACAGTTGAAATTTTCGCAGATGATGTATTTCTATTGCCGCTATAACAGCAAATACTAAAAATTAGAAAAAGTGTAAGAATCCATACAAAAAACGTGTTTTTTTTTAACGTGAAGAAACTAGAGCGCCATATAGTAGTTTCAGCTAATATATTTCAAAGAAATTCAATTGGGATGATATCTGCATTAAAAATAAATTATGTAGTAGTGATATCAAAATTTCCATCCTGCTAAAAGGGGTTCGATAATTTTTATAAGGAGACTGGCATAGTTCCAGATCCACCATTTTCAAAACAGTGTAAAAATGCCATTTAGCGATATGTCTTAAAACAACACGTTACGGAAATATTTGGACTTAGAAAAATAAAACCTCCAAAGTTCGTCATCAGATCAACTTCGAAATAACAAAAAAAAAAGTTTAAAAAACTTAAAAACCGACTTCTAAATGAAATTCACTCAAAATTATGGAAGAATATTATTATACTTAGATACACGACATTAACCAACAATAACAAAATCAAATGTAGGTACGAATTATATTAGGGGCCTAAATTTATTTTTGAGGTCGTTACCAGCACACAGCATTAACGTAAGTAACGTATCAAATGTTTTAGATTCGATGGCATTGCTGACACCGACCACAAAAAAATTTTAGGCCCCTTATTTAAATCGTACCTACCTTTGATTTCGTTATTGTTGGTTAATGTCGTGTATCTAATTATAATAATATTATTTCATACTTTTGAGTGAATTTCATTTTGAAGACGGTTTTAAGTTTTTTAAACTTTTATTTTTATATTATTTATTTTTAGTGATAATGCTATCTATCTAACAATGTTATACCCAATCACCCACTCGTCAATAGGAACCATCAAATCAAAAAGCATGTGTTTCATTAACAGATACCTACAGATTCCTATAGCTTCCATCATCATAACAGAATTAAAGTTAAGGAGTTAAATCTTCCATCATCAGCTCATCTGAATAACCTGAAAGAATACAGCTATCGGTCTATACTTACATATGTATCTACGCAAAATATTTGAAGAATTATCCTCCAACTCCTAACCGTTAAGGAGTTGTACCTTCAGCTTCAGCTCATCAACATGAGATGATGACTAATAGACGTCAAAACTTAAATCGTTTTAGGAAATACATGCAAAACGTAATATTTGCCTATAAAATTTGAGGGTTGTTCTCGATTTCCCTGAGATCCAATCATCAGATCCTGACTTGGTGACAATGGGACCCCCTCGGGAATAAAAAAATAATTTTGAAAATCGATTCACAATCGGCGGAGATATCGCGAACAAACATACAAAAAAAAACATACAGTCGAATTGAGAACTTCCTCCTTTTTGAAATCGGTTGAAAAGGATCTAAATTGTCACGGCTTCATTCGAAATTTTAGCTTAATCGGGCCTCTAGAAGTCGCTCTCGATCGCAAGATTTGAATTAAACAAACATACATACAAAGTACCTACATACATACAAACATCACAATTTAAATAAAAGTTTTTAAAATTGATATGTATCAGTTATAAATTTTAACGTCAGTTAATGATAAAATTACCTTATTAATTAAAATAACACCTTAAGAGGATTGTGAAGCTATGACTTTTCATACAAACGGCGTAAACGATTTTCACCTCTTAAATATTAACCGATTTGGACCAATTTTTAAAAGATTGTTTGACAAAACAAAAGCTAAGCTTATAAGTTTTTGTTTTTTCGATGTCAATTAGTTTAATTTTAATATCGTTCAGGTGTTTTTCTAACTAATGAACTAATTTTGGTCATTTTTCGTTTTTAGTATAATCAGTAATTAAAAAAACGAAACGTATAAGCCTTGCTATTGTTCTGACTGACAATCTATGAAAACATTGTTCAAATCGGTTAACATTTAAGAGGTGAAAATCGTTTACGCCGTTTTTATAAAAAGTCGCAGCCTCACAATCCTCTTTACGTTTAACAAAGTAATATGCTGAAATTGTTTTAACTGGAGTTCCTGGTGTGTGTCAGCTCCGACGCACGACTGGAGTTTACTTCTTAAGTACGATTGTCTAAACAGGCACAAAACAGGGCTTGACTTTGGTTTTAAGTTTACTCTGCACAGTTTTTATAACTGATGGATGATTCCAATTTCCGGCCTCTTTTCTTAGCTGATGTGTCAGGTGTTTTAGCTCCCATGATCGCAGCTACTAATGATCCATCTGGTGTTTGGCAGCAACTAACCTAATATGCTTTGGATGCGGTTATACAAGCATATCTTAGGTCATACCGTAAAGGGCTCTTACATTGATTTCAAGTTGACTCTTCAATTAAATCAAGAGCATTTTTGTTAAGTTTCTCTTGTAATGTTTCTAGTAATTTGTGGACATCACTCTTTATATCATCACTCGCTTGAATAAGGAAATCATGAAGTAAAAACTTTCTAACATCACTGTGTTTAAAGTCGTTCTGATACTTCAACAGTTCACAATTCATAATTTTCTTCTTTTTGCTTCTTGAAGTAACTCGTGGAAAAGGTCTGTGCTGGTTTCATGATGTGGAGCTGTTTTTTTGCAAATTTGATCTACAGTGACGTATTTTATAGTAGTCCCTACTCTCGAGAGGATGGGTTTTTCCAGTAACATTCAACCTTGGTGCAGGAAGACTGCGACGATGGGTCCACATTAAAAATGTCACTGCATGCTTACAACCACCAGTTGAACCTGCACAGTCCAAGCACTGGCAACTGACGATTTCACCTTTAGTCTCGTCTATCACCATAGTGACTGTATGAACTAGCCCGCAATTTGTGCTCGGGGCAGATCTTGCAATTGAGTGTGCAAAGTCCTGATCCACGATGTAGTTGCACGTACCCAATAGCATCGTCACCATAAGATTCTCGTGCAGCCCTGAAAATGCAAACTAATTACTTACTGTAAACAAAATTTATTCTTTATAACGTAAAAAACTACAATTGAAAGAAAAACCATTATTTTGTCTTCGCAGGATTAAGGTTACTTACGTAGGTAGTGTTATATTATTTTATAGTACTTACATTGCTGTTTTTACATTTCTCAGCTCTGCAGAATAAAAATCGGGGTTATTTTTGAAGAACATTTCAATCCTTGATTGCGTACACTTTGGGCAAGTTTCTGCTATCTGCTTTCACAAAATTGACATCCATGATGGAGTGGAATACCAAATTATACGATGGAGATTGTAAAATATCACAAATTTTCAGTATATTTATAATCATAAATATTTTATATTTTATATTATAAATATACTGAAATTATACAGGGTCTTCGGCAGATGGTTGAAAATACGAAAATGGGGGATAGGTGGGGTCGCCTCCCACCTATTTTGAGAATTAAAAAAAATCTAGGACTTGTAATTTTTTTTACAGGATTTTTTTTCCTTTTTTTAGAAATTTTGCCATTTTTATACCTTTGAACACATGTAACTTTTTGTTTTTTAAAGCTAGCTCCAAAATCTTTTTTTTAATAGACTTTTATAAGATTGTCGGCTCTAAAAAAAATTATTTTTGTTTCAAGTTATTGCTAAAAACAAAAATGTGGGCCCCCGAACTTAAAAAAAAAGTTGAACAAAAATTTGAAAGTCAACTTTGCGATGCATTTAAAAAAAAAATAATGGGGCTGGAAGGCTTCTGTTTTTTTTAAAACATCTCTAAAGCTTAGGCTTTTGAATGGTATGTAATTTGTTTCGGTATCTTTTTTGTAACCGGAGTTGTTAATTTTTTTTACTCAATTGGACCATGTTGACGAAATTCCACTAGTTACATGTTTTGTGAAATGTATCAAATGCAAAGTTGAAAATAATGTAAATACTTACTGTTGGGACGGTTACAAAGAGCAGGTACGTTTTTTTACATTCTTGCACACACATAATGGCTATCTTTTGTCATTTATTGGCATATTGGAGTTAGCACTTCCATATGCCAATAAAATGTCCGCATATTCCGCATTGGTAAATTGAGCCATTTTAAACCACAACAAAGTCTTAACAAAACGTCTGATAATAACAAAAAGTGATAAACAACAAAAAAAACTTAACAAAATCACAAACACAGCAAAGTGAAATTAACGAAAACAAAAAAAAAACGTTAACGTTATTAACGTTTGTGATTTTGTTAAGTTTTTTTGTTGTTTGTCACTTTTTGTTATTATCAGACGTTTTGTTAAGACTTTGTTGTCGTTTAAAATGGCTCAATTTACCAATGCGGAATATGCGGACATTTTATTGGCATATGGAAGTGCTAACTCCAATATGCCAATAAATGACAAAAGATAGCCATTATGTGTGTGCAAGAATGTAAAAAAACGTACCTGCTCTTTGTAACCGTCCCAACAGTAAGTATTTACATTATTTTCAACTTTGCATTTGATACGTTTCACAAAACATGTAACTAGTGGAATTTCGTCAACATGGTCCAATTGAGTAAAAAAAATTAACAACTCCGGTTACAAAAAAGATACCGAAACAAATTACATACCATTCAAAAGCCTAAGCTTTAGAGATGTTTTAAAAAAAACAGAAGCCTTCCAGCCCCATTATATTTTTTTTAAATGCATCGCAAAGTTGACTTTTAAATTTTTGTTCAACTTTTTTTTTAAGTTCGGGGGCCCACATTTTTGTTTTTAGCAGTAACTTGAAACAAACATAATTTTTTTTAGAGCCGACAATCTTATAAAAGTCTATTAAAAAAAAGATTTTGGAGCTAGCTTTAAAAAACAAAAAGTTACATGTGTTCAAAGGTATAAAAATGGCAAAATTTCTAAAAAAAGGAAAAAAATCCTGTAAAAAAAATTACAAGTCCTAGATTTTTTTTAATTCTCAAAATAGGTGGGAGGCGACCCCACCTATCCCCCATTTTCGTATTATCAACCATCTGCCGAAGACCCTGTATATACAGATCAAAAATAGTAAAGGCGCGTCTCCTCCGACCTATTTTGCAAAACAATACACAGATACAGTACAATTATACTCCCCCCGCGGGTGGAGAGGGGAAGGATTTGTTTCATTTTTCTACAACTGCCGTGTCGCGCACATTTTTTGTTTCAGAAACATTTCCCTGTAGCAGAAGACGGCTTGAGTATGAAAACAAATGTTTTTGTTTCATGTTTTCTGTGTAATGTTTCAAAAAAGCGGGCGCAGGAGACACGCCTTAAGACTGCAACAATGACAGAACGTCATCTTAGATTCAGCCTGACTGTTTTGTATCACGTGACAGAGGTGCGCACAATAGGTTGCGCGTAAAAACGTAACGCGCAAAGAGAATATAACAAACTACGTTTTCGATCACTAGATTTTACTCCTCATATTTTTTTCATACCGGGCGCCTTATATGCAAATCGATTCTTAAGGAGTAAACTACAAAAAAATCCTATTGCACCCTTTTTTTCTAGATGTAACAATAGAACTGCTGGAATTTCAATCCAAATATTATGATAATTTATGAACTTCTGAATAGAATAATATAAAATGATTTTGTTTTCTTAAATTCTTCTCATTTTATTTATAATGAATTAAAAACCACAATTTGACGATACGATTGACGTAACAGCCAGGTTGCAGTACGAGGTGTCAGGTACTTTATTTCTAAGCTATTTCGTTAGATGTTTGGAACATCATGAATCTAGCTGCTAGTTTTAGGGACGGATGAGCCTTAACGGCGCTATCGGCGGCGATATTAGCTCTTATCGAGAGCAGGTTTTAGGGCACGATGGACATAAATTTGTATTTGGACTGGTCGTTGTGGAAATCCTTGATGGGAGGCCTTTGTCTAGCAGTGGACGTCTTTCGGCTGATATGATGATGATGATGGTGATAAATAGGAAGTTCGAAGTTTTGAGTCCCTCGCTGCCTGAAAGTTCTGCCCGATGCGGAGTAATTAGACAGGGGTTTCTGTCAAAACCTTACTTTGGAGAACCAAGGAAGAATCCTTGGTGTGAAATTCTAAATTCTGATAATTTATTAATTTTTAGGGAGAGAAAACTATCACTCCTAAATAGTCGTATTTAGGCGTATAATAGTTTTCTCTCAAATTACCCCCACTTTGAAGTGTACCTAATTTTTTTTTAAGATATTATTTTTGCACTTTGTTGGTGTGATTATAATATTATGTACTCTCATACCAAATTACAGTATTCTAGAAATAATAGTCTCTAAGTTAAACCGCATACGGATGAACGGATAGACGGACATGGCGGAACAATAAGGGTTCCTTGTTGACTACGAAACCCTAAAAATAAATATCCCCTCTATCGTTAAAATGGTAATAAAGTACTTACAAATTCTAAAATAAGGGTTCCCTACTACATAACCTTAATAAAACTAGCAAATAGTCAAAACTGGCCGAGTGTTAGTCAAGCTCACGATAAAGATCCAGAATTGAATAAAATATAACCCATTTTAAAATATAAAACATATTAATATCAGCCGAAAGACGTCCACTGCTGGACTAAGGCCTCCCCAAAGGATTTCCATTACGACCGGTCCTGCGTTGCCCGCATCCAGCGGCTTCCCGCGAACTTCACCATGTCGTCGGTCCACCGTGTGGGAGGCCCGCCTACGCAACGATTTCCGGTGCGCGGTCGCCACTTGACAAAAATAGTTTAATTTAATGTAAGTTTCATTTTAGTTATAAAAAGTGAAATTTAATTAGGTGAATCTTTATTGACATTTATTTTATTTTATTAAAAGTCAGGAGGACCCTTAGTACGACTGTCGGTCGTGTACAACTTCTGCAGTTGTACCACAGATTACTAATTAGTTACCGTTGTACTACGGGTCATTAAAATAAATGTTTCAAAAATAGGAATACCAACAGTTGGACCACGGGTACATTTAGTATTCCGTGGTACAACCAGTTGGACAAAGCAGTTGGACCATGGGTCGGGAGCCGAAATTTACTATCCCAATGGCTACTTGTTCTATGAACTACGTTTACAAAGAAACTAGTATCTAATCTGTGGCTATATGTGATCCGCCCACTGTAACTTAAGTTCACATTAAATACATAGCATAAAATTATAATTAATATAATAATAATAATATTCTGAGACAAATCACACATGGTCATCTGGCCCCAAAGTAGGATTCCCTGTGTTATGGGTTACCAGAGATTGATATACATACTTATATACGTTTAAATACATACATATATAGATATTTAACACCCAGACACAGAGCCACCGAGTCAGTCGAATTAAGTGGGGAAACGTAAGGGCTTGTGCAAAAATCACGTGAGGTTCGATAGAGAGGAGCAGGGTCACGACAGATCACGTTGTTGGGGGGGGGGGGGGGGGGGGGTGTATAAGAAGCCCTCATGTATACTTGTCTACAGCGAACGAACCAGTTTCATTAAAAATAAATCTTTACTTGTTAAATACTTCAAAATAGCGAGACTATTTTACGATGTTTTGGTGCGGACCCCGCCCGCTATATGCAATAACTATTAATCTTAAAATTAGGTTGAATTAAAAAAATACACGTGAGGTTGTGAGGGGGAGGGTGAGGTAGCCAAGAACCTTAACAAATATCACCAGTGGGGAACGAGGATCAAAAAGAAGCCGAAAAAACCTCGCGTGATTTGTGCACAAGCCCTATACAGGGTCTTAACAAAGGTATGCACTTTTTTTTTAACTGGAGCATGTACTCATAAAATTGAACAACTTTCCCCAAGAAACCCATGGTCAATCCGCTTTTGTTTTTTAAATTAAAACTATTAAATTGCGCGAAATACGCCAGAATACGCCGCAGCGGCGTGGCGGGCCGGCGCGTTCATTGAACTTTGTCAATACGCGAATACCAGCTGGGAGTTGTATTCTGAGCAGTTGATAATTTAATTAAAAAATAATAAATGCGAATTAACGATGGGTTTCTTGGGGAAAGTTGTTCAGTTTCACGAGTACAAGCTCCAGTAAAAAAAAAAGAGCGTACCTTTGTTAAGACCCTATATAACCCTCAGTACGCGAATCCGACTTACACTTGGCCATTTTTTTTACTAATTCAATAAAAAACCTGTTTGTATATTACCACCTTCCTTTCCTTAAGAGCACCCACCCTCCAATCTGACCGGAATCGATTCCTGAACTTTACCTCCTTCCCGCTTAGTTAAAAGCAGGGGCAAACAGGAAAACAGTCTCAAGATTGTTTGACAGGCCCGCTCGGCATTCCCAGTTTGCCACTTCGAGTCCAGTTTATAATGCTGTCGGAAGTTCTTAATTAAACTTTTCTTATCTGATAAAGGTTGGTGTTAGGATTTCAAAATAGGTGTACTTTTTCAACCGACTTCCAAAAAGGATAAAATAAGATAAATATACTTTATTGCACACCAATTATACCAAAATTAGAAAAACTTATTAACTAGCAGAACACACAATGATATGCAAAGGCGGACTTATAGCTTTAGGCGATTTCTTCCATCCAACCTTTGGTGAATGGAGGAGACGAGAAAGTGGGTGGGTGCAAATGCAAAAAATTAATACTTAATAATAAAGATAAATTACAAATACATAAATAAATATATATAGATAAATATATAAAGGAAAGGTTGTTTTTTGTATGTTTCTACCCACATCTATCTATATACCCACAGATTCTATTCAATGAGGTATTTTACTGATTGCTGCTTTGTATACTTCGAAACTAACCGCCTCCGTAGCTCAGAGGCAAAGTTCACTGGCTTTACATAGGAGGTCGCGGGTTCGATTCCCGGCGGGGTCAATTGTAAGACTCGGTTTGGTTGGTGGTAGGGCATTTTCTAAGCCCTCCTGGCTAGCTACCACCATCTTATCTAAAACTTGCCGCCAAATATCAATGTTGATATCATTGGTGTGTTCCGGCATGAAGATAAGATAGCCAGTTTCCCCATTGCGTTGGGGAATCTTGGTAAGCCCGCTTCCATCTTCGGCAACATCGTCACTTACCACCAGGTGAGATGTTGTCAAGGGTTTACCAATTGTAAATAAATAAAAAAAAAAAACTAAACTCAAAGTCAGACATATATTAGGTACTGTACAGGAAACCCTACAAAACAGACGTCTGATTTTGATTACGTTTGAAAGTATGATATGACTACTCTTTTTAGATGTCATACAAATTCATAGGCTCCGCAACGGATCTCCATAGAAAAATGGGCAATCTCCTTTACTAGGGTTGTTGTGTTCCCTCTTTATAGCAAGTTTCACTGGCTCGGCAACTCACCATACGTGCAGGTACCCGTCCGCTCTCGCCCGAGGCTCTCGCGTTCTGACGTTTCCCCCACCATACCGTGAGCACGAGACAATGCATACAACTAAGGTTGTAGGTATTATCAGATACAAACACTACATCCCTTCTGTATCAAAAGTTTTATTAATCAGAATAATAATGCAATCAAAATTGTTTAATCTTCACTTAGGCCTTGAGTTCCATCAATGTCTTCCCGAACGGAAACCGCCTTCTATTCTCTTTAAACTCGTTTTAAATGCAGTATGTTCCTTCTTAGTTCCTGTCCAGTTTCTTCATTTCAAACAGTGATATCTCCATCTTTAGTTTTTTCAACAACATGTGGTGTTGGGTTATAATTTGGAGTCAGTTTATTTGTTTTGTCCATCTCTTTAATGTATACTTTATCTCCCTCTTTCAAGTCATGTTCCTGAACTCTCCCATTCCCATATTCCTTCCTTTTTTCCTTTTGCTCTCTGTCTCTGTTCCTTGTTTCTGAGTCGTCTCCTTTATTGCTTGAATTCTGTAGCATTGGAATTTTGTCCTTGTTCTGTCTTTTTAAAAAATAGTTCCCCAGGTGTTTTTCCCGTTACGGTGTGGGGAGTAGAGTTATACATCATTAGGTATTCCCACAGAGTTTCTTGTAAGTCTTTTTTCTCTAGTTTGCCGATTTTAGACGTTTCAGTATATCGCGGTTTTGTCTCTCGACTTCTCCGTTTTGTTGCGGCCAATACGGTACTGTGCTAAACAGTGTGATGTTACATTTTTTACAGAACTTTTTGAATTCTTCGCTGACGAATTGTCGCCCGTTATCAGCTGTAATTGACATGGGGTACCCTAATCTGCTAAATATTTCTTTTAATAGTTTGATAATTTGAGCGCTGGTAATAGTTTTTGTTATCTTTACCTATTTATAGCGACTATAATAATCAATTATTACCAAAAGGTAGTCGCTACTAGGCAATGGTCCCAATAACTCCATTGCACATCTATCCAAGGAGCTTCAGGAAACTCACGACGCTTCATAGGGGTAGGTGGATTCGGTAAACTAACCAATGTGCAGGATTTGCAGCAGTTTACTAAAGTTTCCGCATCTTTATCTAATTTTGGCCACCCAACCTTGGTCCTTAGGCGTCCCTTCATTGCTACGATGCCAGGGTGACCTTCATGCGCCGCATCTAAGACCTTCTTTCGAAGTTTGCAAGGTATAACCAATTTGTTTCCTCTTAGAAGTATGTTGCCGAAAAAACATAATTCATTTTCAAAAATCTTATACGACTTGACTGTTTCGTCCCAATTATTATCATACAGGCCTTCCCTAACGCTGCGTATTTCCGGGTCCATTTCTGAGTGCATCAGTATTTCTGACGTAGAAACCGCTTGTGGCCTAGCACTCTCCACAATCTGGTGTACATGTTCGTCATCTTCGAGTTTAACAGTTCCCGAGTGTTTACACAACCGTGATAACGGATCCGCAATATTGGTTTTCCCGGTTTTATACTTTACATTGTATCTGTATGCCTGTCATCTTAGCACCCACCGTTCTATCCGGGCGCATGGCTTCGATTTCTTTCCAAACAACACCTTTAAAGGTTTATGATCGGTGATCAAGTCAAACTCCGGATCTGCAATATTGGTTTTCCCGGGTTTATACTTTACATTGTATCTGTATGCCTGTAATCTTAGCACCCACCGTTCTATCCGGGCGCATGGCTTCGATTTCTTTCCAAACAACACCTTTAAAGGTTTATGATCAGTGGTCAAGTCAAACTCTTTCCCAAAGAGAAAGGTATTAAAATGTTCTATAGCCCAAACTAAGGCTAGAGCCTCTTTTTCGGTTTGGCTATATCTGCGCTCACAGTCGGTTAAAGTCCGATTGCCGTACGCTATAATTCGAGGGCCATTATCATCGATTTGTACCAATACGGCAACTAACCCAACAGGGCTAGCATCAGCAATAACTTGCGTTTTATCTTCGACGTCATAGTACCCTTGAGTCTGAATATTCATGAGTATGTCCTTTAGTTGTAAAAATGCTTCATCCTGGCGTTGTGTCCAAAATCCTGCAATTTTAGCAGTTTTTCGAATCCTTATCCTTAGTAATTCTTTTAAAGGTAC
This sequence comes from Coleophora flavipennella, assembly GCA_947284805.1. Lineage (NCBI taxonomy): Eukaryota > Metazoa > Arthropoda > Insecta > Lepidoptera > Coleophoridae > Coleophora > Coleophora flavipennella. The sequence continues at coordinate 3,500,397 of OX369257.1, forward strand.
CGTCATTGTAGCGGTATAATCCCTTCGAAGTGATAAATGTCGTAATATGTCGCGAATCTGGATGCAGTTCGACAGTTGCAGGTGAAACGCATTCTTTATGTCCAGTTTAGTAAAATACTGTGCTTTCCTTACCTTGGGCAGAAGATGTTCCATTGATGGTAATGGGTGGTTTTCTCGCATAATAGCGGTGTTTGCACGTCTCATATCTACGCAAAGACGTAGTTCGCCGTTATCTTTTAGTATGGGTACTATTGGAGATATCCACTTAGATGGTTCATGAACCTCCTCTATAATATCACAATCCAAAAGCTCTTTTATTTTAGATTCTATTTTTTCCTCTATTGGAATGGGAATCCGACGGAATAGTTGTGAAAACGGGTGTTAAAGAATTATCGATAGGAATCTGTACTAGTACATTTGTTTTAAAATTTCCAATTTAATGGTGGTACATTTGTACCAAACATTTCAATTTAATGGGGTTACATTTGTAACAAACATTTCCAATTTAATGGTGGTACATTTGTACCAAACATTTCCAATTTAATGGTGGTACATTTGTTTGTACCAAACATTTCAATTTAATGGGGTTACATTTGTAACAAACATTTCCAATTTAATGGTGGTACATTTGTACCAAACATTTCAATTTAATGAGGTTACATTTACACCAAACATTTCTAAATTAAAGGTGGTACATTTGTACCAAACATTTCAATTTAATGGGGTTACATTTGTAACAAACATTTCCAATTTAATGGTGGTACATTTGTACCAAACATTTCAATTTAATGAGGTTACATTTATACCAAACATTTCTAAATTAAAGGTGGTACATTTGTACCAAACATTTCAATTTAATGGGGTTACATTTGTAACAAACATTTCCAATTTAATGGTGGTACATTTGTACCAAACATTTCCAATTTAATGGTGGTACATTTGTACCAAACATTTCCAATTTAATGGGGGTACATTTGTACCAAACATTTCCAATTTAATGGGGGTACATTTGTACCAAACATTTCCAATTTAATGGTGGTACATTTGTACCAAACATTTCCAATTTAATGGGGGTATATTTGTACCAAACATTTCCAATTTAATGGGGGTACATTTGTACCAAACATTTCCAATTTAATGGTGGTACATTTGTACCAAACATTTCCAATTTAATGGTGGTACATTTGTACCAAACATTTCCAATTTAATAGGTGTATGTTTCTACCAGTGTTTCCAATTTAACGGAGGTGCATTTTTTTGTACCGGTATTTCCAATTTAATAGAGGTACATTTTTACTTCAATTTTATTTTATTTTTATTTCAATTTTATGGTGATGATACGACAAACAAAGTTAATAGACACGTTACATCACCCAATGTGCACGCAAAATAAAGAAAACAAGAAGGACTGTAACAATATGTCGTAGATATCCACTTAAAACAGAATATTGTCGTAGATTTGTATTTTTATTCTACTGCCTATACCCTATACCTCTGTTCTTTAAAAATTTAATTTTACTGAACTGTATGCATAATACTTGTACAAAGTTTCCTATTCTGTTATTTTACAAAACTTTAGTAATGTGTAGATATGTACCTAGTTATCAAAGTGATACAAACAATTTTAGTGCCTCCTGATTAGTTTTTACAGGAGAAAAAAAAGAAAAACTACTAAAGAGGTACTTAGTATTTGAATTGAAGTGAGTACCTGATTCATACATGCGCGTTAAGCATTAGGTTGCCAATTGATTTTAACACCAATAGCAGTGCTAGCTAACAATTATGTGGTACGATCTCTGTAAAATGAAACTGTTACCTATCAAACGCTTGACCTTACCAGGTAGGTAAGCTAAGTAAGTATACACTCGAGTCCAACCATAAACACATTACGTGGCTAGGTACATACAACGCATCACCACGTTTTGCAATCTGATTCCGCCGCGGCGCCGCGCCGGCTAATGTCATCCGTGCCCGCCGGCCGGCCGGTGTGGCTCATTATTTTATCACACTAATATTATAAAGGCGAAAGTTTGTGAGTATGCATGCCTGTCACTTCCCCGCGCAAAACCACTGAACGGATCCGACCGAAATTCGGCAGGCAGACAGATCAGGACCCGGATCAACACACAGGCTACACGCTCGCGAGCCGCCCGCGGCCCGCGCACCGCGCACCCTCGAAGGTCATAGAAACGCCGTCCACGCGGGTGAAGCCGCGGAAAACAGCCAGTTACTTATATATGTATAGAATAGAATTTATTGTAAAAAACAAACGGTAACATATACGTGTAAGTACGTAACTTAATTTATATATGTACTCGTAGGTAGGTATCTATACCAACACAACCCGCAAAATTACTCGAATTGTAAATATTTTGTAAATATAAAAATGTTTTTATCAATAATTATTTTACAACCACTAACGAATTTATTTAATTTTACGATTTGAAAATTATAACATGGGAAGTAAAATCGTTGTAAGTACCTAGGTAGGTGTGTAATATTTGTTTCTTTTCTACGACTATTGTCACCCTTCATGCTTTATCTTCATTTTTTTTTTTTTTTTTTACTGACCTTTGTCCTCGTCGCCACTTGTTGTGTTCCCTCTTTATAGCAAGTTTCACTGGCTCGGCAACTCACCATACGTGCAGGTACCCGTCCGCTCTCGCCCGAGGCTCTCGCGTTCTGACGTTTCCCCCACCATACCGTGAGCACGAGACAATGCATACAACTAAGGTTGTAGGTATTATCAGATACAAACACTACAAGGGTGTATCCGTTTATATTTTTTACCTTTTATATATGGAACTCACCTTCTTCCCTTCTTGACCGTAACCTTGTCAATCTTAAAATATTGCTCTTAAAATAAATTAATTTTTTTTTTGGAAAAAAGTGACTTTTTCTATCTTTCTCCAAACCTAAATATTGAACAAAACCCATATTAGTAGTCTATTCAATCTATTCGTATAAAATCGATTATTTCTGTACTATAATTAAAGAAATATTCACATTTGTATGTACCTATTATAATTTTAACGATATTTTTTATTTTTTTATTTTTTTTTATTAACAATTGGTAAACCCTTGACAACATCTCACCTGGTGGTAAGTGACGACGTTACCGAAAATGGAAGCGGGCATACCAAGATTCCCCAACGCAATGGGGAACTGGCTATCTTATCTTCATGCCGGAACACACCAATGATATCAACATTGATATTTGGCGGCAAGACTTAGATAAGATGGTGGTAGCTAGCCAGGCGGGCTTAGAAAATGCCCTACCACCAACCAAACCGAGTCTTACAATTGACCCCGCCGGGAATCGAACCCGCGACCTCCTGTGTAATGCCAGTGAACTTTGCCTCTGAGCTACGGAGGTGGTTAAAGATATCATGATATATATATCATGATATATGTCGGCGCGAGATCATCCGATGCGTGATATCATCCGATGCGCGCAACACGTGCAACGGTAGACGTAAACAACACCTGCGTGCCCCACTCCATGAATCAGGCGAAGAAGCGGTCGGCCGCCTGGTATTTAAGCAGCGCTCGGATGGGAACGACTCTCTTTGCGCCTGCTGCCGCGCCGCCACGCGCCCCCGCGCCCGCTGCCGCGACCCCGCGCGCCCCCGCGCCTGCTGCCGCGCCCCCGCGCGCCCCCGCGCCCGCCGCCGCGCCTCCGCGCGCCCCCGCGCCCCCGCGCGCCCCAGCCCCCGCTGCCGCGGGGCCCTCCGCCGCTGCTACCGCCCCCGCTGCTGCCGTCGGCCAGCCCAAGAAGGCCCGCTACCCGCCTCTGGTAGTGGAGTCCCTCCCAAACTGGTCGGCCCACTTCGAGAAACTTGCCGAGGAGCTCGGGCGAGCTCCCAACGCCCGCCCCTACGGCAACGGACTACGTTTCTCCCCGGAAGACGGCGACGAGTACCGCACGGTGCAGCGGTACCTGTCCACGCTGCCGGAGATAAGCTGGTTCTCCTACACACTGCCGGCCGAGAGACCCCTCAAGGCGGCCATCCGTGGCCTCCCCTCTACCACCGAGCCCGCCGAGATCGTCGCCGCCTTAGCCGAGCACGGCTTCGAGGCGGAGCACGTAAAGGCCATCCGGGCGCGCGCAGGACGCCCTGGGTGCCTCTTTTACGTGCAGATCCGGCGGACACCTAACATCGCAGCCCTCTACGCCATCGTGGAGCTCCTGCACATGCCGGGCATCACGATAGAGGCCTGGCGTGGCAAGCGCGGACCCGCGCAGTGCCACAGGTGCCAAGCATTCCGCCACTCATCGCACGGCTGCCACCGCCCGCTGGCCTGCGTCCGCTGCGGCGATCCTCACGCCGCAAAGGACTGCCCACGGCCGCGGGAGGACCTTCCAACCTGCGCCAACTGCGCGGGCCCGCATCCCGCAAACCATGTCTCGTGCCCTGTGTTCCGAAGGGAGCTCCGGAACAAGAGGGCCGGGACAGTCGCCCGGACAACCACCGCTCCTCGCCCCGCAGCGCCCGCTGCCACTGTTGAGCGCGCCGCACCGGCAGCATCCGCCGTGCTGAGCGGCTCAGCAGACGCACCCGTGACACGCCAGAAGCGCCGCAGAACCCGCCGGAGGAGGAAGAGGCCCTTAGCCCCCGCTTCCGCCGCCCCCACCGCCGCCAACACCACCACCGTGCCCTCCCAGAGCGACCTCCTGCAAGCTCTGGGAGTACTTCAGCAGTTACTCGCCCCAACCGGGGCTGGAGTGGCTGCCAAGGGCCCCGCGCCCACCCAAGGACCCGCTCATCGTGATGGGCGGCGGAAGCAGCCACGTTAAGGAGGCCTCGCCTCGGGAACGTTTCCCCGTCGCCCCCTTCGGGGGCAACGAGAAGAAAACCACGGGAACGACTCTCTTTGACTTTGGCAGCCGCCCCGGTCACACCTCTGTGCGATACGGAAGCCTGAATCATAAATAGTTTTAGTGCTGAACAAATTAATTGTGATTTGCGGAGAAGACCATAGCCCTAAGTCACCAATCCTTGGGTTTAAGCGCCCTCACTCCGATATCAGAAGTGGGATGAGCCTTGGCTCGTCCGCTGCCGCCCTCTCTCAATTAGTCGTGTTTGAGATTGAGGGACAGGGGCCCTCTCTCAATGAATTGTGTTCGAGATTGAGGGACAGGGGCCCTCTCTCAATTAATTTTGTTTGAGATTGAGGGACAGGGGCCCTCTCTCAAACGGTCGTGATTGAGATTGAGGGACAGGGGCCCTCTCTCAATGAATTGTGTTCGAGATTGAGGGACAGGGGCCCTCTCTCAATGAATTTTGTTTGAGATTGAGGGACAGGGGCCCTCTCTCAAACGGTCGTGATTGAGATTGAGGGACAGGGGCCCTCTCTCAATGAATTTTGTTTGAGATTGAGGGACGGGGGCCCTCTCTCAGATAGTGTTTGTTTGAGATTGAGGGACAGGGGCCCTCTCTCAATGAATTTGTTTGAAATGGCCTGCCCAGAGCTTTGTTACTTTAAAGAATGTTTTGGTCGTGGGCGACCATGTTTTTCAGAATGGCCGTGTCGGCGCGAGATCATCCGATGCGTGATATCATCCGATGCGCGCAACACGTGCAACGGTAGACGTAAACAACACCTGCGTGCCCCACTCCATGAATCAGGCGAAGAAGCGGTCGGCCGGCTGGTATTTAAGCAGCGCTCGGATGGGAACGACTCTCTTTGACTTTGGCAGCCGCCACGGTCACACCTCTGTGCGATACGGAAGCCTGAATCATAAATAGTTTTAGTGCTGAACAAATTAATTGTGATTTGCGGAGAAGACCATAGCCCTAAGTCACCAATCCTTGGGTTGAAGCGCCCTCACTCCGATATATATGATAGATTAAAAATATCATGTTTCTTGTTTGATTTACTTTTTTTTTTAAATTAGACATAGACAGACATAGACATAGACATCATTTATTAATAATATACATTACACATCAAGAAATTAAAGAAATAATAAAAAATAAAAAATATTAGATTAAATTACATAAAAATGTCAATTTAAATTTAGCCATAACCAAGGTATGTTATTTACATATAGAAAATAAAATATACAAAATAGTAATATTTTGTCATTAATTAGTTTTAATAGTCAAAAACTCATTATGACTGTAGAAAGACTGCTCGACGAGCCATTTTTTGAGTTTCCTCTTAAAAATAGAATTGCTCGGAGCTTCAGTAATATCGGCAGGTAGTCGGTTGTATATGGACGGGCCCATGACATGCGTTGTTCGGGATAACTTTTCCAATCTCCTCGGAACAGCAGCTAGCTTATTACCATGCCTAGTATTGTATTGATGTCCTTCACCACGCGTCACGTACACGTCAAGATTCTCCCTGACATACAAGGCTACCTGGTATATCAGCATACTCGGAAGTGTCATGATCCCAAGGGCCCTGAAGTGAGGTCTTGCCGTGTCGTCATCAGCAATGCGTGCCATCACCCTTATGGCTCGTTTTTGCAGTCTGAACGCTCGCTCCCAATCGGCAGCGCGTCCCCACAGCTCGAGACCGTATTGTAAGAGTGAGTGCACGGTGGCGAAGTAACACGTGCGCACGATTCCAGTAGGAAGAGTGGAAGCAAGTCTTCCTAGGGCAAAACAAACCCTTCCCAACTTCCCGCATAGGTACTCAATGTGCATTTCCCATGTCAAGGCCCCATCGATGTGGAGACCCAGAAAAGTTGCATTGTGCACCTGTTGTATTGCGATGTTATTGAGTAACACTGCAACAGTCCGATTTTTACGACCCGACAGGTTGAACGGCAAAACTTGAGTTTTTGTTAGGTTCAGTGCGAGACCATTTATCTTAAACCACTCATACAGTTGTGAGGCCACTGTGTTTAATTTCTTCTCAAGTATATCGAGCGTGGATCCAGACACCAAAACTGCCACGTCATCAGCATACATGAAAGCCTCTCCATCGGTGATCGCATGCGGCAAATCATTCATCAGAAGAGAGAACGCGAGATTGGACAAAGAAGATCCTTGGGGGACCCCCCAAGTCGCTGGAATAGCCATCAGATTTCGCACTCTCACTCTGAATGAATTGTGTTCTCTCTTTCATAAAGTCAATCATCAAGGATAATGCTGGTCCGCCAATACCATAATGCTGTAATTTAACGGCGACCAAGCTGTGATCTGCTACATCGAAAGCTTTTGAAAGATCGCAGAAGATTACTGCGATCTCTTGCTTTCGATCTCGAGCTTCGAGAATAAGTAGCAGAACCTCACGTGCAAGCAGGGTGGTGGAGCGTCCAGCGCGGTACGCGTACTGGCGATCTGATAAGGCTCCGATTTCAGTAAGGTAGCTTGTAAGCCGCGTGCTCAGTCCATTTTCTAAAATTTTTGCCATAGCAGGTATAATGGATATCGGTCTATAGCTCCCTGGATCTTCTTGATTGCCTTTACCTTTGTACAGTGGACATACTTTTACCTGTTTAAGGATTTTGGTATAAGCTCCATCCTTGAAACAGACGTTATAAAGTTTTGTTAGTGGACCCACTAGATTGTGTACTATTTCAATTAGAAGCTCTATCGAGATACCATAGATATCCTTAGTAGGTTTTTTGGTTAACCTTTTTGTTGCAATCTGAACAATTTCGTATTCACTGAATTGAGAGAGGCGCAGCGAGCGGTCGGCGCGCGGCAACGCAGCTACGAGCGCGGCCAGGGCGCGCGGCAGGTCGGCGCGCGGCGCACCGCACGCAGTCGCAGCTGTTACGAATCTGTGATTTAGATCATTCAGTAAATCGAGTCCATTTGCATAGTTTTGCCCATCGGGCTGCTTTATTACATCTGTAAATTGTATCGATTTTTTGCTTAGTATGTTCGATTAGTATGTTTGCTATCATAACTCAATATATTGGACGAAAATTTCAGTAGTACCAGGGTCCCGTTGGTATGCTTTGGATACGGAAATATGAAAACGGAGTCTCCCTTCAATTACTCTTCATTGCACAAAGAAAGGGAGCTTCTGTGGCATAATGGCAAGAGTCGCTACCTCCTGTCCGGGAGGTCGTGGTTCGAATCCTGCCAAGTACCAATAATTCTAAGAAATTAGAATTTCGATTTCATATGTACTTTTATCCGACGCTCCGCCGAGAAAAACCTCGTGAGGAAACCTGCACACGCCTGCGAAGAAACTCCAAGGTTGTGTGTAAAGTCGAACAATCCGCACTGGGCCCGCGTGGTTTACTAAGGCCCAATTTGGCGCGCTCAGAGACTCACTGGTGACGATGAGCTTGTCAAAAACAAGCTTCAAAGCCTTGAGCATCGCCGCAAAGTTGCCTGTCTATCGAATTCATTTCGGAGAGTGTGCTCAAGAAATCTACGACCTCATTCCACCTTAGTTCAACGAGACGTAGGGGGAGGTGCCACCCCTTTGTTGTTGACATACAGCCTACACGCACGAAGCGTTACGCTTCCTCATTTATTATGCGGACAGCGCCGGAGTGGAACTCCTTGCCTGCGTCTGTGTTTCCCGACTCCTACAATATGGGGATCTTCAAGGCGAGAGTGAATAGGCATTATTTGAGTTTGCGTGTACCATCCTCGACTACATCGTTACTTACCATCAGGTGAGATAAAATCAAACGAACTCAAATTGTTAATAAAAAAAAATTCGAGCGAGACCTACAGTACTCGCATATGATGTGAAACATGTGACAAAATACTTTATAAAAGGACGGCAAAGATACGGCAGACTAGGCTGTATGGTCATAGATACCTTTGCCTTTTCCGCGCTTCTAAAGCCTGAAAAAAGGACGGCAAAGATACGGCAGACTAGGCTGTATGGTCATAGATACCTTTGCCTTTTCCGCGCTTTTAAAGCCTGAAAAAACGCGACTCCCTGGGACACATTTTTTTTTTTTTTTTTTTTACTTCGCCCTTTTAGGGCAGGCTAAGGCTCATTGGCCATACCGCCTAGTCTTCAGTATATGTTTTTCAGCAGTATTAAAATTTGTAGAATTCACGTCATAAGTAATTTTCAGTATATTTTTCAGAAGTAGTATTTTTTCTCCTTTTTAGTCCTCAAGGTCACTGTTTCTTCACTTTCACGTCATATTATTGTCTATAGACTAACCTAACCTACATACTCTAGCAAAATGATAGCACTTTTGCTAAAGCTTGCACGGACTTCTTGTGGGAACTCGAAACACAGTATACACACTTTTATTTCATTATCCTACACAAGAAACACATAAATGATACTTCGCTGATAAATACACTATCAATATTACACATCGAAAACCACTAAATGTAATTTTTCGGATAATAAAAGAAAAATGACAAACTAAACGCTACAAATTCCCGCCAAAAAGTCCCTGGGACACATTTCCGTCCCATTTCACGAAATCACTCCCACAAATTGCAGGAAAGCGAGAGCAAAGATGTTACACATAAAAATTAAAAAAAAATCCCTAATTCAGGGTAAGATCGAGTCCCTCGGTGGGGAAATACTATATGAATGAGCTGATATGATGATGATGATGCATAAAGAAAAATGAAATTCATGTTATATACAGTACTATTTAATTGTAGTACAATCGGGCGGTCTTATCGGTGAAAGAGATTCCTTATAAAATTGATTAAGTAAGTTGGCCAATATCACAGATAGAAGTCAATTAACTTAATAATACGTACCCATATAGACAGAGAGAGAAACTCACAACACAGATTCGAGAGAGAAAAGAGTGACTTCGTTTGGAGTTGGACACTTTTGGCCGCATGACCGTGAATCTACCTCTTTCACGTGTGATCAGAGCACGTAACATACGTTTTTGTCACACACTCTCGTGAGTATCCATCTGTAGGACCAGATTGGCTGTTGAGTTGAATAGTCAATACTTACAAAGATTTTTCATAACAGAAAAAAATTCTGATGGATTTATGGACCCAGATAACTGGGCCATTCTCTTTTTTTTTTTGGGTCCAATAATCATTCCCCTTTGAAAAAAAGGTGATTTTGTAAGTGAAATATAAATGTAAATAAAAAAAAAAACAGCTATGCGTAGCTATCGAATAAGACACTTGTCCCAGAAAAACATACTTGTTTAAGGAGAGTTCTATATTTATTTGTAAATTACGGTAACTCAGTTGCTTTTCAATTAACGCAGTTGTTTTTCATATATAAATTGGTTGTCCTTCTATTCTAGTCATTTGAAATATACTTGAACTGTATAAAAGTTCGTCACAACATCATTATATTTGAATTTTGAAGTAATAAGTCATCGTTTGAAATTTACTTGGATGCAATTAAGTATGAGTTTATCACAACATTTTGGAATACATTGGGTAATCAGACTCTATGTAATACCATCCCTCCGTAGTTGCATCTCTTGGCAATAATGGTAGCAGTCCACAAAGTGCAACGACTCTTTTTGCGACTTTTGATTTCGTAAATTCCAACATTTTATGCACTTTATGCAACTGCAAACTATAACAATTTTATGCACTTCCTGCAATGAGTAGTATGCGTGTAAACCGATAAAAAAAGGACTGCAACATTATAAGTGGTCAGTCAATATAATCATACCATTACTTTATTATAAACAATTTTGTTGTTAATAGTACCCGCATTTAATTTTATTTAAGCATTTTGAATCCAACGGAAATAGTTTTTGGGATTCGACGATAATAAAACGTAATTCTCTTGCATTTTTAAAATGTGGGACCCAACGGAAATACATAATAATGTTTTGTGGGATCCAACGCCAAAAATATTAAACTGTGATTCAAAAGTGGGTTCCAACGAAAATAAATCCTTTTTATTACTAAAATATTTCTCGCCGCATCCCCGTTACTATACAAAATTAAATACATGCCCTCTGTTACCATAGAAAAGTGAACCTTAAATCAAACTTTTTGTACATCTTTATCCCTAAGTGTATTTCATCTGGTATAAATTAAGGCCCAGTGGTACCTAAAAATCCACTTAAACAGGTTTTTAGAATTCATTTTTGAAGTAGTTAACAGTAAATTTAAATTCTAGGAAAACATACTGGTATTAGTGAGAATAGTTACGAGGGACTATATCGACTGGAAACACGATTTAATAAAGTTGGCTCGATAAAATAAATTCGCAAAGGTACCTCTTTTCGAGCCATTTTATCGTCTATTTTCGGTTTTATTCTTAAAATAAGTAGTTTGATAATATGATTTATTTACTGAAATAAAGTTCATAAGTGACTGAAAGGAAAACATCGAATAGATTTTTATTTAAGATAAATATGATGAAAATAAAAACGAAAACATCGAAAAAGTGCAAAAGTGTGGTTATATTCTTCCCTCTTTACACGTAAAGAAAAACACAAAGACAGATTTTTAAGTACCATTGCACCTTAATATTTTGATGCGGTAGAATGTGCGTGGCGGTAAAATCTCCAAAAGCCAGTTGAAGTCTCTGGCAACTCTGTTTTTGACTTAAGCCGCAGCGAAAGTCGTAAAAAAATCATTGAGCGAAAATTTTCACGATTTAATTTCATTATAATAGCGACACACAATTCTCTGAAACACGCCAAGTTGAAAAAACAAATGACAGTCCCGAAAAATAAAAAAAAAGTGATATGTTCCTAGAGAGTTCCATTTTCAAATTCTGTTAGTGCTTTTTTATTTTATTTTTTTAAGTGGCCAGTTTCAGAAACTTTCAGTATGCCCTAACTACATTGCTTGTACTAAGTAATTTTAATAGCTTTTCAAGAAACCATGTATTTCATTTTTTTATAAATATTTCTAGACAATGTTGAGCAAGTTTTTAAATAAAATTCACTAACAACGTTAGGTTTCTACGTAGTAAATTTAATTTTAACCACGCCAATATTGATTTAAAATGTTTTAAGAGAGAATTCCTTTTAGTGGATACATACCCAGCCGTCTGAAAAGTTTAAGTGTGTACAAAATATTTGAATTCCCCTCACGCTCGGCATTCTATTAAATTAAATAGGTTTTTTGTGCAATTTTTTCGTATTACGCCACGAAAAGTTTAGGTAAGTGGGTTTCGAGCGACGTAGATAGGTATAGGTAAAGTATGTTAGTGCGGAAATCTATTCTGATATCATATCACATCAGCTCAGCTTATATATACGTCCCCATTAAGGGGCTCGAGCCTACCCTGAATTAAGCCGAGTGCGGGTTGGTCAACTTTACACACAACCGTCGAGTTTCTTCGCAGATATGTGCAGGTTTCCTCATGATATTTTCCTTCACCGTAAGAGCGTCTGATAAACGTACATATGAGATTGAAATTCGAATCGTGGCAGGACTCGAACCACGACCTCCCGGATAGGAGTTAGGAGGAGGATTAAAACTTGAAAAAATATTTCAAGTAAAAAGAACATTATATACGTAGCTCGTAAACCAGATGGCCGTTGGGGTACTAAAGTTCTCGAGTGATAACCGTGCACCAGAAAACGTAGCGTAGGCATGCCTCCCACTCGGTGGACCGGTAACCTTGTAAAGGTTGCGGGAAGTCGCTGGATGCGGGCAGCGCAGGACCGGTCGTCGTGGGAATCCGTGGGGGAGGCCTTTGTCCAGCAGTGGACGTCCCTCAGCTGATCGAATGACGATGGTGATTATGATAATGATGAAAAGAACAGAATACTATGTAAGCTTCAGTAATTTAATTAATACTTTAGCGCTATAATTAGCTTGTGTTTTGATAATGGCGTAATTCCAGACCTCATAAGATTCAGTGAAGAGATATAACTAGTTTCTAAATCTAGTTCAAAAACTAATCCGGGAGACTACATACCAGTTTTTGTGCTGCTTCTTGGTAAAGTGCTTGAAAAAAGGATGTTTAACCAAATGCTATTAATCATTTAATCAAATATATTTTACAGAAAAAAGATTAACTGCATGTACAACAGTTTGGTTTCACGAAAGGTCGATCAATCCTCTCGATCAAGGTTAAGCAACTACTAGCATAGCTCAGATAAGTTTGCCTATTAATGTAATGTTCTCGACCGTTTTGTGTTAAGTTAAGGAAGGCAACAAAGATACAAACTGGCTAGAATGGGTTTACAGTCATAAATGTGTGATCCAGAACCAGGGATAGGGCTCCCTAGGAGAACTATAGTCAGGAAGAGGTCGAAGGAAGACATAGACTGACAGGCTATCTACGAATAGGTAACCACAGTTGCAACCAAGTATATTCAGAAAAATAGCAGGACGTGTGTCAGCACTGGGCCCGCGTGGTCGACTAAGGCCCGATCGTCCTAATTCTGGGTAGGCTCGAGCCACACGGTGGGGACGTACGTAAGCTGATATGACGTTTGTTAATGCCGCAACAGGAGCGTTGACGGGTCACTTAACCTTTACCACTAAAGTGTAAAAAATATTTTTGAGATTGAATCAAAGAAGAACAAAAGTTGTTCAGTTTCACGAGTAAAGGCGCCCTCCAAAAAAGGTGTTTTATTTTACCTTATTTCCTTGCTTTTACAATTAAAGTTAAACTGTAAATTTCCCTTTAACAATTAGTATTTAGCTGTACATTTCCCTTTAATATTTGGTGTTAAGCTGTCACAGTTGACAATATCAGTTGGTCTTATTATAGGAGGCTTAATCATCAGTCTGATCTGGTGAAGGTCGCGGGAAGCCGCTGGATGCGGGCAGCGCAGAACCAGTCGTCGTGGAGATCCATGGGGGAGGCCTATATCCAGCAGTGGACGTCCTTCGGCTGATATGATGATGATGATGATGATGAATCATCAGTCATTACTGACAGTAAGGTTGACCCTAATAGTCTTTTACTATCTACCTCCACTCCACTCATCCGGACTCGGCTCCTGAAGTGGAGTTTGGCTGTGTGGCGTAACCTTCCCAGGGTCTGAGAGCGGACTACAGCAGCCACGATGCCACGCCAGAGAGGACGTTCTGACTAAATATAGGTGATGTTACATACCTCCCTACCTACCTTGTTCAAAAGACCTGCCTACCCACCCTCCAACTTACCTGACAAATTTCATCTAAAGCCAAAATGTAAATAGGTACCTAGACTCCGCATTAACACCCACCTATACTGTCCAGTTTCGATTTGTTAGCAAAATTTCGCGTCGATTAATTTAATTTGCGCTCAGAAAATGGCAGGGTTACGCGGGGTAAGTGGACCTGTCCACTCATAAAAGCAATTTTACGAGGCATTCACGGCCACAAAATGGCCGTTTTGCACCGAGCAATGTGTTGCCAGAATCACGTTGCGTTTTCGAGATTAAACATAAATATTGTGGTTGTTATACTCTTTTTTCAGCTGATATATTGAAGGGGATGTCGTTGTATGTAATGAGGGGGTAATAGCTGTATGTAAAGACCTTTTATACAAAGCGTTTTTTTAAAGTAAACAAGCCATAAAGGGTCGGCTCTTCTGCTCATGAATCTGAACTACTTTCCCAAATGACCCTATACATAATGCCCCATACAACATGCTCCATACAAAACATGAGATCGATTTCTATGTGAAGGCCACATTTTTTAGCCAATCAATTAAAGGTTCCTTAAAAAAAACAGTTTTATCTTATTCATCTCTCTAAATGCATTCATTGTTGGAACAGTCACCCACTCGTAAATACCTACAATAATTAAGTACCTACTTCGTAATTACATAATTCTGATCATTTTTCAACTGTTTTAATCAAACTAAAAGAGAAAGTAGTTTCTCAATTCTACTGCATGTTTTTTTTCATATATTTTACGCGATTTCTTCGCCAATTGTGAACTGATTTTGATGATTCTTTTTTTATTTGATAGTTTGTTAATGGCAACACTAAATTGAGTAAAGGGAGTCTACGGTGACAGGAGCCATAATTGAAATACCGGTTGTCTTTGATAAAACGAGAGCCGTCTTATTCATCTGTCATGTGTATGTCATGTGTCATGTGTCTCATATTATCATTGCTCGTTAACGCGTGTGATTTGCCATATAATACTCTCATTTTTGTGGCTTTGAGCAGCGTACTTGGCTAACAGGCTAAAGATTATTCTTTTGAAGTGCATCAAACCGCCTGTCACGATGAAATATGGCTAGTCCTGAAACTTGCTACAACTGAAGCTAAATACGAGTACCTCAGGATTTCCAATTTCTCAAAACCGTAACTTCTTACGTATGCTTTGAGGTTTAGTAATTGTTGGTAACTTAGAACGGATGGCCGTTGGGGTAGTAAATTTTTCGAGTGGCGACCGCGCACAGGAAAACGTAGCGTAGGCAGGCCTTCCACTCGGTGGAGCGATGACCTGGAGACCGTCGCGGGAAGCCGCTGGTTGTGGGAAGCGCAGAACCAGTCATCGTGGAAATGCTTGGGGGAGGCCTATATCCAGCAGTGGACGTCCTTCGGCTGATATGATAATAATGATGATGGTATGGAAAATATATATAATCCTTAGTGTGGAGTTTTGTAGGTTATATTGTATGGTATTGATAATATGATTACAAATTTCTATCTGCTGTAATCTGTCCGTGTCTTTCACATTCTTGGAGTTTACTCCCTTAAAATTGATTTTCATTTATAGCAACCGGTACGAAAAATATATGGGGAGTGAAACGTGTGTTAACTTCGTTACGTTTGTCACTGGCCATGCAGCCTTAACTGCGAGGCCGCAGGCTGATCTCCGCGTAGAACAAAGCCATACGCGATCAGTAAACTTTTGTCGCGCGTCGGAGCTGAAACTCACTCTTTTTTACCTATATAATATGTCATGTATATTTGTAACCATATTATCATTAGTAAACAATATAACCTACAAAACTTTACACGAAGGGTACTTAATTTATATTTTCTTAGTTTTATGTATCCTAGCCGAAGGGAGCTTATTCAGGTTGAGATAAGAATTTAACGACACTGACATCACTTGCCTGAAACTCGGTCTACAAGCCAAGATGATGTAAAACATGTTTGAACAAGTAAACTTATTAACCGCCTCCGTGGCGTAATGGTTAGCTCATTCGCTTCACACCAGGATGTATCGGGTTCGATTCCCGGTGGGGTCAACTTGTAAGACTCGGTTTGGTTGGTGGTAGGGCATTTTTTAAGCCCGCCTGGCTAGCTACCACCATATTATCTAAGCCTTGCCGCTAAACATCAGTGTTAACAACATTGATGTGTTCCGGCTTGAAGATAAGATAGCCAGTTCTCCATTGCGTTGGGGAATCTTGGTAAGCCCGCTTCCATCTTCGGAATCATCGTCACTTACCATCAGGTGAGATCATACCAAGGGCTTACAAGTTGTGAATAAAAAAAACCATCCCGGAACAAGTCATTGATGGGGGAAATGTGGGTTACATCCAAAAGACCAGCTGGCACCAATGATCTATCGCTCTACCGTAATGGATACCCACCCGTGATGGTAATTGTGACGTTGTAATAAACGCAATGCAAAGAGCGCACGCGGCGCGGAGTAATGGATGTCATGTACACTAGGCGCCCTGACTGCTTCTAAGAGGTTCTGGGCATAACCCATTGTTTGAGATGTTAAAGGTGGCCACTCATCCACTTACTATGTAAATTCCCTGGTCTGGACCGCTGCGCTGTATGCTTATCTACTATTTATTTATAGGAAGCGATGGCCCCCTTTTCCAACGAGGGTATCTAACGACCTGCTTGCCTGAGACGCCACGAGCTGCGAGGAAAGGCCCTGTATGTTCTCACAATTGCCAGCTGGACGTGAGGGAATCTAGTGGAGTTGAATGGATGTTTGGTTTCCTTTTCTCATCCCTTTAATATCTAACCTTTCTAACGGAACCTACATCGAATAAGTTTTTGTGGTTTTTAATATGTATTTTATATTACCAAACCACACAAATGACTAGAACTTCCTTGACTCTAAATAAAAAAAGTAAATTTAAAAAAATCAGGTTCAGTCAAGGTTTTTTAAACCCATTACCCAACAGTGTTTGAACTTAAAAAAAAAAAACTTTGAAAAAGATGGAAACCAGATGACCTATTTCTTTCTCGGATATGAACCCGTAAGTACACCGTAAACCAAGATCCAGCCCATTGACTCATCATATCAGCTCATATACGTCCCCACCGAGGGGCTCGAGCCTACCCTGAATTAGGGCGATCAGGCCTTAGTCAACCACGCGGGCCCAGTGCGGGTTGGTCGACTTCACACACAACCTGCGTGTTTCTTCTTACGTAGCGAGGATAACTTGAATGACTGAGGCTTAGAAAGACTGCGAGCGTGGTCAAATCCACACGACTGCACAGATGTGGCATTAGTCTCTGTGTCACAATAACGTCTGCAACTTCGAAGACCTTTAAATAGCTACTGCACAAGCAATTGCGGTAGCAAAACTACTGGCTTAAAATACATAACAAGACTATTATAATTATTAAGGTACTTATTGATGCCTATTTATTAAACAACTTGTGTTCTAAATCGGCTCAAAAAAGCGGTGTGATTTTTTATTTTCAGAAAGAAGGCTACTTTCATTGATGTATACGAGGAGGCTTTCTACTTGTAGTTTATGTAGGTAGGTGTGTTTTTAACATTTAAAAGATCAATTTGTTCTATTATTAAATTATTATTGTTTACTTATTATTTCTATGCGAACTATGCTCGGAGTTCCCCTACGCAATCGAATGGGGAATATGAATGATTTTTTTTTGCTTTTATAAAAGCTAATTCATATAAAAAAAACTATCTCTTTCTAGCAAAACAGAATGTTACATAGAGTTTATACGTTCCGTGTGTTTTATGTCGTAACATTTACATATCGGATCTCTCTGTCTAATTAGTAATTGAAAATACTTATATCTTCCTTATTTCTTGACCGATTTATTTTTCATTTCACTTTTTGACATCGCTTTTAACGGAATTTTCATAAGAAACGCGATAAAAAAATATTCATGCATATACCCTAGAGATCCGTAGAAGAACCAAAGTAACCGACATATAGGTCACAAAATCGCTAAACTTAAGTGGCTGTGGACAGGACACGTAGCTTGTGGAACATATGACCGTTGGGTCAGTAAAGTTATCGAGTGGCGACCGCGCACCGGAAGACATAGCGTTGGCTGACCTCCCACACGGTGGGCCGACGACCTGGTCAAGGTCGCGGGAAGCAGCTGGATGCGGGCAGAGCAGCACAGGTCGTCGTTGAAATTCTCGGGGGATGCCTTTGTCCAGCAGTGGAAGTCTTTCGGCTGATATGATTTCTATACCAAAGATGATCTATGCGTTACACGACTTGTTAAAGGTAGCGGGTACCGCTGGATGCGGGCAGCGCAGGACCGGTCGTCTTGGAAATTCTTGGGGGAGGCCTTTGTCCAGCAGTGGACGCCTTTCGGCTGATATGATGATTATGATACCTATCCATTACACAATTTTCGCCAATTAAGTGGGTAGTGACATTTATATACCGAACCGTTTTTTAAAATCGGTGAAAATAAAAAAAAATATTGTCTCTACATCCCCTACAAATTCCGACTACACACAGCAAATACCAAACCAATAAAGCTGGCCAAAGCAAAGAGGCGCTGAGCCAAAATGAACTTTTTAATTACATTGCGCCATTTAGTGCACCGTGCGTGTCATATTGGTCAAGCGAGCGAGCAATGGACTAGCTTTTAAAACTGATATACCGCGTATACTGCCCATTGTTTTCATGTTTGCAGACTCTTAAAAGTCCTGTAGATAAAGCGTAGTTCATAAAATATAAAAAAATGTGGTTTTCAGTTTTTTTTTTCACCTGTTATATTTAAAGCTGTGTTATGTAATACTGGAAATACGTCCTTTTGTACGAAAATGAGATTTTTGTTTGTCAGTTTTCTAAGGAAATATGTACTTTTTGTATTGGATTTTGGACTAAAGACTAGTAGTCAATTCAATTCAATTCAATATATTTATTGAAAATTGGTGCAAATTACACTCTTTCTGATAGTCATAAAATAATAATAACAATGTCATTTGTGAAGAATCAAGAAATAAACAATAATTAGTTAATAACATCAAAATTCAATCCTTGATGTAAACCAGATTATGTCATTAGAACATGAAAACAATGTGACACGAAAAGTTATACATAAAAATCATTGAATGTAATGGCATTAAGAAATGCCTTTAACAAGAGTAGGCCAGTTCGCACGGACAGCACCCGGTCACGAGTATAACGCGAGAGTGAGCCATCGCTCCCATCAACCATATTAGAGGGAAAGGAACGACCCGGCTCCCGATGCGCCACCATCCGCACAAACATTTAAGCGAGCATGCACCACTCATATCAATGCTAAGATAAAAATATTTATTAAAAGAAGTACTAGACTTGTAATGTCTCATCGCTTCCACGTCAATTCTTAGAGTGGTCATCATTTTATTACTATTAAACATAATTAGTAGTGTTGATGAAAGAAACACTGTCTACCCATACATTTTTGTCATTTAGTTTAACACTAGCTTTTTCTCGGGGCTCCGCCCGCGTAGACATCGTTTTTATGACTGTCTTTAAGGGTGATTAGTAAATTATGTCATTTCCCACCTACTCAACCATCTCTGTGCAAAAAATCACAACAATCGAGTATTTTTTTAGCTCCCTCAGGAACTGCATCAGATTATGCTATTTTCCCGGGATAAAAAGTAGCCTATGTCCTTCCCCGTGACACAGGCTACCTGCATGCCAAATTTCATAAAAATTGGTCAAGGCGTTGAAGCGTGAAAAGGTAACAAACAAACAAACACATTTTCACATTTATAATATTAAGTAAGGATGAATGTGACGATGGCATTCATCGATTTTTTTTTCTACCAAAAATGTAAATAAGTCCGTTCGAAAAATCACTCCTCATTTATAATATATTTATGTATTTAACCCTAAGAAATGAAACAACTAGACCGACATATATAATTTGTATTAAATCAACAATAATCTTAGGCTTTACATTCTTTGGTATAATTATTCAGCTCGATTAGGTACAGAGGCCAGCACAACAAGCTAAACACTTTAGACTTGGTATCGTTCTTATGCCGTATGCGTAATGATCAGAATCGCACTACGAGTGTCTAGCTTGATGAGCTTGCCTCTCTGTACAATTAGGTGTCTACCTTTCATTATTTTAATTTAATTTAATTTAAATTCACAATTTTTCTATCTTAAACCTGACCTTATATTAAATGTATGGTTTATTTTAATTTTTTTTACATTTATTTGGACGTATTCTACGAAAAGAACCAATAGAAACAGCATGTAATCAATATTATTGGTGATGGTGCTATTCATGAAATATATCATGTGCTATTGGTTGAAAGTAGTGCTGTTCAAGTCGGTGTTGTTCGTGGAACACGTCTTAATTATTTTAAACTAGATTACTTTATAGGCCTTCTATGTATTGTTAGCCCAAATTATAATGTGGATGACCAGCAGAACTTGGCACACGTGGAACTTGGCAGCAGAGCCCGGTGACGTAACTGTAAAAGAAAAAAATAATTCTTAAACAATGTATATTCATTTTAAACGTATTTTAGACTAGAATATGTTAAGTCATTATCACAATTTTAGGGTTCCGTATCAGCTAAAGAAACCTTATTACAAAGCATGCGTGTCCGTCTGTCCGTCCATCCGACCGTCAGTCTTTCTATCGTATCTATGGAACCGTGACTGAAATTTTCACAGAATAGAGTTATTATAATGGATTACCCACAAGTAATAAAAAGTCAAAAATTAAGGGGCCCCATAAAATAAAACTGTTTTCATACATAAAGTCTAACAAAAGTAGCTGAAACTATTTTAACTGGTGCTTCTACCTATGAAACTGAACTACTATCTCCATTCTGTCCGTCCATCCGACCGTCAGTCTGCCTGTCGTATCTATGGAACCGTGACTGAATTTTCACAGAATAGAGTTATTATAATGGATTACCCACAAGTAATAAAAAGTCAAAAATTAAGGGGCCCCATAAAATAAAACTGTTTTCATACATAAACTCTAACAAAAGTAGCTAAAACTATTTTAACTGGTGCTTCTACCTATGAAACTGAACTACTTTCTCCATTCTGTCCGTCCATCCGACCATCAGTCTGCCTGTCGTATCTATGGAACCGTGACTGAAATTTTCAAAGAATAGTGTTATTATAATGGATTACCCACAAGTAATAAAAAGTCAAAAATTAAGGTAATATAGACATAAAAGAAAACTGTTTATATAAAGTCTAACAAAATTAGCTGAAACTATTTTAACTGGTGCTTCTACCCATGAAACAGAACAACTTTCTCCATGAAACCCATAGTCAAATCTCAAAAATTTTTTTAACTTCCCATACTAAGTTGGCTGATCAGCTAATCGAGTTATTATGGGAGAGCTAATTTTTTTTGCGATTTGACTATGGGTTCCATGGGGAAAGTTGTTCAGTTTCATGGGTAGAAGCACCAGTTGAAATAGTTTCAGCTAATTTTGTTACACTTTATATATTATATTTGTTTTTTGCTCTTTCGTACATACAAGCGTGAAACTTGGTGTAATTACTGATCTAATCCTTTAGTTTAACAAAAAACCTATCAAGTGTGAGTCTTACTCGCGCTAAGCAGTCTGAACGAAACAAACAACCCTCATGCTGGCGCAGTCGGGTAAAAAAAGGCATTTTCTGTCGCTTGCTTGGATGTTTTTTGTTGGTAACGAATAGGTATAAAATCAGAAATGAGAGATCCGTAAGAGAACCAAGTCCGACAAGCACTTAGTTGGTTTTTAGGGTACCGTACCCAAAGGGTAAAAATGGGACCCTATTAAGACTTCGCTGTCTGTCCGTCTGTCACCAGGCTGTATTTCATGAACCGTGATATCTAGACACTTGAAATTTGAGTATACTTGAAATAGTATCCATACAAAAAACGTGTTCTTTTAAACTTGAAGAAACTAGCGCCATCTAGAATGATAGTACGGAACTGAAGAATTTAGCGCCATCTAGTACGATGGTACGGAACCCTATGTGTGCGGTTTTGACTCGCACTTGACCGGTTTTTTAAATCATTCTTTTGATTTTTGTACCATAAGCGTATACCATGAGCATGACCAAGATTCCCCAACGCAATGGGGAAACTTGGCTACCTTATCTTCAAGCAGGAATACATTAATGTTTGGCGGCGAGACTCAAATAAGATGGTGGTAGCTAGCCAGGCGGGCTTAGAAAATGCCCTACCACCAACCAAACCGAGTCTTACAAGTTGTCCCCACCGGGAATCGAACCCGCGACCTCCTGGTGTGAAGCGAATGTTCTAACCATTACGCCACGGAGGCGGTTAAACTTAACACGTTAACTGTCCAGTGTACCATATGTAGAACGTGTACCCTATGAGGCACACGAGCCCTGTGTTACTCTACGGACTCACACATATGGACATATTATGGCGTGTTTCGGAACACTTGTATGGGGACTGTTAATGTGTTAAGTTGCTAAAGGCTTTATGATGACTCAATCTGAGCAGGTTAAAACCTGTTAAAATAATATCGAACGTAAGTCTATTCATTTTAAGTTCAAATCAATGCGGGCTTCAACACGGCTGTTACGTTGAAACCGAACACCCAATTCTCGATTTTTAAATCCATGTTTTATTACTTTTCTTCACTCTCAGAAAAGTTTAATAAAATGAGAGGTGTTAAAGTCACCGATTTTTGTGTGTTGGTTTTATTCAACATTCGTTATATATTATTATTCGTTATTCATTTATTCGTTTTCGAGAAATTTTGCAATTAATTCCAAAAACAGGGTGTACAGTATATTTTTTTATATCAAAGTGGTAATATTATTAAAATTGTATTCAATTAAATCGATACTTTAAATATATTATATTATATTCTTTTAATAGTGATAGCTTTACAGTCTTTCAATAATTTGAATTGAATATTGTCATTCGATCCATCTTAAAGTCTTAAATTCTTTGCCAATTCGTTTGAAGCCTCTTGCGCAAATCCAATAAAGTCTAATCGTAATAAAGTCTTTTAGTTAGTGCGACACCCTGAAGTAATCTGGACAACTAATTAGTCCCTCATCGCCAGCGCGTAATCCTAATAGGACTGGATTACTACAGCTATCTCAGTTACGCCTAAACCGTCTACAATTAGGAGATTTGCCGGATCCAATTGTATGAGAAAATTATTTAGTAGCTTTTGTCACACCATATATCATACCTACCATATATCATCATTAGGGACCCTAATTGTATATGGTACTAGCTTTTGCCCGCGGCTTCGCCCGCGTGGACATAGTTTTTATGACTGTCTTAGATGGTGCGCAGTGCGAGAGCCGCAAGCGGCTCGCGAGCGTGGACGTGAATTTTCTCCAGATCTCTCGGGAACTATGTCAGGATATGCTTATTAGTATATCATGTAATTTCCCACCCCCTCAAGCATCTCTGTGCAAAAAATCACACAAATCATTGTTCCGTTGCGATGTTAAGAAATTAACCAAAAAAGAGTATATTTTCAGTTCCCTCAGGAACTGCATCGGGCTATTTTCTACTATTTTCACGAGATAAAAAGTAGCCTATGTCCTTCCTCGTGACACAGGCTACCTGCATGCCAAATTTCATTAAGATTGCTTGAGGCGTTGAATAGTGAAAAGGTAACAAACAAACAAACACATTTTCACATTTATAATATTAGTAAGGATGGTTTAGGGTGTAACAAAATAGATGCATATTAACAGGAGCTCCTACTGATCATACTGAACAACTTTCTCAAAGAGACCCAACGTCAATGTAAATCTGGGGGCACGGGAGTGCCCCCGCCAAGTCGAGCAAAAAAGCAGAATGGCCGTAACATTCTTTTCTCAAAGCAGTTCAGGCCATTTTCGACCCCCCTATAACCCCCTATTCCCGGTGGAGTCTAACTTAGTATGACTCGGTTAGGTTGGTGGAAGGGCATTTACTAAGCCCGCCTAATTAGCTACCACCATCTTATCTAAGTCTTGCCGCCAAGCATCAATGTAACAGCATTTGATGTGTTCCGACTAGAAGATAAGATAGCCAGTTTCCCATTGCGTTGGGGAATCTTGGTAGGTCCGCTTCAATCTTCGGCATCATCGTCACTTGCCATCAGGTTACCACTTGAGGTTAAAAAAGCGTATATATGTGGCAGGTAAATTGTATGATTAGTCATTTTACATGTACGGTCAGGAAAATCGTATAATTCGACTGTATGTAAACGGTCGGCAAAATATAAAATGATGTACGCCGATTCAGGCAATTTGTAATAATTCGTCCGTATGTAAACGGCCAGGCAAAATGTAAAATTCTGTACGCAGATTGTAAAATGCCGAGCCAGGCAATTCTAATAATTCATCCGTATATAAACGCTCAATGCCGAGTCAGGCAAATTGTTAAAATGCCGTACGGCAAATTGTAAATGAACTCATGAAGCGAGCGATGTTAGGTTCGGTCCTGTTTGATTGATTTAACTGTCAAAGAGCCTCGCAAAACGAGGCTCCATGCCCTCGCCATTATATAATTTGCCTGACCGTCTGTATAATGAGGAATTATACAGTATGCCTGCGACATATACACAAGAATTGCTCACTTAAAGTAATTATGTACCTATTAAAATAGCCAATTAGAAATGTTAACAAATAGTAAATTTAAAATGTAATTTACTAGTTAACTTATTTAACAGTTTTATAAACACACAACATTCATATTACATCTCTTATTTGAATTATTTCTTTAAACGGTATAATAGCTTTGGAACAAACATGTGGAAAATTGTATTATTTATGGGTGAGGAAACTTGGTAATTAGAGGCGCATAGCAAGCGTAAGTAACATTAAGAAAATGAGTCAGTCACTCATAGAAAGCAGGGTTGTAGCAAGGTAAAATTACCACCTCGGCAATAACTCAACCAACATCTCCACCAATTTAATATAAATTCGAGTCGGACAATGAAATATTCATTAAAAACAAAAATAAAACGTCGGTGGCGTAACGGCTAGGGCCACCGCCTCCTGTCCGGGAGGTTGTGGTTCGAATCTCACCACGTACCAATGTGATTTCGAATTTAGATTTCATATGTACGTTTATCCGATGCTCTTACGGTGAAGGAATACATCGTGAGGAAACCTGCAGGTTGTGTGTGAAGTCGACCAACCCGCACTGGGCCCGCGTAGTCTTTTTTTAAATATTTTTTTCAAAATTTTTCATGGGGTTTTACTTCATTGTGGAAAGTTATTACAATTTTATAAGTATAATTTTTTTTTGCTCCATACAACTGTGGTTAATTGGCTGAATTTGGCTGTGATCCGCATATATACATACTGAATCTGATATTTTTTTTTGCTCTATATAAAGTTGGGTGATTGACTGTGATCCGCGTAGATACTGAATTCGATAATTTTTTTTTGCTCCATACAAAGGTGGGTGATTGGCTGTAATCGCTTTGTATGAAATATTTTCGCAAATTTTTTTATGGGTTTGTACTTCATTACGGAAAGATGTTGAAAGATAATAGTTAATGATCTTAGATTTGATGTTAAAGTTTCCGAGAGTGTTTCTTTTGCACCCTCTATAGGATGTAACAAAACATGTGGTAATTAGATTTTTTATCCACAATTTATAAGCCTTTGGCATAATCGGACCTAACAATAAGTCACGATGATGCCAAAGATGGCTTATCAGGATTCTCCAACGCAATGGGGAACTAGCTAATAATCTTTAAGCCGGAACACATCAATGCTGTTAACATTGATGTTGGGTGGCAAGACTTAGATAAGATGGTGGTAGCTAGCCATGCAATTTTCTTCCACCAATTAAACCGAGTCTTACAAATTTAGAAATTGAAGCTAATGGACTAACTGTAATGCCACAGAGGCGGTTAATATGGTTTGACTAGTAGAAATAAAGAGATCC
The DNA here is from genome assembly GCA_947284805.1 of Coleophora flavipennella. NCBI lineage: Eukaryota > Metazoa > Arthropoda > Insecta > Lepidoptera > Coleophoridae > Coleophora > Coleophora flavipennella. The sequence continues at coordinate 3,526,228 of OX369257.1, forward strand.
GCAGGAGAACCAAAGGAATCGACATTGCTCACAGAATCGCTAAACTGAAGTGGCAGTGGGCAGTTCACAGCTCGTAGAACAGATAGCCGTTGATCAATTCTTCTTATTCAATATTCACAAACTGACAAAAAGTCAGTGTTAAAAGTAAATAAAAATAAATAAGTTATAGCATAGATTGGCAAGTAAATTAAAAAAAGTTATAACATAAGCAGTCAAGAAGAAATAAAGAATTTATAGCATAAGAAGGCAAGTAAAAATAAAGAAGTTATAGCATAAGAAGGCAATTAAAAATAAAGAAGTTATAGCATTAGTAGGAAAATAAAAATTAAGAAGTAAGAGCATAAGTAGACAAGTAAAAATAAAGAAGTTATAGCATAAGAAGGCAATTAAAAATAAAGAAGTTATATAGCATTAGTAGGCAAGTAAAATAAAGAAGTTATAACATAAGCAGGCAAGTAAAAATAAGACTCGGCCCTAAGACTAAACAGATTTTGTAAAAAATAATTCGAAAATCATGACAACTTGCCAAAAATCTTCAGAGTAAGGACAGTATGCAATCGGAATCGCGGCGCTAACCTAAACCATTGAATGGACTGGACTTATTTATGGCACGCCTAGGTATCAGCAAAGATTTTGAAGCTAGTACACAAAAATGAAGATGAAGCAACCGATGTAGCTAGTGGAAACGACGGCAGTTCAAGTACTAAAGTTCTCGAGCGTCGACCGCGAATTAAAACTATGGTTTGATGAAGGTCGCGGGGAGCCGCTGTATGCGGGCAGTGCAGGACGGGTCGTTGTGGAAATACTTGGCTCCATTGGCTGTCCTTTGTTCAGCCGTGGACGTCTTTTAGCTGATAATGACAATGATGACGCAACAGTTCAAGGAAAAAATGGAGACAGGAATATAAGCAAAGTTAACATGGCTGCCTCAAACACAAAGCGAAAAGAAACAAAGTAGCCCAAGATCATATTTCGCTGTAATTTCACTACATATCGAGTACATTCCAAGTTATACCGGCATGAAATATGTACAGTATATGGTCGTGAGGACGCCTTTGTAACGCGGAGCACCCTCTATCTGCGTTTGAAAGCCTTGCCAATTCAATTTGTGACAAGTATTAGGAAAGTACAGTATGTAGGTAAGGAGATAAAGGAATTGCTGTTGGCAGCTCTCTGGCAAAATATTTGTATACGACTTTCTCGTTTAGATATGTACTATTGCAAAGAAATAATAATTCATTTATTTTCATACTAAAAAGCCATACTACTAACTACCTGTGTGTGTAACAATGAGTTCGATAACATGACATAATATATATTTTTTTAATTCACAATTGGTAAGCGTTTGGCATCATCTCACCTGATGGTAAGTGACGATGATGCCGAAGATGGAAAAATGGATAGATAATAATTATCTGTATAAATTAGGTCAGAGAGAGTAGGAGAGGAGATGAGAGTTAGGAGAAGTTTTACGAGTAAAGTTTTTACAACCGACAAAAAAAGGAAGTTATCAATTTGACTGTATGTTTTTTTGTATGCATGTTCGACTACAGTGTCTACCCCTAAGGGTAGACACAGAAGATCTCATTGGGTCGAAGTGCCGCTTCGACTGCAGCCCCCACTTACAAAGATAAGATTAGACAGTGCGGGCGAAACTCACGTCCCGAGGAAGCGCCTATTGGTCTATGCAAATTACCCCAAAACGGCCTCTTTGATCGGTGGTCTTCTGGGAAGGCCGCCTCTAGTTTTTGTAAAACAGACACCCAGACCTCAATGAAAAAATTAATTCCTAATAAGTAGAAATCAATCAGAAATGAGGAGATCCGCAGGGAAATCAAAGTAACCGACATAGCTCACAGTACTATGCACAAACGAGTGACAAGAAGTATTTCTTTAAGCGCCTCCATGGTGTAATGGGTAGTCCATTCGCTTCAAACTAGAAGGTCGCGGCTTCGATTCCCGGCGGAGTCTAATTTGGTGAGACTCGATTTGATTGTTAGAGGGCATTTTCTAAGCCGTCCTGTCTAGCTTACACCATCTTATATAAGTATTGCTGCCAAACATCAATGTAAACAAAATTAATGTGCTCCGGCTTGAAGATAAGACAGCCAGTTCTCCATTGCGTTGGGGAATCTTGATAAGCCCGCTTCCATCTACGGCATCATCATCACTTAACATCAGGTGAGATGATGCCAAGGGCTTACCAATTGTAAAATATTGTACGGTCTAGGCTTCCTCGTCAAATCGATATGAAAATCGAAAACAAAGCACGGCCCTTTGGACGTTGGCACTTCCAGGTAGGCGTGTTCAAAGTAGAAACTGTTGATTCAAGGGCTCCTTTCTTATATTAAGTTTACAGCTGATATGTTTTTACGGTTCCGTCGTACAACAAGGAACCCTTTCAGTCTGTCTGTCCGCGGCCCATCTCCTAGACTATTAGTAGTTAAGTGCTGAAATTTGGCAAAGATACGAGTATATATAATAATTAGCTTTTTCCCGCGGCTTCACCCGCGTGGACATTGTTTTTATGACTGTTTTGAGGGTGAGTGGTGTGCGAGCAGCAAGCGGCTCGATATCGTGCACATGAGTTTTCTGCATCATCATATCAGCCGAAGGAAGTCCACTGCTGGACATAGGCCTCCCCCAAGGATCTCCACGACGACCGGTTCTGCGCTGCCCGCATCCAGCGGCTTCCCGCGACCTTCACCAGGTCATCGGTCCACCGAGTGGGAGGCCTGCCTACACTACGCTTTCCGGTGCGTGATCGCCACTCGAGAACTTTACTGCCCCAACGGCCATCTGTTCTACGAGCAATGTGCCCCGCCCACTGCCACTTAAGTTTAGCAATTCTGAGAGCTATGTCGGTTACTTTGGTTCTCTTACGGATCTCCTCGTTTCTGATTCGATCACGCAGAGAAACTCCGAGCATAGCACGCTCCATTGCCCTTTGGGTGACCTTGAGCCTTCTTATGAGGCCCATAGTAAGCGACCATGTCTCAGTTCCGTACGTCATCACTGGCAACACACATTGGTCGAAGACCTTGGTCTTAAGACACTGCGGTATCTGGGACGTAAAGATATTGCGAAGCTTCCCGAACGCTGCCCAGCCGAGTTGGATTCGACGATTGATCTCTTTCTCGAAGTTGGACCTACCTAACTGGACTGTTTGTCCCAGGTATACATATTCGGTAACAACTTCGAGTGTAGAGCCTCCAACCTTCAGAGGAGTAGGTATGACACGGACGTTTGACATAATTTTCGTCTTGTCCATGTTCATTCTAAGACCCACTTGTTGAGAGGCTCTACTGAGGCCATCGAGCATTGTGCCTAAGTCGTCCATAGTCTCAGCCATGACCACGATATCGTCAGCGAATCGAAGGTGGGTGATGTACTCGCCGTTGATATTGATGCCGAGTCCACCCCAGTCCAAAAGCTTAAAAACATCTTCCAGGGCGGCGGTGAACAGTTTCGGAGATATAACGTCTCCCTGTCTCACCCCTCGCTGCAGCTGGATAGGTTCCGAGTTTTGATCCTGGAGGCGAACCGACATGGTGGCGTTTTCATACAAACACTTCAGCACTTCGATGTATCGATAGTCAATTTGGCACCTCTGGAGAGACTGTAACACAGCCCAGGTTTCGACCGAATCGAAGGCTTTCTCATAGTCCACGAACGCCAAGCATAGTGGCTGATTGTACTCTTCGGTCTTCTGTATAATCTGCCGCAGCGTATGTATGTGGTCTATGGTACTAAATCCTTTTCGGAAACCGGCTTGTTCGGGAGGCTGGAAGTCGTCAAACCTGCGTGCGAGACGATTCGTAATGACCCTCGAAAACAATTTGTAGACATGGCTCAGAAGTGAGATGGGTCTGTAGTTCCTCAGCAGGGTATTGTCGCCCTTTTTGAAGAAAAGCACGACCACACTTCTGTGCCATGCCTTAGGCGTTTGTCCTTCAAGTATAACGGAATTAAATAATTTCTGAAGAGCTTTAAGTACCGGTGTTCCACCTGCTTTCAGAAGTTCAGCCGTAATTCCATCATCACCCGGTGCCTTATTGTTTTTAAGCTGTTTAAGAGCCATTCTAATCTCGTACAGGCTGACGTCCGGGATATCTTCGGTATAGTGTCGGGTAAGTCTAGCTCTTGGGTCTTTAGCCAGATCGCTGACAGGCAGACGTGTGGTCGTGTACAATTGTCCGTAGAACTTCTCAACTTCTTCCAGCAACTCAGTCTTAGACGATATGATCCTGCCGTCCTCAGTCTTCAGCTTGGTCAGTTGACTTTGACCAACAGACAGATCTCTCGCGAACACTTTTGAGCCTTTGTTGTTCTCAATCGCCTCTTTAATACAATTTGTATTATAGTGGCGCAAATCGCGAGTTAGAGACTTAGAGATCTGCCTGTTTAGTTGCCGATACTGAGTAGCGTCTTCAGAGGACTGCAAAACCAATCTTCGTCTTTCTTCCATGAGGTTGCTGGTCAAGTCAGAGATTTTTTTGGTTCTGTTTGAACGGCGAGTTTTGAAAATCTTAGACCCGACCGTTTGGACAATTTCCACGAACCTGTCGTTATAATCGTCCACATTCTCGCAGTCTCCTAGGCATTCGAAGCGATTGTGCAACTCGAGCTGAAAGTTTTCGGGGTTTTGGAACTGGATGGGCGCTGGTCTGAGTGTGGACTTCATCAGTCGACATCTTTCTAGCTTGGTCTTTAGATTCAATGTGCCTCTTACCATTCGGTGATCGCTTCCTGTTTTGACTGAGTTGATCACAGAGACATCATTGAATATTTGCCTTCTTGTCGACAAGATGAAGTCGATCTCGTTCTTCGTTACGCCATTGGGATGCAACCATGTCCACTTTCGCTGTTTAGGCTTTTTGAAGAAGGAGTTCATCATAAAGAGGCCCTCCTTCTCCATAAAGTCGGCCAGCAGCTGGCCACGTGCATTTCTCTCTCCATATCCAAATTGCCCCACTCTCAGCTCACCATCACTTCGTTTGCCCAGTTTCGCGTTAAAGTCCCCCATAACAATGGTGTATTGAGTCCGGGAGCTGTTATGTAGAGCTCTAGAGATATCCTCATATAGGAGCTCCACTTCGTCGTCGGAGTGTTGCGCGGTCGGTGCATAAACCTGAATAACTTTCAGCGAATACCGTTTGGTAATTCGGAGAATAAGGTACGCTACCCTCGTCGAAACACTCTCGATCCGGACCACATTGTTAATGAGGGACTTGTGGACTAGAAACCCGACACCACCCTCGGACAGTTGGTCGCCCTCCCGGAAATAGAGCAGGTTTCCGGATTTAAGGATTATGGTGTCCTCCCCCTCTCTTCGGACTTCACACAATCCTACGATGTCCCATCGTAACCTGCTCAATGCTTCCTCGAGTTCTGTTAACTTTACGTCGGTTCGCAGTGTGCGCGTGTTGTAGGTTGCCAGGGCCAGAGGTCTTTTGTGTTGGTAGCCTGGCATCTGCCGGGGATTCTTCGCACCCCATGCCCCGCCGTTACCTTGACCGCTACCGGAGCCAGGAATAGCGGGGCCGCCGGGGACTAGGGGCCGTTTTTTATTTGTGTCGGTCATTTGGGGGGTGTTGCCGTAATCGCCACGCTTGGCAGGCGGGTTGGCGATCGCAGTGTTGCAGATTGGCTGCAAGTCACGGAAAGACGCTGCTGCCCATCCTCCGGTTTGAGTCCCTTAGTCGGCTCTTACGACACCTATTGGATGAAATAGGATGGCCCTATTCTAAGCCGGGAGCCATACGGCATATCCCTCGGGAATATTCTAATTAGTAAATTTATGTCTATTCCCACCCCCTCAACAATCTCGGTGCAAATAATCACAACAATCCATTGTTACGTTGCAATATTAAAGCAATTAACAGAAAAAAAATCAGATTATGCTATTTTCACGTGATAAAAAGTAGCCTAATGTCCTTCCCAGTGACACAGGCTACCTAAATGCCAAATTTCATCAAGATTAGTGGAGGTGGTGAAGAGTGAAAAGGTAACAAACAAACACATTTTCACATTTATAATATTAAGTAAAGATAACATGGAGAGAACTGTATTTTTTTTAGAAAAAATAACTTTTTAAGGGTACCTCCCGTACAAGTACAGTAGGAATGATTTTTTTTTCGTCAAACTCAGTCATGTGGGGTATCGTTGGTTAAAGATTAAAAAATAGTTGTGAGACTTCTAAGACCATTTTATAATGAAGGGTTCCGTTTTCGAAAAAACAGGCTTGAAAATGCTAAATTTTGTTGGAGTCGAGTGTCCCCACGCCCTAAAAACTAAACCGCTGTATTTGGATATTTCAAAATTAGATATGGACGCGGTAATGGCAACTACGGAACCTTACATAGCGCGTGGCCCGACACGCACTTGGCCGATTTTTGTATCAAGAGTTCATTTTTATTCTCGAATTGACTATCAGGAACTTTAAAAAAAATATTTTAGTATGATGAGTAGAAGCCCCAGTTATTTATTGCCTCCTTTTTTACACTGTATAGTATACCTCATCATTGCTTGCTCTTGATGCGATTAATTTTTTTACAGCCTGTATAGTATACCTTATCATTACTTGCTCTTGATGCGATACTATTTATTACATCCTGTATAATTGTACACCTCATCATTGCTTGCTCTTGATGCGTTACATTTTTTTACACCCTCTACAGTATACCTCATCATTGCTTGCTCTTGATGCAATAAATTAAATATATTACGCTAGTGCATACCCTATCTTATGCAAACCACCTACTTTCCACAGTATAGGAAGTAACTAGTATCTCATCTGTGGTATAGGTATCGTATACAGTAGGTGCCGTAGCGAGAAGCCGTCGCTAAATTTATTAACGTCTAACAACGCCCCACTGTGGCCCCGGCAGGAAATAGTCTACTAAATGAGCCGGGAGCTATAATTCACTGGCCTTCAATACTCTGTTGTAATCTAATTTAGCTCAGTTTCCTGTTAGTTGCTGTACTGTAATGTTTTTAATGATGTTTTTGAATACGAAATTGATTTCTCGTTAGTTTAAATTCAATTAAAGGAAAATATCAAAATGTAAACACAGAAACATTTCTTACCGTTAATCAAAGTAAGTTTTAAAGTTTTCTACATTAAGGGCTTCCCCCTACCTAAATATTAGCCAGTTCTTGGTAAGATCCTGGTAAGCCCGCTTCCATTTTCGGCATCATCGTCACTTACCATTATGTGAGATGATGCCAAGGGCTTACCAATTGTGGATAAAAAAAAATGTCCTGAAGGCCAAGAAAAGCAGATTGTAAATAACAATTTCTTTAAAATAATGGCGCTAAGTTTTAAATTAGTCTGGGACCAAAAATAAATTGGTAGTAATTTTTTGTTGTTATTAAGAAAAAATATTCAGTTTCCTAGAAAAAATGAATTCGGTATTTGCCTACTAGTCATCTGACTTACTTTTTAAGAACTGTCAAAAACGAGATTCTATTCTAAAAATGTTTGAAATATAGAAGCTATGACTTCAATTTTTTTTTAAGTGCCGTTGATGTGTTAATTAAGATATGAAATCCAAATGAGTAACTTTCATAAAATGGCAGAATTTTGTGAATTTTATATCATTATTTATTTGAGATATTGTCCCCAATTGCTAAGCAAAAAATCATTGATACTCTTCTCAGGCATGATACACCTATATTGTCGAGTAATTTGTGGCGATATAAAAATAAGAGGACCAAGAAATGGACACACCCACAAGAACAAATCTATATAATCAACGCTCAATTAGTAATTGAGTAGGTATCTACCTAAGTATGGTCCTCTTTTCTCACTTAGTTAATATCTTCATAAAGTGCACGGGACCTGCTGAATTCTCGGCACAATGAAAGTAGATTTACGTCCAAAGGAAAAGGCGACTCCTCCCATACGGTATGGGCTTCTTGGAACTAGGGTTGTCAGCTACATGAGTTGACGAAATTATCGCGTAAAAATATATTTGAGGAAAACTTATCAGGGTGCAAACTGACATTCCTACAGTATATAAAACTTATAGAAAAAAATGTGTGCATCGTTACTAAAGTCTATTTGGAAATTTTCAAACATGTAAACAAAATGTGAAGTGTTTTCTGAAAAAAAAATACAGTTTCAATTTGTATTTAACAAAGTTGAATTACTGATTAAAATGCTTGTGGGAACATTCTCGAAGTCGAAATGTCAGTGATTAAGATAGAATGATAGAGCGTCGTTGGCGCTACGGCAAGGGCCGCTACCTTCCATCTGGGAAGTCGCGGTTTGAGTCCTGCCACGTACCAATGTGATTTCCAATTTCGATCTCATATGTACGTTTATCCGACACTCTTACGTTACGGTGAAAGAAAACATCGTGAGGAAATCTGCACACGACTTCTAAGAAACTCGAAGGTTGTGTGTGAAGTTGACCAACCTGCACTGGGCCCGCGTGGTCGACTAAGACCCGATTGCCGTGATTCAGGGTAGGCTCGAGCTCCTCGGTGGGGCCGTATATATGAGTTGATGTGATGTGATGAAGATAGAATGATATTTTATTTTGTTTACAAGTTTGGCCATTTCCAATCAAATAGATTTTTCTATACAAGCACTTAGGATTTGTATTAAGACACAAGTACTTTTTCTCTTAAGTAATTAACACAAGGCTGAAATTTGAACTGAGATTCTAGAAAAATTTAGTGTGGGAATTGCACCCACACAACCTCCAATAGCTGACGCAGCACAGTCAACTTTTTTTTTCTTATCCATTCATCAATTCATTTCAAATAATAATAATATCCCTCTAAACTATAGTTTCTTTATATTAATTACGTCTGCGAGGCATGACAACCCTGCAAGAAAACAGGGCTCTTTGTTGCTAAAATGACATGGTAACCAGCGGCTCTTAAACTTATTGTCTGTTGGGGCCTTTGGGACTTTACTATGTCTCATAAACTGAAGATGTAGCCCAACACACAAGGGGTCCTGGCTAAGTGGAAACTGTTATAATTAATGTTTGCGCATAGTAGATTATTATATGTCTATTTATCGATATTATTTTAGTGACGTAAGTTAGGTGAGAGTTGGTGTGTTTTTGAATTTCAATTGTACGTCTATCCAGAACTTTTTCGGTGAAGGAAAATATTGTGAGGAAACCTGCTGCACACGCCTGCGAAGAAGGTTGTGTGTGAAGTCGACCAACCTGCACTGGGCCCGCGTGGTCGACTAAGGCCCAACTGACCTAATTCAGGGTAGGCTCGAGCCTCTCGGTGGGGACGTAAGTATGAGCTGATATGATGGTTTTAGTGACTGTTAAACATTATTGTCACCATAATATCAGTCGAAAGACGTCCACTGCTAGACAAAGGCCCAAGGGTTTCCACGACTACAGGTCCTGCGCTGCCCGCATCTGGCGGCTTCTGCGATCTTTACCTGGTCGTGGTCCACCAACTGGGACTGCCTACGCTAAGTCTTCCGGTGCGCGGTCGCCACTCAAGAACTTTACGGCGCCAACGGCCATCTGTTCTACGAGCTACGTGCCCCGCCCATTGCCGCTTAAGTGTAACTAGTATGAATCGATTGCGTAGGGAAACTCTGAGCATGGCTCGCTCCATCGCCCTTTGGGTGACCTTGAGCCTTCTTAGGAGGCCCATATAGTAAGCGACCATGTCTCGTTTCTGTATGTGTGTCAATTTAGTGCTAATAGAAAAAGATGTGGCTTTTCTTACAATGAGAAGTGCGATTGTGGCACCATACAGCATCGTACAGTTAGTTCATGACGCACCTTTTGCCATGGCTTATAAACACTGTCCTGTGCAATTTTGGAGCTTAATCATAAAATCGTTTTCCTTTTAAACTTAAAATTACTACTTCTTGAAAATGGATGGGCCAATTCTAATGAAATTTGATACACATAAGCAAGTCACAAAATTCTAGTCTGTGGAGAGATAACATTTTTGAAATACATTATTAAAAAAAGATAAGCGAATATTAAGACTACTATGAAAACCTTAAATCACTAGTATTTAGTGACAACACATTTTTTTGAAAATATAATCTATGCATAAACTTGAATTTCGTGATTTGCTTACGTGTATAAAGTTTAATTAGAATCGGCTTTCATTTTCTATGAGAAAATATTTTGTGAATACGCTCTTAAGAGTCTCTGTAAAAAATCCTCTTCCATACAAATATCAAATAACTTATATTAATCAATAATTATAAAACCTATTCTAATGTAACTTTATACATTTGAGCAAAGTGTACGTACGATTTATTTTTTCGAATTATATTTTCACAAAAATGTTGAAATTTTAAGTTTTGATAGCATTTACCATCAGGTGAGACGATGCCAAGGGCTTATCAATTGTGGATAAAAAAAAGAGTTCAAAAAAGGAGAAGGTTTCAATGAGGTTGTATGAAGTTTGTTTTCAATAAGAAATAAGTATTTAAAATATGATACACTTACTTTAATTTTGTACATACTTAAAATGTACAAAGTTTCATTAATAATAATATAATAATTCGTTTATTGTCAGACTAAAAAAATCCATAAGGCACAAAATTAAATTTACATAAAACAATATATAAAGAACACATCGTCATTGCAATCGACCAACTAATTCAAATAAAAATTAGAACTATCAGTTTGTGTGGCAGATGATTTGTTAATCAAAGAGCCTTCATTGTGGCAACACAAAGTTGTTGGACATTGTTGGACACAAAAAAGACTGACGGAAAAGTATAATATAGAATTTAGTCCTTCATCTCAAAGTCGCCCAAAGTTCTGTGAAGGGAAATATGCTTGGACTTGGAGAACTCTGCAAGATAGAACTCGGTTGTGGGTTCGATCCCCACGCAGGGCAAGCATTTGTGTGATGAGCAGATTTGTTTGCTCTGTGTCTGGGTGTTAAATATCTATATATGTATGTATTTAAACGTATATAAGTATGTATAATCATTCTCTGGTTCCCATAACACAGGGAATCCTACTTTGGGGCCAGATGACCACGTGTTATTTGTCCCAGAATATTTATTTATTTATAGAACTCGAAACGGGATTATTTGCTAAAGAACTTGTAGTAGTTATCCATGTATTTCCAGCAAAAAAAACAGATTTAAGCACTTGGTCCTTGCTAGGTCGCATTTTTTGCTCACGTGTTACGAATTTACATGGAAACTGAATAGACAGCTGCTATGGAGATTGCTCGTAAAATATCCACCAATCCACTGGAGTTTGTGTCAAATTGACAGCTTAAATACGTGCTACGAAATGCATGATTTTGATACCGAGCGCCATTCAAAAGCTTACACAATAAACTTCCTGAAGTAACTGACTTTACCTACGCGATCGAATCAGATATGAGGAGGTCCGTAGGAGTACCAAAGTAACCGACATAGCTCACAGAATCGTTAAACTAAAATGGCAGTGGGCAGGGCACATAGCTCGTAGAACACATGGGCGTTGGGGCAGTAAAGTTCTCGAGTGGCGACTGCGCACCGGAAAAAGTAGTGTGGGAAGGTGTCCCACGCGGCGGATCGTCGATCTGGTGAAGATCGCGGGAAGCCACTGGATGCGGGCAGCGCAGGACCGGTCGTCGTGGAAATCCTTGGGGGAGGCCTTTGTCCAGCAGCGGACGTTTTTCGGCTGATATGATGATGATGAACTGACATAGCTCAAAGTATAAGCATATAGAAGTGGCAATGGGCTGGACACATCTTTCACAGAACTGAAAATTTGTATGCATCAGAAATAAATTATGAACTCAAATTAACATCCCACTGAAATTTTAAAAACCTTACACGTTTTGTTTTCCATCAAGTCTTTAAAAAACAATGCTCAAAATAAACCCAGGCCCGGCGCAAATGAAATAAATCTCAGATTTTAAGATTCATATGTGACAAGATATTGAAAAAAATGTAGTCAATTTAAAAAAACAAACCATTTAAGTAAATGCCATTGCAATATATAATAATAAAATAATTTAATTTACCCATCATTTTCGTTTACCATTAAATTACAGATAATGTAGGTGGCGTTGTCAAAATAGATGCCTAAATGTCATATTTAGAACAAGAGTAAAGAAAAAAAATTAAGGATTTCCCATTTATTAACTTTTGAGAATAGCTCCTTAAAAAACAACTGGAAATTTTTGATATTTAAAAAAAGATTTTGACAACGCACCCTACTGAATATTTTGTCACATGTGACTACTCAAAATCCGAGATTCATTTCATTTGTGCCGGGCCTGGGTTTTTTCCCCATACATTGTGAGCATTGTCCTTTACAATTCATCAAACTCACAAAATGAGTACATTTATGACGCTGAAAACTATGACGTCACGCCTAGTTATTTCAAACATTTTTAGATTTTTAACATTTTTAAACACTTCAAATGTCCTTTTTTGACACATGACAAAAAGTAACTCAAACGACTTACGAACATCGACCCTATTGCAGGACCAAGTGAGTTTTATATATTATGTATTTGGAATTAAGGCCAACTTGAGAACATATAATAATTTTTCATCTCTCCTGTTCGGAAAGTTTAATTTTCATAAGTAGATAGCCGGGTGGAACATTGATTTTCCATCCCTAGGGTGGAAAGTATTTTTTTTAAATTGCCAGCCAAGGAGTCGAAGATAATTGAGTTAAGTCATATTATTAAATTACATTAAAATAAGAGGTTTTCATATATCTAAACTCAGCTATACATTAAACGACGTGTTTATTATGATTAAATAATTTTATAGTTGGTCTATTTTTTCACAATTACAGAAGATTAAAATTTAAAATCATTCGTCTATTCTGCTGCGCGCCATAATGCCATGATAATATTACACTTTTTTTTTCAATTTTTGGCATGGCCGGCCACCTCGTCGCGTGACCAACTCGATTAGGTACAATCTTGTCGGCCGTGGCAAGCGGCCATTGCAAAAAGGTTGGAGGTTGGATATAGGTAAACTTAATTTATTAATATCTAATTAATATTTTATATCATATAAATAATACATTTCATCACAGTCGAAATGAAAAGTAGAGTGCTTAAGGGGTCATTTCACCCTCGAACTATTGGCATAATGGGTCGCTTTCTTCCCTTGATTAACAATCTACTATTGTTTTAAAGTCACTAAAATATACTGTCAAAACACAAAGAGCACAATCCATTTAAAAGTTTGAAAAAAAAAACAACAACAAAACTTTGCAAAAACACTTTTAAAACGGTTCTCCAAATGAAAGTTTGACATTCACTGCTCGCGAACATTAATTACCTATACTGAAACTTAGTGAAAGGATTATTTTAGCTACCCTGCATTGTACTGGAGATTATGTAGGTCTATTCTCGTCTTAAACGGAGGCATTACGCGTTGTTAAACTCCTTGCTACAATGGCAGGCTGTAAGTGGGATAATCCTCAAGAATAGGACGCTTAACGTAGTTATCCTACGCTAAATGTTGGAGTTATATTCTGAGTAGTTATGTATGGTAATACCTTTGTTCGTTGCTAAGGTCTGTGGATAAGCAACATTTTGTTAGGAGTTATGAGTTACAGTTACGAAAGTCCATTTGCTTTACACCAGGAGGTTGCGGGTTCGATTTTCAGCGGGGTCAATTGTGTAAAACTTGGTTTGGTTGGTGGTAGGGCATTTTCATAGCCCGCCTGGCTAGCTACCACCGTCTTACCTAAGTCTTTCCGCCAAAAATCAGTGTTAACAGCATTGATGTGTTCCGGCTTGAAGGTAAGATAGCCAGATCCCCATTGCGTTGGGGAATCTTGGTAAGCCCGCTTCCATCTTCGGCATCGTCGTCACTTACCATCAGGTGAGATGATGCCAAAGGATTATTAAATGTACATAAAAAAGATTTTAAATTCCAAGACAATATAAAATCTTCTGCAAATAATAAAGTTTGGTACAATCTGATTGCCTTTTAAAATTATGCCCTCTCCGCGCTGTCCCCTCTCTCCGCGCTGTCCCCTTAGTGTGTATCTCTACGCGTTGTCCCCTTAGCGTGTATCTCTCCGCGCTGTCCCCTTAGCGTGTATCTCTCCGCGCTGTCCCCTTAGCATGTATCTCTCCGCGCTGTCCCCTTAGCGTGTATCTCTCCGCGCTGTCCCCTTAGCGTGTATCTCTCCGCGCTGTCCCCTTAGCGTGTGTTTTTCGCAGCCGGCTGTATTGGTATGCGTAAATGCATTTTTCCCCCTTCCCTCCTCCGCAATCGGAGGAAAAAAAAATATATGCCAGTAACTGTAAGACATATTGTCCTTTCTAACATTATAAATGTGTAAATATGTTTGTATAATGAAAAGGAGCACAAATTAAATACCACCAATAAAGACCTTCCATACTAATATTATAAATGTAAAAATGTTTTTGCTTGTTTTACCTCTTCACGCTTCAATACCTCAGTCAATCTTGGTGAAATTTGGCATGGATGTAGCCTGTGTCATGGAAAAGGAGAAGAACATGGGCTACTTGTTATCCCATGAAAATAGCATAGCCCGATACAGTTCCTGGCGGAACTGAAAAAAAACTACTTTTTGGTAAATTTCTTTAACATCGGAACAGTGCAATAAATAAGAGCGTCGGATAAACGTACATATGAAATTGAAATTCGAAAACACATTGGTGCACATTAGGTAGCAGCCATAGCCATTACGCCACCGACGCTCACATGTATATAGTAATAATACATAATATATATTGCCGCTTTCATATTTAAAATAGTAGTGAGCATAGTATTCAGGTACATATTCGTTTAATGGCTAACCCTACATCATCAAGACTTGGATTATGCTTATTAATAGCCATGTTTGCTTAGGTCCCTATTTGGGGATAGTTATCCTATTATTCAGTTTGAGGAGGTACAACTTCTGAACTGATTTGGGAAAATCTGTTTTTGTTTAAAAGGGTAATGTATTTTTAGGTTAAAAGCTTATATTATATACTATATCGACTACGTTAGACAACTTAATACCCAAGATTCAAAGTTGGCGTGTTTCGGCTTTGTTCGTGTTTTGTCTTATTCCAAAGACAACTGCAGACGGTAGACTGAAGTTGTAAACTGCAAGCTACAAAACTGTTTTGTATGAATCTTTATGAAAATTAATTCCGAGCACGGCAACACTATCGCTACGATCGGCACTACCAGTAGAGTAGGTGATATTCAGATGGGGACCGCAGACCGTATACCGCAGCTTCATTGCGGCTGCAAACAGAAGCGGTAACCGCAGCGACAATTTCGCCACGGTCGGAATTATTTTCATACAGATTCATACAAACCAGTAGCACACCGTGAACACTTCATATGGCGGACATTTCAAAAATCGAACGACAAAACAAAGAAAATGGCGCCGAAATCCTATACGTTCGACAGCCAAACTGTAACCAATCTCTATCAATCTGGGTGACGAAGGGGTTAGGTCGCAATCTAGAGAGCGGCAGGGAGAGTCCATACTATATGTTAGTACTAATATACGAGTGCTTTGCCAGTAGTGACCTGCAGCTGCGGTCTGCAATCACCATTAGAATAGCACCTTTAGGAACAACCACTCGATACGTGCGGAGGCAGGTCAGCTGCAGGAGCCGGCCGCATTTATAGGTTGGACCACGGAGGAACAAAGAGAAGCGGATTTGGAGTAACAGAAAATCGAGTTGTGACGTCACGATTGAGGCGGGGCCAAGTATCAGTGTCGACTGAAGTTTTGAGAGAGTTGGTAGCATTATACTCGCGGTTTGCTCTAAGTTTTTTAATCGTATTTTCACTAAAGAGATGGCATGCGCTGTCATCGAGAATCATTCTAGAATAAAAATAAAAATATGATGTGATAACATTTCATAATTTATGTAAATACTTAATTATTTGGTATCTATTGTTATCTATTTTTTATTTATAAGGCGTTTAAGAAATCTTTTTAACCGACTTCAAAAAAGGAGGAGGTCTCTCAATTCGACCGTAGAATTTTTTATGTGTTTTGGCGGATAATTTCGTCGTTTATGAACCGATTTAGATGATTCTTTTTCTGTTGGAAAAATATCTCCTATATTTCAATTGTGGTACCATGATAAAGAAACCAGGATCTGATGATGGTATCCCAGAGAAATCGAGGGGAACCTTAGTTTCCTGTTTGAAGGTTTTGGACAAGATTACGACCTTTTTTTTGTTCAAAATTATTTTGTCTACAATTGGTAAGCCCTTGATATCATCTCACCTGATGGTAAGTAACGATGATGCCAAAATGTAAGCGGGCTTACCAAGATTTCCCAACGCAATGAGGATCTGATTATGTTATCGTCAACTTAGAACACATCAAGGCTGTTAATAATGCTGTTTAGAGACAAGACTTAGAGAAGAAGGGGGTATTTAGTCAGGTGGGCTAAGAAAATGCCCCACCACCAGCCAAACTGAGACTTACAAAGTTAGACTCTGCCGAGAATCGAATCCGCAACCTCCTGATGTGAAGCTATATGGACTAACCAAGAAGTTAAACTACTAGAGAATATGTACTTATAGTTGACGATTTAATAATTAGTAATATATCGCTTATATATATATATAAGAAGGCTCAAGGTCACCCAAAGGGCAATGGAGCGTGCTATGCTCGGAGTTTCTCTGCGTGATCGAATCAGAAACGAGGAGATCCGTAAGAGAACCAAAGTAACCGACATAGCTCTCAGAATTGCTAAAGTTAAGTGGCAGTGGGCAGGGCACATTGCTCGTAGAACAGATGGCCGTTGGGGCAGTAAAGTTCTCGAGTGGCGACCACGCACCGGAAAGCGTCGGTAGGCAATCCTCCCACTCGGTGGACCGATGACGCTGGATGCGGGCAGCGCTGAACCGGTCGTCGTGGAGATCCTTGGGGGAGGCCTATGTCCAGCAGTGGACTTCCTTCGGCTGATATGATGATGAATATATCGCAATAATATCATCTCCCCACGTTCCACATTTTGGCTACGCTGTTTTTGTTGTACGATGGTTTGGGTTGAGATATCTCCCTTCACTTCTCCCTTCAAGCGGGGACATCAAACGCGCCGCCGAGTCTCACGCAGGGAGTGCAATTTGGCCCAACGGCTGTCCTTTTAACGCTTTGCCGATATCCAAGATTTCTCAAAATGTTTGTATAAAACCTATAAAAACGAATTACTGTTCTAGTTAGCTAATGAAATCTTCTTTCTGTCCATATCAATTTAAGCAAGATTACATTTTTTACAAGCAACTTGATTTTTTGACGTCTGATAAAATGTGACAGTAAAAAGTTTAGAAACCTTTATTTTAGAAAAAAAATCGATGAAATAACTCGAATACCGTGGGCTTACCAATAGAGAATTAAAAAAAAAGAATAAATGTTAAATATTGATGTATCAGTCCTATTATGGTAAAGTTTGACAGAGATGAGAACAGTATAAGTACACTTACTACGTCATACATTACGTCACACTATGGGTAACCACCCCTCTTGAGCGTTGGCCGGCATTGATACCGACAGGTAGCCGTCCCACTTGAGAGGTTCTTTCCTCTTTGGGCTGGTTACGTGCTTCTGGCAAAGACCCCGTCCCGGACTGGATTTCGTAGTTTCCCTTCGCCTAGATAGATTGAAGACCAATGCTAACGAGAGTCATCCCTCCAACACCCACGGTTGATGTACAGGGGTTTGAAAATTTGTGTATAAAGACTACAGCATAGTACCAGATCCGCCATTTTCAAAACAGCGTCTCAAAACAAAACTTGTATTTTTGAATAGAGGACATTTAGACAAACAAAAAAAATGTCATTTTGCATTATGTCCTAAAACGTCACATTACGCATATAATTGGATTTGGAGAAATAAAATGAAAATATTTCGAGTTGTTCTGCAATTTCATGCCCCGTTATATCCGTAATGTGACGTCTTAGGACATTATAACATTAGTACATTACTGCAGCGGCCAACAAAAGAGGCATCGATGGATGAACGTGTAAATGTGGGCCGAGGCGAAGCCAAAGCAGCCAATGCCTAGTTGTGGCCGAGGCTTGTATAATCATCATATCAGCTCATATACGTCCCCACCGAGGGGCTCGAGCCTATCCTGAGTTAGGGCGATCGGGCCTTAGTCGACCACGCGGGCCCAGTGCGGATTGCTCGACTTCACACACACCCTTCGAGTTTCTTCGCAGGCGTGTGCAGGTTTCCTCACGATGTTTTCCTTCACCGTTAAAGCAATCGGTGAGTATATGTAAGTTTCGAAAAACTCATTGGTACATTGGCCGTCCGGATTTGAACCCGGCACCTCTGGTTAGGGGAACCGAGTTGTTACCGGTTGAGCAACCGACGCATTTTACTTGATACTTTTCTCAAATAATGCGCGGAAATTAAAACTTCAATAATTACTTTTCAAAATCAAAGACGAACAACGAACAACAATAATTTTTCATGCGCCAAGTGTGTATTTGTTTTTTTTCTTTTATAAACAGCGTTCCATGTCCAAGTCATCTCGAAATTTAAATAAAACCTTTGATAAGCTGCCTCCTTGGTTGCCATATTTAGGAGGAAAATAAAGTTCAATTTTTAAATTACACGACAGATATGAGTTTACATAGTAATTATTTGGCCGCTAAACACGACAGATATGGATTTTCATACAACTTTTGCCGACCGCTGCTCGCATGTATTTCGCCAGTACAGCAATTTCGATTTATCTCGAAGAAGATTGTCAAAATAATGCTCAAACCAAGCATGTGTGAGAAAAACATTTTTTAATTTGCTTAAATTATGTCGCCCGATGAAACCTGTATGAAACAAGGATGTGGGACATATTAAACAAACGTAGGGTTTCAGGGTAGGCTCGAGCCCCTCGGTGTGGACGTGTATGAGGTTAGGTTAGTATGCACTTGAATTAAAAAAATAACAAAGCCAACTCACCTCTCTCAATTTTAGGGTTGCTATTCGACGGATACAAGGCGACAACTGAGTCGTCTCTGTACAAAACCAACTCACCTCTCTCAATTTTAGGGTCGCTATTCGACGTATAGAGTCGTCTCTGTACAAAACCAACTCACCTCTCTCAATTTTAGGGTCGCTATTCGACGGATACAAGACGACAACTGAGTCGTCTCTGTAAAAAACCAACTCACTCTCTCAATTTTAGGGTCGCTATTCGACGGATACAAGGCGACAACTGAGTCGTCTCTGTGTAAAACCAACTCACCTCTCAAAATTTTAGGGTCGCTACGACGGATACAAGGCGACAACTGAGTCGTCTCTGTGTAAAACCAACTCACCTCTCTCAATTTTAGGGTCGCTATTCGACGGATACAAGGCGACAACTGAGTCGTCTCTGTACAATTCAGTGACTTTCGCCTCACACCGGAGAATCGGTGCCCCTCTCTCGTAGTGGGCGGGCCACAGCTGGACTTGGACGTATAGCTCTGATCGGAAGAGACCCTCAACTGCTGGAAGTTGCTGGTAGACGCCTGTTGTTACCTGTGAAAGGAGAAATTATTTAGTGGATTTTTTTTCTACATGATTCCATAAATATGTACTAAGGTGTTTATAATTTTTTTCTCAAGGATAGTCACTTTAAGGCGAAACCCTTTCAGAAAATAATGCAAACCCCAAAAACGAGGGTTGGAAAAAGTAACTTTTCTGTGGTTGAAACTGCAATACATTTATATTTTTTTTATAAATTTATTACAATATGTCTGCTACAAAATGTAGGAGACCAAAACACGATATTTTGATAAAATTTTCTCTATGGAAAAAAATTGCAAAGTGCGCATAAATTTATCAATTTTCGCTGTTTTAGCCCACAAAAACCAGTTTTACTTCACTACAGTTAGACATAGCACCTTATACTTTCTCTCTTATCTATATTATAAAAATGAATCGCAAAATGAGTTGGTAAGCGCATAACTCGAGAACGGCTGGACCGATTTGGCTAATTCTTTTTTTGTCGAGTTCGTTATTGTCAGGAGAAGGTTCTTATGTAGGGTAGGGTAGGGTAGGGTAGTGTAGTGTAGTGTAGGGTAGGGTATTGTAGGGTAGGGTAGGGTAGTGTAGGGTAGGGTAGGGTAGGGTAGTGTAGGGTAGGGAAGGGTAGTGTAGGATAGGGTAGTGTAGTGTAGGGTAGTGTAGTGTAGTGAATGTAGGGTAGGGTAGGGTAGTGTAGGGTAGGGTAGTGTAGGGTAGGGTAGGGTAGGGTAGTGTAGTGTAGGGTAGTGTAGAGTAGTGTAGGGTAGGGTAGTGTAGGGTAGATTAGTGTAGGGTAGGGTAGTGTATGGTAGGGTAGTGTAGTGTAGGGTAGGGTAGTGTAGTGTAGGGTAGGGTAGTGTAGGGTAGGGTAGGGTAGTGTAATGTAAGGCGGTACGTAGTTCGCCGGGACAGCTAGTTCTTAAATAAAATTCTGACATATTGTCGGACTCACATTTTTTTTGCAAAAATTCCTACATCTAAGTTAAAACATTAAAAAAGTGCAATAGTGTGGTTATTATCTTAACTCTTTACACGTAAAGAAAAAGACAGAAACAACTATTCCAAGGCGTATTGGGCCTTAACTAAAAGCAAGAACGTTTGATTCTTAATGTTCAATTATGAAGTGTAATTAACTATAAGTATCAATGTAATCTGTCTATATAAAAGGAATCTGTGACTCACTGACTATATATCAATGCACAGCTCAAAGCACTTTATTATTATTTTTTAAATAATTTTTCCAGGTCAGGAAAACGGTAACAAACCAACATTCAATTACAAAAAAAAAATAGTAATTTCAGAGGCAACTAGGTTAATTAGAAAATAATTTTAATTACTTCGTATTCTTCTCAGCAAACCCTTTAATTTAATACCCATATCAAAGTATATATATTAGTACTAACATACAGTATAGACACCCGCTGCCGCTCTCTAGATTGCGACCTCGTTCCCTCGTCACTTAGATTGTTACAGATTGGTTACAGTTTGGTTCTCGAACGTATAGGATTTCGCAGCCATTTTGTTTCTTCCGTCATTCCTTTTTTGAAATGTAATTTCTGGCCCATTGTATGAAGTGTCCAGGGTGTGCCCATATCTCATCATCATCTTCCGAGCCTTATTAATCCCAACTATTTGGGGTCGGCTTTAAATGTTGCTATGTGTGCCCATATCTAAGGGGTGCATAAAAACCAACTGAACCACCATCATTAGGAGTCTACCTTATTGGATTTAGAATGACGTCGCTTAGCTAACCTTGCATTGTTCTCCAAACTGAACGTGTATGCAAAATTTTAGCTCAATCTGAAACCGGAAAGTGGTTCTACAAAAGTATACCCAAACATTTGTCCCAAACTAACAGATATACTAACCAACTAACACGGAAAGCTGACACAAAGCTTGTAAAAAGTTGGGGAATGTCTCAAAAAAAATTGAAATCGGGTAAAAACAATAACTTCTATATTACTGGCGTAATGATTCGGTTAAAATTTGGTATAAAGACAGCAATTATGATGTAGGCATCCGAGAAGGGATTTTGGGAAATTCCCACGGGAACGGGAAAAAACGGGCAACAGCTGCTAGTAAATAAACAAATTAACAAAATAATATGTTATAATGTAACCAATTTGATTAATAGTAGTTTATGAAACTGTTGCATAATAAGAACAAATTATGTGCAGTTTCATACACTTCTTTATCTAATCTCATACATTGGGATTGAATCAACTAAACAACAAAGATCGAAGTTAAGAGTAAGAAAAAAATCCCACGAAATTCAGTAAGTACCTACGAGCCGACAATGCGCCTACAGCCCGCGCGATCTCTCTTCTTTGCGCAATTACTACTGAGCACTATGATTCAGACATATTTGCTGACTCTATGGGAAATTTTGTGACCAAAGTTAGTATGTTCCTAAATTTCAATGTTAATTATAAAATGTAATGTACCTATTTTTGTTGTTTTAGTGTAGTTAAGTAATATAATATGACTTGCTGGTGTTTGGACATCCATCTGTTTACAGCATGTACTTTTTGAAATAAATAAATAAACACAACGTGTCATAGCGCTGATCTCAGCGCATCACCGCGCTTGCACTGAAGCGGACGGTGTCACAGACAGGTAAAAACAATGCTTTCACTGATCTCAGGCATTTTTAAACAAGAATGCAAATTATCCACAAAATTCAGTATCTACAAGAAAATTCAATGAAAAACCAACACATCACCGCGCATGCGTTAAAGCGGGCGCTGTCACAGACAAGTAAAAGTTAGAATGAAAACTTTTTGTATAAATGTAAAAATGGCGCGAACCGCATGTGCGTTCCAATAAAAAAAAATGATATGGAACTTCGTTGGTGATATTATCTCTTTGGTTTAACTTTTATCGTATTGAAAAAAAAAATACATTATAACATTATTTCTCTAACAAAATAATGTTATAATGTATTTTTTTTAAATTACGGTATTGGGTTTATAAAGTATGCCAATATAAACTCGTTTTGAAGTTGATAATGCGAACTTTACGATATAAAAGTAGATAAAAATTAAAATTCAACTGTTTAGAAATGTATCTATCGTATGTTACTCAGGGGGATCTAGACAAATTTAACGACGTACCGCACTCCAGAAACTATCAAGTCGTTTAGGCCACACCTACAGGCAAACCAATGAAACAGATATAGGTACATACAAAAATAATTACTACATACATAAATACGTACAACTGAAAAACTTTACCCTCCTATTCAGACAGTTGGGTGAAATGTAAGACTGCATAAAATATTCCCTTGGTTTGTTACTCAGGTAGTCAAGACGAATCTAACGACACTTTGCACTACAAAATCCAGCTACAAGCCTCAGCCAAAGAAACAAAGACAAGAGTGAATAGGCATTATTTGAGTTTGCGTGTACCATCCTCGACTGCATCATCACTTACCATCAGGTGAGTTGCAGTCAAACGCACTCAAATTTTTAATAAAAAAATAAAATAAAAAAAAAAACATACTTACATACATATATACATACCCACATACTTTCTTTTTGGGCAGTCGGTTAAAAAAGGTTAGGAAAAACAAAATTTAGAAAATTTTCATTTTGTTTTCCTTTGCTTTTGCGCATCTCTGTGAAGCATAGGATATTTGTTTGTCTTCCGAGCGTGTTTTCTCGGAGTTCCAGTGCTTACACTCGTTTGTTCCGAACTTCAAACAAGAGATACTGGATCAGTTTGTAAGTAGTAAAATTTACTTACAGTGTCATTTTGATTTTAAAAAAACATTTTTTTTATTTTTTTTTATTCACAATTGGTAAGCCCTTGGCATCATAAATAAATAAAATAAATAAATAAATATTCTGGGACAAATCACACATGGTCATCTGGCCCCAAAGTAGGATTCCCTGTGTTATGGGTTACCAGAGACTGATATACATACTTATATACGTTTAAATACATACATATATAGATATATTTAACACCCAGACACAGAGCAAACAAATCTGCTCATCACAAAAATGCTTGCCCTGGGTGGGGATCGAACCCACAACCCTCGGATCAGTAGTCAAGGGCACTAACCACTGAGCCACCGAGTCAGTCACCTGACCTCTTTCTAGGACAATATAATGTAGCAGTGTGTGTGTTGCCAGTGATGAAATACGGAATTGAGACATGTTCACTAACTATGGGCCTCATGAGAAGGCTCCAGGTCAACCAAAAGGCGATGATGGAGCGTGCTATGTTCGGAATATCCCTACGCGATCGAATCAGAAATGAGGAGATCCGCAAGAGAACGAAAGTAACCGATATAGCTCACAGGACCCCTAAACTGAAGTGGCAGTGGGCAGGGCATATAGCTCGTAGAAAAAAAAGACCGATCGGGCAGTGAAGTTCTCGTGTGGCGACCGCACGCCGGAAGACATAGCGTAGACAGGCCTGCCACTCGGTAGACCGACGACCTGGTGAAGTCGCTGGATGTGGGCAGCGCAGGACCGGTCGTCGTAGAAATCCTTTGGAGAGGCCTTTGTCCAGCAGTGGACATCTTTTGGCTGCTATTATGATGATTATGTAGCGCTCGTAGACCAAAGGCGACTTGCGTGGTTGCCAAAATCACGCAGGTTAACTGAGCATAATTAAGCCAGGTCATAAATGGGTTTGACTATTACTGACATTTATCTTGACCTTTTCCGTACTTCGCAAGGCATGTTCAGCCGATGGTGCCAGTTGCTGTTACTAGATCACAATCTTTTACCACTAACACCACCAACTTTGGTCCCAGTATGTCGAGTATGGCCAGACCTTTCCGAGAGGTAAGAGGCTCATGCCCAGTAGCACGAGTTGTAAACGAAAGAGGTTTCTAATTTACTTATACAGGATGTAACAAAATTAGCGCAGGACTCGTTAACTGGGGCCTCTACTCATCATATTGAACAGCTTTTAACAAAGGTTCAATAGGTTCCCAAAAAAGAAATTTGGGGGCTCCACACTTAAATACACTTCATTGATCAATCAGCTGATCGTTCTCAAAAACATTTATTTAACTTGCAATGTTTGTATGTATGTATGTTACACCTACAAAAATCGGCCTGACGTATGACCCGACCTGCAGGGCCTGTGGTGAAAATACAGAATCAATGGAACACTTACAGTGTCACTGCGATGTCCTGGCTAGCAAGCGTATGTACCTCCTGGGTGATGGCTATCAATGGACTACAAGCACCTTCCAATCAGCGGAATTGCTGCATTGATGCAGCACATCTTCGAGTAGGTTAGGGGGGAAAAGGTTATAGGGGTATACACAAAAGATCCTATTGGACCAAAGTGACGCTGCAACTGCAGCCCCCACTTACAAAGATAAGATAAGATAAGATAAGATAATATAAGATGTATGTATGTTAGTTAAGTTAAAATCTTTCGATCGATTTTATAGCGACATCCAGCTGAAATTTGGAATGAAGCCGTATTCCCGGTGACAATTTATTTTTATTTTTATTAACAATTGGTAAACCCTTGACAACATCTCACCCGGTGGTAAGTGACGATGTTACCGAAGATGGAAGCGGGTTTACCAATATTCCCCAACGCAATGGGGAACTGGCTATCTTATCTTCATGCCGGATTCGTATTCATAGATCCTTTTGGTATTTTGAAGTTGATCTGATGATGAACTTTGAAGGTGGAATCAAGGTCCCAGAATCGTCTTTTATTTTTAATAGAACCGTATGAAATCATGAAATACAGTCTTTTTTAAATTTGGAACCGTGTATTTTTATATTCATTTGAGCATTTGGCTTTTTTAATATAAAAACTCTGTTTTTTTCTCGAATTGACTATAGGTCTGATAGGAAAAGTTGTCCAGTATGATGAGTGGAAGCTAATTCCCGTTATACCAATTTTGTTACACCCTGTATATTCCTTAATTTAGTTGACTAGATACATATAATGCCAAGCGAGGTTCACAGCCCTCCTCTTTGGTTTACTACGCCTCCAATAATTTTGAACAAAAAAAACCGACTTCAAACAGGAAACTAAGCTTCCCTTCGATTTCTCGAGGATGGCATCATCAGATCCTGGTTTTCTCATCATGGATACCCTTGGGATATCTCTTTTCAAAAAAAAAAAAACTAAATCATAAAAATCGGTTCATAAACGACGAAGTTACCGCGAACACAATGCACATATATACGGTCGAATTGAGAAACCTCCTCCTTTTTTTGAAGTCGGTTAAAAATAAATAATCCAAGCCACTGCTCAACGAGACCAAAACTCATCAGGCCAGCCGATTGGTTTATTACACGATCGCCGAAACCAATTCGAACATTTCAATCCCCGCACTAGTTTTACGAGCTTTTGTACT
This sequence comes from Coleophora flavipennella, assembly GCA_947284805.1. Lineage (NCBI taxonomy): Eukaryota > Metazoa > Arthropoda > Insecta > Lepidoptera > Coleophoridae > Coleophora > Coleophora flavipennella. Next base: position 3,552,004 of record OX369257.1, read on the forward strand.
TTTTCCTATCTGTTTTTCCATGTTGTTCAACTTCGCTGCGGTCCAAGGATTGGTACTCAACTTTAAAAATTTAAACTTGTCTTGAAATTTGTATCTGCCTACTTGCCAGTTCTACCTTATTTGCTACAGGTCAGGGAAATAATTTCCGTCTTCATATGTTAACTTACGGCGTAGGAAAACATCGTGAGGAAACCTGCACAAGCCTGCGAAGAAACTCAAAGGTCGTGTGTAAAGTCGACCAACCCGCACTGGGACCGCGTGGTCGACTAAGGCCACCTTAACCCATTTGTATTTCGTTTCCTCATTATGTAATATTCAATCATTCTCTATCGTAAATTAAGTAGGTTTATTATAATTTTAAATACTATATAAATACAATTATTATTAAATAAATAAAATATTAATTTTACATATTAGTATTATGTATCTTTGCATTACGTAATTATGTATATAAATTGTATAATTAAGTATTATATTTCCGAAAAGGATTTAGTACCATAGACCACATACATACGCTGCGTGCGGCAGATAATACAGAAGACCGAAGAGTACAATCAGTCACTATTCTTGGCGTTCGTGGACTATGAGAGAGCCTTTGATTCGGTCGAAACTTGGGCTGTGTTACTCTGTTACTCTCCCCAGCGGTGCCAAATTGACTATCAATATATCGAGGTACTGAAGTGTTTGTATGAAAACGCCACCATGTCGGTTCGCCTCCAGGATCAAAACTCGGAACCTATCCAGCTGCAGCGAGGGGTGAGACAGGGAGATGTTATATCTCCGAAACTGTTCACCGCCGCCCTGGAAGATGTTTTTAAGCTTTTGTACTGGGGTGGACTCGGCATCAATATCAACGGCGAGTACATCACCCACCTTCGATTCGCTGACGATATCGTAGTCATGACTGAGGCTATGGACGACTTAGGCAAAATGCTCGATGGCCTCAGCAGAACCTCTCAACAATTAAGTCTTAGAATGAACATGGACAAGACGAAAGTTATGTCAAACGTCCGTGTCATACCTACTCCTCAGGCTCTAAACTCAAAGTTGTTACCGAATATGTGTACCAGGGACAAACAGTCCAGTTTGGTAGGTCCAACTTCGAGAAAGAGATCAATCGTCAAATCCAACTCGGCTGCGCAGCATTCGGGTAGCTTCGCAATATCTTTACGTCTCAGATACCGTAGTGTCTTAAGACCAAGGTCTTCGACCAGTGAGTGTTGCCTGTGATTACATACGGAACTGAGACATGGTCGCTTACTATGGGCGTCATAAGAAGGCTCAAGGTCACCCGAAGGGCAATGAAGCGTGCTATGCTCGGAGTTTCTCTGCGTGGGGCACACAGCTCGTAGAACAGATAGTCTTTGGGGCAGGAAAATTCTCGAGCGGCGACCGCGCACTGGAAAACGCTATGCTACGTTTTCCAGTGCGCGGTCGCGGTCGCTCCCACTCGGTGGACCGATGACCTGGTGAAGGTCCCGGGAAGCCGCTGGATGCAGGCAGCGCAGTATCGGTCGTCATGGAAATTCTTGGTGGAGGTCTATGTCCAGCAGTGGACGTCCTTCGGGTGATATTATGACGTTATTATGTATTATTTATGCAGGAACTTAGATATAGTGTAATAATATTATTAATGAAAGACCTGTCATGAAGTTATGTCTATGTCGGCTTAGTTGGCTTCGTTTGAAGTAATAAATTAATTATTTAGTGACATTTTAACAAGAACCAGCCAACATTGGATATACTGATATTTATTTCAATCGCCTAGATCTGGACGAATACACGAAGCCCAACACAGCGATAGTACATTTACCCTCATATCTCCATACAGGGAAATAAACTGTTTTAAAAAAGGGTCACAGTAGAAAAAGCCGTTTTTCGCTTATATATTAATTCCTTCTAGCCCTAACCCGGCTCTATCGGGAATCGAGATTCGAGCCAACCGATAGGATTACAGAGACATTGATTTTTTACCGAGTTCTTTTGTTAAAATGGAAAAAATGAAACGATGAAATCGCATTGATTTGCTTTTCTCTCTACATTAACTTAGACACGCTTTATTAAATATGATTTTAAACATTTATTTTTATCCGGCCACGGAAAAATAGATAAGAAAAGTATCGATCTCACTTGCAATGTTTAAGATCTCTAAAGAAAATACAGAATATGAAAAAAATGGTTGCCTTCCTGGTGCAAAGGCTGTCTATAGCCATACAACGAGGCAACGCTGCCAGCATTATTGGTGCAAAGGCTGTCTATAGCCATACAACGAGGCAACGCTGCCAGCATTATGGGCACCTTTGCGTCGGGGACGCTTAGGCACAGTATATATATTAGTACTAACGTACAGTATGGACACTCCCTGCCCCTCTCTAAATTCGACCTCACCCCCCCGTCACTCAGATTGGGTGTAGATTGGGTACCAAACGTAAAGGACGAGCTACGCAAGCACTTTTATTCACTACTAGCTTTTGCCCGCGGCTTCGCCCACGTGGACATAGCTTTTATGACTCTTTATGAAGGGTGAGTGGTGCGCGAGCCGCAATCAGCTCGCAAGCGTGGACATGAGTTTTCTCCAGGTACCTCAGGAACTGTATCGGGCTATTCTGATTAGCAGTCTTTGTCACTTCCCCCCCCCCCCCCCCCCCCCTTAACAAATTCTATACAAAAATATCACTTTAATCCGTTGCTCCGTTGCGACGCCACTGACGTGCGCGAGCGTAGAAAACAGTTGTCCCCAGATCCCTCGGGAACTATGTCAGGATATACTTATTAGTAAATTATATTTTCCACCTCATTTCTGTGCTAAAAATCACACCAATCCATTTTTTCGTTACGATTTTAAATAAATTTGCGAACAAAGAGTATTAGTTTCCCCAGGAACTGCATCGGGCTATGATAATATCCACAGATGAATCGTTGACTATTTCATTCCCAGTGATACAGACTACCTGCATGCCAAATTTCATCAAAATTGGTAGAGGTGTTGAAGTGTGAATAGGTAACAAACAAACAAACACATTTTCACATTTATAATACTAAGTAAGGATTTCTAAATCTTAAATAAAATATAGAGCGTCGGTGGCAAAACGGTTAGGGCCACTACCTCCTGTCCGGAAGGCCGTGGTTTGAATCTGCCACTTACCAATATCTATACGAATATCGATTTCATACTGGTATGTACGTTTATCCGACGCTCTTACGGTGAGAAAAACATCGTGAGGAAACCTGCACACGCCTGCGAAGAAATTCGAAGCTTATGTGTGAAGTCAATCAACCCGCAATGGGCCCACGTGATCGTCTAAGGCCAGATCGCCCTAACTCAGGGCAGGTCGAGCCCCTTCGTGGAGACCTATATAAACTGTTATGATGAAATAACACATTACCTATATTATCAAAAAACTAATTCAAATCATTATAGGTATCAATCTAGTAATAAAATTTCCCAACAATATTAATATGGGTCAAATCCTCGAGTCGTATCAGCTCCAAAGGAGCCCAAGACGCACTTCTCGTTGCCGCGCTGGATGGCAATAGACAACCTTAGCAGCAGGTAGGACCTCACGTCACATCTCCTCTCTCGAAGGCGAAGGCCAATCTCCTTTGTGAAGGCAAAGGCATCTGAGGGTTCAGCAGCCGGTTGTCTCACAGACCAGCGGCAAAAAGCAGTAATTTGCCTCCAAGACCGAGTACTCACTATGCTTCTTTCTCGCCGCAAATTGAGCAGCAGTACCGTACGGGTGAGGAGTGAGACAGAAAAAGTGGCTTCCCAAAGCAGACACGTTCCTCTCTGCCATAGCACCTGTTTAAAACCTCCGGCCTTTTGCCATCAGATCGACTAAAGCCCGGCCGGCGGCTGCATCAAAGATGGAATATTCCATCTGGCCGAGACCAGTGCCCTCCGAGTGAGGTCATTAAGGAATTGGTGACGTGGGAATCTTCACAAACCCGACTGCAACTCAGTGAGTGATGGACAATTGCCTCCACCGTGGACCCGCAAATACATTGATGAGGTTCACATATATTGATATTGCAGGATTTGCAGGCGGAGAGCAACTGCCACACGCAAATAGTCGCTGTCAGAAGAGTTCCCATATCTGTGCCTCCTGTTAAAAGATGCTAAACTCGATTTATGTGTTTTTATTTTTTTACACGATTGGAATCTGTAAAAAAATACCTCTCTGTTCGTCTATGAAACACATCGCTACGTACCATAGTTCCAGAGTTTAAAGTAGCGTATGCTGAAAAATACATAAAAGAAATCCACTCAGAAGTATGAAACAATATTTTAATGTTTTAATACAACTTAAGCGCGTTTTATTATCCCTCCAGCGCCATCTATTGACATTCTGCTACTATGATTATAATGTTTGGTATGTGTAGCTAATAAATAGAAAAAAATACTCTATTGCTATTATTGTAAGTATCGATAGATAATTTCCCACGGGACCTCTTTAGTTTTCCGGGATAAAGAATACCCGACTATACAATGATGGTCAAAATACCCCATCCCAATGTAAAGGTTTCATATTGTTACGTTGAGCCAATCTAAAGATACAATTTTTTGCATTCCTGTAGGAAACCTAATTTTTTTGGGATTCACAATGTCCCAGTTTTAGTTCGCGATAAGGGTATCAACGTGTAAAATTTGATTGTAATAGGTTAAGCCACATTTGCGTGGTGAGCCATTCTATAAATGAATACTTTTGATTTTCCCACGGGAACTCTTGAATTTTCTGGGATAAAAAGTATCCTATATGTTAACCCGGGCTATAAGGAACCACCATACAAAATTTCATCAAAATCGGCCCGTAGTTTTTGCGTGATGCGCGAACATACAGACAGACAGACAGACAGACAGACAGACAGACAGACAAAAATTCCAAAAGTTATTGTTTTGGCCTCTGTATCGTTAGTAATATCCACCACAGTTATTATTTTCCAAAAATATTCCATGTACAGACACGGCCCCGTTACAGTTTTATTATATTAATAGATAAATAGATATTCACAAACATTGTAAATGGTAACTGCGATGAATTAACACTGAAAACTGCTATTATTTTATACATCTTCTAACACTTTTTCCATAAAAGTTGGGGGTTTTAAATGGGTGGAGGGGGCTGGCCCCCTGGACCCCATATCATGAATCTTGGTAATCAAATTGACTTCACCTTTTTTTGCAATAAGCTGTAATAGCACGTTTCATTGTTAATTCGTATGTCCACATCGCAGTTACCATTTATATTTTTTTAGTCTCATAATGTGTATGGTGTATTCGAAAAGTGGTGTTTTTTTTTCGAACGGTGTTTGTTTACAACGAAAAGTATGAAAAAAAAAGAGTTTAGTATTCACACAGCATTCAGTAAATAACTAACAAACATTTGTGACCAATACCGCCGGTGTGATTCAACCCTACCTGCATTCTTGCCTATAGATACGTCAGTTATAATTATGTATATCATTTCTCGCTCGTTTGTATGGAGTGTCCGGGGTGTGGCTTAGGTGTGGTTTATTTTAGCTTTAGGAATTTTGTCATTTATTTTTCAACTTTTATGAAAAAATCATTTCATTTTTAAAGTAATAAAAAACACTAAAAAAGCAAAATTAAAATACTAAATTATTTTGATGTGAAATTGTGCATATTATATCGGAAGATGTAATATAGACAGGTCTAATGCGGTGGAATGACACTTAATGAAGGCCGTGGGAAGCCACTGGATACAGGCAGCGCAGGGCCAGTCTTTATGGAAACCATTGGGGGTGATCTTTGTCCAGCAGTGGACGTCTTCATCAGATCGTCGGTCCACCGAGTGGGAGGCCTGCATAAAAATTTTTAAGGCATAGTAATCTTAATCAAGACTTGGCACGTTGTTTATTTTCACGACCGTACGTACCTACGTATGGTAGAGAAAGCATTGGGAAAAAAGTTTTCCAATTTTCGTGAAAATGTGATCTATATCATTAACACATACCGAAAAACCGAACACCTCAGTTCCGCCCGTATGTCCATGCGTCGGTCCATTACGCTTGGATCTAGAGGCTAAATTTTTTAGTCCGATTGGGACCAAATTTACAATTTAAGAGTTTTAAATTATTTCATTGAGGTTTTATCAAAAGTTTCTTCGTACCGTCAAACCGAATAGTAGCTGTCATACAACAAAAACATTTTTTTTCTTCTCAAAAACGGCTCTAACGCGTTTTATAATTATAATGTGTTTTTGAAGGTCCTAAGCCCTTAAAGTAGGAAGGAAAATTTGAAATCAGCTGTGTACGAATGAATAATTGAATGAGGGGTGAATAAACTGTCCATTTGTAAGTTGACGTCACAGTCGCGTATAGTGTGTTCCACTTCGAACCTACACAAAAATGGTTTATTCTTACTTAAACTTCAAAACAATTTCATGTAATAACTTTTTATTTTTCAAATATTAGAAGTGATTTTTATAATTGTAAACTTCCGCCTCCATAAATATTGCAAGAATGGACATTTACACCCTGTATATTTAAGGAGATGATGATACAGGGTTAACCACCTCAATGGCGTAATTTCTAAGTCTATTAAATTTTTACTTTGTAAGACTCGGTTTGTTTGAAAGAAGGGAATTTTCGTAGCTACAACCATCTTATTTAAGTCTTGTCGCCAAACATCAATGCTGACAACATTGATGTGTTCCGGCTTGAAGATAAGGTAGCGAGTTCCCCATTTCGTAGAAAATATTGGTAAGCCCGCTTCTATCTTGGTATCATCGTCACTTACCATCAGATAAGATGATGCCAAGGGCTTACCTCTTCTTCTTCTTCTCTCCTGACCTTATCCCTATACGGGGTCGGCCCCTCTGATATGATTTCGCCACTCTAGGCGATTTAATACCATTTCTGGGCTAAGGTCCAACGTCATCATATCTGCAGAGACGGTTCGCATCCAAATGGTGGGTGGACGGCCTCTACCTCTCTTACCAAGGGCTTACCATTTGTGAATAAAAAAGGGGCTTAAAAGTACCGTGAGTTGCTTAGAAAACAGAATAGCACGGCCGTGTTCGACTTAGCGGGCATTCCAAAACAACAACTCTAAAACTCACTCCTAAACGAATCACTGGAACAAACTTGAAACTTTCACAACGTGGATTCAGATTTGCACAAAGATAGACACAGAGGCAGTGTGTAAACTCTTAGTCGAGTTTCATAAAGCCGCCATTTTCCAACCAAATTCTATAGTCTCTATAGTAAGAGTGGTAAGTTTTAATGCACCCGAAGCTACTTGGTTCTTAATGGAACGGTGCTGGGGGGATTGGGGATTCCGATGTTATCCTTTCGCGAATTTCTGTGCAGCGGCTTTGTTTGAGGTTTATTGTACTTATTGTTTATTATTGTTTCGATTCTTTGTGTTTGTAGCCATTGTGATGTATGCGAGTAGGTATCAGGATCTTCAAGGATCAGTCAGTCCACCAAGTGGATGGCCTTCTTACGATACGTCTTCCGGTGTGAGGTCGACACTCGGGAACTTAACGAGTAAGTTTAAGAAATTAAAATTAAACAGGTAATTTTGATGGTTACTGTGGCGGCATCTGCAGAAACCCACCACTAACAATTACGCATCCTACAGCTAAAGACGTATCATTCATCAAGCTATATGGAGTTTACATCCACACCTCGAGAGACATGACACTGTCATCGTAGGAAGACTATGAACAACTAAACTGAAGCTTAACAGGTACAAACATCTACAACGCGCTATTAACATTTTTTCGCTACTAAGCATATTTACATAACAAGCGCCAACTAAGCACGATTGGTCCACGGGCGGACCCCAGGCATACCACCTCGCCTGGCGGAGATATCTCTCTTTACTTTCGTTAAGTATAGGAGCACACCCGGTCATACAGTTACAGAAGCAGTCGCAGCTCAGCGAATCTTGCGTAGTCGCTGCTGTCACTTAGATTAACTGACTACAATCACGGTTGTGCCTTGGATTGGTTTGACTGTTAATTTTGATCTGAGGTTCTTTGCATTTATCTAAACCGTTTCTGTGCTTCCCAAGCAGCGTCAAGACGTTGTGCCGATTGCTGTCACTAGATGGCGTAATGTTGTCGTGTCGTAGCTTGAGGCGGCTAAACTTCAAGATGTCTCAATCCGAGCAGGTTGATACGTGTTAAAATAATATCGAACGTACGTCTATTCATTTTAAGTTCAAATCAATGCGGGGTTCAACGCGGCTGTTACGTTGAACCCGATTGCCCAATTCTCGATTTTTACAATTTTTTATTACTTTTCTATACTATCAATTAAATTTAAAAAAATGTGTTTAATTAAAATGAAAGGTCTTAAAGTCACCGATTTTTGTGTGTTGGTTTCATTCAACAATAAATATTCGTTAAAAAAGGGTCCACAGTATTTTTTTATGTAAGAAAATCTTGGAATCTTAATTTGACCCACTTGCCGGTCTTCGATTAGGATGAAATTTTGCACACGCTCTGAGTTCTGATGACAATACATGACTAGCTAAGAAACGTCATTGCAAATTCAATATGGCGGCCTCCCCAAGATGGCGGACTGGCTGTTTGAAATCCACCCCCATGATATGGGTATCAAATGAAGGGGTTTGCTGTCAGGAATACGAAAAAAATAGTCACGTGACTTAAATCTAATGTGACGTAATTGTCTTTGAAGAACTAATTTATTGATTTTGATAAATGTAAAATTGGAATTAGATTGAAATATGAAATGAATAAGTTTTTATACTTTTGTAGAAGAAAGGAGAATTTAGTGAAAAATGTTTTTTTAAATTTATTTCAGATACTGACAAATAGCCTTCGCCGAAGAAAATAACAATACAGTAAGTTCGCTTGCCAAAACGCGATAAGCTATTTTGTTGATTATTCGAATCACCGGATCCGTAAACGCCTAACGTCTTACATATTGGCACATTCTTGACACTTCATACAACGGGCCAGAAATGACATTTCAAAAAACGAATGACGGAACAAACAAAATTGTGGTGAAATCCTATACGTTCGACAACCAACTATATCCAATCTGTATCAATCTGTGTGACGAGGGGGTGAAGTCGCAATCTAGATAGCGGCAGGGAGTGTCCATACTGTATGTTAGTACTAATATATATACTGGGCTATTGGACTAGGTTGACCTATTTTCAACCGACTTCCAAAAAGGAGGAGGTTCTCAATTCGACTGTATGTTTTTTGTGTGTAACGCGATAGATATCCTCGCAGATTGTGACACGATTTTCAGGATACTTTTTTCGAATAAAAAAAAATTGAGATTTTTTATCAATATCGGGGTCGTGCGTTTTTAGAAAATTAAAAAAAAAACAAAAATAATAATGCAAAATTGTACTAAGTCACTGCGATGGAAGTCCGTTTTTCAAGCAACTTCCAAAAAGGAGGAGTTCCAATTCAATCAATGTTTTTTTTTGTGTGTTTGTAACGCGATATCTTCTCAGATTGTTAACCGATTTTAATGTCTAGATGACGCTTATAAATTGAGTTATCCATGCTACAAATAGGGATGCCAGTCTTCTTGTAAATGGTCTTTGGTTCATCAAATCAACTTATTTAAACTTCCCCACCAAAGGGCTTGAGCCTACCCTGAATTAGGGCGATCGGGCCTAAGTCGACCACGCGGACCTACTGCGGGTTGGTCAACTGCACACACAACCTTCGATTTTCTTCGCAGGCGTGTGCAGGTTTCCTCACGATGTTTTCCTTCACCGTCGAAATCATCATCAAATTCGAAAACACATTGGTACGTGGCAGGACTCGAACAACGACCTCCCGGATAGGAGCTAACGGCCCTTGCCGTTGCGCCACCGATGCTCATACAAAAATAATAATGCAAAATTGTACTAAGTTGTTGCGATGGAAATTGGTTTTTAAGCGACTTCCAAAAAGAAGGAGTTTCAATTCAACAAAAGCGATATCTTCGCAGATTGCTACCCGATTTTAATGTCTAGATGTTGCTTATAAATTGAGTTACCCATGCTACAAATAGGGATGCCAGTCTTCTTGTAAATGGTGTTTGGTTAAACGCTACTAAAATACAAGTAACTGCGAGTATTTGCCGAAAAAATTAGAAATCTCAAAGCAAACGTTCCTAAAACTTCATTGTTTCTTTTGGCGGAAACTTCACATTTCCTCGCTCCGTGTTTTCGTGTTTCTCAACAAAGTGGAGTGCCGTGGTATAAGAAGAGAAGGTATTCTAAATCAGATGACCATGTTTGACAGTTATATCGTATTTGCTTTTATTTTCATCAAAAACGCAACAGTGAAGTATTTTTTTCATTCTTGTTGCCAACTTATTTTAATTAATCATTAAATTCAGAACATGTGCCAACAGAGTCATAAAAAAGTTATATTTTTAAATAATATTTCTGAGACTATATAAGATACGTATAAAAATATATATTTAGTTACAGTGATAATTTTAAAATTATTTCCTGGTAACGTTCAACGCAAATGCAGTAATTACAATCGTATTTCAAATGACATACCTAGTCATGAGATTTTGTTTCTGAATTACGTTTATTAGCTCTGATGAAATTAGTGTTATTTATTTTTTTAAAACGTGGTTCTGTTAAAATTAAAAAGATGGCAGTGTACGTCACTTCATTTATAAAGTTTGTGCAGCAGTAATTGTTAATGGGTCTTTAGTTACCATCAAGTGCTGAAAAATGATCATTCAATAAGACATGGCTTTATGTGAAATCAGCCGGAACCGGAAATTCTATAGTCTAGCAACAATACAAAATGGCAGACAACGGAACAGACTTCAGTTAACACCTCCGTTTCAAACCAAGTTCAGAGAAAACCCTATCTGAATGTATACGTTCATGTTTGCAGACTGCGCTTGCTTGTCTGCGTAAAGAGATTGAGGATCGTAATAAGAATATATCTGGGACAATAAAGTGAGAAACGGCCTGTTGGATGCCCTGATATCGCTGGAGCGATAAAGTGCACAAGAACATGCGCAAAATTTTGATAGAAATTGTCAAGAGACCGGCGCAGATTCTGAAAGAGTGACGTCTTCTAGTCTGACACTATGATCTATTTTAGAGACTGAAGGAGGATCTTAATAAGAGTATATCAGGGACAAACAAGTGAGAAAAGGCTTGTTGGATGCCCTGATATCGCTGGAGCGATTAAGTGCACAAGAACATGCGCAAAATTTAGATAGCCATTGTCTAGAGACCGGCGCAGATTCTGAAAGAGTGACGTCTTCTAGTGTCAGAGGCCAGGATCTATTGTAGAGACTGAATGAGGATCGTAATAAGAGTATATCTGGGACAAACAAGTGAGAAACGGCCTCTTAGATGCCCTGATATCGCTGGAGCGGTAAAGTGCACAAGAACATGCGCAAAATTTACATAGCCATTGTCAAGAGACCGGCGCGGATTCTGAAAGAGTGACGTCTTCTACTGTTAGAGGCCAGGATCTATTTTAGAGACTGAAGGAGGATCGTAATAAGAATATATCTGGGAAAAACAAGTAAGAAACAGTTTGTTGGATGCCCTGATATCGCTGGGGCGATAAAGTGCACAAGAACATGCGCAAAATTTAGATAGCCATTGTCAAGAGACTGGCGCAGATTCTGAAAAAGTGACGTCTAGTAGTGTCAGAGGCCAGTATCTATTGTAGAGACTGAATGAGGATCATAATAAGAATATATCTGGGAAAAACAAGTGAGAAACGGTTTGTTGGATGCCCTGATATCGCTGGGGCGATAAAGTGCACAAGATCATGCGCAAAATTTAGATAGCCATTGTCAAGAGACCGGCGCAGATTCTGAAAGAGTGACGTCTTCTAGTGTCAGAGGCCAGGATCTATTGTAGAGACTGAATGATGATCGTAATAAGAATATATCTGGGAAAAACAAGTGAGAAACGGTTTGTTGGATGCCCTGATATCGCTGGAGCTATAAAAGTGCACATGAACATGCGCAAAATTTACATAGCCATTGGCAAGAGAGCGGCGCAGATTCTGAATGAGTGACGTCTTCTAGTGTCAGAGTCCAGGATCCATTTTGGCTTGGTGAGTTAGTAAGTGTAGTGTAGGCAGGCCTCCCACTCGGTGGAAGGATGACCTGGTTGAAGGTCGCGGGAAGCCGCTGGATGCGGGCAGCGCAGAACCGGTCGTCGTGGAAATCCTTGGGGGAGGCCTATGTCCAGCAGTGGACGTTCTTCGGCTAATATGATGATGATGAGTTAGCAAAGTACGTAATTAGGTCCATATTTGAGAGCAATAATGAAACACTTGTCTTTCTTGTACTTTGAGCTGAGAACGAGGAATTTGCACAGAACATTGTTTGTCCAATGTTCCTGTTGCTGTTGATATTACAGATTCTGGGTGGCTTGAGGATCACCGCCGTTGTTTAATTGTGGCTTGTTCTTCATTATTGCGGCACTGTGAGGTTTGCTGAGGACTTTGTGGTGCTAGGCACTTACATATTTTTGTCGTAGAGAAGTGAACGTGTTTTTTGTTGGTTTGTAGTTAAATAAATAAATTTAATATTCAGAGACAAAATCATTCGTGATCGGACCCCATACTAGGATTCCCTGTACAATGGGAACCAGAGACCGATTTATATCACATACCTATATTATCATCATCATATCAGCTCATATACGTCCCCACCGAAGGGCTGGAGCCTACCCTGAATTAGGGCGATCGGGCCGTAGTCGACCACGCGGGCCCAGTGCGAGTTGGTTGACTTCACACACAACCTGCGAGTTTCTCCGCAGGCATGTGCAGGTTTCCTGACGATGTTTTCCTACACCGTAAGAGCGTCGGATAAAACGTACATATGAAATCTAAATTCGAAATCACATTGGTACGTGGCAGGATTTGAACTTCGACCTCCCGGACAGGAGGCGGCGGCCCTAGCCGTTAAGCCACCGACGCTCTTACCTATATTATAAACGATTCAAATAAATACAAAAAACATCCAGATACAGAGAAAATAAATCTGTTCGTCACACAATCGTCTGCCCTTGTTTGGGGACCGAACCCACGACCCTGGCTCAGCAGGTAGAACTCTACCCTATGTTGCGCAGCACAAATCGGATCTCAGCTATGGGCCTGGCTCTACTAGAGGTCTCATAACTTTTTAACAGTGAAAGCATTATGAACTTGTGACTCTTGGCAGGCAACCTTATATGAAATGTTTTTGGTGGTATTCTGTTAACGAAAAAACCGGCCAAGTGCGACGAGGGGTCACACAGACAAGATTCCGTACAAAAACTTTAAGTACAAACAGAACATGGCCTCTCAGTAAATAATTTGCTCCAGGTAAATAGGGGTCTACTAGGGGTATTGTATTTTTTTTTGTGGGAACGGAAGAACTTACCGCCTCCGTAGCTCAGAGGCAAAGTTCACTGGCTTTAAACAGGAGGTCGCGGGTTCGATTCCCAGCGGGGTCAATTGTAAGACTCGGTTTGGTTGGTGGTAGGGCATTTTCTAAGCCCGCCTGGCTAGCTACCACCATCTTATCTAAGTCTTGCCGCCAAATATCAATGTTGATATCATTGGTGTGTTCCGGCATGAAGATAAGATAGCCAGTTCCCCATTGCGTTGGGGAATCTTGGTAAGCCCGCTTTCATCTTCGGCAACATCGTCACTTACCACCAGGTGAGAAGTTGTCAAGGGTTTACCAATTGTGAATAAAAAAAAAAAAACTATAGATTTTCTCATAGGATTTTCTGATAACTACGCATTCAACCTTATTATATACTGTCATTTTTTCAAGAAGTTAGTTTTTTAAAAAGTTTTCTAGTAGTTTTTTTTATTCATAATTAGTAAGCCCTAAGAAATTAATTTCGGGCAGCGCAGAACCGGTCATCGTGGAAATCCTTGGGGGAGGCCTATGTCCAGCAGTGGACGTCCTTCGGCTGATATGATAAATAAATTAATTTCGGAGATAAGGGTCAATTTTCGCTTATTTTATTATGTATAATAATAATAATAAATTCTTTATTATGATCCAAACTTAGCCTAAGTAGAAGTTACAGTAATGAGGTTAGTAGGTGTCATTGGTATTACAATTATATTATGTATAATATATTTGATATTTTCACAACAAGCCCTTTTATTTGACATGTCACACGACATAGTTTGCAAGCGTCGGTGGCGTAATGGCAAGAGCCGCTACCTCGTGTCCGGGAGGTCTTGGTTCGATCCTGCCACTTACCAATGTGTTTTCGAATTTAGATTTCATATGTACGTTTATCCGACGCTCTTATACGGAATATATCGTGAAGAAAGCTGCATACGCCTGCAAATAAACTCGAAGGTTGTGTGTGAAGTCGACCAACTCGCACTGGGCCCGCGTGGTCGACTAAGGCCCGATCGCCCTAAGTCAGGGTAGGCTCGAGACCCTCGGTGGGGACGTATATGAGCTGATGTGATAAGACGTCCGTCTTTGAGTCACCGACTTACATATCTGTACCAAATTTCATTTCAATCGGTCCTAAAGTTTCCGAGAAAATTAGCTGTGACAGACACACGAGTGAGCCTATAAAATGGTTCTGTTGTTACCTTTTGAGGTACGTAACCCTAAAAACAATCAACATACAAGGACCGCAGCTAATATCCAAGCCATAAGCAAAGTATTATATATTAGTACTAACATACAGTATGGACACTCCCTGCCGCTCTCTAGATTGCGACCTGACCCCCTAGTCACCCAAATTGACACAGACTGGTTACAGTTTGGTTGTCAACCGTATAGGATTTCACCGCCATTTTGTTTGTTCCGTTATTCCTTTTTGAAATGTCATTTCTGGCCCGTTGTATGAAGTGTCCAGGGTGTGCCATAAGTATAATAGCTCAAAGAGCGTTGGACGTGGCGATATATTGGGCCAAATATGTATAGGTAGTTACCAATTACACGAAATAAAGAATAAGTATAGCTTACAGACTCAATTGTCGATGGAGAAGAAAGATTATCGTGTAGCGACTCTGGGCGGAGTGTTAGACGGCTTCCTACCAGATAGACTGATAGATGATCTTGGAAAGTTTTCTGAGTTCGAAGTCTATGGGGGAGGCCTAACTAATTCAGTAAAACATAGAAAAAATAAATAATAAAATTCAGCACAGTACGAGAAAAAATCACAGCAAAATCACAAAATGGGTACATAAATGACGATGCAAAACTATGACGTCACGCCTAGGTATTTCTAACATTTTTAGAACAAAATGTCGTTTTTGACAGACGATAAAAAGTAAATCAGATGACTAGCATTCGTCATCCCTATTGTCCCCGAAGTCAACTGTACAGAAACTAGAAACTTCATGCTTAGATTCGGTGCGTGGATCAGTTAATTTTAAACAGGTTATATGTTAGTCGAAACAAAACCTAACCACTCTAGAGTGCCGACAGAAGTGAAAACTTTTACAATTTCATAATTTTTTACCCTGCGGTTGTTCCTGGTAAGGTGGCGATAACAGTGGCGGTAACGTAACAGTGTCGCGAGTTGTCTTTTTTTAAATGGTCTATTTCCCATCTCAAAAATGTCCAACGCTCTTAAAGAAGCTTTTACTTGAAAAAACATTATTTTTACATCCTACATCTCCTCGCAATGCCCCAAAAAAGCTGTTTTTTACGCTCATAACAAAAAAATATATTTATATTTCTTCTTCTAACCCTTCAAACTTTATAGGTATCTCGCGCCCACCACGAAAAAAGTTCATAATCGAAAAAATCTGCATCTCGATCAGCTGATCAGCCAACTTGGTATAAGAAGTTCCAAATTTTTTTTGAGATTTGAATATGGGTTTCATAGGGAAAGTTGTTCAGTTTCATGGGTAGAAGCACCAGATAAAATAGTTTCAGCTAATTTTGTTACACCTTGTAATATGTGTTTAGTTTAATATATCGCAGCCATATTGTAGAATTATCCGTTTTACAAAACAGCGCGCCGCTTTAAAAAAACCGAATCGGACGGAGCTCCGCGGGTCTATCCGTTCCTCCGTCAGTTTTTTACTCAGAAGCTTATAAAGAGGCGCGCCGTATTGTAAAACGGCTAATTCTACAAGATTGCTAACAGATGGTCGTAAAGTTCTCGAGTGGCAACCGTGTACCGAAAGACGTACGTTGGTTGTAATGGTCGCGGGAAACCGCTGGACTCGGGCAGCACAAGACCGGGCGTTGCAGAAATCCTTGGGGGAGGCCTTTGCCCAGCAGTGGACGTATTTTGGTTGATATGATGAAGGTACTTACAGGCATGTCATTGATGAAGAAGGCGAGGTCAGCTGCAGGGCGACTCGGGCCTGAAGAGCAGTTGGCTCGCAGCACGTCGCCAGGCTGGTAGTAGTGCTGGCTGGTCTGCACAGTTGGTGATGAGGGTGGCAACACTGTTGAGGAAATAAGTTGTTTTCAACCGACTTCCAAAAAGGAGGAGGTTCTCAATTCGACGGTATGTTTTTTTTTGTTTTTATGTGTCTTACCTCAGAACTTTTGACTGGGTAAACCGATTTTAATGATTATTTTTTTATTTGAATACTAGTGCTTCCCGTGTGGTCTAATATAAATTTTATCAAAGTCGGTGTAGTACTTTATTAGAAAATTAACAAAAACCAATAATTATAATGCAAAAATGTACTAAGTTGTTGCGATGAATTCGTTTAAATTTTATCGTGTTTATGTAGGATTGAAGAACATATCACTAAGCATAAAGTCGGCCAGTCCAGTGAAGGAAGTATCTCAAAAACTGGATGGAGCGGTTTACACTAGAAAAAAAAAAATCGGTCAATAGCGGGCTAGGCTCACAAAAACAGGGTTCAGTACCAAAATAACTGTACTTTCACTGTACCGATATAACAAGACCGCTCAGTACATGCATGGTGTCATAAGTATTATTAGATTGGATGTCATAGGACACAAGATACGAGGGGATATTTTGAAAGAAAGAAAGAAATAAAGTTTATTCGGCAAAAAATAAATAGAAAAATAATTACAATATTAGGTACTTAATTGAAATAAACTATAGCTAAAGATTAAAACTTAAATTATATATTTATGGTTATCGATGCAGTTTTCCTATAAAATATGAAAAATATGAATGAATTACACTTTTTACGATAGAACAAAAACAAAAAACAAAAAATTTTAAACATATTTTTTGTGCGGAGAAAATCTTTAATTTTGAACTATCTTTGGTTTTTATTATTTGTTGGGAAATCCGCTATTATAACACATCATCGTATCAGCTGATACCCAGCTGAGCCCACAGGGGGGCTCGAGCCTACCCTGAATTAGGGTGATGGGGCCTTAGATGACCACGCTGGCCCAGTGCGGGTTGGTCGACATCACACACAACCTTCGAGTTTCTTCGCAGGCGTGTGCTGGGCTCCTCACGATGTTCTTCACCGTAAGAGCGTCAAAATTCGAAAAATCATTGATGCGTGGCAGGATTCGAACCACGTTCTCCCGGACAGGAGGCAGCGGCCCTAACCGTCACGCCACCGACACATACCTATTCTGCAAATGATTATGTATATATTTGTTCGTAATAGTCCAAATATGGTTTTTAGGGAAAAATTTTAAAAAAATGCCCGGAAAAATGGACAATTCGGGAGAGACTGAAAGTGTTTTTTTCCCTCGATTACAGTCATAAGAAAACCACGCGGGCGAAAGCGCGGTACAAAGCTAGTGATAAGTAATATTACCTCTATTAAAAGTGACTGATTTCATCTAAATTTAATAATTGAAACGTTCAAATAATTATTTGTTTTACAATTTATTAGTTACTAGATTTTGCCTGCGGCTTCACCCGCGTGGACATCTTTTTTATGACTGTCTTTGAGGGTGAGTGGTGCGCAAGCCGCAAGCAGCTCGCGAGCGTGGAAATGAGTTTTCTCCAGATCACTATCTCAGTCTCAGATGTTCCCTTGCCATGTTAAGGAAATTAGCAATAATATTTTTTCCAGTTCCCTCAGGAACTGCATCGGACTATGCTATTTTTACGGGATAAAAAGTAGCCTATGTCCTTCCCCGTGAAACAGGCTACCTGCTTGCTAAATTTCATCAAGATTGGTCAAGGTGTTGAACCGTGAAAAGTTAACAAACAAATAAACAAACAAACACATTTTCAGATTTATAAAATTACCAGCTTTTGCCCACGGCTTCGCCCGCGTGGACATCGTTTTTTGACTGACTTAGAGGGTGTGCAGTGCGCGAGCCGCAAGCGGCTCGCGAGCGTGGACATGAACTTTCTCCAGATCCCTCGGGAACTATGTCAGGATATGTTTAATAGTAAATCGTGTCATTTCCCACCCTCTCAACCATCTCGGTGCAAAAAATCACACAATCCATTGTTCCGTTGCGATGATAATTAACCAAAAAAGAGTATATTTTCAGTTCCCTCGGGAATTGTATCGGACTATGCTATTTTCACGGGATAAAAAGTAGCCTATGTCCTTCCCCCTGACACAGGCTACCGGCTAGCCAAATTTCATCAAGATTGTTCAAGGTGTTGAAGCGTGAAAAGGTAACAAACAAAAAACAAACAAACAAACACATTTTCACATTTATATTATTAGTAAGGATAGTGACAAAATCAATCAAAAAATCCTTGGGGTATAGCACGAAGGAAGGAGTATGGTAGTAGATAGGGCGTGGGTTTCGAAATAAATTCGTGCTTACGGGTAATTTAAATTTAATAACGAAGTAAAAGATGAAAAATAAGACCTAAAAAAAAACATAAAGAATTAGAAAACAATAAACTAAAATAGAAAATAGAAATTACAAAAATATAAATAAGGTTTAAATACAAGTTATATTATTATGATAAAAGAAACGAAATGGAGAAATGGTGAAAGATACTGAAGATAGGAAATATACTAGATTTTGATTTTTGAATGAAATGTCAGCGCATGCGTGAAAAAGAAATAGATGGAATGAAAAAAGATCGAATGAAAGAAGATCGCATAACAGTTACAGGGGGATGCCTTTGTCTAGTAGCTTACTTGGTGACGAATTGTGACAAAAAATGGGTTACGTGACAAAAACAGGTTATCTATCAAATATTAATTGAAAAAAAATAACAAGCATCAAATAACACGATAGTTAAGTAACTAAACAATATAAAAGTAGAAAAGGAAGTCGTATAATTGGTGTAACGATCTCTCCTAACTAATTGCTCCCAAAACAAGACAAAAAGTCGTAACAAAATCGGTCAAGTGCGAGCGTGACTTGGAAACGATAAGCCCCGAGAAGCTTAATGATAACCTGCAGTCCTAATGAGAGTGCAGGGTGTGGGAAGAAAGAGTAAGTGATTATATTACGTGGTTATTTTTAACCGACATCAAAAACGGAGGAGGTTTCTCGATTCGACCGCATATATCTATATATATAAAAATGAATCCCTATTTCCCTTGGTCACGGCATCACGCGTGAACGGCTGGACCGTTTTCGCTAATTATTTTTTTGTCGAGTTCGTTATTAACAGGAGAAGGTTCTTATGTAGGGTAGTGTAGTTAAGTGTAGTGTAATGTAGTGTAGGGTAGGGTAGTGTAGTTTAGTGTAGTGTAGGGTAGGGTAGGGTGGTGAAGGGTAGGGTAGGGTAGTATAGTGTAGTGTAAGGTGGAAAGTTGTTCGCCGGGACAGCTAGTGTATATATATATATATATATATATATATATATATATATATATATATATATTTATGTGTGTTCGCGGATAACTTCGTCGTTTATGAACCGATTTTGTTGATTATTTTTTTGCTGAAAAGGAGATATCCCAAAGATGGTACTATTGATAAGGACACCAGGAACCTTAGTTTCCTGTTTGGAGTCGGTTTTTTTTTTGTTTAAAATTATTAAGGTTCCATACCCAAACGGTGCCAACGGAACCCTATCTATCACTACGCCTACGCTGTCTGTCGGACAACCCCCTACGCTGTCTGTCGGACAACCCGACCGACTTTTAAAAGCTGTACGGCTTAAATTGTTGCAGAATAGTTATGTCTTGAACAGCGTCGGTGGCGTAACGATTAGGGCCGCTGCCTCTTGTCCGGGAGATCGTGGTTCGAATCGTTTCAAGTACGAATGTATTTCCGAATTTCTATTTAATATGTACGTTTATCCGACGCTCTCACGGTGAAGGAATACATCGTGAGGAAACCTGCACACGCCTGCGAAGACACTCGAAGTTTGTGTGTGAAGTCGACCAACCCGCACTGGGCCCGCGTTGTCGACTAAGGCCCGATCGCCCTAATTCAGGGTAGGCTCGAGCCCCTCGGTGGAGACATATATGAGCTGATATGATGATGTTTTAGAATATCCGATTTCCCAACAAATAATAAAAAACAACAAATAGTTCAAAATTAATGATTTTCTCCACACAAAAAATATGTATAAAGGTTTTTTTTTTGTTTTTGCTCTATCGTAAAGAGATGTTATTCATACAAACGTAAACTTGACGTGCTTATAGTGCAAACTAGAAACAAAATAGAAAAACCGAGAAGTATCAGTACATTAAAACAAATTAATAATATTTAATAATAGCTGTTTCCCGCGGCTTCACCCGCGTGGACCACGTTTCTATGACTTTTCGAGGGTGCGCAGTGCGCGAGCCGCAAGCGGTTCGCGAGCGTGGTAAAAAGTAGCCTATGTCTTGATCCAGGTCCTAATCTGTCTACCTACCAAATTTCAGCCAAATCCGTTCAGTAGTTTATGCGGGAAAGCGTAACAGACAGGCAGAGTTATTTTCGCATAGGTAATATTAGTAGGGATTGTAGTTTCCTTTGCACAAACTCATTTCTGTAGGTATATGGTGTTCATGATAGCACAATAGACTTAAGTTAAGTCTATTGTGATGATAGTGCCCATCTTTTTCAAATAGATAAATCATTAAGCTTTTACTGTATTCTCATTTTAGTTTTTCGTATAGGTGGATACATATTTCATTTTTTTTAATACTGATGTATTGTCATATTTATTTCTTTTCTCTTTTATGTGCTTTATTTTTGATAACATAGGGTAGATAATTCAGCTTAAGTGTATTTTGTCAGCAACGATAGTAACTAGTACACGGATAAACCTGTAAAGGTTTTTGATGTATTAGTATTATAATTTTTTGTAACATTCATTTTATCAATTAAATAAAATAAAAAATTAATAAAAAAAAACTTTTTCGTGAATCCTTATCCTTACTAATCTTTACTAATACTACTATTATTATGAATGTGAAAACGTGTTTGTTTGTTTGTTACCTTTTCACGCTTGGACATCACGACCAATCTTGATGAAATTTAGCATGCAGGTAACCCGTGTCACTGGGAAGGACATAAATTACTTTGTATCCTGTGAAAATAGCATAATCCGATGCAGTTCCTGAGGGAACTGAAAAAATACAAATTTTTTGGTTAATTTATTTAATATCGCAACGGAACAATGAATTGTTGTGATTTTTTGCACAAAGATGGTTGAGGGGATGGGAAATGATATAATTTACTAATTAGTATATCCTGACATAGTTCCCCTCGCGCTCGTCGACGTCGCAATAGAGCAACAGATTGAAGTACCGCCTGCCTAGCTCAGAGGCAATGTTCACTGGCTTTACACAGGAGGTCGCGGGTTCGATTCCCGGCGGGGTCAATTGTAAGACTCGGTTTGGTTGGTGGTAGGGCATTTTCTAATCTTATCTAAGTCTTGCCGCCAAATATCAATGTTAATATCATTGGTGTGAATCGGCATGAAGATAAGATAGCCAGTTCCCCATTGCGTTGGGGAATCTTGGTAAGCCCGCTTCCAACATCGTCACTTACCACCAGGTGAGATGTTGTCAAGGTTTTACCAATTGTGAATAAAAAAAATATAAAAAAAGTAAGTTTTTGTATAGAACTGATTGAGGTTACGTTAGTACTAATATATATACATACTTTGTTGAGGTTGTGGGAAATGACATAGACTGCTAAACAGAATAGCCTGAAATAGAACCTCCCTCAGGGAATCTGGAGAAAACTTATATTCACGCTCGCGAGCCGTTTGTGGCTCTCGCACCACTCGCCCTCAATGACAGTAAAAAAAAAAGATTTCCACGTGGGCGTAGCCGCGGGCAAAAGCTAGTTAATATTATAAATGTTAATATTTTTAATGTGAAAAAATTGTTTGTTTGTTTGTTACCTATTCACGCTTCAATACCTCGACCAATCTTGATACATTTTGGAATACAGGTAGCCTGCGTCACTGGAAAGGACATTGGTTAATTTTCGTCCCGTGAAAATAGCATAGTAGGATGCAGTTCCTGAGGGAACTGAAAAAAATACAGTTTTTTGATTACATAATTTATCTAACATCGCAACGAAATAATAAATTGTTGTGATTATTTGCACAGAGTATTTGAGGGGGTGAAAAATGAGATAATTTACTAATTAACAAATCCTGACATTGTTCCTAAGGGTTTTGGGGAAAACTCATTTCCACGCTCGCGCATGTCGGCGTCGCAACGGAACAAAGTATTTTTTTCGAATAGAATTGGTTGAGGGGATTGCTTAGTGACTTAGACTGCTAATTAGAATAGCTTTATATATTTCCTAAGGATTCTCGAGAAAATACATGGCCACGCTCGCAAGCCTCAGCGGCTGCGCACCACTTACCCTCAAAGACAGTCATAAAAGCGATGTCCACGCGGGCGATGCCGCGGGCAAAAGCTAGTAGACAAATAATTTAGGAAGTCATGAAGACGAGAGTGAATAGATACTACTTGAGCTTGCATGTATCATCCTCGGCTACATCATCACTTATCATCAGATGAGGTGCAGCCAAATCACTCAAATTTTTAATAAAAAAATAATATCAAAACCGGTGGACCGATGAACTGGTGAAGGTCGCGGGAAGCCGTTGGATGCGGGTAACGCAGAACCGCTCGTCGTGGAAATCATTGGGGGAGGCCTATGTCCAGCAGTGGATTCGGCTTATGATGATGAAGATCAAAATAAGTGGTACAGAACCCTTGGTGCGCGGGCCTGCCTCGCACTTCGCCAGTCTTTAAGAGAGGATTTAGAAAACACAATATGTCTATTTTAAAGACTTACCAACCACCTCCATATTGTTGGACACTATGGAGGTAGCGAAGGATGGTGCATCAGCTGTGACCTCGCAGCTGAAGTTACCCGAGAGACCGAAGCTGACCCTCGTCAGCACCACCTGCGTTTGGTTGGATCTGGCCAGCTGTTGACAAAAAAAAATACGCATTTATTAATGACTTAACTTATTTACAAAAAAAAAACAATGAATTTTGAAAAGTAAAGTTTTCAGATTTAGTCAGGTAAGCTTCACATCAGGAGGTTGCGGGTGTGATTACCGCCGGAGTCTCACTTTGTATGACTCGGTTCAGTTGGTGGAAGGGCATTTTTTAAGCTCGTCCGGCTAGCTATCGGATGGTGGCGCATCGGGAGCCGGGTCGTTCCTTTCCCTCTAATATGGTTGATGGGAGCGATGGCTGACTCTCGCGTCATACTCGTGACCGGGTGCTGTCCGTGTGAACTGGCCTACTCTTGTTATAACCATTCATTGATTTTTATGTATAACTTTTCGTGTCATATTGTTTTCATGTTCTAATGACATAATCTGGTTTATATCAAGGATTGATTTTTGACGTTATTAACTAATTATTGTTTATTTCTTGATTCTTTACAAGCATTGTTATTATTATTTTATGACTATCAGAAAGAGTGTAATTTGCACCTGTTTTGAATAAAATATATTAAATTGAATTGAATTACCACCATCTTATCTAAGTCTTGCCTCCAAACATCAATGCTAACAACTTTGATGTGTCCCGGCTTATAGATAAGATAGCCAGTTCCCCATTGCGTTGGGGAATCTTGGTAAACCTGCTTCCATCTTCGGCATCATCGTCACTTACCATCGGGTGAGATGATGCCAAGGGCTTACTAACTGTAAATAAAAAAATGAAGCAGCTGATCCATTTCTTACGAACATCCTTCGTCGATGCTTACGAATGTAATAATAAAGATGTCCTTGTAAGTGCCTTTCAAGATGTTCGTCGAATTTTCAAAGTCAGGTTACCTACCAAAAAGGTCGCTATTTATTTTTACGCAATGGCAATGAAGCTTGAGGGCTTGAGGCCCGAGATAAAATTGTCTTATCACATTTTCTTATCAAACGTTGTTTACGTAAACATGTTTTGGATGCTCCAAGTACTTCTAGGAACAGGATCATACATAAATCCTCTTACCAACTGTCCGTAATGAATGTTGTGTAATGGGAAAATACTTCTTGTAACATTAAAAGAATAATCATAATAATATTATGATGAAATTTGTATCTCTTTTCGAACCTAACGTTAATAAGAAAGTCCAGTATATGTCATAAAAATTTAAAAATTCATGTAAAAATAAAGTTTTATTTAAATATAATTATTTAAGAAAACTTATTATAATTAAAAAAAGTACAATAATACAATTTTTTTTAAACCTCATTGAACATATGCACTCAGTGTGTATCTAAAAATAAGGATCAAAATTGAACTGACATAAATTTGCATAATCTTTGTGTTGCGTGTCATATTTGTATTGTTTGTCTTTGTAAATATTTATGTTTTAATTATTTTTATTTCAAACACAATCTACATTGTTTGTAAATAAGAAAATTAAAAATTGAAATTGTATATCACTGATATCTACAAATAACTCCAGACTTATCGTTCATAAATTGATTTTAACTGCGACCTAATTAATATTCTGGACCCACAATCAACGCATTACATTGAAAATAAACTTAATAAAATAAACTTAATAAAACGGCCAAATGCGATTCAGAATCACACAGATAAGGTTTCGTACCATCATACTAGATGTCACTAGTTTCTTCATATTTAAAAAAAAAAACCTTTTTTGTTTTTCACTTTTTTATATTTTTAGTATTTGTTGTTATAACGGCATTAGAAATACATCATCTATGAAAATTTCAACTGCCTAGCTACCACGGTTCATGAAATAAAGCCTGGTGACAGACGGACAGACAGATGGACGGACGGCGAAGTCTTAGTAATAGGGTCCCGTTTTTACCCGAACCCTACAAAACTAATGAACTTTTTTGTAGATTTCTGTGTTATACACTGGATGTATAATGAGGCTCACAACTGTTTGTATTTTGAACGCACTATGCTATTAATCAGGTTTTAAAAGACTCATCAAGCACCATTTTACGTATTCAATTCAATTCAATATATTTATTCAAAATAGGTTCAAATTACACTCTTTCTGATAGTCATAAAATAATAATAACAATGTCATTTGTGAAGAATCAAGAAATAAACAATAATTATAATTAGTTAATAACGTTAAAATTAAATCCTTGATTATATGTAGATAGATTATAGCATATATAAAACAATATGACATACATAAAAGTTATACATTAAAAAAAATCATTGAATGCATTTAACAAGAGTAGGGCAATTCACACGGACAGCACCCGGTCACGAGTATAACGCGAGAGTCTGCCATCGCTCCCATCAACCATATTAGAGGGAAAGGAACGACCCGGCTCCCGATGCGCCACCATCCGCACGAACATTCAAGTGAGCATGCACCTCTCATGTCAATGCTAAGATAAAAATATTTATTAAAAGAAGTATTACACTTGTCATGTCTCATCGCTTCCACGTCAATTCTTAGGTTGGTCATCATTTTATTACTATTAAACATGATTAGTAGTGTTGATAGAAGAAACACTGTCTACCAATACATTTTTGTCATTTAAATATTCGAATATCTTATAATAACCTTTCCTACAAAGAGTTCTTTTGATACAATTTTAAACTGTTTTTCTAAAAAGTTCAACACATCATCGGGTAATTTGTTATACATGAGTGAGCATTGTCCCACAAAGGATTTATTGCTTTTGCTAAGTCTGGTATAAGTTAGTTGAAATTTATTCTTATTCCGAAGATTTCGACTGTGCCTGTCACTATTCAGTGAAAAGAGATGCAGATTTTTACGTACATACATTATATTTTCATAAATGTACTGACACGGGAATGTCATTATATTAATATCTTTGAACTTATCTCGGAGCGACTCACGAGAACGCATTCCATAAATCGCGCGAACCGCTCTTTTCTGCAGAACAAATATGGTATCTATATCAGCTGCATGTCCCCACAAAAGTATCCCATAAAACATAATACTATGGAAGTAGCTTAAATATACCAGTCTTGCGGTGTCTATATCCGTAAGGAACCTTATTTTTTTGACTGCGTATGCGGCTGAACTAAGCCTGCCAGCTAGTGTTTTTATATGCGGGCCCCATTGAAGCCTAGAATTACATAGGTTGCACAACCATGCTGTAAATACTTTCTCGCGTAACGTTCAACATCTGGTGGGCATGCACAAATCCTATCCTACTAATATTATAAATGCGAAAGTTTGTAAGAATGTATGGATGTATGTTTGTTACGCAAAAACTGCTGAACGGATCTGGCTGAAATTTGGTAGGTAGACAGATCAGGACCTGGATTAACACATAAGCTACTTTTATCCACGCTCGCGAACCGCTTGCGACTCGCGCACTGCGCACCCCAGAAAAGTCATAGAAACGTTGTCCACACGGGTGAAGCCGCGGGAAACAGCTAGTAAACAATAAACAAAAATCCGTCCAAGTGCGAGTCGGACTAGCACTCCGAGGGTTCCGTACCACCACACCCTTCTACACAACTACATAGTATATACCTATTAAGATTACAAACAAACCGAGTGGAAGGCCTGTCTACGATAGGTGCTCCGATGTACGGTCGCCACTCGAGAACTTTATTGCCCCAAAGGCCACTTAAGTTTAGCAATTCTGAGAGCTATGTCGGTATCTTTGGTTCTCCTACGAGTCTCCTCGTTTCTGATTATTACGCAGAGAAACTCCGAGCATAGCACGCTCCATTGCCCTTTGGGTGACCTTGAGACTTCTTATGAGGCCCATAGTAAGCGAGCATGTCTCAGTTTGAGCATGTGTCATCGCTGGCAACACACACTGGTCGAAGAAGACCTTGGTCTTAAGAACCTGCGGTATTTGGGACTTGAAGATATTGCGAAGCTTCCCGAACGCGGCCCAGCCGAGTTGGTTTAGTGGATTAATCTCTTGCTAAAAGTTAGACCTAGCTAACTGGACTGATTGTGCAGAGCGGAAGAAGAGAAGAAGAAGAGTAGGTGCGACAAGGACGTTTGACATAATTTTCATCTTGTTCATGTTCATTCTAAGACCTACTTATTGTTGAGAGGCTCTACGGAGACCATAGAGCATTGTGCTTAAGTCGTCATTTTTCTCAGCCATGACCACGGTATCGTCAGCGAATCGAAGGTGGGCGATGCACTCGCCGTTGATATTGATGCCGAGTCCATTTCAGTCGAAAAGTTTAAAAACATCTTCCAGGGAGGCGGTGAACATTTTTGGAGATATGACGTCTCCCTGTCTCACCCTTTGCTGCAGCCGTTTTCATACAAACACTTCAGTTTGGTACCGATGGAGAGACTGTAACACAGCTTGGTTTCGACTGAATTAAAGGCTTTCTCAAAGTCCGCAAAACCAAAGCATAGTAGTTGATTGTACTCTTCGGTCTTCTGTATATTCTACCGTAGCGTATGTATGTGCTTTATGGTACTAAAGCTTTTTTGGAAATCGGCTTGTTCGGGAGGCTTGATGAGGCGATTCGTAATGACTCTCGAAAACAGCTTATATACATTAATCATAAGGGAGATGGGTCAACAGTTCTGCAGAAGGGTATTGTCACCCTTTTAAAAGACGAGCATCACCACTCCTCTGCGTCATACCACAGGCGTTTGTGCCATAAGTATAACGGAGTTGAATGACTTCTGAAGAGCTTACACAGGTGTAACAAAATTAGTTTAGGTCCCGATAACTGGGGCTTCTACTTATTAAACTTAACAACTTTTCTATTATTCTTCTTCTTCGTCGTTTCCTCACTGCTGAGGATCGTGACCACATAGTGTCCTCCACTTGATACGATTTTGGGCCAGGTGGACTGCCCGGTGTAGACTGCCCCCCGCCTTGCCCTTTATGATATCGTACCATCTGACTTGTGTTCTTCCTTTTGTACTATTAGTTTGCTGAAATCGCAAAAAAAATATACGTCCCCACCGAGGGGCTCGGGCCTACCCTGAATTAGGGCGATCGGGCCTTAGTCTACCACGCGGGCCCAGTGCGGGTTGGTCGTCTCCACACACAACCTGCGAGTTTCTTCGCAGGCGCGTGCAGGTTTCCTCACGACGTTTTCCTTCACCGTAAGAGCGTCGGATAAACGTACATATGAAATCTAAATTCGAAATCACATTGGTACGTGGCAGAATTCGAGCCACGACCTCCTGGACAGGAGGCGGCGGCCCTAGTCGTTACGCCACCGACGCTGGTGTGATATATACATACATACACCCGAAAAACATCACCCTATTTTTTTGACAGTCAGGTAATAATAATATATTATAAGTAATAATAACACATTTTATTTTTAGATACTTCAGAAAGACTATACCTAGTCTTGAGCAGACTAGGTCACATTGAAAATGTGCGCAACCCTAGAAACGAAATGTAAGTAGGTGAGTACTTTTCGTCACCTGATACTTTCAGCTCTCTGCCTTTATGGAACACGTAGGCTGAATACACAGGGTGAGTTGTAACTGGAGACGACTTATTCGGTATGGTGATAAATGGATGGGAGCTTGTAGCTCTTCGTAAAAATAATGAAATTGAAGACTGGGTATTCAAGCCCAATTTTATGGGTGAAGCAAAGTCAGTTCGTCTTTGATGGCTTGGCTATCTTGGGAGGACAGAAGATGAGCATGTTGCAAAGAGAGCGTATAAGCAAAGTATGTATATTAGTTGGTTCAAGGGGCGACCAACAGGGAAACGGCCTGTTGGATGCCCGAGCCAGGTACTGCTGGAGTGACGAATTGTAAAAAGAGCCGATCGGCTCAAAGTGGTGCAGGAAGGAAGAAGCACAAGTTCCTATTTAGGTCGCTGAGCCAGTGAAGTAAAGTTGGTAAAATTTTCTTCATATTATATTTGTTGTTTTAGCCAAATTCTGTCTCGAGCTGGATGTTGTGACGACGGGCCAGGCATAAAAAAATTTGGAATAGCTTTTCGAATCGTGAACTCACTGTTATGAACTTAAAATTCACTCATTAATACGTATCTTTGACGGCTCCCGACAAACACTCAGTCAAAGGTGCCTCTCTAAGTTCAATCATGCCGCCCGCTACGCCGGCGACGGCGCGGCGAGGCGCCTTTGACAGAGTGTTAGTCGGGAGCCGTCAAAGATGCGGTTAAATTAGGGAACGAACTATACCTATACATCAGTGTAATATTACGGATGTATAGGTAGGTATTTTATTTTTAGAAAAGCCAACGATACCCCATAATAAAATTACGCCACTGTTTGTCTATTCATCCGACCCTTCCTCTGTTTGTCTGTCTGTCCTACCACAGGAGACACAGTTATATCTGGTCCTATCTTAAAACGGGTTGTATCTTTTGAATTATATTATTTATATTATCTTATTCTTTTTAATTATTATCTTTTACAGGTATTTATTTGAATTCACAGAAAACGTATTATTATAACGGGTTACCTGAAAAATTGTAAGGAAGGAAAAGCTAAGGGAGGCTCCTATATAAAAAAAATAACTGAAGATTTTTACTTTGCGGCGAGGTACAAAAGAAAGCAATAATTAAAATAATAGGTATCGTAGTGAATAAACAGTATTCTAATTATCGTGCTGTGTATCAATTGTATATAATGATAAAGTACTAAAAACGTCCGTCCGTCAGTGGCTAAACCAATAGTCCGATTGATATATAATTTTTAAACTAAAAATTTAATCGATGGACTTTAAGCAACTTCTGACTGGATTGCCATAATTGAAGGTAGCTGCCACACAACAAAAAATAAAAAAATCAAAAATCTCTAAAATGACTTTAACGATTTTTAACCGAAAAGGAGGAGGTTTCTCAATTCGACCGTATATATTATTATTTTTTATGTGTGTTCGTTTATGAACAGATTTTAATGATATTTTTTTGGAATAAGAGATATCCCAAAGGTGGTACCATGATAAGGAGACCAGGATCTAATGATGGCATCCCAGAGAAATCGAGGCGACCCTTAGTTTCCTGTTTGAAGTCGGTTTTTTTGTTCAAAATTATGATAAAACTTAGGAAGTAGTAGCTATTATTGATGTTCTATCAAATGGCAGTATTAGATATTCCGCAAAAAGTCGTCAAAGGTAGGCGCCCAATAGCAATTTTTGCCGGTGACTTTGTTTAGGAATCATTCTATTTCTTGTTGTTATTGTTTGTCCTTGTTGTAAAAGCGTAATGTTTATTATTGATTTATGTATTACTAGCTTTTTCCCGCAGCTTCGCCCGCGTAGACATCGTTTTTATGACTGTCTTAGAGGATGTGCGGTGCGCGAGCTGCATGCGGCTCGCGAGCATGGACATGCATTTTCTCCAAATCCCTCGGGAAGTATGTCAGGATATGCTTATTAGTAAATCATGTAATTTCCCACTCCCTCAACCATCTCTGTGCAAAAAATCACACAATCCATTGTTCCGTTTTGCGATGTTAATGAAATTAACCAAAAAATAGTATATTTTCAGTTCCTTCAGGGGATAAAAAGTAGCCTATGTCCTTCCTCGTAACACAGGCTACCTGCATGCCAAATTTTATTACGATTGGTCAAGGCGTTGAAGCGTGAAAAGGTAATAAACAAACACATTTTCACCTTTATAATATTAAGTAAGGAAGTAAGGATATGCCAGACGGTGATGATTGCCAAAACTGTATGCAAAGCGTGACTGTACAATTTGTTTATGCTTCGTTGTAACACGGGCAATACGTTAATATTATATTTATCTGTAGTAATATATATATATATAACTATACTAGCTGTCCCGGCGAACTTCGTACTGCCTTACATTACATTACACTACCCTACCCTACACTACTCTACACTACCCTACACTACACTACCCTACCCTACCCTACATACACTACACTACCCTACCCTACACTACTCTACACTACCCTACACTACACTACCCTACCCTACCCTACACTACCCTACCCTACACTACCCTACCCTACCCTATCCTATCTCTCAAGTTGGATCGAACTGCACATGGTGTGCGAATTTTATTATAATCGGTTAAGTGGTTTAGGAGTCCATTGAGGACAAACATTGTGACACGAGATTTATATATATTAAAGATACATACAAGCGTCAATCCACAGATAACGTAAAAAAAAAGTCGAAAATCGTAAAATAAAAATATATAATAAAAGCCGGCCATGTGTGAGTCGGACTCACGCTTAAAAAACATTTAGTAATGTCTTGTTGATATCTTTTATACTGTAATGAATGTCATTGTTGTATTCAAATGTGTGACGATACGGGACCCGCGGTATGCGAGTCCGACTCACACTCGGCCGGATTTTAGGGTTCCGTAGTCAAACAATGCGCCCAAGTTTTGTCATGTACGTCTGTCTGTCGGTATGTGACAACCGTTTTGGTCAAAGAATACATTACAGATATCATTGGTGTGTTCCGGCTCAAGATAGCCAGTTCCCCATTGCGTTGGGGATTCTTGGTAAGCCCGCTTCCATCTTCTCCAGCATCGGCACTTACCACCAGGTGAGATGTTGTCAAGGGTCTACCAATTGTGAATAAAGAAAAAAAAAAAGAGAGACCGTAATTTGTATATTTAAAAAGGAAAAGGTGACTGACTGGTATATCAATGCACAGCCAAAACCACTGAACGGATTTCTCTGAAATTTATGTATAGCAATTAGGACGTGGGCATCTGCTGCGACTGGATTTTGAAAAACTGCCACGGGAACGGCTAAAAACGGGATCTGCGCGGGCGAAGCTGCAGGTATCCACTAGTTTGTTATAAAATCTGTAACCTTCCTTAAACCTATGTAATTAAATCTGTAAAACATTTTTAGGATACCTCTCCTACGTGGTAACTTTTTTTTGATAGTAAAATCAGGCGTTATGCGTTAGTAAGGAGTAAACTCCAGTCGTCTGTTTATAAATTAAAAACGAAAAACCAAAAATATAAATTCTACTTTAAGATCGTTCGCTTAGCTCAGAATTCAAACTATCGCCCTTCGGAACAAAGTATTACATTGTCCCCGTGTTACACAAATGACTATTATTTTACCAACCATTAATAAAATCAGGTGACATCCGTTAGTAAGTAGTAAACTCTAGTTGTACCTCGGAGATGACACACACACTCTTTTTTTTAAATACAAACAAAAATTGTATTTAAACATGTTTATCTATATATATAGAACTAGCTGTCCAGGCGAACTTCGTTCCACCTTACACTACACTAAAACCAATTATTTTTTGACTGATAATGTTTTTTTTATTGATGAATATCATATTTTAATACTTATTATCCTATTCCGGACGACGACAAATACAAAAACACAAAAATAATGAAAATTGGTCCAGCCGTTCTTGAGTTACAAATGGTGTAACTAACACGACTTTCTTTTATATATATAAGATATAAACTTTGACGGAACCCTACTTTACGCGTGGTCTAACTAAAAATTGACTACTTTTTTGGTTTCATATGTGACTTGATAAAATTGTATCTCGGCCTGTTTACGTAAATAATTTGATGTAGTACGAGTATGACTATAAGTCACTTTAGACACATTTGGAGGACTTTTCGGCTGGTATTTTAATCTGAGTTTTGGGATTTCTCTTTCACCTAACCGAAAATAATTGTTTAACTTCTCTGTTCATCCTGTGTCATCAGCTTTCTTCACATGTTTCTTTAGCCATAAAACATTTCATCAGCGCGTCTCAGACGTAATAGATAAGTGTCGGGTAAGGTTTCAGCCATTGACTTATAAATTAATCTGTAAGGACGTCGTGATGGACGTGTTTTACCGACTTCAAAAAAAGGAGGTTAGGTATCAATTCGGCCCGTATGTATGTTATATTGTTGGAATTACTTAATATTTGTGTATGTTAGTCTATGTGAGTTTCTAAACAGGTATGCCAAATTTCATAAGTATATGTTTTATGTATGTTTGTATCTGTGTCCACGTTTTATTTAGAAAATAGAAATTTAAATGCAATAGGTATGACGAAAGCTAGTCATCTGAGTTACTTTATATCGTCTGTCAAAAACGACATTTTGTTCTAAAAATGTTAGATATACCTAGGCGTGACATTATAGTTTAGCAGCGTCATTTATGTATAAATTTTGTGATTTTGGTGAATTAAAAATCGAAGACTTGATGGAAAACAAAACAAGTAAGGTTTTCCAAAGTTTAAGTAGGAGGGCAATTTAGTGATCAAGAGTTCATATTATATTTATTTCTGATGCTGTCGTCATCCCTATTATTTCATTAAACACCTTTCAAATTAGGGAAGAGTGCAAGTTTCAGTAGTTTTCAAGATACATATGGACTGTTTAGTGTATACCAATCACTGGAAAAACACGTCTGTTTAACGCTGCCGCAATTGTGTGAATGAAGTCGGTTGTTCTTAACGTTTTGGTGATGTCAATCTTTCAACCGACTTCCAAAAAGGAGGAGGTTCTCAATTCGACTGTATTTTTTTATGTGTGTTACCTAAGAATTTTTGACTGGGTGAAACGATTTTTATGATTCTTTTTTATTTGAAGCTAGTGCTTCCCGTGTAGTTCCATATAAATTTTATCAAAATCGGTGTAGTACTTTATTAGAAAATTTACAAAAACCAAGAGTAATTATGCAAAATTGTACTAAGTTGTTGCGATGGAAGTCGGTTTTTTAACGTGTTTATCGTTTTCAATTATTTTAATTTGAGTGCGTTCGACTGCAGCTCACCTGATGGAAAGTGATGATGCAGTCGAGGATGGTACACCATTTTTGTGGGACTACTTTATGGTGTAAAATAGTCCGAAAGTACCAACAATCTTTACGTCATACGACCGACACGTACAAATCATTAGAAAACAACCATGATGTTCCAACTGCATGGGTACTGATCTCCAAACCAAACTCGTGTTGGTGAAGGACGGTTATTGACGAACCCCACTGCTAGAAGTTTTCAAGCCACCTAAACGAGCTTTGAAACGACTTAACAACTGCTATCTATAACCATTTTTAGTTGCATTATCAGAGATGGTATTTTTGTACCACAAATATTTGAAATAATTTAAGTAGGTATTCCACTGAGGGCACCCAAGTATTCCACTGTGCTGCCCTCAGTGGGATAAATCTCAATATTTTATTCTACTGAGGGCACCTGCGCTAGGTACATAACTCAATGGGCACATCTTTACTTGAATTAAATCAATGGTTTCACAACAAAACTAGCACTTTCTAGTGAATAAACACTACTCGTATTTCGACTTCTGTTGGGAGGTGGTAAGAAGGAGAGGGAGGCGTTACAGTTATGTTTGTTTGTCTGTAGACTATTTATTGAAAAATATACAAAAAATACATAAAACTAGCTGTTCCGGCGAACTTCGTTACACCTTACACTATACTACCAGCGCCATCTTTTGGGCTGATTTGTGAATCTAAACCACACAGGGCGCCACCCAAACGCATAGAAAACATTTAAATCGGTCAAGCCGTTTAGGAGGAGTTCAGTGACATAAACAGGTACAGTAGAATAATGTATATAAAGATTACAATTTAGAATATTTAAATAAAAGGATCACTGCCAGTCAACCTGAGTATGCTGAAAGGATCTCAGACAGAGTAGATACATGACTAAGACAGAATTATACATAGCCTTCTGTAAGTTGATCTAATTCCTCCAAGTACTGTATTCTTTCGCGAGAAGCCTTCATCGTCTACCGTAGTTGGGCATAAACAAATCAACAATAAACATTGAGCTTACTTAGTTGTACCAGACTTGAAAAATTATTTACAAATAAAAGGATAATTTTTAGGGTAAAAACGGAACAATTAAAGGATCACTCGCGTGTCTGTTTGTCCGCCCGTTCGTATGTCACAGTCACAGCCATTTTTTTCCGAAACTACTAGACCACACTAGACCACATTTGGCACACATATGAATTGAGAACCTCCTCCTTTTTGGAAGTCGCTTGAAAAAAATTAGAAAGTGGTCGCAGTTCAAAATTGCTGTTGCACTTTTATAACCCACTGTACGTACGTTCGTCGCCTACAGAAAACAAAAAATCCGTTAAGGCTAAACGCAGACAAATTAAAACAAAAGTTTATATCAATTAAGTGGGTTCGATAAAATTTTCTTTTACATGCAATTCACGTTTTAATCTGTCAAAGGCTAGTTCAAAGCACATGAAAGATAAAATACAACTTCAAAGGCCAAATTTTTAAAACGGAAGGTAAAAGAAACAAAACGAAAGATAGCGTTATTATCGCCGTGACTGCGAAATAACTGATAGTGATGTGGTAGTACTAGATCGTGCGGAATCGATATCCGTTTAGGGTGTTCTCAAGGGAACTGATATCTGTTAGTAAAGAAAGGTTTCGAGCTGCGACCGCGGGCTGAAAGACATAGTGCTGGCCCTCACCAGGTGCACTGATTAATATTAAACATAGTGAATCTCTTTAAAATTGTTTTTAATGATTTTAAATTAATTTATTTTGTGATCTTATCTAAAATATATACTGACCGATTGCTTTTCACGGTGAAGGAAAATATCGTGAGGAAACCTGCACACACCTGCGAAGAAACTCGAAGGTTGTGTGTGAAGTCGAACAACCCGCACTGGGCCCGCGTAGTCGACAAAGGCCCGATCGGCCTAATTCAGGGTAGGCTCGAGCCCCTCGTTGGGGACGTATATGAGCTGATATGATGTGATCTTACAATGTAAATACATTAATATAAATGAATAAATAAAAAAAAACAAGTACAAAACTTTGACAAAATAAAAAATAAGTTTTTTGTTAATTTTCAATAAAAAGTACTACACTGTTTTTATGTTTTTTTTACTTTCATTAAAATATTTTGCTTGAATAAGGGGTATAGGGAACTGAGCCCGCGTGGTCGACTAAGGCCCGATCGCCCTAATTCAGGGTAGACTCGAGCCCCTCGGTGGGAACGTATATGAGCTGATGTGATGATGATGAAGGGGTATAGGGGAGGGTGATTGCACGTATTGCCCTCCTGTATCCGCGCCTGTATGTCGATACCATCACATCACTAAACAAGCCGTGATAAAGGGTTCGCGATTTATGAACATCTGCCCGCTCCCAGACGGAGAGAGATCGCACGGGCCCGAACAAAAACGTCGGTGGAAAAATGTACGCTAGTTAAGTAGTCTAAGGACACTTGTATACTGGCCATAAAGGGATAGTTTTAAACTAGGATATATAAATTTTTACTTTCGAGCGACCGCGAAATAAAATATTTTCGTCGGGAGAAAAAAAAACCCAATCATGCTATTAAGGAATATATATTTTATCATGGAAAAATAACTTTGGGAAGTTGTTTTTTTATTACCTAGAGTGGGCTAGATACCAAAATAACTTTTATCATTTCCGCACTGGGTATGCATTATGTATTGAGAGATAGTGAGGTTTAAGGCAAAATGTTATAAAAGTATTTTATCAATACAAGTTTTTCTTTATTTCAACATAGCAGTTAGAACATCGTTACCAACTGCAATAAACAGGACCCATCGAGACAAATTAATGAGCCCAAACTCGATGGGTAGGTATACTATCTAGTAGCAATCCAAGAGTTCTTCTACCCAAATTTCAGCCTTATCATCATAAATAAATAAATAAATAAATAAATAAATAAATAAATAAATAAATAAATAAATATTAGCCGAATATTTTTATTTTATTTTTTTAATTAAAAATTTGAGTGCGTTTGGCTGCACCTCACCTGATGGTAAGTGCCGATGCAGCCGAGGATGTAACCACACCAATACCACATTAGGGTATAATAATCATGTCTGCAAAGTCTTTAATTGGTCGTCATATCAGCCGAAAATGTCTTCTGCTGGACAAAGGCCAAAAAGCTCTAATTGATACGATTAGCTTAAAGTGTGTTAAAAATATATTTGGTATTGCGGCTGAAGATAAACAAAAGGTAATGTTTGGGCGTTAGCCATTGATATTGAATATAAAAATTATAATTTTTTGTTATAAACAATATAAAAAAAAAACTAAGATAAGTCACTTTCCTGTCGGACCTGGGTCATGAATAACCATTCTTAGAGAATTTCCCAAAATACTTTCTGAGCGGTGTTCTTAATTCGCCTCCTCCTTAACGATTTCACCGAATATGATGATTTTTTTATATATTTATACCTAGATAGATCCTAGCTATAATTGGATCTGGTAGGTGGAGCTGTTGTAGAGATACATTTTTTTTAAAGCGAGAATCGATTAATAAATTTTAAAAGTAACCTGCAAAATAGTTACCGGATCTATAAAACTTAACTTTTTTTTCTTCTGCAGTTTTATTGAAGTGGTGAATATAAAATTACAAGACACGTATATGCAGATTCAGATCAAAAGCAATGTAAAGTCGCTCTTATAAAGGAGGTATACGAAAATCACCGAATCTCAGGAGGTTGAGAAAGATGTCGAGATTTCAGGTTTTATGTGCGGTGGGAATGGGTAATTCGTTATGTCGAATATATTAATGTTTTCATGATAAAATGGTAGTTTCGGCAGTTTTGAATATTTTTTAGTTTTCATAAATAGGCATTTCAAAGATATTTAAAAACCTTCTTTGGATGTATTTGAAATCATTGGGTAGATAATCATTAGAGATTGTTAGTACATAAGCTTGTTATCACCAACTAAATACCTCTTAACGATTTACTAAATAACCTAACCATCATATCATCATCATATCAGCTCATATACGCCCCACCGAGGGGCTCTAGCCTACTCTGAATTATCGATGGGATAGGCGATCGGGCCTTAGTCGACCACGCGGGCCCAGTGCGGGTTGGTCGACTTCACACACCACCTGCAAATTTCTTCGCAGGCGTGTGCAGGTTTCCTCACGATGTTTTCCTTCACCGTAAGAGCGTCGGATAAATATAATTCGAAATCACATTGGTACCAACGTGGTGGGATTCGAACCTTGACCTCCCGGAAAGGAGGCGGCGGCCCTAGCCACCGATGCCTTACCTAACCATTTTGATTAAAAATAAAAGACCCCACTACTTAGAAAGATTAGCCCTCATTTTTTGGCAGTCAGGCAAAAAATATCCGGTGTCACTAACGGGATCAAGACAAATCTAACGACAGCTCGCATTCCAATATCCATCAAGCCCTTAGATCAAGCCTCACCTAAAGAAACATACATACATACTTATACAGAGTGTAAAAGAATTGGTATAGGTCTCGTTAACTGGGGCTCTACTCATCATACTGAACAACTGTTGTTCTACAAATTTGCTAAAATCGAAAAAAAATATTTAACTCTTCATACAAGATACAAGACAAAATATCAGCTTTTGTGTATTTTAATATAGAGGGTTCCATTTTTTTTAAGAAAAGACTATGGGTTTCTCGGGGGAAAGTTGATCAGTTTGATGAGTAGAAACCACAGTTAACCAATTTTGTCAAACCCTATATCGTCATCATCATATCAGCTCATATACGTTCCCACCGAAGGGCTCGAGCCTACCCTGAATTAGTGCGATCGGGCCTTAGTCGACCACGCGGGCCCAGTGCAGGTTGGTCGACTTCACACACCACTAGCGAGTTTCTTCGCAGGCGTGTGCAGGTTTCCTCACGATGTTTTCCTTCACCGTAACAGCGTCGGATAAACGTATACATATGAAAATCTAAATTTGAAATCACATTGGTACGTAGCGGAATTCGAACCACGACCTCCCGACAGGAGGCGGTGGACCTGGCCGTTACGCCACCGACACTATATAAATATTTAAACCCTATATTACAATCATACATGCACTTGAAAACATTACCCTACTTGTTGGGTAACCTGGTAATACTCTTTTGTATATATTAAAGGAAACCCTGACTGACGGGCTGACGGACTGACGGACTGACAGACTGACTGACTGACAATCTATTAACACACAGTTCAAATCATTGGACGGATGGGAGTGAAATTTGGCAACTATTATAACGTATGCATCCGCTAAGAAAGGATTTTCGAAAATTCCCACGACAAAGGCTAAAAACGGGATCTGCTCGGGCGAAACCGTGGGCAACAGCTACTTATAAATAAATGTGGCGGGAAGATTTGCAATTTTATCTTCGTGTCGCCAACACCACAATGACACATGGAGCCGAAGCACACCCTGGACACTTCATACAACGGGCCAGAAATGACATTTCAAAAAATGAATGACGGAACAAACAAAATGGCGGCGAAATCCTATATAGGTACGACCACAGAATAGAAGAATTCTACAGAACGCTGATGTTGATTTTTTGGTATTAACACCGAGCGTGTCATTACATATACAGCACACTACAAACAGGTTGATGCTATTGGGTATTTTTTTTAAGTAACCTCCCCCAAAAACAAAAAAAAACAAACCTATAAAATCATTAAATAAAAGTAGACTTAAAACTGTATAACATAAGATTGAGTTTATGAAAATTGACAGAATGACAGTGGTAAGGTGATACCGGGATAGTAAAACTGCCCAGTTTAATTGATGAGTACTAAAAGTTTAAAAAATTATGTGATTATTTAGAACTAAAGAAATAATATGTAATGTTGTGCAATTCATTAAAAAACATTTATTTTGAATTAAATTTCAGATCGTAAGATTAGAAGTAAAGTTATTCAATTGAAACTTTCCGTGCAATATTTTTTCCAAAGATGGTATCATTTTCATAGTGTTGTGGTTATAGTTAGGCATTTTTTAATATCGATAGATTATATTAGGAATGCGAGGTATGATAGGTTTTTCAATTAATACGCCGATTGCTTCGAAAGTGACCACGGATTCGTGGTCAGAGACCTCAAAGACCTTGAGATATCGATTAGGTGTTTATTAAAATTTCATTCTCATAACCTTCATTTTATTATAACATATATTTTAACTACCTACTATGACATTATAATTATATACTATTAGCCTTATATATTTTCCTTAACTCAAAAATACACAGGATGTTTGTGATAGATATATAGTGCAAAAACAAAACAAAAAGTACAACGGTTTTCAGTTTCTTAAAAAAATGTTATGTTTTGTGCTTCTGCATGGTGTAACTTGGCATGTTTTGAGTATCCAATTTTATTCTATATTAATATTTACTTTCAAAAAGTAAGCTTTGCTTGATTGTCACCTTGATCATTTAATCTTTCCAAGTTACATCATTTAGTAGAACAGAACATAATATTTTTTTAAGAAACTGAAAACTGTTGTACTTTTTCTTTTATTTGGAGAAGTCTAAAATAAATATTTCTATGATTAAGAAACCACTATAGAACTGGGTACCTACCTATTTAGATCGCTGTAATTTTTTTATATTGAGGTTGGCCCCATTTCTAATTTATGTTTTGTTGTGATATCCTTAAATTATGTAAAATACAAATACTAATTTCCTATCCTTATTCAACTAATATATAAGATATTTTGGTGGTACTGAACCCTCGGTGCACAAACCAGAGTCGCACTTAGCCAGTTTTTTAATTTTTACTTAATACGTCCAATAAACACATCGCGATTCCTAATCTCAATTTAAAAAAGTCACCTGGAAGTGGCCCATATAATTATTCCAATGAGGAGTGGTGGTACGGAACCCAAATTTTGTGAGTACGACTGAAACTTGGCCATTTTTTGAATTTTTCTTTTGTATACGTCCAATAACCTACCTCGATGCCAAATTTCAAGTTTCTAAGTCACCTGGAAGTGGTCTATATATTTTATGAGTATTGGTAATACGGAACTCGTGGTGCACGAGTACGGCTCACACTTGGCCGGTTTTCGTATTTTTATACGCCCAATAAATTACCTTGGTGCTAAATTTCAAGTTTCTAAGTCACCTGGAAGTGGTCTATATATTTTATGAGTATTGGTGAAACGGAACTCTTGGTGTACGAGTACGACTCACACTTGGCTGGTTTTCGATTTTTCCTTTTAATACGTCCAATAAATTACCTTGATGCCAAATTTCAAGTTTCTAAATCACCTGGAAGTGGACTAAATATTTTGATGAGTTAGTGAGTCGTAAAAATAGTGATTTTCGGACGTTAATATCTTAGTAATATTACCATACCATGGTAAAAGATATATTTATGAAAATTCGTGGTCAAAGACCTCCAGGACCTTCAGATATCGATTAGGAGTTTATTAAAATTTCTTTCTCATAACTTTCATTTTAATATAACATTTACTTTATTTTCCTTATCAGACTACTCGATTTACTTGGTTGGCTTGGTTACTATATACAATGTAATGTAACTATATACTATACATAAATACTTTGTACTTACAAAAAAAAGCAATAATTTGCTACCTAATATTTTATATTTACCGTAGTCCATGGACTTCTTACTTGCGCTATGTACGAGTAAATATTTTTTGCTGTTTAAAACTATTAATATATGCGTTGATTAGCAACCTTATTCTGTTGATTTAGAATTTTTTGTTTTTACGAATGGAAAATAAATTATTACTTTTTTTTCCGCTACATACCTGTATATATTTTTTTGTATGTTTTTTTAAGCCTGGAAATACTTTAATGCTTACCTGTACTAATTATTTATTTCATTCATAGAAAACTAAACTAAAGATAATAACCTACTTACAGAAAAAATATTTCATGGACAAATCAAACACGGTCATCTAGCCCCAAACTATGTTTTCCAGTACTATGGGTTGTAAATCGGTAAAAAGTAAAGAAAATATTAAAACTACCGATACGTACTGAAAACAGTATGCAAACGTCTACATGAGGCAGTGCAGAACATTTTATGCGTTTCTTGTGTGGTGTAACCACAAAGTCATCATCGCTGAAATGCTTTGAGTAAACAGTGCTTGATTTTGTAGGAAACAAATTGTTACGTTCTGTAGATCTCATCTACTTTTCCTTCAAATAAAAAAAAATCGTTAAAAAATATCGAAAACACCCTCACACTAAATAACAAGATACCAAAAATAAAAATTCATATTTTTATATTATTATTGATTTTTATTTAGGTTTTTTCAATTACACGTGGTAAGAAACTCCTGCATTTATTTAATTTACTTTGCCAGTTGCATTTTTGCACCTTATTATTGACCATTTCGGCAATTTCGACACCAAAACACACGGAGCTCTGCCTGCCACGAAATTGTGCAATTTCTGCGCAGTACAATCATTTACGAATGACAGAAACATATCTCGTTGTGCATGAAGCTAACTCGCTGCCACGCCTCCTTCAGAAATCTATCGGAGCGGCAAAATTTTTTTCTTATCTGTGGGTTCGAGAACCAAACTGTAACAAATCTGTATCAATCTGGGTGACGAGGGGTTGAGGCCGCAATCTAGAGAGCGGCAGGGAGTGTCCATACTGTATGTTAGTACTAATATATACACTTTGGCCGAAGTATAGACACAGAAAGTACATTTAGTCCACAAGCTCAAAGTCAAGCGGCGTGCCATGGAGAGAGCTATGCTCGGAGTTTCTCTGCGGGATAGAATCCGAAACAAGGTTATTCGTCAGAGAACCAAACTATCAGACAAGCTCAGCGAATTAGCTGACTGAGGTGGCTATGGGCTAGATACGTAGACACATCTGTCGCAGAACCGATAACCGCTTAACGAGCCACAGTTCAAGCACATTATTACGTCAGTGTTTCCCGACTCCTATAATTTGGGGATCTTCAAGGCAAGAGTAAATAGGCATTATTTGAGTTTGCGTGTACCATCCTCGACTGCATCATCAGTTACAATCAGGTGAGTTGCAGGCAAACGCACTCGAATTTTTAATAAAAA
This sequence comes from Coleophora flavipennella, assembly GCA_947284805.1. NCBI lineage: Eukaryota > Metazoa > Arthropoda > Insecta > Lepidoptera > Coleophoridae > Coleophora > Coleophora flavipennella. Next base: position 3,594,933 of record OX369257.1, read on the forward strand.
AAAATACAGTAGCGCAATGCCTTTGATGTCGCACGATGCCGCCACCGGCGTAGGTACTATCCCCTTATAGCCTGTAGTCAGTCAGTCTGGCAAACTCGCGGAGTTTGCAAAGCTGTGCCCCGCCACCCGCTGCCCCGCAAGTACCCTTCCGTTGCTCTGCGTAAGTACATTCGTTGCGCTACTGTAAGTCGTTATATTGTAATACTGTGGTTCAGGAGTAGCGATCGCATTTAGACAAACGTAGTTTGGGACGACATCAGGCTAGGTTGAGCGATGATTTCTGTAACTTCTGGTCTATGTCCAGCAGTGGACAAACATGGACTGATGATGATGAGTTGTGACTATTCTACTGCTAGAATTTAATGATATATTTGAGAATCATTGTGACGAAGCCTTACTATTTAGTTTTTTAAAGCTCCCGTACCTCAAAAGGTAAAAACGGAACCATTATAGGATCACTCGTGTGTCGGTCTGTCTGTCCGTCAGTCACAGCCAATTTGCTCGGAAACTACTGGACCGTTTGAGTTGGAATTTGTTTCACATATATGTAAGTTAGTGACCCAAAGACGGACGTGTAACGTCAATAAATAAATTTCAAACATAGGAGCAACTTTTGATGGGTTAATTAGAAAATTTAAAAACTTTTTAAATATATTGCGTGATATCCTACTTAATATTATAAACGCGAAAGTTTGTAAGAATGTATGGATGTATGTTTGTTACTCTTTCACGCAAAAACTGCTGAACGGATCTGGCTGAAATTAGTTAGGTAGACAGATTAGGACCTGGATTGATACAAGGCTACTTTATTTCACGCTCGCGAGCCGCTTGTGGCTCACGCACTGCGCACCCTCGAAAAGTCATAGAAACGTTGTCCACGCGGGTTTTTCTTTTATTTGGAGAAGTCTAAAATAAATATTTCTATGATTAAGAAACCACTATAGAACTGGGTACCTACCTATTTAGATCGCTGTAATTTTTTTATATTGAGGTTGGCCCCATTTCTAATTTATGTTTTGTTGTGATATCCTTAAATTATGTAAAATACAAATACTAATTTCCTATCCTTATTCAACTAATATATAAGATATTTTGGTGGTACTGAACCCTCGGTGCACAAACCAGAGTCGCACTTAGCCAGTTTTTTAATTTTTACTTAATACGTCCAATAAACACATCGCGATTCCTAATCTCAATTTAAAAAAGTCACCTGGAAGTGGCCCATATAATTATTCCAATGAGGAGTGGTGGTACGGAACCCAAATTTTGTGAGTACGACTGAAACTTGGCCATTTTTTGAATTTTTCTTTTGTATACGTCCAATAACCTACCTCGATGCCAAATTTCAAGTTTCTAAGTCACCTGGAAGTGGTCTATATATTTTATGAGTATTGGTAATACGGAACTCGTGGTGCACGAGTACGGCTCACACTTGGCCGGTTTTCGTATTTTTATACGCCCAATAAATTACCTTGGTGCTAAATTTCAAGTTTCTAAGTCACCTGGAAGTGGTCTATATATTTTATGAGTATTGGTGAAACGGAACTCTTGGTGTACGAGTACGACTCACACTTGGCTGGTTTTCGATTTTTCCTTTTAATACGTCCAATAAATTACCTTGATGCCAAATTTCAAGTTTCTAAATCACCTGGAAGTGGACTAAATATTTTGATGAGTTAGTGAGTCGTAAAAATAGTGATTTTCGGACGTTAATATCTTAGTAATATTACCATACCATGGTAAAAGATATATTTATGAAAATTCGTGGTCAAAGACCTCCAGGACCTTCAGATATCGATTAGGAGTTTATTAAAATTTCTTTCTCATAACTTTCATTTTAATATAACATTTACTTTATTTTCCTTATCAGACTACTCGATTTACTTGGTTGGCTTGGTTACTATATACAATGTAATGTAACTATATACTATACATAAATACTTTGTACTTACAAAAAAAAGCAATAATTTGCTACCTAATATTTTATATTTACCGTAGTCCATGGACTTCTTACTTGCGCTATGTACGAGTAAATATTTTTTGCTGTTTAAAACTATTAATATATGCGTTGATTAGCAACCTTATTCTGTTGATTTAGAATTTTTTGTTTTTACGAATGGAAAATAAATTATTACTTTTTTTTCCGCTACATACCTGTATATATTTTTTTGTATGTTTTTTTAAGCCTGGAAATACTTTAATGCTTACCTGTACTAATTATTTATTTCATTCATAGAAAACTAAACTAAAGATAATAACCTACTTACAGAAAAAATATTTCATGGACAAATCAAACACGGTCATCTAGCCCCAAACTATGTTTTCCAGTACTATGGGTTGTAAATCGGTAAAAAGTAAAGAAAATATTAAAACTACCGATACGTACTGAAAACAGTATGCAAACGTCTACATGAGGCAGTGCAGAACATTTTATGCGTTTCTTGTGTGGTGTAACCACAAAGTCATCATCGCTGAAATGCTTTGAGTAAACAGTGCTTGATTTTGTAGGAAACAAATTGTTACGTTCTGTAGATCTCATCTACTTTTCCTTCAAATAAAAAAAAATCGTTAAAAAATATCGAAAACACCCTCACACTAAATAACAAGATACCAAAAATAAAAATTCATATTTTTATATTATTATTGATTTTTATTTAGGTTTTTTCAATTACACGTGGTAAGAAACTCCTGCATTTATTTAATTTACTTTGCCAGTTGCATTTTTGCACCTTATTATTGACCATTTCGGCAATTTCGACACCAAAACACACGGAGCTCTGCCTGCCACGAAATTGTGCAATTTCTGCGCAGTACAATCATTTACGAATGACAGAAACATATCTCGTTGTGCATGAAGCTAACTCGCTGCCACGCCTCCTTCAGAAATCTATCGGAGCGGCAAAATTTTTTTCTTATCTGTGGGTTCGAGAACCAAACTGTAACAAATCTGTATCAATCTGGGTGACGAGGGGTTGAGGCCGCAATCTAGAGAGCGGCAGGGAGTGTCCATACTGTATGTTAGTACTAATATATACACTTTGGCCGAAGTATAGACACAGAAAGTACATTTAGTCCACAAGCTCAAAGTCAAGCGGCGTGCCATGGAGAGAGCTATGCTCGGAGTTTCTCTGCGGGATAGAATCCGAAACAAGGTTATTCGTCAGAGAACCAAACTATCAGACAAGCTCAGCGAATTAGCTGACTGAGGTGGCTATGGGCTAGATACGTAGACACATCTGTCGCAGAACCGATAACCGCTTAACGAGCCACAGTTCAAGCACATTATTACGTCAGTGTTTCCCGACTCCTATAATTTGGGGATCTTCAAGGCAAGAGTAAATAGGCATTATTTGAGTTTGCGTGTACCATCCTCGACTGCATCATCAGTTACAATCAGGTGAGTTGCAGGCAAACGCACTCGAATTTTTAATAAAAAAAAATACAGTAGCGCAATGCCTTTGATGTCGCACGATGCCGCCACCGGCGTAGGTACTATCCCCTTATAGCCTGTAGTCAGTCAGTCTGGCAAACTCGCGGAGTTTGCAAAGCTGTGCCCCGCCACCCGCTGCCCCGCAAGTACCCTTCCGTTGCTCTGCGTAAGTACATTCGTTGCGCTACTGTAAGTCGTTATATTGTAATACTGTGGTTCAGGAGTAGCGATCGCATTTAGACAAACGTAGTTTGGGACGACATCAGGCTAGGTTGAGCGATGATTTCTGTAACTTCTGGTCTATGTCCAGCAGTGGACAAACATGGACTGATGATGATGAGTTGTGACTATTCTACTGCTAGAATTTAATGATATATTTGAGAATCATTGTGACGAAGCCTTACTATTTAGTTTTTTAAAGCTCCCGTACCTCAAAAGGTAAAAACGGAACCATTATAGGATCACTCGTGTGTCGGTCTGTCTGTCCGTCAGTCACAGCCAATTTGCTCGGAAACTACTGGACCGTTTGAGTTGGAATTTGTTTCACATATATGTAAGTTAGTGACCCAAAGACGGACGTGTAACGTCAATAAATAAATTTCAAACATAGGAGCAACTTTTGATGGGTTAATTAGAAAATTTAAAAACTTTTTAAATATATTGCGTGATATCCTACTTAATATTATAAACGCGAAAGTTTGTAAGAATGTATGGATGTATGTTTGTTACTCTTTCACGCAAAAACTGCTGAACGGATCTGGCTGAAATTAGTTAGGTAGACAGATTAGGACCTGGATTGATACAAGGCTACTTTATTTCACGCTCGCGAGCCGCTTGTGGCTCACGCACTGCGCACCCTCGAAAAGTCATAGAAACGTTGTCCACGCGGGTGAAGCCGCGGGAAAAAGCTAGTATCAAATAAAACGGCTTGTAGTGAGAATCTCAAAAATATTGTTTTTATAATTTTAAAATAAACAGTTTTGAAATTATTTAAGAAAATAGGTGAAAATTTACCTTTCGCCCCCTTATCTCCAAAACTAAAAAAATCACAATGTATAAGGTTGAATGCATAGATTACAGGAAAATCTAAATTATGAAATTTAAATTTATGAAAAAATCTAAATTCCTTTCGTTTCCACAGGAATAATGAAATTTATAAAGGCCAGAATACTTGATACTTAGAAGTCTACTTGACTTCTATTTACCTAGAGCAAAGTATGCACTGAGAGGTCTTGTTCTGTTGGTAGTTTTGGTAAGGAACCCTGTTTGTGTGACCCCGAGTCGCACTTGGGGTTTTTTTCCAATCTGTTTTGATATTATTTTCTTTTTACTTTGGTTTTGTTTTTCATTTTTTCAAAATTTTTATATTTTTTTACACTTATGATTTTTTCTGACTATTCATCTTTTCGAATTCTTAAACTAAACTTTTTTAATTTTTCTGTTTTTCTGTTTTCTAGTTATATTTTTAAGTTTCTTAGTTTATTAAAAATTGGTGGTATACGTGATACGTCCCTATAACCCTTATAATAGTCCCCATGCTTGCAGTCCAAGACCTCATATTCACATTCACCTCTACTCATGCGAGTATGGAGGGCGCGTCGAGACCGCATAATTAGAAACGGGTTAGTTGGGTGATTAGCGAAATAGTTAAAATTTTATGGAAAAAAATCCCTTATAATTTTTTTTTTAAAAGACTTGTGTAAAAATTCGCACTACGTACTATATTATTAAGGAAGTTGTAATATATAACACAATTACTAGTTTTTTTTTATTAGAGTGCGTTTGGCTGCATCTCACCTGATGGTAAGTGTCGATGCAGCCGAGGATATCGCATGCAAGCTCAAATAGTCCCTATTCGATACAGAATACAGAAAACGACATGATACTTACATTACTTAATCTTAGGTATGCCGGACAAAGGGACGGAAAGATAACAGTTATAGTTAGTAACTATGTAACTTTGAGTAAGTAATGTGGAATATTGTTTGGAGGCGTTGTTGTTGGGTTTGGAGCGGAGCTCCTTTGTATTTTAGAATGTTTGGTATAAATAAAAAACCCCTGTCAGGAACAAATTTTTTTATAAGCACAATATTTTATTTCAGTTCAAGTACATGACACGAGTTATCGGGCTGTACGTTCACAGGTCGTGCATTATTAGGTCGCGCATTATGCAAGATTTCATATCAGTTCAAGTCCATGACAGGAGTTATCGGGCTTTACGTTCACAGATCGTGCATTATTGGGTAGCGCATCATGTAAGCTTTCATATCAGTTCAAGTCCATGACAGGAGTTATCGGGCTGTACATTCACAAGTCGTGCATTATTAGGTCGCGCATTATGTAAGCTATCATATCAGTTCAAGTCCATGACAGGAGTTATCGGGCTGTAAGTTCACAGGTCGTGCATTATTGGGTCGCGCATTATGTAAGCTTTCGTTGATACGAACTTTATTAGTTCAAGTCCATGACAGGAGTTATAGGGCTGAACATACACAGGTCGTGCATTTTCCGGTCGCGCATTATGGTATTTCCTTATTTATCTTATCCGTGTTATATCCCATAATGCATGATAAACTTTGAACGTTATGCTTATGCGCCATCATATTCCTGGAGCTTATAGCGTTTTGGTCGCGAAAATAATGTACTTCGTAGGCGATTTAGCGCTGCATGTTTTAACAGTTTCAGGCGAGGCTAGTAAATAGTCTTTATTCTTTGGCGAGGCATTGATTGGAACAGTTGTCTCTGTCTTTTTCTTTACGTGTAAAGTAACCACACTTTTTCACTTTTTCAATGGTTTTTCGTTTCAATCAAAAACTACAATAAAAGTATAAAAAATAATAACATTTCTCACTTTGTATTATTATAACAAATACTGCTCAAACATGTTTCTAATAGCTTTTATGCTATCATATAGCTTTTATCGCGGGCTTTGAGGGGAAAGATCAAGAAATTTCGTAACGAAAATAAAACCTGACACCCCAAAAAATATATATATTGAGTTCTAAAAAACTTAAAGTGCCATCTATCGATAATTGATGATGATGATTGATTGATGATGATTGATTGATTTTGATTGATTGTTTGATGATTGATTGATTATGATTGATTGATTGATGGATTGATTGATGGATTGATTGATGGATTGATTGATGGATTGATTGATGGATTGATCGATGGATTGATTGATGGATGGATTGATGGACATATTGATCGATTGATTGATGGATTGATTGATTGATTGATGATGATTGATTGATTATGATTGATTGATTATGATTGATTGATGGAATGATTGATGGGTTAATTGATGGATTGATTGATTTATGAATTGATTGATTGACTGATTTATGGATTGATGGATTGATGGATTGATGAATTTATTGATTGAATGATTGATTGATGAAGATGATGATTATTATTAACTTTCTTAGTGTTAATTTATTACATAAACATCCCGCGCCCCAAGGACTATAATGGTACTGGTAAATACTGCATAAATAAAAAATAAATATAATTGCATAAGTTGATAAAAAATGCTATGCAATAGCTTTACCGCGGCAGTCCCCGAGTGCCACACGTCTTTTTTTACTTTAAGGAACATCATCAACAATACGGATATTATATTTTTTCAACCTTGGTTTTTCTGTCGTTCAGAAGAAATTGACGTTAAAAATCAGGAAAATCTGTAATTTACTGCCTTAAGCGCCATTCCTGGCGTTTTGGTCGCGATAAAAATGTACTTCGTAAGCGATTTAGCGCTGCATGTTTTAAAAGTTTCATTAGACAACACAACTATTGTTTTGGCGCTGCAGCGAATAATTTTAGTTATACTCGCATGCACCACATTTTGTTACTGACGATCTGACGAGTTACGATGTCTACCAATTCACTCTACTGGCAAAGTATATATATATACAGTATGGGACACTCCCTGCCGCTCTCTAGATTCCGACCCTACCCCCTCGTCACCCAGATTGATACAGATTGGTTATAGTTTGGTACTCGAATGTCTAGGATTTTGTCGTGTTTTTGTTTGCTACGTCATTTGTTTTTAGAAATGTCATTTCACGACCGTTGTATGCAATGTCCAGGGTGTGCTCCCAATCCCGTAAGCCGCGTTAAAGCGGTTCGATTAGCATACTAGCGCCGCCAGCAATAGAAATAAATTATTTACTCAATCTTATAGACTTTAATCAAAATCATTGAGTATTTTATGCATATAGTGGGGCGACATGTCCGTTATTCACAGTCCAACCTATTTATAAATTTAACTGCCAACACGGCGTAATGGTTAGTCCATTAGCTTCTCATTCGAAGGTCACTGGTTCGATTCCCGGCGGATTCAAACTTTGTAAGACTCGATTTGGTTGGTGGTAGGGAATGTTTAACCCGCCTGGCCGCTAAACATTAATGTTAACAAATTGATGTGTTCCGGCTCGAAAAAAAGATAGTTAGTCCCCCGTTCCGTTGGGGAATCTTGATAAGCCCGGTCCTATCTTCGGCATCATCGTCACCATCAGAGGAGATGATGTCAAGGGCTCACCAATGGTGGATTTAATCCTTATAATATTGTTAATAATGAAAATGTGTTTGTTTGTTACCTTTTTATGTTTCAACGCCTTGACCAAATTTGGTATGCAGGTAGCCTGTGTCACGGGAAAGGACATAGGCTACTTTTTGTCTTGTGAAAATTGCATAGTCCGATACAGTTCCTGAGAGAACTGAGAAAATACTCTTTTTTTTTTGGTTAATTTCTTCAACATCGGAGCGCACCAATGGATTTTTATGATTTTTTTAACAGAGCTGGTTGAGGGTTTGGGAAAAGACATAATTTACTAATTAGCGTTTCCTGACATAGTTCCCGAGAAATTTTGGGAAAACCCATTTCCACGCTCGCGCACGTCTGTAGGATTACAGTGTTTTTTTTATAGTATTGTTTGAAGGAGTGGAAAATGACATAGACTGCTAATCAGAATAGCCTGATATAATATAGGAATCTGGAGTAAATTCATGTCTATGCGGCTTGCGCACCACTCACCCTCAAAGACCGTCACAAAAACGATGTCCATGCGGGCGAACCCGCGGGCAAAAGCTAGTAAAATATATACAAACAGCATTGTTGGTTTGACCACCTCCGTAGCTCAGAAGCAAAGTTCACTGGCTTCACATAGGAGGTCGCGGGTTCGATTCCCGGCGGGGTCAATTGTAAGACTTGGTTTGGTTGGTGGTAGGGCATTTTCTAAGCCCGCCTGGCTAGCAACCACCATCTTATCTAAGTCTTGCCGCCAAATATCAAGTTGATATCATTGGTGTGTTCCGGCATGAAGATAAGATAGCCAGTTCCTCATTGCGTTGGGGAATCTTGGTAGGCCCGCTTCCATCTTCGGCAACATTGTCACTTACCACTAGGTGAGATGTTGTCAAGGGTTTACCAATTGTGAATAAAAATAATAATAAAAAAAATGTCACAGAATTACATTATTTTTTAAGTTGTTGAACTAATAATTCTATGGATTTTTAAATCTGAAATAAATATTGATTTGATTTGATTTGATTTGATTACAATATGGCCTATTATAAATACTGTGGCATTGCCTAACAGTGTCTTCAGTAACTTGGACCATACTAAGGAGGCGTAAACTAGGAATTTAATTAATTCAAAAGGCAAACGAGGGTAAATATTGCTTATTAAATGTAGCAAAATGATAAATGACAAGTGAAATCTGCTTACCTACGAGTATCTCTAAAATATAGCTTGCCCTAAAGATTAAGAAACTTAATTATCTCGTAGAAATCTGCCTGTATTTAAATTTATTGATACAATTTACTAAAAACGTCCACTGATTTTGTAGGGCGCTAAAATGGTTTAATTTCATATTTCAACCGCCTCCGTGGCGTGTTGGTTAGTCCATTCGCTTCGCACCAGGAGGTCATTGGTTCGATTCCCGGCTGGGTTAACTTTCTGAGACTCGGTTTGGTTGGTGGTAGGGCATTTTCATAGCCCGCCTGGCTAGCTACCACCATATTACCTAAGTCTTGCCGCCAAAATAAGTGTTAATAGCATTAATGTGTACCGGCTTGAAGATAAGATAGCCAAATCCCTATTGCGTTGGGAAATCTTGGTAAGCCCGCTTCCATCTTTGGCATCATCGTCACTTACTATCAGGTGAGATGATGCCAAAGGCTTACCAATTGTGAATTAAAAAAAAAAGAATTTGTATTAAAATAAGGCATTTTTTTATTTTTTTTTATTAAAAATTTGAGTGCGTTTGACTGCAACTCACCTGATGGTAAGTGATGATGCAGTCGAGGATGGTACACGCAAACTCAAATAATGCCTATTCACTCTTGCCTTGAAGATCCCCAAATTAAAGGAATCGGGAAACACTGACGCAGGCAAGGAGTTCCACTCCTGCGCTGTACGCATAATAAATGAAGAAGCGTAACATCGTAGAAGGTGGAACATCAACAACAAAGGGGTGCAACCCCTCCCTGCGTCTCGTTGACCGACGGTGGAATGGAGCAGGGGGAATGAGGTCGTGAAGTTCTTGCGCGCACTCTCCGAAATGAATTCGATAGAATACCGATAGACAGGCGACTTTGCGGCGATGCTCAAGACTTTGGAGCTTGTTATTGACTAGCTCGTCGTCACCAATGAGTCTCCGTGCGCGTCGGTCGATGGCGTCCAAGGTATCCAGCTGATAGCGGGCTGATCCATCCCATAAGTGTGAACAGTACTCCATACATGAGCGGACCTGTGCTTGATACAAGGTAAGCAGCTGTCCAGGTGTGAAGTACCGTCTCACCTTAGAGAGAATGCCCAGCTTCATTGCAGCAACTTTTGCCTTGGACTCAATGTAACGACCGAAGTTAAGATTGGGTGTTAAATCCACGCCGAGGAGTTCCAGGTGGTCAGATATCTGAATCGGTTCATTCCGGAGAGTTGGAGTCAAGGTGAATGGACTCCTTTTGGCGGAAAAAAGACACGCCTGTGTTTTAGAGGCATTAAACCTTACGAGGTTGAAATCACCCCATTCAGACACTGTCTGAAGTGATAGGTTTATGCGCTCTATCATGGCCTCTCTCAGAAACAGCGTATCAGCGCTGTTAGCTCGTGTTCTGGACAGGTATCTTTCTACAACCGTGCTATCGTCTGCATAACCAATTATACCGGGTTTCAGCAGATCGTTTATGTGAAGCAGAAATAGTGTTGCGGAAAGAACAGATCCCTGAGGTACCCCGGTATCAATCGCCAATAGGTCTGAGGAACAGCCATCAACGACCACTCGAATAGACCGTTCCCTCAGGCAATCAGCTACCCAGTTACACAATCCCAAATGAAGACCATAAGAAGGAAGCTTGCCAATAAGGCTAGCGCGCCAGACCCTATCAAAAGCCTTCGAGATGTCGAGTGATACAGCGAGAGCTTCGCCATGCTTCTCGATGGCCTCGCCCCATATATGCGTTGCATACACTAGAAGATCTCCAGTAGATCGACCTCGGCGAAATCCGTATTGTCGATCGCTAAGGAGGTCATTGTCTTCTAGGTATGCCAGAATGCGGGTGCTCAATACACGCTCCATAATCTTACAGATTACGGAGGTGATTGCTATAGGGCGGTAGTTTGCGGGATCGGCACGACTGCCTTTTTTGGGCACCGGCTGCACGTTGGCCCGCTTCCAAGACTTTGGGACTATACCTATTTCAAGAGAGAGGCGGTACAGACGTGTCAGAACAGGAGACAACTCAGGAGCGCAGTTCTTTAGCACTATAGGGTTTACCAATTGTGCATAAAAAAAAAAAACTATAGCTGGTATACAGTCAGGTCCCCTGGCTTTGTTCACGTCAAGATTGCGAAGTGTTTTGAGAACCTCCTTTTGCTTGATACGAATAGGGGGCATTGTAGTATCGCAAGGAGATAACTGGGGTGGTATTCGATTCGCTGTATCGAGACGTGAATTTTCGGCAAACATAGAGGCAAACAGATTAGCCTTCTCAGTTGCAGTGTGAGCCAATGAGCCATCAGGTTTCAGCAGTGGAGGCAAAGACGAGCGGCAAAAGTTCGCCTCGACCGATTTAGCCAAGGACCAAAACGCCTTACTCCCAGAAAGGCAGGAGGCAAGTTTTGATCCGATACGGCTTATATGCTCGAGGCGTGCCCTACGCAGCGTCTTTTTGTAGGACTTGGAAAACTTATAATTGGCATTATAATTAATAGCCTCAAAAGTGAAGATGGGCAACTGAGTGAAATATTTTAATAACATTATTTTGAATTTATCAATTTTTAATAAATTTAGTTAATTAAGAAAGTGACCTTCACTAGGTTATCGGTCCACTGAGTGGGAGGCCTGCCTACACTACGCTTTCTGGTGCGTGGTCGCCACTCGAGAACTTTACTGCCCCAACGGTCATCTGTTCTACGAGCAATGTGCGGGAAGCCGCTGGATGCAGGCAGCGCAGAACTGGTCGTCGTGGAGATCCTTGGGGAGGCCTATGTCCAGCAGTGGACGTCCTTCGGCTGATATGATGATGATGATGAAGAAAGTGACATTGTACACCGCTTAGGTACTACCAGCACAAGGTAAGCCATTGCGGAAGTTTTTATTATACGAGTACTTCACTGGCTCAGTGACCCCAAGAGGATCTTAGCCTCCGACACCAAAAGTCGTCACTCGTCCCTATTCTGCGCCTTCTCACGCCAATCGGATCTCTGGAGGTCGGCGTCGCGTCTGTGTTCCTCCATTCGCATAATTTAGGAATCTTTATGGCGAGAGTGCATAGGTACGACTTAAGCTTGCATGTTACGTCCTCGTCTGAAATAATAATAATCAAATGAAGGCTTTTCTGAAATTCGGCGCTGCGGTTCATCATGCAGCTTATTTTCAGGAAAATCCATTTTGATATCGCACTGCACCGATTCCGTTAGTTTTATTTGTTGTTTCTGTGTTTACTTTTTTGTTTCTATATTTCTTACTATAGTATAATCAGTGTGTGTTTATGTCGCACTAGACCGATTCCGTTAGTTCTATTTGTTATTTCTGTGTTTACTTTTTTGTTTCTATATTTTTTACTATAGTATAATCAGTGTGTGTTTATGTCGCACTAGACCGATTCCGTTAGTTCTATTTGTTATTTCTGTGTTTACTTTTTTGTTTCTATATTTTTTACTATAGTATAATCGGTGTGTGTTTATGTCGCACTAGACCGATTCCGTTAGTTCTATTTGTTATTTCTGTGTTTACTTTTTTGTTTCTATATTTTTTACTATAGTATAATCGGTGTGTGTTTATGTCGCACTAGATCGATTCCGTTAGTTTTGTTTGTTATTTCTGTGTTTACTTTTTTTGTTTCTATATTTTTTACTATAGTATAATCGGTGTGTGTTTATGTCGCACTAGACCGATTCCGTTAGTTTTGTTTGTTGTTTCTGTGTTTACTTTTTTTATTTCTATATTTTTTACTCTAGTATAATCGGTGTGTGTTTATGTCGAAATAGACCGATTCCGTTAATTTTATTTGTTATTTCTGTGTTTACGTTTTTTTGTTTCTATATTTTTTACTATAGTATAATCGGTGTGTGTTTATGTCGCACTAGACCGATTCCGTTAGTTTTATTTATTATTTCTTTGTTTACTTTTTTTGTTTCTTTATTTTTTACTATAGTATAATCGTTGTGTTTATGTCGCACTAGACCGATTCCGTTCTATTTATTTGTTATTTCTGTGTTTACTTTTTTGTTTCTATATTTTTTACTATAGTATAATCGGTGTGTGGATTAGTCGCACTAAACTGATTCCGTTAGTTTTATTTGTTGTTTCTTTGTTTACTTTTTTCCTATATTTTTTACTTTGTGTGTTTATTTCAAATAAAAATCTGTCTTTTGTCTAAATAATATACCGGCCAAGTGCGTGTTGGGCCAAGCGCAATGTAGGGTTCCGTAGTTGCCATTACCGCGTCCATATCTAATTTTCAAATTTCCAAATACAGCGGTTTAGTTTTTAGGGGGTGGGGACACTCGACTCCAACAAAATTTTGCATTTTCTAGTCTATTATTTTGAAAACGGAACCCTAAATTATAAAATATTTTTTAAATTCTAACTAACGATACCCCACACGACTGGGTTTGACAAGAAAAAAAAAATTCGAGCAAGACCTACAGTACTCGCATATGATGTGTAACATGTGACAAAATACTTTATAAAAGGACGGCAAAGATACGGCAGACTAGGCTGTATGGTCATAGATACCTTTGCCTTTTCCGCGCTTTTAAAGCCTGAAAAAACGCGACTCCCTGGGACACATTTCCGTCCCATGGGATACTTTTCCGTCCCATTTCACGAAATCACTCCCACAAATTGCAGGAAAGCGAGAGCAAAGATGTTACACATCAAAAACATCCCCACTTTACTTGTAGGGCAGGTACCCTTAAAAAGTTTTTTTTCCAACATTTTGTCATTGTTCTCTTCGCATTATATATAATATATATATATCTATGCCAAATTTCAGCTCTTAAATACTAATAGTCTAGGAGCTAGGCCGCAGACAGACGGACTGACGGACAGACAGACATGACAAAACTATAAGGTATCCTTGTTGTACTACAGAACCCTAAAAATGAAAAATATCCATTAATAACTAAACATTTTTTTTCACACCTTGCAAAGTATTACGTCAAAATATTTATCACACTTCCGTGCCATCAAATTCATTGTTTTCAAAATTCAACAGGTAAATAATGAAAATAATCGCGTCAGGTGGAATGTTCGTACCGTTTCGGGGACATGAATTACAGTTGATGGGCCCTCCCATTTGTGACCGAGATTTTTGGGCCTATTCTGTACCGTATTTTACGGTACAAAGAGTTTTAGTTAAAACGAATTGCTGGAAGAAATTGAGTTTCAGGGCGAGGTTGAACAGTTGTGTACCATGAACTAAGTTTTTATGGATATTGTTTCTTTTCCTGTGAGCGCAGAACTAATACAATGCCAACGAGACACTATTATCTGTCAATCAATCAATCAATCCAGACCGATTTCGGCCTAGGCGACTGTAATTATAGATTAGAGTGTTTGTGCTCTCTCACGTGACTGACGTAGTCCGATGCCAACGAGACTCTATTATCTGTCAATCAATCAATCAATTCAGACCGATTTCGGCCTCGGCGACTGCATTGCAGATTAGAGTGTTTGCGCGCTCTTACGTGACTGACGTAGTCCGATGCCAACGAGACTCTTTTATCAATCAATCCAGACCAATTTCGGCCTCGGCGACTGCCATCATAGATTAGAGTGTTTGTGCGCTCTTACGTGACTGACGTACACAATTTTTGCTGAGATTGTGCGGCCATACTCACAGCGCGTCAACACTCCTCGGACGAAATTACATTATACGGTCACTGGTGGTCGGGCATTTAGCTTATCGCGCTTAGCATCAAGATCTGTGCGTCGCTTTGCTTCAAAGTCAAACGCTTTTGTGTTTACTCAATGTAAGATAGACAGACAAGTTAAATATACTTTATTGTGTTGTCATAGGAACTAAGGGTGTGTGCAAAATTACAGCATGATCGGATAACAGGAAGTTTTAAAAAAATCCGTTACAAAATTTACAGACAGACAGATAAACAATATAGTAACTTAATAAAAAAGTGTTAATAAAATCTTTTTTTTAATTTTCATTAAAAATTTGAGTGCGTTTGACTATATCTCACCTGATGGTAAGTAACGATCGATATAGTCGAGAATGGTACACGCAAACTCAAATAATGCTTTTTCACTCTCGCTTTGAAGATCCCCAAATTGTAGGAGTTGGGAAACGCAGACGCGGAGTTCCACTCCATCGCTGTCCGCATAATAACTGAGGAAGCGTAACGTAATTGTCATAACCATGATTCCGTCGTTATAGCTTTTCCAAATATTTTCGAGATTACCGTGTCATGTATGCTGTTCGAGTAACCGGAGCCAGTTACTGGGGTCCTGTTAGCGACAGACGCGACTGCACGGTAGCCAGTTGAAGTTTTGACTGAATAAAATAGATGAACGGTACGCGATCCGCTTTGAGATGGTGCGAAAGCCTTTGTGCGCGTATCCGACCCGCACTTGGCTTGTTTACTGACTACTGGAGCCGCTATATTTTAATACTGTGTTACTGACTGACTCGGTGGCTCAGTGGTTAGTGCGCTTGACTGATCCGAGAGTTGTGGGTTCGATCCCCACCCAGAGCAAACATTTGTGTGATGAGCAGATTTGTTTGCTCTGTGTCTGGGTGTTAAGTATTTATAAATATGTATGTATTTAAACGTATATAAGTATGTATATATCAGTCTCTGGTTCCCATAACACAGGGAATCCTACTTTGGGGCCAGATGACCATGTGTGCTTTGACCCAGAATATTTATTTATTATTTATTTACTGGTAAGCCGGTTATTCATCATTACAGCTCATATACGTCCCCACCGAGGGGCTCGAGCCTACCCTGAATCAGGGCGATTAGGCCTTAGTCGACCACGCGGGCCCAGTGCGGGTTGGTCGACTTCACACACAACCTTCGAGTTTCTTCGCAGGCGTGTGCAGGTTTCCTCACGATGTTTTCCTTCACCGTTAAAGCAATCGGTAAGTATGTACGTAAGTTTTTTGAAAAACTCATTGGTACATTGGCCATCCAGATGTGAACCCGGTACCTCTAGTTAGATGCACCGAGTCGTTACCGGTTGAGCCACCGACGCTTTTTTTAAGCCGGTTATTACTATTTATCATTTGTTTCGTACCCAAAATTCCAGTTGAGTTTGCGAATCAGTTAGACCGTTAAAATAATTAAAGCTAGATAGTCCACGTAACTGCAAGCTTGACGTTATGTAATGTTAGTTCTTCTTACATAGATAACAAGGGTGGTAATCCACTAAAGCAAAAGCTAATTTTATGTTTTCATCTTTATTAATAGGGTGTCAATTAAATGGTTGGCATAGTATTGTTATTTCTGTGAGCAGAAAAATATAATCGGTGAGCAGAAATAGCTAATTGGTCAGCAACTCATGGTCAGCAAACATTTCAAAATCAATCAGCAATTTATGTCATTCTGGATGGCTGTAATTATTTTAAACATCCCCGTACTACACTCTTCCTACAGTGTTGAGTGGTCGACGGAGCCCCTTCGGGGCTCCTACTTCTGTGTTCTCATGTTAAACCTAACACTACGACTGTGCGGGGAGGCGAGCTTAGCTCGCCTCCCCGCACAGTCTCCGAACCTAACGGATCCGAGTCGGGGTGCTCCGCAAGTCCGAGCTCGCTTCGCTCGCTCCCGCTTCCATTTAGAACTCCCCGTACCACACTCTTCCTACAGTGTTGAGTTGTCAGACGA
This sequence comes from Coleophora flavipennella, assembly GCA_947284805.1. Classification (NCBI taxonomy): domain Eukaryota; kingdom Metazoa; phylum Arthropoda; class Insecta; order Lepidoptera; family Coleophoridae; genus Coleophora; species Coleophora flavipennella. Next base: position 3,611,717 of record OX369257.1, read on the forward strand.
ACTCGGACCCGCGTGCTTTCCCCGCCCTGATACTCCCACATCCCCCTGGGATCCTGCTTATAGACATGTTTTTCTGCCGCTCAATCATGAAATCTTGCCGCTCAAGTAGTTATTTTGCGGACTGAATGTTTATTATGCATTTCAAATATATATGTATCTTATTAATACACAGGTATCGCTTATTTAGAGATGGAACCACCGATTTGTGTAAAAATTTTTATTAAGATCAGTAAACACTAATTACCTCCTTTTTAGTAAAATGTTTAAAAAAATTTTTTTTGTTATGAAATTATGTCTAACGTTAAAACTTTAATTTAGCTGTTATTGTGCTCACGTAGTCCACTTGTAGGTATTACGTAACAGCGTTTTCACGCTTTTGTAACAAAAACGCGCCAAAAAAAAAACTGAAATGAAAAAAAAAAACATTTTAAGTCCCGCTTTCAATTTGTCATAGTTTGTCAAACACTCGCCATTCACAGATATCAACGCGCGCAACTTTTGCATATAATAAACTCGACTTGAACTCAACGATGGCGTAGACGCGCCCTGTCCGGTGAAGGTATAAAGGCCACGGCCCACAACAAGCTTATCAATTCGAAAAAAGGGTAGACGCGATAACATCAAATATACACGTAGCAAACCGGTCAAGAAAGCACTAAAGTAAATATTAATAGCTTCTCATGGGTCCCAGTCCAACACTGAAGCACCGCCCTTATCGCGTGACACAACCAGCCGTTCGTGACAGTTCCGCGGAGACAAATCATCTCCGTAACGTGCTGCGAACTCTCAGTTTCCCGGGAAATTAGAGTTGCGTACGGGACCGACAAACTTGAAAGGGGGGACCTTGGGTGGGAAAATGGTGGGAACAAAAACATTTGGAAGTTGAATTTAGGAAAGTAATAGCTGTTAACCCTCGTGGACAACGTTTCTATGACCTTTCGAGGGTGCGCGGTGCACGAGCCGTAAGCGACTCGCGGGCGTGTAAAATGTAGCCTATGTGTTAAATCCAGGTCCTAATCTATCTCCCTACCAAATTTCAGCCACATCCGTTCAGTAGTTTTTGCATGAATGAGTAACAAACATACATCCATACATTCTTACAAACTTTCGCGTTTATAATATTAGTAGGATTTAGTTTCAACAGGGACCCGCTAGATACCGGCAGCGCAGGACCGGGCGTTATGGAAATCCCTGGGGAGGCCTCTTTCCAGCTTGTCAATTTTTTTTCGGCACTTGCTCTTTTTTTTATTTTGCTTGATAAGCGAATTCGACGTTTGTGCCAGACATATTCATAATATCATTGTGATCATGGATCCTAGAAGTTAGGATTCCTATTGTTGGGACACAGATCTCTTGTTCTATGGCTGATAGTAGTCAGGAGTGGGCAACCTTTGACAAAAATAACTTCATAATATCAGCTCATATACGTCCCCACCGAAGGGCTCGAGCCTACCCTGAATTAGGGCGATCGGGCCTTAGTGGACCACGCGGGCCCAGTGCGAGTTGGTCGACTTCACACACAACCTGCGAGTTTCTTCGCAGGCTTGTGCAGGTTTCCTCACGATGTTTCCCTTCACCGTGAGAGCGTCGATAAACGTACATATTAAATCTAAATTCGAAATTACATTTGTACGTGGCAGGATTCGAATCACGACCTCCCGGACAGGAGACAAAAAGAACTTATTACAATAATTTCTAAATTGAAGCATTCAATATCGGAATAAATCCATTTCAGGTTATAACTATCGATAAGTATTTTAAACCCATCACTATAATCTCCCAAGTTGAGCTGACATATTTCAGTTTTAGTTTTCGCTTCAAGCTCAAACTTAGGGACCTTGGTTTAATATGGTATAATAATGTAATTATAACCCGTAAATTCATAGAGACAGATAATATTAACGGCTATCGTGATTTATCGATTTATCGTGATCTATCTTGTAATAAAAAAACGGTAATTTAAAAAACTAAAAAACCCGCCTGCGTTTCTGTGTGATTTGAAAATGAAAAACCCTAAAACAAGAAAGTCGTCATACCCGATTGCACTTAACTTAAGAAAAACTGTAGCAGTCGGGACCCATTCTAGAAAGTCAGCCGTTTAGTCAGTATATTGGAGTAATCTGCAATGTAATATCATAATAATCTGCTCTCAATTCACTAAGCCTCCATTTCTAGAATGGGTCCCGACTGCTACAATTTTTCTTAAGTTAAGTGCAATCGGGTATGACTACTTTCTTGTTTTAGGGTTTTTCATTTTCAAATCACACAGAAACGCAGGCGGGTTTTTTAGTTTTTTAAATTACCGTTTTTTATTTTATTAATTTTTTTAGTTTTATTATTGAATAAGTTCATTTGAATTTGGCGCAAAAAATCCGCCATTTTGGTTTTTTTTTTATTTTGATATACCCAGTGTCATTCTCACAGTAAAAACGTATCTAACGACAACCCTCAAGCTATAACTCATCGAACCGTTCAGGCTGCAGAGCGTGTCAAACATTTGAATTTGGCGCCAAAAATCCGCCATTTTGTTTTTTTTATTTTGATATACCCAGTGTCACTCTCACAGTAAATACGAATCTAACGACACGTCTCAAGCTAAAATCCATCCAGCCGTTCAGGCTGCAGAGCGTGCCAAACAATTATACATACAAACATACATACATACATACATACTCTCGAAAAACATAACCCTCCTTCTGGCGCAGTCGGGTAATCAAGCTATAACTCATCGAGCCGTTCAGGCTGCAGAGCGTGTCAAACATTTGAATTTGGCGCCAAAAATCCGCCATTTTGTTTTTTTTATTTTGATATACCCAGTGTCACTCTCACAGTAAATACGAATCTAACGACACGTCTCAAGCTAAAATCCATCCAGCCGTTCAGGCTGCAGAGCGTGCCAAACAATTATACATACAAACATACATACATACAAACATACATACATACTCTCGAAAAACATAACCCTCCTTCTGGCGCAGTCGGGTAATCAAGCTATAACTCATCGAGCCGTTCAGGCTGCAGAGCGTGTCAAACATTTGAATTTGGCGCCAAAAATCCGCCATTTTGTTTTTTTTATTTTGATATACCCAGTGTCACTCTCACAGTAAATACGAATCTAACGACACGTCTCAAGCTAAAATCCATCCAGCCGTTCAGGCTGCAGAGCGTGCCAAACAATTATACATACAAACATACATACATACAATCATACATACATACATACTCTCGAAAAACATAACCCTCCTTCTGGCGCAGTCGGGTAATCAAGCTATAACTCATCGAGCCGTTCAGGCTGCAGAGCGTGTCAAACATTTGAATTTGGCGCCAAAAATCCGCCATTTTGTTTTTTTTATTTTGATATACCCAGTGTCACTCTCACAGTAAATACGAATCTAACGACATGTCTCAAGCTAAAATCCATACAGCCGTTCAGGCTGCAGAGCGTGCCAAACAATTATACATACAAACATACATACATACAATCATACATACATACATACTCTCGAAAAACATAACCCTCCTTCTGGCGCAGTCGGGTAATCAAGCTATAACTCATCGAGCCGTTCAGGCTGCAGAGCGTGTCAAACATTTGAATTTGGCGCCAAAAATCCGCCATTTTGTTTTTTTTTATTTTGATATACCCAGTGTCACTCTCACAGTAAATACGAATCTAACGACACGTCTCAAGCTAAAATCCATCCAGCCGTTCAGGCTGCAGAGCGTGCCAAACAATTATACATACAAACATACATACATGCATACATACTCTCGAAAAACATAACCCTCCTTCTGGCGTAGTCGGGTAAAAATTAGAAGAGTAAGTACTTCAGAGACATAATTAAAAATAAAGTCAAAACATTAGATCAAATTAGAGATTAACTACCTAGTGGCGTAATGGGTAGTCAATTCGCTTCATACCAGGAGGTCGCGGGTTCGATTCCCGGTTGGGTCAAATTGTAAAACTCGGTTTGGTTGGTAGTAGGGCATTTTATAAGCCTGGCTGGCTAGATAACACTATCTTATCTAAGTCTTGCCGCCAAACATCAGTGATGTGTTCCGGGTTGAAGATGAGATAGCCAGATCTCCATTGCGTTGGGAAATATTGGTAAGCCCGCTTCCATCTTCGCCATCATCGTCACTTACCATCAGGTGAAAGGATGCCAAGGGCTTATCAATTGTGGAAAAATTGACTAGTTATCTCTATCCTTACTAATATGAGTCGCTAGATGAGTATTATAAATGTGAAAATGTGTTTGTTTGTTTGTTACCTTTTCACGCTTCAACACCTTGACCAATCCTGATGAAATTTGGCATGCAGGTAGCCTGTGTCACGGGGAAGGACATAGGATACTTTTTATCCCGTGAAAATAGCGAAGTCCGATGTAGTTCCTGAGGGAACTGAAAAAATACTATTTTTTGGTTAATTTTTTAACATCACAACAGAACAATGGATTGTTGTGATTTTTTGCACAGAGGTAGTTTAGAGGGTGAAAATGACATAATTTACTAATTAGTATATCACGACATAGTTTCCGAGGGATCTAGAGAAAACTGATGTCCACGCCAGCGGCTCGCACACCACTGACCCTCAAAGACAGTCATAAAAACTATGTCCACGCGGGCGAAGTCGCGGGCAAAATCTAGTTTACTATAAAAGAAAGTCATGTCTTGGGAAGCGCGCTGTTGGCATCAATCGATAGCTTGGTTCTTGAAATTTTGTTCGCCTTGAGTCAGTTCACAGGTGAGCAGGGTGCTTTCGCTGTGCATAAACCTTACGAAAACAATAATCCATGTGTAATTGTTAGGCTTTTATGAAGAGTTCGGTATAATTTGCACAGTGTGCACTTTTTACAGCAGCAGTACGTGTGGGACCTGGGCGGCGACGTGGCATAACAGGACTGGTCTCTTTAAAGTTTATTTATCCAGTGCTTAATCAAAGAGGCACTTTCACACTGCTGAACACTGTGAATTTGATACTGAACTCTAACAATTACACATGGATTATTGTTTTCGTAAGGTTTATGCACAGCGAAAGCACCCTGCTCACCCGTGAACTGACTCATGGCGAATGTTTCAAGAACCAAGCTACCGATTAATGCCAACAGCGCGCTACCCCCTCCACACGTTCAAAAGTTAAGGCTAGGAATTTATAAAATAGTTGTCTCTGGTTTTTCCTTTACGTGTAAAGAGTAAGACAATAACCACACTTTTGAACTTTTTCAATGTTTTACGTTGTTATGTCTTTTAAGAATTCAATTTAAAAACTAAAATTTAGCAGATTCTCTGTAGTACTTAAAAATTAATATCTCCTTATAAAAGGATGTGCAAATTTAGAAATTTTATTAATAAACAATTCGTTTTAGACTTTTTTTAGACGTTCTAGACCTGTTTTTGGGATTTTTTATGATCGAGTAAAGTACACACTATCGTGTAACATATTAGCACATTCCTCAGAAAATATCCTTAAGGATGTCCAATATTTTTTGCAAGACCGATATTTAGTAGTAATTACCCAAAAAAAATTGATCTACCAAAAGGGTTTCTCCGCTTCTCCACCGGTGCCTCGCCTTAAGAAGGAAACAAAAAGAAAATTTCCCTTTATTTTACAAGGTTTCTAGGTGTTTCTAAATAAAAATTATATTTTTCTAGGAAGCTACAATTTGTACAGTATAAAGCACATCGCAAATTTGTAAACGAGACGAGGGTAGTTGAGTTTCACTCGCGCACGAGCAACGGAAATGAAAAAGACTGGTCAAAGGCGGGCTCGTGAAAGTCAAACAACGGAGAAATAATTTATAGTGACAAAGACAGCAGTTTCTTTTTTTTTTAACACGGTTTTATTAGCTTCACTTGTAACTAACTATGTATGTAAGAAAATCTTGGAATCTTAATTTGACCCACTTTCCGGTCTTCGATTAGGATGAAATTTTGCAAACGCTCTGAGTTCTGATGACAATACATGACTAGCTAAGAAACGTCATTACAAATCCAATATGGCGGCCTCCCCTAAATGGCGGACTGGCTGTTTGAAATCTACCCCCATGATATGGGTATCAAATGAAAGGGTTTGCTGTCAGGAATACGAAAAAAATAGTCACATGACTTAAATCCAATATGGCGGACGTCCAAGATGGCGGACAGGCTATTTGAAATGCACCCCCATGATATGGGTATCAAATGAAAGGGTTTGCTGTCAGGAATACGAAAAAATAGTCACGTGACTTAAATCCAACATGGCGGACATCCAAGATAACTACTTAACGTGTTTACTAAAAGCATGTTTTTTAGTTTTTTAAACTAATTTATGATTATTTAACTACATCAACCTCTTTGTTGCAAATATATGTACCGTAGAAATATTTATAATATGTGTATTTTAATTTATAATAACCTACCTGACGAAATTAAATCACTTGACTTCAAACATTTTGAGAATGAATTGACCAAATGGCTATTAGGAAATTGTTTTTATACTGTTAATGACTTTATTAATTATAAGAAAAAATAAGAAAGTTAAATTGTTAATAAATAAATAATAAATTTATTCCACAAAAAGTTTACAAGTTAGAAAAACAAGGTGTTAATTCTAGTTGTACATCTTAGATTTACTTATCGGAACTCTGGCTACTAAAGTAGGCTAGAAAAAGCCTGTACCTTAGCAGTCAGCGACCAGAGAAAGGAACAAAATATGCGATGTCAACCAACCATTTTAAGTAAGGATTTAACAAAATAAAGGTAAGTACAAAATGCATGTGCAATGTGTGTGTATGTATGTGTGTGTCAGTCTGTGTGTGTGTATGATTGATGAGATAATTGGTTTTTTTTTTGATAGATTTTTTGTAATTATAAATATTTTAAACTGTTTTTTTTAATTTATTTATGTTTGCACACCTGCCTGCAAGTAGAACACTAGCACCACAGATTACTAAATAGTTACTTCGCTAGCACTAAGAAAATATCAAGATCCTGTACCTACAGTGTTCTAGCAAATAAAGCCTTATGAGTTAGAGTTTTTGTGGAATCCTGTATAATGTTTCGTGAAAACAAACCTAAACACTCCGCGAGTGCCGACAGAAGTGAAAACTTGTAACAGTTTCATAAGTTTTGACCCTGCGAGTGTTCCTGGTGAGGTGTCGGTTACTTTACACTGTTTTTTTTATTCACAATTGGTAAGCCCTTGGCTACAATTAAAGAAACATCTTACCTGATGGTAAGTAACGATAATGCCGAAGATGGAAGCGGGCTTACCAAGATTCCCCAACGCAATGGAAAACTGGCTATCTTATCTTCAAGCCGGAACACATCAATGTTGTTAACACTGATGTTTGTCGGCAAGACTTAGATAAGATGGTGGTAGCTAGCAAGGCGGGCTTAGAAAATGCCCTACCACCAACCAAACCGAGTCTTACAAGTTGACCCCGCCGGGAATCGAACCCGCAACCTCCTGATGTGAAGCGAATGGACTAACCATTACGCCACGCAGGTGTTGCGAATATTACAGTTTTATAAGTTTTGACCCTGCGAGTGTTTGACCCTCCTAGTCAGGTTACATTACACGGTAACAGTGTTGCGAGTTCAATGGTTTTTTCCCCATCTTGAAAAATGCCCAACTCGCCTAAAAAGTTTTCACTTCAAAAAATACAGGTTGATGCTATAATAGAATGCAAGCCGTGTTTAGGCCTTACTCATGAAATTGAATGAACAGAAGTATATACGTCTCAGCTCCGACGCGCGACAGAAGATTACTAATTTTTTTTATCAGCTCATATATACGTCCCCACCGACGGGCTCGAGCCCACCCTGAATTAGAGCGATCGGGCCTTAGTCAACCACGCGGGCCCAGTGCGGGATGGTCAACTTCACACACAACCTTCGAGTTTTTTCGCAGTTGTGTGCAGGTTTCCTCAGTATTACTGAAACAATTTTTACTTTCTAGACCCTATCCTACTTAAATTCCCTATCCATTTCGTTGAAATGTCATTAGACATTCGCAGTGTATTAAGGTCGAAAATTATATTTTAGTAATAGTATTCAAAATGTCAGTACTCAGTACGTATTATTTGTCACTTCACATTTACAGATAACCTCTTTGCGAAAAGTTATCATTTGCTTTTCTATGTGTCAGTGTCAATCGAAAATAGCTCTTATGGTGACAGTTTGCAATACAATGTTGAACCTTAGGTGGGCTCAGTTCCGTCCGTGCGTGTGTCCCTCCGTCACGCTTGGCTCTGGAGGCTCTATCTTTAGTTCGATTGGGACCAAATTTGGAACTTGAGAGTTTTAAATTATTTCATCGAGGGAGTTTCTTCATACCGTCAAATCGAAGAGCAGCTGTTATGTAACAAAAATTGAAATTATTCTTTTTCTCAATAAAAACCGGCCAAGTGCGAGTTGGACTCGCGGTATGAGGGTTCCGTACCACCACACCTCTCCACACAACTATGACAATGATATCTATTCACATGACAAACAAAATACACAACAACACGAGCAACAGAAAAATACTACTAGCGCTGTCTAGTGGTGTTTTAGTGAACTATTTTCCGTAAGTGAACGTATTATATTGAGTTTACCACTTTATTTTCAATTGATATAATTCTTAGGCTACACACACACCTACAATAATATTGCTCAATGTTGAAGATTGCACAATATGATTGATGAGCTCCCGGTACAATTACATCCTCAAAAATACCCCTATATGTTCAATAACATTGTGCAATCATCAACATTGCGCAATTTTATTGTAGGTGTGTATGGTAGACTTATAGGTTTTCCTGTAACCTACAAGCAATTAACTATATTTGTATATTTTTTTTAAATCCACAACTGATAAGCCCTTGGCGTTATCTCACCTGATGGTAAGTGACGATGATGCCGAAGATGGAAGCGGGCTTACCAAGATTCCCCAATGCAATGGAGATCTGGCTATCACATATGCAACTCCGACTTCCAAAGTTTCGTAAAATTAGTTTTGAAGAGAATTATCTTCTAAAAGATTTTGAATAAACTTTGAAAGTCGGAGTTTCTTGTGTTTATCTATTGCTATTACATAGTATTACCCATTGGTCTGGGGAAAATCGTGTTTGTATTGTAAAGTCATAGTATACATATATATTCGTACTAAAATACAGTTAGGGACACTCCCTGCCGCTCTCTAGATTGCGACCTCACCCCTACGTCACACAAACTGATACAGATTGGTTACAGTTTGGTTGTCGAACGTATAGGATTTCGCCGCCATTTTGTTTTTTCCGTCAATCCTATTTTGAAATGTCATTTCTGGCCCGTTGTATGAAGTGTCCAGGGTGTGGTAAAGTTCTCCTAGAAATAAAATTGAAACTTGCGATTGACTCAGAAATTGTTAGATCTATAGAATTATCATATTAACGAATAAGCAGGTAGGTGTTTGTTCATGCAATATGAATTCATCAAAATTATTTAAAAAAAAAAATAACTTTTGTATGAAAAAAAATTAACAAAATGGTGAGAAATTTTGGTGCGGGCGCCATACAATTTATTTTTCCGGGCTTAGACATACGCGGCGCTTGGCCTTTGACCTCGCTCACAGGGAGCGCTGCGGACTTTGCCTTACGCGGAGCTTAGCCTCCGACCTCGCATTAGGCGGCATGGCCTGTCTCCTCAGCCTTTGTTTCGGAAATAACGTAATGACACTAAGAATTAGTATCACATTTGGTAACGCGTTACCGATCAACTTTCGATTTCACCACTCATATATGTTTCATATCGGCCTCTATATTACAAAAAATTCTAAAGAAGTAAACTCTTATAACTTCCCCAAGGCATCCATACTAAATTCGCAAAGAAAAAAAATGACGTTTTATACAAATATTTAGTTTCATGAATTGAGCGTACATTTAATCGAAATCATATTAATTTCAGCCGAGACATCTACTGGTGGACAAAGGCCTCCCTCAGAAAAACAAGAAAGATGACGGTCTTTGAAAAGCTAAATGAACAGTAATAAATAACCGTAAGTTAAATGAACAGTAATAAATAACAGTAAGTTAAATAAACAGTAATAACAGTAAGTTAAATAAACAGTAATAACAGTCGCATTTTGACAATCTTTTGTGCTCAGTTTCGGATACTTTGTTAAACCGCGGATAGATGGACAGACAGACGGACATGGCAAAACTGTGTTGACCGCGGAACCTTAAAAATATTACCCAAGCCTAAATTGTATTCAAATCCGTTGATTAGCTTAGGTGCCAGAGCACACACACAAAAAAAAATCATCCCCCCATCTCGGAAATTGTTTTCTCTTCGACATCTGAGTGCAAAAGCCGTTTTTATTCGCTAGAGGATAAATAAAATTGAATTTAGAACATCGTGTGCATTAAGTTTGTAAATTCAAAACATTATTTTTTGTGTGGCATCATGTTTCCTTTTTTTTATTGAAATAAACAGTTTATTTATTTATTTATTTTTTATTAAACCTATTTACTTCTACCTCCATGGTGCCGAATTTATCATACAACCTTTTTTAATTTGTTAAAAACTTAGACTTGGAACCTTCTTGGTGTACTTTTTTTTATTTGCTTTGCTCGCGCCATTTTCTTTTCACGCCATATTGTTAAAACAACCTAAGGTTAAAAACAAGGAACATGAAAACAAGTAAAAAACTTAAAATGAGTGATTATAGCGACGAGGAAGTTTATTTGACGCCAACAGAATTGACTGAAACTGTCTGTAATGCGCAAATGTTATTTTTTTTGCATTTAGTCATTTCCTCGCTGAGGTGGAATGAAAAGTTACGTGTTGCACTCGAGTGCAAAGATTTTTCACCTCGTGCTCTTTTGATTCCCTAGCTACCGCTCAGGAATCAAATTTTCGCTACGCTCGTGATTCAATTTTAGAATCCTTCGCTTGCTCGGTCATCAAAATTGAGTACGCTGTTAAAAAACAACTTTGCAGTCTTGTATAACAAATAACTATTCAGACTCTTTCAGTGTAATACCAAAGTAAATATATTAGTTCTAACATACAGTCTGGACGCTCCCTGCCGTTCTCTAGATTCCGACCTCACCGCTTCGTTACCCAGATTGAAACAGATTGGTTACAGTTTGGTTGTCGAACGTAAAGGATTTCGCCGCCATTTTGTTTGTTTCGTGATTCGTTTTTTGAAATGCCATTTCTGGCCCGTTGTATGAAATGTCCAGGATGTGGTAATACAATCGATTCCTTTTTTTTTTAAATTCCGATTTTATATTTTTCATAGCAAAACCTTCCTCGTGCCTGCGTCATTCAAAAGTAAAAACGCGTAGAGACCTTAAACATAAGTTTTTTCGACTACAATTTACCAGTAAAGTTGTGTAGTAGTAGTATAGTAACCTACTTTTACTCAGTCTTAAAAACAGGGGGAGAAGTAATAACTTTAGGAATTCATTAAAAATTAAAAACCCGACTGCGAAAAAACATAACCCCTCTTTTTGATCAGTCGGGTAAAAATGTATATTATGTCACTCACGGGATCATGACGAATCTAACGATATCTCACACGTTAAAAACCTTCAAGCCGTTCAGGATGTAGTAGGGAACATAGAAATCTACATATCTACATACATAATTAAAATCGAAAAACAAAAATTATAAAACCTGACTGCGTAAAAACATAACCCCTCTTCTGACAGTCGGGTAAAAATGTATCATACGTCACTCATGGGATCAAGACGAATCTGACGATACCACACGTCAAAATCCTTCAAGCCGTTCAGGCTGTAGCAGGAAACATAGAAATCTACATACATTCAAAAAAATAACCCTCCTTCTGAGGTAGTAGGGTAATAATAATCCTCCTTCTGAGGCAGTCGGTTTAAAATAATACTCACATCAACATTGATCCCAGCAAAAGGGAAGATCTTCGTCGCTGGTGTCTCGGTGGGCGAGTAACGGTAGAACTCGTGTCGTCCTCTGTACCACTTGACCGAGTATAGAGGGGCGTCGGTCAACTCGTAGAGACAGGCCAGGATCGCGTCAGACCCCCTCTGCACCACTGGTGGGGATATTCGCAGCTCTATGGCTCGGAGGCCGCCAGCACCTGTAGAAGTAAAAAAAACTTTTAACACAGAATATAAAGGCTGTAACAAAATTGTTGAAGGTCCCTTTAACTGGGGCTTCTGCTCATCATATTTTGGGGATCAGTTTTCTCAAGATTCTTCTGGATCTATGTCAGGCTATACTACCTAGTAGTCTGTGACACTTTTTATCCCCTCAAATATCTCTGTAAATAAATATAACGTCAATACTTCGCTTCATTGCAACGTGAAAAGAAATCGGATAAAGGATAGCACATGTCGGGTAAAAATACGGTGAAGGCTTCGAGAGATACAATGTACAGCATTTTGTTTACTATCTTTTGCCCGCGGCTTCACCCACGTGCACATAGTTTCTATGACTGTCTTTGAGGATGCGTAGTGCGCAAGCCGCAATGGCTAGCGAGCGTGGCAATTAGTTTTATTCAGATCCCTCCAGAACTATGTCAGGCTACGCTAATTGGTAGTCTATATAATTTTCTTCCCCCGCAACTATTTTGCAAAATATTACGTCAATCTGTTGCTCCGTTGCGTACGACATGCGCTAGTGCAGCGTGCAAATGAGTTTTTTTTTCTCCTGATTCCGCAGGAACTATGTCAGGCTATGCTAATTAGTAGTCTGTGACACTTTTTACCCCCTCAACTATCTCTGTAAATAAATATCACGGCAACACTTCGCTTCATTGCAACGTGAAAGAAACTAACAAAAAAGGAGAAATCGGGATAAAAGATAGCCCATGTCCTTCTCCATGCCAAAGGCTACGTGAATGTCAAATTTCGTCAAAATTTGTTGAGGCGTTGAAGCGTAAAAAGGTAAATAACAAACAAGCAAACAAACACATTTTCACATCCTAATCTATCTATAATATAATAAAACTATAACGGGGCCGTGTCTGTACATGAAAAATTTTTGGAAAACATTAACTGTGGTGGACATTACTAACGATACAGAGGCCAAAACAACAACTTTTGGAATTTTTGTCTGTCTGTCTGTCTGTCTGTCTGTCTGTATGTTCGCGCATCACGCAAAAACTACCAGGCCGATTTTGATGAAATTTTGTATGGCGGTTCCTTATAGCCCGGGTTAACATATAGGATACTTTTTATCCCAGAAAATTCAAGAGTTCCCGTGGGAAAATCAAAAGTATTCATTTATACAATGGCTCACCACGCAAATGTGGCTTGACCTACTACAATCAAATTTTACACGTTGATACCCTTATCGCGAACTAAAACTGGGACATTGTGAATCCCAAAAAAATTAGGGTTCCTACAGGAATGCAAAAAAATGGTATCTTTAGAATGACTCAACGTAACAATATGAAACCATTACATTGGGATGGGGTGTTTTGACCATCATTGTATAGTCGGGTATTCTTTATCCCGGAAAACTAAAGAGGTCCCGTGGGAAATTATCTATCGATACTTACAATAATAACAATAGAGAACTTTTTCTGTATATTAGCTACACATACCAAACATTATAATCATAGTAGCAGAATGTCAATAGATGGCACTGCAGGGATAATAAAACGCGCTTAAGTTGTATTAAAACATTAAAATATTATTTCATACTTTTGAGTGGATTACTTTTATGTATTTTTCAGCATACGCTACTTTAAACTCTGGAACTATGGTACGTAGCGATGTGTTTCATAGACGAACAGAGAGGTATTTTTTACAGATTCACGTAATTTAGATTTACGTAAATCGAGTTTAACATCTTTTAACACGAGGCACCGATATGGGAACTCTTCTGACGGCGACTATTTGCGTGTGGCAGTTGCTATCCGCCTGCAATATCAATATCTGTGAACCTCATCAATGTATTTGCGGGTCCACGGTGGAGGCAATTGGCCATCACTCACTGAGTTGCAGTCGTGTTTGTGAAGATTCCCACGTCACCAATTCCTTAATGACCTCACTCGGAGGGCACTGGTCTCGGCCAGATGGAATATTCCATCTTTGATGCAGCCACCGGTCGGGCTTTAGTCGATCTGATGGCAAAAGGCTGGAGGGTTTAAACAGGTGCTATGGCAGAGAGGAACGAGTTTTTCTGCCTCACTGTACGGTACTGCTGCTCAATTTTCGGCGAGAAAGAAGCATAATAAGTACTCGGTCTTGGAGGCAAATTACTGCTTTGTGCCGCTGGTCTGTGAGACAACCGGCTGCTGAACCCTCAGAGGCCTTTGCCTTCACAAAGGAGATTGGCCTTCGCCTTCGAGAGAGGAGATGTGACGTGAGGTCCTACCTGCTGCTAAGGTTGTCTATTGCCATCCAGCGCGGCAACGAGAAGTGCGTCTTGGGCTCCTTTGGAGCTAATACGACTCGAGTATTTGACCCATATTAATATTGTTAGGAAATTTTATTACAAGATTGATACCTGTAATGATTTGAATTAGTTTTTTGATAATATAGGTACCTATATATGTTATTTCATCATATCAGTTTATATACGTCCGTCCCCACCAAGGGGCTCAACCTGCCCTGAGTTAGGGCGATCTGGCCTTAGACGATCACGCGGGCCCATTGCGGGTTGATTGACTTCACACTTAAGCTTCGAATTTCTTCGAAGGCGTGTGCAGGTTTCCTCACGATGTTTTTCTCACCGTAAGAGCGTCGGATAAACGTACATACCAGTATGAAATCGATATTCGTATAGATATTGATAAGTGGCAGGATTCGAACCACGGCCTTCCGGACAGGAGATAGTGGCCCTAACCGTTTTGCCACTGACGCTCTATATTTCATTTAAGATTTAGAAATCCTTACTTAATATTATAAATGTGAAAATGTGTTTGTTTGTTTGTTACCTATTCACACTTCAACACCTCTATCAATCTTGATGAAATTTGGCATGCAGGTAGCCTGTATCACTGGGAATGAAATAGTCAACCTTTTATCTGTGGAAATTATCATAGCCCGATACAGTTCCTGAGGAAACTAAAACAATACTCTTTGTTCGTTTTATATAAAATCGTAACGAAAAATAGATTGGTGTGATTTTTAGCACAGAGATGAGGTGGAAAATGATATAATTTACTAATAAGTATATCTTGACATAGTTCCCGAGGGATCTGGGGACAATTGTTTTCTACGCTCGCGCACGTCGGTGGCGTCGCAACGGAGCAACGGATTAAAGTGATTTTTTGTATAGAATTTGTTGAGGGGGTGGGAAGTGACAAAGACTGCTAATCTGAATAGCCCGATACAGTTCCTGAGGTACCTGGAGAAAACTCATGTCCACGCTTGCGAGCTGATTGCGGCTCGCGCACCACTCACCCTCAAAAAGGGTCATAAAAGCTATGTCCACGTGGGCGAAGCCGCGGGCAAAAGCTAGTAATATAATAAAACTGTAACTGCGGCCCAGTTATCTGTAAATGAATAATTTTTGGAAAATAATAACTGTGGTGGACATTAATAACGATATAGAGGCCAAAACAACAACTTTTGGAATTTCTGTCTGTCTGTCTGTCTGTATGTTCGCGCATCACGCAAAAACTACCGGACCGATTTTGATGAAATTTTGTATGGTGTTTCCTTATAGCCCGGGTTAACGTATAGGATACTGTTTATCCAAAAAAATTAAAAAGTTCTTGTGGGAAAATCAAAAGTATGCATTTCTAGAATGGCTCAACAGGCAAATGTTGCTTGAACTTGATAGGTACCTTATAACGTGAACTAAAACTGGGACATTATAAATCCCAAAAAAATTAAGGGTTCCTGTAGGAATGGAAAAAAATTGTATCTTTAGAATGGCTCAACGTAACAATATGAAACCTTTATATTGAGATGTGGTGTTTTGACCATGATTACATAGTTGGGTATTCTTTATCTCGGAAAACTAAATAGGTCCGCTGGGAAATTAGATCTATCTATACATATAATAGTATCGATTTAAAATTTCATACTTTTGAGTGAATTTCTTAAAAGTATTTTTCACCATACGCTACTTTACACAACTCTAACTCTGGAACTATGGCACGTAGCGATATGTTTCATAAACTAACAGATAGGTATTTTTTTAAAGATTTCAATCGTGTAAAAAAATATTAAAATCGCCATAAGTCGAGTTGTACATCTTTTAATAAGAGGCACAGATATGGGAACTCTTCTAACGGCTACTATTTGCTTGTGGAAGTTGCTCTCCGCCTGGGCTGCAATGTCTGTGAACCTCATCAATGTATTTGCGAATCCAGGGTGGAGGCGATTGGCCATCACGTACTGGGATGCGGTCGTTGTTTGTGAAGATTCCCACTTAATGACCTCACTCGGAGGGCACTGGTCTCGGCCAGATGGAATGTTTCATCTTTAATGCAGCCGCCCGGGCTTTAGTCGATCTGATAGCAAAAAACCGGACGGTTTAAACAGGAGCTATGGCAGAGAGGAGAGTGCCTGCTTTGGGATGCCACGTGCGTCAGCACTTTTTGTGCCTCACACCTCACGCGTCCGTCTTGGAGGAAAATTACTGCTTTGTGCCGCTGGTCTGTGAGACAATCGGCTGCTGAACCCTTAGAGGCCTTTGCCTTCATTATGGAGATTGGCCGCCGCCTTCGAGAGAGCGGATGTGACGAACGCTCCGGGTCCTACCTGCTGCTATGGTTGTCTATTGCCATCCAGCGCGGCAACGAGACGTGTGTTATGGGCTCCTTTGGAGCTGATATGACTCGGGAATTTGACCCATATTAATATTTTTAGGAAAATTTATTACTAGACTATCTTTTGTCCGCTGCTTCGCCCGCGTGGACGTAGCTTTTACGACTCTTTTTGAGGGTGAGTGGTGCGCGAGCCGCAATCGGCTCGCAAGCGTGGACATGAGTTTTCTCCAGGTACCTCAGGAACAATATCGGGCTATTCTGATTAGCAGTCTGTGTCACTTCATACCCCCTCAACAAATTCTATACAAAAAATTACTTTAATCCGTTGATCCGTTGCGACGCCGCCGACGTGCGCGAGCGTAGAAAACAGTTTTCCCCAGATTCCTTTGGGAACTATGTTGGGATATACGTAATAGTAAATTATATTATTTTCTACCTCATCTACCATCTCTGTGCTAAAAATTACACCAATCCATTTTACCGTTGCGATTTTAAAGAAATTAACGAAAAAAGAGTATTGTTTTAGTTACCTCAGGAACTGCATCGGGCTATGCTAATTTCAAGAGATAAAAAGAAGACTATTTTCTTCCCAATGACACATGCTACCTGCGTGCCAAATTTCATCAAGATTGGTAGAGATGTTGAAGTGTGAATAGCCAACAAATAAACAAACACATTTTCACATCTATAATATAGTAAGGATTTCAGCCGTTTGCGGCTCGCTCACCACTCACCCTCAAAAAGAGTCATAAAAGCTATGTCCACGCGGGCAAAGCCGCGGGCAAAAGCTAGTAATATTATAATCGCGAAAGTTACTCTTTCACGCAAAAACTACTAAACGTATCTGGATGAAATTTGGTGAGTAGACAGTTAAGGACCTGGATATATAGGCTTCTCTGTTCCACGCTCACTGCGCACCCTCTAAGACATTCATAGAAACTATGTTCACGCGATCACTCGCTTCACAGCCGCTGGCAGAAGCTAGTTTATAATATTAGTAAGGATACATACTATAAATACAGAACCGATTTGTGTAAAATTATAAAAAAAATATGACCGATGCACGATGGTACACGTAGGTATGTACTCAGATTTAATGGTTCTACCTTAAATCCCTAATGACATCATTCAGCTGATGACATACTACTGCAATACGAGTTACTTTTATGAGAAAAACTAGCTGTTTCCCGCGGCTTCACCCACGTGGTCAACGTTTCTATGAATTTTCGAAGGTGCGATAAGCGCGAGCCGCAAGTAGCTCGCGAGCGTGGAAAAAGGTAGCCTATGTGTTAATCTGGGTCCTAATCTGTCTACCTACCAAATTTCAGCCAGACCTGTTCAGTAGTTTTTGCGTGAAAGAGTAACAAATATAAATGCATACATTCTTACATACTTTCGCGTGTATAATGATACTAAAAACAGATCTCTTGTTTTCAGGGTTTAAGACAGGTAAAATACCTTGAAAATCTGTTTAATATATTTTTTAGATTAAAGAGTAAAAGCCTTTATAAAAACAGTCTTTGTGACAAAATAAAAACAACAGAGTGAAATTTCAAACGAGGGTCCTATTAAATTATACGTTTTTCATTTGTAAGTAAGTCAGAGTTAAAATAAACCCTTTCTATTTTTATTTTTATTTTTTACCTATTACTTGCTAAACTTTTCAGGGTCTATACGCTAAAATTCAAACTGAAAGCCTATCAGTGTTAGAAAGTTTTTTTTTTGTTTCGAGCTAAAAGTTATTTAAAGCAAGAACTCTTTTGTGTAAATCTTTTTTGTCTAGGGAGGGAAGGGTTGGCCACAAAATGACGTATAAAATTGAAATTTCTGCGGATACTGACATTTTCATTTATTTAGTACTAGCTTTTGCCCGCGGCTTCGCCCACGTGGACATAGCTTTTATGACTCTTTTTGAGGGTGAGTGATGCGCGAGCCGCAATCAGCTCGCAAGCGTAGACATGAGTTTTCTCCAGGTACCTCAGGAACTGTATCGGGCTATTCGGATTAGCAGTCTTTGTCACTTCCCACCCCCTCAACAAATTCTATACAAAAAATCACTTTAATCCGCTGCTCCGTTGCGACGCCACCGACGTGCGCGAGCGTAGAAAACAGTTGTCCCCAGATCTCCGGGAACTATGTCAGGGTATACTTATTAGTAAATTATATCATTTTCCACCTCATCTCTGTGCTAAAAATCACACCAATTCATTTTTTTTTCGTTACAATTTTAAATAAAACGAACAAAGAGTATTGTTTTAGTTTCCTCAGGAACTGCATCGGGCTTTGATAATTTCCACAGATAAAAGGTTGACTATCTCGTTTCCAGTGATACAGGCTACCTGCATGCCACATTTCATCAAGATTGGTAGAGGTGTTGAAGTGTGAATAGGTAACAAACAAACAAACACATTTTCACATTTCACATTTGTAAGGATTTCTAAATCTTAAATAAAATATAGAGCGTCGGTGGCAAAACGGTTAGGGCCAATACCTCCTGTCCGGAAGGCCGTGGTTCGAATCCTGCCACTTAACAATATCTATACGAATATCGATTTCATACTGGTATGTACGTTAATCCAACGCTCTTACGGTGAGAAAAACATCGTGAGGAAACCTGTACACGCCTGCGAAGAAATTCGAAGCTTATGTGTGAAGTCAATCAACCCGCAATGGACCCGCGTGATCGTCTAAGGCCAGATCGCCCTAACTCAGCGTAGGTCGAGCCCCTTGGTGGGGAAGTATATAAACTGATATGATGAAATAACACATATACCTATATTATCAAAAAACTAATTCAAATCATTATAGGTATCAATCTAGTAATAAAATTTCCAAACAATATTAATATGGGTCAAATCCTCGAGTCGTATCAGCTCCAAAGGAGCCCAAGAAGCACTTCTCGTTGCTGCGCTGGATGGCAATAGACAACCTTAGCAGCAGGTAGGACCTCACGTCACATCTCCTCTCTCGAAGGCGAAGGCCAATCTCCTTTGTGAAGGCAAAGGCCTCTGAGGGTTCAGCAGCCGGTTGTCTCACAGACCAGCGGCACAAAGCAGAAATTTGCCTCCAAGACCGAGTACTTATTAAGTTTCTTTCTCACCGCAAATTGAGCAGCAGTACCGTACGGGTGAGGAGTAAGGCAGAAAAAGTGGCTTCCCAAAGGCTCTCTGCTATAGCACCTGTTTAAACCCTCCGGCCTTTTGCCATCAGATCGACTAAAGCCCGGCCGGGGGCTGCATCAAAGATGGAATATTCCATCTGGCCGAGACCAGTGCCCTCCGAGTGAGGTCATCAAGGAATTGGTGACGTGGAATCTTCACAAACACGACTGCAACTCAGTGAGTGATGGCCAATTGCCTCCGCCGTGGACCCGCAAATACATTGATGAGGTTCACAGATATTGATATTGCAGGCGGAGAGCACCTGCCACACGCAAATAGTCGCCGTCAGTTGAGTTCCCATATCTGTGCCTCCTGTTAAAAGATACTAAACTCGATTTATGTGTTTTTATTTTTTTTACACGATTGGAATGTGTAAAAAAATACCTTTCTGTTCGTCTATGAAACACATCGCTATCGTACCATAGTTCCAGAGTTTAAAGTAGCGTATGCTGAAGAATACATAAAAGAAATCCACTCAAAAGTATGAAATAATATTTTAATGTTTTAATACAACTTAAGCGCGTTTTATTATCCCTGCAGTGCCATCTATTGACATTCTGCTACTATGATTATAATGTTAATGTATAGAAAAAAGTACTCTATTGTTATTATTTTAAGTATCGATAGATAATTTCCCACGGGACCTCTTTAGTTTTCCGGGATAAAGAATACCCGACTATACAATGATGGTCAAAACACCCCATCCCAATGTAAAGGTTTCATATTGTTACGTTGAGTCATTCTAAAGATACAATTTTTTGCCTTCCTGTAGGAACCCTAATTTTTTTGGGATTCACAATGTCCCAATTTTAGTTCGCTATAAGGGTATCAACATGTAAAATTTGATTGTAATAGGTCAAGCCACATTTGCGTGGTGAGCCATTCTATTAATGAATACTTTTGATTTTCCCACGGGAACTCTTGAATTTTCTGGGATAAAAAGTATCCTATATGTTAACCCGGGCCATAAGGAACCACCATACAAAATTTCATCAAAATCAGCCCGGTAGTTTTTGCGTGATGCGCGAACATACAGACAGACAGACAGACAGACAGACAGACAAAAATTCCAAAAGTTGTTGTTTTGGCCTCTGTATCGTTAGTAATGTCCACCACAGTTATTATTTTCCAAAAATATTTCATGTACAGACACGACCCCGTTACAGTTTTATTATATTAATAGATGTGTATGATACTTATTAAGATTGGTTATATTTAACACTTAACGATATTTATTCAACTGTTTTATTCGCCAGTAAAAACGGTAATAAAATGCCAAGCTCATAACTCAATATTTAATTCAGAAAGAATGTTCAAATATACATAATGGACATTTCAATTTTAATTGAATTGGACCTGGCAAGGCATTAAAATATAAAAGTAATTTTTAGATATTTTGATTTTATTCTGTAAAAAGTGAAATAATTATAAATAACTAAATCTATTTCATAATCATCAATTTAAAATTACACTGTAGTTTTTTTCATAGTGTTTGAGCTTCTGACTTCATCACTTCATATAACTGTAAAAATCTTATGAAATGACTTGTAACTAGAAAAATATATGTAGGTAAACCTACGTACTTTGCTTTCTATTTTTTCAAACTAACCTGATTTTGAAGTGAAACTTCTATATAGACGGGAAGGGGGGGAGGGCAATACCCCCCGTATTAGGATTTTGTCACGAAAAAGCGTTACGGCTGCATGGAGGAAGTAGACGATATATCGAGTGGATAGAGGCAGCAGTGGCGGAGGGATATATTTTTTTTGGAATGTTTTTGTTTAAAACAATATTTTTTTATATAATATTTTGAGAAATATATTTTTATTTAATATTTGTCAAATATTTTTAATTTATTTTGGAAGTATTTTTTGGCATACATTTTTTTAAATTATTTTTTTGGAATATATTTTTATAAAGTTTTATTTTGAAAAATTTGATTTTGAATTCCATTCACGATGATGATGAAAAATATACTCAATGACTAATAATCAGCTAGCCTTTTGCGTTTGTATATCGCGGAGGTATTTATAGCTATACAGGGTGTTACAAAATTGGTGTACGTCCCGTTAACTCAGGCTTCTACATATCATAGTGGACGTCTTTTGTTCTATGACTTGCTGAAGGCTCAAAAAAATAACTCTTCATACAATTTAATTTTGTGCATTTTTGTATGGAGGTTCCAATTTGTTATTTAACCGCCTCCGTAGCTCAGAGGAAAAGTTCACTGGCTTTACACAGGAGGTCGCGGGTTCGATTCCCGGCGGGGTCAATTGTAAGACTCGGTTTGGTTGGTGGTAGGGCATTTTCTAAGCCCGCCTGGCTAGCTACCACCATCCTATCTAAGTCTTGCCGCCAAATATCAATGTTGATATCATTGGTGTGTTCCGGCATGAAGATAAGATAGCCAGTTCCCCATTCCATTGGGGAATCTTGGTAAGCCCGCTTCCATCTTCGCCAACATCGTCACTTACCAACAGGTGAGATGTTGTCAAGGGTTTACCAATTATGAATAAAAAAAAAAAATTGAACATAGACTATGGTTTCCTTAGGGAAAATTATTTAGTATCATGCGCAGAACCCCCAGTTAAAGGGTCTTACACCGTTTTTTTACATTCTGTTTAGTCATCAGTAGTTAATGAGTAGTTATAGATGTATTCCATTTAGTAGCAAAAACTTACGTACTTAACGAACACCGTTATGGATAAGGACACAGGATAAGTCCGCCTATAAAGGTACAAACCATACATATCTGTTTTATGTTCTGTATTAAAAAGCGTCGGTGGCTCAACCGGTAACGACTCGGTCCATCTAACCAGAGCTACCGGGTTCAAATCTGGACGGCCAATGTACCAATGAGTTTTTCAAAAACTTACGTACATACGACTTACCGATTGCTTTAACGGTGAAGGAAAACATCGTGAGGAAACCTGCACACGCCTGCGAAGAAACTCGAAGGTTGTGTGTGAAGTCGACCAACCCGCACTGGGCCCGCGTGGTCGACTAAGGCCTAATCGCCCTGATTCAGGGTAGGCTCGAGCCCCTCGGTGGGGACGTATATGAGCTGTAATGAATGAATTCAATATTGTCAATAAAGAGTTTACAAACAAACATACAAACACCTTTAAAAAATATTTCAGACATAACGTCCATAAAAAGCTCATTAAAAAGATATCAAATTATTTACAAAATAACCGACATAGCTCGCAGAATCGCTAAAGAAGCGGCAGTGGGCAGGGCACATAGCTCGTAGAACAGATGGCCAATGGGGTAGTAAAGTTCTTGAGTGACGTAGGAAGGCCTCACACGTTAAAGGGTTGTCTGCGATTTAAAACAAAAGGAACCACTTGTATTAGTTACATTTATTAAATTTAAACGTAGTGTAGGCAGGACTCCCACTCGGTGGACCGATGTCCTGGTGAAGGTCGCGGGAAGCCGCTGGATGCGGGCAGCGCAGGACAGGTCGTTGTGGAAGTCCTTGGAGGACGCCTATGTCCAGCAGTTGACGTCCTTCGACCGATATGATGATGATGATGATAAATAATATTTTTATTGTAATCATCATCATATCAGCCGAAGACATTCACTGCTAGTCAAAGGCTTCCTCCAAGGATTTCCACGACAACCGGTCCTGCGCTGCCGTTTCCTGCGACCTTCACCAGGTCATTGGTCCACCGAGTGGGAGTCCTGCCTACACTACGTTTAAATTTAAAAAATGTAACTTATACAATTGGTTCCTTTTGTTTTAAATAGCAGACAACCCTGCGATTGAGGCAGTGACACCAAAAATAAACTGGGTAAGTGGCGGGTCGGACCCGTGCAAAGGGTTCGTATGAAAATTCTCCTATTGTTCACCTTAAAACTTTTATGCGTTAAAATACAATTTTAAATTAAACAAAAATATTTATTTAATTGGCCGGAATTTAAACCCTTTAGCCATGAGTCAGAAACACAACTGACAAGAAACCTTCGTCAGCGCGTTTTAGTATTTTAATCAACTTTAAAAAAAGGAGGAGGTTTCTCAATTCGACCGTATATACTTTTTATTTTTTTATGTGTGTTCGCGAATAACTTCGTCGTTTATGAATTCTTTTTTTGTTCAAGGGTGATAGGAAACATGATTAGGAAACCAGGATCTGACGATGGCATCCCAGAGAAATCGAGGGGAACCTTAGTTTCCTGTTTGAAGTCGGTTAGTTTTGTTTAAAATTATTACAGTTAGCGGAGAGGCTCGCGTACGCACACCCTGCATAATAACATAATCATTATTAGGGTTCTGCACCTCAAAAGGTAAAAACGAAAACCTTATAATAACTCGTGTGACTGTCAGTCCGTTCGTCTATCACCAGCTATTAGCTCGGAAACTACTGGACCGAAATTTGGTACACATATTATGTACAATCTTACAAGCCCGGGCTTTTACCCAAGATGAAGAGAAAAATTAAAACTGTGATTTCAGGTGGGTAACTCTTGTTTTCAAACTTTTCCGTAGTCGTGTTTAAGTTTTTTAAACTTTTTTGGACTTTCCATACAGATTGATCATCATGTCGATGACATATTGTGTCATTTACATGACATCCAAAGAGCCGGTTGGCACGAGGTGGTGCAGGACAGAAGAAGATAGTGTCTGAGGCTAAGATCCTATGTGGGTCGCTGAGTCAGCGAAGTAAGTAAATTAAAAAAAAAAACGGTCAAGTGCGAGTCGGACTCGCGCAAAGTAGAGTTCCACAGCCTTTAAAAATAAGTGAATATTTTAAAAAACCAAATTTCTATTTATAGTTGTTCGTAGAACATTTTGCATTAAAATTTATGAACTTTTTACAAATCCAACTGCATCTCTTAAATTGGTTGACTTAATTCTTAACTAAATAAAGAACTACTAAGCCGTGACAGTTTTCCTTTTAAATTGATTTTATGTCTATTTTTTTTTAAATGTTGTGAAATAGCGGTTTAGGTGGTGAACACTTGATTCTAACAAAAAAAAATATCACTTAAAAGCTTAATATTTCGCAAAAGGATCCCTGAGTCGAAAAATGATTTTAGTAAACCCGCAATCAATTTGAAAAACCTATTCAACGATATCCGACACGACAGTGTACGTCACCGAAGATCCCCCCCTCATCCCCATTTACACGTAGGGGAGGTGCCCTAAAAAATAACACAGGACAGACATGGCGAAACTATATGGTTCCTTGTTATTACGGATCCCTAAAAAGTCGTTGAAAAAAGTTGTGGCTTTTTATCCTAATAGCAACGTGGTGGTGTTCGTATTATTTAACTCGCGTTGTGTTTTACATTTTATGTCTTTGGAATGAAATGAGAACATAATGAAAGATTTTTATCTAAGATAACAAATTTAAAAAAAAAATCGAGCGAGACCTACAGTACTCGCATATGATGTGTAACATGTGACAAAATACTTTAGGTTAGTTAGATTTGATGACGATATTGTACCTGGGTGGCGGATCTGACAGTAACGAAAAAAACCGACCAAGTGCGAGTCGGACTCTCGTAAAGTAGAATTCCGCGCTTTCGCGACTTCCTGTTACACATTTCCGTCCCATGTTACACATTTCCGTCCCATTTCACGAAATCACTCCCACAAATTGCAGGAAAGCGAGAGCAAAGATGTTACACATCAATAACTATGAAATCGGCATACCACCGACAAATGGTTGGTTTGGACGGAGCAGATTCCGGATAACACTTTATAAGCCACTGCTGTGCTTGAGCGGTATTTTTTTCCCTTTATAAAAACAATGTTTTATCAACACGCTTAACTCGTTTTTCCCGTTGTTTACGAAATTACAAAAAGTAGCGTCACTTAAATGTCTGTAATTCAATATTTTATTGTTCGATTTTCAAAATAAAATTACACATATGATTTGATGGCCAGTACTTTCTAAAAATTAAAAGAGTTTTTAAAATATACGCTTTCTTGTTAGGGAGTCTCGAGACTTATTGAACGATCTAGTATATTTAATTCCCTTAACTATGTTTTCCCCAATGAACGCCAATATCGGTCTAACACAGGTGGATTTTCGGTACTTTTATTGCTCGTATTTTATGCGCCTCAACGGTTTGTTTATGGTTAATGACGCTTTTTATGGCTTTTACGGTTTGAACCCGTTTTAGTACTATATAGGTACCATGTGTGTGTGTGTGTAAAAAATTGTTTCGGGATTTTATTGAGATGTATCATTATTGAGTGCTAAATGCTTTTTGTTAAATTTAAATCTTTACGACTTCATGATTAACCCTTCGCATACAAGGTGACAAAAAGTTACGTGCCATACAAGGTGGGGTCTAAATGACCCGAACATAAGTGACTCCTGTGTAGATTATACTATAAAAAATACATTCAAAAATTCGTTTTTATCAATTATGAGGATAGTTAGAACGATAGTGAAAAGCGAATTTTCACTTGCAATTAATGGCTTGTTTTAATTTTGCATTTAAATATGAGGCTTATGAGGCTCATTCAAACAGAAAAACTAAGCAAAGACAAATCAGTCTTTAAACTTCGTTTAAACTTAAATGAAAAACAGAAAATAATATTAAGTCTTAAAATAGTAACTAGTCTTGGGAACTTACAGGTATTTTTTTTTCATTTTTAAGACAATCTTTACAAAACAAATATGCGTCACACTGACTTTAAACACGTCTATCACAGTCAAGCGCCCGCGCAGCACTAAATTAACCCAACAGGTCGACGTGGCAACGCCGCAAACCCAGCTACTCAAAATTACAGTCCTCGCCGTTACGTAGTTTTTTTTTTAATATTAGATTTTAAAACCGTTAGGGTCTAAAAGACCCCACCTTGTATCAATAAAAATATAAATATTATCATAGTTACCAAAAATGTGTCTTATTGATGATTTTGACGTAAGTAAGCGCAAAGATTGCCAATAAGAAACATAATCCGGGCGTCTCATAATTTTTTTTACTCTTTTTATATGTTATTCTTAATTACAACATCAAATTGGTTTATCCCTGCTTTTGTAGTTTCCATAAATTTTATTGTTTGTTTGTTCACGCCTAAATCTATCAACTAAATGTAATGAAATTTGGCACGAAGGTAGCTTGTGTTATGAGATTAACACTGTACCAAGACAGGGACACAAGCTAGTAATCGCTCTAATCTAACATATAGTATGTTTTTAGAAGCTTCTTAATGCAGGCAGCGCAGGACCGGTCGTCGTGGAAATCCTTGGGGTAGGCCTTTTTCCAGCAGTGGGAGTCTTTCAGCTGCTAAGATGATGATGTTTTTAGTATGCAAGGTGAAAGTTGTTTAGTTGAACTAAACAACTTTTCCAAGGGAGTCATACTGAGTTTGTTTTCACACAAATCGAGCTTCGAGCTTGTATTAGTTATGGAAGTAACACGGTACCAAGACAGGGGCACAAGCTAGTCGCTGTAATCTGATCAGTATGTTTTTATTAGGCAAGTTGAAAGTTGTTTGGTAAAACTGAACAAATTTTCCAAGAGAGCCATACTGAGTTTCGAAGCTAGCTAGCTTGTGTTATAATTATAAGATTAACACAGTACCAAGACTAATCTAGTCACACAAGCTAGTCTAGTAATCACTGTAATCTGATACAGTATTTTTTTTTTAGGCAAGGTGAAAGTTGTTTAGATGAACTGAACAACTTTTCCAAGGGAGCCATACTGAGTTTGCTTTCAAACAAATTGATCAGCCCGCATATGCCAGAATTATATTAAAAGTCCAAATACCTTATTTTTTCGAATTTAGAAGGTAAATGGATGGTAATGCATTCCTCGGGGTAAGTTGTTTAGTTAATAAGTTGTCCTTTACTGCTTGCATGCTATTAATATTAACCTCTTTGTATGCTTTATATGTTTTGAGGTCATGTCACTTAAAAATAGGTATACTTAAAAATTTTATACACCAACATAATTTTTAACATTCACTAGTTTCAAAACGAAGCTTGTTTCACTGTTACACATTGTATCTGTAGGTTGTGTTCCAAAACCTTGTACCTGGTTAAAATGTAAGGATATAACTACTTCTGTATCACCATATCAGCCGACGGACGTCCACTGCTAGACATAGGCCTCCCCTAAGGATTTCCATGACGACCGGTTAAGCGTTGCCCGCATCCAGCGGCTTCCCGCGACCTTCACCAGGTCATCGGTCCACCGAGTGAGAGGCCTACCTACGCTACGTTTTCCGGTGCGCGGTCGCCACTCGAAAACTTTACTACCCCAACGGCTATGTGCCCCGCCCACTGCCACTTAAGTTTAGCAATTCTGAGAGCTATGTCGGTTACTTTGGTTCTCCGCACCATTGCCCTTTGGGTGACCTTGAGCCTTCTTATGAGGTCCCTAGTTAGCGACCATGTCTCAGTTCCGTATGTCATCATTCCGTACGTCGGTATGTTTTAATTGGCGGAAAACATTGTTTGTGGACTATTCGACGCAGTTAACAAGCCCCGCGGGAGTTCGCTGCTGTTTGTGAATGACAGGTCAAATAGGGGATAGATTGATGGGAAGCCCCGTGGAAATAGGAAATAACCAACAAACTTAACCGACTGCAGAGAATGGTTTGTTTTCTTCTTGTTATTTTCGAGTCGATGGTTCGAATAAATGTTCACTTCTTAACCCGGCGTCATGGGGGTTGGGTCTGTGAGACCCCTCACATTTTATTTCGCTTCTAGTTCGGTTACTATGCGTGCTACGTTGCCGTTGTTCTCAATATCTGAGTTGAGCTGTTGAGTTGTTATATACGTCGCAGATAACAGTTTAGTCGTGCGACAGCCACAGTGGGAGTTACAAGTGCACATAATTGAATAAGGTATATGAGACCCATCCCCGCAGTTTGTGTAACAATTTCGCGCCATTTTGTATAGATATTATTTTAATTATTATCCATGTATTTATCCTTTTTTTCTTCTTCTAAAGATAATTTATTTTCCTACAAAAATTGCCATTAAAACATTAAAATTGATTGTTTATTAATAATAGAGTTACATTTAAGTAGTACAGAAAGATTTTGTTGATATTTTACAAGATATTATACAAAGGCAGACTAATCCCTAGAAGGGATCTCATCCAGTCAATTTCAGAATAACTGAAGGAATTAGGGATGAAGGGCAAGGGAGCGTTTGCATACCAAATATTATTGATTGAAGATGTATCAACAAATATAATAAGCTTAGAGTATTTATAAAAAAGAGGAAAAGAGATGATTAGCAATTTGTATCATCATCATCATATCAGTCGAAGGGCGTCCACTGCTGGACATTGGCCTGACCCAAGGTTTCCCAAGACGACCGGTCCTGCGATACCCGCATCCAGCAATCAGCATCGGGAAGCAATTGGTATGCAGGTAAGAAATTCATATTTCAACCTACCTAGTTAAAGACTCGTGCTTCAAAATTTTGAAAAAAGTAGACGTTTCACGAAGCACCGTTTAAAAAAAAAAAAAACCATCATCATGGTCAGTCTTTTCATTTTTGAAGTGAAAACTTCTTTAGGCGCGTTGGGCATTTTTGAGATGGGAATAAACCATTGAATTC
This sequence comes from Coleophora flavipennella, assembly GCA_947284805.1. Taxonomy (NCBI): domain Eukaryota; kingdom Metazoa; phylum Arthropoda; class Insecta; order Lepidoptera; family Coleophoridae; genus Coleophora; species Coleophora flavipennella. The sequence continues at coordinate 3,641,071 of OX369257.1, forward strand.
GCGACACTGTAATGTATATGTAACCGTCTCCGTACCAGGAACACTCGCAGGGTCAAAAGTTACAAAACTATAAAAAGTTTTCACTTCTGTTTTTTACTTTTATATACCCAATGTCAATGAATAGAGAGCGCAGATTCTAATGACACCTTGCTCATTTAAATCGGCTCTGGCGTTTAGAAAATATCGTGGAATAAATATACATATTACATACGTAAGACCTTAAAACAATACACTCATTTCCTAAGTGGGAAGACGTGTTAAGAGAAGGAGGTTCTTAATTCAACTGTATGTTTTTTTTGTATGTTTGTTACGCGATATCTTCGCAGATTGCGAACCGATTTTCATGATTCTTTTTTCTTTCGATGGGTATGCCGCCAAATTAGTTCCATGTAGATTTTATTAAAAAATACAAAAACCAAAATTAATAATACAAAATTGTACTAAGGTTATTCTATGAATAGAGAGGTTGAGAATGAGAAAGTTGTAATAAGTTACTGCATATAATTTCATCATCATATCAGCCGAAAAACGTCCACTGCTTTACAAAGGCCTCCCCCAAGGATTTCCACGGCTACCGGTCCTGCGCTACCCACATCCATCGGCTTCCCGCGATCTTCACCAGGTCGTCGGTCCACCGTGTGGGAGGCCTTCCTACGCTACGCTTTCCGGTGCGCGGTTGCCACTCGACAACTTTACTACCCCAACGGCCATCTGTTAGCTATGTGCCCTGCCCACTGCCACTTCAGTTTAGCGATTCTGTGAGCTATGTCGTTTACTTTGGTTTTCCTGCGGATCTCCTCATTTCTGATTCGATCACGCAGAGAAACTCCGAGCATAGCACGCTCCATTGCCCTTTGGGTAATCTAATTTAGTAATTGTTATGTTATAAAATTTCAAAGGTTTAATTCTATTATGCTATAGTTTTGGAAAGAAAATTCTTCACATTATTATTAAGAATCTCTTAAAATTTCACAATCGCATAAGGCGTTCAAACTTTATCCCCGGATAAACATGTACATACATACAAACAGATGAAAAATCTAACTCAGAAACTTTCGCTCGCTTTGCTTTCTCCTTAAAAACTCCATTTTTGCGGTGCTCACTGTGTCCAAGCGGGATGAGAAACATTTCACTTCGTACCCCCTCTTAATGGCTCATACAGCTTGTGTAGGTAGTACTCAACAGTAAGTACTTTTATTCACTTGTACCTTACTGGGGCCAGGCCTGTTTCACTCCGCCCTGTAGGCATGAAAATGTACCTACGCCACGCTCTACGCCGCGCGGCCCCCTGAATGGGGCAAATTCAGTAGTCAGAAAAGATAAGACTTACGCGATAGAAAGAGAGGCAATTTGTATGTGAATATAACTGTAGGGAATTCGCGCTGTGCGACCTGAATTTGCACTTTATTGTGTCGTAGCAAGAGTCGCCATTCGTTAAAATTATTTTGCGGAGTCACCCTTTTTTACCTAGTAACTAGTCTTTATTCTTTGCTGCGGCATGGGTTTTTTTCATATTTCGGGATGGTTAGGTCATACTCCACATACTGGCACAGACTAGGTAATAGATACTGGGGCCGAGTCCGAATTGGTGAAGTTTGTAGCCCTAGTGGTGAAGTTACAAAATTAAATGATGATGATCTATCGACCGATTTCGGTCATGGCGACCACTTCGATTCCTAGTCGGTTTGCCACGCGTGCGCTCGAAGATGGTTTATGTAGCCAATCTTCGCAGCGAAACTCCTCGCGCACTGAGGGCATTTAAGTATGCCACCCTCGTAATTGTATGAAATGGTCGTAGGTGGTCGGGCCTTTAACTGGTCGCGTTTGGTATCAAGGTCAGCTTAACGCTGATCCTCGAACTCGCGCACTTGCCTATTCACAATTCTGCGCCATTCAGGCCGTTCTGCTACCAAACTCTCCCATTGAGAGGGTTCTATATTGCATCCTTTCATATGTCGCTTCATAACATCTTTGTACCGGAGGAGTTGTCCGCCATGTTTCCACTTACCCTCCTCCAAAATTTTTACAAAATTAAATAAGGTCTCTAAAAACTAGCAACTGGCAACTAGTGGTAGCGAACGACAGCTACGGTTAAACGTCATCTCATCTATCTTCGGTATCATCGTCACTTACCATCAGTTGAGATAATGCCAAGGGCAAAGTATATATATTAGTACTAACATACAGTATGAACACTCCCTGTCGCTCTCTAGATTGCAACCTCACCCCCTCGTCACCCAGATTGATACAGATTCGTTACAGTTTGGTTGTCGAACGTAACGTAGGATTTAGCCGCCATTTTGTTTGTTCCGTCATTCCTTTTTTGAAATGTCATGTCTGGCCCGTTGTATGAAGTGTCCAGGGTGTGCCAAGGGCTTAACAATTTAAATTTTAAAAAAAACGTGCCTCGCGAAACACAGAACTATGAAAACAGTATACCAGCTTGTACGAGTATATCATTATAACAATATCACTAACCAAAATTGAAACAGAAACCAATAAAACCGCTGACCGGGAAACAAGACAAAAAGGGATAATATTTCGTATTTTATTCCGCGACCTCTGCAAAATCTGGACTGGATATACAGAATTGTGTTGTCCTTTCCACTTGGTCAGACAAATACCAAATACAATACTCAATAACGTATTTATAATGTTGTTGCCATGGAATACTTATAACAGAATTACGTTTTTTTGAAGATGTATGAGGTTATCTTGCGGCGGCGGCGCACCCTCCGAATACGCCGTTGCACGCACAAAAGAAGTTGATTAAGGAGGGAGGGGCAGGGTTCTTTTTTAAAATATAAAAATTCACCAAAACCGAATAGACAGGGTGTAACAAAATTGGTGCATGTCTCGTTAACTGGGGGTTCTACTCGTCATACTGAACTACTTTCTCCAAGGACATAGTCAATTCTCAAAAAACATTTAGACCCTTCATACTAAAATGCACAAAATCGGTCGATCAGCTGATCACTTTGTATGCAAAGTAAAAAAAAGTAAATATAAAAGAAAAGTCGTAGAACAAAAGTTCTTCAGTATGATGAGTAGAAGGCCCAGTTAACGGGACCTACATCCTGTATATTAAACTGGTTATAAAAATATGGAAAATAGGCAGTGTGGTATCGATAATCGGAGTCGTAATGACAATTTAAAAAAAAATAACAAAAAGTAAAAAGAAACAAAAAGATGATATAGAAGCAAGTTGAAAATGAAAAAGAAAAAGATTGAATTCGTCACAATGTGATTAAAAGTAATGTGTGTACTTGTCTACTATTTTAGTTAAGTTGTAAAGTAAGTATCTAGTTACACTGCATTTTAACTAGTAAAGTTCTCGAGTGGTGACTGAGCATCGGAATAAGTTGCGTAGGCAGGCCTCCCGCTTGGTGGTAAAATACTCTAGTGTAGTTGTGAAGGTCGCGAAAAACCGTGATCGTTGTGTAAATCCTTGGGGGAAACCTGTGTTCAGCTGTAGACGTCTTGCAGCTGGCATGATGACGATGTTGAAGAGTCTGGGCACACTTGGGAACCCAAAACCTTAATATACATTTCATTGACATGGTGGGGGAAAAACTTTGGTTCTTTTAAATATATTCACGTTTCTTCTTAGACTTAGCCATTTAATAAAATGCTGACATTGAAATCAAAAATATATATTGAGTATTGAGTGTTAGATGGTAAATTCATTAACTCAAAAAACACACAAATTAAGGCGACGCATTGGAAAGTTTGGACGCAGGGATCTCGATTTTTCTCAGAAATAAAAAAAAAAACATATTATAAAAATGATCACTTCATTTTATCAGTTGAAGAAACAAGATTCGTTAACTTTTATAACAGAAAAAAATATATCAAAGAAAACTCTTTTAAAATAGAGACTCTACAGGCAAACCAGAATGATTTAAACCTCAAAGTTTTCATAATCGATTAGTCTAAACACACACTTTAATATGCCAGTTGGATTTTTCTTAAAATTAACTGTAGTTTTCAATTGAAACGAAAAAAAAAATGTATTAAGTGTCAAAGTGTGGTTACTATATTTACTCTTTGCACGTAACGAAAAAGACCGAGACAAGAAGAAAAGAGTTGCCCCAGTCTTTTTTAAACATTTCTACTTGTGATAATAATTGAAAGAATTCGCGTCGTTTGCTAGTAACTTAATTTAAAGGTATACTTTGCTTTCTATGATATGCCAGATTATAGCTCTCTTGTTTGTTTAGTCTTGAGTAAAAAATTGGAAAATATTGCATTTTGTAAAGTTTTACTTAAAACCACTTAATTTAACTTATTTCCACCTCAACAGGGGTAAAATCACAATATACAATTCAAATTCTTAAAAGACTGTGGAAAACACATATAATGTTATTGAATTAATAAAACCTCGATTTAATTGAATACAATCATAAAAATATGACCACTTTCATGTAAAAAAAATATTACGTAGTTTTGGATTGTTTGCAAAATTTCTCAAAAACTTACAGTTTCTGTTGAATGAAACCTACACACAAAAATCACAGACCGAAATGGAAGGCATTTTAATTGCACATTATGCTTTAAAACTTATTTAAAAGTGAAGAAAAATAATTCTCTCTTTTATCGTGTTGCATAATTAATCATGCTATCCAAGGGATAGACTGCGGTGGTTGCCTGGTATTGCACACAGCATCACCCGCGGTCACGTGTAGGGCATTTAGATTTACACTTACGGACGTGTACAACGCGACCTTCATGCATATCTGTAATTAGATGTGCAGGTTTCCTCACGATGTTTTCCTTCACCGTTAAATCAATCAATAAATATATATACGTAACTTTCGAAATACTCATAGGTACATTGGCCGTCCGGATTTAAACCCAATTCGTTACCGGTTGAGCCACCGAACGCTCTAATAAAAGTAATTTTATTACTTTTTTTTCTAAGAAAAGTAATTAACATGTAAAAATTGAGAATCGGGCGTTGGTTCGGTCTCAACGTAACTGCCACATTATAGCCCGCACTGATTTGAACTTAAAATGAATCGTGTTTCGTTCGATATTATTTTATCACAGATCGACCTTCTTGGATTGAGTCGTCTTAACGCCTTAAACTAAGACTTCGGAACATAAAAGGAAGCTTTAGAACGTCTTAATATGAGAAGTATTAATTAATTTTCAGGCGAACGTCGCAAATTTTTTCAATTAATATTAAAAGTGGATATATTCAGATGTTTCTACGTTTGACTTAATAGCGTCATCTAGTTCCGCGTATTTATGATGTTAATTCGATAAAAGTGTTCCTCGTTATCCCAGCGGACATTCCAAAAAAAATTGCATTAGCAAAAAAGGGCTTCGTACAGCTAAACCAGGGGTGTCCATCACAATTTGGTGGAGGGCCAGGTTTAGGATTTTTATAGCTGCAGCGAGCCAAAAGAAACGTCCAAAAGTAAAGTGAATTTAAAAAACTAAAAAATAGTCATTTTTATTTCCTTATGTTAGGAGAAAGAATCACTTTGAAATGCGATGATTGACACCTTTTTTGTTTGCACAATGCATCTAATGTCTATATCTTTGTCCAACTTATGTGCCACAGAATAAAGGTAGGTAGCTTCGCGCAATAATTATACATTAGATGGATTAAAACTTAAGGCTTTAAGATGCCTAAATCCGAGCAGGTTGATACGTAATAAAATACAAACAGAGTTTAATTGGCGTTATATCCTACTAAAATTATGAACGCGAAAGTTTGTCAGAACGTATGGATGTATGTTTGTTACTCTTTCACGCAAAAACTGCTGAATGGATCTGGCTGAAATATGGTAGGTGGGCACCCTTGATAAGTCATAGAAACGTTTTCCAAGCAGGTGAAGCCGCGGGAAACATAAGTAAGAAAATAACATTGTGTTTCAAAGTTTTACAATGCAAACGGCAAATGCAAGATTTATTTGTAATACTGTTAAACACCCTATTAGGAATTCATGTTGGCGGATTTGCTTAAGAGGTCATTTAAATCGCTTTATTATTGCTATATAATAAACACTAACATAACACTGATGGCAAATCATTATTGGTTTGGAAACGCAATAATCTCACAAATTGAAAGAGGGACTTGACGTGATTTTATTGACGGCGATGACATCGCGGCTTCAGTCTGCTCGCGACAACACGGCTATCGAAGCATAATCGAAACGTTGAGGTAAAAACATCATCAATACCTATGTTCTATAAAATCACGTCGTGAAAGTTTAAAATGTTATGTATACGATTATAACGTAATAATCTGTAATAAAATATAAAATCATCCTGCATTAAAAAATGTTGATCTGGATGTGATGTATAAAATTCTGAACTGGGTGTCTACCAGACTTCGAACAAAGAAGTAACCACTACAAAACAACAATTTCGGTCATAGGTAGATAATGAGATATCAAATTCTTATACGCTGCGTAAAAAAAAAACATAATGTACGTCCGTAAGAATTGGCATTTATTTCCTAAAAACAGTGACAGGCATAATTTGAATTTAAGAAATGTAAATAAAATAGATATAGCCTTTTCGAGACTAAGTAAGGTTAAATAGTCATTTGTGGGGCAGTGTATAAGATTCTACAATACAATTCCAGGAAATGTAACTAGTTTGTCAGAGAATAAATTCAAGACTCATGTCAAAAAATGCTTGTGCTCTAGAGAATATTAATAAATAATATATTATGTAAAACACAAAGATATATATTATGTTGATTCTATAACAAATACCATTACCTCAGACTGTAATCTGATTCATCACATTATTTGTAATAGTTAATAAGTTTTGTTTTTGACTATTTAAAAGTGTGTGTAAACACCTATTTAAAATAAATTATTTTGATTTGATTTGATTTCCTGATTTGACACACAAAGTTTTGAATTTCTTTGGCTAGGCCTATAGCTTCAACGGTTTTAGAGTGTGTGGTGTCGTTGGATTCGTTTTGATCCCTGAGTGACATAAGATACATTTTTACGCAACTGCCTAATTCTGCCTATTTCGGTCATAAGTAGATAATGAGATATCGAATTTTCCTGAGCCGCGTTAAAAAAGGTGTTCCGTATGTGACACACAAAATTCTTAACTGGGTGCCTACTAGAACCTGAACAAAGAAGAAATAACTTCCAAACCTCAATTTCGGTCTTAGCCACTCCCCTGGCAAATGCCTAGTTCTGGTCCGCGGCGAGGACGAATCAGCTGGCGCTGCCAGCTGCGCCATCTTGCTTCAACTGTGGGGGCTTTTTGTGGGTGGTCGCCATTATTGTCAAGGGTTACAAAAACAATTATTTCTCAATATCTTTGTATGGACACTATATATAAAACTTATAACGGTGAAATCTTCATAAACTGACTATCTGACTAAAATATTTGTGTATTAAACTTTGTGAAATATAATTCAACAGTCTCGGCCAAAGATAGGGTAAGTAGGTATTAGTAGGTATTGCACTTGAACGTATGAAAACGTGAACTGTGAATGCTACAATAACAATAGATAATATAATAACATTGTATTGCTTACCCAGTTTATTGGGAATTTCAACAACACCGAGTTTTTCTATGCAAAACAACAAAACAATCACTAAACAATCACTTTAAAAACAGGTACGCGCACCGCCCGGGCGCGGCTGAATGCACTGACTGATTCGAAGGAGATTTCTATCGAAAATCATTCACCGTTGGCTTTGCACTCATTCCTAACTCTATCCTTGTCTTATCAAGGAGCTTTAGCAAACGATAGAACAACGCAGCGATAGTTTTCGCTCCATAATCAGGTATGAAGTGAGCCGCTTCCCGCGTAAAGGGATCTGACCAGATTTAGGCGTTTCACATAAGCGTCAAATTCCCGCCGCGCCTACTATTGGACAAACACAAATCCGCATAATCTGCCAAAATGGCGCGCCAGCGGAGTGGATAAGTAGATAATGAGATATCGAATTCTCCTGCGCCGCGTTAAGAAAATGTTCCGGATGTAACACATAAAATTCTGAACTGGGTGCCTACCAGTCCCCGAACAAAGAAGAAATCACTTCCAAACTTCAATTTCGGTCATAAGTAGATAATGAGATATCAAATTTCCTGCGCCGCGTTAAAAAAGGTGTTCCAGTGACACACAAAATTCTGAAATGAAGAAATCACTTCCAAACTTCAGTTTCGGTCAAAATTATTCTATCTCTACTAGTAATGGCATAATGGGTCGAGAAATATACTTTAAAAGAACTTTTACCTAAACCTTATATCAACCAAAAAAAAACACAATGTAAACAAACTTGTAGGGATTAGACACTTTCAAATGTCAATTCCGTAGTACTTTTGTTTACCTTTTGCTTTTTTTATGGTTGATATAATATTATACATCGAATAATGGTATTGAATGTATTATGTGGCGACCGCGCACCGGAAAACGTAGCGTAGGTAAGCCGCGTGAAGGTCGCCGGAAGCCACTGGATGCGGGCAGCGCAGAACCGGTCGTCATGGAAATCCTTGGGGGAAGCCTATGTCCAGCAGTGGACGTCCGTCGGCTGATATGATGAATGACATTGAATATAACCTAGCAATTTAATAAAAAAAAATAAGAACCCGACTGTTTAAAAACAAAATGTATCTTAAGTCACTCAGGGATCAAAACGAATCCAACGACACCACACACTCTAAAACAGTTGAAGCTATAGGCCTAGCCAAAGAAACAGAAAAAATATATATATCATCATAATTTAAGAGCCGTACTCTTGTCGGCGTAGCTCTTTCCAGATCTCTCTCTACCACACTATCTCCTTCATTTCTCTATACGTTTCCACATTAACTTTCTTCTTAACTTGGTCTATAAAAGCAATTCTACGTCTTCCTCTTCCGCGTTTTCCTTCGATCTTTCCTTCTATTATGTTCTTTATAAAATGACTCAACGGTAATAAACTAACAAATTTTTAAATCTCAAAGTTAGGTATCTTAAATTCTCGGATAAGTTATGTTGACACATCACAAGCCTATACTCACCAACGACGTCCAGCCTCGAATATGCTGTATAGTGGGGGTAGGAGGGCGCATTCTGAATGACCTCACAGCTGTAGTTGCCGCTGAGGGCCGGCCCCACACGCATCAGCACCACGTGAGTCTCGTTTGATCTGTGTCTCTGTAACCAAGAATTGGAATTTAATATCGATTTTGCTATCGGCGCTGTCAATGGAGGTTTTTTCCAAGTATAATCTATATATATAAAAATGAATCCCTATTTCCCTTGGTCACGGCATCACGCATGAACGGCTGGACCGATTTCGCTAATTCTTTTTTTGTCGAGTTCGTTATTGTCAGGAGAAGGTTCTTATGTAGGGTAGGGTAGGATAGTGTAGTGTAGTGTAGGGTAGGGTAGAGTAGTGTTGTGTAGGGTAGGGTAGGGTAGGGTAGTATAGGGCAGGGGTAGGGTAGGGTAGGGAAGGGTAGTGTAGTGTAATGTTGTGTAGTTTAGTGTAGGGTAGGGTAGGGTAGTATAGTGTAGTGTAAGGTGGAAAGTAGTTCGCCAGGACAGCTAGTTATATTATAATTATAATCTCATACACCCGGTAAGGTTGCCTGAAAGAGAATATTTTATATGTCCTTTCTAAGTGTTTTTCATGTTAATATTTGTGTGCAATAAAGAATATTTATATATTATATAAATATAATAATATGTGAAGATTCAACATCATCATCATATCAGTCAAGAGACGTCCACTCCTAGACAAAGGTCTTCCCCAAGGATTTCCACGACAACTGGTCCTGCGCTGCCCGCATCTAGCGGTATAACGCGACCTTCACCAAGTTGTCGGTCTACCGTGTGGGAAGCCTGCCCACGCTACGTCTTCCGGGGTGTGGTCGCCCCTTGACAACTAAACTGCCTCATCGATCATCTGTTCTACGAGCTATTTAAAACGAAAACAGAAAACGTCTCTTAGTGCCCGGCGGCCCTGCTGTTCTTGCCTCTGGTGTGAAGATCATCATTGTACAGGTTCCTTTAGAAAAGCTGTGTAATTCTCATCATTTCTTCAAGTCTTATCAGGTTTTTAGGGATAAAACCAGAAAATTTTGGGATTAGTTCATGAAATAAAGCCTGGTGACGTACGGACGGACAGCGAAGTCTTAGTAATAGGGTCCCGTTTTTACCCTTTGGGTACGGAACCCTAAAAATAAAAGCAGTTTGAAACTTTTGGTACAAAACTTATTAAAGCCTTTGTTTAGTTATGTTTAAATTTACTACGATGAAACTAATTACAAACATCGATATGTGTCTACTCAATATATTTGCAAAGTTTGGATTCAATCCGACTTATAGTTTTTGTATGGAAAATCAAGCCTTGAGGAGACCCAAGTAAAGTATTGTACTGTTTCGCCTTCTGATTTGGACTTTCAAGTGCATAAATGAGGAGCAAAAGTAGCTTTTCAAAAATGTCCAATAAGGAACACAATACAAAATCTCTAATACTAACCACAGGCTTGTCCAAAACTCAGTTCAATTAAGAGCTTCCCATTTTTAAATAATCATCCAGTGCAGCCTCCCTCGTTAAACATCTCTCCCACAATAGGACCCAAAATGGGGCTTTGTTTAGATAATTGAAACATTCTTCGGTCCAAGGAACGTAAACTGAAACTTTTCGGTCATTAACCAGCAATGAGAATGCGAACAGTGTAATATGAAATTGCAAAATTTCCAAACTCTTAAACTTCTTTTTTGTGGGTTCCAATTAAAAGTTTACAACATCGTATTACCATTTTTTGAATTACAATTCAACTGTTTATATGAAAACATCATAAAAATGGAGTTTTAATATGCAAAAGTTTGGTATGTAATAGGGATGTCGATTGCTAGTCATCTGATTTACTTTTTATCATCTGTCAAAAACGACACTTTGTTCTAAAAATGTTTGAAATACCTAGGCGTGACGTCAATGTTTAGTAGCGTCATTTATGTACTCATTATGTGATTTTAATGAATTAAAAACCGAAAACTTGATGGGAAACAAAAAGTAAGGTTTTGCGAAGTTTAAGTAGGAAGGCAATTTAATGATCATGAGTTAATAATTTATTTCTGACGCTGTCATCATCTCTATTATTTACGCAGTTTTATAAATTTAGTCATGTCGGGTTGAAAAGACCGTGAGTAATACGAAATCAAGATTCAAATTCAATAATTCCAAAGATAAAATTTACAAGTTGCCTAGATATAGGACAGATGAAGTATCAAAGCTAGATATGTAAAAAAAAAACGTTTTTTTCTAAAGTGAAAAAAACACAGATTTGAACAGAAGAATCCGCCCGTCTTCATATTTTACTCAGATTTTCTTGATACAAGCAAAAATAGCGACATCTAACATCACTCGTACGAACTAGCGTGGGCGAGAGTTGACGTCAGTGCCGCGTTGAAAGAACCTTGGTAGAATTGTCGCTTTAAAATTCGTTTATTTATTTTGTTTACAAGAAAAAATACAATTTAAGGTTACTTAACGATGATACGACATCAAATGTTTCTTTTTAGCCTTTCTTTTATGATTTTTACAACCTCTAAAAACACATTAAGGCATTTTTATATGGAATATCTTTCGTCCACACTGTACAATTTCCCGCAGACGAGTGAGTCGCGAGTGTGCGAAACTTTCCATTTTCGCACCAATTCGCTGGGAGCATTAGTCGCGTGCGTTGGACGGGTCCTTACGCCAGTAACATATAAGTCACTGGAAAAAAACCTTGAAAAAAATTAAAGAACACCAGTTTTTTTTCTGGAATGGTTTTTTTTAAGTGTACGATCAAAAATATCTACAGAATGCAATTTTTTGTTTGAAAAAGAAGTATTCACCTATTTGCAAACAATAGTAAAAAAAAACGTATTGAAAAAAAACCGGCCAAGTGTGACTCGATGTCACACAAACATGAAACACAGACATGAAAACTTTAACTACCAACAGAACAAGATCTCTCAGTACATACTTTGTAAAAAAAGATTTACAAACTATATCGTGTGACATATCAAATGAAATGACTTATTGCAAAAATATCAAATATATATATTTTTTATTATTTTAAGATAAAGTTGTTAGTTGTTTGATTGATTAGCCATGAAATATTTTATATTATCTACAATATATATATATATATGTATATATAGTGAAGCGTCGGTGGCTCAACCGGTAACGACTCGGTCCATCTAACCAGAGGTACCGGGTTCAAATCTGGATGGCCAATGTACCAATGAGTTTTTCAAAAAAACTTACGTACATACTTACCGATTGCTTTAACGGTGAAGGAAAACATCGTGAGGAAACCTGCACACGCCTGCGAAGAAACTCGAAGGTTGTGTGTGAAGTCGACCAACCCGCACTGGGCCCGCGTGGTCGTCTAAGGCCTAATCGCCCTGATTCAGGGTAGGCTCGAGCCCCTCGGTGGGGACGTATATGAGCTGTAATGATGATGATATATCGGAGTGAGGGCGCTTCAACCCAAGGATTGGTGACTTAGGGCTATGGTCTTCTCCGCAAATCACAATTAATTTGTTCAGCACTAAAACTATTTATGATTCAGGCTTCCGTATCGCACAGAGGTGTGACCGGGGCGGCTGCCAAAGTCAAAGAGACTCGTTCCCATCCGAGCGCTGCTTAAATACCAGCCGGCCGACCGCTTCTTCGCCTGATTCATGGAGTGGGGCACGCAGGTGTTGTTTACGTCTACCGTTGCACGTGTTGCGCGCATCGGATGATCTCACGCATCGGATGATCTCGCGCCGACACGGCCATTCTGAAAAACATGGTCGCCCACGACCAAAATATTCTTTAAAGTAACAAAGCTCTGGGCAGGCCATTTCAAACAAATTCATTGAGAGAGGGCCCCTGTCCCTCAATCTCAAACAAACACTATCTGAGAGAGGGCCCCTGTCCCTCAATCTCAAACAAAATTCATTGAGAGAGGGCCCCTGTCCCTCAATCTCAATCACGACCGTTTGAGAGAGGGCCCATGTCCCTCAATCTCAAACAAAATTCATTGAGAGAGGGCCCCTGTCCCTCAATCTCAATCACGACCGTTTGAGAGAGGGCCCCTGTCCCTCAATCTCAAACAAAATTCATTGAGAGAGGGCCCCTGTCCCTCAATCTCGAACACAATTCATTGAGAGAGGGCCCCTGTCCCTCAATCTCAATCACGACCGTTTGAGAGAGGGCCCCTGTCCCTCAATTTCAAACAAAATTAATTGAGAGAGGGCGGCAGCGGACGAGCCAAGGCTCATCCCACTTCTGATATCGGAGTGAGGGCGCTTCAACCCAAGGATTGGTGAATTAGGGCTATGGTCTTCTCCGCAAATCACAATTAATTTGTTCAGCACTAAAACTATTTATGATTCAGGCTTCCGTATCGCACAGAGGTGTGACCGGGGCGGCTGCCAAAGTCAAAGAGACTCGTTCCCATCCGAGCGCTGCTTAAATACCAGCCGGCCGACCGCTTCTTCGCCTGATTCATGGAGTGGGGCACGCAGGTGTTGTTTACGTCTACCGTTGCACGTGTTGCGCGCATCGGATGATCTCACGCATCGGATGATCTCGCGCCGACATATATTTATATTAATTAATTTATTTTATCTGTGTAATTATACACCAATTATGTATAATTATGAATTTATGTACCTATTTATGTATTTGTTGTTTACATTTGTTTAAATGTAGTATTTATTTTATTTTGACATATTTTAAGCTGTGTACACGTCTTTTCTGCCATCTCAGTCAAAACTTTCTTCTTTTCCGGGTCTGCTGGAAGAAATTTCCTTAGAAATAAGCCGTACCCTTTGTGTGATGTTACTGTGTAAAATGTGTAATATATGTTTCCTGTGTACAATGAACTAAAAAAAATGTTTTGAAGTTAATTAAGAAAATAGGCGAAAGATTACCATTCTCCACCCTTTATTTCCTAAGCTACTGGGCTTAAAATTTTGAAAATATCATAGTATAAGAGATTGAATGCTTTGATTACAGGAAAATATATGAGAGTATCTAAAGTCCTTCCGTTCCAACAGGAAAAATGAAATTTCTAAAGTTCAGAGTCACCAAGGCAGCTGATTAAAATTATAGTATGTTTATTAGTGGTATGTACCAAAGTAATTTTTCAGTTAAAACCTTATTAAATAACAATGCTTAAAATGGAACCCTCTAATGTTTAATATTTAATTATTGAATTTTCATTTTCTGAAAAAAGAAGGTAGAAAAACACAACAGTTAGGGAATGCAATCCCGCAGCAAAATTTCAATTGCTGGATCCCGCGGGATTGAGAGGTTCGATCCCGCGGGATTCAGGTATTTGCGGGATCCCGCATGTTTTTTGAAAGTCATTGAAAAAAGAGAGGAATCCTGTATCATAAACGAGTCTATAGAACTTAAAATGAAACTAAAAATATTATTGACACTATTTATTAAGTTATCAAATAATTAATCAGAAATAACAGTTTCAAACAAAGGTCAAAAACTATTATTACAAAAAAACAAAAAACAACTATCCATTATTTAGGAAGGAGCTGCGCAAATGCACATAAAACATAGCGTCTCAATAGTTTTGTGAAAGTGAAACTATTTATAAGTAATCAAATCAATCACTAATTAGAAATAAGAATAACTATTAAAAATAAACAAAAAACAATTATCCATTATTTTGGAAGTAGCTGCGCATGAAACATAGCGTGTCAATAGTTTTGTCAGCTAAACGGCTTCTTACTTTGCATGCTAGGTATCCGGCAGCAGAAAATGCCCTTTCCGCTTCCACGCTGGTGGGCTAATAACGCATTGTAGACGAATTGAAGATTTTCACCTTTGAGCCCACCAGACTCCAACAAATTCATTTCTTTCCTGATTATACCTTCAACGTGCCGAACAACACATGCTGTATGTCGCTGCGCAGTCCCGCAAATCCCGCGGGATCCCGCACGATTTAGGCGCGGGACTGGTCCCGCAATAATGGTGCGGGATCCCGGTATTTCGGGATTCCGGTATCCCGGTATTGCATTCCCTAACAACAGTGCCATGTTTTTTTTTTCAAATTTGTGAAATAAAACGTTTTTTTTAATTTACATCTCTATTCAGAATTTAAAAAAAAAAATTGTTTTGCAACAGTTTTGGTAATAAAGACTCTTCACACGTAACTGGATAAATTAAAATTAAGTTTAATTTAATATTGTATTGTAAAACCAACTCAGTGCAGCGTCTGAGAAGCTCCGCAGTATCTTATGTTTAAAATACCGCTATGTCTAAAGAGAAGTCTTTTCCCAGTTTGTGTTGCCAGTGATGACATACGAGACTTAGAAATGGTCGCTCTTTATGGGCCTTCTTAAAAAGCTTATAGTAACCAAATAGACGATGGAGTGAGCTATGGTCAAAATTTCCTTACGTAATCTAATCAGAAATGAGGAAATATCACGAAAATCAAGTGGCAGTAGGTGAGGCATTAGGTCTTAGAACAGACTTTAGAAATTTCATTTTTCCTATGGGAACGGAAGGACTTTAGATTTTTTTCATATATTTTCCTGTAATCTATGCGTTTTACCTCAAATACTATGATATATTATTAAAAATTTTAAGCCCAGTAGTTTAGGAAATAAAGGTGGGGGGAATGGTAAATTTTCGCCTATTGTCTTCATTAACTTCAAAACATTTTTTTTAAAGATTATTGTTTGTACACAGGAAACATATATTACACATTTTACAAAGTAACTTCACACAAAGGGTACAGCTTATTTCTAAAGAAATTTCTTCCAGCAGACCCGGGAAAGAAGAAAGTTTTGACTGAGATGGCAGAAAAGACGTGTAAACAGCTTAAAATACGCTTAAAGTACTATAGTTTTCGAGTGGCGAACGCGCACTGGAAGACTTAGTGTAGGCAGGCCTCGATCAATGACCTGATGAAGGTCGCGGGAAGTTGCTGAATGCAGTCAGCGTAGAACCGTTCGTTATAGAAATCGACCTATGAAAAGGCCCGATAACAAGGATACTCACGTCCACTTTAATCCCATTGACAGGCAGCACCCTTGTTGTGGGCGACTCAAGAGGCGAGTATCTATAGAACTCCTGGCTGCCCTTGTACCACTTGACGGAGTATATTCCGTAGTTGTGGTGGTACAGACATGCCATGGTAACGTTTCTGCCTCTCTGAACGACGCGGGGTGTGATTCGGAGTTCCGTGGTACGGAGGCCTCCAGCACCTGAGGGCAAGAGGAAATAGGTGTTAATAAAAATAAAGAACTTAATTTTGCTCTAGTTTAAACTGTCTCAAAGTTCAGTAGGATTGGGAACTGATTTGAATTCTGAAAGTGGAGAGACCATATTAATAATTAAAAACGTCGAAGCTAGATTGATACATTCTAAAAAATAAATCATCTACCCATTTCAAATGTTTGTAGAATTTTATTTTGCAATAGTTTGATGTCATATCGAAACAATTCTCACTATGACTAATTGAAAACGGGACTTGACGTGATTTTATATAACATATGGGCAGGTAGTGATGTTGTTTTTACCTCAACGTTTCGACTATGCTTCGATAGCTGTGGTCGCGAGTAGACTCTACTCGAGTAGACTCTTCTGGAGTCTACTCGCGACCACGGCTATACTCGAGTATTTAGTCGAGTAGACTGTACTCTTGTAGACTCTTCTGGAGTCTACTCGTGACCACGGCTATCGAAGCATAGTCGAAACGTTGAGGTAAAAACAACATCAATCGTGCTCATATGTTATATAAAATGGGAATTATATTTTTCGTCCCCAGTTAAATAGATTCATCTCTATTCAATAGTTTCGTTCTCAAATTGATAGATCTGTCACCAAATTGATAGATCTGTCATCAAATTGATAGATCTGTCATTAAAAATACGTGTGGCACTCGGGGACTGCCGCGGTAAAGCTATTGCATGGTAACAAATCGAAAACTAGGGGGTAATCGGTCAAAAACAATAAATAAATGAGCCAGCGAAGCGAGCGATGTTAGGTTCGGTCAGGTTTGATTGATTTAACAGTCAAAGAGCCTCGCGAAGTGAGACTCCCCACCCTGGGTACAAAAATACTACGCAGCAGAAGAAATCATCGGAAGATGACCCCTAACGGGGGCGTAGCCCCCGCCGCCCGTTTCGAACATCAACAAACTTTCGGGATCCGAAGAGGATGTGGGAGTATCTGTAGGTCACCTTTGTTAGTAATTTTAGGCATTTATTTGGTGACAGATCTACTATTTTGAGTACAAACTATATTATTTATGAAATTTCAATTTTTTTATTTGGTGATCGAAGCTATTTAATTGACAATCGTTAAAAGACTTTTCTGGTGATAAATCTTTTTTGTTTGATGACTTTACTTTGGTGACAGATCTACTATTTTGAGTACAAACTATACTATTTAGGGAATTTCATTTTTTTTATTTAGTGATCGAATCTATTTAATTGACAATCGATAAAATCATACCCATATAAAATCACGTCAAGTCCCGCTTACAATTTGTCATTATGATTAATCGTGAAAGTTTAAAGTGTAAAATTTACACTATGACTATAACATTTTAGGTAATGTTGCAAATGGTAATTTAGATAATATATCTATACTTTTATTGTAGTAGCTTTAAAAGGCTATTCTTAATCATCATTATGTCATCATTACAGCTCATATACGTCCCCACCGAGGGGCTCGAGCCTACCCTGAATCAGGGCGATTAGGCCTTAGTCGACCACGCGGGCCCAGTACGGGTTGGTCGACTTCACACACAACCTTCGAGTTTCTTCGCAGGCGTGTGCAGGTTTCCTCACGATGTTTTCCTTCACCGTTAAAGCAATCGGTAAGTATGTACGTAAGTTTTTGAAAAACTCATTGGTACATTGGCCGTCCAGATTTGAACCCGGTACCTCTGGTTAGATGGACCGAGTCGTTACCGGTTGAGCCACCGACGCTTTTTTTATAATCATCATTATGTATATTGAATGAATTAGATGTTGGCTATCTAAACAGGGTAACGATTAATTAACGTTTTATGCAGGCATACGATTTCATCCCTTTCGTCATTGAGACCGTGGGTGCATACATGGTATAACTTTGCGAAGAGTTTCATAAAAAACACCGGCATTTAGCTCAATTGGACCCCTGGAAGTCGCTCTAAAATCGATCACAAGGTTTAAAGCGGATATACATCATCATATCAGCCGAAGGACGTCCACTGCTGGACATAGGCCTCCCCCAAGGATCTCCACGACGACCGGTTCTACGCTGCCCGCATCCAGCGGCTTCCCGCGACCTTCACCAGGTAATCGGTCCACCGATATACATACATACATACTAACATTTCAAGCTAAATAAAAGCTTGTAAAAAAACCACTACGTAAGTTAAAAAAAAAACTTACTAACTAAATTTAGTTACTAACTGGAAATGAGAGATTAAAGTAATGGGAAATTAATTCCTGCAGCTTTTATATAGCACTGGAATAGTTAACGAAACCAGAAGTTAAGCTGCATTTCGGCACATCCGTTCTTACTAATAAATTACGTCACAACCAAAAAGGCAAACAAAGGGCTCAAAGGCTATCATTAGCCCTTATACCCCACCCACCCGTAAATAGTGCTGCACTAGAGTCGATAAGTTGTTTTAAGTACCGATATGTAATTTTTGTTTAGCCAAAAAAATTATTTCCCAAAAAAAAATATTCTAAAAACCTACTTTCTCAAAACGAACTTTTCTCAAAACTTTTAGTTCTGTTGATTCAATGATTCGAGCAGTTGGTAAAAAGCCTTTTATTGATTATTCGAGACACAATGATGTCATTTAAAATCCCATAAATAAGTAGTCTTCTTTTTTGGGGCATTATTACTCTCATCCGTATTGTTAAGGGCTATTACTTATTAAGGTGTAGCTGCCTGATTGTCACAATCCCCTGAGGTAGGTATCCAATAGTAAGGTAACTCTGAAGCACGCGATGTGCTGCGATATTTTACCTAATTGTTGCTAACTGTTGCTATTTGTTTCTAAGACTTGCCCTCCAGAAAATTTTGCTTTAATAAGTTCTGACACTCCAGCTAGGTCTTAACTTACATGGACAGTCATAAAGCTTACTGGATAGTCACCAGCAACTGACAGATGTCATGGGTTCTTGTTGGTGAAGAGTTCCCAATATACCGCCGACGGGCACGTAACATAGTATTACTAAGTTTCTGGTCGACATATAAAATAAGTTTATTGAGATTACACGTCAAGAAAACATCATGAGGAAACCTGCACACACCTGCGAAGAAACTCGCAGGTTGTGTGTGAAGTCGACCAACCCGCAATGGGCCCGCGTGGTCGACTAAGTCCCGATCGCCCTAATTCAGGGTAGGCTCGAGCCCATCGGTGGGGACGTATATGAGCTAATACGATGACACGTCCTTTAAGTATCGATATTTTAATGTATCAACATAATTTGTTATTCATCCCAGCCCTACGTCTAGGTTGGCTCCAACCCAGTTTAGGCTCACATTTTACGAATAGGCCTTTCTTTGATCTGTACTTTGTAGGCATCAACTAATTATTTCAGTTGGCTAAAAAGCCTAAAACAATTTTCCTCTGAACATTTCTCAGAAATATATTTTTATCCTTTTATTTAGTAGACTAATTCATTTAATTTATTGCTTACCTATTCATCCCTTCCATACCCTTTAATCAAATAAATACAATGTATAATTTAGTGGGTTGAGTAGAACAATAGTTTTTGTTATTCCCATTTCTTAAATCGGATCACTTCCTGCCGACTCCTAATGCATTACAATGAGACGGTAGGTATACGAATCTCGCATACACGTCCACAGGGACTCCTTGGTATTCGTGGAAAAAGAAAAAAATATAGCCAAAGAGATTGGTAATATTATCTTAGCACTGGTGAAAGGAGTTTCTGTACGCTTGATGTTCGTGGAAAAAATATATCGAAATAATCTTAGCAGTGATGAAAGGAGTCTGTATATCAAAAAAAAAAGCCGGTTCCCAAAAACTTATACAGGAGGTTCTTACTCATGAAACTGAACAACTTTTCGCTGAATATTTTTTTTTAAATCTATGCTAGGCTGGCAAATAGGTTTATCAATGTTCTAAAAGTAATTATGAGTATAGCCCAAAGCTTCGGGGAGCGACGTAATCAAATCACTGACTTAAGAAAGAAGAAAAGTGGGCTTAAAAGAGGACATAGATATGTCACTTTTTAAGGCTCCGTATCAGGTATCGGGACCTATTTCTAAGCCTACACTGTCTCTCCGACCGTCTGTTTGTCCGACTTTAAAGGGCTGTATCTTTTGAGCCGTAATTTGTGTTATTCTCATGGTATATCTCATGATGGTAGAAAGCAAAAAGTCAAAGGATATTTTTTTATTCACAATTCGTAAGCCCTTGGCATCATCTCACGAGATTGTAGATAAAAAAACTTTACAGCACGCTAAATAACAACACAGGACAATTTGCAAAGGTGGTTTTATCGCTTTAACCTGGCAAGCGTAAGGTTGGATGTAATACGAGTACACCTATACCACAGTATATACATTAGTACTAACGTACAAAATGGACACTCCCTGCCGCTCTCTAAATTCGACCTCACCCCCCCCCCCCCCCCGTCACTCAGATTGGATGTAGATTGGGTACCAAACGTAAAGGACGAGCTACGCAAGCGCGATAAACGTCACTTATATTCACTTTGCGTGCCGCTGTGATTTCGTACACCGGAATAAAAAGCAACTAGTTACCGAACGTAAAGGACGAACTACGCATGCGCGATTAACGTCACTTATATTTACTTTGCGCGCCGCTCACCGCTCGAAGCCAATAGGCGGCCGCGGCGTCTCAGCATGCCTCGTATCATGATTGGCTGACCACCAATATTATACGACCAAATCTAAGAACAATCAGTACCTATGAATCTTCATACTAGCTGTATCTTTTTTTTTAGAAATGTAGTTCCTTTATGTTTTTCATATGTCAGATGTCAGTTTGTTATTGTGGCTTGTGAGATATTTTGTTTGTTTTATTTATTTAAAATAATTTGATTAGATGGTGTGAAAGTATGAGTTGTATAGAAATATCTAGTGGTGTGATATTATAAAATGTGATCTCGGAATTATAGATTGAGATTGACTATTATTGTAGGTTGCTTAATGAGATTGTTTCACGGACAAAAGCTCCTGTGTTTGAAGAACAAATGAACAATGTTATCCATGTAAGTTACTTAATCATATAAGATAACTGTTGATTGTTGCTTGCAGCACAGTATATATATCTTGCAGTGTGCATGCAGTAAATAACTAACAAACATTTCGTGACCAATACCGCCGGTGTGATTCAACCTTACCTGCATTCTTGCCTATAGATACGTCAGTTATAATTATGTATATCATTTCTCGCTCGTTTGTATGGAGTGTCCGGGGTGTGCCTATACACTATTATATCGCACGACATGTTGTTATTAAAACGTCCAAATGAGCTGTGCAACTTTCTGGGAATTCAACATTTTGGGAGTTCAACATTTTAGGAATTCAACTTTCTGTTCCTAAAGGATCTGAGAAGCTGCGCGGGGGAAGTGTGCAAATTAATTTAGTTTTTGTTACTTTTAAAGTGAAACTTTTATTACATCGTCTCAATTTTTTTCGTCTGTGTGTTGCATGTCGCGTGACGGTCGCTTTTTTTCTGACGGTATGATCGTTTCGTCCTCTGTACCGTAGCGAGAGCAGCCATGATCGTTTCGTCCTCTGTAAAGTTTAACTTTTACCGTGGTTCCATAAAACCACACACTTACTTTTTTTTTTATATATTTCTATATAAGTATGTATTTAAACGTATATAAGTATGTATATCAGTTTCTGGTTCAGATGACCATGTGTGATTTGTCTTAGAATATATATAGATTTTTATTTCGTAAATAAATATAGAAATTCACTAATGTTTTTAATTTTACCATTGAATCAGTTTTCCTATTGTATATAATAACAATAATGAATAAATATAATTTAAATATTAATATTAACCTGTAAAGGCATGGGTGGTATAATATGGGTTTGTCACACCCACCTCATGCTGTGTTACAAATTTTAACCTTACGCACGCCGGGTTAAACTGTTTTTTTTCTGTCGCTCTCGTCCATTTCTTTTGTTACAAATAAATAGATATTATTTTACTCATGTGTAGAAGTTCAATTTTCGCTGCGAGTTAACCATAGCTTCTTTGCAAAAGTTATTCCGAATCAGGAGTTGAACTCCTGATTAAATGGATGAGAGTAAAAATATGAAGACCTCATATTTATATTCAAGATTTATGTCATCGCCCTTTTTATGAACACGTATTTCTATAGGCCCATCACTTCAATCAATCCTTGACAACACCCGGGTCCTGGGAGGGCCAATATTTCAACACACAATCCTTGAATTCCCGAAACTTACTGTTCACCATCCATCACGTGGCTTCCGTATTACTAAAATGACTTGCTCCACTATGGTTCACAAAATCTTTCCACCGCAGTCATCTAGAAAGGTGTTAATTTAAAAAAAAAAGTCTACGCTCCCGAGCCGCTTGCGGCTCGCACCACTCACCCTCAAAGACAGTCATAAATAGGATGGCCACGCGAGCGAAGCCGCGGCAAGAGCTAGTTATAAATAAAGTAAAGAGCTTGAACTTGTTTTAGAAGTACGTAATCAGGCACTGAAAACTACTTCTAATGTCGCAATAAGACTCACATAAATAAATATAAATAAATAAATCTTTGTTGTACAAGAGATAGATTACAAAGACTGTGAACCTTAACTCCTAAACTAGGTGGAAACCTGTATTTCAGGAGTTAATGACTCCCCGCTGTTAATTACAATATTTAACTTTATATTGTAACTATATATTTAGATACCTACTTTTAAATTAGGTTAGTTACAGCATCAAAATAATAAACTGAATTAAGTAAAAAAAATATCTCAAATAATAAATAGCTGACTTATTCATACCAAGAACATATTTCATAGCGCAAAAGTACATTTTTTTAATCGGGTGGGTTTTATCGGGGCACATCCCCACTGGTTTAACGTGAAACACTTAGTTTGACGTCCCTGATTTTTTTTAATTTAGTTTTTTTATGGTTCGACCTCGCGGTTCGTTAGTTGGTTGCTATGGAGGGGACAGATTCCTTTACTACTTCCGTTACAGTGTATCGTCACTTCCGTCACGGTCCAGATTTTTGACTTGGTCGCTATACGGAAGAATGTTATTTTAAGACGTTTCACGTCAATGTCATCCCAAAAGTAGAACGTAGTAGAAAAGTCCATGAATACATACTCGTAGCTCTTTCCCGTATCAGATGGATTCCATTTTCGAAAAGTCTGCACAAAGAACAAAAATAAGTGCATTTTGGCAAGTTACAGCCGGGAATGTGGCTGATGGTGAATTATGTGTTGTGGGAATGCAAGTTAGTTTTGTACCTATATCTTAGTTTTTTAGGGTTTTGTAGTACATTACTGCAGCGGCCAGCAAAACAGGCATCGATAAACGTACGTGTAAATGTAGGCCGAGGCGAAGCCGAGGCACACACATACGTAAGTCTATCAATGCCTAGTTGTGGGCAAGGCTTGTATAGTAATTTTCTTAAATAATGCGCGGAAATTAAAACTTCAATAATTAGTTTTCAACGAACAACAATAACTTTTCACGCGCCAAAGTGTTCATTCGTTTTTATCTTTCAATAAACAGCGTTATATTTGCAATTCAGTTCGAAATTTAAATTAAACCTTTGATAAGTTACCTCTTTGGTTGCCATGTATTAGAGTGAGTGAAATATAGTTTCATTTTTAAATTACACGACAGACATGAGTTTGCATAGTAATTTATTTGGCCGCTAAACACGACAGATATGGATATTCATACAAATTTTGCCGGCCGCTGCTCGCATGTATTTGGCCAGTACAGCAATTTCGATTTATCTCGAAGAAGGTTATCAAAATATAATGCTGAAAGTTCCAAGCATGTTTGATAAAAAGTATTTTTTATGGCAACTCTTTTCGTAGTTATATTAGGTATCGTTGAATAGGTCCTCCAAAATGAAGTAATATTTTTAAAGAACATATTTTTATCAGGTATATTGTTTACAAGATATTAAAAAAGTCGTTTACAAGGTGTCCCCTGGCGTTTTTATGGTTTTGGAGCCAAAATATATAAAAAAAAACTTTGCCCTTATAATTTTATGTCCGTCCGTCTGTCACCAGGCTGTATTTCATGAAACGCGATAGTCAGACAGTTGAAATTTTCACAGATGATGTATTTCTGTAGCCGCTATAACAAAAAATACTAAAAAACAGAATAAAAATAAATATTTAAAGGGGCTTCAAGACAAAAAACGTGATTTTTTGCTTATTTTTGCTCGATATTGATAACGGCAACGGGTAGACGCTTGAAGTACTCACAGAATATTGAGTTGTAAACTTTAAAAATAAATAATTAAATAAAAATAAAATTAATATTTAAGGGAGCCCCCCTTAAATATTAATTTTATTATTATTACAAGCAAAAACAAATACAAAAAACGTCATTTTTATAGGTAATAATAGTACGGAGCCCTTCGTGCACGAGTCCGACTTGCACTTGGCCGGTTTTATAGTGGTGCCTCCCATACAAATAAAAGTAGCACGAAAAAAATATTGGAGTGCGGCGCATCAATGAATTGTTTTTAAACTAAGTAGTGTTTTCGAAAAATATGTTTATACCATTGCTCCTCTTAAAAGCTTATTTTATTCACTGAAAACAGTGGATAATTATGGTGTTTGAATTTAGAACACACCAATATAATATTCGAATTCGCATCTCAGCTATACAAACTCCTTGCGCAAAAAAATACTCGATACAAACTCCTAATCCAAAGAATATTTGACATACAAACTCCTTGTGCAAATAATTCTTAGAGATTTGATTGTTCGATATTTTCGAAAAGGAGTTTAGCATTAGAATAAAAAAACGGTAATTTAAAAAACTAAAAAACCCGACTGCGTTTCTGTGCAATTTGGGAATAAAAAAACCCTAAAACAAGAAAGTCGTCATACCCGATTGCACTTAAGTTAAGAATAATTGTAGCAGTCGGGACCCATTCTAGAAATGGAGGCATAGTGAATTGAGAGCACATACCTATATTACAGTTCAGATTACTCCAATATACTGACTAGACGGCTAACTTTTAAAATGGGTCCCGACTGCTACAATTTTTCTTAAGTTAAGTGCAATCGGGTATGACGACTTTCTTGTTTTAGGGTTTTTTTATTCCCAAATTGCACAGAAACGCAGTCGGGTTTTTTAGTTTTTTAAATTACCGTTTTTTATTTTATTCATTTTTTAGTTTTATTATTGAATGAGTTTGTATAGTAACCTATATACACATGACACACATTAAGATTACCCAGATTATTAATTTATCAGTTGATAGAATAATATTCTCGTAAACGTTGAAGCTCTATAAAAGAATTCTGATTGTGTGGCCGATTCAAAAGTTTTTTAGGATCAAGTGTACAGATGACTAGTCCAGCTGTTTTAACTCGACTAAGAGCTACATATGCTTGACTTTTAGCAAATATAAGTGAGCCGAGGTCTACAAGTGTCAAATCGAGTGTAGTATTCTGAAGTTTGTGGACAGTTATAGCCATAGATTTAGGATGGTACGCGCGGCGCGCCGGTTATAGCCCAACTTAGGATTAAGGGCAACATCAGGCAAACAATCGTACATGGTTCAATCCGTATACGAACTCCTCGTTGATATTTTTTTATTGTGCGGTCGTCAACAAATACTGCTTGCTGTAAGTCTCCGGAATATCTGCTATTTTGTTTTTTTATTTTTTGATATACCCAGTGTCACTCTCACAGTAAATACGTATTTAACGAAACCCCTCAAGCTAAAATCCATCGAGCCGTTCTGGCTGCAGAGCGTGCCAAACATTTGAATTTGGCGCCAAAAATCCGCCATTTTGTTTTTTTTATTATTTTGATATACCCAGTGTCACTCACACAGTAAATACGTATCTAACGACACCCCTCAAACTAAAATCTATTCAGCCGTTCAGGCTGCAGTGCGTGCCTAACATTGGAATTTGGCGCCAAAAATCCGCCATTTTGTTTTTATTATTTTGATATACCCAGTGTCATTTTCACAGTAAAAACGTATCTAACGACAACCTTCAAGCTATAATTCATCGAGCCGTTCAGGCTACAGAGCGTGTCAAACATTTGAATTTGGCGCCAAAAATCCGCCATTTTGTTTTTTTAATTTTGATATACCCAGTGTCACTCTCACAGTAAATACTAATCTAACGACACCTCTCAAGCTAAAATCCATCCAGCCGTTCAGGCTGCAGAGCGTGCCAAACAATTATACATACATACATACTCTCGAAAAACATAACCCTCCTTCTGGCGCAGTCGGGTAAAAACGTTTGTGTTCTTTGCTGTCATTTCATTAGTAAATTGGCGGTATTTTGAATACTTTAAGTTGTAAGAACACAAAGAAAATTACTCCTTATTTTAGTAATTGTTCCAATTTTAATGAATATTTTAATTAATTTAACATTACTTTTTTCTTTATTAAATGTCTATTTTCGCTTAAATGTTTCTTTTTCTCGGAGTCATGGTATAAAGTATAGTATGCAACTCTTGAATAAAATGGATTTATACCTAGGGCCATGAATGACTCGTGGCGATCAGGGTTCTAATACTTGAATCACTCGCTACGCTCGTGACTCAATCATCATGAGTCATTAGTAGAACCCTTCACTTGCTCGTGATTCATATATGGTCCTCGCTTTAAATCCGTCCTTTATTCACTAGTTGCATAATATATTATTATGTCAGATTTGCCGTCCCCGAGATAAAGCTTGTCAAAGTCGATAAAAACGTAATTCTGGTGTTTCTCAAAGTAATGGCCTGGGAAACGATTTGGGGTATCCTGAGACTAACGTTTTTTTTTATTGGAACCGTTGTCTCTATCCTTTTTCTTTACTTGTAAAGAGTAAAAAAAATAACCACACTTTTTCACTTTTTCAATGGTTTTTCATTTCAATAAAAATTTACAATGAAAGTATACAAAATAATAACATTATTAACTTTGTATTATCATACCAAATATTGTTGTATATTTTTTAAAATGTATATTGTATACTTCAAAATATTAGTCATAACTAGAGTTGAAAGTAACGGTGTAGACCTGTCTTTGGAATAAACATCTTTGCTCTCGCTTTCCTGCAATTTGTGGGAGTGATTTCGTGAAATGGGACGGAAATGTGTAACATGGGACAGAAATGTGTAACATGGGACGGAAATTTGTAACAGGAAGTCGCGTTTTTTCAGGCTTTAAAAGCGCGGAAAAGGCAAAGGTATCTATGACCATACAGCCTAGTCTGCCGTATCTTTGCCGTCCTTTTATCTTTTTTGATGTGTAACATCTTTGCTCTCGCTTTCCTGCAATTTGTGGGAGTGATTTCGTGAAATGGGACGGAAATGTGTAACATGGGACGGAAATGTGTAACAGGAAGTCGCGAAAGCGCGGAATTCTACTTTACGAGAGTCCGACTCGCACTTGGTCGGTTTTTTTCGTTACTGTCAGATCCGCCACCCAGGTACAATATCGTCATCAAATCTAACTAACCTAAAGTATTTTGTCACACGTTACACATCATATGCGAGTACTGTAGGTCTCGCTCGAATTTTTTTGTTTTATTTTCTATAGAGACAAAACTGCTCAATCGTGTTTCAAATAGCTTTGGACTTTAAGGACATCATTAATAATAAGGGTTTTTTTTCATCATATAAACGTTGTCGATAGAAAAAAACACTTCACATCAGCCGAGAGGCAATGCAAGGCAATTATACAACGACCAGTCCTGAGATTATCACATCCAGCAGTTTCCCGCAACCTTTATCAGATCCGCGAATGTAAGGCCCGCGTACGCTACGCCTTCCAGTGCGCGATTGCACCATACCACACCCCGGACACTTCATACAACGGGCAAGAAATGACATTTCTAAATAAAAATGACGGAACATTCAAAATCACGACGGAATCTCATTACGATCGAGAACCAAAATTTAACCAATGTGTATCAATCTGAGTGACGAGAGGGGAGGTCGTAATCTAGAGAGCGGCAGGGAGTGTCCATACTGTATATTAGTACTAATCACACTATCACACTAATATGTATTATAAACGCGAAAGTTTGAAAGAATGTTTGGATGTATGTTTGTTACTCTTTCAAGCAAAAACTACTGAATAGATCTGGCTGAAATTTGGTAGGTAGACAGATTAAGACCTGGATTAACACATAGACTACTTTTCTGTACGCTCGCGAGCCGCTTACGGCTCCCGCACTGCGCACCCTCGAAAAGTCATAGAAACGTTGTCCACGCGGGTGAAGCCGCAGGAAACAGCTAGTATATAATATAATTTGACCATACTGTCTCAACGGTCCCGAGAAAAAGCACTCAGACTAAATTAGGTGGTCTAATGACACATAATTGCATGAGCTACCTACCGTAATTTAGGATCCTGGGACACTAAATTGATAGTCCCTCAAGGAATTCGCAGTACGAAGGAATAGTGTCGCCAACTTGGAAGATTAAGATGGAATGGGGGTGGTTGCTATCAAATTGATTGATCGTCATCGTACGTAAAGTTTTACACTTTCCCTGAGGGTTATCAATCTGTGGCAGTGTGCGGAGGGGTGTTCACCATACACAGTTGGTTACTGAGGATTTTGAAGTACGTCTTGAATTAATATAATTCATTAATAGTATCTAGGGCCGCCACTTCCTGTCCGGGAGGTCGTGGATCGAATCCTGCCACGGACCAATGTGATTTCGAATTTAGATTTCATAATGTACGTTTATCCGACGCTCTTACTGTGAAGGAAAACATTGTGAGGAAACCTGCACACGCTTGCGAAGAAACTCGCAGGTTGTGTGTGTAGTCGACCAACCCGCACTGGGCCTGCGTGGTCGACTGAGGCCCGATCGCCCTATTTCAGTGAAGGCTCGAGCCCCTCGGTGGGGACATATATGAGCTGAAATGATGATGATCTATTTATAGGTTAACCTTACTAATATTAAAAATGTAAAAATGTGTTTGTTTGTTACTTTTACGCTTCAACACCTCGCTCGACCAATCTTAATGAAATTTGGCATGCTGGTAGCCTGTGTCAGTGGGAAGGACATAGGCTACTTTAAATTCCGTGTAAATAGCATAATCCGATGCGGCTCCTAAGTGAACTGAAAAAATACTCTTTTTTGGTTAATTTCTTTAATATCGCAACGGAACGATGGATTGTTGTGATTTTTTGCACAACATTCACTAATTAGCATATCCTGACATAGTTCCTGAGGGATCAGGGAAAACTCATTTTCACGCTCTCGCACTTCGGCGTCGCAACGGAGCACCACTCACCCTCAAAGACAGTCATAAAAACGAAGTCCATGCGGGCAAAGCCGCGGTAAAAACCTAGTAATATCTATAAAGGTGTATATTATAAGTTGGCAAATCTTTATGTGCGCCCCGCTTAGCGATTGCAAATGCAATCGCAATTAACAATCGTATTTACAAGCTTTTTATATTAACTAACCGTGTTAGTAAGGTGATTTTTGGGACAAATCTTGAAAGCTAAATTAGAACCATTTCCCGGTTTCCGATCAAGCTAAAATTTTGCATATACGTTAAGTTTGGAGCACAATCCATGGTTAACTTCGGAATCCATTGATGGATGGTGGACTACCAAAGATGGCAGACCAGCTATTTTTTATACACCCCCATGATTTGGATATCAATTGAAAGGGTTTGCTGAGAAGAATACGATCTTTTTTTTTAATTAAAGCTTGTACCTAAAAGTTTTTAGATTTTTCGTAAATTATTTATTAATATCATTTATTATATTAAAATCTATGCGTGATAAAAGTAGACGCTGTAAACAAATAGAAGGTAGACCGTACAAGAATAGTTTTTTGCAGAACATATTTGGTATTTATATCAGCTTCATGTCCCCACAAAGTATCCCATTAGACATTACACTATGGAAGTAGCTGAAATATATCTATGAAATATATACATTTGTCTTGCGGTGTCTATATCTGTCAGGAGCCTGATTTTTTTGACTGTGTATGCGGCTGAGTTAAGCGTTTCTAACTACAGTTAATCCTAGAAACACGCTTTGATTTACAAATTCTAATACATTACTAGCTAAGGATACATTGTTGTTTACTTCAATAACATTAGGTAATGTGAATTTAATACACTTGGTCTTTTTTGCGTTGAAAACTAAGCTATTCATAGAAAACCAATTGTATACTTTTAAAAGAATGTCGTTTGCTTCGTTAGACATATCAGCTTTGTGAGACTCTGAGGATTTCCCAGGGTGTAAAATGTGATGGTACCCAGAAAGGCCCCTTATATGCACCCAGGTGGGCGTTCACTCGCGGATCAGACCTGCAGTGTGGTTTTGTTGCTCCAAAAACAATAGTCCACCTGTGTTTTTGTCTTATGTGCCTTAGAGCCAAACTAAAACTCATCTGGTACTAAATCAACTTAAAATTAATCCCTAACAAAACACT
Organism: Coleophora flavipennella; assembly: GCA_947284805.1. Lineage (NCBI taxonomy): Eukaryota > Metazoa > Arthropoda > Insecta > Lepidoptera > Coleophoridae > Coleophora > Coleophora flavipennella. The sequence continues at coordinate 3,671,653 of OX369257.1, forward strand.
CTTCAACGAAAGTGCCCCCGCCAAATCAAACATGGCCGTATACTATACCTTAGTAGCCTCCTACGCTAAAAGGCGGCTAAGGCCTACTTAGCCGCCTTTTAATCTAGCATTATTACAAAAACTTATTTAGTTATACTTAGCTAAATATACAATTAATGTTTATAAAATAGTATACTTAACTATTTTAATATAAAAAAAACATTTTACATAATTAGGTGCTATGAAAAGTTATCTATAAAATCAAATTAACCAATAATTTTTAACTGTCATAGAATTCTAGAAAACCAGTTTGCCGCCTTTTCCGCTGTTTTCTCGAAAAGTACATTTGTCACTTAGCCGCCTTTTTCCATAGCACGGCAGTATACTTTTTTCGAAGCAACTGGTAAGACAATACTGTACGACACAATACTGTTCAACATGCAACATGAGAATGGTCAGCCAGAAATGCCCGTCATAATAATTCGTTTACTCGTACCAAGTATATGTCACATTGATTATCAGGCTGGAAATTCCCGTCCCGGGCATAATCGGCTGCGCATTATCTACTTGTATCGATTATTCGAAGTCAGTACTTATTCAAGCCATACGGTACACCAATTATCAGATCGGAAATTCACGGGCCAGGCGTTACAGTGCCGCGCAATATATATCCGTGCAGATAGTGTCCAGCAAGAAATTCTAAGCCCATACATTTCAAGCCTAGACAAATATAAAAAATCGTCAACCGGGGTCACCTTTAGTAATCACGGTACAGGGGTGGTGAGAGAGGAAGGGGAGGACGAGAATTCTTCCCAAAGGGACCGTCCATTAATCACGTGAGGCTTGAAAGGGGGGGGGAGGGGTTTGACAAAAATCACGAAATGTCACAACTGGGGAGGGGGGGTGTAATAAGATATCACGTGTATTTATTTTTTCAAACGCGCGATTTTTAAATCGAAAAGCGGCGTGTAGTGTGACCTTGACTCGCCGTTGCTAGGCAACGAACGAAGTACCTACTCACGCGCCGCCGACGACTTCCCGGTTCGGCACGCCAATCGCCTAAAAATAATGAAATTTTTTGTAGATACTAAAAATACACGTGATGTTGGGTGGGGGGTGGGGGGTAGTCTTAAACCTCACCATGTATCACCAAGGGGGAGGGGGGGGTTAAAAAATGCTTAAAAAAGATCACGTGATTAATAGACGGCCCCAAAAAGGGGGCCTTTAAAAAATCTTCGAATTAAAAAAAATTATTGAAATTTGAGTTAAGTATTTATGTTTAGTATGGTTTTATAGGGTACAATGAGTTTTGAACATTAGAAATTAACATCACAAATACGGGAGCGAGCGAAATGAGCTCGGGAGTTTGTAGTACTCCGACTCGGATAATTAGGTTGCTCGCCTTTTGTAACATAATCTTCTTCAGTGTCATGAGAACCACTAGAAGGAGCTCCAAAGGAACTCCATCTACTGTTAAATCTCTTAACAGAGTTCAAGGGAACCTCCTTTTGAAGATGTCGTCCCTCTAAGGGGGTTCCCCTCTCACCATCACTCATCGAAAAAAAAAGGATTGAACCTTCCCCCTCCCTCCAGCCCTTTCTTAACCTTAAGCCCTCATATTCATGCTGCTGATTAAGTTTTCTCGCCACTTGAGCGAATGTTTAAAATAGACCTGAAAAGGAGGCTTTGACATTGACTTACCATAAATGCTGCAAGAATAATCGACCAATCAGCGAAAGAAGTTTCTCAGCCAATAGGAACAGGTCACGGATGCTGGTTATTCCCGTGCTAGAGATTATAAGTCCGTGTAGATAATGACCGACACGTAAAACTGTAGCCGTTAATGAACAGCACGATAATACATGTACATAGAACTTTAGTTATCGGTCAGGCATTCTTGGCCGAGCAATATTGTTCCATGCTAAAATTCACAACACAATAATAGCCAGCAAATCATGCTCAGCCTGACAATTCAAGTCCAGTACACGAGTTATCGATCAGGCATTATCATTATTTATCATATCGAACGTTATTAGATCTTGCATTATCGTCTCACTTATATATTCTCTATATATTCGTTCTAAATATAGGTAGAAGTCTGACATTTTAGTTACCAATAGTACTTACTGTACCTACGTATCAACCTTAAATTACAAGTTTGTACCTAATATACATAGTTTGTGATATGTTTCAAGTAAAATTTTCCTTATTTCGTCACCGACTCAATCACCCACCGATCATCAAAAATCCAAGGTACTAACTTACCTACAAACTTGAAACTTAGTATGCGGATAGGTTTTAGTATCCATGCAAAGAGAAAGCTTTAAAAATGAGGATAAAAAAGCTCTCCAGAAAATAGTACTGTTTGTACAAACAGAAGTGAAATCCCAACAAAAACATTGTATAAAAATGTGCCAAGTTTAGCTTAAAGCAAGCACTGCCGTAATACCTTTTCTATAACAATTTCTGCTGTTTTTTGACCCCTGTATCTTGGAACTAGGTTTGTAGAAAAAGAAGTGAAACCCCAAATAACTATTCTGCGAAAACTTTCCAAGTCTCGATTAAGATTGGACATAAAAAGTAGTGTGATGAAAAAGGAACCAAATCAAATTGAAAAAAAAACCAATGTGAGTGACTTGGCTGTTAAACATTATAAAAGAGTAGCAAAATATTTTTTTATCGAGACTTGGTACAGAAAGCTTTTGGTTTGATTTAATTTTAATCAATAAATTTCATTACAAAAGAAGAATTATTTAAAAACGAAACTATTTTACAGCACCATAACAGTTTAATACTAAAATTTCTCTTTTAACTTCATTTGTCGATAGCAGAGAAGTATTTACAACTCTCTTCGCTGGCAGTAAAGGTCATTTAAGTTCTTAATTGGTTTTTTTGTCGTCAGTCTTGTACCAACTGCTTTTAGATTACTTGAGAGTTCAGAACACAATACAACTTTTTGAGGGGGGGTGAGATGGAAAATTGAAATCGCGTTAAACAACGAAGTCGCACGATATAAAAGGGGTTGGTTCTACTGTAGTTCATAACATTAATCTGAAAAAGTATAGCTACCTGATTATTTGTTATTACGCCACTCGTAAAAAGATGAAGGCTAGGTATTTTAACCTTCTTCAAAAAAAGAAGAGATTTCCAATTTGACTGTATCTTTTTTGATACGATTATCTGTTGTCGCACTTTGGCAGTAAACTGAATCGTATGCCGAAAAGGCAAACGGCATGACATTCTCTTAAAGTCCCTTTTACGCCATTTTGAATTTAAAATAAGTGACATTTTTGAATCGAAACATTAATGACAGTGATGATTAAGACGACGTATTGATTGAAACAGTTCTCTGTCTTTTTCTTAATATGAAAATAACCACACTTTTTCAATGGATTTTCGTTTCAATAAAAAACTACAATAAAAGTAAAACATTACTCACTTTGTATTATCATAAAAAAATCATACTTCAAAATATTAGTCATAACTAGAGTTGAAAGTAACGATGTAGACCTATATTTGGTATTTTGTTTCTATCGAGCCAAAACTGCTCAATGGTGTTTCTAATAGCTTTTGACTTTTAGGATCATCAACAATAAGGGAATTTTATTTCAACCTCGGGTTTTCTATCGTTTAGGTGTAATTGACGACAAAAACAACGAAAATCTGTAATATTACCGCCTCAAAAGACCTAAAACAAAGTTTTTTTTTTAATTTTCTTTCACTTGAAACAAAATAATGAACTTCATATTTCCTTATTGGTTTTCTTTAAAAATAAACTATTACCAACTGTCATGTTTCACATTTGCCAGACGTGCCGTGACGGACAACTTTTATCAACATGAGACGTCTTTAAAATCACATACGAAGTACCAAGTCAAAATCCTGGACCGTGGTGATGGAAGTGACGAAAGGTAATATATAAGTCTCTAAGGTTGTGTGTGAAGTCGACCAACCCGCACTGGGCCCGCGTGGTCGACTAAGGCCTAATCGCCCTGATTCAGGGTAGGTTCGAGCCCCTCGGTGGGGACGTATATGAGCTGATATAATATATAATAATTCGCCCTAAATCAGGGTAAGTTTGAGTCCTTCGATGGGGACATTATGAGCTGATATGATGATTCAGGCAGAAATAAATAAAATTACATAGTCAAGATTCAAGGTATTTACTCAAAATAGCTGCAAATTACACTCTTTCTGATCATCATCATCATCATGTCAGCTCATATACGTCCCCACCGAGGGGTGGAGCCTACCCTGAATTAGGGCGATCGGGCCCAGTGCGGGTTGGTCGACTTCACACACAACCTTCGAGATTCTTCGCAGGTGAGTTGTGCAGGTTTCCTCACGATGTTTTCCTTCACCGTTAAAGCAATCGGAGAGTATATGTACGTAAGTTACGAAAAACTCATTGGTACATTGGCCGTCCGGATTTGAACCCGGCACCTCTGGTTAGGACGACCGAGTCGTTACCGGTTGAGCCACCGACGCTTCTCATATACTTTTTCTGATAGTCATAAAATAATAATAACATTATTAAAATTTCATTTGTGAAAAATCAAGAAATAAACAATCATTAGTTAATAATGTCAAAATTCAATCTTTAAAACTTAGATTATGTTAATAGAACATGAACACAATATGAAACGAAAAGTTATACATAAAAATCATTGAATGTCATTGATACCTTTGGCAAGAGTAGGCCAGTTCACACGGACAACACCCGGTCACGAGTATAACGCGAGAGTCAGCCGTCGCTCCCATCAACCATATTAGAGTCACATTTAAACATACCTAGATCGCGATAGGTGGAACGATTCTCCAGACCACGTTAGAATAATCCTTCACGGTTTGAGTAAGAAAAACTTGAAATTCAATTTTCACGGTTTCTTAATGAAACGTAAGTAAACAGCGCAGTGTTCGAATTGGATTTATTTATTCAAACGAATCGATTTGGTTGAAGTCGAGTCGGCCGTAGTAATTTTGAACTTTATCGAAACGTCACGACAGTTTGTATAACATAAATTGTTGAGATTCATTCGTAACTTCACTTTAAGTGTTACGCAGTCATACAAAAATAGTTTCGCCATTTTCGTCTGTGTGTCTGTCCGTCGGTATGACAAATCAATTTGATCAAAAACTACTATAGTTATTATTATTATTTGTAAGTAAGTTCTCTATTCTCAGCATTTTGCTGGTTAAGTCTGTAATTACGGGCTATGCCAAGTAATTACAGGGTGTGAGTGTTATATTGGGTATCACTTATTTTCGTTTCGTCAAACTGCAGTAGCTTTCTCACCAAACGACAGGTATTCAGGATACCGGCTTTTTGTTAAGTGTGTTTTCTTTTCTGTTTTCTTTTAAATCTAGTGTTCTTAGATTTTGTTTATTTTTTGGTACAACTCCGGTGGTCGAAATTACTATGGGGCCGATGTAAACTTTATTTTGTTTCCAGATTCGGGTCACTTCTTCTTTAGGGTCTGCGTATTTGTTTATCGTTATTATTATTATTTTTGTTACAAAGCTAAAATTTAGTATAATTATAAAAATCTACGACCCTTTTAAAATCTGTAAAAAGATTTTATTAGAATGTCTCCTGATTCTTTTTTTATTCATTTACTTCTATCGTGTCGGGTGTGGTTGAATAGTTCTATTAGTTGAGTAATAGTCGACCAACTTAAGATAAGCAATTACATTTGTTAAAATTTATTAGATTTTCCATACAAAATTTTCTGTACCGACTGCAAAAACAACTCTGTTTAAAAAAAAATCTTTCGAAAAGACTACAGATGCGACACGCTCTTGGCCACTTTTTTACTAAAAAGTTAATTTACAGTAATAAGCTTTGTGCACCACAGATGCGACACATTTTTGCTGTTAGTGTTCTGTTTTGAAATATTGTGATACGGTCTTATACACTAAATATAACTTTGTTATCATTTGAGAGCTAAAAGCCTTAATGAGAGCTAAACGTCCAAAACTGGACATAGGCAAGGATTTCCACGACGACCGGTCTTGCGCTGCCCGCCTCCATCAGATTTCCGCGATCTTCACCAACCTGGTGGTCCACCGCGTCGGAGGCCTGCCTACGCTACGCTAATTTATATAGTTTAATTTTTAAAAAAATTTTTTGTGATTTCTTCCAGGCAACCTTAAAATAACCGATAGGAATTGTTAGGCAAAGGTGATTTATCGATGTAAAATTAACATTAGAAATATGAATTCTAAAGTATTAAATCTATCATCTACTATGGTGTACACAAAACTCACGCGCAGACACGCACACACACCACACACACACACACACAATCGTCACACTTGTTTAAATTATAATAAATAAGGATACTTAGATTTAAAATATTATGTAAATAAGTATAGGTACTTATACCTTAATGTAATCCATTAAAAAGGGAAGGAACTAGTTTCCAAGACACAGTCTAAAGACTAGTTTGGAAATTAGGGCTTAATTAAATGTGTTTATAACTTGTAAGTGCCAAAATAAACATTTTCATTTTCAATGTTTTAATGTCTTATTTTGAAGTATTTTGTTCTAAAGCAACCATTTGCATAGCAATCAATGCGTTTCATTGGTTTAACTAAACTATTAAATATTACATGAAACCTCTTTTCACAAAGTTTTGGTCAGTGATGGGGAGTTTTGCAAATAATTTATGTTTTTTACGCGAAATCTACTGAATTGATTTCGATGAAACATGGGCACAGAGCATGAAAGGGCGGAGAGAACAAATATTTCGTCTCCTGCAAAAATGCACGGTTTCGGAAGGAACTGAAAAAACACACGACGTGTCCACGCTTTCGATAGTAATCACCAATTTTCGATTCAGATATCCGTATGCAAAATATTAAGCTTTAAAGTGTTAATTTAGTTAGAACCAAGGGTCCCCCCAACCCTTGCTAGCCTAACCACTAGTTATCTTTTTACGCTTCAACACCTCGACCAATCTTGATAAAATTTTCGCATGCAGGTAGCTTGTATCTCTGGGAAGGACATAGGACATAGGCTACTTTTTATCCCGTGAAAATTGCAAAGTCTGTTGCAGTTTCTGGGGAAAGTGAAAAAATACTCTGTTTTCGGAACAATGGATTGTTGTGATTTTTTGCACATAGATGGTTGAGGGGGTTGGGAATGATAGAATTTACCAATAAGCATATCCTGACATAGTTCCCGAGGGATCAGAGCAACGGATAGAAGTGTTTTTTTGTACAGAATTGGTTGAGGAAGTGACATAGACTGCTAATCAGAATAGCCTGATATAGTTCCTGAGGGATTTGGAGGAAACAGATGTCAACGCTCGCGAGCCGCTTGTGGCTAGCGCACCACTCATCCTTTAAATAGTCATAAAAACGAAATTCACGCGGGCGAAGCCGCGGGTAAACGCTAGTTACATATACATTAAATAAGTAAATAAATATTCTGTGACAAATCACACATGGTCATCTGGCCCCACAGTAGGCTTCCCTGTGTTATTGGAACCAGAGACTGATATACATACTTATAAAGATATTGAACACCCAGACACAGAGCAAACAAATCTGCTCATCACACAAATGTTTGACCTGGGTGGGGATCGAACCCACAACCCTCGGATCAGTAGTCAAGAGCGCTAACCACTGAGCCACCAAGTCAGTCGATATAGATATTATATGATACATTATATCTAAGCTAAACTAAATCCCTCAATAATGATTTCACATTGTACTGTCAAAACAAAACCTTAGGCTGAACAAAAGTGTCCCACATTCGCAGCTTGAAATAACTTCAAAACAACTTGTGACAGTTACGTGACAATGAGCGACAGCTCTAAGCGAAGTTGCCGCTATCTTGCGCCGTTTGGAAGAAGCAAACGTTTTGTTTTGTTTTGACGCGAATATTACGTCAAAGTATAATATTAGTCCTAACATATACCGTATGGACACTCCTTGCCGCTCTCTAGATTGCGAACTCACCTCCCTCGTCACCCAGATTGATACAGATTAGTTGCAGTTTGGTTGTCGAACGTATAGGATTTCGCCGCCATTTTGTTTGTTATAACTTTTTTGAAATGTCATTTCTGGCTCGTTGTATGAACTGTCCAGGATGTGTCCTGAATGTTTTATTTGAGTTATCTAATGATTGATTTTTGATGGTTATTTAAAAGTAAAAAATTGCAAATTTTATTAAAAGTTCAAAAACCGACTGCATAAAAAACTTTACCCCCCTTTTTCGGGTAACAATGTATCCTATGTCACTCACAGGATAAAGACGAATCTAATACAATAATAGAAATAAATAAAAGCACTCCAAAATCCATAAAGGCGTTTAGGCTCAGCCAAAGGAACATACGTACTTATGTATTTATTATGTATAAGTATGTATATAAATGTATTATTTATGTATAAGTATATAAAGTACTATATATTATAGTAATATTAAGCTATTGCGTAGCTTTTATCGCGGACTCTGAGCGCGGCGACCGAATCAAGAAATTCCGTAACGAAAAAAACCCAACACTACCGCGTTCTAAAAAAAGTTACAGTGCCATCTATTAGCGATTTGCGATACTAAAAGAACAGTCAATTTTACTGTTGTAACTTTCTTAGTGTTTAAAGTTGATAAAAAATGCTATGCAATAGCTTTACCGCGGCAGTCCCAGAATGCCTCACGTCTTTTTTTATTTATTATGTTTTATTATAATTATATACCGATATCAATTTGTAGTTTATTATACGTTTATTACCTTAAAATATTGTTTTTAGTTCTGTTCAACTGTGTACTAAATTATTTCTGCTTAAAGTTTAAATCCTTTCAGCGATTAAGGGTTGGATGGAAGAGATCCCTGTTTAGGATAAGTCCGCCTTTGTGTATACTTCTATTCTGTACCTATAATTGTATATTTTATTGTACACATGCCAGCATATCAAACTACACACTTTGGACTTTGTACCGTTCTAATGCCGAATGCGTATGGATCAGAATCGCACTATGAGTGTATAGCTTGATGTGCTGGCCTCTGTACAATAAAGAGTTCACAAAAAAACAAATCTACATACATATCCCGAAAAACATTACCCTCCTTTTTGGTAAGTTAGGTAAAAACGAATCAACATCAGAAAATTAACACAAATCGATCTACCCGATCTTATCAAATAATGCCATTATCTTCACTAATGTAACGCCTTTGTTCAAACAATTCCGAATCGGGGAGTCTGAACCTTATTAGTTCCCATTAATGAGGTCAATATCTTACAATATAGAAATAATGTCTTTTCACGGCTCGACCGAGAATTGGAGTCAAGTAACTGGTTGAGCTTTAGGAATTAACTAAAATTAAAAACCCGATCACCGCACAAAAACTTAACCTCTATTATTTTGGCCAGTCGGGGTAAAAATGTATCCCATGTCACACACGGGACCTCGACAACGACACCTCGCACTCCAAAGTTCATCAAGCCGTTTAAGCTACAGGCTAGTATCTCATCTGTGCTACAGGGCGTGCCAAAGAAAGAAATAAATAAACATACATGCATACATATATACACACACACTCGAAAAACATAACCCTCCTTCTGGCGCAGTCGGGTAAAATAAGTAATTGTCACTCTCATTTTTGTGATGAGGAGAAAGAAAGAGAGTAACGCTTTCCGTGGCGCATGCCTCACGCTGTTGTATATAAAATTGAACTTGAAAGTGCACATGTGTGGTTGGTTAGTAGAGCTATTCTGTTTTTTTTATATTCCTTGTATAACCTATGGGATCTCCTGTCATTATGTCAAAATTTAAAACAATAAATAAAATAAGTAAACATTATGCGCTGATACAAATACTGAAGTCATCAAAAACAACAACAATGGATCAAAAACGAAAGAAATTACAATTTTACAAGAAACTAAGTAAAAATCATAATAATCTTTGCTTAACAAAAAAACTTTAACAAAAATCTCGCAGAAATTATTATAGAAATGCCTTTCAAACTACAAAAAACAACATCATAAATAATGTCATCTCGTCATGCATCAGAATATCAAGATAGAGACTTTTGGGAAGACCCAATTGTACAGAAAATCCTACTATTTTACAACTACATTGTACATCCAGTATTCCATACGTTATTCCTTATCATATGGAGTACTGAAATGGGAGACCGTATCTTCCCTGCAGACGAAGATACGTCACGACAGCTAGCTTATAGCCTAATAGCTGTATTTTTCATTTATGATATTATAATGAGCAAGAAATATCCACAAGTGAGGGTATATTCAGATGGTCTACGACTCATGACACATTTGTATGCCATTGTGTTATCCCAGCAACGGTTAAAGTCGAAAACTCATAAGGAACAAGATGATCAAAATGTTCTATTTGAAATATATACAACGTTATTTGAAACGTATAAGTTCATACAAAGCCTGATGGAGTCAACTAGCTAAATGAATTGGAAATTGAAATTGTAATTAATAAATATTTAAATTGGGTTACCATCTATTAAGTGAAAATAAACAAAATATATCTTATAAACCTAAGATATTCTGTGGAAGCTAAGTTCTAGGTACACCTAAGACTTTTTACATACAGTCTAACTTGTTTCCATCACAGGCAGTGTGAATTCGACTAAAATCCTTAGGACCAACCAACAGAAAAAAAACCTTAAAATGCCTTCAATTGACGAACCAGAATACGGAGAAAATGACTTCTGGAGAGATCCGGTAGTGAAAAACCTTCTTCTTTTCTACAACTGCATACTTGTACCAATCTTTCGTGCCATTTTTCTTTTCCGATGGAGTGCTCAGATGGGAAAGTACGTCTACCCTACAGATAAGATAAAGTCTGCAGAGCTAGCTGAAACTCTGGTAGCAGTTTTACTTCTGTGCGATATAATTATGAGCCACCTGTTCCCGAAAGTGAGAATATACTCAGATTGTCTAAGACTGCTACTGCAACTTCATATGTTAAGTTTATGTCATAGTAAAAAAAAGTTAAGGAAGAGAACTATAGAAGAGGAATACACTTTTATTATTGATTTAATTGGAACTTTGTTTAATACGTTTTGTTTTATGAAAACTCTCTTATCAGACTGGTTTCAAGATAACAAGATATGGTATGATGATGAAGAAGAAAGTGATTGAAAATTTATCTAGTAAATTGCCTAAAAAACTTCAAGTTGGTAATTTCGATGTCGTTAATATGTGGGTAACGAAGGAGATGGAATCCTGCATGTGTTAGTGTTTCCTATTTTTTTTTCTTATATGGAAATCTTCAATAAAAAACAAAAACGTGACTAAGAATGAGCAACACTTTAATTTTGCGTACGACCATTCTGTGTTACATTGTCACTTTTATCAGGCAAGACGCACTGAAAAATATGACTATAAAAATTTGAGAAATCTTGATTGTAGAGCTAGATAAAACGAATAATAACAAGATTTTTTTTAAATATTCATAGACAAGTCATCTTGCCCCAAACCAGAGACTAATACATATTTAAATACATACCTTCTCCAGTTTGGAGCAGACCCATGCCCCAGTAGTGGGGACGCTAATGGATTGTTAACGACATACAACAAATCCCTACTAATATTATAAATGCGAAAGTAACTCTGTCTGTCTGTTACGCTTTCCCGCAAAAACTACTGAACGGATTTGTCTGAAATTTGGTAGGTAGACAGATTAGGACCTGGATTAAGACATAGGCTACTTTTTACCACGCTCGCGAGCCGCTTGCGGCTCGCGCACTGCGCACCCTCAAAAAGTCATAGAAACGTGGTCCACGCGGGTGAAGCCGCGGGAAACAGCTAGTTCATTATAAATATTAAACACCCAGACACAGAGCAAACAAACCTATATGCCACACGACTGTTATCCCTGGGTGGGGATCTAAACTACGACCCTCGGTCCAGCAGGCAGAAGCTATTACCACTGGACCACAGAGTCCTGTACTTTAAATACCTTTTAGACTTTAAAAGTGATACCGTGCACTGCTGCATAAAATTCAATTTCAGATATCTCACGTCCATTATATTTCAGTAGTGCATGTCCTTTCATCGGTTTAAAAAAAGCAAAAAAGAACTCTCTCGATAAATTGAATTCTTTTGTCATGTCCTGCCTGAACGCATGCAAAAAGTGCAGTTACACTGAGCTACAACAAATAGGTGCACTTTTAAATGGAATTTAGCCTCTGAATGGATATTGGATCATTTTTCGAGTTCCGTGGTCAAACTAGATACCCTCAAAGTTTCGCCATGTACGTCTGTCTATCTGTTCTTTAGTATAGCCGTTTTACTTAAAGACTATTAAGCTGAAATTTGGTATGCAATTCTAAGAAGTCTATCATTATCATCTTCATATCAGCCGAAAGACGTCCACTGCTGCACAAAGGCCTCCTCCAAGTAATTTGACAACGACACGTCCTGTACTGCTCGCATCCAGAGGCTTCCTTCCACCTTCACCAGGTCGTTGGTCCACCAAATGGGAGGCCTGCCTACGCTGCTTCTTCCGGTGTGAAGTCGCCAATCTAGAACTTACTGCCCCAATGGCCATCTATTCTACGAGCTATACGTGCCTTGTCCACTGCCACTTAAGTTAAGATATTCGGTGAGCTATGTTCGGTTACCTAGGTTCTCCTTCGGATCTTCTCGTTTCTGGAGATGTGCATGTTGGTTGTGTAAATAGTATACAGATTTTCTATACAATACGTTATATACAAATGCATAAATAGGTTTTTTTTTAATATAAGTACTTTACTGTTCGACACGCGCTTGGCCACATTTTTATTTCAAGAGGTATGTTTTTTTAATTTATTATTTATTGTACAAAATTTTTTGTCTTTACTCTTATAAAAATGTTAGAATTCATGACTAGAATTCATAGATTTAACATTTGAAATACAACGCTTACGATAGTCATTCACAATTAGCATTCCTGCAAATTTACCAAAAAGTATTTGTCTAAAAAGTTTCAATTTAAATTCATCGAAGCGTCATCATAAACGTCCCCACTTATGGGTCACGGCACAGATCTCTTTCCAAATTTGGGAAAATTAGACCGTACTCCACACGAGTGCTGAGTCCAGTTTGGTTGAGGGTGTAGGGCAGGTAGCTTATTCGGGTCTTCTCAGAAACACTAACAACAACGAGCCGGAAGTAGTTTAGTTTAGTTTTTTGTAGTAGTTTTTTTAATTGCATTGATCACTGACCCATCCTGTAGAGGATGGGTCAGTGATCAATGCAATTAAAAAAATTAAAAGAGATAATTTTTGTAATTGCCAGTATGCTGGGTACCATGCCCTGCGGAGACGCACTGGGCGGCATTTATTATTAATAAACTTTCTCGAATGTATAAGTATAATAAACTATTGCATTTTTTTTATTAATTTTTTTGGGTAAAAAAAGCGTCGGTGGCTCAACCGGTAACGACTCGGTCCATCTAACCAGAGGTACCGGGTTCAAATCTGGACGGCCAATGTACCAATGAGTTTTTCAAAAAACTTACGTACATATCATTACCGATTGCTTTAACGGTGAAGGAAAACATCGTGAGGAAACCTGCACACGCCTGCGAAAAAACTCGAAGGTTGTGTGTGAAGTCGACCAACCCGCACTGGGCCCGCGTGGTCGACTAAGGCCTAATCGCCCTGATTCAGGGTAGGCTCGAGCCCCTCGGTGGGGACGTATATGAGCTGATATAATAATATTTTTTTTATTCACAATTAGTAATCTCTTGGCATCATCTCACCTGATAGTCAGTGACGATGACGCCGAAGATGGAAGCGGGCTGAAGTGGGTCTGGGCATGAACCCAGAAAGGCGAGCAGATATTGCCATGGAGTGGGTTCTGAAAGGCCGTAGAGTTCGCGGCAGACTAAAACGGAGATGGCGGAATGAGTTGAATAGATTTCAGAATCAATGCATGGAGGTAGCTCGGGATAGGGATGTATGGTGTAACAGGGAAGAGGCCTTTATTAGAATACTAATATTATAAATGTGAAAATGTGTTTGTTTGTTTGTTACCTTTTCACGCTTCAACACCTTACCTATCTTGATGAAATTTAGCATGCAGGTAGCCTGTGTCACTAGAAAGGACATAGGCTACTTTTTATCCCATAAAAATAGCATAGTCCGATGCAGTTCCTGAGGGACCTGAAAATATTCTCTTGTTTTGGTTAGTTTCTTTAACATTGCAACGGAACAATGGATTGCTGTGATTTTTTTCACAGAGATGGCTGAGGGGGTGGGAAATGACATAATTTACTAATTAGCATATTCTGACATGGTTCCCGAGGGATCTGGGGAAAACTCATTTCCGCCCTCGCGCATGTCAGTGTCGCAACGGAGCTACGGACTGAAGTGGTTTTCTTGTATAGAATTGGTTAAGGGGGCCCACATCAGAATAGCCCAATACCGTTCCTGAGGGATCTGAGGAAAACTCACGTCCACGCTCGCGAGTCACTTACGGCTCGCGCACCACTCTTTTATTTCTTCACCACTTTTTATTTGGTCTGAGGTCGCAAGTTATTTTAAAGATACCAATAAAAATCTCTCGAAATTTTAATGCACCATCGACCTATGCCAAAAAGCTTTGTAAACAGCCAAAAGAATTCCCTCTGACAGTTTCGACAAACCAATACTTACTGGAAGTGCCAAAGTGGAGCATATTGCGAGCCTCGAGACTCGGAGCTGCTTTGATTTGTCACTTTGCACTTTTGGGAGTTCGTTCCTCACGAGCAAACTTTGGGTCGACTTTCAAACTTTGAATATTGGAATGTGAAAATGTTGGTTACGTTTAATTTCGAATACTGTCGGACTCTTGAGACACGGTGGCTGGGGCGTAACTGAAATCTAACTAAAGAAGCTATGGTTGATATCTTTCTTTCTATCTTTAATTAAAATAAAGTTAGCTAGCCTTGCTTGCGGCTACATCCGCGTGGATATAGTTTTAATGACTGTTTTTGAGGGTGAATGTTGCTCGAGCCACAAGCGACTTGCGAGTGTAGACATGAAATTTCTTTAGATGCCACGAGAACTGTATCGGGCTATTTCGATTAACGGTCTATGTCACTTACCACCCCCTCAAATATTTCTATGCAAAAAGTCACGTCAATCCGTGCTCCATTGCACGAGCGTGGAAATTAGTTTTCCCCAGATTCCTCGGGAACTAAGTTGGGCTATGCTAATTAGAAGTCTATGTCATTTCCCACCCTGTGCAAAAAATCACAATACACTGTTGTTTCGATGCGATGTTAAAAAAAAATAACTAAAAATGAGGCGATTATTTCCCCCAGACACTATATTGGACTATGCTATTTTAACAGGATAAAAAGTAGCCAATGTCATTCGCCATGACATAGGCTTCGTGCATGGCAAACTTTGCCTAGATTGGTTAAGTTGTTAAAGCGTGAAGAGGTAACAAACAAACAATTACATTTTCATATTTGTAATATTATGCAGGATAATCTACATATAAAAGAAAGTCAGTTTAGTTCCACAATTTATAACTGAACAACGGCTGGACCGATTTCGCTAACTCTTTTTTTGTTGAGTTCATTATTTTCAGGAGAAGATTTAAGGGTAGAGTAGGGCAGGGTAGTGTAGTGTAAGATGGAACGAAGTTCGCCGGGACAGTTAGTTACTAATACTTTAGTAATATTTATTAATTACAAACATTTTCCCGCGGCTTCGCCCGCGTGAACATCGTTTTAATGACTGTCTTTAAGGATTAGTAAATTAAGTCGTTTCCCACCTTCTCAACCATCTCTGTGCAAAAAATCACAACAATCGAGTATTTTTTTAGTTCCCTCAGGAATTGCATCGGATTATGCTATTTTCCCGGGATAAAAAGTAGCCTATGACCTTCCCCGTGACACAGGCTACCTTCATGCCAAATTTCATAAAGATTGGTCAAGGCGTTGAAGCGTGAAAAGGTAACAAACAAACAAACACATTTTCACTATATAACAAAATTACCTATAGGCTACATAATTAAATTTTGGTCTGCGTATTATTTAGTAGAAACTTAATTATAATGTTTAACGATTGTTTCGATTTCATGTTTTAAGATGATTCTTTCAATTTAACATTTCACATTGTAAAGCATGTATATACCTATGAGGTATAGATGTTAATCGCTAAAACATTACAGCATTCGCATACATACAAAATGTATCCTCATTATTCCTATTCGTTACATCTTTATTAGCCAAGATAAGAAGACCTTTTGCACGCCTGAAACAACTCAGTATTAGAGTTCTACTCGATCTGGTCGATTCGTGATACGATATTAAATATTAATACGGAGACACGCGAATAGGATCCTACTTTGTATTCACGTAAAGCATAATACTCTTTGATTTCCGTTATTGGAAGATGAATCTTTTCTTTATTTCCTTTGGATGGAATCATAGAGATTTACATCTTATTTGGCCTTTTATTATCTGTTTTATTAATGGCGACTGTGTTTGTCTGTTACGTTAGTTTAGCTGTTTATTCATTATAAGGATATTCATAAGTAATCACGTAACAGGGATAATAAATTATTGATTATGGAATACCGATGTCAGTAGAGCTTCTACTAAGAACGAAAACTAAGGTTTTTGTTCCCAACTATTTTTTTAAAGATTCTGATTGACATAACCATAGAAGGGATGACGACAGCATCAGAAATAAATTATGAACTCTTGATCACTAAATTGCCTTCCTACCTAAACTTCGGAAAACCTTACTCATTTTGTTTTCCATCAAGTCTTCGATTTTTAAATTTCACCAAAATCACAAAATGAGTACATAAATGACGCTGCAAAACTATGACGTCACGCCTAGGTATTTCTAACATTCTTAGAACAAAATGTCGTTTTTGACAGATGATAAAAAGTAAATTAGATGACTAGCGTTTGTTATCCGTATTTGTATGTTTTATACAAAAAAGAAACATACACGCAGCACGTCCCCTACCATCATCATATCAGCCGAAGGAAGTCCACTGCTGGACATAGGCCTCCCCCAAGGATCTCCACGACGACCGGTTCTGCGCTGCCCGCATCCAGCGGCTTCCCGCGACCTTCACCAGGTCATCGGTCCACCGAGTGGGAGGCCTGCCTACACTACGCTTTCCGGTGCGTGGTCGCCACTCGAGAACTTTACTGCCCCAACGGCCATCTGTTCTACGAGCAATGTGCCCCGCCCACTGCCACTTAAGTTTAGCAATTCTGAGAGCTATGTCGGTTACTTTGGTTTACTCCCTACCATATCACAACTTAAAAATAACGACAAGTAGTATCCAATATCCACCTATTGCATCCAAAGCACCCATAATAAAAGCTGAATAGAGCTATTCATGGCAACTCAAATCAAATAAAATCTTAAAATTATACATATGGAACGTATCTATTATTTATACCTAGATGACAATATAACTTGAACATCAAACTCCTAGCGTCATTGAACATCATTTGTTATCCTATCCTACTAATATTGTAAATGTGAAAATTTGGATGGATGTATGTTTGTTAATTTAATCACGCCAGAATCGCTGAACGGATTTAGACGAAATTTGGTAGGTAGGACCTGGATTAACATATAGGCTACTATATGTAACAGGTACAAATATTAGTTATTGTATTTTACATAACAGTTATATATATTAGCCACTAGTGCTGTAAGTTGCAAAGAGGATATAAAACTACTACGCTGTCCATCCAGTCCGGAGCGCTGTCTGAGTCTTTGTCTGAGTTTAGTTTTTGATTTGGCACTGTGTGCCTTTCGCTGTGGATATTATAATATTTAAGATCGATGGAATAAAACAATGTGAAGAGGATTCCACGACTTTTATTGGAGTAAATCCCTGAAGGTTACAACTTTCAGAAGCGGGGATAACACACCCACACTGGAATTTAAAGGTACGAATTATCAATTTTATATGTATTGCTGCAGTTCTATTCCTAATCATTTTTCTTTCAGTAAACAAACAGTTTAGAAAGTAGATTAGCCTTTTGTTGTACGACGCAATGGTGTCCGTACAGATGATATTGAAAAAAAATTATAAAAGAATTGAATAAAATTATTGCCACTGAATTTTGTTAATCACATTATCTTGGCCGTCACGTAAGACTTTTTTTGTCTTGAGTTTTTTTTCCCGGTTTGTTCTGCATTCTTAGTTTGCCCATAAGAAAATTTAAGTATTGTAGGTAAATTCTGATTATGACAAACTGTACCTTTACCTTATATTTGCGTGAGTTTATGTTTGAAGATTAAAATGTCAGCATAGGCACAGATTACTAAATAGTTACTACGGCTTAGGAGATATTTTGTCTCAATTGGATTTTTAGGCCACAGTATGAATTGCTGCCCGAATTAGAAAATGTGTGGTTACCTATTTTATGATAAAATATCTTACATAATTTAGTGATAAACTACCCTCGACTTAATTTTTATCACAAATTATTATTTTTGGGGCCATAATTATATTACATTAGATAGTAGGTAGGTAGGTACTTATTTTTATTGTTGAGTGTAATACTTTACAAAAGGTACATTTTTACTGCAAATATTTACTGTTGTTTAATGAAAAGAAATAGAGAAACGGTCACATCGTGTTATTCATTACATTTTACATTTTGGTTACTAACGTTTATAGGTCGATGTTATTAACACTTATTATTGTTTTTTTGTTTCGAGTTTAAATGGACTCCGGTGATGAAGTGGATGTAGTGGCACAGCTGCAGCCGCAATAGAAACCAATTTCCTACGATTCGTCGGGAAAGATACTTAACCAGATAACAACACACAACGCCGTAGCCAAATTGACGTCATATTTGAGATGGTAGCCGGCTTATTCTCGAATCACTTAAAGTCTGTTTCAAAGCTTGCTATCTTCTATTTTATAGAAGATGAACTGGAGTAGAAATGGAGGCTAGAGCAATGGTAAGTTAACTACAAAAGAACGAGTCAGGGAACTTAAAGAGGAAACCCGTAAACAAAGCCATGACATTTCTCCAGGCAAAGCAGGTATGACTCAGTATCAGCCTTTTTTTTAGTAAGTATTTGATATATTGTATAAAAAGGTAGACCCAGTGAACGCTAAACCTTTCTGCTACTGTGCAATCCTGAATTCCGTCCCCTGATAAAAGAACAAACAATTGACGTTTAACAAGACAAAACAGATATTAAAACGATAAGCAGGCTACCCACTACGCTTTGCGCAGACTGGTGGTAAAATATAAAATACAGTATCAGGACTTGCCGTAGAAATAAACGTACATTAGTGGAATGGAAGCAGCTTTTATAAAAGATTCCTTTTAATCAACCAAAAAAATTCTGTAATTGTGTTGGTATTTAAATCGTCTCAAAGTATGCTAAAAAAATGTACTAATTATTGAAGTTGACTAATTTGAGATGCTGTAAATTGGTCGTGCTAAGCTCCTTCCATATTCAAAGGTGATATTTGTTATTATTTGACTTTGATACTACACATTTAATTTGTGTCCAATGAGCAAAAAGCCTAAAATCTAAACACTGACAAAAAGTGAAACTGGAGCCTTCAATGTAAAAAACTATCAATTCTAGGTCATATCTACTGATTTTGAGTGGTGAAAAAAAAACTATATAATTATGGTAGTTGACTGCTAATCACTTGAGTTGCTTTTTATCGTCTGTCAGAAAAAGGAATTTTGTTCTATAAATATTTTTTAATAACAAGGCACGATGTGATAGTTTTTGTCATCGTTGAATTGATGCGCTTACCTACTGTATAAAATAAAATCAAATAGACGGTTTTTCTTTAAACTAAACAGAAGTTTATAATTAATTTTTGATGCGGTTAACTACACAATTATCATACCTACTAAAGAGGCTAAAGAAAAAAAATACAATTTAAAGATGTTGTTAAGAGTAACTGTGTAACATTAACTTTACATTGAAAAAAAGTCATAGTCATCTTTGCCCGACATGGCGTTCCTTATACAATAGTTTCCGAAAATGATCCCCCATTTAATTACCAAGAATTCAAAGAGTTCTGTAAAGGCTGTTATATATAAAACATATAATGTCTAGCTTATATCATAGCCAGTCCACTGGATTGAATTCAATTGTCTCCCATCCAACTTGAAGGCGATTAGTAATGTGCACATGCAATTCCAAAGACTTTTAAAGCGCTTTTTGTTGGAAAAATGCTATTATAGTATTGATGAGTTTTGTGAGAGTAAGTGACTGTATTGTTATTTTATACTTTTGCGATTGTTTTATGATTTATTGAAATGTGATATTGCATTGTGTGTGATAATTTTTAATATTGTTTTCCTACACAAAGTATTTTGTTAATGGATTGAAATTGAATTGGTAGAAAGATGAATTGAAACAATTAAAAATATGTTATACAAATGTCGCAAGGATGGTTCAGACCCTTACCTAGAACTTTAACAGTTAAGAAATACCCCAAAAATATACTTTTGTCCCCAGCACTACTTTAATTTTCTAGACAACTTGAATTTCTGTGACAGTTCCGAAACCAAAACTAGTAAATTACAAGGATTTGGGAAATAAAATACAAGATTAAAAGGAATAACAAAATTAAAATTTATTATGATAAAAATAGGACAAACTTCATTACACGTTACTGATACGATACTGTAAAAAAAAATCTCCCTTAGGTAACTGGTTTCCGGTTGCCGTAACGAAAGTAGAGCCAGAACCACGTAGTTATGTAGTTCAAGGATCCAAAGGATCAAACCGCAGAAATCGTAAACACTTAATTGTTCGTAAACCAGACATAAACACCAAATATGTTCCCAAAACAATGTCTGAAAGCGTTTCACATTCACATCAGCAGTTCATGTCAAACTCTGTAAACAAAAACAACAGACAATCACTATATTATATGGTCGAGAAGTCCGTTCGCCAAAACGCTACAATGGTTTTTAGTGATTAATTTTGTTTTTTTAAACTGTAATTAATATAGGTAGTTTGCATTTAAAAGGCCTAGTTGTTTACTAGGTACTACGAGATAAAATGAGTACTCTTTGTATGCGTCAGATGACAGTCAGTATTTCCATAATACGTAGTGAGTTTCTTTATACGCATACCTACTTTGCCAAAAGTCAAGGTTGCTGTGTAAAATTGTTTTGCGAAGGAAAGAAGAGTACTAGAGTTAAATGTCAATATTTTAAAAACACTTTGTTTTCCAAAAAGAGGAAATTGTCTAGTAACCTATTGTAGGTCATCTTTGTTTATGACAACTGATTAATAATAGGTCGACAAACTGACTTTTTCTCACACCAGGTGGCGCACGATCGACTGTACCTTCATTTGACATAACTGTCAAATCGCATGGATTTTTTTTGTGTTTATTTGCGAAAAATTGTTGTGTTTTCAAAAATGCCTCAAAGCAGTGCTTTAAATTGTAAAAACAAGGGAGTACACTTGTTTCCCAATGATGTAAAACGAAAGAAACAGTGGGAAATTGCTCTCTCTCTCTTTTCGTCCTAGCCTCGACAAGCACAGCGATTTCGCAGACACTTTTGTGTGAGTCAATACAAAAATAATTAATAGAAGGTTCTCTTGCCAAGGCACCTCAGTACCCACAACCCAACGTAACAGATACAAACAATGTACATAATATAATGTTACTAGTAAATTATTGATAACATGATCCTAATTGTGTTTAGGTAGTAAAGCTGCTTTGATACGTGAGATGCTGGAAAGTGGTAGAATAGAAAGCTGCAATGGAAGAGCGTTGATGGTCTATTCTTTCAATGATTAGGTAACGTAGGTACCATGCCAGTCGGTCTCGCAAAACTTGTTTTAGAGGTAGGTACATGGTTCTCATGAAAAAGAAGTAGAAGTTTATGTTGTAGATATTCAAATTCAAATCATTTTATTATCTAGTCAGCTATACAGAGCATATCCCCATTTGCGAATTATTAAAACTACAACAGACCTCTTAATTAAGTGTCCCTGGGCAATACTACAATCTCAGTGAATCATTTGTGTAAAGTCTGCCACTTTCAATGATGGAAATATTTATGTGGCTAGGCCAGTGAGGGATGAATTTGGTAGTGAGAATTATTTACTACCTGATTAATGTCTTAATCATTGTATTTGACATAAAAGAAATTTAAGTACTCGGAGAATGTTATTTGCTATATTGCTATAGTTCATGGCTTAGGAATTAAACCTACTTTCTTGCTAGAAGTAACTCTCTTCACATTAGATCTATTATGATTAAAATTAATTTTCTATTAACACATTCCCTGCCACGATGATGATGATAATTAGATGGCAATGATTATGATAACTAGAGTGGACAGTCACCAAAATAATTAAATATGAATTTGTAAAAAAAAAAAATATTACTGCAGTGGATATATAAGAGCAAAACTGCAAGATATAGATAAAACTGAGATATAAAATTTGCTTCACATGGGAAAATATTTCCCAGTATTACAGTTTAATTACGTAAATTCCGCAAATGCTGGAAATAGCACAAACACGAACGAGCGATTAATTAAATTTATATTAGCCTTGTAAAGTTGTTCACAGCAAATCTTAGCAGAATGACGCATAGCCAGCATAGTTTTATGCTTAAACTGACAATAGCCCTAACTTTCGTTGATTGCACATTCACTGGCTACTTCTTTTGCTATAATATACTTTGCATAGATGATTGTTATTGGTACTCAGTCATTTCAGTCATTAGAGATGACACTGTAAAGTAGGTGCATTTTTTTGTCATTTGAGATGGCACAGTAAAGTAATATGGTCATTTGAGATGACATGGATTTGAAATGTTGTCATTTGAGATGGCACAGTAAAATAATGTGGTCATTTGAGATGACATGGATTTAAAATGTTGTCATTTGAGATGGCACAGTAAAGTAATATGGTCATTTGAGATGACCGGAAGAGGAAGACCAAGTTAAGAAGAAAGTTAAGGTGGAAAGAAGGAGATTGTGTGGGAGAGAGAGACCTGGAAAGAGCTACACCAACAAGAGCACGACTCTTAAATGACGATGATGATTAGATGACATGGATTTGAAATGTTGTCATTTGAGATGGCACAGGTAAGTTATTATGGTCATTTGAGATGACATGGATTTAAAATATTGTCATTTGAGATGGCACAGTAAAGTAATATGGTCATTTGAGATGACATGGATTTCGAATTTTGTCATTTGAGATGGCACAGTAAAGTAATAATAGTCATTTGAGATGACGTAGGTTTGAAATGTTGTCATTTGAGATGACACAGTAAAGTAATATGGTCATTTGAGATGACATGGAGTTGAAACCTACAGTAATCAATTTGAACCGGTGTCATAACCAAAGGTGATCAACGGTAAGCACAATTGTCTCATTGCCAGTCACTGGAGGGCAATCTTTGTAGGTTATTTCTTTAAATTTTTATCTTATGTTAATGCATTTTTTTATTTAGTTTGACGTTTATTTTGCTTAAGATTTTTTTAAATTATGATACTGTTGGCATTTAACTAATTATTTTTTGACGGGTTGAAACATGATTGCATTTTATATTGTACTACTATGAAAATTAATTTCCTGAAATAAAATGTTTGGATTAAATTGAATTAGAGATGAACAGATTTAAAAATTGGAAAAATCAACATTACAGATGACAATTTTATAAGTAAAACTTGTCATTCGAGATGACACAGTAAGTTTTAGTCATTTGAGATGACAAAATATTACGTATGGATTATTTGATTTTTATTTAAAGTAAATAAATAGTGTTATATAAATTTGTACGTATCTAATATTACAATCTAATGATGAGCTATAAATTAAAGTATCAAGTGTCGTTAGAGATAGATAACTTGTGGATTTAGGTTTTGCATTGAATAAAGAAATCATGGTTCAAATAGTGTCATTTTCGATGGCAAAGTTCTTAATTTAATTTCTGAAGTGGTTCCCGTGGGATAGCTGTAAACTCTCTTTTTTGATGTGTAACATCTTTGCTCTCGCTTTCCTGCAATTTGTGGGAGTGATTTCGTGAAATGGGACGGAAATGTGTAACAGGAAATGCGAACGTTTTTTAATTCTCGAAAACTAAGGTTGTCATATCCATGCCGCCTAGTGTGATGGCAAAGGCAAAGATGATATACTACTATTCGAAGGGTCGGCCCGTGAATGTACGACCCGATAATTAATTAATTTCATAAGTATTTTGTCACATGTTACACATCATATGCGAGTACTGTAGGTGTCGTTTTTTTTTTAATTTCTGTCATGTCGCATTGCCGCGTAATATGTTCCATATTTTAACCAAACAGTTCATAAGAGTGCCAAGCCAGCGGTTCACGAGTCTAGCCCACAATCCGAGTCACCTGAGTTTAAACCGCACTGGAGTCGTGTTTTTTAGGGTTCCGTTCTTTAAAAGTCAAATACGAAACCCTTGAAGGATCACTCGTGTGCCTGTCTATCTGTCCGTCTGTCACAGGCAATTTACTCGGAAAGCACTGGACCGATTGAGTTTAATTAAGGTACAAAGATGTAAGTCGGCAACCCAAAGACGATCGTGTAACGTAAATAAATGAATTTCAAACATTGGGGCCACTTTGGGGGGTAAATTAGATTTAAATAGCGGTTTAGCCGGAAGGAGTTGGGGACACTCGATTCTAACAAAAATTAGCACTTTAAAGCTCAATATTTTACAAACCGATCACTGAACCGAAAAATGGTTGTCTTAAACCCTAAGTAGTTTTGGTAGACCTATTCAACGACACCCCATACGATAGGGTACGTTACCGAAAAAAAAACACCCCTTTACATAATAGGGGAGGTACCGTAAAAAATTTTTTTCCAGATTTTATTGTACTACTATGTCGATGTGACTAATATGTGCCATGCCAAATTAGAGCTTTATAGTAATAATAGTCTCTTAGCTAAGCTGCGGACAGATGAACAGACGGACGGACGTGGCGAAACTATAAGGGTTTCTAGTTAACTTCTCATCCACGTGGGCAAAACCACGGGAAAAGCTAGTACATTCTAAATACTAGTTCAAATTTAGAACAATACTAATTAAATTTAGTACAATTGTAATATTTTTAGGTTGGATATTGTATGGTATTGTAGTCAATTTATCATTTACCAAGTGGAGAGGCCAATAACCCCCGTCCCAGAACTTCTATTTGCGCCGAGAAGTTGTGAAACTAGAACTATCATTTAGGTACGAGAATTAATCTAGATCCAGATTAGCTAATGAGTCGATGACCTGGTTAAATAATAGTAATATTGCCATTTTTGCTTTTTAGTGCTCCGTACACTTCAAGGTTCGAGGTTCAAGCTAATTATTTAAAATATTATGTGCAAATTACACTCTTTCTGATAGTCATAAAATAATAATAACAAAATGTCATTTGTGAAAAATCAATCATTAGTTAATAACCTCAAAATTCAATCCTTGAAATAAACCAGATTATGTTAATAGAACATGAAAATAATATCACACGAAAAGTTATACATAAAAATAATTGAATGTCACTGATGCCTTTGACAAGAAGGGGCCAGTTCACACGTACAGCACCCGGTCACGAGTATAAGGCGAGAGTCAGCCATCGCTCCCATCAACCGTATTAGAGGGAAAGGAAGTAGGGGTTACCCAGCGGGTGACCAATGGGACCCTATTACTAAGCCTCCACTGTCTGCCCGTCTGTCCGTCTGTCATTGGGCTGTATTTCATAAACCGTAATAGGAAATGAATATTTCATAGAATGTGTGTTTCTTTTGCCGCTATAGCACCAAATTCTTCAAATTTGAAAAGTGAAAAAATAAGCGAGGACGCCATATAAAATACCTGTTTTTTTAGGTCTTTAGAAGTATTTTTAATTTAGCTCTATCGTATAAACGGTAACACATTCAGGCTTGAAACTTAGTGTAATTATAGTACTAATACTGATATAACACAATAAATAATTAAAATCTGCCAAGTGTAAGTCGTACTCGCGCTAAGGAGTCCGAGGTGAATAACAAAAAAGCATATTTTTGTCGCTCGCGTTGATGTCTTTTGTTTGTAATGCGAATGGGTATCAATGTTCGTTATACTATATAGTTTTGTGGAGAGGTGTGTTGATACGGAACCCTCGGAGTGCTAGTCACACTCGCACTTGGCCTGTTTATTTATTTATTTACTTACTGTCCTTTTATTACTATAAAGTGCGTGTGATTTCTAATTTTTTCTTATTAAAAATTTAAGTGCGTTTGACTGTATCTCACCTGATGGGAAGTAATGAATGATGCAGCCAAAGATGGTACACGCAACTTAAAATAATGCTTATTCACTCTCGCCTTGAAGGTCCCCAAATTATAGGAATCGGCAAACGTTGATGCAGGCAATGAGTTACACTCCTTCGCTATCCGCATAATAATTTGTATGTTTGTATGGAGTTGAATGTTTGATTTCGGATGTTTTTATGAAAGATCTCAATTTTTTTTTGACAATTTACTATAGGTTTCTTGAGTAAAGTTATTCAGTATGATACGTAGAACCCCTAGTTAACTAATCATCCACCAATAGGGGATCGGACTGCTAGTCATATGAGTTACTTTTTATGATCTGTCAAAAACGAAATTTTGTTCTAAAAATGTTTGAAATACCCACAAGTGACGTCATAGATTTTTAGCGTCATTGACGAACTTATTTTGTGAATTTGATCAATTAAAAATTGAAGACGTGATGGAAAAATAAAACAAGTTAGGTTTTTTGAAACTTTAAGAGGAGAGCAATTTAGGAAATCATATTTCAGAATTTATTTCTGATGCAGTCCGATCCCCTATTGTTACAACCTGTTTATACTCGTGGGTACTCTGTTACTGATTGATTCTTCATACTGTCTCATTCCAGAATTTATGATACCGTTATTATTACTATTCGTACGTTTTTATGCAAATCTCAATGTTTTATTGATCTATAGCCTCGTTAGTTGTCACCAATGGAAATACCGAAATGTCTTCAATTCGTGGTTTTTGTAGGAATAGAGGCAAAATAAATGGATTATGTTTTGGCAAGCCGCCAGGGTCGATGTGTGATACTGTTGATTTAGTTTCCGATGTCGGGCGGTTACTGAGACCTTTTTGTTTTAGGGTTCTTTAGCCAAAGGGTAACCGTGACCCTATTACGGAGCCCTCACCGTCTGTCTTTCCGTCCATCTGTCCGATGGTTAAATGGCTGTATCTATCATTTGAAAAGTAAAATATAAAAGTCAGTTGACATTTTCACAGAACGTGTGTTATTTATTAGAGGACTTACTAATAAATACTGGGCCAGCGTGGTCGACTAAGTACCGATCGCCCTAATTCAGGGTAGGCTCGAGCCCCTCTTTGGGGACGTAATATGAGCTGATATGATGATGACTCAAATAATAAATTTTCATCATCATCATGTCAGCTGAAGACGACAGCAACTAATAAATAATAATAAAAAACTGAAAAAGAAAATGTGATAAAAATAAATGTTCTTTTTTCCAGTTTTTTTTTGTTTTTGCTAAGCTCATTGTAAAAAAACGGTTATACAACAAATTTGGTATGGTTATGGCAAAGTATATATATTAGTACTAACATACAGTATGGACACTCCCTGGCGCTCTCTAGATTGCGAACTCACCCCCTCGTCACCCAGATTGATACATATTGGTTACAATTTGGTTGTCGAACGTATAGTACGTAAACTCTATAGTAATACAACAAATAATACAAACTTGCTAAGTATGAGTCGTACTATCGCTAAAGATCCTAAACTCAATAAGATATTTTTTTTACTGTATCGGTTTATTTGATGTCCTTTTTATTTGATAAATGAATAACACAAATAAAATAAATAATTGTATGGTAGTACGGAACCCTCGATTTCTGTCTTATTTCTATAGAAATTTTATTTTCATACAGGATCTCTTCTTAACCATTTCTTTTCTAGATATTTTTAATGTTTCATGATTTTGTCTCTAAACTACATTATTTTCTTCACAAATAAATGTTATTTTTTATATATCTAATGGTAAGTTACTGTAGAGGCCGGTAATGTTAGCGATTGCTAGATGAGTAGAATTTAAAGGCCGAGCCGATAAACCCACCCAGCAATTGCCATTGAGGCAGGCCTGCATAGTGCTTCATGCAACAAAGCAAGAAAATTAAAACAATAATGACATAATTTTGTGGCACGTCGTCATAGGTACGGTTAGGGCGTGGATTGAAAACGAACGTGCACATATGCATTGTATTATAGAAGTAGAAGAAGGATATAACACCGAAGATGGGTCTTATAGAAATTATCTGTTTCGACTTTCAATTTATTTGAGATTTAGTTAATTAGTAAAAACTAAAACCGACTTCAAAATAAAATTCACTAAAAAGTATGCAAAAATATTATTATACATATAGTAAATACCCAACAATAACGAAATCAAAGGTGGGTACGAATTAAAATAGGAGCTTAAATTTTTTGTTAAGTAATAAAATAAAGGAAAGCACACAGTTACGTATGAGTAACGTATCAAATGTTTTATATTCGATGTTTGCTGACGCCGACCTCAAAAATTTTTTTTGCACCTAGTTTAATTCGTACCCACCTTTGATTTCGTTATTGTTTGGTATTTAAGTATAATAATTTTATTTCATAATTTTTAATGAATTAGGTTTTTCAAACTTTTATTTTAATTTTCTTTATTTTTAGTGATAATGCTCTATCTATCTAACAACGTTAAACCCAATCACCTACTCGCCAACAGGAATTATCAAATCATAATGCATGTGTTTCATTAACAAATACAGAGTCCTGTGGCTTCTATCATCATCTGAGCAGCATAAAAGTTAAGGAGTCCATCGTCAGCTCATCTAAATAACCTGACAGAATACAATTATTGGTCTATGTATACTTATGTATCTATCTACGTATAATATTAAAAGAATTATCCTCCTACTCCTAACCGTTAAGGAGTTGTATTTACCTTTCTTTATCAGGTTATCACCATGAGATGATTACTACCAGACGCAAGTATTTTAAAAGCTTTAGAAAACATATGAATTACATAATACGTGCCTATAAAATTTGAGGTATAATGGCTTACAGTATGCGGTAGACCGTTGTTCGAAGAAAAATCTGAATAAGGTAAGTACCTTCCATACAAATCTGATTAAGGTAAGTAGGTACCTCCCATACAAATCCAGATTGTTTGTTACCTTTTCTCAAAAATGGCTTCAACGGTTTTAATGAAACTTTGATAATAATCAGGAATTAATAAAGCCTATACTACACTGGGCTCTTCATTATTCCAGAAAAAATCTGGGTAAGGTACCTCCCATACAAACCCAAATTATTTGTAAATTTTTCATCAAGTCTGATACGAGTAGCTTTATTATTTGCTAATAAGTAAGTGTAATGTTTATTTTTAATTTGTGTATATCCGACTACTACAGACGGTGAAGGCTTGCAGCTCGTGCACTGCGCACCCTCGAAGCCAGTCATAGAAACTATGTTCATGTGAGCGAAACCGCTGGCAAAAACTAGTAATTTAATATTTTTTTCATCCAGACTTGCGTTATGGAGGTTAGCACACTTACCTTAAAATCGACCCGAATCTACTGCTTTATTATCTTTAAAATGGGGTTTCAAATTATAAATTATAATTAAGATTACTGCTGCAGCGGATGTTACCTTCTAAATATTTCTCAGAAATTATCTGTTTTGGCAGGTTTT
The DNA here is from genome assembly GCA_947284805.1 of Coleophora flavipennella. Taxonomy (NCBI): domain Eukaryota; kingdom Metazoa; phylum Arthropoda; class Insecta; order Lepidoptera; family Coleophoridae; genus Coleophora; species Coleophora flavipennella. The sequence goes on from OX369257.1 coordinate 3,701,314, forward strand.
CTTTTTATAGCCATTTTAAATTAATTAAAATGATGAGTGCCTTCGTAAACACCACAAAAAGTGCTTAAATTATCGCAATTCGTTTCCCCACGTTGATTCTTTGGTATTTAGTGTTAGCTAAAATTTTATGTTTATTTAAACTAATTTTTGCCCGCATTTTCCCCTGCGTGGACATCGTTTTTATGACTGTCTTTGAGGGTAAGTGATGCGCGAGCGGTGGACCGACGACATGGTGAAGATCGCGGGAAACCGATGGATGTGGGCAGCGCAGGACCGGTCGTCGTGGAAATCCTTGGGGGAGGCCTTTGTCCAGCAGTGGACGTTTCTCGGCTAATATGATGATGATAATGATGCGCGAGCCGCATGGACATGAGTTTTCTCCATATCCCTCAGGAACTATATCGGACTATTCTGATTAGAAGTCTATGTCACTTCCCATCCCCTTGACCAATTATGTACAAAGAATCACTTAAATCCGTTGCTCCGTTGCGACGCCTCGCCGACGTGCACGAGCGTGAAAATTAGTTTTTCCCAAATCCCTCGGGAACTATGTCAGGATATAATGCTAATCCATAAATTATATCATTTCTCACCTCCACAACCATCTCTGTGCCAAAAATCACAACAATCCATTGTTCCGTTGCAATGTTAAAGAAATTAACAAAAAAAGAGTATTTGATTATTTAACTGCATTGGACTATGCTATTTTCACGGGATAAAAAGAACAATAATTATGTCCTTCTCAATGACACAGGCTACCTGCATGCCAAATTTTATCAAGATTTTTAGAGGTGTTGCAGGGTAAAAAAGTAACAAATAAATACATTTTCACATTTACAATCACGGATCAGATAAATAAGGTTGGATTGGAAATGTGCGCTGCGCAGGCGCGCCTCAAGTAAGATAAGACAATAATTTTTAACCGAAGCACGCGTTCATACTTTTTATTTGCGTGTGGTTGTGTGTAACGTACAGACTCTCGAAATGGTGTGAGAGACAATTGCAGCCCTGTGTTCTAAGTGTGTTTTGTTTATGTGCGTGCAATTGTGTGTTATTATTGCTTGTGTAGTGGAGTTGATGGGTGGGAGATAGGCTTAGGCGGCGACGCTGGTTTTAAAACAACCATGGTGACTATTGCCAATTCAACCTTTTTTATCTGATCCGTGTTTACAATGTTAGTATGAGATTCCAACGACACTTCCCCATTTCTTTGTTAAAATCCGCACATAGTTAAGGCTGGACGAAGGAACAAACTTACATATACGTCCCTACCTACGTAGTAATAGGTACATAGGTAGTATATAGCTTGTGTACTTTTCCTTTTGGTTTTTATCTTGTCTATCTCTTAAGGCGAGGTATTGATTGGAACAGTTGTCTCTGTCTCTTTCTTTACGTGTAAAGAGTAAAGAAAATCCACATTTTTTTACTTTTTCAATGGTTTTTAATTTCAATCAAAAACAACAATGAAAGTATAAAAAATAATAACCTGTCTTTGTCATTTTTTTTTCTATCGAGCCAAATTTGTTCAATCGTGTTTTAAATAGCTTTTGACTTAAAGGAACATCATCAACAATTAAGGTTTTTTTCCAACCTTAGGTTTTCTATCGTTTAGGAGTAATTGACGCCAAAATTAACGAAAATCTGAAATATTACCGCCTTAACTATGTTACCAGTGAACGAGTAAACTTTAATTTCGAAACTTGGAAACCCCTTTTTATTTCTTCGCTTTGCATTTACTTTCACGACGCCTTGCTACGCTTCGCAGCCACAGCGAAGCTATAGCGCTACTCCAAGAGTTCCACCGCCAGTCTTCCAGCATTCTCTAAAAACTAAACAACTATTTAAACTCCGTACCAACTTTCTCTTAACTCTTCGCATCCTCATTGCAGTCCAACTATGATCCCGCGTGATTTCGAGCCCGTCGTCGCTATCCTGCGATGCGATCCCGTTTTCCCGGGAATGCCCCGCGGGACTTATTAACGCATTCCGCACTGCGCCGCGTGATTCAGTAGCGTATTTCAAATGCGTGGGGAGTGGTGTGTGGTGCAAGTGTAAAGGAGAGTGTGTGATTGTGTGTTTAATCTCCTCTTTACACTCGGGTAGCTACCAGTGGTTCTGTGAGCTTTAAGTAGAACCCGCGTGTTTTTCAAAATGACTGAAGTATGACATATTTTACGTTTTCAGCCCCCATGGCTCAGCACTTTATAATTATCGAACCTGTTCACAAAATTTTACGAGAATCGGTTGAGAAATGCGATATACAGAGAATAACAGCCGGACATCCGCCAGACATCCGAACATATGAAATAATTTTTGCCCAAGCTGCAACGAAGACGCTTCGCGTTCGCTCGGTCAATAAAATAGATAAAATTTATAAAATTAATCAAATAATGCAATTTTATTAACAAATAAAAATAAAGCAAAGATAGCAACAAAAACAATACAAATATAAAATTTTGATTTTGTTTTTGGGTACGTCTAAGTAAGACAGTATCGAGATAATTTTATTTTAGAAGTTGAAAGTGAATGACCGACCTATTTCTTGTAGACAATAGTTCGTATGTGGCTTCGCTTTGTACGTGACAAAGGAGACTACATTTATAGTCATTTATAGTCATTTATTCACCAGGCAACAATGAACTTTGCTTAGAGGCAGGTCAATTTTACAAACTTAAATATTAACATATTAACTAACATACTAATTAATAAATTACATTTAATAGCACATTCATGTTCTCTCGCAATCTATTTGAGAAAATGAGTATCTGTTATTATTTCATTCATGTATTCATTTACTGAGTAATATGCATGTTTTTGAAAAAAATCTCTCAATTTTGCTTTGAACTCTAGCTTAGGGAGATCCATTATTAGTTTAGGTAGTTTATTGTACATCATTATTTTTAGTGGGATTCCTTGTTTGAGAGTTTTTGTCAGCCGTACAGTAGGCATCGTCAGTTTGTAATTTCCTCTTGTATTAAAATTATAAATGTCTGATCTTTTAATTAAATTGTCCTTATCTTCGTAAATTTCTAAAATAGATTTATATATGAAAAGGGAAATCACAGTCATAAGTTTATTCTGAATAAAATATTCTCTAGCTGAAGTTCTTTTATGTACTCCTGAAATGATTCTTATGGCCCTTTTTTGTTGAATCAAAACTTTTTTGATGTCTGCTGCATTACCCCACACCGTTAAACCATATGAAATTATAGATTGAATATAGGCATAGTAAACGTTTATTAATGTTTCCTTGCTAACCAATGATTTTAATTTTAGGAGGGCATAGTTTGCAGACGACAGTCTTTTGCATACTTTTTCTATATGGATACTATGGCTTATTGTATCTTGTATTGTATATCCTAGAAAAGTCGTAGAATTAGTTATTTGCCCTTTATTTTGCTTTGTCTTGTAGTGTAGTTGCACAGTTTTGTTCGAATTTAATATAATTCCATTACATGAGAACCAATCTTCAAGACAGTCTAAAATATGTTTTATTTTATTGACTAGGTTTTCTTGCTTCCTATCCCTAATTCCGACATGTGTGTCATCTGCAAATAAACTTATTTCGGCCCACGATGGTGTTGCTGACGCAAGATCATTAATATAGATCAGAAACAATACTGGTCCGAGTATAGAGCCTTGTGGGATCCCTATATCTATCATTTTTTTATCAGAAAGCACTGCGTCTACCGTTACTAACTGTGACCTGTCCTGTAAATAGCTTTCGATCATTTTCAATTCCTTGTCTTGAAAACCATAGAATTTCATTTTTTTTTAACAGAACGTCGTGTCTCAAGGAGTCAAAGGCCTTGGACAAGTCACAAAACAGGCTACAGCATTTTTGTGATTGATCCAATGAATCTAAAACAAAGTATACAACCCTACTAATCGCCATTTCCGTTGACCTATTATTTCTAAATCCATATTGACATTTTGTGAAATAATCGTTACTTTCAAAATAATTAACGACATTTTCGTTTATTAGAGCTTCAAAGACTTTAGACAGCACTGGAAGGATACTATCCGGCCTGTTTTTATCTGCGAAAACTTGTCATCAGCTTTTAGATACATAAAGTTTATTTTATCATTTTTGTATAATAGCAGTAAGTTTTCCAAATATAATAAAATAAAATAAAAATAAAGTAATTTCCTACTTCAGAACTAACCCCTTTTTTATATATAGGAACCACGCGACTGATCTTAAAAGCATTGGGGAATATCCCTTTGTTGAAACAATCATTCAAAATATGCAATAATAAAAGTAATAAGTCCTCATTCCATAATATTAGTTTTTTCAGAATATTAGAGTCCATATTATATATGTCTTTGGTTCTTTTAGATTTTACTGTCTTAATAGTTTTTATAAGTCTTTCATATCGATTTCCCGAAACTTTATAACTGTGCCAGGTTTACTGAGATTATTTAAATGTGCTATTATTTCTTTTATTGCTATTATTTCTATTATTATCATCTACACATTACCAGTATAAACAGGCCTCGCGCAGGTTAAACCATTCATAGCGTCGCATGGCCAGCTTATTCCGGCAATGTCTAACTTGACGTGGTTTTCACTTAACATGAACAGTACCTATTACTACTGAGACGGGTCACTTTGCTTCAAACGCACACCTGAAAAAAATCGACATGACGAATGATTCGACCTTCAGGGCCTATGGTGAAGATCAATAGAACACTTACACTGTGTCACTGCGATGTCCTGGCTAGCAAGCGTAATATGTACCTCCTTGGTGATGGCTACCCAAAACCGGAGGACTACAAGCACTTTCCACTCAGCAGAATTGCAGCATTGATACAGCACATCTTCGAGTAGGTTAGAGTGCTAAGGTTACAGGGGTAGACACAAAAGATCCCATTGGGTCGAAGTGTCACTGCTACAAAGATAAGATAAGACTACTGGGACGTTGAGAGAGAAAAAAAGTAAACAGTTTCGAGTATCAGCACTACGCTCATACCGGAAATTTAATCCATCATTGACTCCTACATTATTATTATTATTCATTATTACCCATCAGGTGAGATGATGACAAGGGCTTATCAACTGTGAAGAAAAAAAATTTTAATCCTCCCTCTACTTCAGGTAAAGGTTAACTTTCAGAGCAATTGGTTTAGTAGTTTCAGCGCGAAAGGAAAATTACGTACACAAAAAAACAATCGGTCGAGCCGTTCTCAAGTGAATATCTTTCATACATGCGGAAATTGATTTCTATTTATGTATATTTAGTGAAGATAGGCGTCGGTGACGTAACGGCTAGGGCCGCCGCCTCCTGTCCGGGAGGTCATGGTTCGGATCCTGCCACGTGCCAATGTAATTTCGAACTAAGATTTCATATGTACGTTTATCCGACACTCTTACGGTGAAGGAAAACATCGTGAAAAAACCTGCACACGCCTGCGGAGAAACTCGCAGATTGTGTGTGAAGTCAACCACCGCACTGGGCCCACGTGGTCGACTGAGGCCCGATCGCCCTAATTCAGGATAGGCAAGAGCCCCTCGGTGGGGACGTATATGAGCTGATATGATGAGTGAGAAAAAGTACAAATAAATCGCTACCGCCTATAAATTAGCCTTTTAAGCTTGGCACTGCTCTTGTAAAGTTGTGTTTTTAGAATGCCTTTGTGGTTAAAAACCCTTGTATGATTTACGTCTGCAAATATTTGGAATAAGCTCTTTGTGGGACACAACCGTCACCGGTATGACTGACTTTGTAAGTTGGAGTTTGTTATTTTGGTAAAGAAAATAAAGTTAGACATAAAATAACAGTCTACAAAGTTTTGTATGGATGTAGGAATACTCATACATACAGGGTGTAACATAAAAGGTGTGGTGATACTTTAAAGTGGGCTTGTACTCATCAAACTGAGCAACTTTTGTTCTGCAAATTTACTGAAATCGCGAAATTTTTATTGGATTTTTCATGCAAAACCGTTTAATCAGCTGACCGATTTGTACGAAAAATAAAATAAAAATGCGATTTCAGCAAAGTTGCAGAACAAAAGTGGTTTAGTTTGATGAGTACAAGACCACTTTAAAGTATCACCACATCTTAATGTAACACCATGTATATTTATTAATTTATTTTATTTTATTTTATATATTTATTGAAATTACAGCGTTAAATCTGCAGTTATCAAACTGTATAGAAAATACATATGCCAATAAAGTTCAAGTTCTTAAAATTTATCAAAATTATTCAAATCTATCTATCCGCGTGCAATCGACTACATCAGATGTGTTGTTTGTTAGTGTGTATTAGTGAGTGTGTGAGGGTGTGTACGCGTGTGTAAATGTATGTTTATTTTAATTTTAATTATTTTGATCTAATTACGTTAAAAACAATACTATATAGACATACTTTGATTTTCTGTCTGTAGTAAATTTTATAGAACTGTCCACCTAGCTGTCTATTTCTAGTTGTTACTTTTACGCTCAAACTACTGAACTAATTAAAATTTGATGTATCTACAGCTGAAAAAATAGACGAAGAACAACATTAAATAGGAACTCTATAATACAAAAAACATCATGGTTCCCGAAGGATAGGCAATACTTAAATTCAACAATTGTCTGATCGTCAATACCAAAAAATCATGGTTCTCGAAAAATTAAATTCAACCATCGTCTGATCGTCAATAAAAAAAGTCATGGTTTCACGAGGATCGGAAAAACTTAAATTCAACAATTGTCTGATCGTCAATACCAAAAATTCATGGTACCCGAAGGATCGACAAAACTTAAATTCAACCATCATCTGATCGTCAATAACAAAAAAAAATTGGCGGTTATCATTTGATAAAATGGTCTATTGTTATTTTATGTAGCACAATTTATCTAATCTTTTAACAAACTTCAAACAACTCACTAAAGCCTGTGAACTAATCAAGCATTTACTATTAGTAAGAGCACACCCCGGACACTGCATACAACGATCGTAAAAAAACAATTCTAATCACGATCGAGAACCAAACTGTAACCAATCTGTATCAATCTGGGTGACAAGGGGATGGGGTCGGAATCTAGAGAGCGGCAGGGAGTATCCATACTGTATGTTAGTACTAATATATATATACTTTGGTAAGAGTCTCCCCCATCTCAAATCAAACAAAAACAAATAAGCTAAAACCACTAGTGGTTAAAGTGGCACCACTCCGAACGAAATAACAAACAGACTGAAATAATCCTAGTCGTTTACAAAGTAAGCTCGCTGTATGGTACTGTTCGTGGGGAATGGTTTGTAATATTTAAGGCGACGACGCATTGGAAACTTTGGTCGGAGGGATCTCGATTTTTTCTCAGCAATTACCAAACATAATTGAAAGTGATATTTTTTTACCTGATTCTTAATTACAATGACTTCATTTTTTCAGTTGCAGAAATACGATTCGTTCACTTTTATTACAAAAAAATATATATCAAGTAACCTCTTTTAAAACAGAGAATTGCATTCTACAGGAAAACCAGACCGATTTATACCTCATTTTCTTAGTAAAAACTCACACTTCAATATGCCAATTGTTTTTTTTTAAATTGATTGTAGTTTTTAATTGAAACGAAAAAGCATTTGCTTTACTCTTTACACGTAAAGAAAAAAACAGAGACAACTGTTCCAATCCATGCCTTGCCATAATTGGTATACAATTTCCAAAACAAGATGAACTGCTGATACCTGACTTCAAAGTCATAAGATAAGATTGTAACTCTTTTCTTCATGGTGGTTACCGATTTTATGTGTTCGTCTAACCTGAAAGAGTGCCAAACTTTTTAGTGCGTAACTTTTTTTTCTTGGGGCGCGGGATGTTTATGTAATAAATAAACATTATGAAAGTTACACCAGTAAAATTGACAAAGTCCTTTTGGTACCGCAAATCGCTGATAGATGGCACTGTAAGTTTTTAGAACTCGGCCGAGCGTGGGGTGTTAGGCTTTAATTTCGTTACGGAATTTCTTGATTCGGTCGCCGCGCTCAAAGCCCGCGATAAAAGCTATGCAATAGCTTAAAACAATATATGTTTCTTGTCTTGCATGTTAGCAAGTAACCACTATGTAGAAAATAGGTAAACTTACAATACATGTAAGCGCAGAGTTAAAAAATTTGCGCTCTGCATCCAATGTTTTTGCATGTAAGTGTGATTCCTCGCGAAATCTAAATTAATGATTATATTTTAACATATTGGGGGTGATTGTATTAGCCTTAATCTAGAATGTATATGTCGCAGTCAACTAGTTAAATTAGTCATTCAATTATCTGCCTAGCCGGTTCATTAAATGGCGGTATTCAAGTAACTGGCTGAGCGTCGGTGGCGTAATGGCTAGGGCCGCCGCCTCCTGTCCGGAAGGTCGTGGTTTGAATCCTGCCACGTACCAATGTGATTTCGAATTTAGATTTCATATTAATTTATTAATTTATTATGTACGTTTATCCGACGCTCTTACGGTGAAGGAAAACATGGTGAGGAAACCTGCACACGCCTGCGAAGAAACTCGCAGGCTGTGTGTGAAGTCGACCAACCCGCACTCAGCACGCGTGGTCGACTAAGTCCCGATCGCCCTAATTCAGGCTAGGCTCGAGCCCCTCGGTGGGGACATAATTATGAGCTGAAACGACATAAATGAATTAACTGGCTGAATGATCACATTTAATGACTTGGTTGGCCGATGCTTGGGCGAATACAGAAGTAGGAGCCTAGTAGCTCCGAAGGAGCTATGTCGACTAAGATATAGAACAATCGAAACTAAAGCTTGGAATTTCGGGGAATCCCCAACTCATTTGGTTAGGTTCGGAGTGTTAGTTTGAACATGAAAATATAGAAATAGGAGCCCCAAAAAGGAGTTCTGTCGACTGAGAAATGTCTCCTTCTTCCTTCCACCTCTCCCCTTAAGCACTCCTCCCCCTAATGAGTGAATTTAAACTACCTGGCCTTACAAGTTGAACGTAATCGATCCAAGCAATTTGCCTAGGCGTTTAATTTAACGGCTGCATAATCATTCAGGCAGTTAGTTGAATGGCGCCATTTAGTTAAAAGGCTAGGCAGTTAATTTAATGGTTAACTAAGCTAGATGGCTGCGACATATTATTATATATTTTAAAAAAAAGGCTATATTCAGTAGAAATTAAATATTATGGCGGATTCATGGCGTTATTTTCCATAGTCAGGTTTTAGGTTTGTATGTCTGTCTGTAGTAATATTAGCACCCAAAATAACGAACCTGTTTAAAGGCAGATTCTGTATCATTGTCACTTACTATTGGGAATTTAAAAAATTACGAGTGTGCTCTAGACCACACGACAGATGTAAAACTTCTTTAGCTTCATCTATGTATGAAAGTAAATACTTAGTCTTCAGAAAATAATCAAATATTTTTTGTCATGTGGAAGTATAGACAGTTTATGAAAAGAGTTTTATTATCTTTTGAAAATGAACAAATCCTTTTTATCTTTTATGTTTGTTTTGATTGTTTTAACTACCGATATTGTTGGTAAACAAAAATAAATAGTAACTGTCGTTATTTATTTATTTAATAGTTTATTGTACACAGGATACATAAAATACACATTTTAAAACTTAAGGTGATACAAAGGGTACAGCTTATTTCTAAAAGAAATTTCTTCCAACAGACCCGGGAACGAAGAAAGTTTCTTTCTATCTTCAATAATTTATACATCCCTCTTAACTTCCGTTCGCCTAGCCCGATCCCACTTCCGTAACGCTCTCATCACGCATTCACCAGCTTACTTCTTAAGGCAAGCGTGATTTAATGAATTTTCATCATCTCCATATCAGCCGAAAGACGTCCACTGCGGAACAGAGGCCTCCCCAAGGATTTCCACGACGACCAGTTCTGCGCTGCCCGCATTCAGCGACTTCGCGCGACCTTTACCAGGTCGTAGGCAATAAAAATTATTGCTTTTTAATGGTATTGTCTTAGACATTTTGTAAATGGCGGACATTTAAAAAAAACATTTTTAATAATAATATTTGAGTATCACTATATACCTCATTTTCCACCCAAAACAAAACACTGCCGATTTAATCAACCGTTATTAAATTGATTCCACATCAAAGTGCTCCAAGGAGAACCTCTGTGATTGATTCCAATCCGATTACGGGTTGAGTTGAAAGGTGTTACAGACAATGCACTCAGCTCTTGACGTACCTATGTAAGCAGAGAACACATTAATTATTTCAATGAGCTCAAGTGCCAAATATCCTGCAAATGTCACCGTGGCTGGTTTAATTGAGTTTGGAATTTGTATGTTGTCTGCACACGCGAGGTGCTTGTTCGCGCGGTTGTATGGTTGTATGGTTGCCGTGTGTAAGGCTTACACGGTTCTAGTACATCGTAATGCATCGATACGACTGCATCTGTTGGCGCTGTAGTGTGTTTGCCGCCTTAATAGGTGAAGGAAAACATCGTAAGGAAACCGGCCCACGCCTGCGAAGAAACTCGCAGGTTGTGTATGAAGTCAACCAACCCGCACTGGGCCCGCATTGTCGACTAAGATCCGATCGCTTGAATTCAGGGTAAGCTGGATCCCCTCGGTGGGGACGTATATGAGCTGATATGATGATGATAATATAAACTAAAAAGTGTATAAATTCGTCAATTGGACGCAAGTGCGTATCGATATTCGCCTCGTTAATAGACTTCACTCTGCGATACTATACTAGATTATTGTTGGTGTCAGAACGTTCATTGTGTAACAAAAATTATTGCGAGACAATTAAGCCGTGGCTAAGTTGAGACAGCGCATTTATCAAAAGTTTGAAGACCAGCTTAAGGCTTTCAATTTGAGTGCTTCCGTCCGCCTCCGTTGAGTACAGAAACTGTTTAACTGAAGCTTTGTAGATGACTCTCGAAGTTGCGGTCAGAGTGTTCATACTAAATCACAGTGATTGAATAACTTTTTGATGTCACAAATTGCCGCTATTGGCGACGTTGTCTGCAACGAAAAATCTTCGCCTAAATACTCATCATTTTCGTGGTTTTAAATCGGAATCATCTGTTTCGCAGAAATATTGATGAAGGTTTTTTTATTCAAATTAACATTTAAGTTAGATAGTACGGAACCCCTTGTGCGCAGTTCTGACTCGCCCTTTATCGGTTTTTTTTTTGTCCACAATTGGTAAGCCCTCGGCATCATCTCACCTGATGGTAAGTGACGATGATACCGAAGATGGAAGCGGGCTTACCAAGATTCCCCAACGCAATGGGGATCTGGCTATCTTATCTTGAAGCTGAAACATATCAATGCTGTTAACAGTGATATTTGGCGAGATCGAACGGGATCCGCCGGGAATCGAACCCGCAACTTCCTGGTGTGAAACGAATAGACTTATCATTACGCCGCGGAGGCGAATATAAAAATAAAAATTAAAATGAAATTCTTTTATTTCAGACAGAGTCTATATTTGGTTCGTAACACAAAACTTAATATCTATTGTTAGTTTAGGTAGGTAAATGTATTTGAGCCACTGGGCAAGCAATCCACTCAGCGACTGTAGTTAGCAACCGCTGAGTGCATCCCAAGCCAGCCCTTCACAATACCTCCATCCAGCCTGGTTTCCAAGACAGCCAAGATGCTGTTGGTGCTGCAACGCTACATAGTAACGATACATTCTATACGATAAAACCGTAGGTACATTATTACAGGCTGTCAATAACGTATTCAGGCTTATAAAGATAATACTCAGCAAGAGACAAATACCAGCATGCAACAGTGCAGTGTTTGAAAAAAATTGTTTCTACATGTCAATAAAGTTATATAACCGATTGCCAAGTGACATAAGACACTCTCCATCTAAACTTTTTAGAAGCAAACTTTATAAATGGCTTTTAGAAAAATGCTTCTACTCAATTAAATATTTTTTTATACCATAATGCTTAATTTTACGACTAAATGTATTTTAATTTAATTAATGGTATGCAATAGTAACAAACATGTTTTATGATGACATCGAAGTATTAAATATGACATTTTTTATATTATTATTATTATTTTAACAATTGTGTAAATTATTGCATGCTTTGACAAAAGCAAATCATGTGTTACATTATTGTTATATCTTTATTCCCACCCAATTTAATACCATGTATTCGAGCAAATAAATAATATTCATTCATTCATTCATTCACTCATTCATTCATTCTTAAAAAACATTATATAGCCCAACGAGTACACATAAAGGTGAAACCAAGACCGCACCCCGGACACTGCAACGGTCGTGAAATGACATTCTAAAAACAAATGACGGAGCAGACAAAATCACGGCAAAATCCTATACGTTCGAGAACCAAACTATAACCAATCTTATCAATCTGGGTGAGGTCGCAATCTAGACAGTGGCAGGGAGTGTCCATACTTTACCAAGACTGTGATATCAGAATAAAATAAAGTACTTCCTGGCGACTTGGTGATTAAAATGAGCACAAAGAGACTAAATAACTCTCCTTTTATATATGGTATTGTTTTAAAACTGCACACAAAGGGTTCCGTACCATTATACTAAATGGCGCTAGTTTCTTCATGTTTTAAAAAAACACGTTTTATGTATGGAGGGTCTCCCTTATTTTTTAACTTTTTCGAATTTTTAGTATTTATTGTTATAGCGGCAATAAAAATACATCATCTGTGAAAAATTTAACGGTCTTGCTATGACGGTTCATGAAATACAGCCTGGTGACAGACGGATTGACAGACAGACAGACGGACAGACAGCGAAGTCTTAGTAATAGGGTCCCGATTTAAATTTTTCAGCACGGAACCCTAAAAAGTAACAAAGTTGAATTTTCACTTCTATGTAAGGATCATGTAGCGTCTCGGACAAGGGTTTAGTTAATTAGTTAAATTTTACTTATAGTTAAGTTCATATAACCATTTAATTATACTATCTCCTTATCCGAGACAGTTGTATCAAAACTTTTTGTTAAAGAAAAGTATAACTACTAATTAAATTAGTAAAATCCTTATTCGTTTAACTTTCTATTAACTACCCTGAACCACCTTCCACCTACCCTCAGCACCCCTTTCCCCCCACAAAGGTAGAACTGTCAATAACAGGAGGGCTCTAAGATTTTAACTTTCCAGTTCGAAAGAAAAATAAGTATAAAAACTTAACTTGAAAATACTTGACTTGAGTTTACCTACTTTCAGTCCGGATGATTCTTCTGTTTTCTTTGTTTTGCTATTGGAAACTCCTTGAGAGTTTTTTCCTAGAGAGCTCGGTTCGGTACTATTGATGAAAATAATATTTTACTTAGAAGTATAAGGGGAAAATTTAAAACGCTTCCTTTCAAGCTTTAAATAAAGAACTTTACCGTTGATGGAACGGTTTTCATCGGTTTTATAACTTCACTTACCTCACGTCCTTGCTCGTTAAATTTTCTATAAAATATTTTCTTAAGGTATTTAAGAAAATCTATGTAGGACTAGGTTACTGTATATTCTATACTCATCATACTGAACAAAATTAGAATTTATCAGATTTTCATAAGGCATGTAGGTAAATTAAAAAAAAAACCAATTGGAGATTATGATTTCATACTGTAAAAAGTATTATAATAAATAACAAATAATAGATAATTTCATTTTATAATCGTCAATTGAAATTAGTACTGGCCCTTTCTTTTCATAGTATATTGGCCTATGACGTCATAAGTTTTTAACTCTGACAAATCATAAAAAATAAGCAGTGATTAAAAAAGAAAAATATCATGCTTGTTTCTTCAAATATTTACATTTTTTTTCATAATGCCAGTTCCCCAGAGACCCATTATCAATTTGCAAAAAAAAAATAGACTTCAAACAAAATGTTCAACCGAACGACTAACTTTGTGCCTTTTTTTTTAGAATTGACCTTGTGTCCCTTAGGGAAAGTTGTTCAGTAGGATGAGTAGAAGCCAGAAGCGCCACTTTACAGCTATTACATCAATTTTGTTACACCCCGTATGTACTGATGTAGTAGATAGATTAAGTAAGTTCTGAGGAAGCTGTTGAAATGCTATTCTTCCGAGTAAATGCCAGGCATGCTCAATAGGGTTCATGTAACAGGACTGTGGAGGGCAGTCTAAAACTGTGATACATGTTCACGGAAAACATTTAAAACAGGTCCTGCAGTGTGCGCGCGAGCATTATCTTGCATGAACATGAAATTCTCTCCCATTTGAATTCGGTGCGGAACAACAATCGGTTCTACCATCTCGTGACGGTATTTTCTCGTATAAAAACGAGGTCAGTTCTTCTGCCAAGACGAATTCCAGCCCATACAGTTATACTGCCCACCTGATAGGGATGCACTTCCTGAGGACAACGAAACCGTTCGTGACTTCCAAAAGCTCGCCACACGCGTACTCTCTTTGAATCAGGGTGGAAACCGAATCTGGATTCATCAGAAAACAACACACGAGCCCCTAATCTTCTGGCCACTCTAGGTGAATACGATGCCCATCGTAACCGAGAGCTACAACCCGCAACGGCCTACGAGAACGTAAAGCGACTTCATGCAGTCTCCTCCTGGCTGTTTAGGAGCTGACAGCCACCGAGTGTTGAGTTTGCAGCCTTTCAACTAGTTGCCACGCTAGGAATTAAAGTGAAACTTTTGTTTTAATCTCAATGTAATGTGGGAACTTACAAAATTAGAGCGTTTCTTCGAAGATGGCTGGACGGCAGACAGGGTTTCGGAGTAGTTGCTAGATTCTTCTTCTTCTTCGTCGCACTCTTCATTTTCTGAAGGTCGTATCTAAGTAGGTCGGTTCTTGTTGCTGTTGGTAGGCAACGGTGGTAGTTTTAATTAGTTTGCGCCAAGAGTCCCTGTTGCTAGATACGTTATTATAATATAAACATATTTAAATGTGAAACACGTATAGTTACACAAATTTTATAGGTACTTACTTTTTAAATTATAAATTCATTGATCGAAATAGGTAGAGTTTTTTCCGGCAATTATGTCATAACGTTGTCAATAGTATGGATAAGATTCTCCGGATTTCCGGATTTGAGGGTCTTACAAAGTGAAATAAAAACTTTTTTGGAATCATCTTTTTATTGTTTATAAATGCATAAATTACTTATTACACCAATAATTATACAATAAGAATTAGTAAATAAACAAATGGGAAAATATATTTGTGCAAGTATTTCTCAATGAAACCTTGCACTCACGGATAAGGATTATGTTGAGTCTTGAGTTAATTGCTTCTAAATGAAAAAAAAAACCGGTTACCAGATAAAATTAAGCTTATCCATGATGTGCCAACGTTGCAAAAATACATGAAAAAACTCTAACTATTACGATCATTGATTATAATGCAAAGTTAAAAATTTAGTCCTATTGTTTTTTAGGTGTGTCAAGTTAAAGCGGACGAAATATTTTTTTTGAACTTCCGCACTTGTCATAATATATGCGCCGTTCTAGAGATAGGGCTCGTTGAAGTCGTTGTTTCTGGTGTTTCCAAACTATTGGATCTAAGTCTAGATTAGATTCATCATTCTCGTGGTACCTGTCCCATTTTATTTGGGGTAAGCCCTCCACCAATGCCTTCTCTAAAGTATCCTGTTGCTAGTTGTCTGTGTTTTTATATCACTCTCTTTCATGTCATTTTGTATATTACGTAGTCAAGTCACTGCAGGCCTCCCTTGTCCTTTATATCCAGCACCTTCTTGGTCATGTGTTCTTCATTCCTCCTACTAACGTGTTCGTATAAGGTCATTTGTCACTCTGTCCATTAATCTATCCAATCTACCCTTAAGTGCATCCTGAGATAGTTTTCCACAAATGACTTCAGCACCCTACACCATAGATGGTGTGAGACACACTAGGCTGATTTTATTTGTTGTTTGGCAGCTATCCACAGCAATCTAGCTAGAAGCTGCTGAAAATCCATCGGCAAACTATCTTAATACTCTTCATTTCAAAATTAGATCTCGATCAGACCATTGGTTTAGCCACTTGGGAAAGCGTGATGGGCGTACGAACAGACCGACGCACGGATGAACGTTTTTGGTCAACATGTTATTTTGTTTAGAACAAATTTTAGGATTTTAAAAACTTTTTCTTTATTCGTGATGAGAATACTTTCTTTTGCACTTTCGCCGCCATTGATTTAAAAAAAAAATGCTTACTAAGCATGATCCCTCTAAAGTTAAAACGGTCAAAAAGTATTGTTAAAACTTATCAAAGTGAAGCGGACTAGAGGTGCATCGTGTAAAGAGCTTTTGTCAATGAAAAATGTTCGAAAACATTTGAAATTCGAAACTGCGCGCAACGGCTCAAACACGGTGCTCGCGGAGCCGTGATATGGCACTGACATATTCAACTAACGGTTCTCGAATGAAAGTTGACAGTTTTGATAATGATGGAAAGTTGTAGAGTAGACTTTGGTAATTAGGCGAAAGTAGCCTCCGCACTAAAAGGTATCATTGACTCGAAAGTCCAAACTCGATGGTCGATTTGTTTGCTAGTTAACTTATAGCTAAAAATCTTCTTTACAACGATTTTTTTAGATATGTACACGTTTCATCATCATCATATCAGCCACAAATCGTACACGTTTACCATACGTGAATTGTTTACTATTTAGATATGTGCAATATTTCTATGTGTGACTTGTTTATTATTTATATGTGTACAATATTTCCATGCATGACTCGTTTATTATACAGGTACACGTTTACCATACGTGATTTTTTTACTATTTAGATAATTATGTGCAATATTTCTATGTGTGACTTGTTTATTATTTATATGTGTACAATATTTCCATGCGTGACTCCTTTACTATTTAGACAGGTACACGTTTACCATACGTGATTTTTTTACTATTTAGATATGTGCAATATTTCTATGTGTGACTTGTTTATTATTTATATGTGTACAATATTTCCATGCGTGACACGTTTACTATTTAGACAGGTACACGTTTACCATACGTGAATTGTTTACTATTTAGATATGTGCAATATTTCTATGTGTGACTTGTTTATTATTTATATGTGTACAATATTTCAATGCGTGACTCGTTAACTATTTATACAGGTACACGTTTACCATACGTGATTTTTTTACTATTTAGATATGTGCAATATTTCTATGTGTGACTTGTTTATTATTTATATGTGTACAATATTTCCATGCGTGACTCGTTAACTATTTATACAGGTACACGTTTACCATACGTGATTTTTTTACTATTTAGATATGTGCAATATTTCTATGTGTGACTTGTTTATTATTTATATGTGTACAATATTTCCATGCATGACTCGTTTACTATTTATACAGGTACACGTTTACCATACGTGATTTTTTTACTATTTAGATAATTATGTGCCATATTTCTATGTGTGACTTGTTTATTATTTATATGTGTACAATATTTCCATGCGTGACTCGTTTACTATTTATACAGGTACACGTTTACCATACGTGATTTTTTTACTATTTAGATATGTGCAATATTTCTATGTGTGACTTGTTTATTATTTATATGTGTACAATATTTCCATGCGTGACTTGTTTACTATTAAGATATGTACAATATTTCCATGCGTCACTTTTTTTACTATTTTTGTCATGACTCGAACATGTCTTACCAGGGCTGGGGCAAGGGTCACTTCCCGGGAAGGTTAGGCCATACTTCACACATGGGTCCGATCTTGTTGAAGTTATAGGAATAGTGGCGAACCCCTGTGTTAAAAGATTTTAAACCGCCTGTAAGACACGGCTTAACGACTGCCTTCTAGTGGTAGCAACACAAGTCACACTGAGCTACGACTGCTCGACGACCCGACGACCTTGAGACACAAATTTTAATGCTGAATAGAGGATACCAGTTGTAGGAGACTCGGTGCTGTCGTTTGAGCACGCCTGCTTGATCAAAAGGTATTGCTTTGAATGAAACGTTGCTTCGCTCACTGCAATAGTTTGATTCATATCCTTCGCAACTGCAATGCCAGTTGCATGCATTGCATCGAAAACGGATTGCGACTAATAGTCTTCATAGAATTTCTATAAAAGGGATTTTATTCCATACTAGCTGTTGCCCGCGGCTTCGCCCGCGTGAAAATCTTTTTTAACCGACTTCAAAAAAAGAAGGAGGTTTCTCAATTCGACCGTAAATTTGTTTTTTTTTTAAATGTGTGTTCGCGGATAACTTCGTCGTTTATGAACCGATTTTGATGATTCTTTTTTGTTGGAAAGGAGATATCCCAAAGGGTGGTACCGGGATAAAAAAACCAGGAACCGATGATTGCATCCCAGAAAAATCGAGGAGAACCTTAGTTTCCTGTTTGAAGTTGTTTTTTTTTGTTCAAAATTATTTATCACTGTCTTAGAGGGTGAGTGGTGCACGAACCGCAAGCGGGAACTATATCGGACTATTCTGATTAGCAGTCTATGCAACTTCCCAGTCCCTTTAGCAATTTTATACAAAAAAATAACTTCAATCCATTGCTCTGTTGCGACGCCTACGTGCGCAAACGTGGAAATGAGTTTTCTCCAGATCCTTCAGGATATATGCTAATTAATAAATAATGTCATTTTCCATCCCATGAACTATCTCTGTGCAAAGAATCACAAGAATCCATTGTTCCGTTACGATAATAAAGAAATTAACCAAACCAGAGTATTTTTGCAGTTTCCTCAAGAACTGCGACGGACTATGCTTTTTTACGAGATTAAAAGTAGCCCTAGTCCTTCCCAGTGACACAAACTACCTGCATAACCAAATTTAATCAAGATTGGTCGAGATGTTCAAGCGTAAAAAGGTAAAAAACAAAAAAAAACAAACACATTTTTACAATTATCTAAATATTTATATAACTCTGGATGCGGGCAGCGCAGAACCTGTCGTCGTGGAGATCCTTGGGGGAGGCCTATGTCCAGCAGTGGACTTCCTTCGGCTGATATGATGATGATGATATATAACTCAAAGGTGACTGACTGTCTGACTGACATAGTGATCTATCAACGCACAGCCCAAACCACTGGACGGATCGGGCTGAAATTTGGCATGCAGGTAGATGTTATGACGTAGGCATCCGCTAAGAAAGGATTTTAGGAAATTCTCACGGGAACCGCAAAAATCGGGATCTGCGCGGGCGAAGCTGCGGGCTTTCACTAGTATAATATATAAGGATTATAAGCAACTATATAGTAGATGGGTTCGATAGACAAGTTATATCATCCCTACTGCTATGCTACGGCACAGATCTTTCCCAAAACTCAAGAAGTAAGGCAATTCGTCAGGGGGCAAAGTCTCGATATATGAAGATAGTAGGTCTAGTTGTGAATTCCACTGTCAGAATTTATTATACGAAGACGTAGCGTAGGTAGGCCTCCCACACGGTGGACCGACGACCTGAGGACAGCGTTGGGCCGGTCGTCGTGGAAATCCTTAGGGTAGGCCTTTGTCCGGAGGTGGACGTCTATCGGCTGATATGACGATGATGAAATAATAAATATGGATACAAACCATACACAGTCATCTGACCCCAAGCTAGGATTTCCTTTACCATGTGAACCATTTTAGAGATCGATTTCAACCACCTGCGTGGCGTAATTGTCCATTCGCTTCACACCAGGAGGTCGCGGGTTCTATTCCCCGCGGGGTCAACTTTGTTAGACTCGTTTTGGTTGGTGGTAGGGCAACTTCATAGCCCGCCTGGCTAGGCACCACCCTTATCTACGTATTGCCGCCAATCATCAGTGTTATACAGCATTGATGTGTTTCGGCTTGAAGATGAGATAGCCAGATCCCCATTGCTCGGGAATCTTGGTAAGCCCGCTTCCATCATCGTCACTTACCATCAGGTGAGATGATGCCAAGGGCTTATCAATTGTGGATAAAAAAAATAAAAAAACCAGGGACTGATATACATACTTAGATACATACTTACATACATACATAGATATTTAACACTCAGACACAGATTAAACAAACCTGTTCTTCACACGAATGTTTGTCCTGAGTGGGGATCGAACCCATGACCCTTGACCCAGCAAACAGGAGCGCTGCCACTTGTATAATGGGTCAGTCAAAATTGATAGATCGTCTAGGGAGCCCCTTAACACCTATCATCGAAATGGAATATTATTAGTTGCTCATCAAAGAACTAATCACCTATCAATTTATTTTAATCATTTATTTATGACAATCATCCCCCCCCTCCTGGGTGGCGGATCTGACTTTTTTGCTTAAGGCGGTATATTGGCAAATAAGCAGTGAGAAGCGCTTAGCAAAAAAATCAGGAAAATTATGTTAATAATCTTAAAAAAGATATGTTATGTTCAAGATATTACCTAGGGCCCTTGTGAGTTCATTACACGATTAGATTGACTTGACTCGATCATAGCATAAATTGAAGCAAAGTGAAGCAAAACCTATAAACATTTCTAGGAAATAATATTTCTTTTGAATTTGAAAAACACTGCGAAGTCTATGTTTATTCAAATTTAATTTAGTTCACTTTTTCGAAACTTTTCAACATTGAAAATGTGCAAAAGTGTGGTTATTTTCATTACTCTTTACACGTAAAGAAAAAGACAGAGACAACTGTTCAATCAATGCTTCGCCTATAACCAGAAAAAGGCTATCTTTGTATGTAAATAGTGGTGCGCCACTAACCTAAATTGTTGCTTAATTAATTATATTTTGAGGTAAGTATTTTGCTATGGAGGCAGTTTCTTTGATGGGAATTGGGATTCTTTAATTATACAAAAAGCAGTTTTTTTTAATATTTGCGTTTAAATACAACCCCATCGAAATGGATCACATACCTATACTAACTATGTTTCAGAGTAAAATTGTTTCTCGATGTATCAAATATTATTATTATACACGATTCCCGAAGAGATAAATCAGCTATAACGTTGTTCGAGTTGGAACATTCCAACTTTATCCATTTATAGTCGGGCCACACTTGCGAGTCTGGATATTCCTATGTAGAAGATATTGATTTAGGTCGCTTTACTTGTAATGATTACGTCGTGTCTAGCGCAAGATAATTTAACACGTCACAGACAGTCTGTACCGTATGTGGTACACGGAGAGCGGTTCCGCCGAGTTAGTGTACCCTATAAGGCACACGAGCCCTGTGTTACTCTACAGTCTCACTCATATGGACATATGACATGTTTCAGAACACTTGTATGGGCTCTGCTAATGTGTTAATAAACTAGCTTTAAGTTTTTTTTGTAGCTTTATGTAAATAAATTAGTTTCTTTAATGTTGAATTTGTGTAAATATACACCAAAATGTGTGTTATAATGTTACCACCAAGAACCTACAATAAAAAGTATCAATAAACTAGTTGTTGCCCATGGTTTTGCCCGCGCAGATCACGTTTTTGTTGTTCCCGTGGGAATTTCCTAAAATAATTTCCCAGAGGATGCTTACGTCATAATTGATATCTGTGTACCTATTTCAAATCTAACCATCCAGTGCTTTCAGCTGTGCGTTGATATATCAGTCAGTCAGTCACGGTTTCCTTTAATATATATAGACTAGCTTTCGCCCAGCACTTTGCCCGCGTGTTCATAGTTTTAATGACTGTCATCAAAAGTGTATAGTGTGCAAGCGGCTTGCGAGCGTGGAAATTAGTTTTCTCCAGATCCTCCGTAGACTATATCAGGCAATGCTAATTAGTGGTATGTGTCATCTGTCGCCCCATTAAATATCTCTGTACTACATATCACGTCAATCCTTTGCTTTATCAAAAAAAACTATCCCATGAGAACCACTAACGAAATCAGTTACAAGATAGCCAAATTTTATCAAACAAACAATTAAACACATTTTCATTTTAACAATATTAATTAGAATTTCAAGGACACATCACCTCGGTCATCTGGCCTCAAAGGCTAACTAGGACTCCCTGTAATATGAGAACCAATGACTAGTAAACATACTTAGATACTTTCTAATGCATACACTATAGATAACTAAAACACAGAGCAAACACACCTGTTCGTCAAACGAACGTTCGCCCTGATTGGGAATCGAACCCACGACCTCCATGCATGCCCAGCATGTAGATGCGCTGATCAATGGACTACCGGGTTAATCTTTAGGAACAGAATTGCATAGAGCGGCACATTCAAGAAATCCTACATTCTGCCATTTTATCTGGTCCCATTAATATGTCCCTCTGATGGGACAACGAGGAAACCATCGTGATCCCATCAGAGGGACCACGAAAACATGGCGATGCATTCATCTAACTAAGTTCATTCGGTAACCCCTATCAGGTGTTTCGTAAGGGTTATCATATCACCTTTAAAAAAATACAAATAATTATTTTCTTTTACTTTATATTCCTTTAAAGAAGCCACTTTTGATGCTTTTATTTGTTACTTGTGTCTTTGTGAAAATTTTAACATAATAATTAAAGACAATAAATGTAATTATTGACTTGAAATTTTAATAAATTTAAATTACGACAAAAGTCGTTGTATGTGTGATAGATTTCCATTTTAATTCCACTTATGTCGTAACGCATCGTGGCAATTTTATATCGTATCGTGCCATCTAAACGTGAAAACACAACACAACATCAACACCACACAAACACAAGATACAACTGTTCGCCATACGATGTTCTCGTAAAACGGAGCAAAATAAAACAATCACGTGAATTATTCCCAGAAGTGGATATAACAATCCTGAGTGGAGACGCTTAAGGCGCAATCGGGAGCGAGCGGAAAGCGGAAAACTGAAATATTTGAGTACAGCAGTAATAAAATCACTCACTTTATTCAGATCTTCTTACCAAAAGGTTTTTTCGATGTGTAACATCTTTTCTTTCGCTTTCCTGCAATCTATGGAAGTAATTTCTGGGGGAGTAATTTCGTGAAAAAGGACGGAAGTGTGTAACAGGAAAATAGCGTTTTTTTAGTCACGAAAACTAAGGAAACATACCCATGCCGCCTAGTTTTTTTTCAGTCACGAATGCTAAAGAAAAATGGCCATGCCGCCTAATGCGAGGCCGTAGGCCAGTAGGTTTTTACTAATGTCAGAATATCTGACACATCAGATGCGACTACTGGTAAAGCTCGCTCGTTTTTTTACCTACGGTTTATAGCGTAATTTAGTAATCTTTTACTTTTTGATGTTTGTAGAAAACGTTGTTGGATCTTACTATACACCTTTTAGGGTTTCGTACACCCAAACGGTGACCATGGGACCCTATTACTTGGGCTCCACTGTTTGTCTTTCTTTCCGCTGCTTAGCTCAAAGACTGTTAGTACATAGTGAGCTGTATTTTAGCATGGGTATAAATATTAATCACGCCGACAAAGTGGTATAATAAAGTCTTAAAAATCATTTTTTTTAGAGTACCTACTTCCCCTACACGTAAAAGTGGCGCTAATTTTTTTTCTTGTTTATCCCATGGTGTGGGGTTTCGTTGGATTGGTTTCTCAAAAATGTTGAGGTAGCATTAAAACCATTCTTCTATTTAGAGGATCCGTTTGAAAAATTATTATTTAAGCTAAAAAATTGTCGGATCATAACTGGTTCCTCAAACCGACCCCGGTCAGTCAGCTGTACCCACTAGCTGGTATTGCGCCCCCTGCTGTGCGCAGGGCGGTGGCTAGCTCCTCTGAAAGATCGAAGATGGATACTGACACACAAGTCTTTAAACAGACTCCGGACCCAGACCGGTCGGAGCAAAGAAAACATGGTCAGGTGGGGATTTTTGGGAGAAAGTGACACAAACTGTTTGTGCGGTGCAGTTCAAACGATGACACATTTGACATCGTGCCCTGCGTGCCCCTACATCTGCACGCAGGAAGACCTCATGACAGCGGCTGATAGTGCTGTTAACGTGGCCAAATTCTGGGCTGCTACAGTGTAGTGTCTGCCATCGACACGCTAAGAAGAAGCTAAAAAATAAAATTTATAATTTTTGTTAAATTGAAGTGTCCCCTCACCATACCAGCTAAACTACGACATCAGTCATACTTTCAAGAAATCTAAAAAAAAAAAAATAATAAAATAAATTGTAGATTTTTTTAATTTAAAATTGGTAAGCTCTTGGCATCATCTCACCTGATGGTAAGTGACGATGATGCCGAATTAAATCAATTTCACGAAAAAACTATTAAGGTTAAAGTAGACTTTCTTGGTTTTGAAGTAATAGTCTATCAAGTTAAGATGTGCAGTTTGATTTATAAAAAGTTTATATATTTTCCATACAAAATGTTCTATTACCAACTGCACAATAATTTTGTTTGTTCGACTGTATATTTTTTTTGATGTATGTTTACCGATTTTTCCGTCATTTGTGGACCGATTTTCAAAGTTCTTTTTTCATTCGAAAGAGTATACTCCTTAGGGGGTCCAATTGTCACCAAGTCAGGATCTGATGATGGGATCCCAGGGAAATTGAGGGCAACCCTTCAAAAATAATGAAAAAATAAAGCTATTAATATACTTGCGTCTGTTAGTCATATTCTCATGTTTATAAGCTGGTATAGGAAGGTACAATTCCTTAATGGTTAGGAGTTGCAGGGAAATTCTTTTGAATGTTATACATAGATATATACGTAGGTATGCATAGACCGATAGTTGTATTCCTTCAGGTTATTCAGATGAGCTGATGATGGACTATTTAACTCCTTAACTTTCATGCTGTTGAGATGATGGAAATTTAATATAATTTGATAATTCCTATTGGTGAGTATAGGTGATTGGATTTAACGTTTCTAGATAGATAGCATTACCACTAAAAATAAAGAAAATAAAAAAAAGTTTAAAAAACCTTAAAACCGACTTCAAAATGAAATTCACTCAAAAGTGTGAAATAATATTATTATACTTAAATACACAACATTAACGAACAATAACGAAATCAAAGGCCGGTACGAATTAAATTAGGGGCTTAAAAATTTTTTGAGGTCGGTACCAGCACACAGTTACTTACGTATTAAATGGTTTAGATTCGATGGTTTGCTGACACCGACCTCAAAAAATTTTTTTAACCTCTAATTTAATTCGTACCCACCTTTGATTTCGTTATTGTTGGTTAATGTTGTGTATTTAAGTATAATAAATTATTTCACACTTTTGAGTGAATTTCATTTTGAAGTCGGTTTTAAGTTTTTTTAAACTTTTTTTTTGATATATTTATTATACACTACGGTACCCTTCTTTACGCAAGTCCGACTCAAACTTCACCGGTTTTCATCCTATACACCTACACACGTCATATTCAACTAAACGCTCATCTCCTCACCAAGTCCTCACTACAAAACAAGAACACTACGGCTGAGACAAGAAGAAATATTACAGTGTACTAGTAACAGGTGCGCCCAGAGTATCGAGAGCTCTTCTATATTAAGTATCAGTAATATTCTATATATGTCTGATTGTCAAGCTTCAACTTATGGGTACGCGATTTTCGTTACAAAATCTTCTATTACCAACTGCAAAATAATTAAGTTTTGTGAAATATACACTTATTTTTACACTACTTTACGCAAGTCAGACTCACACTTGGCCGGTTTTCATCCTAAACGCCTACACGCGTCATATTCAACTAAACGCTCATCTCCTCACCAAGTCCTCACTACAAAACAAGAACACTACGGCTGAGACAAGAAGAAATATTACAGTCTACTAGTAACAGGTGCGCCCAGAGTATCGATAGCTCTTCTATATTAAGTATCAGTAATATTCTACATATGTCTGATTGTCAAGCTTTAACTTATATATAACGTATCGAGAGCTCGTCTATATTCTGTATCAGTAATATTCTATATATGTCTGATTGTCAAGCTTCAACTTATGGGTACTATTCTATTCTATACTATTTGTAGGATTTTCGTTACAAAATCTTCTATTACCAACTGCAAAATAATTTAGTTTTGTGAAATATACACTTATTTTTACACTACTTTACGCAAGTCAGACTCACACTTGGCTGGTTTTCATCCTAAACGCCTACACGCGTCATATTCAACTAAACGCTCATCTCCTCACCAAGTCCTCACTACAAAACAAGAACACTACGGCTGAGACAAGAAGAAATATTACAGTGTACTAGTAACAGGTGCGCCCAGGGTATCGAGAGCTCGTCTATATTTTGTATCAGTATTAACTGTCTGATTGTTAAGCTTCAACTTATATAGGTTGAGATCCTGTCGGCGTTTAACATTCGGTACTGTTGATAGGAGAGCTTATTCTAAGCCTCGCCAGCATATGCAATGGCTTCGATCATCACAATTTAAGCCTGATGGTATAATTCACGTGTGCAGAAAGATTACCCACCGTTGCCTCGTATGTATGTCTAATGTGGTGCTAAGCTTGGATATTGTTATGCACGATCTTGAAGTCTCGATCTAAGAGTCTCACTGCAAATTTTTCTTTAAAATAATAATACGTCTTAATAATAATAATGGTTTCCACGATAAGAGGGTCTCAAGGTCACCCAAAGGGCGATGGAGCGTGCTATGCTCGGAGCTTCCTTCCGCTTGCGGCTCGCGCACTGCGCACCCTTGAAAAGTCATAGAAACGTTGTCCACGCGGGTGAAACCGCGAGAAAAAGCTAGTAATTAATAAAGATAAACCTCACCTTAAATTTATATTTAACTTTCTACACGATTGCCGCTTTTTAGGGTTGCGTACCCAAAGGGTAAAAACGGGACCCTATTACTGAGACTTCGCTGTTCGTCTATCTGTCCGTCCGTCCGTCCGTCTGTCACCAGGCTGTATTGCATGAACCGTGATATCTAGACAGTTGAAATTTTCACAGATGATGTATTTCTGTTGCCGCTATAACAACAAATACTAATAAAACAGAATAACGTAAATATTTAAGAGGGCTCCCATTCAACAATCGTATTTTTTTTTCTCGTCTTTGCTCGATATTGATAACGGCAACAGGAGGACGATTGAAATATTCACAGAATATTAAGTTATACATTTTCTTTAAAAATAAGTAATCAAATTAAAATAAAACAAATATTTAAGGGGGCTCCCTTACAACAAACGTTTTTTTGGTAGTATTTGCTCGATATTGATAACGGAAACAGGTAGATGCTTGAAATATTCACAGAATATTTAGTTGTATATTCACTTTTAAAAAAAAAAAAAAATGAAATTAAAACAAATATTTAAATGGGGCTCTTAAACAACAAACGTTATTTTTTTTCTCGTTTTTGCTCGATATTGATAACGGAAACAGGTAGACGCTTGAAATATTCACAGAATATTGAGTTGTAATAATCACTTAAAAATAAATAAATTAATTAAAATACAATAAATATTAACTTTCATACAAAAAACATGATTTTTATATATTTTATTGGTACGGAATCCTTCGTGCGCAAGTCTGACTAGCACTTGGCCGGTTTTTTTATACCATATGTGTTTTATAAACACACTTTTTGTGAATTAAAAATTTGTTATGTTAAGCCTATGTAGATTCTACCCACACAGACTTATGTAATTATTATTATGCTCTTGAAATAATATTACCAGTGTAAAAATTTCATCTAACTTTCATCAAAACAACTCACAAAGAAGTATCTAAAACGTGGCAGAATGAAAATAAGAATACACGTTTATGTTCAAAGCGACACGTGTCGACTTCAGAAGAAACAGGACCGTTAAAATGTGGGATTTAATTTAAAAGAAGCAATTTGATTTTTGGACCATTAATGTCTGTTTGTAGCTATTTTGCTTGCGTCGTCGTGTCTAATTTAATTAGAGAAACGGTTCATTTTAGATACATTTAAACTAATTAAGTACTTAATTGTGTTATAAATAGATAAAACAAGGGATTTTTAACCGACTTACAAAAGGAAAAGGCTCTCAATTCGATTGTATGTTTTTTTCAGTAATAGTATGTTTGTTTCGCGATATTTTCGCAGATTGTAAACCGATTATAATGATTTATTTTTTTAAGGCTTTTGCCGCTGAAAAGTTTATTCGATAGGCTATGCAAATTCATTTGCTAAATTCCTAAAGTGGAAGTAAGCGGGCCACATAGCTCGTAGAACATATGGCCGTTGGGGCAGTAAAGTTCTCGAGTGGCAACCGCGCAGCGGAAAATGTAGCATAGTAAGGTCTCTCACTCGGTGACCGATGACCTGGTGAAGGTAGAGGGAAGCCACTGGATGAGGATAGCGCAGAACCGGTCGTCGTTGAAATCCTTGGGCACAGTATTACGATATGGCTTACAGTAGCGTAACGCCTTTGATGTCGCACAATGCGCCAACGGGGTAGGTACTAGCCCATACTAGCCTGTAGTCAGCCTGGCAAACTCGCGGAGTACCCAAGGAGTGCGCAAGTATCCTTCCGTTGTAAGTAGATTCGTTGTGCTACTGTAAGCCGCTATATTGTAATACTGTGTCTCGGAGGAGGCCTATGTCCAGCAGTGGACGTCCGTCGGTTGATATAATGATGCTGCCAGGTTGGTTCCAGTTAAGTTTTACAGAAACCAAAAATATTAGCAAAATTTAACTAAGTTGTTGCTATGGAAGTTCGTTTTTTTAACGTGTCGAGCGTTAACTTATCGAGATATCTCACATGTAGGTACAAACAAAGTTAATTGAATGAGACTAGCTGAATTTAGAAAACTTAAATTAAGGCGTTAGTATTACAGACGAGCTGTTTCCTGCGGCTTCACCCGCGTGGAGAAAGTTTCTATGACTTTTCGAGGTTGAGCAGTGCGCGAGCCGAAAGCGAGTCGCGAGCGTGAAAAGAAGTAGCCTATGTGTTAATCTAGCTCCTAATCTGTCTATCTACCAAATTTAAGCCAAATTCGTTCAGTAGTTTTTGCGTGAAGAAGTAACAAACATACACACTCACAAACTTTCGCCTTTATATTATTAGTGTGATTTTGTTATTTTTGACGACAATTACTCCTAAACGATATAAAACCCAAGGTTGAAAAAAAATACCCTTATTGTTGATGATGTTCCTTAAAGTTAGCTATTAGAAACACGATTGTGCAGTTATGGCTCGAGAGAAAAAAATCCCAAAGATAGGTCTAAACCGTTACTTTCAATTCTAGTTTAACTAATATTTTGAAGTATCAATTTAAAAAAAATATACAACATTTGTTATGGTTATTCAACATGAGTAATGTTATTATTATATTTTTTACTTTCATTGTAGTTTTTCATTGAAACGAAAAACCATTGAAAAAGTGAGGTAATTTTTTTTACTCTTTACACGTAAAGAAAAAGACAGAGACAACTGTTCCAATCAATACCTCGGCTTAATAATGGTAGCTACTTAATTAGTTAATTAACTTCGAGTAGGTCAGGTGGTCTACGTTTCAGTCATAATTAAAAAAAAACGGTCAACTGCGAGTCTAAGTCGCGTAAAGAGGGTTCCATAGCATTCCTTTTTCCGTAAGAACGTTAAGTCTTAGGATTTTCGTTAAGTTTTTCCTGGAAATTATAAGAAAAGTCCCACGCTCCTTATTTGTGTTCAAAATCTTACTTAGTAGATTCTTTGAAGGTTAACTCACGATGTTTTCCTTACACACTACACTACACACACATTGAGCGAAGCGCACAAATAAGTAGAACTATCTATATACATTTTAAGGAAACTCAATATATGCTCAATATTGACGAAGAAATTAAAATTCTGCATGCCATTGCCAAGTCAATAGTATATAGTATTTTCTTTGCCACGAATAAACACAGTTTAAAAACCGTCTAAAATGAAGAGTGCCAATCTACTCTCACACACTTGAGCTTTCCATTCCATTGCGTCGCGATGGCGCATTTACCCCGCCACGTTTCAATTTCACCGCTTAATTAACATTCTAACGTGGTCTCTGGAATTAATGCTACAACTACAAGCTACCCTCATTTGGCTAGCTTCAAAGCGGAATTGTATCGTACAACAGAATAGGCTAACTTCTAAGTGAATCACGTGGACGTTAAAAATGCTCTGAGTTGAGTTACTACTGAGTTTTAATGTCTATAATATGCTTGTTACTATTGTCTATTATCTTATTTAGTGATATCAGTATTTGTGAAGAGTTTTTATTACATACTAGCTGTGCCCGCGACTTTGTCAGCGTGAAGGTTTTGAATTTTCCCACGGGACCTCTTGAATTTTCCGGGATAAAAAGTATCCTTTATGTTAACCCGGGCTATAAGGTACCATCATACAAAACTTTATCAAAATCGGCCTGGTAGTTTTAGCGTGATGTGCGAACATACAGACAGACAGACAGACAAAAATACCAAAAGTTGTTGTTTTGACCTCTATATCGTTAGTAATGTCCACCAAAGTCATTATTTTCTAAAAATATTTCATCTACAGACACGGCCCCGTTACAATTTTATTATATGTATATAAAAATAAATTACCGAACTGCAACTTATCAGTCTACATTAGTCACTGCTGGGTATTGGTACTGATGAGGAAGGCATCTGTGGACTAGGCATGTTATATAGGGCCCTTTTGAAATACCTGGAAACAATTTAAGACGAGGTCTTTGGAGAAAGTTTTCCAGTTTCAAGAGCTGAATACCCTCTAAATTATTTTCAGGTATTTCAGAAGGACTCTTTTGGTACATACTGCTTTCTCATATGTGATACCTCTTCTTCTTATGTCAGTTTTCTCCATCTGCCCCCACCAATCTCACCCAGCAACGTCTAAATAGTAAATCTCACGATGTCATTTGACATCATTAAGCAGCAGGTCTTCCGACAGATCTTTGCTCTGACTTGATCCCTAATTGAAACCCTAATTGATATTTTATAGTATCCAAACTTTTGTATAGTATTATTATAGTTATTATTACGAGTGTAGTATTATTTTCGATAATATCTTGCCACCTTTAATGCCTTAAGAGAAGCGTTCAACTGCATGTAACTAAACAAAGCTTGCATTGTGTTATATGAGCTGATATCTGCACTGAATTATAATAGGTCTTTACCTAAGAAATTGCCGATCCAGTTTTTGAAGTTCAGAGCCAATTTTTATTGAAAAAAATAAAGTTTTTTTTGTTATTGAGCTTATGCTGACACTCTCATGGTATTTTACTAGTGGCATGTCTTTAATATTCCAATCCCCTGAACTATGTACCATTAAGATGAGGCAATTTTTTAGACTAGTTAATTTTCTTGAATTTTTCTGAAATTGACGAAATGTTATGCGGGGTATTCCTAAATATGACATTAGTAACGAAGAAACTGCTGCGATAACTCTATTAAAATGTGTATTTTGTGCCTCTATAAAAGCGATTTTTTCAGGTGCTCTAAAAATATCTTAACAATAGGCATATGTTTACCACCAATTAATTTCTAATAGTCTAATGCTAATTTGAGAATAAATTTTGTTTTAATAACTATTGTTCTTAATACTAATTTTCATCTTTAAACTTTTTTATACAATCGGCAATTTCATAGGTAAAGACCTAATATTTGCAATATCCAAATTTCACTCGAAAATGTAGTCAAAAATTTAATTCCTGAAACGAAATTGTCAATAGGGCACAAAGAAGCTCTTTTCCTTATTTCTTGAAGTACCTATCATCCTTACAGGCTGTAACAAAAAGGTCTATGGGTAGCATTATTGTACAAGCCCCTGCAAAATTCTTAGCAGCGTCGAAATTCGTAACTTCAGTTTCTACGCTCAAGAATTTACAAAGGGTAGTACAGTCAACAAGTAAATTATAAATGTTGCTTGAATATTCAAGGAATATCAAGTCGAATAAGGAGAATATCTTACTTGATGTAAAACCAAAAAAAAAGTATTAGTCGTATGAATACAGGGTGTAACAAAACTGGTGTAGGTCCCGTTATCTGGGGGTTCTACTCATCATACTGAACAGCATTTGTTCTACGACTTTTCTGAAATCGCAATTTTTTTTTACCTTTTCATGTAAATTCCAATTCGATTTTTTTTTTGAGATTTGACAATGGGTTCCTTGGGAAAAGTTGTTCAGTATGATGGGTAGAACCCCGAGTTAACGAATCCTTCACCAATTTTTTTACACCCTGTATAGGTACTGGTGTTGGTTTGGTTGTGCATACTGAGAATTGTCAAATTTATCTAAACTAAACATAAGTGCCTAATAAATATTTTTACAAAAACTGATCACCTATTGTTTTGATTATAAATGTAAAATATTTTAAAATGAAAAAACATGTAATCTTAAATAAACGATTGCTAATCAATGATAACAGGCTTCATACATTTCAAAGACAGTTTTCTGGAAAAGAAACCATCTTATATCTTGATACTAAGAGATCCTTTTTACTCATGCAGAAAGCTCAATTTCAAACTCAATTGAATTACTCGGGTTCTCACTTCAAGCTACACTTCTTAATTTGAAAATTTAAATTAAATTCGTGAATTGAAAAAAAAAAGATCCTCGTCTCTAGACTAAGCCGTGTAGCAAGTCGAGATGACACTGAGGACATTTCCTACTTCCATTACGACTTCTTTGGTTGCGACTTCTTCGTTTCCGACTTCTGCTCTCTTGTTTCCTTCTTTCACTTTGTTACTGAATTTATCCACTTTTGTTGCAAGTTCCTCGAGTTTCCGAAGTCTCGTGCGTTCAAGCTTAATATGTAAAGTAAGTATGACAGGAGTAAGATTAGCAACTTTCTTGACAAAGGAATTCACGCTGTAATGAGTTCATGACTTTGATCTGTTAGATTGACATCAGTTGTAGGTAGCTTAGCTTATGTAGGAGCTATTATTATGTAGAAAGTACCTTATAAAGAGGACTTTTTAACCGTCTTTAAAAAAATAAAAGGTTCTTTCATTTCATTCGACTGTTTTTAAATGTATTTTACGTAATTTCTTCAACGGTTGAGAACCGATTATAATGATTATTTTTTGTAATGTAAAGCATGCCTGCAAGGTGGTCCCATATAAGTTATGTTACAATCGGTTTAGTACTTTAGCAATTTAACAACAAAAAGCAAAAAAAATAATTACTTATTGCAATTAATGTGTAACATCTTTCCGCTCGCTTTCCTGCAATCTGTGGGAACGATTACTGTGGGAGTGATTTCTGTGGGAGTGATGTCTGTGGGAATGATTTCTGTGGGAATGATTTCTTTGGGAGTGATTTCTGTGGGAGTGATTTCTGTGGGAATGATTTCTGTGGGAATGATTTCTGTGGGAGTGATTTCTGTGGGAATGATTTCTGTGGGAGTGATTTCTGTGGGAGTGATGTCTGTGGGAATGATTTCTGTGGGAAAGATTTCTTTGGGAGTGATTTTTGTGGGAATGATTTCTGTGGGAGTGATTTCGTGAAAAGGGACGGAAGTGTGTAACAGGAAATGCATTTTTAGGGTTCCGTACCCAAAGGGTAAATCGGGACCCTATACTAAGACTCCGCAGTCCGTCCGTCTGTCTGTCTGTCCGTCTGTCTGTAACCAGGCTGTATTTTATGAAACGTGATAGCTAAACAGCTGAAATTCTCACAGTTGTATTTCTGTTACCGCTATAGCTATACTAAAATTAGAAAAAGTAAAAGTCTCCATACAAAAAACGTGTTTTTTTTAACCTGAAGAAACTAGCGCCATTTAGTATCATGGCACGGAACCTTTTGTTTGCGGTTTGGACTCGCACTTTACCGGTTTTTTCATTCACAAAGGCTAAGAAACCATGGCCATGCACCTTATTTTTCTTTTTCAGTCACGAAGGCTAAGGGGAAATAGCCATGCCACCTAATGCGAGGCCGGAGGCTGGAAGGTTGGAAGGCAGGTGGGTTTTTTGCTTTTATCAGATGTTACACATCATATACTACTACTGTTAGGGCTTGTTTTTAACATTTATCGCATAGTACGCTCAAAAATAGCAATCATTTTTTGCTGTTCAGCGATTAAAATTCAACCTTAATTTAGAAGTTCAATTATTTGTATCCAACCGACACAGCAGTTTACCGATATAAGATAAAGCAAATTGATAGAATTTTTTAAAAAATTCTGGTGATAAGTGGTTTGATACAGCGTTTTGACATTGATAACAAAGCTAAACTTCATAATTTATTACCTCTAGAAGTCAGGCGGTTAACAGTGGATGTAAAGTTACTGCAGCAGATAATATCTGGCGAGATTCATTGTCCTGAACTACTACAGAGAATTCATCTTCGTGCAGTTCCACAACGCCTCCGAAGTCGTCCGATATTTAATATTTCATTCTCAAGAACAAAGCATAATGACCAATCGATCATGGTCAGATGTTTTTCAGAATACAATTATGTATTTCTCAAGTATTGACATATTTCACGAAAAGCGCAACCGATTCAGGAAATCAGTTTTTGATATTATTAAATCAAAATTATTTAAATTAAAAAAAGCCACCCCTACACACACACTAACAAACAACACATCTGATGTAGTCAACTGCATGCGAATGGATAGATTTGAATAATTTTGTTAAAGTTTAAGACCTTGAAATATATTGACACATGTATTTTCTGAAGTTTGATTACTATAGATTTAACGCTGTGATTTTAATAAATATCCTTACTAATAATAATAATTATAAATGTGAAAATGTGTCTGTTTGTTTGTTACCTTTTCACGCTTCAACGCCTTGAGCAATCTTAATGAAATTTAGCATGCAGGTTGCCTGTGTCACAAGGAAGGACATAGACTACTTTTTATCCCGTGAAAATAGCATAGCCTGATGCAATTTCCGAGGAAACAGAAAATATACTCTTTTTTGGTTAATTTATTTAACATCGCAACGGAACAATGGATTGGGTGATTTTTTGCATCGAAATGGTTGAGAGGGTGGGAAATGACACGATTTACTAATAAGCATATCCTGACCGCTTGCAGCTCGCGCACCGCGCACCTTCCAAGTCAGTCACGAAAACGATACCACGCGGGCGAAGCCGCGGGCAAAAGCTAGTACAAAATAAAATAAATAAATAAAACATTACAATGCAATTTCATTTTTATGCTCTGTTACTATTTACTCATCATCATCATCATCATATCAGCCGAAGGAAGTCCACTGCTGGATATAGGCCTCCCCCAAGGATCTCCACGACGACCGGTTCTGCGCTGCCCGCATCCAGCGGCTTCCCGCGACCCTCACCAGGTCATCGGTTCACCGAGTGGGAGGCCTGCCTATACTACGCTTTCCGGTGCATGGTCGCCACTCGAGAATTTTACTGCCCCAACGGCCATCTGTTCTACGAGCAATGTGCCCCGCCAACTGCCACTTAAGTTTAGCAATTCTGAGAGATATGTCGGTTACTTTAGTTCTCCTGCGGATCTCCTCGTTTCTGATTCGATCACGCAGAGAAACTCCCAGCATAGCACGCTCCATTGCCCTTTGGGTGACCTTCAGCCTTCTTATGAGGCCCATAGTAAGCGACCATGTCTCAGTTCACTGGCATCACACATTGGTCGAAGACCTTGGTCTAAAGACACTGCGGTATCTGGGACGTAAAGATATTGCGAAGCTTCCCGAACGCTGCCCAGCCTAGTTGGATTCGACGATTGATCTCTTTCTCGAAGTTGGACCTACCTAACTGGACTGTTTGTCCCAGGTATACATATTCGGTAACAACTTCGACTGTAGAGCCTCCAACCTAAACTAATATTTACTATGTGTAGTTATTTACAAAGTAATGTTTTTTGTTTAGATGGAAAAGCAGAAAATTTACCGATGGATACTATACGAATTCCAAATCTTTAATGACTTCTTTGATTGCTTGTAGAATTAACGTGATCTGATAGGTTACTTTTCCAATTATCTAGGTACAGAGACTAACACATCAAGCTAGACACTTTGGAAATTTTTACCGTTCTTATGCCGTGTGCGTATGAATCAGAATCGCACTACCAGTGTCTGGCTTGATGTGCTGGTCTCTATACGTTAGCAAAATTGATGTAGTCAGTCATTGAAAGATAATATATTTAGTTTAAGTGTTGAATAACACCTAAGAAATTTAATTAAAAATTGAAACCCAGCTGAATAAAACATCACCTCTCTTTTTTAATACTCACTCACGGGATTAAGACGAATCTAGCGACAACTTGAGATCCAAAATCCATCAAGCCGTTTAGGCTACATTCTCCGCCAAAGAAACGGACCAACATACATAAACTTAAAAATATTATCCTCCTATTTGGGCAGTAGGGTAAAAAGGTGGTAAAAAGTCTACCTTTTTTTATTTACAATCGGTAAGCCCTTGGCATCATCTCACATGATGGTAAGTGACGATGATGCCGAAGATGGAAGCGGGCTTACCAAGATGGCCCAACGCAATGGGGATCTAGCTAACTTATCTTAAAGCCGGAACACATCAACACTATTAACACTGATGTTAGGCGGCAAGAATTAGATAAGATGGTAGTTAGCCAGACGGGCTATGAAAATGCCCTACCACCAACCAAACTGAGTCTTAACAAGTTGACCCCGCCGGGAATCGAACCCGCGACCTCCTGGTGTGAAGCTAATGGACTAACCATTACGCCACGGAGGAGGCTAAAAAATAGTTAACCTCGCCTAGAAAGTCGTGTTAGTTACACCATTTATAACTTAAGAACGGCTGGACCAATTTTTAGGATTTTGCATTTGTCTTCGTCGGGAATAGGATAATAAGTATTAAAATATGATATTTATCAATAAATTAAAAAAAAGTCAAAAAAAAAATGGTTTTAGGGTAGGGTAGGGTAGCGTAGTATAGTGTTGTGTAGTTACGGTAGAGTAGGGTAGGGTAGAATCTTGGACGAATAAGTGGTTTATTCGTCCAAGGGTAGGGTAGTGTAGGGTAGGGTAGTGTAGTGTAGTGTAGTGTAGTGTAGTGTAGTGTAGTGTATGTAGGGTAGGGTAGTATAGGGTAGGGTAGGGTTGTTTAGGGTAGTGTACGGTAGGGTAGTGTAGGGTAGGGTAGGGTAGGGTAGTGTAGTGTAGGGTAGCGTTGAAGTGTAGGGTAGGGTTGTAGTGTAGTGTAATGTAAGGTGGAACGTTGAAACGTTCGCCGGGACAGCTAGTAATTTACAGGGGTTTAATTTGAATTTTCTACTAAGAAGCTTTTTGCTAAGCTCGCTAGTCGCTTCCACTTTTTATCAGCAGAGATTATACATATCAAATAATTAAATCAATCATGATTCTATGCTACCAAACAGATCCACAGACAAAATCTAGTCAGTGAGGTGAATCAATGCTAGTCTCACCACGTATTCCGATAAGTATGTACCTATGCGTTTGGAAATGCAATAATCCATGTTTGTGCAGCGTTTGAATTACAGCTGAGTTTGAATTCGAAATCATTGTGACGGTCGGTGCCCCTATATTTTCATATATTATGTATGCCAAATTCATCGATGCCGACCCATTACCTAGCAACGTGCAAAATTTTCGATATCCTGTTTGTTTTACTTTGAATAAGTAATACGCTTAACTACTTAGATAAATTAGATTCAATGAATTCGAACTAAAATATAAAGTTACGAAATTAGATAAAATTTTGTATTCACCGTTTTTATATCAACATCATCATCATCATAATATCAGCGGAAGGACGTCCACTGTTGGACAAAGGGCACCCCTAAAGATTTCCACGAGGACCGGTTCTGCGCTGCCAGCATCCAGCGGCTTCCCGCCACCTTCACCTAGTGGAAGGCCTGCCTACGCTACGTTGTCGCCACTCGAGAACTTTACTACCCCAACGGCCATTTGTTCTACGAGCTATGTGCCCCGTCTACTGCCGCTTAAGTTTAGTAATTCTGAGAGCGTTGTCGGTTACTTTAGTTCTCCTAATACGGATCTCCTTGTTTTTTTAAATGACTAGCCGTCCGCCCGCGGCTACGACCACGTGTTTTCGATTTTCCCGTGGGAATAAGACGTTTTCCCGAGGTAAAAAGTATCCTATGTCCTATTCCAGAACTAACCTATATGTGTGTCAAGTTTCATCCCGATCCGTCCAGTGGTTGAAACGTGAAAGAGTAATAAACATCCATACATACATACATACTTTCACATTTATAATATTAGTAGGATTAGGTATTTTTTACATTCGCGGACAGTATTCTTATGATTAGATAGTAAGAGAAAATTACCAAAAATTAACACACAAATGTTTCGTCACAATAATTCATAAAGAAAATCACAAAATTAAACAACTTTAAAACGATTTCTCACCTTTAAACCCTCATTCACGAGTGAATTATTCCATTATTCTAAGAGTTAGGTTTAATGTTCTCAGTCGGCAGTTCCAATGGAAGCCTAGAGAGGATGCGATTTACAAATTTCACCACTCGAGAATGAATTCGAGTGGTAGAAATTAATTTAGTCTGAAAAATTAAACAGAACCGGAGCACAGCCTGGATGGACACTTCATATAACGGTCGTGAAATGACATTTCTAAAAAGGAATGACGGAACAAACAAAATGGAGGCGAATACTATACGTCTGACAACCAAACTGTAAGCAATATGTATCAATCTGGATGACGAGGGGGTGAGGTCACGATCTAGAGAGCGGCAGGGAGTGTCCATATTGTATGTTAGTACTAACATGTAATTTAAGAGTCGATGTTTACCAGACTAAAGTTTCACTAGTTGCGGTCAAACTTTAATGAATTTGAGTGTCAGCTGAGTAGAAACAAGGTGAAGTGAAGATGATTTTTACCCGACTGGCCAGAGACAGGGTTGATGGATTTTGGAGTTCGAGATGTCGTTAGATTTGTCTTGATCCCGTGAGTGACGTAGGATACACTTTTACCCTAATTAGCCAAAAAAAGAGGTTGTTGATTTTATTGACATGCTCTGAGCCTAAACGGCTTGATGGATTTTGTAGTTCGAGATGTCGTTAGATTTTTATTGATCCCGTGAGTGACGTAGGATACACTTTTACCCTAATTAGCCAAAAAAAGAGGTTGTTGATTTTATTGACATGCTTTGAGCCTAAACGGCTTGATGGGTTTTGGAGTGCGAGGTTGTCAGGATACATTTTTACCCGACTGGCCCAAAAGTCAAGGTTTTATGTAGTCGGGTTC
Source organism: Coleophora flavipennella (assembly GCA_947284805.1). Lineage (NCBI taxonomy): Eukaryota > Metazoa > Arthropoda > Insecta > Lepidoptera > Coleophoridae > Coleophora > Coleophora flavipennella. The sequence continues at coordinate 3,740,280 of OX369257.1, forward strand.
TTAGGTTTGTGTAAAGTGTGAAACGATATTGGTGTTGTACCCGTAACTGGGGCTTTTAATTCTAATGCTGAAAATAATATCCTAGGAGACCTAGGTATTTAATTCTCAAAAAAAATTTGAACTCTCAATACAAAATTGATGAAACAGCTGATCAAATTACATAATGAAACTGTATTTTTTTTTAAAAAATTGGCTGTAGATTTGTTTGGTAAAGTTGTTTAGTGTGACAATTTAACGGCTTTAACACCAGATTTGTTACACCCTGTATAACTTTCATTTTATCTGGTTGGTAACAGATATTACTTCACTTAATGATAAAATTAAAGCAATTTTTAGTGCAATAAGGAACTTAAATATCATTAGGTACCGGGACACGTCATGTGATAAGACAAGTAAGATGGTATTGGGCATAGCGTGAGGAAACATCCATCATAAAGAAACCTCGTATCTGAATGTAAGTAAGTAACTGACTCAAAATTTTGACACAAACAAATTTTACTCGAAAAAATGTCGTGTCATCGCAACGTAGCTTCTGAATCCGATAACAAAATCAACCCCTAGATTACTCCGCATAATTACCAGTGGAAGCAATTAACCGACCAGTTCAGTCCCGGGGGCCGCGTGGGCCCGTCTTGAGTTATAGCCCACTGCCTCAATGTAGCCACGATGAGATTGTGGGGTGAAGCTGATTCGATACGGTGAGGTGGGATGAGATTGTAGTGAGATTAAGTTGGAAGAATATAAGGTTGGAGAAGTTAAATAACTTACAATCGATACTCAATACGGGCTGAAACTAGCTGAATACAGGCTAAAACTAGATGAATATGGACTTTTTTCTTCTAAAAGCGCCAAATTTTATTGATAGATTTTGCTCATAAAATTTTTCCGGAAACTTCATAAAGTAAACTAAAGACTGTTTGTTTTGGTCGACAATGACCTATTCAGGAGATCTTTACTCATAAAACTAAACAACTATCCCAATAACTTTATCAAGGAAACTAAAGACTTTTTGTTTTGGTCGACAATGACCTTTTCAGGAGGTCTTTACTCATAAAGCTAAACAACTTTCCCAATAACTTTATCAAGGAAACTAAAGACTTTTTTTTGGTCGGCAATGACCTTTTCAGGAGGTCTTTACTCATAAAACTAAACAACTTTCCCAATAACTTAATCAAGGAAACTAAAGACTGTTTATTTTGGTCGACAATGACCTTTTCAGGAGGTCTTTACTCATAAAACTAAACAAATTTCCAAATAACCTTATCAAGCAAACTAAAGATTGTTTGTTTTGGTCGACAATGACATTTTCAGGAGATTTTTACTCATAAAACTAAACAATTTTCCCAATAACCTTATCAAGCAAACTAAAGACTGTTTGTTTTGATCGACAATGACCTTTTCAGGAAGTCTTTACTTAAAAAACTAAACAATATTCCCAATAACTTTATCAAGGAAACTAAGACTGTTTGTTTTGGTTGACAATGACCTTTTCAGGAGGTCTTTACTCATAAAAGTAAACAATATTCCCAATAACTTTATCAAGGAAACTAAAGACTGTTTGTTTTGGTTGACAATGACCTTTTCAGGAAGTCTTTACTCATAAAACTAAACAATATTCCCAATAACTTTATCAAGAAAACTAAAGACTGTTTGTTTTGGTCGACAATGACCTTTTCAGGAGATCTTTACTTATAAAACTAAACAACTTTCCTAATAACCTTAACAAGCAAACTAAAGACTGTTTGTTTTGGTCGTTTTCAGGAGGTCTTTACTCATAAAACTAAACAACTTTCCTAATAACCTTAACAAGCAAACTAAAGACTGTTTGTTTTGGTCGTTTTCAGGAGGTCTTTACTCATAAAACTAAACAATATTCCTAATAACTTTTTCTAGGAAACTAAGACTGTTTGTTTTGGTCCAGAATGACCTTTTCAGGAGGTCTTTACTCATAAAACTAAACATATCTTATACTACAACTTTGCAGAAGTCGCAAAAAAAAGACTTCCCATACAAACTTGACAAAGCAGCTGATCGATTTGTATGGTGTATGTATTTTAAGTCCAATACTTTTTGCGATTACTGCATAGTCGTAGACAAAAGTTTGTTCAGTTACTGAAAGGGGCGAGATGTCAGCAAAAAAAAAAACAGTATGTTTACAATCGAAGTGAAAAGTTTTTTTTTGGCATCCCATCTAATAAAACAGTCGATGTGTGTATGTGTGTATGCTCCCTGTAGACTCCAAAACGACTGGAACAATTTGATGAGATGTCCAGTGAATATTCAGATTAGCTCAGCGGGTGATCCATCTATATATCTATATATAAGTCAATGTATGTTAATATGTATGTATGTACGTATGTTCCCTTTTGACTCTGAAACGGCTGGAGAGATTTTGATGAAATTTTCAGGGAATCCACAAATTAGCCCAGCGGGTGGCCGCATATAGTTTTGTAGCGATTGAAAAAAAAATGGGTGGAGACGCAGGGCGGGCCGCTAGGACTAAATAACTTTCAACAGATGAATAGTCTATTTGCAAATTTGTATGGAACGTCATTACCATTTGTAACTAGTTCCTGAGGTAAGTTCATAAAAAAAATTTTGTCGCTGATCAGCACAGAGTCACCCTTTATTGGTAGTGATCATCATCATCATCATCAAATCAGCCGAAAATCGTCGACTGCTGGGCAAAGGCCTCCCCTCCCACAAGGCTTTCCAAGACGACCGGTAATGGTAGGGATAAAGATGAAATATTTGTGATTTAGTAGTTTTATTAGAAATGTGATTGTATTTAAGGTATAATACCCAGTTCCCCATTGCGTTAGGGAATATAATGGGAGTTGCGTCGTACAACCGGTTGCCCCCGCACGTAAAAGAGGCGCCATCCCAGTCTGGCCACTTTAAAGTTACAGCTGAAGCTATGGCTTGTCGAGCGGGCCTTATATAGGGTGACTTTTAATTAGTTCTTGATAGCAAAGGATATGAATTTACTCGTGATTACAAACAACTTTCCTAAAGAAACTATATGTCAAATATGAAAAAAAATTATGGTCCTTTAAACATTTTTGCCGATTAACTTATTAACTTGTTATGTATCGAGGGTCAAATTTTTTTTTTCTGATTTGACATACAGTTTCTTTGGAAAAGTTGTTTGTTATCACAAGTACATGCATATCTTTTGTTATCAAGAACTAATTAAAAGTCACCCTGTATAGTTAGGAGGAATTTTCAAATTATATATAACCCTTCAAAATTTAATTTTTTTTACTCTTGAGAGAAAAGAAACCAAATTTAATTGATTGTTTGATTGATTGAAAACACTTTATTGCACAACATAAGTGGAAAAAAAAGATACAATGATTGAGGAAGTTGTAAATATAGGCGGCCTTATCGCTAGCAAGCGATTTCTTCCAGATAAACTTTAGGTGGATGATGCATGAAAAATCATTAATGTATTTTTATTTGTAATTATTATTTTAAATGTTTTTTTTTGTTTTTCTAAAATTCTAAAAGTTGTTGTTTTGGCCTCTATATCGTTAGTAATGCTCACCACAGTTATTATTTTCCAAAAATATTTCATGTACAGACACAGCCCCGTTACAGCTTTATTATATGTATAGATATCTTATAATCTATATATACAGGGTGATTTGTAATGTCACGTATTCCCGTTAAGGGGTGATAGATAAGGTCAAAATCAATCAATTTTGTCCTATAATGTGCTATCCGAAAGTTAACCGTTTTCGAGTTATTTCAAATTTACTTTTTTTATTTTAAATTCCGGTTTCAGATGGTTAAAATTTGAATAAAAAAAAACTACGTGCCTAATTTTGAGTTTCTTGCTATCGTCGTATAGCGGACATTCCAATAGTTCATAATAAGTGATAAAATCTTGAAAAGCTTCAAACGTTTTCAAATTACGCTTTTTAAATTTATCAGTTTCCTATTTTTTTCGATAAAAAAGGCAATTTTCTGTAAAAAATCTCCTAGTAATTAAATGTGCAAAGTACGTTAATAACATCTTTAACTAACTAGCTTTCATTAGAGGTATTAAACTTAGTAGTATCTCAAGTACATGTAGAGAAAAAACGTTGAGACCCACAGAGGCCGGATTTTTAAAAGGAATTTTTATTACCTGTTTTAAGTAGGTAAGTCGTTACTGTCCTCAAAGGACTCGCATTTCATGGAAGATCAGTACGGGCGTTTTTAGACTCTACATTTCCAAATCAATGGATTGGCAGAGGCGGGCCCATTGCCTGGCCAGCAAGATGCCCTGACCTCACACCTATGGATTATTATGTGTGGGGTCACATGAAAGCCCTGGTTTACGATGTGTCGCCCGTACCAACGCGCGATGAATTAATTAGGAGAATAATCAGTGCAGCTGACCAAATTAAAAGCAGCTTATCAACTAGAGTCACCAAAAGTGAATTACGTAAGAGAATGCGGGTGTGTATTCGTAACAGGGGATTACAATTTGAGCAGAATTTGTGAACTAATAAAAGAGTTTAATTAAAATAAAAGCCTTTTATTTATCGTACGTAAATATTTTTCGAACATTAATCTCTTTACCTACTCATCATTTTTTTTTAAATTTCTGTCTTTGTACTTGGAGTTATTTGTAACTTTTTACCTCAAATGAAAGCTAGTTAGTTAGAGATGTTATTAACGTACTTTGCACATTTAATTACTAGGAGATTTTTTACAGAAAATTGCCTTTTTTATCGAAAAAAATAGGAAACTGATAAATTTAAAAAGCGTAATTTGAAAACGTTTGAAGCTTTTCAAGATTTTATCACTTATTATGAACTATTGGAATGTCCGCTATACGACGATAGCAAGAAACTCAAAATCAGGCACGTAGTTTTTTTTTATTCAAATTTTAACCATCTGAAACCGGAATTTAAAATAAAAAAAGTAAATTTGAAATAACTCGAAAACGGTTAACTTTCGGATAGCACATTATAGGACAAAATTGATTGCTTTTGACCTTATCTATCATCCCTTAACGGGAATACGTGACATTACAAATCACCCTGTATAAAAGAAAGTCGTGTTAGTTACACCATTTATAACTCAAGAACGGCTGGACCAATTTTTATGTTTTTTGTGTTTTTGCACTTGTCTTCGTCCGGAACAGAATGATAAGTATTAAAAATATGATATTTAACAATTTAAAAAAATATCAGTCAAAAATAATTGGTCTTAGGGTAGGTTAGGGTAGTGTAGTGTAGGTGTAGTGTAGTGTAGGGTAGGGTAGGGTAGTGTAGGATAGGGTAGTTTAGTGTAGGGTAGGGTAGGGTAGGGTAGTGTAGAGGAGGGTAGGGTAGTGTAGGGTAGTGTACGGTGGAACGAAGTTCGCTGGGACAGCTAGTTATCTATAGAGACGATCGATTCAATTATGTCATATTATTAATTCCCTTGTCACTTTATGTACCATGAAAAACAAAAGTACATAGTTTCGTGTCTCTGCACCTTGATATAAGGAAAGTCTTTGTCATGGAGCTGTCTTATGTTGCAGTTTTGCGAAGCGGGTAGCATTTGTTTCGTTAAACTGGAACAAACCAGTAAACACTCTTGAACATTCAAGATAATCAGTTTGAATGAATAACGCAAGCAAAACAATAACTCAAAAACTTACTGCAGTAGAGGCTTGAAGATAACATGTAGACACATTTAGTATCTAGTATCCGTATTAAAGTTCCGACTAGGTCCATAAAGTGCATGCGGGTGACGTCACACAAACGATGAGTATATAGCAGGTTGTTAGTTTTAATACTAGATAGACTGACTCGGTGGCTCAGTGGTTATTGCTCTTGACTGCTGATCCGAGAGTTGTGGGTTCGATCCCCCACCCAGGGTAAACATTTGTGTGATGAGTAGATTTGTTTGCTCTGTGTCTGGGTGTTGAATATCTAATATATAAGTATGTGTATCAGTCTCTGTTTCCCATAACACAGGGAATCCTACTTTGGGGCCAGATAACCATGTGTGATTTATCCCAGAATATTTATTTATTTTATATTTACTTAGTGGCTAGGTACTACAACTACCAATTTGTATGTTAACAGGGTGAATGATTTAAAAAAATAATCTTTTAAGAACAATATCCTTTATTGCACACCAAATATACAAAAATGAAAAAAAAAACTTATTAACTAGCAAAATAAACAATGATATGCAAAGGCGTACTTATCGCTTTAAGCGATTTCTTCCAGCCAAACTTTCGTGAATGGAGGAGACGAGAAAGTGGAACATAAAGTCATACAAAGGTTTTTAAGGTGACTGCACTAATAAAATAACTTTTCGTATAGTCGAATCGCAAATTTTATTAAATTAGGTCTTTTTTGATTTTTTTTTAGTTTCTTTATAAGATGATTCATTTTCAAATGTGTCATGACTTTTTTAAAGGAGATTAAAGAAAAAAAGTAGTGTGAGGTTTAATGAAATCACGGTAAAAGTGAAACTTTTTTTCACATTAGAGACATTTACAGAGGACGAAACGATCATGGCTGCTCTCGTCTTGGAGCTACGGTACAGAGGACGAAACGATCATACTGACCGTCACGCGACACAATTTGAGACGATGTAATAAAAGTTTTACTTTAAAATGAGCATTTTAGAAATAATTTAACAGAGCTATGCTTAGTTCATTAATTCTTAAAAAAACACTAAGACTAAGCGAGGACCGACTTAGGAGAAAAAGTATTTGCTCATAATTTCATTAACAAAAAAAAATCACTAATGTTACTTAGCTAACCTCCAATGTATGAATTACTAGCTGTTTCCCGCGGCTTCACCCGCGTGGACAATGTTTCTATGACTTTTCGAGGGTACGCAGTGCGCGAGTCTATGTGTACCTACCAATCCAGGTCCTAATCTGTCTACCTACCAAATTTCAGCCAGATTCGTTCAGTAGTTTTTGCGTGAAGAAGTAACAAACATACACACTCACAAACTTTCACCTTTATATATATTAGTGTGAGAGTGTGATAGAAGTTATTTTTCTTTATTTTTTTTGTCTTGAATTGATGAAATTTTTGATGTTTTTTTGTACACAAAGGTGTCGTTGTACACAACCCTCAGTGACCAAGTCTGACTCGCATTTGGTTGTTTTTCATTTCCTACATTTTTTTATTTTGAAGTTCTAATTATGAATTCAAATGCTGCAACTATGGTATATTGAACTATGGTTAACCATAGTACCATAATTACGTATTTTCTATCATCTGTAAAAAATGAAACATTGTTAAAAAATTTTTTTTGTTTTATTCAACGCAGTAAATTCAATAAATGTATAAAATAAATGAAATAAAAATGTTGGAAATAGCAAAACGTGACGTCACAGTTTTTAGCGTCTTTGATTTATTTATTTTGTAATTTTGATTAACTTTAAATTCTAGACATTATGAGAAACATTTAAGAAACTTTAATAACGTCAAAGGTAACACAATTCAATCGCAATAACTAAATACAATACAATTTAAACATATTTTTTTTTGTTTTTGTTAGTTTTCTAATTAAATATTTAACTGATTTTCATACAATTTATTTGCGACCACTCGGGTAAAAATACGAGTATCAAACAAAAAAGTATCATTAAAATTGGTTCATAATCGGCAAAAAAAAATCGCGTAACAAAATTGAACACATACTGTTGCATTGCTCCCTTTTTTTTGAAGTCGGTGTCAAATTGGTAGGTAATTTTCAGTCTTCTTTCTTATCGTGTGGCATTATTAACCGTGCTATCCAAGGGACACACGACGGTTGCCTGGTGTTGCACTTAGCATCACCCGCGGTCACTTATTTTTGATACAGTCTACTAAATATCCTTTTACACGGAGAACTTTTTTTAGAGTTATTTACACCCAAAGAGTGACCAGCGAGACCCTATTACTAAGTCTCTCTGTCAGTGGGCTTATATTTCATGAACCGTAATTAATAGATAGTGAGTTGAAATTTTCACACAAAGTGTCTATGTATTTCTATTGCCGCTGTACCAACAAGTAAAAAAAAACAGTAGGGCCTTACAAGAAACATGATTTTTTTTAAACGTGAAGAAATTAGTAGGATCTAGTAGTAACTTTTATATAGTTAATTTATAAAGATGTTTTGGTGCGGAACCCATAGTGCGCGAGTCCTAATCGCGCTTTTTTAGTTTCGTATTTATATTAAGTACAACAGTAAATCCCAACCAATCATCCTGTATAGACTTCGAGAGATGAAATCAGCAGACATTGCGATATAGAGTTGAAAATTTACGACCCACGTTCCAGCTTTGTTCGATATCTGACAAGATTTACAGAATAAGCTGTGTTAGCTTTTGGTGCCAAGTATAGCTTCAGAGCAGTGAAGACTGGAGTCAAAGTATACATATTAGTACTAACATACAGTATGGACACTCCCTGCCGCTCTCTAGTTTGCGACCTCATCCCCTCGTACCCAGGATGATGCAAATTGGTTATAGTTTGGTTCTTGAACGTATAGGATTACGCCTTGATTTTGTATGTTCCGTCATGTGTTTTTAGAAATATCATTTCACGACCGTTTGTATGCAGTGTCCGGGGTGTGCTGGAGTTTTGTTTGTTTATCGTATGATATTACTAATTAAAAGCGTCGGTAGCTCAACCGGTAACGACTCGGTCCTCCTAACTAGAGGTGCCGGGTTCAAAATTGGACGGCCAATGTAAGTACAATGTACCAATGAGTTTTTCGAAACTTACGTACATAGACTGACCGATTGCTTTAACGGTGAAGGAAAACCTCGTGAGGAAACCTGCACATACCTGCGAAGAAACTCGAATGGTGAGTGTGAAGCCGATCAACCCACACTGGGCCCGCGTGGTCGAATAAGGCACGATGCCCCTAATTCAGGGTAGGCTCGAGCCCCTCGGTGGGGACGATTATGAGCTGATATGATGATGATATTACTAGCCGTTATCCGCGACTTCGCTCGCGTGGATTTCGGAGGGCGGAATTTCTAACCCTATCAGACTACCGTGGGAAAATAAGAAAATTAAGTGACACAACTCGAACATTAGTACGCCTTTTTTTATCCACAATTGATAAGCCCTTGGCATCGTCTCACCTAGTGTTAAGTGACGATGATGCCGAAGATGGACGCGGGCTTACCAAGATTCGCCATTGCAATGGGGATCTGGCTATCTTATCTTGTCTTTTCTTATCTTCAAGTCGGAACGCATCAATGCTGTTAACACTGATGTTTGGTGGCAAGACTTAGTACTATTATTCTCATCTGTGGTACGACGCACTTTAGATTACGTGCGACAAAAGTATGTTCATAAACGCCGTATCCGTTAAACGCACACAAATAAAAACTAAATAAGCAGAATGTGTTGATAGCTAAGACTAGATAAATCCAAGCCGTCTTTGTGTATTAAGTTAGGTACTTTAAACCGCCTCCGTGGCGTGATGACGCTGATGATAATCTATCCGACCGATTTCAGTCATGGCGACCACTTCGACTTCTAGTCGGTTTGCCGCGCGTGCGCTCGAAGATGGTTTATGTAGCCAATCTTCGCAGCGAAACTCCTCGTGCACTGAGGGCATTTAAGTTTACCACCCTCATAATTGTATGAAATGGTCTTTAACTGGTCGCGTTTGGTATCAAGTAATGGTATATGTGGCGTAATGGTTAGTCTATTAGTTTCACATCAGGAGATCGCTTCGATCCCGGGGGGGTCAACTTTGTAAGACTCGGTTTGGTTGGTGGTAGGCCAGGGCGCATTAACAGTTACATCAGGTGCCAAATGCACTTTTACCCGACTGTCTCAGAAGGAAGCTTATGTTTTCGAGTGCATGTAGATTTATGTACCTATTCCCTGCTATAGCCTGAACGCCTTAAAGGATTTTAACGTAAACGGTATCTTTAGATTCGTCTTAATCCCGTGAGTGACATAGGATATATTTTTACCCGACTGGCCGAAATAAGGGTTAAGTTTTTTATGTAATCGGGTTTTTAATTAGTTTATGTAGTCCCCGTCTTAAAGGATTTTGACGTATACGGTATCGTTAGATTCGTCTTGATCCCTTGATATAGGATATATATGACTGGTCAAAATAGGAATTAAGTTTTTTTATGTAATCGGGTTTTTAATTACTTCGTGTAGTAGGGAATAGTGCAAGTTTCATTAAAATAGGTTCATATGTGGACCATTATGTGTGTACTAATCACTCGAAAACATGTTGTTGGTTAAACACAGAAATTTTGTGATTGAATTTGGTGATTTTTACGTATGAAGGTCGCGTTGCACACGTCCGTAGGTGTAAATCTAAATGCCCTACACGTGACCGCGGGTGATGCTAAGTGCAACAACAGGCAACCATCATCTATCCCTTGGATAGCACGGTTAATTGTGCCACACGATAAGATAGAGGGAGACAGGTTTCCTGAAAACTATGTAAATTTTTCCTGACGATATTTTATCTACTTTATTTTGATATGATCTTAAATTAATTAATCTTTGAGTCGGAATTTATCCTTCTAATTTAGGAAAATATCAACTTTTCAGCTCATCTTTTTCTAGATTGATCTATAAAAGTACAAATTAAATGATTTTCTTGTGTTAGCGCATAGCATTTTTCGAGATGAGTCTTGAATTTATTATCTGAAATACTTGTTACATTTTCTGGAATTTCATTGTAGAATCTTATACACTGCACCACAAATGACTTTTTAACCTTAATCAGTCTCGAATAGGCTATATCTATTTTATTTACATTTCCTAAATTCAAATTATGCCTGTCACTATTAATAAATAAATAATTAACGAAAATTCTTAAAAACGTACATGATTAATCGTCTATAGTCCATATTAGGTTTTTAGGGAAAGAAAATTGGAAAATTTGACCGAAAAAATGGAAAATTCGGGAAATTTTTTAAAGTGCTCTTAATATGAGATACTTGTGCGAAGTCTAGACCATAATAACTCAAGATTCGAACGATAGATATGCGTAATACACGACGCTAAATCTGAACTGTTAACATGTGACGGGTCATCTAGTTCAAAATGTAATGTCCACATTACAATTCATTACAATTCATTTTCAAAAGGTGACATTATAGAGTTAAAATCTATCATTATTCATATTAATATTACTACGCTTTCGTTTTAATTGTGATTTGAATTTAAAATTAAATACGTACAGCTCTATTTCATCATCATCATTATATCAGCCGAAAATCGTCAACTGCTGGACAAAGGCCTCCCCCAAGGATTTCCACGACGAACGGTCCTGCTCTGCCCGCATTTATCGACTTCCCTAGATCTTCACTAGGTCGTCGGTCCACCGCGTGAGAGGCCTTCCTACGCTACGTTTTCCGGTGCGCGGTCGCCACTCGAGAACTTTACTGCCCCAACGGCCATATGTTCTTCGAGCTATGTGCTCTGCCCACTGCCACTAAAGTTTAGCGATTCTGTGATCTATGTCGGTTACTTTGGTTCTCCTGCGTTAGCTCAATTTACATATAACTGTAAATTGGCTTTTCTTATCTACATCGGCGGCCGATGTTAGAATTGGGCAGATCATAAAATGCCTGGGCATATCATATAGGGCCTCCGAAAAAAACTAAGATGACGGAGCCCCGCTTCACTGAGCTCTTTTCTACGATGGAACCAGATATGTGAAACGAACTAGCCTAATCTTAGTTTTTTTCGAAACCGGTTTTTTTATATTCATAATTTTTGAAATGCCCGGAAATTTCATGATCTGCCCAATTATTACGATCAGCTGCCGACATCAATAAAGAGGTAAAGTTTGTATGTTTGTATGTAGGAGGTAATCTTTAAAACTACTCATTCGATTAAAAAATCTTTCACGAATAGTTAGAATGGAATACCAGGATAAATATAGGCTAAAAAACCGGCTCACCCACGTTATCTACGCGGGCGAAGCTGCGGACGACAGCTAGTCCTTACTAATATTATAAATGTAAAAATGTGTTAGTTTGTTTATTAGTTTATTACCACTAGCTCCACCTTAATCAATCTTGATGAAATTTGGCATGCAGGTAGCCTGTATTACAGGGAAGGACATAGGCTACTTTTTATGCCATGAAAATAGCAAAGTCCGATACAACTGTAAACTGAAGAAACTGTTGGAACTCCTTGGGAACTGAAAATATACTCTTTTTTTTTGTTAATTTCTTTAATAATTTCTTAAGCATTAGATTGTTCTGTATTTTTGCACAGAGTTGATTGACGGGGTGGGAAATGACATAATTTACTAATTAGCATATACTGACATACAGAACCCGAGGGATCTGGAGAAAACTCATGTCCACACTAGCGACATAAAAACGATGTCCACGAAGGCGAAGCTAGTAACATATAAACAAAAAGAGTTCTTAGGCTGTAAATTTTACCATGATCGTTTCGTCCTCTGTACCGTAGCAGAGCAGCCATGATCGTTTCGTCCTCTGTACCGTAAAGTAAAGTTTCACTTTTACCGTGGTATCATAAAACCACACAATCCTTTTATTTTTGCATAATTCTACCTAAGTTTTACGTCACATACACGCTTTGTGTTATTTTTCCAATGCAGGTACGAGTACATAACGTCGTAAACAAAGCAATAGGTTGCGTAAAGTTTTCTGCGGCTTCAGTTTTCTTTCAACGCCGCCGCCGCACGTTGGTCCTTGAGTAAGGTAAAAAGGGTTTTTGTGTTCCGTGTTTTCTTTTTTAACGTTTTAAAAAAACAATACTTACTTGAGTTCTAAATTCACCTTTCATTTGTTTTCAAGTTGTACCTACATCATGGATGAGTTTTTGACTCGATTGTTGAAGGATTTAGTTTACTGATCACTATTTATTAGTTTATTAGTACTAGCTGTCCCGGCGAACTACGTACCGCCTTATGATTTGGATTATGATTTGGATTTTAAATATGTAGTAATATAGTAAATTTTTCTATTTTCAATATTGTTGCATAAGTTTGCTTTGCACAGCCCTTACTTTTATTTATTATTATTATTATTTTGTATAGCATTTTTATAAGGTACGTGTTGTATTATGATTTGGATTTTAAATATGTAGTAATATAGTAAATTTTTCTATTTTCAATATTGTTGCATAAGTTTGCTTTGCACAGCCCTTACTTTTATTTATTATTATTATTATTTTTATTTTGTATAGCATTTTTATAAGGTACGTGTTGTATTATGATTTGGATTTTAAATATGTAGTAATATAGTAAATTTTTCTATTTTCAATATTGTTGCATAAGTTTGGTTTGCACAACCCTTACTTTTATTTAATTGTATCCCATCTCTGGGTTGCCTGGAAGAAATTGCTTTAAGCAAAAAGGCCGCCTACATTGTACTATTTAAAATTTTACTGTTTATTTTGTACTATTTATTATCTGTATATATTTTTGTAATAAAGCATATATGTTTGATTGATTGATTTAGATTCCGCGGCAGGCCACAGAAATGCTTGTAAGAGATATTTTTCGAAAAAAAAAGAGTTTTTGTGCCCTCAAGCCAAATGCTCTAATGAATATTAATACACGGTACAAATTCTAAAAAAGTCTATTTTCTATGATTCTATTGAAAATAAAGACTATACTGGGACCATGATTCAACCTCTAAATTTCATCATCAGATCATCTTCAAAATACCAAAATGATCTATTGTCACTTTAAATTTCAGATCAATAGGACACTAGTCGCTCTAAAATCGATCGCAAGATTTGAACTAACTAACTATTTTTTACTATATACGTATAGAATAATAAAATTAGCATGTATTATTTTTTAATTAGTCAGTTAATTAAGTTGCTTATTTCTCTGCCCTTTTGTAAAATTAAGTATTTCGTGCTCTCCTGTAACTAAAGGTTGTTTGGAAGGGATTGCTTTTAGCAATAAGACCGCCTACTGTACACTATATTATAATGTATCTATGTATTAGCTTTACTAGTTTAAATAAATTAACTAAACAAACAAACATACATACAAACATTACAAGTTAATTAAAAGCTTTTAATAAATAATATAAAAATAGGAGAGATTACATTCACTCTTGGGCTTATAGGCTTATAGGTAAGGAAAATAAACTCAATTCAACTTGAAGTTCGTATAGACCAGGTGTGTGGGGTCCCACAAACGGGGGCTAAGTCTGCGTTGATGATGGGTAGGTCCAGTGGTGGACCCCACTATCAGAAGTTTCTCAAGCCGCCTATTAAAGCGTTTGACACGGCTTAACGACTGTCACCATCTAGAAGTAGCAACCGGCGAAAACGGCTTAGCATGCCTTGTAAAGCACTGAAATGGTCGAGAAAAATGCCATTAACAGTCAAAGCGATCCAGGGTATAACAGTGCTTCAGGTCAGTTAACTTGCATGATTGAATCAACCAAATGATTCGCACTGAGCTATGACCGCGGGGTCATCATCATCATCATATTAGCTGAAGGACATCCACTGTTGGACATAGGCCTCACCCAAAGATTACCACGACGACCGGTTCTGCGCTGCCCGCATCTGCACGAGGGGTCTTGTACAAGGAGGAAAGTGGGGGAAAATATATCGAAAAGTGGAGGTCAGTCCAAGATTACGCGCGTGAGAAGAAAAAGAACCTAGGTGAAATTCCTAACATCTTTCCGTTTCGACCAGACAAGACCCAGATATTTGTCCAGTGAAATAACTCTGTGATTTGTGCTCTATAATTGGGTACTTGACGGCATTAAAATTATATTATAAAATAAAATTTCCTAAATAGCTCTCCTTCTCAAATTTCAGAAAAACTTGGTTTGGTTTTTCACGTCATTTTCATTTTTTTTATTAATCAAAAACACATAATAAGTACGTCTACGGTAATTAAAAAATAAGACGTCATATTTCAAAATTTCAATTTTTTTTAGAATATAACTCGTTTTTGACAGTAAGTCAGATGACTAGTAGGCAATACCGAATTGCGATGTCCATTAGTTACTTTACTTGATTAATAACTAAATACGATTTTGCTTTGAAACAAGCCGAAAGTATTTATTTATTTATACTTATACTACACCAAAAAGTACAGAATGTTTTGAAATTTTTCGAAATGTCGATTTTTTTTTCCTTCATTAACGACAAATGAAAATTGTCAATGATTAAAAAAATTTTTTATTAGCTTTTTTTTAAGAAACTTAATAATATTATGTATTTTTTTAAAAAACCGGTTATTTTTTATGATTTTTTCACAGGCTAAAATACTATGAAATAAGTAACTATGTAAATGTAAATTGACGATAAGAAAACGAATTTAGCTACCTATAAATTATTTGTAATTATTACCTTTTTTTAAAAATTTATTACTCGAAATATTTCTAAATTATTTTTAGAAATTTATTCTTTATAAAATTTGAGCTACCTATGCCAATTGTGTGATTTGCTAAAAAAATATTTTAGATATTAACTGTATTTATTATTACAAGAAAATTACAACAATGGTATAATTTAGAAGAAAAACTCTTTTTTAAAACAACATTTGATAATTAACATCCTCAAATTGATGGTAAAATAATTATCTTATTTCTACTTAAAGCAACACTTACCGTAAATCATTGAGACAAACAGAAGAGCAGCATTCAGAATATACGAATGTCTTTTTATCTTCTTCAAATTACTCGCCATCTTCCTTGCTTTAATGTTTCCGTTAACTACAATAATTTAATTAAACACTCTCCGTCTTTTCATCCTCACTTAACTCTTTACCCGTCCCTAAATTATTTTTATTACTTTTTAAACACAAACTAAACCTATAATTGATAGACGGTCCACACGCATCGCGTTTTATTTTACTACTTTCAATTCTAACATCACTACCTGCTTCCACTATATATGTCAACGTTCATTCCATTCCCTAATTAACTCGTTGACAAATACTGGAACGACACTCTTCAGCCCCTCAAATGATTGCCATGTCATATATTACAGCTCCCTACATGAAGCTATTTTTATTCCTAGACCATAGAACATAAATCGTTCTATACAGATTTTAGTTAAAACACCGCGGATTAGCTTGTACAGCATTATTTAAGGGGAGATTCCAAAATAAACTTCCGAAAACCTCCGTTGTTTTCCGATATAAATCTCTGCTTAATCCTGCTACGTAACTTTTAAAGAAATTCCTCTTTGGCACTTTGTTTCTTTTGAGTTTTATCGCCACAATTTAAAACACTTTAATCCATATCACTGCCATAATTTATTTGTTTATCTGTGTAATAAAATAAATCAAAAACAGTCACTCGTTGTTAAAAGCGATGGAATTAATTGTTTTCCGCATTTTCGTGCGGATTTTTCTCGACCGCGCGGTGCGGGTGCGTTCATGTTCGTAGTCAGGAAAGTACTGACTTACATAAGGGATTTGTTTAGCAGAGGGGAATATAGAAAGAGACGCAAGATAATTTCCACGGGATGCTGGTTGCGTGGTTGGATCAGAGCGAGAAGGAATGTCTTAGGTATCGAGGCTTCTGAAATTTTCTGTGTAAGGCCAATTAAAACGTGTATTAAATCTAAACGATATACATAACAAGTATAAAGCGAGTGTGCTAAGGATTAAGCTACTTTTTAATATGTCGTCTAAATAAGTTTTAATTGTGAGCAATAGTTGGGATTTGAATGAAAATTAGTATGTAGCCTAAATTGCTTAGAGTTTGAAAGTTATAATTTGGGTTTAAGTGCTTGGCTGGGATAGTTTTGAATTTAGTGTAATTTACATGTTTATATTAATAGTGCGTACCTACGCATGTTTTAGACGTTTTACATATCTTAAATAATAAAGATAATAAAAATCAAACCAAGTTAACTGCGAAAAGCCTCACATATTTTTTGCCGAAGTTTTTTGTCATCGTTAGGAAAATTATAGACAAAAAAATTACAAAGCATGTAATTTTAGTTAACACTAATTTCTGTTCATTTGAAAAAGTTTTCACAATGTTGACTAAAGAAAAGTCGTCGACTTTACACAAATTTAAAATTTTTAATGAGTTAGCGTGAAAATTCCAAGATCTCAAATTTTAGTTAAATGTTGCGTGAACGATATAAAAGACAAATTTACAGTATTAACTCTTGTTAAAAGAAAATCGAATCTTGGACTATTTGAAAAGCTTTGAAGCGTTATAATATACTCGAAATAACTATAATATTAAACATACAAATTACTAGAGCTCAAAGTCTTTTCATAAGTCTGAGGTCTTGCGTATCCCATTAATGAGATCTTAAGTATCTACAGTAGTTGATAGTATCGTAATATACAGGTACACGTATATTGAATATATATTTTTTATTCATATCTGGTAAGCCCTTGGCATCATCTCACCTGATGGTAAGTGACGATGATGCCGAAGATGGAAGCGGGCTTACCAAGATCCCCAACGCATTGGAGAACTGGCTATCTTATCTTCAAGCCGGAACAATGTTTTTAACACGGATGTTTGGCGGCAAGACTTGTATAAGATGGTGGTAGCTAGCCAGGCGGGCTTAGAAAATGCCCTACCACGAACCAAACCGAGTCTTACAAGTTGACCCCACCGGGAATCGAACCCGCGACCTCCTGGTGTGAAGCAAATGGACTAACCATTACACCACGGAAGCGGTTAAAAAGAGATAGTCAATGTTTGGCGGCAAGACTTGTATAAGATGGTGGTAGCTAGCCAGGCGGGCTTAGAAAATGCCCTACTACCAACCCAACCGAGTCTTTCAAGTTGATCCCACCGGGAATCGAACCCGCGACCTCCTGGTGTGAAGCGAAAAGACTAACCATTACGCCACGGAGGCGGTTAAAAAGAGATAGTCATGCTTGTTTAGCTTCCTTTTTAAAGCGATTGCATACTGACAACAGCATTCTGAGAGTAGTTGGTAAGGACTTCTCTGGGTACACGTTTAAGTACTGGAGTAGTGTCCACCTTGACGCGAATCGTAGAAGATTTTAGTCAGCACTATACATTTAAATTAGTCTTTATTTAGAGTATTTTTTATTATTAGGTGTTTTTTTGTGTAACTTCCCGTAGGTATATTGCCTTAATAAAGAATTAATTAAAATTAAAAATTAAAAAACCAGGGTTCCGTAACAAAAGTTTACTAAACCTCTGATCTAACAAAAATAAACACAGTTCTAACATAGAAAAACTAGTAAACCTATCTTTTATGTCTTTACGTATAAAATTGAAGATTGAATATAAATGTTTAGAAAAGGAAAATTTTCTTTTACTTCTAATTTATTCAGAACCAATTGTTTTGTCAATTAAGTCTTACAAAGTACACCTCACCGGGATTCGAACCCGCGACCTCCTAGTGCGAGACGAATAGTCTTACCATGACGTCACGGAGGCGAAGTGGTAATTGCTGTACGTATACACACATGTGTAATACATACACTTAGATAAAAAAAGCTCTACATATTTCATGCTTTTTTTTATTCTCAAATTGGTAAGCCCTTGGCATCATCTCACCTGATGGTAAGTGACGATGATGCCGAAGATGGAAGCGGGCTTACCAAGATTCCATTGGATCTGGTTATCTTATTTTTAAGCCAGAACACATCAATGTTGTTAACACTGATATTTGGCGGCAAGACTTAGATACTTAAGATGGTGGTAGCTAGCCAGGCGGGCTTAGAAAACCGACATACCACCGACCAAACCGAGTCTTACAAGTTGACCCCGCCAGGAATCGAACCCGCGAACTTCTGGTGTGAAGCGAATGGACTAACCATTACGCCACGGAGGCGGTTATGCTGTGATTATACATACTTTACTTTTAAACAAACACAATTTATTCCGAACCAATTGTTATGTAACATAAATTCAGAGACACGACCACGTAATCCTTGTGTCAGTAACAAATTACGATTCCTTCATTCCAGAAAAACATCCAGGAAATCCAGAATAAATGCGTAAGTACAAAACTTTCTATTACCGGAATTTTTCCGGAACACGGACGGAATTCAATAAATCTGCATTGAAATCCGCCGAGCATCGCATAAATATCACTAGATCAGTTTAAATTCAATCACGAATTTATTGTGACAAATTAATCGTCGAGTAAAATGTAGATTTGTGACTCCGGATATTAATCCAGGTAAGTGAAAATTGATATTGTAAAATATCGGTAAAAGCATCGAAGAGGATCGGTGGCTCAGCCGGTAACGATTCCGTCCTCCTAACCAGAGTTCCCGGATTCAAATCTGGACAGCCAATGTACCAATGAGTTTTTCAAAACCTATCCTTACCGATTGCTTTAACGGTGAAGGAAAACATCGTGAGGAAACCTGCACATCTGATTTCAGATGTGTATGAAGGTCGCGTTGCACACGTCCGTAGGTGTTAATCATAGTAATACATTTTTCTATCGCTTAAGTCTTCTCTCTCAGTCTTACTCAGGTACTGAATTTGCCCCATTCAGGGGCCGTTCGGCGTAGGCGTTAGTACTAATATCTAAGATACTGTGCTAATATATACTTTGGCGTAGGTACATTTTCATGCCCACGGCGCGGAGTTCAACAGGCCCGGGTTGGCCTGATCAATAAATTTTATGGATGAAATATTTTCCCCAATAACACGTATCAGGAAACGTAATAAAAACTCCTCCGTTGTTCTACTTCACCTTATCCATTAGGAAAAAAAATGTTTGCCACGCTAAGAAAACAACTTTTTTTTTAAGTTAGGTGTGTACCTTTAGCGCGCTCCAGAACGAAGTTTAGTCCTATATAATTTTGATATTGACCAATCAAAGTTATTTATAAGCCCGCCTGGCTAGCTACCACCATCTTATCTAAGTCTTGCCGCCAAATATCAATGTTGATATCATTGGTGTGTTCCGGCATGAAGATAAGATAGCCAGTAGTTCCCCATTGCGTTGGGGAATCTTGGTAAGCCCGCTTCCATCTTCGGCAACATCGTCACTCACCACCAGGTGAGATGTTGTCAAGGGTTTACCAATTAATAAAAAAAAAGAAAAAAAAATTGAAATTATCTAAACACGTTCTAGAAACTAATATCTTTTCCATTTTTTAGGGTTCCGTACACAAAACGGGTGACCAACGGGACCCTATTACTAAGCCTCTGATGTCTGTCCGTCTGTCCTTCCGTCAGCTGACTGTATTTAATGAACCGTGACAGGTAGATAGTTGAAATTTTCACAGAATGTGTATTTCTGTTCCCGCTATAACAAAAAATACAAGCAATTAGAAAAAAAATAAAAAAAGGGGAGTATCCATTCAAAAAACGAATATAAGTATTTTTAATTAAACTCTGTCGTAAAAACTGTAATAAAGTGGTGGCTCAGTGGTTAGTTCCCTTGACTACTGATCCGAGGGTTGTGGGTTCGATCCCCACCCAGGGCAAGCATTTGTGTGATGAGCAGATTTGTTTGCTCTGTGTCTGGGTGTCAAATGTATATATGTATGTATTTAAACGCATATAAGTATATATATCGGTCTCTGGTAACCCTTAACACAGTGAATCCTGCTTTGGGGCCAGATGACCATGTGTGATTTGTCCCAGAATATATTTTTTTTAATACAATCTTTTTTTATTATTAAAAATTTGAGTGCGTTTGACTGCAACTCGTGAAAATTTGTGGGATTATAGTACTAATACTGAAGTAAAAGAACAAATAATAAAAATTGGCCAAGTGTGAGTCGTACTCGTGTTAACCTTCAACTGGTGACGTACCGTCAATTTGACGTCGCAACGACAAAAACACTGTATTTCTCAGAAACGGCTTGCTCCCCGCGACCGCGCCCCCTAGTAGCTGCCTCGTGTGCAGTTTGGCGTCGGCCGATACACAGAACGGACGTCGCACGCACACAGTTTAGGTATTAGATGGTACCCGACGTCATTTTGACGTTACGTCACCTTTAGTGTTATGTTTTATTTGAGAGCTGTTGTTGTAAAATTTCATACAAAATGAATCAAATTATTTTTTGTGTGTAACCAATATGCAAAAAATGATTTTTTTTATTAATTACCTAAGTCTTAATGAGAAAATAAGGCTGGTTGTTATTTTTCTTTTCAGTTTCATTAATTTTATGTCAATAGATCTCATGTCTACCAAAACACAGACCAAAATTCAGTATTAAGTTCAAGTGTATGAATAAAGTTAAGTTTACGTTTAATATGTCAAAAGTGTGTTTTATTTAAGAAACAAACTAACCTACATTTACATAACATCATCTATTTTATTTCCCTTACACTTAATCTACAGTATTTATGGCTTTTTATTGATACGTCATAATGACGTCACCTCTCCAATACTGTGACTCACATTCACGTCACCAGTTGAAGGTTAAGGAGTCCGAACGGAATGACAAAAAAAAATGTTGTCACTCGGCTTAATGTCTTTTGTTCGTACTATGTGCTTGGCCAGTTATTTTAATACCGTTGTTATTTATAATTATCATCATCATCATATCAGCCAAAGGACGTCCACTGCTGGACATAGACCTCCCCCAAGGATTTCCACGACGACCGGTTCTGCGCTACCCGCATCCAGCGGCTTCCTGCGACCTTCACCAGGTCATCGGTTCACCAATATTTAGATATTCTGTTATTTATAATATGATTTCACTTCGAAACGACATATTTTTACGGAAATCGGACAAACCACTAACACAGACAATAATTAGTTTTTAGAACGTTTTTACAAATTAAAATAGCTTAAATAAATTATTATTTTAATATTTGAGCACGAAACATATGAAGCCCATTACAGAGATCACTCCACTACTGTAGATATCGATTCTCCGAGACTCGTTGGTTATTTTCACAAGTGTAACATGTTTTTTTATGTGATTCCAATAATGTTCTGCCAAACTTTTCATGATACTGGACCTTTTTTATAAAACTTTAATTTAAAAGCTTTTTGTAGCTTTTGGAAATCTTGTAATAACTTAAATAAATTAATGTTTTAATATTTGAGCACGAATCGTATGGAGCGCATTATAGAGATCACTCCTTTTATTGTACATATCGATTCTCTGGGACTCGTTGGTTAGTTTCACAAGAGTAGCATGTTTTTTTTAATGTGATTCCAATAATGATCTGCCAACCTTTTCTTCTTAATGGACTTTTTATGAGACATTAATTCAAAAGCTTTTTGTAACTTTTGGAAATCTTAAGTAACAACGAGACAAATTAAGTTCAATAGTTGCCAAAAAAATAGAGCGGAGGGCAGAAAATAAGTTTTGAAAAACCTAAAAACATTCAGGTACAAGCTTTTCATATTGCATTGTCACGCGATATACATTTATTATTTATTATTATATCAGCTCATATACGTCCCCACCGAGGGGCCCCAGCCTACCCTGAATCAGGGCGATTAGGCCTTAGTCGACCACGCGGGCTCAGTGCGGGTTGGTCGACTTCACACACAACCTTCGAGTTTCTTCGCAGGCGTGTGCAGGTTTCCTCACGATGTTTTCCTTCACCGTTAAAGCAATCGGTAATTATATGTACGTAAGTTTTGAAAAACTCATTGGTACATTGGCCGTCCAGATTTGAACCCGGTACCTCTGGTTAGATGGACCGAGTCGTTACCGGTTGAGCCACCGACGCTTTTTAACAATATACATAATATGCATGCACATATTCAGCTCAATCGGAAACCGGAAAGTGGGTCAAATTTTACTTGCAAGATTCCACCCGAACAAACATACATCCTTTGCAAGTTAAATAATAGCTTGTAAATAGCGTGGCTTACCTTTGTAGAAACTCAAAAATTTTGGGTTAAAAAAATATTATATAGGGTGTAAAAATTGGTGCAGGACCCCTTAACTGGGGGTTCTACTCATCATACTGAACAACTTTCCCTAACGAACCCATAGTCAATTCTCAAAAATAATTAGGACCCTCCATACTAAGGTGCACAAAATTGGTCGCTCAACTGATCGATTTGTATGAAGATTAAACATTTTTTGAGCGACAGCAACAAAAGTTGTTCAGTATGATGAGTAGAAGCACCAGGTAACGGGACCTACACCAATTTTGTTACACTCTGTATACAGCTTCTTTTTAGCATTCACTACACGATAACAGCAACTTGAACTGGGCCTGCATGGTCAACTAAAGCCCGATCGCCCTAATTCATGGTAGGCTCGAGCCCCTCGGTGGGGACGTTTAAGAGCTGACATAATGATAATGAAACACGTGTATGGTCAAATGCGGACATATATAAAAAAAAATCACACATGGTCACCTGGCCCCAAAGTAGGATTCCCTGTGTTATGGGAACCAGAGACTGATATACATACTAATATATGTTTAAATACATACATATATAAATGTTTAACACCCAGACACAGTGCAAACAAATCTGCTCATCACACAAACGTTTGCCTTGGGTGGGGATCGAACCCACAACCCTTGGATCAGTAGTCAAGAGCATAACAACTGAGCCACCGATTCAGTCATAACTTTTACATTTTTTTTAAATATTTTTTTAACAATATAGTTTTGAATTCGTACTGTATTCGTAACGTATACTGCCGTTAACCAAAACAAATTTTATCAAAATCTGTATTGGTTAATGGCAGTATAGGTTAACGAATTTAAAAAAAATCATGAAAATCGTTTTACAATCTGCAAAAATATCGCGGAACAAACATACGAAAAAAAAGAACATTATACAGTCGCATAGAGAACCTCCTTTTTTTGGAAATCGGTTGAAAAGTTTAATTGATTAACAGCATAAATTAAGTATGTCATAGTAAATAATTCTATGTATAATATAATGTGTAATTACAGGTTGCTAGTAATATATTCAGCTTTGTGGTCTGTGAACCATTTTGTGGTTACAATATGAACTGTAAACTGAACTGTAGCTATTAAATTTCCAATAGATAGCATTTAGTTACCAGAATAATAATATTATACGGTTATTCGTTAATACCCTAGATATTTTATTGGTGATCATGTTTACAAAACTGATTTTATGGGTTCCGTGCCTCAAGAGGTTAAACTGAACTATTATAGGATCACCTGTATGTCTGTCTGTTCGTCCGTCCGTCTGTCTGTCACAGTCAATTGACTCCAAAACTACTGGATCGATTGAGTTGAAATTTGGTAAACATATGTAAATCGGTGATCCAAAGATGGTATTGTAACGTAAAATTCGTTCGTTCATTCAACCACATCTTTGACGGCTCCTAACAAAGACTCTGTCAAAGGTGTCGCTCTGAGTTCAATCGTGCCCCCCGGGCGGCACCTTTGACAGTGTTAATAGGGAGCCGTCAAAGATGCGCGAAATTGAGCTTAAGAACTTGAAATAAATAAATTTTAAACATGGGGTAAATCAGAAGTTTTTTTTTATTCACAATTCCTAAACCCTTGACAACACCTCACCTGGTGGTAAGTGACGATGTTGCCGAAGATGGAAGCGAGCTTACCAAGATTCCCCAACGCAATGGGGAACTGGCAATCTTATCTTCATACCGGAACAAAAAAAAAAAATTGCAAACTATAACGTGTGACATATCATATGAAAGGGTTGGTTGATAATCAAACACAATCGGTCTAGTCGTATTTTATAAAACATACATTTATTTTTTTAAAAAGGATAAAAACCCTACTTTGCGCGAGTCCGACTCGCACTTGGCCGGTTTTTTTCTTCAAGATTGCTGAATCTGGATTTTTTTTGTACTTAGTTGGCCAATCAGGTCTTTGATTTTTATGGGAAAGTCCAAAGAATCGAATACCTAAAACGAACTTTTTTGAACAAAAATTTGTTCGGTAACCTTAGGCTATTATAGTCCCTTGAAGCTGAGAAAAAAATCAAGCTTTTAGGTTAAAGCAATAAAATGATATGGTCATTTTACAGCTATATTTGTCACAATATATTTCGATATTTGCAAGTTAACTAAAACCAATAGGTTACTTCTAGTTGACCTAGAATTGTGAAATTTGACGAGAATCAAGGTCACGTATAAAAAAAACCGGCCAAGTGCGAGTCGGTCTCGCTCACCCAAGAGTTCAGTACCCCCCCCCCATCTCTAGATAAGGAACTTTAAAAACAATAAGTCAAAAACTATACATAATCAAAATAATAATAATCTGTTGTGCCAAGAAGCCCTTTCATTACGATACCTCATATGATACGGATAACTCATTTCAAAATTTGTACCGCCGCCGCTCGCTGCATAATTGATTACGTACTTTAAATAAAGACTATATTTTTATGATTTAATTACAAATGTATAGTTTTCACAATTTTTCCTATACTTGTAGTATAAGACGGTATTACATGCCAAATTTCATAGTTCTAGGTCAACAGAAAATATCCTATAAATTTTGTTTTCCTTGAGAGTATCGAAATATAAGTATTTTGCGGCATAAACGGCGGTATCTTTTTCTTAAGTTAACTTAGAAGTTTGATTTTTTCAGATCTTCAACTCTATACCTCCACGCGTTTCCGAGACTCTTGACACGGTCTTGGGTCTTGACAGACAGACGGACAACAAAGTGACCATGTAAGGGTTTAATTTTTCCTTTTGAGGTACGGAATCCGAAAATCGAAAATTGAACATTTATAGTTATATTTATCACATTTTTTTTGTGCTAACAAACTTATATTTGTAGGTGGTAAATTAACCGTGTCGTATAGAGATGTATGTGACAAAAGCTTTTGCCAGCGGATTCGCTCGCGTAACCATAGTTTCTATGACTGCCTTCGAGGGTGCGCAGTGGGCGAGCCGCAACGTGGAAAAAAAGTAGCCTATATGGTTAATCCAGGTCCTAATCTGTCTACTTACCAAATTTCATCCAGATCCGTTTAACTGCTGTGGCGTGAAAGAGTAACATACATTCATACATACAAACATTCGCTTTTATAATATTAGTAAGGGTATTTGATGCTAATAAAATGTTCGTGCCTATTTCATTGAAAGGAAATAAAGGGACTTACGGAAATTGCATACTAGGATTACATAGGATTGTTCAACACGAGAGTGAATAGGCACTTTTTGAGCTTGCGTGTTACATCCTCGGCTGCATCGGCACTAACCATCAGGTGAGGTGCAGTCAAACGCACTCAAATTTTTCATAAAAAAAACCTAGGTAAAGAAACTGATAAAAATCGTCAAAATAATGTTGATATGTATTTAAAAATTCCAAAAAATCTTCTCCTTTGAACTACTCATACGCACTTCCAAACAAAAGATCACGAAACGGAAAGTCCGATTTATCTTTTCGTAAAACTTTCTCACTAACACAAAGTGATGCGTTTTATTAGCGGAAGCAATACAATCAAAGGGAACCGGCATCTAAACACCGATTCCGATTTGATTTACATCCTAAAGAACCTACTTAAGCAAAAAAGGAATTTTGAACTTTAAAACTTTGCAGATAAATCTCATTCTATTTTTGAATGAAGATCTGTAGTCACGAAAACGACGGAAGGATTTTAGGTGTTATTGTTAGGAGATAGGGACGAAAATTGATAGTTGGAGCTGGAGATGTTTAAATATAGGACGGACGGACAATGAGAGGGAGACGAATTTATAATTAACTGCAATCAACGCTGACGTATTGAATTTCAGGCATTCGGTGCAGTCGCGTTGAAAAGTGTTTAAAGCTCAGTGTTTATAACATAAAACACAGTATATTACAACATATATGTTAGAAAAGATATTTATATTTTATTGACTTATATTTTTATACATATATTTTTTTTTTCAGGAAATGCTTATTTTAATGGCAGCGTGATACCTTAATATTGTTTATTGTACACAAACATTTAAATGACAAAAACTTAGAGAGGACGTATACAAAGGTGGACTTATCTCAATAGGAAATCTCTTCCAGCCAACCTTACCGGGTGTTAGGAGACTTAAAAGTATGGGAGGCAAATCTGTAGAACATTAATTAGGTAGATCAAAAATTTATAATCGAAGTGACATAATATTAAGAACGATTAAAGCATTAAAGCTGGAAAAAATAAATAAAACCTAGGTAATTTACGGTTTTATTTAAAAATTAATCACCGGCAACTTAAAACTTTGTAAGTCAGCAAGCAACTAACAAACGTTGTTGTCAGCTGTGAGCGTTTCAAATATAAATTTATACTTACTACTTTCGAGCACAACTTTACCGGCTCGTGCCCAACAGATGTTAACATACGCTGTTTGTTTTCTTACTTTGAGAGATATGTTTGTTGTTTTTTTTTCCTTTCACGGAGAAGCGAAGGGGCCTCCTCCCTCCTCGTTCCAATTTTATTTATGTCACGAGAAATTAACTGTCGTTCTGAACGCCTTTTCAGAGATAAAATTTCTTAATAGCTGTTTGGTTATTAGCCTTTCGTCTTTGGTGGAGATTTGTACGGTTTCATGGGGCTCGGATGACATGAGATGAGAACGTTATCTTTAGTGTCATTTTTACCCAACATCCGGAAAAAATGTAGAGGTATGAGTTTCACAGGATGCGTGGGTACTATGAGCTGGTAATTCCGGATATTCAAAACTTCAAAAACTGGCCAAGTGCGAGTATAACTCGCGCACGAGGGTTCCACAGCAAAACGTGTTCATAAATCAGCTATATAGAAGATATCACTAGATCCCACTAGAGTCGCTAGTTTCTTTAATCATCATTATATCAGCCGAAGGACGTCCACTGTTGGACATAGGCCTCCCCCAAGGATTTGCACGACGACCGGTTCTGCGCTGTCCGCATCGAGCGGCTTCCCGCAACTTTCACCAGGTCATCGGTCCACCGAGTGGGAGGCCTACCTATGCTACCTTTTCCGGTGCGCGGTAGCCGCTCGAGAACTTTACTGCCCCAATTGCCAATTACCGCCCATTGCCACTTAAGTTTAGCAATTCTGAGAGCTATGTTGGTTACTTTGATTCTTTGGTTCTGAAGAATGCAAAAAGCTACTGACTAGGAATTAGCAGGCTGGAGGCCCACCAGGAGGAGAAAGTGTTCGATAGTGGAAGTCTTCCGACTTAGACAATCATGATGATCAAGCGGAGTTTATTATTCCGGATTCTAAAGTTCTCGTCCGTCCATTGCTGTAGGTAATGTCTTTGATTTTTGCCTTTATTTTATCTGACTACACCCAGCATGAACTCCGGAATATCAGCCATTAGCCTTGAAACTTATTACAAAGCCATTAAGAAGAGAACTCCCGAACTGTTTTATTTATAGCGAAGCAAGTATCAACACAAATAAATCGTGATGAACGCAGAACGTTCAAACTTTCGAATAATGGGGAGAATGTAGGGGGAAACTGTAGCTAACTCAACTCCATAGATTCCTAAAGATATGAATTACAATAAATGTACTTTTTTAACCGACTTCAAAAAAGGAGGAGTTTTCTCAATTCGACCGTATATATATATTTTTTATATGTGTTCGCGGATAACTTCGTCGTATAAAAAACCAATTTTGATGATTCTTTTTTCGTTGGAAAGGAGATATTCCAAGGGTGGTACCATAATTAGGAAACCAGGATCTGATGATGGCATCCCAGAAAAGTCGAGGGGAACCTCAGATTCCTGTTTGAAGTCGGTTTTTTTTTTTCAAAATTATGGTGTAGGTAGTCAGTTTGAAGAGGTCGTAGCGAACAGGGATTTGCCTGCATGGTCGAGTCGATCACTCAGGTCAACTGACCAGTCGTAATCTTTGTAACACGTAGATCATCTTTGGTATAGAAATCTTATCAGCCGCAAGACGTCCACTGCTGGACAAAGGCCTCCCCCGAGGTTTTCAACGACGACTGGTCCTGCGCTGCCCGCATCCCGCTGCTTCCCGCGACCATTACCAGTTCGTCGGTCCACCGTGTGGGAGTAAATTATATTTGCAGTTGGTAATAGAATATTTTGTATTGAAAATCAATATTTTTTTTTACAAATCCAACTGCATAATTAAGCTGGTCGTCTTTTACACCAAGAAACCTACTACATAGGATAGGGTACGTCATCAAAAAAAACATCCCTTCTTTATGTGTAGGGGCGGTACCCTAAATTAGATTTTTTTTTTCAAGTTTTTATTGTGCCACATTGTCAGCGTGATTAATATGTATACCCATGCCAAATTACAAAATTCGAGTGCTAATAGTCTCTGAGATAAGCCGCGGACAGACGAGCGGACAGACAGACGGACAGACTCAAAAATGCTCAGGATTATTAGCATTTTAAGTTCGATATTTTATTAGTACTTGGTTTTGGCTTGACTTTATCTTAACGCGGACAAAAGTTATCTTCTCCAATTTTCCAATCATCATCATCATCGTAGCCGAAAGATGTCCACTGCTGGACAAAGGCCTCCCTTAAGGATTTTACAACGTAATGTCATGCGTTTCCCGCATCATGGTGCGCGGTCTCCACTCTAGAACAATGTCCATCTACTTTACGAGCTATGTACTCCGCCCACTGGCACATATAAGTTTAGCGATACTGTGAACTATTTTGTCTGTTATTTTGGTTCTGATCGTTCTCATCATTCAGTTAATTAAGGACTTTCCTTAACTATAATGAAAATAATGAAGATTCTAGTAATTCTGATAAAAATAATGAAGATTCTAGTGATTCTGATGAAATTAATGAATATTCAGAACACAAAGATCGTATTCCCAACGCAAAATTGACAAAAATTTAATAATTTTACCAATCGTTGCATGGAATTTTTGTAATCGCGCTCAAGATTATAATTATTCATTTATGCTTGATGATTAAAAGACTAAAGAGTTGATTGCTTTTGGAGTATATCGCTGATTTTTTTAAAAGATAACTGATGAGGTGATGGGTATATCATCACACTAATATTATAAAGGCGAAAGTTTGTGAGTGTGTGAGGTGTATGTTTGTTACTTCTTCACGCAAAATCTACTGAACAGATCTGGCTAAAATTTGGTAGGTAGACAGATTAGGACCTGGATTAACACATAGGCTACTTTTTTCACGCTCGCGAGTCGCTTGCGGCTCGCGCACTGCGCTCCCTCGAAAAGTCATAGAAACGTCCGCGCGGGTGTAGCCGCGGGAAACAGCTAGTAAATCATGAGAGAAAATCATTCATTTAATAATTATGATTTTACTTATTAAAATTATAACTGGTAATTATTGCTTTCATCAGTAATACCTGAACTGTATTGCATTGATATTTTCTACGAGTTTATTTTGCATATTACATTTTAGATGAATCAGTTGTAATTAAAAAAATCACAACAAATGATAATATTATATGATCGTATCAGATCGTTTCTCTGCGTGATCGAATCAGAAACGAGGAGATCCACAGGAGAACCGACATAGCTCACAGAATCGCTAAACTGAAGTGGCAGTGGGCAGGGTACATAGCTCGTAGAACAGATGGCCTATATATGGGGCAGTAAATTTCTCGAGTGGCGACCGCGCACCGGAAAACGTAGCGTAGGCAGGTCTCCCACGCGGTGGACCGACGATCTGGTGAAGATCGCGGGAAGCCGATGGATGCGGGCAGCGCAGGACCGGTCGTCGTGGAAATCCTTGAGGGAGGCCTTTGTCCAACAGTGGACGATTTTCGGCTGATATGATGATGATGACATATCAGTATTTCAAAATATATTTTTAACCTACCAATTTATCAATGCCATCCGCATAGTTCAGCGACTAGTAAAAATGATTCCACATCAGTACGATAGAACATCGTGTCAAATTCGGAATGCTTAAGTTTATTTTAAGCCGACCAATTTGAACTTGGGCTTATAGCGAAATTTGTCTTCACTCCAAACGTAGCAGGGGAGCGTCTGTTTGTGATTTCAAGCGTTGATTTCGAAACTCCTGAACAGATTTTTCGAATGAAATCTCAAAGTTAGAAGGGGCTGGGATTCCGATTTTGGGAAGAATGTTTGTGTATCTAAAACTGGATTGATTGTTTCTTGTAAGTTGTTTTGTTAATATATACAGGGCGTTTTTAATAGCGCACAAAGCGTAAATGTTTAGTTTGTACAACATTTCTCAAGAACCATACTTAATTTCCAAAAAAGAAAAACATTTTTATAAAGGTGTAAAAAAATTGGTGTAGGTCTCATTAACTGAAGCTTTTACTCATCATACTGAATAAGTTTTGCTGTATACGAATTTTCTGAAATCGCTAAAAAAGTTTAACTCTTCATACAAATCGGTCAGCTGATCCACCAATTTTGTGCATTTTTGTATGGAAGGTCCATTTTTTTTAAATTTAGTATTTTTTCCTTGTCTTTTCAACTCATATACGTCCCACCGAGGGAGTCGAGCCTACCCTGAATTAGGACGATCGGACCTTAGTGGACCACGCGGGCCCAGTGACTTCCTTAGGAAAAGTTATTCAGTATGATGAGTACACTCCCCAGTTAACGGGTCCTACACCAATTTTGTTACACCCTGTGTACAAATCGATCAGTCTGGTCTAAACCTTGTTATGGTTTAAATTATTTTGCGATTTGAATATGGGTTAGCATAGCTTTTACGGCTTGTACACTATTGAAAAAAACCGGCCAAGTGCGATTCAGAACCACCCACATAGGGTTCCGTACCATCATACTAGATGGCGCTAGTTTCTCCATGTTTTAGAAAAAACATGATTTTTGTATGGAGACCCCCTTATTTTTCACTTTTTCTAATTTTTTTTTTTGTTAAAGCGGCAACAGAAATACATCATCTGTAAAAAAATGAACTGTCTAGCCATCACGGTTCATGAATTACAGCTGAATGACAGAGGACCAGACAGACGGATGCACAGCGAAGTCTTAGTAATAGGGTCCCGTTTTTACCCTTTGGGTACGGAACCTTAAAATCGGCCAAGTTCGAGTCGGACGTGCACACAGAGGTATCTTTATCACCACACCTATGGATTAAGAACCTTTAAAACTCCAACTAGTGCTTGTAACAATAAAATTATACAATTAATTTCAATTAAAATACATCAACAAGCGTTGCAGTAATTAAAAAAATATATATATTGAGTTCGTGATTGTTAGCGCGTGTAGGACTCACACTTGACTAGATTTAATTATTATTTGTTGTTTTACGTACTAATATATTATAATCACACAGAGTTTGATGCAAGTGTGTACAACCATTTTTAAGATAGAGCGAAAACAAAGCAAAGCTTAAAATAATAATTAAAAAAAACGACTCAAACGCACTAGTCGCCAGTACGATTTTCGAAGGTTCCCCTCGATTTCTCTGAGATTTCTCTGAGATGCCATCATCAGATCCTAGTTTCCTTATCATGGTACCACCCTTCGGATATCTCCTTTCCAACAAAAAAAAAGAATCATCAAAATCGTTTCATAAACGACGAAGTTATGCGCGAACACACATAAAAAAATATAAATACGGTCGAATTGAGAAATCTCCTCCTTTTTTTGAAGTCGGTAAAAACACGTTTTTTGTATAGGAACATCTTTTGATTGATTGATTGATTGAAAACACTTTATTGCACAACATAAGAGAAAAAAAAAAGATGCAATGATTAAGGAAGTTGTACATATAGGCGGTCTTATCGCTAACAAGCGATCTCTTCCATTTGCTTTTTTATATTAATTAATTGTTCGGAAATCCGCCATAGTTACATAAAAGTATAATGTAAAAATTTCAGCCAAGTATATTAGGTGGACCGATGACCTGGTGAAGGTCGCGGGAAGCCGCTGGATGCGGGCAGCGCAGAACCGGTCGTCTTGGAGATCCTTGGGGGAGGCCTATGTCCAGCAGTGGACTTCCTTCGGCTGATATGATGATGATGATGATGATGATATTAGGTTAGATAGACGGACGGACTTCCATTCCAGTGTAGGCTTAGTGACACCCTTTACGTAAGGAACCCTAAAACACACTGTATGTATGTATGTATGTAGGAACTTTAACGGAATGGGCTACGACACGTAAAGCAATAAATAAAATAACAAATTATCAAATATTGAAGTGAAAACTTCTTTAGCGGCGTTGTGCACTTGTTTTGTAATGGGTAAAAGAATGTAAAACTCGCGTCAGGACACGTGACCTGATCGAAAATTCGTAAGACGGATGGAGTTTATTTTTGATGTGTAACATCTTTGCTCTCGCTTTCCTGCAATTTGTGGGAGTGATTTCGTGAAAGGGACGGAAAAGTGTCCCATGGGACGGAAATGTGTCCCAGGGAGTCGCGTTTTTTCAGGCTTTAAAAGCGCGGAAAAGGCAAAGATATCTATGACCATACAGCCTAGTCTGCCGTATCGTTGCCGTCCTTTTTTCAGGCTTTAAAAGCGCGGAAAAGGCAAAGGTATCTATGACCATACAGCCTAGTCTGCCATATCGTTGCCGTCCTTTTTTCAGGCTTTAAAAGCGCGGAAAAGGCAGAGGTATCTATGACCATACAGCCTAGTCTGCCGTATCGTTGCCGTCCTTTTTTCAGGCTTTAAAAGCGCGGAAAAGGCAAAGGTATCTATGACCATACAGCCTAGTCTGCCGTATCTTTGCCGTCCTTTTATAAAGTATTTTGTCACATGTTACACATCATATGCGAGTACTGTAGGTCTCGCTCGATTTTTTTTATTTATGCAGTATTTACCAGTACCATACCTATAGTCCTTGGGGCGCGGGATGTTTATGTAATAAATTAATACTAAGAAAGTTAATCATCACCATCATCATCATCCGCCATCATCAATCGCCAACATCAATCACCATCATCAATCGCCATCATCAATCGCCATCATCAATCACCATCATCAATCGCCATCATCAATCGCCATCGCCATCATCATGATGGCACTGTAAGTTTTTTAGAACTCAATATTTGTTGATTTTTCTGAGTTATAAACTTTTTAATGTAATATAAATTTTCATGTTTGTGTACGATAGCGCAATAAATAAATATTGTATTCTACCACATAAATGATAGTACTTTAATACTGATAATCAAAGCAATTCGTGCAAAATTATTCCCTAACCATTCTAAAATATCAAAAATGCACAACGTTAATATTCAAGTTTTCACTTCTGCCGGCACTCCCGGAGTTCAACCCGTCGTTTTTTTTGATTCAGTACCTACCACAGATAAGAAAACATTCGCTGGCGTGTACCTACCGTTTTCCTTGCTTTATGAAAAGTAGCGATTCGTTCGTTCAAGATTTCCAACAAATTAAAAGAGGTAGCAATGGCCGAAAATAAAATCCGGAATTTCAAAGTACTTTAGGACTAACAAACTTAACGAGCGAAGTTTATTGATTGAGGCGCACAGGGTCGGATCCAGGCAAATATTCATAAAGCAGGCAGCCTTACACAATTTTCTGTAAATGTACTGAAATACGATTTTATTTAACAAACATTTTACTAGTGTAACAATTTTTGTACTTCGTTAGTTACAAAAATAATGTAAGTAGCAATATTATTTTTTATATTTATACTAGCTTTTTCCCGCGGCTTCGCACGCGTGGACATCATTTTTGTGACTTACTTAGAGGGTGCGCGGTGCGCGGATATGATGTTTCTCCAGATCCCTCGGGAACTATGTCAGGATTTGCTTATTAGTAAATCGTTTCATTTCCCACCCCCTCAACCATCCCTATGCAAAAAATCACACAATCCATTGTTCCGTTGCGATGTTAAAGAAACTTACCAAAAAAGAGTATATTTTCAGTTCCCTCGGGAATTGCATCGGGCTATGCTATTTTCACGGGATAAAAAGTAGCCTATGTCCTTCCTTGTGACACAGGCTACTTGAATTCCAAATTTCATTAAGATTGGTCAAGGCGTTGAAGCGTGAAAAGGTAACAAACAAACAAACAAACATATTTTGACATTTATAAAATTAGTAAGAATATTATTAATTTTCATTAAGCTGATTTAAGGTGTTTTATTTTAAGTATTTTAGGCATTTTATTTAAGGTGTAATTTGTTATGAATTTATGTAGTAATATAATAAATTAACTGATGAATTTTCATATAATCTAGGTAGAGTACCTACTTTTTAACCGACTTAAAAAAAAAGGATATCAGTTCGAACCATATGTATGTAAAACTAGTTTTTGCCAGCGGCTTCACTCGCGTGAACATAGTTTCTAGGACTGTCTCCGAGGGTGCATAGTGAGCGAGCCGCAAGCGGCTCGCGAGCGTGGTAAATAGTAGCCTATGTGTTAGTTCAGGTCCTAATCTATCTACCTACCAAATTTCATACAAATAAATTCTGTAGTTTTTGCGTGAAAGAGTAACAAACATCCATACATACAAACTTTCGCCTTTATAATATTATATTAGTAGGATTATTGGAATTACACAATATTCGTCAATGTCAATGTGGGCTTATAAACAGGTGTGCCAAATTTCATAAGTGTATGTATGTTTGTATGAAATTATGTATGTAAGTTTTATTGTTTATTTTTTTTTCGAGTAAAGAAAAAAGGCAAACATTCGACTAACGCACAGTTATTAAGAGCCCGCTGGAGTTCATAAATCCCATACGAACTTAGTATTTGATTCATTTGTTAACCAAAGAATCGATTTTCAAATAATTTTATATCAACAATCGGATGACGTATATTTATGTCTGTACCGCATTACTTTTTTGAAAAACGAAACAGGAATCCATTATTATTCAATAAACTTGTTTTTAAGGTAAAAGACGGAAAACAAGTTTATTGGTATTAAATGGATTCCTGTTTTGTTTTCCAAAAAGTAATGCGATACCGACACAGATATACGTCATCCGATTATCGACATGAAATTATTTCAAAATCGGTTCTTTGGTTAACTAATGAATCAAATACTACGTTTGTATGGGATTTATGAACTCCAGCAGGCTCTTATAATTTATAATGTATTTATAATAAATTAGCTGTCCCGGCGAACTTCGTACCGCCTCACACTACATTACACTACCGCTACCGCAACACTACCACTACCCTACCTTTACCACTACACTACCACTACCACAACACTACCACTACACTACCGCTACCACTACCACTACACTACCACTACACTACCACTACACTACCACTACACTACCACTACACTACCGCTACCACTACCACTACCACTACACTACAACTACACTACCGCTACCACTACCACTACCACTACCACTACCACTACCACTACACTACCACTACACTACCACTACACTACCACTACACTACCGCTACCACTACCACTACACTACCACTACACTACCGCTACCACTACCACTACCACTACACTACAACTACACTACCGCTACCACTACCACTACCACTACACTACCACTACACTACCGCTACCACTACCACTACCACTACCACTACCACTACCACTACTACTACCACTATACTACCACTTGAAACGCTAACTATCGTTTCGAGCCGATCTCTTTTGTTGCGTTTCATAATTAAATTCTCTTTTGGAGTCCTTGCTCTATGAAATTTGAATTCGAAAATATTTGTTATTTTTTGACAAGAGGAAAACAAAAGGTTGACCGTGATCTCTTCGACAGTCATGTGCATTTAAATTTTTGGAGATATTGTTTTATAATGTTTTGTTGAGGCCCACTATTTTATTCAGTGGGTTTCATCCACCCCCCTGCGAGGTTGACGTCCCCGAAGGATCACCTGATTAAGGACTGTTCCTGGGATGGAGCTGTGCTGACCACCAGCCAGTCCTTTCCACTGCCCGCCCAGCTGCTTGCCAAAAGGGAAGTGAATTCTTATTTTATCTTTTATCCCGAGCGACTCTCTGACTCTCTGACGTTTCTGCCGTCCTAGAAGATTTCCTGCTTCCGGTTTCTAACCAATTAGTTATTTATTTTAAATTTTAAAAATGTTTTGTACCTGATACGTGTTTTTTAAGAAAGATAGGGTAATTCGGACCAAAGTGAAATTTAATTATTTTAGAACTTAGTTACTTATTTAACTACCAAAGGGACGGTGACGATCGTTGCCTACCGGCATTCTATAAAATAACCTTTTATATACAAATAAAATTGTTACTTTAAATTTATTACCGGAAATTGTCCATAAATATATTAGGTAATTGTTTTATTGTCAACACGGTCAACCAATGTAAATCACATCTTTTTCTAATACTCATATTGTTTATTGTTCCTTCTTTTTAGAAAAATCATAAAATACATATAGTCCTGTATTGTTTTTGTGGCTTGCAATAAAGTATATTTACTTACTTACTTACTTACTTAGGCCCGAACCTCTAAATCTTACGTATCATATGTGGCAAATTCCGTGAGGGTTTTTATCCCCTGTTTCCATTATTTTTGTCACACACTACACTACCGCTACCGCTACCACTACCACTACCACTACACTACAACTACACTACCGCTACCACTACCACTACCACTACCACTACCACTACCACTACCACTACCACTACCACTACCACTACACTACCACTACCACTACACTACCACTACACTACCGCTACCACTACCACTACCACTACCACTACCACTACTACTACCACTATACTACCACTACACTACCGCTACCGCTACCACTATCACTACCACTACACTACCACTACCACTACACTACCACTACCACTACCACTACCACTACACTACCACTACCACTACCATTACACTACACTACTTTTTGTAGACATTGCAGAAATTTTAAGGTTATTTTTTACACCTTGGGTTACATTATTTGAGTTTTAGTAAGGATCCCTAATTTTTTGAAAATATAATATAGCCTATAGCAACCGCGGATAGTGTAGCTTCCCAAAAGTGAAAGAATTTTCCAAATCGGTCCAGTAGTTTCGGTGCCTATTCAAAACAAACAATCAAATCCTTCCTCTTTATAATATTAGTATAGAAGTATAGATTGTTCAG
Organism: Coleophora flavipennella; assembly: GCA_947284805.1. Lineage (NCBI taxonomy): Eukaryota > Metazoa > Arthropoda > Insecta > Lepidoptera > Coleophoridae > Coleophora > Coleophora flavipennella. The sequence goes on from OX369257.1 coordinate 3,778,027, forward strand.
CCACGCTATGCATACCTTTATCTCGAATTTTTCACAGTCTGTCTAAGTCGGTCATACACAAATCAACAATAAACATTACACTTACTTAGTAGAAAAAAAACCGGCCAAGTGCGAGCCGGACTAGCATACCGAGGGTTCCGTACCACCCCACACCTCTTCACACAACTACATCATATAATTACAATGATACCTATTCACATTGCAAACAAAATGCATCAACGCGAGTGACAAAAATAGGCTATATCTTTACGGCGAGTACGAATAACACTAAAAGCCGCTTTTTAGGGTTACGTACCCAAAGGGTAAAAACGGAACCCTATTACTAAAACTTAGCTGTCCGTCCGTCTGTCTGTCTGTCTGTCTGTCTGTCTGTCTGTCTGTCTGTCTATCTGTCTGTCCGTCAGTCACCAGGCTGTATTTCATGAACCGTGATAGTTAGAAAGTTGAAATTTTCACAGATGATGTATTTCTGTTGCCGCTATAACAACAAATACTAAAAATTAGAAAAAGTTAAAAAATAAGGGGGGGTCTTCATACAAAAAACGTGTTTTTTTAAAGGCGAAGAAACTAGCATCTAGTATGATGGTATGGAACCCTTTGTACTTGTGCCGTCTATTATGATGGTACGGAACCCTTTGTACTAGTGCCGTCTAGTATGATGGTACGGAACCCTTTGTACTAGTGCCGTCTAGTATGATGGTACGGAACCCTTTGTACTAGTGCCGTCTAGTATGATGGTACGGAACCCTTTGTACTAGTGCCGTCTAGTATGATGGTACGGAACCCTTTGTACTAGTGCCGTCTAGTATGATGGTACGGAACCCTTTGTACTAGTGCCGTCTAGTATGATGGTACGGAACCCTTTGTACTAGTGCCGTCTAGTATGATGGTACGGAACCCATTGTACTAGTGCCGTCTAGTATGATGGTACGGAACCCTTTGTACTAGTGCCGTCTAGTATGATGGTACGGAACCCTATGTGTGCTGTTCTTACTCGCACTTGACCGGTTTTGAATATTTGTTGTATTATAGTATTATTAATATAATCACACCAAATCAATCAATTTCAAGCTTGTATGTATTACCGTTTTTACAATAAAGCTAAATCAAAAATACTTTTAAACAACTATAAAAAACTGGTCTTTAGTATGGATAACTCTATATCCTTTCAGTTTTTCTAATTTTTAGTTATTGTTGTTATAGCGGCAACAGAAATACACACTCTGTGGAAATTCAACTGTCTACCTATTACGGTTCATGAATTACAGCCCGCTGATAGACGGACAGACAGTGGAGCCTTAGTAGTAGGGTCCCCTTGTTCACCCGTTGGGTGTTCAGAACCCTAAAAGGTATAATATCAGACTTGATGAAAAATTGGCGAATAATTTGGGAGGTACCTTACTCGGATTTATCCTGGAATAATTAACTAACTAACTGTTCACAAAATTCTGTGGCGTCATCTGCAGTACCCGCCACTGACAACTACATTGCCACAGCTCAAGACTGAACTATCGGTCAAAACTATATGGAGATTTGCATTTTCACCTCGATAGATGGCACCATGGCAAGACTATTTACAAAGCATCTACAACGCACTATCAACATTTCCTTGCTCATAAGCATGTATACAAGCACCAACCATACCTAGTTGGTCCACGGCCGGCCCCCAGGCACACTATACCTCGCCTGGTCGAGATATCTCCCTTTGCTCTCGAAAGTGGGAACACACCTTTCCTACCATTGGTGACCCCCGACATATAAAAATAAAATTGCTAGAGCATTTACGAGAAAAAATAACAAACTATTTGATTTTTATGGGAGGTACCTTATTTCTATTTTTCTTTGAATAACGAGCTACTATTGTAGCCTTAAAGTAATAGTAATATACCGAGTTTTACCAAAATAGTTAGTAGCTTTTTAAATTTAAAAAAAAAATGATACCTCCCTGGTCAGAAGCTGGCGAGTAGAAAACAATAAACGTAGTTTTATTGATCTTTGATTTGTATAATGTTCTGCGCAACAGCAACTTCTGCCAGTGCCAGACAAAACACATTGTGAAGTTCCATTTTCGTTGTCTAAGTATTTTTTACATCATCATATCGGCTCATATACGTCCCCACCGAAGGGCTCGAGCCTACCCTGAAATAGGGCGAAATAGTCAACCACGCGGGCCCAGTGCGGGTTGATCGACTTCACACACAGCCTTCGAATTTCTTTGCTGGCGTGTGCAGATTTCCTCACGATGTTTTCCTTCACCGATTTTTTACATACCTACGTTAAAATATTGGTGAGACCAGTAGAAAATATGTTCTTTGTAAATTTTGTTTGAGTTTAATTGTATATCATCAACAGCCGAGAGACGTCCATTGCTGGACAAAGGCCTCCTACAAGGATTTGCAGGACGACCGGTACTACGCTGCCCGCATCCAGCGGCATCCAGCGACCTTCACAAGGTCTTTTATTAGCTGTAACAGGAACGTTGACGGGCCACTTTACTACAAACACACACCTGGGAAAATCGGCCTGACGAATGACCCGACCTGCAGGGCCTGTGGTGAATTTACAGAAGTCCTGGCTATCAAGCGTGTGTACCTCCTTGGTGATGGTTACCCATAACCGGAGGGCTACATACACCTTCCAATCAGCGGAATTGCTGCATTGATGCATCACATGTTCGAGTAGGTTATAGGGGTAGACACAAAAGATCTCACTGGGCCGATGTGTCCCTGCAACTGCAGCCCCCCCTTATAAAGATAAGATTAGATAATTGTATATATCACCGTAAAATTGTAAAAACCGTTAGATTACAATCTAACGGGACCTATTTCGCGAGATTGTGAGATGTCGAAAGATTGTGAACCGTAACATACTACTTACAATTTCACTAGTGTCATTGTTATCTCACTAGTAAAATTACAATAACACTAAGCGAAGTGAATAGTATTAAATAAATGAGTGAGCGAAACAAGCGATGTTAGGTTCGGTCAAGTTTGATTGATTAGCAACAGAATGTTAGGAAGAGGAAGAAATCATCGGTTTTATTCGTAGGCACAAGAATGGGCCGTAAAATTTTAAGCCGATTGACAATTTACCTTCATAAAAACTTTTTAATCTAAAAACGCTAAACACGATAAAAAACCGACTTCCATCGCAACAACTAAGTACATTTTTGCATTATTTTTTTTGGTTTTTGTCCATTTTCTAATAAAGTTACTACACCGATTTTGATAAAATTTATATGGGACCACACGGGAAGTACTAGCTTTCAAATCAAAAAAGAATCATAAAAATCGGTTGACGCAGTAAAAAGTGATGAGGTAACAAATATATATATAAAAAAAACATACAGACGAATTGAGAACCTTCTCATTTTTGGAAGTCGCTTGATAATAATCTAACAGAATTATGTGTACATATTGAGATTGTAATATCGCGGATTTGACAATATCCCGGCAACATGTATGGGTAGTTACCTAATATCTTATATATAAAATTCTCGTGTCACAATGTTCGTTCCCGTACTCCTCCGAAACGGCTTGACCGATTCTCATGAAATTTTGTGAGCATATTGAGTAGGTCTGAGAATCGGCCAAAATCTATTTTTTTTAGGGTAGGGTAGTGTAAGGTAGGGTAGGGTAGGGTAGGGCAGGCTTGGGTAGTGTAGTGTAGTGTATGTAGGGTAGGGTAGGGTAGTGTAGGGTAGGTTAGGGTAGTGTAGTGTAGTGTAGGGTAGTGTAGTGTAGGGTAGGGTAGTGTAGTGTAGTGTATGTAGGGTAGGGTAGTGTAGGTTAGGGTAGGGTAGTGTAGGTTAGGGTAGTGTAGTGTAGTGTAGTGTAGGGTAGGGTAGTGTAGTGTAGTGTAGGGTAGGGTAGTGTAGTGTAGTGTAGGGTAGGGTAGGGTAGGGTAGGGCAGTGTAATGTAATGTAAGGCGGTACGTAGTGCGCCGGGACAGCTAGTATGTAAATAAAAATGTGGATGACGTAAAAGCCGCTAAGTGGAAAACTATAAAGTAATAATGCTGTTAGAATCGTAAAGATTAAGAAGTTACAATCTAGATTATCTAACAACTAATAATTCTGCGTATAAACTTCAAAATGCGTTGGTTATAAAAAACAGGAGTCCACAATATTTTCAGTGTGATTTTCTTGAATGACTATGTAGTAACAAAATTCAGTTTAACATATTATTCAGGGAAAAGGCTTAAGCTCTAAAAGGGGAAAATTTAAACACAGTAAGTATATTATAAGCAAAAAGACTGATCTTCGCTCGAGGCATGTTTATGTGGCCGAGTGTGCACGACTGTATCGCACAAGGAATAAAAGTGAAAGGAAGGAACACTGAAACTGATATCTTCACGAAGAATGTATTTTATATGCTTTAATTTTACTTGTAATGTTTGTATGTATGTATGTTTAGTTCAAATCTTGCGATCGATTTTAGAGGGACATCCAGGTGTCCGAATAAGCTGAAATTTGGAATGAAGCCGTATTCCCGGTGAGGATGGTGTAATCCTATGTCCCAAACACAGATGTGCAAAGTAAATATATTTTTTTTATATAAGGGTAATTTTTGGGGGAAAAAAATAATAAATTAAAAAAAAATATTTTTGCAAACCTTACTGTGTCATATTTTAAATGAAAGGGGTTATTATGAGGATCTCAAATATATTTTTGTTATAATTGTAAAATAAAAAGTTTTGATTTTATTCATGAAAGAAGACGAATATTGACCCCCCGATCTCCAAAACTCCTTACCATATTTAAAAAAAAAAAAAAAACGAAATATAGTTCGTTGCTTGTAGATTACCTACAGGAAATATATAAGAATTCTATCAATTAGAAATGTAGTGGCTAAATCAATATAATACGTTTACTTACGGAAAATATTTAAATTCATTTGAGCATTTGGATTTTTGAGCATAAAACTCATTTCAATTTAAAGCTTGTACCAAAAAGCTTTTAGGTATTTCGAAAATTATTTATCTTCACGATATCATTATATATAGTTTTTCTGTATGTGTGATACAAACAACACCTTGTAAAAATAATTTATTTATAAATGAGGGCTGATCTATATTATGTTTCGATATTGATCGAGGAACTTCCCGGGAGTAAAATGTTTATTGACATACTGTTCTTTTTTACGGAAACAAATCGAACATAGTTATCTGGCCCCAAATCCCTCATCATCATCATCATATCAGCCACAAATCGTCCACTGCTGGACAAAGGCCTCCCCCAAGGATTTCCACGACGACCGGTCCTGCGCTGCCCGCATCCATCGGCTTCCCGCGACCTTCACCAGGTCATCGGTCCACCGCGTGGGAGGCCTGCCTACGCTACGTTTTCCGGTGCGCGGTCGCCACTCGAGAACTTTACTGCCCCATCGGCCATCTGTTCTACGAGCTATGTGCCCTGCCCACTGCCACTTCAGTTTAGCGATTCTGTGAGCTATGTCGGTTACTTTAGTTCTCCTGCGGATCTCCTCGTTTCTGATTCGATCACGCAGAGAAACTCCGAGCATAGCACGCTCCATTGCCCTTTGGGTGACCTTGAGCCTTCTTATGAGGCCCATAGTAAGCGACCATGTCTCAGTTCCGTAAGTCATCACTGGCAACACACACTGGTCAAAGACCTTAGTCTTGAGACACTGCGGTATTTGGGACGTGAATATATTGCGAAGCTTCCCGAACGCTGCCCAGCCGAGTTGGATTCGTCGATTGATCTCTTTCTTGAAGTTGGACCTACCTAACTGGACTGTTTGTCCCAGGTATACATATTCGTCAACAATTTCCAGTGTAGAGTCTCCAACCTTTAGAGGAGTGGTTGCGACACGGACATTTAACATTATTTTCGTCTTGTCCATGTTCATTTTAAGACCCACTTGTTGAGAGACCTTACTGAGGCCATCGAGCATTGTGCTTAGGTCTTCCATAGTCTCAGCCATGACCACGATATCATCAGCGAATCGGAGGTGGGATATGTACTCGCCGTTGATATTAATGCCGAGTCCACCCCAGTCCAGAAGCTTAAAAACATCTTCCAGGGCGGCGGTGAACAGTTTCGGAGATATAACGTCTCCCTGTCTCACCCCTCGCTGCAACTGGATAGGTTTCGAGTTCTGGTCTTGGAGGCGAACCGACATGGTGGCGTTTTCATACAGACACTTCAACACCTCGATGTATCGATGGTCAATTTGGCACCGCTGGAGAGACTGTAGCACAGCCCAGGTTTCGACTGAATCAAAGGCCTTCTCATAGTCCACAAACGCCAAGCATAGTGGCTGATTGTACTCTTCGGTCTTCTGTATAATCTGCCGCAGCGTATGTATGTGGTCTATGGTACTAAAGCCTTTTCGGAAACCGGCTTGTTCGGGAGGCTGGAAGTCGTCAAACCTGCGTGCGAGACGATTCGTAATGACTCTCGAAAACAGCTTGTAGACATGGCTCAGAAGTGAGATGGGTCTGTAGTTCTTCAGCAGGGTGTTGTCGCCCTTTTTGAAGAAAAGCACGACCACACTTCTGTGCCATGCCTTAGGCGTTTGTCCCTCGAGTATAACGGAATTAAATAACTTCTGAAGAGCTTTTAGTACCGGTGATCCACCTGCTTTCAGAAGTTCAGCCGTAATTCCATCATCACCCGGTGCCTTGTTGTTCTTGAGCTGTTTGAGAGCCATTCTAATCTCGTACAGGCTGACGTCCGGGATATCTTCGGTATAGTGTCGGGTTAGTCTGGCTCTTGGGTCTTCAGCCAGATCACTGACAGGCAAACGTGTGGTCGTGTACAATTGTCCATAGAACTTCTCAACTTCTTCCAGCAACTCAGTCTTAGACGATATGGTCCTGCCGTCCTCAGTCTTCAGCTTGGTCAGTTGGCTTTGTCCAACAGACAGATCTCTCGCGAACACTTTTGAGCCTTTATTGTGCTCAATCGCCTCTTTAATACAATTTGTATTATATTGGCGTAAATCGCGAGTTAGGGACTTAGAGATCTGCCTGTTTAGTTGCCGATACTGAGTAGCGTCTTCAGAGGACTGCAAAACCAGTCTGCGTCTTTGTTCCATGAGGTTGCTGGTGAAGTCGGAGATTTTTTTGGTTCTGTTTGAACGGCGAGTTTTAAAAAACTTAGACCCGACCGTTTGAACAATTTCCACGAACCTGTCATTATAATCGTCCACATTCTCGCAGTCTTCTAGGCATTCGAAACGGTTGTGCAGCTCGAGCTGAAAGCTCTCGGGGTTTTGGAGCTGGATGGGCGCTGGTCGGAGCGTAGACTTCATCAGTCGACATCTTTCTAGCTTGGTATTTAGATTCAATGTGCCTCTGACCATCCGGTGATCACTTCCTGTTTTGACTGAATTGATCACGGAGACATCATTGAATATTTGCCTCCTTGTCGACAAGATGAAGTCTATCTCGTTTTTTGTTACGCCAAATCCCTACTATAATATTATAAATGTGAAAGTAACTCTGTCTGTCTGTTACGCTTTCCCGCAAAAACTACTGAACGGATTTGGCTGAAATTTGGTAGGTAGACAGATTAGGACCTGGATTCAGGCATAGGCTACTTTTTACCACGCTCGCGAGCCGCTTGCGGCTCGCGCACTGCGCACCCTCGAAAAGTCATAGAAACGTTGTCCACGCGGGTGAAACCGCGGGAAACAGCTAGTACCTACATAATATAACACTCTCTCCCCCTCGCTCGCACTGAAATCCGGCCGACTGCGGACGAATCGTGGAAATTTGTGGTTTTTAATTCATTATAAATAAAATGGGAAGAATTTCCTAAAAGAAATAAAACAAAATCATTTTTATTGTATTTTTAAGAAGTTCATAAATTAACATATTATAATTGTTTCGATTAAAATTGTAGCAGTTCTATGGTAACAACTAGAAAAAGAAGAATGCATTAGGATGTTTTTTTTTCTTTAGTTCTGTATACTAGGAAAACAAAGTCACTCCTTATATCCTGTAAATTAAAGTAATATTTTGTTTCCCATAGTAAAATCCTTAATTGAAGTAAAAATTGGTTACAAAGTTGGTCGTTGGTGGCGGTATAAGCCTTAAGGGTAGGGTAGTGTAGTGTAGTGTTATGTAGTGTAGTGTAGTGTAGTGTAGGGTAGGGTAGGGTAGGGTAGGGTAGGGTAGGGTAGGGTAGGGCAGGGTAGTGTAGGGTAGGGTAGGGTAGGGTAGTGTAGTGTAGTGTAAGGTGGTACGAAGTTCGCCGGGAATACTAGTCCTAATATAATAATAATTTATTGACAGAAAAAAGTTTACAAAATACTTTCCACATGTAGCAAAAAATGCAGAGTTCAAGTACTAAAGTAATTACAACTATAGCCTAAGCTGAGCACAAGCCCATGTTATATTATGCAGTAGTTCTCTTCCTGTTGGTGAAATACATTTGTTAAAATAACGGAGAGAACAATTAAAAGGTTCATTAAATTAAAAGTAGAATTAGAATAAAAAGTAGAACAAGGTAAGAAATCCTTATCTATCATGCAAGCATGCAGTGCGTGTGTAAGTGTGTGTGTGTGTGTGTGTGTGTGTGTGTGTGTGTGTGTGTGTGTGTGTATGTGTGTGTTGTGTGTGTGTGTGTGTGTTGTGTGTGTGTGTGTGTGTTGTGTAGATACAGAAAAATATTTTTTCTTACAGATCCATTTGGCAACAGTGCAACTCAACAAGTGTTAAGGCCTTCGAAAATTATAGCCTAAAGAAAAAGTGTCGAAAAGTCGTGTGTAATAAATTTTGGTTTCTGCTAAAACCACTAATTAATCCAGATTTTTTATATATTCTTTTAAACTTTCATTTAATTGAAACATCAAATTCACCAATGTCCTAAGTTCAGCGGCTGTGGCTCCGACACAGACCTTTGGTTTTACGTTTAATGTTGCATATTTTGTCGAAAAAAATATATGATATTGCAATATCATATATTTTTTTCGATAAAATATGCAACATTAAACGTAAAACCAAAGGTGTCTTTAGCATCATGTAGCTAGAATAGTTTAGTTTTGATGTTTGCTATAAGTAACTTTTAATAGTTATTTATGTTACAAGGGAAAAAAGTAATATTTTGTTCCGAGGGCGTTACTTTGAATTCTTAGCTAAGCGAATGAATGATTTTATATTAGATTCCCGAGCGTAGCGAGGGTCTCTTAATATAGAATCCTGAGCGTAGCGAGGATTAATATACCTACGTTCGGCCGACAATGAAATATTTTGGCCCCGAGTGACGCACAATTTTTCATCACAACCTATGGGAAAAAGAAACTAGTATGTAGGTAGAGTCATAACATTAGTTTTCAGCGTTCTGTCTTCTGATTGTTTAGCGTTTGTATCAGAGCATGAACGCGGTCTAATCAGAAGGGACAAACAAAACTCCTTACAAGAAGCAAAGTAGAATTACGTTCGCACATGAGGAACCAATCCTCGTTTTTGGAACAGATGTGATAAAAAATCATTTTTTTAACTGGGTCCGTTACTCATCCACCATTTCTACGATCTGCGGCACCGACCAACCGACAGATGTTAACATACGCCCGTGTTTTCTTTATTTAAGAGATCTGTTTGTTACTTTTTGTACGGATCCGTGGCGCCTCCGGTCTCTCACTTATTATTTATGGCCGCGAATGTACTTTTGTACATTGCTATCGAATTAGAACTGGAAGAAATTGTATTTATTTCTTGGAAATGTAATATAATAGCAACAGACAAAACGAAAAATTGCTGTCAAATTGCATCAAGATGCTGGATAAGAACAAATAGAGTTGGAAACTGCTCTTCAGACGTGCTTACGTTGCTTTTAAATTAATTGGAGAAAGATATAGATTACGTCGGAAAGGGTCGGTGGCTCAACCGGTAACGACTCCATCTAAACAGAGGTACCGGGTTCAAATCTGGACGGCCAATGTACCAATGAGTTTTTCAAAAAAACTTACGTACATACTTACCGATTGCTTTAACGGTGAAGGAAAACATCATGAGGAAACCTGCACACGCCTGCGAAGAAACTCGAAGGTTGTGTGTGAAGTCGACCAACCCGCACTGGACCCGCGTGGTCGACTAAGGCCTAATCGCCCTGATTCAGGGTAGGCTCGAGCCCCTCGGTGGGGACGTATATGAGCTGTAATGATGATGATAGATTACGTAGAAAGCAATATGTGGCTACTTCCGCCTAAAAACACTTGCGTTACAGTATTATGACTTTAACTATCTCTAACGAGTGATTTTTAATCCATCGCTTCACACCATGAGGTCGCGAGTTCGAACCCCGGCAGGGGCTGACTTTATAGACTCGGTTTGGTTGGTGGTTAGGCATTTTATAAGCACACCTGGCTAGGTTCCATCATCTGAACTCAGTCCTGCCACCAAACATTGATGTTAACAGCTTGATGTGTTCCGGCATAAGGATAATTAAATCTTAGTAAGATAGAGATAGAAGATATAAATCTTGGTAAGCCCGCTTTCATCTTCTACATCAAAGTCGCTTACGATCAGGTGAGATGATGCAGAGTAGCAAAATCATTTTATCTTTTAAAATTGGAAACGCTGAACACGTTAAAAAAAATGGTAAATTTTTGCATTATTATTTTTGGTTTTTAATAATTTTCTAAAAATGCACCACACCGATTTTGATAAAATTTATACGGGACCAGCCTGGCAGTATAAACTATCAAATAAAAAATAATAAGGAAAATCGGTTAACATTTTGCGGAGATATCGCATAACAAACACACAAAAAAAACGCGGTACAGTCGAATTGAGAACCTCATGCTTTTTGGAAGTCGGTTGAAATATCTATTAACCAAAGTAGTTACGTTTCCAGTAGGCAACTGTTTCTCCTATGTAAGTATGATATCTTTGTAGACGGTACAATGTACACAATCGTCTAAGTTTCGTCATAACTCAGGCCCTTAGACAAGCCACTCGATTTCCTTCTGTTTATTATTTGTATGTACCTTCCGATACAAAGTAGACAGACAATACCTACTTTTACATACTCTAAATATCTATTAACCAAAGTAGTTACGTTTCCAGTAGGCAACTGTTTCTCCTATGTAAGTATGATATCTTTGTAGACGGTACAATTTACACAATCGTCTAAGTTTCGTCATAACTCAGGCCCTTAGACAAGCCACTCGATTTCCTTCTGTTTATTATTTGTATGTACCTTCCGATACAAAGTAGACAGACAATACCTACTTTTACATACTCTAAATATCTATTCTCCAAAGTAGTTACGTTTCCAGTAGGCAACTGTTTCTCCTATGTAAGTATGATATCTTTGTAGACGGTACAATGTACACAATCGTCTAAGTTTCGTCATAACTCAAGCCTTTAGACAAGCCACTCGATTTCCTTCTGTTTATTATTTGTATGTACCTTCCGATACAATGTAGACAGACAATACCTACTTGTACATACTTTAAATATCATCATCATATCAGCCGAAGGACGTCCACTGCTGGACATAGGCCTTCCCCAAGGATTTCCACGACGACCGGTTCTACACTGCCCGCATCCAGCGGATTCCCGCGACCTTCACCAGGTCATCGGTCAACCGAGTGCGAGGCCTGCCTGCACTACGTTTTTCGGTAAATATACTTTACTTTATACATTTACTCTAAATATACTTGCTGGAAACTAGCTTTTGGGTATTTTTTTTAATCCACAATAAATTGATAAGCCCTTGGCATCATCCCACCTGATGGTAAGTGACGATGATGCCGAAGATGGAAGCGGGCTTACCAAGATTTCCTAAAGCAATGGGGATTTGGCTCTCTTATCTTTAAGCCGGAACACATCAAGATTTCAAGATGTTTGTTCAAAATAGGTGCAAATTTTCTGATAGTCATAAAAGATGTCATGTCATCACAGGGCGATGGAGTGTGCTATGCTCGGAGTTTCTCTTCGTGATCGAATCAGAAACGAGGAGATCCGTAGGAGAATCAAAGTAACCGACATAGCTCTCAGAACTGCTAAACTTAAGTGGCATTGGGCGGGGCACTGTGCTCGTAGAACAAATGGCGTTGGGGCAGTAAAGTTCTCGAGTGGCAACCACGCACCCGAAAACGTAGTGTAGGCAGGCCTCCCACTCGGTGGACCGATGACCTGGTAAAGGTCGCGCGAAGCCGCTGGATGTTTATTTGTTTCGGTCGTCGTGGAAATCCTTGGGGGAGGCCTATGTCCAGCGGTGGACGTCCTTCGGCTGATATGATGATGACGACATGTCATTTGTGAAAAAAATTACAATCATTAGTAAATGACGTCAAAATTATTGATATAAAACAGATTATGTCATTAGAACATGAAAACAATATAACACGAGAAGTTATGCATTAAAATCATTGAACGTCATTAATGCCTTTCAAGGGCCGGCCAGTTCACTGCACTCGGTCACGAGTATAACGCGAGAGTCAGCCATCAATGCTGTTAACACTGAGGTTCGGCGGCAAGACTTAGATAAGATAGTGGTAACTAGCCAGGCGGGCTACGAAAATGCCCTACCACCAACCAAACCGAGTCTTACAAAGTTGACCCCGCCGGGAGTCGAACCCGCGAGAGATCAAACTCCATGAGGGAGGCCTTTGTCCAGCAGTGGACGATTTTCGGCTGATATGATGATGATAATGATGATGAAGTTATTTGAAATAACTAAGAAAGTTGTAGCTTTTGTCCGCAGCATGGACTATAATAAGTTTGACCATTTTAAATGACCTCCTTAGTGTAGGATGGCTGAGAGGTCAAACTATAGCTCTGGTTCATCCTACTGTAATTAGATTAAATGTGTCTTAGATTTCTACCAAACTGTAAAAACATCATCAAAATCAATCAAAGTCTTACAAAGTTAGACCTAGATGGGAATCGAACCTACGATCCACCCTGGACACTTCATACAACGGGCCAAAAATGACATTTCAAAAAAGGAATGACGTAACAAACAAAATGACGGCGAAATCCCATACGTTCGACAACCAAACTGAAACCAAATACAACGGACCAGAAATGACATTTCAAAAAAGGAATGACGTAACAAACAAAATGGCGGCAAAATCCCATACGTTCGACAACCAAACTGAAACCAAATACAACGGGCCAGATATTACATTTCAAAAAAGGAATGACGTAACACACAGAATGGCGGCGAAATCTCATACGTTCGACAACCAAACTGAAACCAAATACAACGGGCCAGAAATGACATTTCAAAAAAGGAATGACGTAACCAACAAAATGGCAGCAAAATTCCATACGTTCGACAACCAAACTGAAACCAAATACAACGGGCCAGATATTACATTTCAAAAAAGGAATGACGTAACACACAGAATGGCGGCGAAATCCCATACGTTCGACAACCAAACTGAAACCAAATACAACGGGCCAGAAATGACATTTCAAAAAAGGAATGACGTAACAAACAAAATGGCGGCGAAATCTTATACGTTCGACAACCAAACTGCAACCAATCTGTATCAATCTGGGTGACGAGGGAGTGAGGTCGCAATCTAGAGAGCGGCAGGGAGTGTCCATACTGTACGTTGTTAGTACTAATATATATGTCGCAGTCATTTGGTTGAATCTGCTATTTGATTGAATTACGAGATTTGATTGAATCACTAGTCCGAACGTTGATTAAACAAGCATCACTCAACGTCCAACTAGTTAGCTGATTGTAACTTAGCCCTTTGAACAAAGCGGACGTAAAATCAGTCAGGTGATTGAAATTTAGTTCATAGTTATTGTTTAGATTTTTTTGAGAAATAGGGCTTTGTAACTTAGTGTTCTTGTTCACATTGTGAACGAAAAATTCCATACAACGATATCCTTTAGTGATTCAATTGAATCTCGTCATTCAATTAAATAGCAGATTCAACCAGATGACGGCGACATAATTATATTTACTTTGCCTACGATCTGTCGATGTGAAGTGAGTTAATGTAGCACTAAACCTTGGAAGGCGGTTATTTTTAGGGCTCCGTGCCTCAAAGGTAAAAACGGAACCATTATAGGATCATTCGTGTGTCTTGCCGTCCGACTGTCACAGCCAATTTTCTCGGAATACTACTAAACCGATTAAGTTTAAATTTGGTACACATAATATTATGTAGTCGGTAACCAAAGTAACTAGTATCTCATCTGTGCCCAAAGACGGACGAGCAACCACAGATGTGATAATAGTTACTTGTGCAACGTAAATAAATGAATTTTAAAAACGAGGTCCACTTTCGGGGGTAAATTAGAAAATTAAAAAAAAAAAAAATTGTGTGATACATCAAATGAAATGGCTTGTTGTGAGAATCTTTAAAACATTTCTTTTTATATATAATTATAAATAGTTCTGAAGTAATTAAAGAAAATAGGCAAAAATTTAACATTCCCGCCTTATCTCCAAAACTACTTGGTCTTAAATCTTTAAAAAAATCACAGTATCCACAGATCACAGAAAAACATAAGAGAAAATCTAAACTTCTTCCATTTCCACTGGAAAAATGAAATTTCCAACATGCAGAATAAGTAAACCCCTATTTCATCATATCATATCAGCCAAAGGATGTCCACTGCTGGACAAAGGCCTCCCCCAAGGATTTCCACGCCGACCGGTTCGGCGCTGCCAGCAATAAGCGGCTTCCCGCGACCTGCACCAGGTCATCGGTCTACCGAGTGGGAGGTCTGTCTACGCTACGTTTTCCGGTGCGCGGTCATCACTTGAGAACTCTACTACCCCCGCTGTTTTACAAGCTATGTGACCCTTATTTACCTAGAGCAAAGTATGTTCTGACCTCTCAGTACAAGACCTCTCTTGTTCTGTTGGTAGTCAAAGTTTTGGTGCGGAACGCACTAACTTAACCCCCAAGGCATTTTAAAAGATAATTGTATACGTGGCTAATGGATAAAGATTTTTACTCAGTTAATGAATTTTTAAATCATTAAATAATTGAAATAAATACTTCTCATTAAACAAAGTGACACGAATCTCTACCGGCTTACTGATGAATTATAAATAAAATTAATTTATACGATTTAAACTGAATTTATTGAATGTAATGCTTGCGTAGACTTTGCCATATTAATTTTATAATTTAAATTTGTTATTAATTTAAAAGTGTACCAGCCAACTATCGCCAACAAAATACCGTAGCACTATTGTCTGTGCTCTTGGATAAGTTACACTTCAATATAAAAATATACTAAATCAACGATACTCTGTTAAGGAGAAGTGTTTTTTTTGAGAAACGAATTATGTTGGCCACGAAAATCAAAGTTGAAATTAAGATGGTGTGGATCGATTATTTAAACTAACAGAATCTTAAAAACTTTACAAAAATTGTGTATATCTGTGCGTCCGTTCGATGCTCTAGCGCCTAAGCTATTGGGGGTTACTTGAAGCAATATAATTTTTATATATCCAGAAGCTTCTTTACAAACTTGGTTTTTTCAACGTTACCACAACAGTAAAAAAACACTTCAATTTTTTTCATTAAAAAAATGTTTCAAACTAGGTATTTAGATAAAAAACTGGTAAAGTGCGAGTCAGAACCGCGCACAAATGTTTCCGTACCATCATACTAGATGGCGCTAGTTTCTTCACGTTTCTAAAAAAAATACGTTTTTTGTATGGAGACTTTCTCTTCTTTCTAATGTTTAGTATTTTTTGTTATAGCGGCAACAGAAATACATCATCTGTGAAAATTTCAACTGTCTAACTATCACGGTTCATGAAATACAGACTGGTGGGAGACGGACGGACAGCGGAGTCTTAGTAATAGGGTACCGCTTTTCCCCTTTGGGTACGGAACCCTAAAACTCAGTACATACATACATACTTTATAAGTATAGCCACTATACGCTATATTTCGTTATTCCTTGAAAAATCAGTATACACCTAAATATTTATTCAATTCTCACGAAATCTAGGGTCTAAATGTATATCTATATGTCGTGGCCATATCGTTGAAATTGGCCAGATCATGAAATGGCCGTCGTAGAATTGGCCAGATCTTGAAATGGATTGATCAGATCATGAAATAGCCAAGCATATCATGCTAACCTAAACTAACCTAACTGCCTTCTTTTCTCCACCCAGGGGGGAGCCTAGCTTGCGAGGCTCTTTGACAGTATCATCGTCAAACCTAACGAACCTATTATAGGTCGCTTCGCTCGCTCAACTCAATTCCGTCCGGGTATTCATGATCTGTACATTATCCGGTCAGCCATTTCATGATCTGACCAATTTCAACGATATGGCCACGACATATATATAGGGTCTTAAAAAAGGTACGAACTTTTTTTAACTGGAGCTTGTACTCATGAAACTGAACAACTTTCCCCAAGAAAACCATGGTCAATTCGCATTTATTATTTTAAATTTAAATTTTGAACTGCTCAGAATACAATTCCCAGCTGGTATCTACGTATTGACAAAGTTTAATGACCGCGCCGGCCCGCCACGCCGCTTCGGCGTATTCTGGCGTATTCCGCGCAATTTCATTATTTTAATTAAAAAAACAAAAGCGAATTTACCATGGGTTTCTTGGGGAAAGTTGTTCAGTTTCATAAGTACATGCTCCAGTTAAAAAAGTGCGTACCTTTGTGAAGACCCTGTATTGTTGTTTTATGTGTTCCCAACTGCACCAGACGGTAAAGCCTTCGCGAGAAAGTATGAACAGCGTGGCTGTACAATTTACTAGTGGGTGTATGTGAGATACCTCTAAGAATCATCATCATCAATATCAGCCGAAGGACTTCCACTGCTGGACATAGGCCTCCCCAAGGATCTCCACGACGACCGGTTCTGCGCTGCCCGCATCCAGCGGCTTCCCGCGACCTTCACCAGGTCATCGGTCCACCGAGTGGGAGGCCCCTAAGAATAAATTCATATTAATAGGTATTCAAAATTGAGATCTATGCTGGATATAGGCCTCCCCCAAGGATCTCCACGACGACCGGTTCTGCGCTGCCCGCATCCAGTGGCTTCCCGCGACCTTCACCAGGTCATCGGTCCACCGAGTGGGAGACCCCTAAGAATAAATTCATATTAATAGATATTCAAAATTGAGATCTATGCTGGATATAGGCCTTCCCCAAGGATCTCCACGACGACCGGTTCTGCGCTGCCCGCATCCAGTGGCTTTCCGCGACCTTCACCAGGTCATCGGTCCACCGAGTGGGAGGCCCCTAAGAATAAATTCATATTAATAGGTATTCAAAATTGAGATCTATATCTATCTATCCTTTCTAATATTATAAACGCAAAAGTTTGTATGTATGGATGTTTGTTACTCTTTCACGCCACAACTGATGAACGGATCTGGATGAAATTTGGTAGGTAGACAGATTAGGATCTGGATTAACATATAGGCTCGACGCGGCTGTTATGTTGAAACTGAACGTTCTGTTCCCGATTTTTACATGTTTTTTTACTCTTCTGTACTTTCAAATAAATTAAAAAAAAATGTTTTCAATTAAAATGAAAGGTCTTAAAGTCACCGATTTTTGTGTGTTGGTTGCATTCAACATTAACTATATGTTTTCAAGAAATTTTGCAATTAATACCAAAAACAGTATATTTTTTTACATCAAAAGTGGTTATATTTTTAAAATTGTATTCAATTAAATTGATTTTTTATTACTTCAATAATTTGAATCGAATATTGTCATTTGACCTATCTTAAGGCCTTAAGAAAAGTTTTGTACAAGCTTTGGCCACAACTAGGCATTGATGGACTTACGTTTACACGTTCGTCCATCAATGTCTCCTTTGCTGGCCGCTGCAGTAGTTTACTATTACTAAGTAAGTTCACTATCTTGACCAAGAATGTGTGCAGTATGTGTTTACTCTTAGCAACCGCACAACTACATCATTGTTTCACGAGTAAACAGTGCAGTTAGACAAAGACCAACAGTTGTTTGAAAATGTATTGTTTTCGTGTCAGATAACGTTATAGTCCAACAAACATTGTACAGGTTAGTTAAGTATATTTAGTTAAACTTTCCAGTGCTTGCTAACTTATTTTCAACTAGTTTTTTCCCGCGGATTCGACCGCGTGGACATCTCTTTAATGACTGTCTTAGAGGATGCGCGGTGCGCGAGCTGCAAGCGGCTCGCGAGCGTGGGCATAAATATTCTACAGAACCCTCGGGAACTATGTCAGGATATGCTTATTAGTAAATCATGTCATTTCCCCCACTCAACCATCTCTGTGAAAAAAATCACGCAATCCATTGTTCCGTTATGATATGATGTTAAAGAAATTAACCAAAAAAGAGTATATTTTCAGTTCCCTCAGGAACTACATCGGCCTTTGCTAATTTCACGGGATAAAAAGTAGCCTATGTCCTTCCTCGTGACACAGGCTACCTGCGTGCCAAATTTCATTAAGATTGGTCAAGGCGTTGAAGCGTGAGAAGGTAACAAACAAACTAACAAACAAACAAACACATTTTCACATTTATAATATTATTAGTAAGGATTGAGTTGTACATAATAATATGTACACATGATTTTAACGTTTGTACAAACAGCTGTACAGAGTCGAACCAGATATTGACGCAGATACGCCTAATATACCGGAAATTTTATTATTATTATTATTATTTTTTTTCTAAGTTAGTAGAGCGATAACAAATCACATGCAATTAAAAAAAACCGTAGTAAGTGGATTAAAGTTAGATTTTGATGAGAATAGTTAGGTACCTATATTGTTTACCGAGGGTAAAAAGTGATTGATCATCATCATCATCATATCAGCCGAAAAAAGTCCACTGCTGGACAAAGGCCTCCCCCAAGGATTTCCACGACGATCGGTCCTGTGCTGCCCGCATCCATCGGCTTCACGCGATCTTCACCAGGTCGTCGGTCCACCGCGTGGGAGGCCTGCCTATGCTACGCTTTCCGGTGCGCGGTCGCCACTTGAGAACTTAACTACCCCAAACGGCCATCTGTTATATGAGCTATGTGCCCTGCCCACTGTCACTTCAGTTTTGCGATTCTGTGAGCTGTGCCGGCTACTTTAAGAAATCGATAGTTAATGTGTATACAGAGTGTAACAAAATTGGTGTAGGTCCCGTTAACTGGGGGTTCTACTCTTCATACTGAAAAACTTTTTCCAATAAACCCACAATCAATTCTCAAAAAAAAAATTGACCCTCCTAACTAAAATGCACAAAATCGGTCGATCAGCTGATCGAATTGTATGAAGAGTAAAAAAAAATTTACGTTTTCAGCAAAGTCGTAGAACAAAAGTTGTTCAGTATGATGAGTAAAAGCCCCAGTTACCAGGACCTATACCAATTTAGTTACATCCTGTATAGTTTGACCGCCTCCGTAACGTAATGGTTACTCCATTCGCTTCACACCAGGAGGTCGCGGGTTCGATTCCCCGGTGGGGTCAACTGGAAAGACTCGGTTTGGTTGGTGGTAGGGCATTTTGTAAGCCCGCCTGGCTAGCTACCACCATCTTATCTAAGTCATGCCGCCAAACATCAGTGTTAGTAACATTGATGTGTTCCGGCTTGAAGATAAGATAGCCAGTTCTCCATTGCGTTGGGAAATCTTGGTAAGTCCGCTTCCATCTTCGGCATCATCGTTACTTACTATCAGGTGAGATGATGCCAAGGGCTTACCAATTATGAATAATAATAAATAAAAAAAGTATTTAAACGAGTGATTATAAATTAAAATTATAAATATCAAACATCATTGAAAACCCTAAAGAAAATTTAGGTTGTAACTATATAGCACATCTCTGGTTGTAACCCATTTTTTTAAAGTAAATAGCTTACTTACCAGTTCGCTTAGCGCAGAGGAATACGGCTGATTATTAGGCAGCGTTCGGGAAGCTTCGCAATATCTTCACGTCCCAAATACCGCAGTGTCTCAAGACTAAGGTCTTTGACCAGTGTGTGTTGCCAGTGATGACTTACGGAACTGAGACATGGTCGCTTACTATGGGCCTCATAAGAAAGCTCAAGGTCACCCAAAGGGCAATGGAGCGTGCTATGCTCGGAGTTTCTCTGCGTGATCGAATCAGAAACGAGGAGATCCGCAGGAGAACTAAAGTAACCGACATAGCTCACAGAATCGCTAGACTGAAGTGGCAGTGGGCAGGGCACATAGCTCGTAGAACAGATGGCCGATGGGGCAGTAAAGTTCTCGAGTGCCGACCGCGCACCGGAAAACGTAGCGTAGGCAGGCCTCCCACGCGGTGGACCGATGACCTGGTGAAGGTCGCGGGAAGCCGATGGATGCGGGCAGCGCAGGACCGGTCGTCGTGGAAATCCTTGGGGGAGGCCTTTGTTCAGCAGTGGACGATTTGTGGCTGATATGATGATGATGATGATGATTAAATAATTCCCAGGGCGTCCTGTATTCTCTACTTGTTATTGCTAAGGAGATTAAATGAAATAAATAAAGTGTGGTTCTACTCTTTTAAGTGTCTTTTACTGTAGAAAATAAAATTACATTGTTGTCAAAGCATGCTCTAAGTTACCTGAATTCAGTTAGAAATTTTTAAGAAGGCAGCTTCCACAGATGGTCCTGAGTGGATTTATTTGTAAGTACTGCAGTTTAAAAACGTAAGTTTGTTATATTCTCTTTGCTTAAGCTGTCCAAATAGTTTCACGATCAAGGAAACATACTGAAAACCATAGACTTAGAATTTATGGAAACTGATGAAGATCTACGCGTGGCGTGATTCTTGTTATCTTCTTACTAAAAGTAATGTCGCTTTATGATATAACTAGTGCATGCTCGCAGCTTCGCCCGCGCAGTTCCCATTTTTTGATGTTCCCTTTGGGAATTTCCCGAAATCCTTTCTTAACGGATGCCTACGTCATAACATCTACCGTTATGCCAAATTTCAGCCCGATCCGTCCAGTGGTTTGAGCTGTGCGTTGATAGATCACTATGTCAGTCAGTCAGTCAGTCACCTTTGAGTTATATATATTCATATAGTGGATGCCCGCAGCTTCGCCAGCGCAGATCCCGATTTTTGCGGTTCCCGTGGGAATTCCCCAAAATCCTTTCTTAGCGGATGCCTTCGTCATAACACTACCTGCATGCCAAATTTTAGCCCGATCCGTCCAGTGGTTTGGGCTGTGCGTTGATAGATCACTATGACAGTCAGTCAGTCGGTCACCTTTGAGTTATATATATTTAGATTGAAAATGAATGGTACAACCAAAGAACCGGTAAAGTGCGAGTCAGAACCGCGCACAAAGGTTTCCTTACCATCATACTAGATGGCGCTAGTTTATTCACGTTTAAATAAAACATGTTTCTTGTATGGAGACTTTCACTTTTTTAATTTATCTACACTAATATTATAAAGAGGAAAGATTAGATTGTTTGTTTGTTTGTCTTGAACAGGCTCCGAAACTACTGGACCGATTTGAAAAATTCTTTCACCGTTGGGAAGCTACACTATCCGCGGATGCTATAGGCTATATTATATTTTCAAAAAAATAGTAATCCTTTCTAAAACTTAAAAAATGTAACCCAAGGTGTAAAAAATACCTAAAAATTCCTACAATATCTAGAAAAAGTAGTGTAGTGTAGTGGTAGTGGTAGTGGTGGCTGTAGTGGTAGTGGTGTTGGTGGTGGTAGTGGTAGTGTTGTGGTAGTAGTAGTGTAGTGTTAGCGGTAGTAGTAGTGGTGGTAGTGGTAGTGGTAGTGGTAGTGTAGTGGTAGTGGTAGTAGTAGTGGTAGTGATATAGCGGTAGTGGTAGTGTAGTGGTAGTGATAGTGGTAGTAGTAGTGGTAGTGATATAGCGGTAGTGGTAGTGTAGTGGTAGTAATATAGCGGTAGTGGTAGTGTACTGGTAGTGGTAGTGGTAGTGTAGTGGTAGTAGTAGTGGTAGTGATATAGCGGTAGTGGTAGTGTAGTGGTAGTGATAGTGGTAGTAGTAGTGGTAGTGATATAGCGGTAGTGGTAGTGTAGTGGTAGTAATATAGCGGTAGTGGTAGTGTACTGGTAGTGGTGGCGGTAGTGGTAGCGGTAGTGGTAGTGGTAGTGGTGGTGGAAGTGGTGTTGGTGGTGGTAGTGGTAGTGTAGTGGTAGTAGTAGTGGTAGTGATATAGCGGTAGTGGTAGTGTAGTGGTAGTGATATTGGTAGTAGTAGTGGTAGTGATATAGCGGTAGTGGTAGTGTAGTGGTAGTAATATAGTGGTAGTGGTAGTGTACTGGTAGTGGTGGCGGTAGTGGTAGCGGTAGGGTAGTAGTGGCGGTAGTGGTAGTGGTAGTGGTGGTGGAAGTGATGTTGGTAGTGTAGTGGTAGTGTAGTGGTAGTAGTAGTGGTAGTGATATAGCGGTAGTGGTAGTGTAGTGGTAGTGATATAGTGGTAGTGGTAGTGTAGTGGTAGTGGTGGCTGTAGTGGTAGTGGTAGTGGTGTTGGTGGTGGTAGTGGTAGTGGTGTTGGTGGTGGTAGTGGTAGTGTACTGGTAGTAGTAGTGTAGTGTTAGCGGTAGTAGTGGTGATAGTGGTAGTGGTAGTGTAGTGGTAGTGGTAGTGTATTGGTAATGTAGTGGTAGTGTAGTGTTAGTGTAGTGGTAGTGTAGTGGTAGTGGTAGTGGTAGTTTAGTGGTAGTGTAGCGGTAGTGTAGTGAAGTGTAGTGAAGTGTACTGTAGTGTAGTGTAGTGTAGTGTGAGGCGGTACGAAGTTCGCCAGGACAGCTAGTATATACTACTTTGTTGTGATAGCGGCAACAGAAATACATCATTTGTGAAAACTTCAACTGTCTAGCTATCACGGATAATAAAGCCAGCCTGCTTTCTTTAAACACTTTAACACGCTGGCAAGGCCATATTTTTATGTTCTTTGTAGAAAAACATCACGAAAATATCGAACTGACTACCTGTTACCTATTTTTTTAAAGAAAGCCTTTGGACCTCCAAGAGAATATAAATCTTAGAGGTAGGAATGTGAGGTGTGCTGTCCTCTGTCACACCCTGGACACTTCATACAACGGGCCAGAAATGTCATTTCAAAAAACGAATGACGGAACAAACAAAATGGCGGCGAAATTGTATACGTTTGACAACGAAACTGTAACCAATCTGTATCAATCTGGGTGACGAGGGGGTGACGTCGCAATCTAGAGAGCGGCAGGGAGTGTCCATACTGTATGTTAATACTAATAGGTATACTTTGCCTCTGTATTGAATCTAGTGTTGTTTTTTGGGGGATGATTTTAAAGATGACGTAATTGTAAGATTATTACTTGGCGAAGATGGGTGAAAGAAAATTAATCTCACCTGATTAGAGATGGGTTATTGCACTATTAATTAGCCGAAAAAGTTGGCGTTGTATGCATAGACAGAATATTTGTGTTACAATCTACAAGCCCACTAACACTTTAGTTAAGCCATTCTGTGCGCTATGTCGTTACTTTGGTTCTCCTGCGGATCTCCTCGTTTCTGATTTGATCACGCAGAGAAACTCCGAACATAGCATGCTCTGAATTGATACATAGCTCGTAGAACAGATGGACGTTGGGATAGTAAATTTCTCGAGTGACGGCCGCGCACCGGAAAACGTAGCGTAAGCAGGCCTCCCAGGCGGTGGACTTACGATCTGGTGAAGGTCGCGGGAAGCCGCTAGATGCGGGCAGCGCAGCACCGGTCGTCGTGGAAATCCTTGGGGGAGGCCTTTGTCCAGCAGTGGTGATGATGATGAAGCTACAAGCTACAAAAAAATTTCATGCTCAAAAATACCAAATGTTGAATATAAATGCACGTTTCAGAATTCAAAAAATGCAAGCATAGTATTTCGTTCGATTGTTTTTAAGAAAACAGAAGACGATCCTAAGATTGGATTCTACCTTCAAAGTTCGTCATCAGATCTACTTTAAAATAACAAAAGGATCTTTTGGCACCGGGAATACGGCTTCATACCAAACAGCTCAAGCGGAATCCTGAAAGTAGGTCTAGAATCGATTGCTAGATTAGACCCATTCCACGACGACACTGCATACAAATGGTCGTGAAATGACATTTCTAAAAACAAATGACGGAGCAAACAAAATCACGGCGAAATCCTATACGTTCGCTTACCAAACTTAACCAATCTGTGTCAATATGGGTGACGAGGGGGCGAGGTCGTAATTTAGAGAGCGGCAGGGAGTGTCCATACTGTATGTTAGTACTAATATAATTTTATACTTTGCCCATACTTACAAGGCAATTTAAATAAAATCTTTAAAAAAATAAAGAACATAATTACATTGTAATTTGTAATATCAAGTAGGCGACTTACCGTGAGTGACTACGAAGCGCTACAACAGTGACTTACTGACACTAATTATTGTAATAACCGATTACATAAAACGAGAAGAGAATAATATCTTATATATATAAATCTCGTGTCACAATGTTTGTCCCCAATGGACTCCTAAACCACTTAACCGATTATAATAAAATTCGCACACCATGTGCAGTTCGATCCAACTTGAGAGATAGGATAGTTTAAATCTCAAATTATAGTCGCAATTTTAATTAAGAATCCAGAAATTCCGTAACGAAGAAAAAAACTTCACGCTCGGTTGCCATGGCAACAATATCGGTTGACAAAACAAACATATAAGAAGATTTGATCATTTTCGGAGAATAATAAAACTCTTTTCATAAACTGTATATACCTCCATATGACAAAAAAGATTTGATTATTTTTTATTCATAAAATGCAAAAACATTTTTATTTAAGACACAGCTGTTTGTATTTATAGAGATAGGTACAAAAAGATTTTATTCCATATAAATCTTCTGTCCGTAGTGTAGGGTAGTTTAGTGTAGGGTAGTGTAGGGTAGTGTAGGGTAGTGTAGGGTAGTGTAGGGTAGTGTAGTGTAGTGTAGGGTAGGGTAGGGTAGTGTAGGGTAGGGTAGGGTAGTGTAGTGTAGGGTAGTGTAGTGTAGGGTAGTGTAGAGTAGTGTAGGGTAGTGTAGGGTAGGGTAGTGTAGTGTAGGGTAGGGTAGGGTAGTGTAGTGTAGTGTATGTAGGGTAGGGTAGTGTAGGGTAGGGTAGGGTAGTGTAGTGTAGGGTAGTGTAGAGTAGGGCAGTGTAATGTAATGTAAGGCGGTACGAAGTTCGCCGGGACAGCTAGTCTTATATATATAAATCTCGTGTCACAATGTTTGTCCCCAATGGACTCCTAAACCACTTAACCGATTATAATAAAATTCGCACACCATGTGCAGTTCGATCCAACTTGAGAGATAGGATAGTTTAAATCTCTAATTATAGTCGCAATTTTAATTAAGAATCCAGAAATTCCGTAACGAAGAAAAAAACTTCACGCTCGGTTGCCATGGCAACAATATCGGTTGTCAAAACAAACATATAAGAAGATTTGATCATTTTCGGAGAATAATAAAACTCTTTTCATAAACTGTATATACCTCCAGATGACAAAAAAGATTTGATTATTTTTTATTTATAAAATGCAAAAACATTTTTATTTAAGACACAGCTGTTTGTATTTATAGAGATAGGTACAAAAAGATTGTATTCCATATAAATCTTCTGTCCGTGTGTTAGTCATTGAACTCCTCCTAAACGGCTGGACCGATTTCGCTAATTCTTTTTTTGTCGAGTTCGTTATTGTCAGGAGAAGGTTCTTATGTAGGGTAGGGTAGGGTAGGGTAGGGTAGGGTAGTGTAGTGTAGGGTAGGGTAGTGTAGTGTAGGGTAGTGTAGGGTAGTGTAGTGTAGGGTAGGGTAGTGTAGTGTAGGGTAGTGTAGTGTAGGGTAGTGTAGTGTAGTGTATGTAGTAGGGTAGGGTAGTGTAGTGTAGGGTAGGGCAGTGTAATGTAATGTTAGGCGGTACGAAGTTCGCCGGGACAGCTAGTATAAATATATAAATGACCTAATATTACACTATGATAATATTTGAGTCACCTAATATAACATGATAATATTTGAGTGACTTAATACTAAGAGGATTGTCAAGCTGCCTTTTTGTACAAACGACGTTAACGATTTTATGCTCTTAAATTTTAACCTTTTTGAACTAAATTTTGATGAGGTTGTCAGTCAGAACAAAAACTAGGCTTATACGTTTTTGTTTTTTCGCTAAAGTCAATTAGTTTCATTTTATTGTCGTTCACGTGTTTTCATACAAAACAAATTTTGGCCATTTTATGTTTATTTATAATCAGTAATTTAAAAAACGAAACGTGTAAGCCTAGTTTTTGTCAAAGTATATAGGGTGACTTTTAATTAGTTCTTGATAACTAGAAAAGACTTTTTGGTCCTCGATACAATAATTTTATCAAATCGGCAAAAAATGTAGGAAGGACCAATTTTTTTTTACATATTATTTGACATATAGTTTCTTTGGGAAAGTTGTTTCTAAACACGAGTACATTCATATCCTTTGCTATCAAGAACTAATTAAAAGTCACCCTATATATATTAGTACTAACATACAGTATACCCTGCCGCTCTCTAGATTGCGACCTAACCCCGTCGTCACCCAGATTGATACAGATTGGTTACAGTTTGGTGGCCGAACGTATAGGATTTCGCCGCAATTTTGTTTATTGCGTCATTGCTTTTTTGAAATGTAATTTCTGACCCGTTGTATGAAGTGTCCAGGTGTGCTTTTGTTCTGACTGACAGCCTATCAAAAATTGGTCCAAATCGGTTAACATATCGTTAATGCCGTTTGTATGAAAAGTCGTAGCTTCACAATCGTCTTAAATGCTAATATGAGTTCACGTCTCACAGTATGAAAAATCTTTAGTAAATCATTTATTTATAGTGAGCTACATTCGCGTAACTCTGTGCGACTTACATGGTTGCGTCGATCACGCAAGTTAACTGGCCTGAAGTATGGTCATTACCCGGATAGGTTTGACTGTAAGTGTAATTTTAATCGACTACCAAAAAGCAGGATATCCTCAATTCGACTGTGTTTTTGTGTATGTTACGAGATTTCTTCGTCTATAGAGTTGACAAATGCTAGTCATCTGAGTTACTTTTTATCATCTGTCAAAAACGACATTTTCTTCTATGATTGTTTGAAATACCTAGGCGTGACGTCATAGTTTAGCAGCGTCATTTAAGTACTCATTTTGTGATTTTGGTGAATTAAAAATTGAAGACTTGATGGAAAACAAAACGAGTAAAGTTTTCCGAAGTTTAAGTAGGAGGGCAATTTAGTGATCAAGAGTTCATAATCTATTTCTGATGCTGTCGTCATCCCTATTAGTGACCCGAATTTCATGGTTCTTTTTTATTCGTCTGCCTCCACGTTGAGCCTATATAAATTTTATCAAAATCGTTTAAGTACTTTTTCAGAATATCAACACCTAGTGTGACCAAGCTGGTGTGAAGACGAATGTAAAGCCACGTACACCTTTCTTAACCACAAAGGGAAATTGCAATGACCCCTACCCAGACAGCTTTATTTCAGTTAAAAATAAAACAGAGTCGCCAACTGGACTTGGAGCCAACGTGGGCCAACCCACTTCATTTCGATACCCATTCACAAGATTTATGGCGAGCTAAGGTATTCCAGCGCATACCCAGCGGCCGAGAGAAATTGAAATATGGACAAAATAAGACAACTTTATTTCCTGTTCTGTCAAAGAAAATATGTGCGGGTAAAATGTGAGGATTGTGATTTAAATAGTTTGGGGAAAGTGAATAGTTTTTGTGGCAATGGAAAGGAATGAAAGGGAAAAGGTTTTTATACCATTGCCCCTCTAAAAAGCTTATTTTATTCAGTGAAAACAGTGAATAAATAGTATATTTTACATCGAGGGACTAAACGAAGCCATAATAATATACCAAAGGTGGTATGACTTCCGAGCGTGCGAGGGAATCAATGAAACCGAGGGTATATTAAGTTGGCGTTTAGTCTCGAGGTGCAAACTGTACATTTTATAAACTGTATTTGAGTGCGAAAAAAATAGTCAATTTGGTACCTACAACAACAATAAATTATTACTTCTTAATAAAATAAAAATCACAAGAGATTTTAAAACAAATGGCACCACCTTCCGCAAACGAAAAAACCATGGAACTAAAACTCAATATTTTTTCAATGAAGATGGTCCACACTCCACAGATAATAGTATATTTACTGGCTGTTTGAGTTGGTCTATGTCACATGGAGGAAATTAAAAAACTAGTTACTTTTCACTTCCTAGAGACAAAAGTGGTCACTTTAGTCCAGCTTCGTACTTTTACAGCATAAGAAGTGAAAAAGCTCTTTTAATCACTACTTTGGTTTTTGAATTTAGAACACACCAATTTATTCGATCTCCATCTCGATGCTATACAACCTCCTTGCGCCAAAATGCTCGATACAAACTCCTTGTCCAAAGAATATTTGACATACAAACACCTTGTGCAAATAACTTGCTCAAGATTTTATTGTTCGACATTTTCGACTAAAATTAGAATAAAAATTGTTTTTTTTTTTTTGCTGTCATTTTATTAGTAAATTGGCGCCATTTTGAATACTATAATTTGTACGAACACAAAGAAAATTACTACCTTATTTCTTCATTAAATGTCTATTTTCGCTTAAATGTTTCTTGATTTATATCGAGGGCCATGGGTCACTTGCGTCGCTCAGGATTCTAATACTTGAATCACTCGCTTCGTTCTTGATTCAATCATCATGAATCACTCCCAACGGTCGTGATTCAGTCCTTAGAATCCTTCACTTGCTCGTGATTCATCTATGGCCCTCGCATTGAATCCGTTCTTTATTCGCTAGTTGCATAATATACTATTTTTCGCATGCTTTAGAAGGAGCATTTAGTATTTTAAACTTTGCTAGCTTAAGAACGATACAATATGTTTTTTTTTCAATCCATTTCCAAAAAGGAAGAGGTTCTCAATTTTACAGGTTTTTTTTGTATATTTGTGAACTCTTTATTGTACAATAAAATATACAATAGGGTTTATGCAATTTATTAACAAAATATGAAAATTCCGTTAAAACAATGTCTATGAAATAAAATTTAAATCGGCCAAGAAATACTGAAGATATAAGCATTTTCAAGTACTAATTAGATAGAGAGGTCCGATATGTAAATGTGACGACATAAAACACACGGTTCATTTAAACTCTATGCTACATTCTGAAAGAGATAGAGTTAAATCTTTAATGGCTTATATCTTGGTTATTTTTACCCGAGTACGAAAAAAGGAGGGTTATGTTTTTGACAGTCTATATATGTATGTATGTATGTATGGATGGATGTTCATCTGTTCCCTCGTATTTCCTAAACTACTTAGCCGATCTTGAGAAATGAGGATTTGTTAGATTCGTGCTATTACTCCGCGTGCCATAGGATATCAAACAATTTTAAAAAATCAACATGGCGGGTTTTATGGGTGAATTACTAAACCAAAAAAAATTTTTTTTGGATATTCATATCGTGTTTGGTATCAAAAGAAAGGTCTCGATGAGCACATTCTAAATATATACATATTACACATGCACATGTTTTTAGTTTCTGAGCAAATTGTCTCACAAGCGATATCGTAAGACGGCTCAATGTACGCGCGCTACTATCAAGTGACACAACACGCGGCCACGGGTAGCAGGGTGGCGTTTTACTCTGAGCTCAAAAAATATGAAAAAAAAATGATTAAAAAACTAAAACCCGACTACGGAAAAGTATAAAAACAAGAGTTCCCGCTTGAAGTCATTTAAGCCTTTATTTTTCCCTTCATCTGAACTAATAGCCATAGTCGCAAGCCCTATCGTAATCAAAATTTCTATTATAATTACCTATCATTATGGCTTGCGACCACGCCGGCTATTAATCAAGATGAAGGGAAAAATAAAGGCTATGACTTCAGGCGGGAACTCTTGTTGACAGTCTATGTATGTATTTATGAATGTATGTATGGATGTTCATCTGTTCCCTCGTATTTCCTAAACCACTTAACCGATCCTGACAAATGTGGTGTCTTTAGATTCGTGTTATCACTCCGCGTGTCATGGGATATATAACATATAAAAAAATCTACATGGCGGATTTTATATATTGTGAATTAAACAACCAAAAAAACCAGCCAAGTGCGAGTTGGACTCGCGCACCGAGGGTTCCGTACAAACCTGTAGGTATGTAAGTAAAAGTTCACGCATCACGACAACCGAGTCATAGTTATGGTATTTTTATTCCAAAAGATTCTAGGTCGACTGAAAGTACCCTTAGGGTTTTGATTCCCTTGCGAGTAGTTGCGAGTTTGAAAATATGCGGCTTAAATTGCTGTTTCATTTGTTTGCGTTGACATAGAAGTTTGATTTTGTTGCACCTTAAAGGTATTATAGACCTTAGTATTTGATATGAATTTCAATTTAATACTTCTACGCGTTCGTGAGGAAAGGGGTAGTAAGTTTAAAATTATAAAAAATATTTTTATTATGTGATGTAACTAAAAATTTACGGTTTTCGCATTTTTTCCTTTATCCGTGCTATAAGAAATTGTTTCGTACCAAATTTGAAGATTCTGAGTTCAAGGGAAGTACCCAGTAGGTTTTGATTCCCTTGCAAGTGTCGAAAATTTGCGGCATAAACGGCTGTATCATTTGATTGCGTTAGTGCGTGAATTAGGACCATCGGGCCTTAGTCGACCACGCGGGCCCAGTGCGGGTTGGTCAACTTCACTTTCAACTTACCTATAAACTCCTTGCTTTCAACCTTCGAGTTTCTTCGCAGATGTGTGCAGGTTTCCTCACGATGTTTTCCTTCACCGTAAGAGCGTCGGATAAACGTTCATATTATGAGATCGAAATTCGAAAACACATTGATACATGTCAGGACACGAACCACGACCTTCCGGATAGGAGGCAGCGGCCCTTGCCGTTGCGCCACCGACGCTAATACAAATAATTAAAAAATAATAATTAAGGTAGATACAACACACTATAAGGTACAATACCTATAGTCTATAAAAAAAAAACAATTAGCTTACAATTTTCTTCACTGCGTATTCAAACTGTAACAGCTCATATGTACACAACTAGACCAAAACCGGTTACAGGGCGCAACAAAGCGGTTACACAAACGCAACAGTATCGGGGCGACCGAAGATGGATGCGTTAAGTGCATCCGCGTATAAATCACTACAGTAAATATTAGCTGTGGTCACTGTCAGGGTTGATCGTTCAGAATGTGCTGACTGGGGAATATACAGGATAATTCTAAGGGAATAAGCTAACAAGTTTTTCAAGAAAAAAATATGAGTGTGCTTTAGACCACACGACTGAAGTGAAACTTCTTTAGCTTCATTTATATGTTTGAAAGTAAATACTTAGTCTTCAGAAAATGATCAAAACTTTTTAAGCTATTGTATAGCTTTTATCGCGGACTATATGGTACTGGTAAATAGTGCATAAATAAAAAATAAAAAAATAACTATAATTGCATAAGTTGATAAAAAATGCTATGCAATAGCTTTACCGCGGCAGTCCCCAGGTGCCACACGTCTGTTTTTTATCTTATACTAGCTGTCCCGGCGAACTTCGTTCCACCTTGCACTACACTACACTACACTACCCTACCCTACACTACCCTACCCTACCCTACCCTACCCTACCCTAACTACACTACACCTACAATATACACTACACTACACTACTGTACTACTTTGTTTTGACAAGCGATATTGTTGCCTTGGCAACCGATATTGTTGGTAAACAAAAATAAATGGTATCTCTCTTTCTATCTTCATTAATTTATATACATACATATCCCTCTCAACTTCCGTTTGCCTCGGCCGATCTCACTTCCGTAACGCTCTCGTTACGCATCCACTTACATATACAGCTTACTCCCCTAGTCAAGCGTGCGTAAAGAAGTTTTACTTCAAAAAGGGTCTTGAAAAACATACTCTTTTTATCACACAGAATCCCACTATAAGTTTATTTGGACTTAGAACCTAATCCACTTACAAATAATTTAACAGGAAAAACAGTCTTAGCTTAGTTGATATTCGCTTTTTATATATCAACATTACTTTCCTTAGTGATATAGACTGCAGCCCTACAGTAACTGGCTGTCACAGAAGCGAAATATCATTGTGATCGCCATCACCCGCGTCACATGCCAAAGTCTGACTTAGTTTCACCATCCCTCTATAAGTTTATTTGAACTAATAGCCTGGCCCACTTACAAACAATTTAACATTAAAAACAGTCTTAGTTAAGCTGAAATTTGCTTTTTATGTATCATCAGAAGTTTCCTTAGTGAAATAGACAGCAGCCCTACAGTAACAGGCTGTCACAGAAGCGAAATATCGTTGTAGTCGCCACCGCCCGTGTCACATGCCAAATAGTCGGACTTATTGCCACCATCCCACTATAAGTTTATTTGAACTTAGAGCCTCCTGTCCGTTTTCATTACATGTGGATATGATTTAAGTAGTTTCCAGTGCATTTTGAACTGACTTCATAAAAGGAGAAGGTCCACAATTCGACTGTATGTTTTTTTATGTAACTCAATTTCGTTGCCAATTGTACATTCATTACAAGTTTTTACTTAGTTTGCAATATTCGTATAAGTAAGTTGTCAGCTTCAAAATTTGCAAACACGTTTAGTTTATATGACAATGCACTAAAAAAAAATTTATATTTTCAAATAGAAGTTTGTTTCTAAGTGTGTCTAGATTGTTCGAAATGAACTTATTTTGAATGATAGGATATGCCTTCTTCTAAGTTCCATAAAAATATTATCAAAATCAGTATAACACTTTTTAGAAAAAATAAGAAAAACAAAAAAAATATAGCCAAGTAGTACTTGCTCGTTGCGATTGAAGTCAGATTTTTAACTGGTTTTTATTTGTTTTATTATTTCGGACCATATTCGTATCATAGAATGTGCAAATCAACGGATTTCGAAAATATGAGACTATAATCGTACTAGGGAATATGTCCATTTACTGTCAAATGTGTACTTTAATGAATTTCACACATAAGCGACCATACCCGTATTAGAGAATATTATGCCCATTATCTGTCCAAAAATGTGGACATTAACGGACCTTGCATATGAGTGACCGGACCCAATTTGTATAAGAAAATGTGCACTTTAATTAGCAAGTTTGATAACAAGGACTTTGCACATTAGTGACTATCAGGGAATACGCACACTAACTGTCAGATGTGTACATTACCTCACACATATAAATTACTATTTTACTCTTTTTGGTATACATTGGCAAATCTGCAAATTAATGGAATTCAAGCATTAGTGACAATCAAGGAATATGCTTATTGACTGTCAGATGTGCACATTAACCGATTTCGCATATAAGCGACCATAGTAAAAAACCTCACACTTATAAATTACTATTTTACTCTTTTTGGTATACATTGGCAAATCTGCAAATTAATGGAATTCACACATTAGTGACAATCAAGGAATATGCTTATTAACTGTCAGATGTGCACATTAACCGATTTCGCATATAAGCGACCATAGTAAAAAACCTCACACTTATAAATTACTATTTTACTCTTTTTGGTATACATTGACAAATCTGCAAATTAATGGAATTCGCACATTAGTGACTATCGGGGAATATGCTTATTAACTGTCAATTGTGCATATTAACTAATTTCGCATATAAGCGACCATAATACACAACCTCAAACATATAATTTACTATTTTACTCTTTTAAGTATACATTCTACATTATTTTTACATAGTTTTGTTTCTCACTTTATTGCTTACTAATTTGTTCTCTTATTTTTATATTACTTACTCCGAAATAAAACCAATTTTTTTTCAGTCTCTTTGTTTATATACTACGATAACGTAACTATTTCCTATCCCAATTAAATTTTCTGTACTGCTCAATTTAGTAGGTACGATTACTATTACATAATATATAAATAATTACTATACTTCATAATTTCCATTATCCTATGCAATATTTAATTTCTTAATTCGTTTATTATTTTTATTAATTTTTATTACCATTTTTTTTACTTTGTTACAAATTTTTGAACCTTGTTCTGTCTATGAAGTAGTATCGTTCGGCATTTCATTGCGGTGCTGAGAGAATATCAGCGCTGTGGTCTGCCACAGCATAATATGCTGAGTTGAAATCTTTTCTTTGCTACGGCACACTAAAGTTATTCACTTAACACTTTCGTCTGGTGTATATGTCTGCAAGCTGCGTCTAGTATTTTGTTACTTTTAAATTCTTAATTATGTAAGTGTACCTGAGAGTGTACTGAGAGTCTGTATTTAATGTTAGTTTACCGTTATTTGTTTTTAATGTGGTAAAAAATGAATGTTTCAATATCTATCTAATGCACAAAAAACTGTCTTATGTTCAAATTAACAGATTTTTAACATTAACGACCATACTTGTATCAGGAAATGTGCATATTAACTGTCAAACATGTACGTTAACAGATTTTGCACATAAGCGACCATACTCGTATTAAGAAATTTAAATGTGCACACTATCGGATTTTGCACATTAGCGGTAAAAGGTGTTTTTTTTTACTTGTTTTCAGGAATGCAAAAACACAATGGCAATGGAAATCTTAGTATTGAATTTAAATAAGTACACGTAATTAATGATTAGAGATAGAGAAGAATTTTATTTTATTTATATATAAACCCAAAGTTTGCTACTGCGACGCGTCTTGCGGCCAACTTCAGAGCTGTAGTAAAGTTTGACGCGACCTGTAGTCGTCGCGTGGTTTTCACCCGACTGCCAAAAATTAAGGGTAATGTTTTTCGAGCACATGTACATATTATGTTATGTATGTGTGTATGTATGTTTCTTTGGCTGTGCCTGTGGCCTAAACAGTGTGATGATTTTTTGAGAGCCAAGTATCGTTTGATTCTTCTTGACACAAGAGATAAATTTAACCCTGCAGTGGTCGCGCTCCCACAAGTCAATCGACTGGTGGATTACATATTATGTAAACCAAATTGTTTTCTAATTTTTTTCATAAAATTCATTTATGTTCATCATCATCATCATCATATCAGCCATAAATCGTCCACTGCTGGACAAATGCCTCCCCCAAGGATTTCCACGACGACCGGTCCTGCGCTGCCCGCATCCATCGGCTTCCCGCGATCTTCACCAGGTCGTTGGTCCACCGCGTGGGAGTCCTGCCTACGCTCATTTATGTTTTTAGCTTTAAATAGAAAAATGGCAACTACCCTTATCTACAATTAAATTATAATAAGAAACTAAACAGAATAATTAACACTTATTGTGAAAACAAATCAACAGAAACTAAATACATATTTCGAATGAATAGAGTGGGGCGGGGTTAAAATCATACTTAAAGTACACGGAGTCCTGCGTAACACTCTTAAACTGTTTACGAATAATTTAATTTTTAATAAACATGGATTACATATAAGCGCGACCACTGCTGGGTTAAGCAGTCGGGTTTATTTTTTTTTATTATATTGGTTAGGTTATAAATTGCTTTTTACTGCTCGTGAGTAGTCCTACTGCGTAGTTCGACAAGTAGTTGCATTTTTTGCTAATAATTCTATGGGCAATTGATGAATGGGTGGTTCGATGAGAAATTCTACCTGGAGACAATTATTTTTGTCCATAGTTCTATCAGTTTGACCATAGGCAAAAGGCATGTTGTTTCTTGTCTGATCCCAATTTGTTTTTTTAGATGTTTTAATTTTTACAAAAAAAATATTTGCACAAACTTTTTAGTATAAAATATAAAAGTCGTTTAGTTTCATAGAAGTTATATGTATATAGTTTAGTTTAATAGAAGGTGTCCTAATGTCGTAAAGGCAATCGTAAAAAAATGTCTTCCCATACTTTGGCAAGTCAGCTGGTGTATTTGTATGAGAAGACCAATTTTTTTTTAATTTAGTGAATAAAATGTGCTACTATTTACCTTACACCCTGTATAAGAGCTCATAATTTACATCGCGGAACTGACCATAAAAGTCTGCACTCAATTCGGTCAATTGAAAACGTACAAACACTTCTAACGGACGAAGTGCAATGACTCGAACTTAGTAATCTTATGTTACAAAGTGAAAAGAACACTGGTCGGCTTCTATGCAGAATGACCCTTTCTCAAAAAGGTCTTTTCTCAAAACGTCCCTTGAAAAAAAATTTTTTTTAGCTAATAATATTGTCAATTTTAGTCTTCGACCATATTTTTATATGTAGTTGAATTTTTTATTCCACACTTTATCCTATCCTTTAAAAACAAGAGGACATTTTGAGAACGGATTGTTTTTCTAAAAGGATTTTTTAAAATGCCTTTCAGATAGGGATCTTAAAACATAACTTTATTATTTAATAATGTACTTTAAATATTTTGTTTTCATTTAACAAATTCCATGAAGATTACCATTTTTGATGTGAAACATCTATAGCTGCACGTCAAATCGATTACTGGTGTGGCGACACATGCCGTGGCGACGCGTTGCCACTATATATGATGGTATATATGTACAGTCTATGTGTAGTAGTGTGTGTTTCACATCTGCTAGACGTCCCGTAATGACTCATATTTTTATGTTTGAATGTTTGTTAGCTTTAAAGTTATTTTAACCTTAAAAAAGCAAGAAGACTTTTTGAGACGTTTTTCGAAAATAAATTTTTAAAAAATGACTTCAGAAAGGGGTCTTAGAACAAAATATTATTATTTAATAATGAACTTTAATTATTTTGTATTCAGCTAAAAAAAATCCATGATGCTTACTATTATAAGCTTTAAAGTATCTTAACCTTAAAAAAGCAAGCTTTTTAAAAATGACTTTTCAGAAAAGGGTCTTAAAACATAGTATTTTTATTTAATAATGAACTTTAATTAATTTGGTTGTACCTCAAAAATTCCATGATACTTACTATTTTTAAATTTAATGTTATCTTAACATTAAAAAGCAAAAGGATATTTTGATAAAGAGAGGTTTTTGAAAGAACTTTTTTAAAAATGACTTTTCAGAAAGGGGTCTTAACACATAATATATTATGATAATATTATTTGATAATGAACTTTAATTATTTTGTTTTCACCTCAAAAATTCCATGATGCTTACTATTTTTAACTTTAAAGTTATCTTAATCTTAAAAAAGCAAGAGGACATTTTGAGAAAGGGATGTTTTTAGAAAAATACTTTTTTCAAAAAGGACTTTTGAGAAATCTGTCTTTCCCGGTACACGGTGGATCTTTTGATAACAGCAAGGACATTTTGCGAAAGAGATATTTTGCGATGGAGCCCATTTGGCGCAACTTGCAAGTTACAATACAACGCTTTGTAAAGAGTGCATTGGAACCGGGAAGAGAACTTGGAAGGAATTTGATTACTTTCTTTATGCACTTCCGGGAAGCGCTGAATCAGGATGTTGACTCGCAATCTTGACCTATTCAAGGAATCCATTGTTTAGTTTAGTTAGTAGCTTTAATACGTATTAAAGAAATTGTTAAGTGAGTAGCTTTGATACATATAGAAGAAATTGTTTAGTTAGTAGCTGTGATACATATTTAAGAAATTGTTTATTTAGTAGCTGTTATACATATTTAAGAAATTGTTTAGTTAGTAACTGTGATACATATTAAAGATATTATAGTTAGTAGCTTTGATACATATTAAAGATATTGTTTAGTTATTAGCTGTGATACATATTAAAGAAATTGTTTAGTTAGTAACTGTGATACATTTTAAATAAATTGTTTAGTTAGTAACTTTGATACATATTAAAGATATTGTTTAGTTGTTATTAGCTGCGATACATTTTAAAGATTTTTTTTAGTTAGTAACTGTGATACATATTAAAGAAATTATTTAGTTAGTGGCTTTGATACATTAAAAGAAATTGTTTAGTTAGTAGCTTTGATACATATTAAAGAAATTGATTAGTTAGTATCTGTAATACATATCAAAGAAATTATTTAAATAGGTGCTTTGATTCATATTAAAGAAATTGTTTAGTAGCTTTTAAATAGTGGCTTTGATTCATATTAAAGAAATTGTTTAGTTAGTACCTGTGATACATATTAAATAAATTTTAGGGCAGTTCGACTACATCCTACTAATATTATAAATGTGTAAGTTTGTATGTATGGATGTATGTATGGATGTTTGTTACTCTTTCACGCAAAAACTACTGAACGCATAACCCGTCGTCGTGGAAATCCATGGGGGAGGCCTTTGTCCAGCAGTGGACGATTTTCAGCTGATATGATGATGATGATGATGTATCTGGTTGAAATTTGGTAGGTAGTCAGATTAGGGCCTAAACTAACACATAGGCCACTTTTTTTTACGCTCGCGAGCCTCTTAGCGGCTCGCTCACTGCACACCCTCGAAGACTGTCATAAAAAACTATGTTAACGCGAGCGAAGCCGCTAGTAAAATCTAGTATAAAATAAATCGAGAACTATAAAACATTTACTAAAATGAATTTTGTTTCCAATATCAATAAAATGTCGATATACTCCTCTGTTAATTTCAATTGTAGATTATGACATGTATTTAATTGTTTATTATTAATAACATTCATTAATTTACTTTTAACAGTAGGTACCTATATATAATTTAATTAATCTTCAAATGGTTTTTATATTTTAATGCCTTACAAAAATCCGATAGTGCATAAAAATAACACTCTATTTTTTTTTTAAAGATAATACAAGCTTATGTACATTTATTCAAGTACATGAGTTATCGGCCGGCCTTTATGAACCCCTCTCATGCATGTTTCCAAATTCAAAAAGGCAAGCACCTTTTATTGTACGACTCCAATAAAAAAAAGCTTCTCCCTGCGACTTCGTACGCGTGAAATTTAGAATAACGTATATTTGTTTTTATTTTTGCAGGGACATTTGAGAATTAAATACTAATGAAATGGATTTGGAAAGGGTAAACACAAAGCGTTTATTTTTGTGCAAAATGAAACAAGAAAAAAAGGCAGACAGACAGACAAAAATTCTAAAAATTGATCTACTTTGCTTTCCAACATCGATGCGTGTACAAACATACAGACATACAGAGAGACAAACATTCCAAAAAGTTATCATTTTTTTTCCCAACAATGATGCGTGTACAAACATACAGACAGACAAAGAGACCAAAATCCCAAAAATATTTTTTTTTCCAATTTTCTAGCAATACATGGGTAAACCACATTCAATTCCATGAGGTAGTTTTAGAAAGATGCATGTATAAACAGACAGAAAGATAAAAAAAATATCTAACTACTTATCTTTCCAACATTCAATTTTAATAAAAAAAAGTTTATTTATCGCTTTAGGCAAAGGTTAATCGTATGAAAACGTGAGAATCGGGCAATATAAATTTAAAAGGCTTGGAATAAGATATTTTGTTAGTAAACTATATTTTTTAGTTAGACCTCTAGCAATACGGCAAACTGCTTTCAATTACATTTAGTATTTTTTTGCGTGATACGTGTACAAACATACAGACAGACAGACAAAAATTCTTAAATTTAAAATTGTTGTTTTGACTTCTGCTGCTCTAATAAATACCCTCCATATTAGTTTCTCTTTAATATTTATAATGTACATACATCGACCTTTAAAAAAGCCTCCTAAAAAGGCTCAAGGTCACCCACAGGGCAATGGAGCGAGCTATGCTCGAAATTTCCCCCTACGCGATCGAAACAGAAATGAGGAGATCCGCAGGAGAAACAAAGTAACCGACATAGCTCACAGAATAGCTAAACTGTACTAGCAGTGGACATTCCCTCTCGTATAGCTACCAGATACGCTAGATTACCAGGTTTATGATATAGTGTCCCCACTCACCGACAGCTAGGTCATAAAGTGAGGGCCGCTATTCCTGCCAACACCATAAGGTGAAGACAAGGACCAGTTACGGTAGGTCATGCAGCCAAGACGCTTGTCCTGGTACTCTGCAAGGCGAGTAGCAGTGGACAGTGGAAAGTAGAGTGGCGAGGGCACACCGGAAAACGTATCGTGGGCAGGCCTCCCACGCGGTGGACCGACAACCTGGTGAAGATCGCGGGAAGCCACTGGATGCGGACAGCGCAGGACCGGTCTTCGTGGGAATCTTTGGAAGCCTATGTCCAGCAGTGGACATTTTTAAGTAGAAAATAGACGATCCTGAGACCTTGATTCCATCTCGATAGTTCATCATCCGATCAACTTCAAAATACCAAAAGGATCTATTGTCACTGGGAATACGGTTTCATACCAAATTAAATCTCGGTAGGACCCCTGTAAGTCCTATATAGATCGCAAGATTTTAACTCTATAAATAATTTTAGAAAAACCTAAAATATTTTTGGTACAAGCTTTTAGTG
Organism: Coleophora flavipennella; assembly: GCA_947284805.1. Classification (NCBI taxonomy): domain Eukaryota; kingdom Metazoa; phylum Arthropoda; class Insecta; order Lepidoptera; family Coleophoridae; genus Coleophora; species Coleophora flavipennella. The sequence goes on from OX369257.1 coordinate 3,818,295, forward strand.
TCACGCGATATACATACATAAGCATGCAAAATTTCAGCTCAATTGGAAACCGGGAAATGGGTCAAATCTAACTTGCAAGATTTCATTACAGTCACCGGGACAGGTGAAGAGTTACCAGAGCCACCTTACAGCTCCAGCATCAGATCAGCTACATGTCATCATAATATTGCATTGTCACGCGATATATACATATGCTTACAAAATTTCAGCTCAATCGGAAACCGGGAAGTGGGTCAAATTTAACTTGAAGATTTCATTACAGACACCGGGACAGGTGAAGAGTTTCTATGGCTACCTTCCAGCTCCACCATCAGATCAGCTCCATGTTATCATAATATTGCATTGTCACGCAATATATATAATTACGCAAAATTTCAGCTCAATCGGAAACCGGGAAGTGGGTCAAATTTAACTTGAAGATTTCATTACAGACACCGGGACAGGTGAAGAGTTTCTATGGCTACCTTCCAGCTCCACCATCAGATCAGCTCCATGTTATCATAATATTGCATTGTCACGCAATATATATAATTATGCAAAATTTCAGCTCAATCGAAAACCGGGAACTGGGTCAAATTTAACTTAAGATTTCATCACAGACACCGGGACAGGTGAAGAGTTTCTATGGCCAGCTTCCAGCTCCAACATCAGATCAGCTCCATGTCATCATAATATAGCATTGTCACGCGATATACATATACTTGCAAAAATTTTAGCTAAATCGGAAACCGGGAAGTGGGTCAAATTTAACTTGAAGATTTACATTCACCAGGACAGGTGAAAGTAAATAAAAGATTGTAAATAAATATATTAGTTTATGAAATGCGGCGCAAATAACTAATATTATGCCAATATTCCAAGTCTTCGTGTGACTCTAACGCAAAGTATTTTCTGAGGCTCTATTTGCGGAATAGATCGTTGTCAATGACACGCTTCATGTCATATCCTACGATTGGCAGATTTTGGAAAAGGAAATGTGTTTTTTTTTAACACGCTTTTAGTAGCTTCACTTGTAACTAACGTATGTATGTAAGAAAATCTTGGAATCCTAATTTGACCCACTTGCCGGTCTTCGATTAGGATGAAATTTTGCACACGCTCTGAGTTCTGATGACAATACATGACTGGCTAAGAAACGTCATTACAAATCCAATATGGCGGCCTCCGCAAGATGGCGGACTGGCTGTTTGAAATCCACCATGATATGGGTATCAAATGAAAGGGTTTGCTGTCAGGAATACGAAAAAATAGTCACGTGACTTAAATCTTACATGGCGGACATCCAAGATAACTACTTAACGTGTTTACTAAAAGCGTGTTTTTTAGTTTTTTAAACTAATTGATGATTATTATTTTCCAAGAAATACTAATATGTTTCTGCCTTAGAATAAAAAACATACATATTTTGATATTTCTATATAAAGTAGTGTTTTCTAAAAATATGCTTTTGTCAGATTTGCCGTCCCCGAGATACGTTTATAGTAAGTAAGTTTATTAGTATTTCGTGCTTTCCTATAATGAAAGATTGTCTGGAAGAGTTTGCTTTTAGCAATAAGACCGCCTACTGTACACTTTATTATAGTATCTCTACGTATTAACATTACGAAATTGTTTTGGTGTACTATAAGTGTAAATAAATAAATAAATAAACAAAATAAAAAAGTTTGTCAAAGTCGATAAAAACGTAAGTAATTCTGGTGTTTTCAAACTAATGGCGCTGGGAAACGATTTAGGGCATCCTGAGACAAACATTTTCAAGGCGAAGTATTGATTAAAACAGTTGTCTCTATCTTTTTCTTTATGAGTAAAGAGTAAAGAAAATAACCACACTTTTTTAGTTTTTCAATGGTTTTTCGTTTCAAATAAAAAACTACAATAAAAGTATAAATAAACAATAATAACACTTTGTATTATCATAAAAAATATTGTTGTATATTTTTTTAAATTTACACTTCAAAATATTAGTCATAACTAGAGTTGAAAGTAACGGTGTAGGTAGACTCAATCATGTTTCTTATAAGTTTTGACTTTAAGGAACATCATCAACCATAAGGGTTCTTTTTTCAACCTTGGGTTTTCTATCGTTTAGAAGTAATTGACGTCAAAAATAACGAAAATCTGTAATAAAACCGCCTTAATGTCCTAAACGACTATAATAAGGATAAGTTTTATTTTCAAGGTTTTGTCGGTCAAAATGAGGAGTAGAAAAATAACGAACACACGCATTACGGAATTTTATCTTATATATAAAATTCTCGTGTCACAATGTTCGTTCCCGTACTCCTCCGAAACGGCTTGACCGATTCTCATGAAATTTTGTGAGCATATTGAGTAGGTCTGAGAATCGGCCAACATCTATTTTATTTTAGGGTAGGGTAGTGTAGGGTAGGGTAGGGTAGTGTAGTGTAGGGTAGTGTAGTGTAGGGTAGTGTAGGGTAGGAAAGTGTAGTGTAGTGTATGTAGGGTAGGGTAGGGTAGGGTAGTGTAGGGTAGGGTAGGGTAGTGTAGGGTAGTGTAGGGTAGGGTAGTGTAGTGTAGGTAGGGTAGTGTAGGGTAGGGTAGGGTAGTGTAGTGTAGTGTAGTGTAGGGTAGGGTAGGGTAGGGCAGTGTAATGTAATGTAAGGCGGTACGTAGTTCGCCGGGACAGCTAGTATGTGTAGAAAGATACCTTTTTATACTACAAAAAGGAGGGTTATTACCCGACTACGAAAAAAGGAGGGTTATATTTTTAAAAGTCTATATATGTATGTATATATGTTTTTAACAATTCGTAATTATTTGTAGCAACGCCGGGTACATGTTAGTGTATTTTTTTAACTGAAAGAGATCTCTCTCTCTCTCTCTCTTATCGTGTGGCACAATTAACCGTGCTATCCAAGGGATAGACGGCGGTTGGCTGGTGTTGCACTTAGCATCACCGGGTGTCACGTGTAGGGCGTTTAGATTTACACCTACGGACGTGTGCAACGCGACCATCAAACATATCTGTAATCATATGTGCAGGTTTCCTCGCGATGTTTTCCCTCACCGTTAAAGCAACCGGTAATTATATATGTATGTAAGTTTCTAAAACTCATTGGTACATTGGCGGTCCGGATTTGAACCCGAGACCTCTGGTTATGAGGACCGAAAAGAGATTATTATCTGAAAATCACCGCATTCCTCATGTAATTAAAATAACACTGGAAACCCATATTCTATTATGGAAGAGCAAACTTTATACTTGTTTCAGCAAAGTTGGTCACGGCACTTTTTGCTTATTTCTGCGGGCGGTTCTCAGGCTGAGAACAATGGAGTGGACTGAATATGGTACAGGATACATTGCGCAAGACAGCGATTTACACAATACACAGTGCAACAAAACTGATGGTGGACCCTTTACTTAACTGGGGCTTCTATTTATTGTTTATTTAATAAGGGGTAGTAGTTAAACGCAAACAAAAAAGAACTACTTTTTGTATAATAAAAGAATCCTGGTTCCCGTCAAAGTTACTGCCTGCGCAGCAAAATACTTACCTCAAAATACAGGGTAACTGGTTAAACGGCCGACGCGTTTAAGGAGGTAAACTAGTAACCCAACTACATTCCCTCTCGGTAAAAAAAAGTGAAAATTATTTTGAAATACGTGTGATTTACACATTTTTTAAAATGTGAAATTTCTGCAATTTTGCTAATACTGCGCGGAGCGCATGTTGTCTTCCAATCGGAGTCGTTGTCAGCTAAACGCTAAAAAAGGAGATGGACTTTTTAAAAATAAAAAATAATAATAATAAATAGGTGGTGGTTTTTTATGCTTATTGGAATGGGTATCGGCTTCTTAAACACCTCCTTAAATGTGTCGGTTGTTCAACCAGTCACCCTGTATAATTAGTTAAGCAACAATTTATGTTCGTGGCGCACCACTATTTATCTACAAGTATAGCGTTTATCTGGTTTTGGCAAAACTGTTATATTATTTCGTAAGGCAGATTCGCAACTCAGCAGCAAATCAATCAAGCCTAACCGAACTTATATAGCTCGCTACGCTCGCTCAAGTCAAGTCCAGTTGAGAAGGATAGATAATTTGATGTGCAATCAGAATTTATGATATGATTGTCATAAGTAAATGATGAAAATATATTGATAGATGATTAGTTGTTTGATGAGCAACTAAAAATATTCCATTAGCAAGCCCTTGGAATTGGAACTATTTTCCTCGGGGAACCCTAGGTCAATCCTCAAAATAGGATTTTGACGTTCGATACAAATTTGCACGAAATTGCTCTATCAGCTGATTGATTTTAAATAATAAAGCGTTCATTTTTTTGCGAATTGACTAGGGGTATCTTGGCTAAGTTTTTGACGTGACAACGTCTTATAATTCGATAGAGCTGGCTGCACGCACGAAAAAACATGACTCATGCGTCGTTACCTCGCTCTGAGGCGTTCCGTCATGCGTCGTTACCTCGCTCTGAGGCGTTCCGTGTAAGTCTTGAAGTGCAAGCGAGAGCGCGAACGAGCGACAAAGAAGCACAATCGGCCTTTACGTTCGGCAGCGTTCGACATCCGTCTCTCTCCTACTTGAGTGAGCGATGTGTCTGTGTGAACAGCTGCTATACTATAGTACATCTACATGTTTTGATCGAGTATCAAGTGCAGTGAAAAGTGAATGTGCTGTTCTTGTTTATAACAACGATAATTACAGCGATAAAGGTAATGATTCTTTCGATATTAAAAATATATTCAGTGATATATTGTCGAATATTCGTGCTCTCATCATTAAAATGAATAGCATCGGTCCGCTAGTGCAGCGATTATAGGTTATGCTATAATTGACAAAATTAAAACAATAAGTTAACAGAACTATTTCACGATGAGTAAAAAATCGATGACTTTACTATTCAATCGAAATAATTATGAAGTGTTATTATGATTAAAAAAAATTAAAACATAAATATTAAATCTTCCATATATCACAACAACGTGTCTGAAATGACAGGTTGGACCAGCCATCCGTCGAAGGGAACATTTTCTCCTATATTAAACACATTGAGGCGGGCTTTTTAAAAACTAGATTTACGAAAATTTTAATGTTTCCAAATTTTAAATGTAAGATTTATAAACTATAATTTAATGATTGTTTATTCTTATAATGAATTATTTAAAAATATTACTTTTTTATAACAAATTACAATTAAACTTGCAAAAATAATTAAGTAACTAATTGAAAAAATTTAATTATATTATTAAAATAATGTTTATTAAAATAATATTAATAAAATAATTAAGTAACTAATTGAAAAAAAAAATTATATTATTAAAATAATATTTCCAAATTTTAAATTTTAAATGTAAGACTTATAAACAATAATTTAATGATTGTTTATTCTTATAATGAATTATATAAAAATATTACTTTTTTATAACAAATTACAATTAAATTTGCAAAAATAATTAAGTAACTAATTGAAAAAATTTAATTATATTATTAAAATAATAAAATCAAAATTTTAATTTTAACAATTGATTAGAAATTTAAACAATAAATTTTATTCAAGTATTTTGTTGTATTTTTATTGACGTGATAACGTCTTATAATTCGATGGAGCCGGCTGCACGCACGAAAAAATGCGTCGTTACCTCGCTCTGAGGCGTTCCGTGAGGCGTTCCGTTTAAGGCTTGAAGTGCAAGCGAGAGCGTGCAACGAGCGACAAAGAGGCACAATCGGCCTCCGCGTTCGGCAGCGTTCGACATCTGTCTCTCTCCTACTTGAGTGAGCGATGCGTCCGTGTGGACAGCTGCTATACAATACATTTACATGTTCTCGTCAAGTATGAAGTGCAGTGAAAAGTGAATGTGGTGTCAATTGTTTATAGCAATGATAATTGCGGCGATAAAGGTAATGATTCTTTCGATATTATGAAACCATTCCATCAGTATTTTCTTATGACGTTGTCACGTTCAACTATCGTCAGTAAACCGACTTTACAGACAACCGTTTTTCAGATGATAAGTAGAAACCCCAGTTAACGGCTCCTCCACCAATTTTAACCGACAAAACAGGGGGGAGGAACTCAAGTCAATTCGTTTTTTTTTATGTATAATCCCACGCATTACTTCTTACTGAGTAGTCCGATTTCAATAATTCTGTTTTTATTGGATAGGTTGTGGTTTCAGAATTATCCCATGTAAATTTAATCAAAATTGGTCAGGAAGTTATTTAAAATAATAAATAATAAAAAGCCACCGTCTATTCCTTACATATCTGCCAAGGGTTGTCTGGAAGAGATCACTTTTAGCGATAAGACCGCTATTGCGATTGAACACTTATATCCGATAAAATCATGTTGTAATTATTCCTTGTGTGCAATAAATAAAACCGGCCAAGAGTGAGTTGTACTTGCGCTAAGGAGTCAGAACTGAACGAGAAAAAAAACAATTCGTAGCTTGCGTTGATGTCTATTTGAAATGAATTGTGTGGAGAGGTGAACCACAACTAAACACCTATTCTATCGAAGGGGGCGAAGAATCCCCGGCAGATGCTTCGCCCTCGTGGACATCGTTTTATGACTGTCTATTAGGGTGAGTGATGAGCGAGCCGCAGGCGGCTCGCGAGCGCGGACATAATTTTCCTCAGATCCCTCAGAAACGATATTGGGCTATTGTGAATAAAAGTCCATGTCACTTCCCACCCCCTCAACCAATTCTATACAAAAAAAAACACTTCAGTCCGTAGCTCCGTTGCGACGCTGACGTTCGCGAGCGCGGAAATGAGTTTTCCCCAGATCCCTCGGAAACCAAGTCAGGATATGCTAATTAGTAAATTATGTCATTTCCCACTCACTCAGCCATCTCTGTGCAAAAAATCACAGCAACTCATTGTTCCGTTGCAGGTAAATGGTCAATTGTAGGAAAGTGGGGACGCTATATCATAAACCTGGTAGTTTTAGCGTATCTGGTAGATATACGAGAAGGAATGTTCCGTTGCAATGTTATAGAAACTAACCAAAAAAAGTGTATACTAAAATCCCTCAGGAACTGAATCGGACTACGCTATTTTCACGGGATAAAAGTAGCCTATATCCTTCCCAGTGACACAGGCTACCTGCATGCCAAATTTCATCAAGATTTGTTAAGGTGTTGAAGCGTAAAAGGTAACAAAAAACAAATAAACAAACACATATTCACATTTTTAATATTAGTAAGGAGTAACGATACATACCACCATTAATTATTGTACCACAAGAGAAAATTAAGTGAATAGTAATAAAAAAATACTGTTTTAGAGGACTTAAAATTATTATTCACATATAATCATCATCAACATATCAGCCGAAGGAAGTCCACTGCTGGACATAGGCCTCCCCCAAGGATCTCCACGACGACCGGTTCTGCGCTGCCCGCATCCAGCGGCTTCCCGCGACCTTCACCAGGTCATCGGTCCACCGAGTGGGAGGCCTGCCTACACTACGCTTTCCGGTGCGTGGTCGCCACTCGAGAACTTTACTGCCCCAACGGCCATCTGTTCTACGAGCAATGTGCCCCGCCCACTGCCACTTAAGTTTAGCAATTCTGAGAGCTATGTCGGTTACTTTGGTTCTCTTACGGATCTCCTCGTTTCTGATTCGATCACGCAGAGAAACTCCGAGCATAGCACGCTCCATTGCCCTTTGGGTGACCTTGAGCCTTCTTATGAGGCCCATAGTAAGCGACCATGTCTCAGTTCCGTACGTCATCACTGGCAACACACATTGGTCGAAGACCTTGGTCTTAAGACACTGCGGTATCTGGGACGTAAAGATATTGCGAAGCTTCCCGAACGCTGCCCAGCCGAGTTGTATTCGACGATTGATCTCTTTCTCGAAGTTGGACCTACCTAACTGGACTGTTTGTCCCAGGTATACATATTCGGTAACAACTTCGAGTGTAGATTCTCCAACCTTCAGAGGAGTAGGTATGACACGGACTTTTGACATAATTTTCGTCTTGTCCAAGTTCATTCTAAGACCCACTTGTTGGGAGGCTCTACTGAGGCCATCGAGCATTGTGCCTAAGTCGTCCATAGTCTCAGCCATGACCACGATATCATCAGCGAATCGAAGGTGGGTGATGTACTCGCCGTTGATATTGATGCCTAGTCCACCCCAGTCCAAAAGCTTAAAAACATCTTCCAGGGCGGCGGTGAACAGTTTCGGAGATATAACGTCTCCCTGTCTCACCCCTCGCTGCAGCTGGATAGGTTTCGAGTTTTGATCCTGGAGGCGAACCGACATGGTGGCGTTTTCATACAAACACTTCAGCACTTCGATATATCGATAGTCGATTTGGCACCTCTGGAGAGACTGTAACACAGCCCAAGTTTCGACCGAATCGAAGGCTTTCTCATAGTCCACGAACGCCAAGCATAGTGGCTGATTGTACTCTTCGGTCTTCTGTATAATCTGCCGCAACGTATGTATGTGGTCTATGGTACTAAATCCTTTTCGGAAACCGGCTTGTTCGGGAGGCTGGAAGTCGTCAAACCTGCGTGCGAGACGATTCGTAATGACCCTCGAAAACAGTTTGTAGACATGGCTCAGAAGTGAGATGGGTCTGTAGTTCTTCAGTAGGGTATTGTCACCCTTTTTGAAGAAAAGCACGACCACACTTCTGTGCCATGCCTTAGGCGTTTGTCCCTCAAGTATAACGGAATTAAATAATTTCTGAAGAGCTTTAAGTACCGGTGTTCCACCTGCTTTCAGAAGTTCAGCCGTAATTCCATCATCACCCGGTGCCTTATTGTTTTTAAGCTGTTTAAGAGCCATTCTAATTCTAATATCGTAATCTGTACGAGATTAGAATGGCTCACATATAATATATATATATTGCACACAGATATTTACATGAAAAACAATTAGAAAAGACGTATACAAAGGTGGACTTATCTCTATAAGAGATCTCTTCCAGCCAACCTTACCGAGTGTTATGAGAATTCAAAGGACGGGGGGCAACATACTTACTCATAGAAGTAATTCATCGCTGTTTTCCTACAATCTTAACACACCCTTAGCACCAATACCACACAAAGTGTATTTCGCTAGTTTTGATAAACATAGTTTTCCCATTATTTCCTTTTGTTCTGAATCGTTTGTCTCGTCACGTCATTGAGCAGGTTTCTTTAATTGATAAAAAACTGGCCAAGCGCGTGTCGATTCATACACAGTGTGGGTTCCACAATCTTTACTTTATAACTTGAAAACTGTTTATCACAAGAATACCAGAAATTATTTTTATGGAGAGTTCTTAATAATAACCACTTGTTTCTAGGTCATGTAGTTTAAAAAACCGGCAAAGTGCGATTTAGACTAGCATTACGAGGGTTCCGTACCAGCATACCTCTCCACACAGCTACATAGTATAATGACAATGATGCCTATTCACATCAAAAGCAAAAGACATCAACGCGAGCGACACGAAAAAAGGGTTTTTTGTCATTCAGTTCGGACTCCTTAGCGCGCGGGTATGACTATCACTTGGCCAATTTTTATTGTTTATTGTTTTACTTCAGTGTAGTACTATAAGCGCAATAAGTTTTATGCTTGTATCTATTACCATTTTAACGATAGAGCTAAATCAAATATACTTCTAAAGACATGAAAAACCAGTTTTTTTTATGGAGTCTCTTTTTATATATTTTTTTTTAATTTTTGGTATTTTTTGTTATAGCGACAATAGAAATAATGTGAAAATTTTGTTTGTCTACCTATTTATTACAGTTCATGACATACAGCCCATTGACAGACGGATGAACAGAAAGACAGACAGCGGAGGCTTAGTAAGAGGGTCCCTTTTGTCACTTGTTGGGTGTACAGGACCCTAAAAATGCCAGGAGGGAAAGGGGACACACAATGATAATGACTTCGGCCAAATACTGTTTTTTGGCGGACTAATAGATAATAAATAATATTTACATATTATGGTAATGGGATAGCTCCATCCTGAGAAAAACAAAAGGCCTCCTAGTCAAAACCTTGATATTCTCCATCTTCCTGTATGGTTCAGAGACCTAGACGATTATAAACAAAAAAAAACCGACTTCAAACGCACTAGTCGCCACTACGATTTCTGAAGGTTCCCCTCGAGATCTCTGGGATGCCATCATCAGATCCTGGTTTCCTTATCATGGTACCACCCTTGGGATATCTTCTTTCTAACAAAAAAAAGAATCATCATAACCGGTTAATATACGACGAAGTGATGCGCGACACACATAAAAAAAATATATAAATATACGGTCGAATTGAGAAACCTCCTCTTTTTCTTGAAGTCGGTTAAAAAAACCATTAAAAATAGGATAGACGCATTGGACATGTGGTGCTGGCGTCGTCGTGGCCAAGAAAACTAATCTCTCCATCCCAGAGGAGCTTAAGGTTACCAGCCGACCCGCCTAGCTACAGTGTGGTAACAACGTATTCTCTCCTTCGATGGACACTGCTTGCGAAGACAAAACAGCCTGGAATATAATATTTTGAAGAGGAAGATAGAGGACAAAACAGCTAGAGGCAGACTTTTTTTTATTCACAATTGGTAAACCCTTGACAACATCTCACCTGGTGGTAAGTGACAATGTTGCCGAAAATGGAAGTGGCCTTACCAAGATTCCCCAACGCAATGGGGAACTGGCTATCTTATCTTCATGCCGGAACATACCAATGATATCAACATTGATATTTGGTGGCAAGACTTAGATAAGATGGTGGTAGCTGGCCAGGCGGGCTTCGAAAATGCCTTACCACCAACCAAACGGAGTAAACCCCGCCGGGAATCGAACCCGCGGCTTCCTGTTTAAAGCTAGTGAACATTGCCTCTGAGCTACGGAGGCGACAAATCGGTACTTCCTGCTGAATAGTGTAATAAAATCACCAGCACCATCAAACTGCAACTCTATCAAGAAGTGCACGCAGCGAGTGACAAAGCCAGTTGGAGAGCATTCGTCACCTTCACAAAGCCATGACTGTCAAGATCCTCAGCATTGAGGGAACGACGGATTGGATTAGATGTAATTGAACATGTTTTGCATATATATAGATAGACTGAACGATTTTATTTTATTTCGAATTCTTAGTGATTCATGGCGAAGTATATCTGGATGCTTGCCTGAGTTTATGTGAGAGCATTGACGATAGGCCAGCAACCTGTATTTCTCAGTTAAGTTTTGTTATAAACATACAACAACTTTAAATTTAATCTTAAATTAGAATACAGTGCTTAGGAAGTTTTCTGTAAGCTGTATTTTTCCTGAATAAATAAATAAATAAGGGTTCCTCGTAGGGACTATGGAACCTAAAAACCGACAAGTGGTGTTGAGCCACGGGTAGTATGAGGTTCTGGAGTCCTCACATCATAATTATAAATATGTTTATCACAGGCTCAGACCACAAAACACCGGTAAAGTGCGAGTCAGAACCGCGCACAAAGGGTCCCCGTACCATCATACTAGATGGCGCTAGTTTCTTCACGTTCCAATAAAAATACACGTTTTTATTATGAATAATTTCAATTTTTCTAATTTTTAATGTTTGTACTAGTTAAAGCGGTAACATAAATACATCATCTGTGAAAATTTCAACTGTCTAGCTATCACGGTTCATAAAATACAGCCGGTGACAGACAGACAGACAGACGGACAGCGGAGTCTTCGTTTTTTTTTTATTATTCACAATTGGTAAACCCTTGACAACATCTCACCTGGTGGTAAGTGACGATATTGCCGAAGATGGAAGCGGGCTTACCAAGATTACCCAACGCAATGGGGAACTGGCGTCGGTGGCTCAACCGGTAACGACTCGGTCCATCTAACCAGAGGTACCGGGTTCAAATCTGGACGGCCAATGTACCAATGAGTTTAAAAAAAAAAAAAACTTACGTACATATACTTACCGATTGCTTTAACGGTGAAGGAAAACATCGTGAGGAAACCTGCACACGCCTGCGAAGAAACTCGAAGGTTGTGTGTGAAGTCGACCAACCCGCACTGGGCCCGCGTGGTCGACTAAGGCCTAATCGCCCTGATTCAGGGTAGGCTCGAGCCCCTCGGTGGGGACGTATATGAGCTGATATAATAAAAATAATAATAAATGGGGAACTGGCTTAGTAATGGGGTCCCGTTTTTACCCTTTGGATACGGAATCCTAAAAAAGTTAAGATAGAACGCTGCGAACTGTCAATTTGAAGCCAATTTTTGAAACCTTGTGTGCGGTATCGGTGTGTTATGTGTATGTGTGTTCGAGTCTTTGACGAAGTCTTAGCACATACTATCGAGTAATTTGGAGTAGTTAGATGTCTATGTGTGCGTGTAGTGTACGTACATGTACAAGTTCGGTAGGGTTTCGAGTGAGTTCACATTGAATTAAATTAAGGTTCTATATAAACTTTTTTGACCTGTGATTACAGGCGGGTAGTATTAGTTTCGTTTAGAGATACTACTTACTGAGGCACTTTTGATTTCAAGTTTCTCGGTCAAGAGGTAGAAACGCCAGGGCTAGAAAAAAATTTAACCCGTTTAAAGTATACGCTCGGAGAATCAGCTTAAGTACACCCGAATTTTCTGGAAATGTGTTGAATGATAAAATAATTTTACAAAAAATAATAATTAAATAGTTATTTTGTTATTTAGAATTTATCATTAATTTTAATCACTTCCTGCTGGACGGAGTATCTTCAAAATCGTCGGCTACATTAAAAATTAAAGACTGAACAGGATTCGCGCGAACCCGGGCGGCTGTAACGTCGGCCGGCGCCGAGATTGAACTCAGGGCGGTCCCTTTGACGGAACTGTTTGACGCGAGCCGGCAGCGGCGAGCGGAATTAATAAAAGGTCCAGCTAATTCAGCGAACGAACTGTAAATGACGTGGGAGGTAGTATTTAAAATTCATCATCCATCATCATATCAGTCGAAAGAACTAATTAATAAATAAATAAATGATTAAGAAGACGTCCATTGCTTTACAAAAGCCTCCCCAAGGATTTCCACAAAGACCTTTCTTGCGCTGCTCGCATCCAGCGGCTTCCCGTGACAGTCACCAGGTCTCTCTCTCTCTCAGAGAGATTCACCAGCTGGTACCAGTTAGGTTTACCTATAATAATAATAATAATAATAAAAAATTTTACTCATTGTAATTAAGATATTATGTATGTAAAATCATCTTCTTCTATTACGTCAATAGCTCTACACTTTGGCGGCCAGATGTGCGGCCAATCCTAAGGCTTCCCCGGTGACCATTTATAGGTGAGAAGATGTCAAAAGCTTAAAAAAAATTGTGTCTTAAAAATGTACAAATACTGTATTTAAAGACTAACTCGTTTCAACAAACGTGTAGTAGAGGTGATAAAAAACCAAATGATGATAAGGCTCATCTGAACGCGGTTTAAAAACCTTTTCAACACACACTAGTCAATCTGGGCATAACTTCTGGATTAGCTTGAAAGACTTCTTGTTGGAAAGTGAATTTTATTCTGTTGAATAATTTTTTGGAGAAAATTTTATGATAATTGTGACATTTTAAAATTTAGTAACATGAGTTACCAATATATATTTTTTCTTTTTATAATGTGTTAATGTAGTTTTTTATTTTACTCCTACAATTTGGGGATCTTCAAGGCGAGAGTGAATAGGCATTATTTGAGTTTGCGTGTACCGACCTCGACTATCACTCATCGTCACTTACCATCAGGTGAGATATAGTCAAACGCACTCAAATTTTAAATAAAAAAAAAATATTGTTATTTTGTTAATTTAATAAGATTATCTTCTCTATTGCTTTCTTTGACGGTCACATCACTATTCACATTTTATATTATGACCTGACATGTATAATTATAAATATGTGACGTGAAATAAATAAAACTAAACTAAACTTGGTAGACCAACGACCTGGTAAAAAGGTCGCGGGAAGCCGCTGGATGTGGACAAGCAGGGCCAGTCACTCCTAATGCGGTGACTTGCGCGTCTTTTGGTGCGCGATCACCACTCAAGAACTTTACTACCCCAACGGCCAACTGTTCTGCGAACTATGTTGCCGGGCCACATAGCTCGTAGAACACATAACCGTTGGGCAGTAAATTTCTGTAATGATAACGAAGTACCGGAGATGTAGCACAGGCAGGCCTCCCACCGGGAGGACCGATGACCTCGTGAAGGTTGCGAACAAGCACGACCGGTCATTCTCAATGCGGTGCGTTTTTTAGTACGCGGTCACCACTCAAGAACTTTACTACCCCAACGGCCATCTGTTTTATGAAATATGTGGCCGGGCCACATAGCTCGTACAACAGATGACCGTTGGGCAGTAAATTTTCTCAAGTAGTAATAACGTACAGGAGATGCAGCACAGGCAGTCTTCCCGCCCGGTGGACCGATGAACTCGTGAAGGTTGCGGACAAGCTGGAACGGTCATTCTCAATGCCACTCGAGAACTTTACTACCCCAACGGCCATCTGTTCTACGATCTACATGGCCGGGGCACATAGCCACCTTTGGGGCAGTAAAGTTATCTAGTGGCGACCGCACACAGGAAAACGTAGCGTAGGCGGGTCTCCCCCTCAGTGGACCGAGGACTCGGTAAAGGTTCCAGTAAGCCTCCGGATGTGGGCAAGCAGGATCGGTCATTCCCAATGCGGTGTGAATTTTGGTGTGAGGTCGCCACTCGAGAACTTAACTACCCCAACGGCCATTCGTTCTACGAGCTACATGGGCGAGGCACGTAGCAACCGTTAGGGCAGTAAATTTCTCTAGTTGCGAGCACGTACCGGTTGAAGTAGCGTAGGCAGACCTCCTCCCACTTGGTGGACTGACGACCTGGTGAAGGTAGCGGGAAGCCGCTGCATGTAAAATTGCATCCTAAAATTATATACAATTGACAAATTGAATTAAAAAACATGGTCTTGCATGAAAAACAATGCCTTTTTTTTATTAGATCCCCATAATAACACAATATCATCATCATATCAGCCGAAAAACGTCCACTGATGGACATGGGCCTCCTCTAAGGATTTCCTCGACGACCGGTCCTGCACTGCCCGCATCCAACGGCTTCCCAACACATATTCTGAAAAAAAATTATTCGGCTACCTTTTACGGTTCAAAAGATACAGCCTCTTGAAAGACGGACAGACAGATGGACGGAGAGACAGAGAGCGAGGCTTAGTAACAAGGTCCCGTTATCTTGTAGGAAACCCTTGTAACGACATCTGCAGTACCCACCACTAACAACTACGTTGCCACAGCTCAAGACTAAACCATCGATCAAATTACATGGAGAGTTGCATCTTCACCTCGATAGATGGCACCATCATCGCAAGAAGGCTGGCTATTAACAAAGCATCTACAACGCACTATCAACATTTCCTTGCTCATAAGCATATATACAAGCACCAACCATACACGGTTGGTCCACGGCCGGACCCCAGGCACACCACCTCGCCTGGCGGAGATATCTCCCTTTGTTCTCGTCATGTAGGAACACATCCATACCTAAACCCTTAAAAAAGACAACAGGTAATAAAACAGAGAGAAAAACACCGTCAAATCCAAAACGACAATCGACGCGTAGATCCCCGATAAGACAGTGATGTATGGCGGCAATCGCTTTTTGTAAATCGCACCACCCCGTATAGTGATGTAGTAGATTTATTTGTGACAATCATTTTGGTGGCTGAGTGTTTGTTTTCGGGTTCTGTACCCAAAGGGTAAAAACGAGACCCTATTACTACGACTTCGCTGTCCGTTCGTCTGTCTGCCTGTGTCACCAGGCTATATTTCAAGAATCGTGATAGCTAGATAGGTTAAATTTTCACAAATGATATATTTCTGTTGCCGCTACAACAACAAATACAAAAAATTTGAAAAAAATAAAAAAATAGGGGGTCTCCATAGTATGATGGTACGGAAACCTTTGTGTGCGATTCTGAATCGCACTTGGCCGGTTTTTTAAGACGTTTGGAGGGGAAGCAAAGCAAAGTGAGCATTTTAGAAATAAAATAACAGAGTTATGTTTAGTTCACTAATTCTTTAAAAAAAAAGAATATTATAGACTATCTGAGGACCGACTTAAGGCGAAAACGTGTTTGCTGTTGTATGGAGACTATACAAAAAACCTGTTTTTTTTTAAACATGAAGAAATTAGCGCCATCTAGTATGATGGTATGGAACCCTTTGTGTGCGGGTCTGACTCGCACTTAGCCGCTTTTTTTTATTTTCCCTCAACTAAAACTAAGAGGAAGTATATAGTGTAGCTCCTGCTCCTTGTATATGTATAAAAAGTTGCATGTCTCGCAGTTTATGACAGAAACGTAAAATAATTAAAAAATCGCCAAGTGCGAGTCCCACTCGCGCACCGAGGGTTCTGTACCACCAAACGAGAACAACAATGACACGTATTCATTTCAATCGAATGACATTAACAAGAGCGAATTTTTTTTTTATTTAGTTATTTTTATTACTTTGTATCATCACTAATCATCACGTCGGGGTCACCACTTTAATGATCTTGGTTTTATATCATTATTTAATTTTCCTAATCAGAAGTTTGCTAATTAAATGTCAGTTATTCCAGGATAAAATTTATATTTTTATTTGATTTTATTTATTATATTGAGTGTGGCTGCTTAGTACAGTAACTTGGAGGCGACTGAAGTCGCAACGGGAAGCGGGGGGTTCGGACTCTTACACGGTGGACCGACGACCTGGTGAAGATCGCGGGAAGCCGCTGGATTCAGGCAGCGCAGGACAGGTCGTCGTGGAAATCCGTGGGGGAGGCCTTTGTCCAGCAGTGGTCAATTTTCGACTGATATGATAATGATGATGATGATGATACATACGTAATTAAATAATTATACCTATTCAGGATGGAATGAAGTGGGACATGTGAATTGGAGCTTTAACTCATCATACTGAACAATTTTTGCTACAGAAACCCTTATCAAAATTTTCAACGCACCAAAAAATAATTGAAAATGCTAAACACGTTAAAAAAACCGACTTCTATCGCAACAACTTGGTACAATTTTGCATTATTATTTTTATTTTTTGTAAATTTTTATGGGACCAACTCGGAAGCATACCCTATGGAGTAAAAAAAAACACTTCGGGAGTGCTGACAGAAGTGAATACTTAAATGGCTTGTACCCAGAGACGTTAAAATATTCTTTGAAAATTCGGTTTACTTAAAGGGATTTTACGCAAAGACGTTAAAATAATCTTTAAAAAATCGGTTACGGTAACAGGTAAGTGTCTCGAGTTTAATGGTTTTTTTTCCATCTCAAATAATGCCCAACGCGCCTAAAGAAGTTTTCACTTCAAAAAAGGAATCATGAAAATCGGATCGCAATCTGCGAAGATATCGCGTAACAAACACACAAAAATTCCTTCTTTATACATATTGGAATGTGGCCTCCTTGCAAAAAAAAAATTACATTGGTTCATACAAGCTAAAGATACTCACTCCTATAATCTTCGAAATAAAAACAAGCAAGTCCAACCCCAATTTAATTTAAAAATGTTCAATGACAGCCCCCATTGCAAAATGATAAGAATATATAATAAGATTCCTGAACATATTAAAGCTGAGCAAAAGACAAACATCTTTCAAAGAAAGTTAAAGGAAATGCTAATCGAAAATTGTTATTATAGCTTGCAAGATTTTATAAAATGAACAATGACATTGTAGATACTTGTGATTTTAATTTATGAATTTCTTATAAAATGAAACAATTAATGACTTGATGATTTATTTCTTATGCATGCATTTCATTGTTTATTAAGTATTAAAGTATGTACTACATAAATTACAAATGTTTCACAATATGTATATAGGTCGACTTTACTTACCTTAAGTTGCAGTGCCCTAGCCGGGTGTCATATACATACTATAATATGTAACTAAGTACACTTAAGATCTTCTGTACCCTGTATATGACAGCAATAAATTATTGAGTATTGAGTATTGAAAAAAAACATACAGTCGAATTGTAAACCTCCTCCTTTTTGGAAGTCAATTGAAAATGCACAAAACGTGACGATCAGCTGATCGATTTGTAACATGAGTTCAACATTATTTTTCACGAATTAATTTAACGTTCTCTTGGGATAAGTTGTTCAATATGAGTAGACGTCCCAGTTAACGATTCCTAAAACAATTGTGTTACCTACATCTGTGAACAACCCCTCAATGAAAAAAAAAACATGCTTAATCTGTGGGAATTACAGCTGTCAGTTTGGGCGATCTGTCATCGGGTGGGATTGATTGTCAAGTAAAATAAAATACCCATTTTATATATATTTCGAAGAAAATCTTCTTTATTTGCGATTGCGACCCCACCTACCTATTTAAAGAGCTATCGGAGGCCCACAACATCCTATATCATTATATCAACTCATAAACGTCCTTACCGAGGGTGATCGGGCCTTAGTCGACCACGCGGGCCCAGTGCGGGTTGGTCGACTTCACACACAACCTGCGAGTTTCTTCGCACGCGTGTGCAGGTTTCCTCACGATATTTTCCTTCACCGTAAGAGCGTCGGATAAACGTACATATGAAATCGAAATTCGAAAACACATTGGTACGTGGCAGGATTCGCACCATGACCTCCCGGACAGGAGGTAGTGGCCCTTGCCATAACGCCACCGACGTCTTGCCATTACGCTCCTATATAACTATGCATAATATCATCTCTATAATGGTGTAACAAAATTAGCTGAAACTAATTTAACTGGTTCTTCTACCCATGAAACTTGAACAACTTTCCCCATGGAACCCATAGTTAAATCACAAAAAATATTTTGCTCTCCTATACTAACTCGATCAGCTGATCAGCCAATTTAGTATCGGAAGTTCAAATTTTTTTTTTTATTTGACTTTGGGTTTCATGGGGAAAGTTGTTCAGTTTCATGGGTAGAAGCACCAGTTAACGGGACCTACACCAATTTTGTTACAGCCTATATAACTATGCATACTATAATCTCTGTTTCCCATAGCCTATGGACCAACTTTATACAAAAAGCGTTAAATGCCTCGCGAATCCAGTATAATAATATTTTCAGGGCCTTGTTGTGAGTTTCCCGCTACTGCAGTGCATCGGGCTTGTTTGCCGACGCCAGCATGAATGATTTTTACGCAATAATGTGCGAAAAAGCTGTTTCGGTTTTGCCGCGGTTTGAACAAAGTACTTAACACGATTGGAGACAGCAGCCTCAGACCAAATAAAAAGTCTTATTCGGTAAGTTATGAATGTGACGCGAAACGTAATGTAACACATTCATTTACCTTTTTCTATTTTTACTTTTAATATTTAGATAATTAATGTAAGTGTAAATAAGCGTTATTTTTTTTGGTTTTTCCATATCCTGCTAGTACTTAAGACAATAATATATTAGGGTAATAAGTTTTTATTCAAATCTGGACGGCTAATGTACCAATGAGTTTTTCAAAAACTTACGTACATATACTTACCGATTGCTTTAACGGTGAAGGAAAAACATCGTGAGGAAACCTGCACACGCCTGCGAAGAAACTCGAAGGTTGTGTGTGAAGTCGACCAACACCGCACTGGGCCCGCGTGGTCGACTAAGGCCTAATCGCCCTGATTCAGGGTAGGCTCGAGCCCCTCGGTGGGGACGTATATGAGCTGTTATAATAATAAGTTTTTATTGCACGGCAACACTCACTAAGTGCACACAAGTTTACGAAACCGACCTCACATCATTGTTAACAGCGCTCCGTCTTGCCTTTTTATTTAGTCTGACAGCCTAATCTGCAGCTAAGCAGGTTCACCCTACTTCATGTTCAGCTTAGGCACACCCTGGACACTTCATACGACGGGCCAGAACTGACATTTCAAAAAAGGAATGACGGAACAAACAAAATGCCGGCAAAATCCTATACGTTCAAACACCAAACTGTAACCAATCTGTATCAATCTGGGTGACGAGGGGGTGAGTTCGGAATCTAGAGAGCGGCAGGGAGTGTCCGTACTGTGTGTTAGTACTAATATATATACTTTGGTTTAGGTGTGGCGAAGTGCCATACAGAGATGACGAATGTTAGTCATCTGATTTACTTTTTATCATTTGTCAAAATCGACATTTTGTTCTGTTTGAAATACCTAGGCGTGACGTCATAGTTTTGTAGCATTATTTTTGTACTCATTTTGTGATTTTGGTAAATTAAAAATCGAAGACTTGATGGAAAACAAAACGAGTAAGGTTTTCCGAAGTTTAAGTAGGAGGGCAAATTAGTGATCAAGAGTTCATAATTTATTTCTGATTGTGTCGTCATCCCTTTCTTTTTTTAATTTTGTTGTCGGTGGCGTAACGGCTGTGGCCGCTACCTCCTGTCCAAGAGGTCATGGTTCGAATCTTGCCACGTACCAATGCGTTTATTAATTTTAGATTTCGTAATGTACGTCTATCCGATGCTCCTACCGGTGAAGGAAAACATCGTGAGAAAACTTGCACACGCCTGCGAAGAAAATCGAAGGTTGTGTGTGAAGTTGATCAACCAGCACTGGGCCCGCGCGGTCGACCAAGGCCCGATGGCCCTGATTCAGGGTAGGCTCAAGCCCCTTGGAGGAATGTAAATGAGCTGGTATGATGATGTGTATTTTAATTTTATTTCATATATTTTGCTGAATAATTAAAAAAAGATATAACTGAAACAAACTATGGCCAAATAAGGACATCCAAATGTCTATTTTTTTAAATTGTAGTACAAAGGAACCCCAGTTTAGGGTGATTTGACCCTGTCTGATTTGTCTCTAAATATTTATTTCCTCATTTCATACATGTTTTGAGATATACAATGTGTACTTTTGGGTCGATTTTGTCATATCAGTGGAAGGACTTCCACTATAAAAAGGGGTTCCCAAGTATTTACAGAACAACTTAACTGGTCCTGCGCTGCTCGAATCCAGCGGCTTACCACAACCTTTACTAGGTCGTCAGACCACCGAGTAGGTAGCCTTCCAACACTACGTCTTCCGGTGCGCGGTCGCCACTCGAGAACTTTACTGACCAACGGCCATCTGTTTTACGTATTAAAGCTGTGTACACGTCTTTTCTGCCATCTCAGTTAAAACTTTCTTCTTTCACTGGTCTGCTAGAAGAAACTTCTTTAGAAATATGCTGTACTCTTTGTGTGACCTTACTTTGTAAAATTTGTAATATATGTTTCCTGTGTAAAATCCTTACTAATATTATAAATGTGAAAGTGTGTTTGTTTGTTACCTTTTCAAGCTTCAACGCTTGACCAATCTTAATGAAATTTGGCATGCAGGTAGCCTGTGTCATAAGGAAGGACATAAGCATAAGCTACTTTTTATCCTGTGAAAATAGCATAGCCCGATGCAATTCCCGAGGGAACTGAAAATATACTCTTTTTGGGTTAATTTCTTTAATATCGCAACGGAAAAATGGATTGTGTGATTTTTGCACAGAGATGGTTGAGGGGGTGGGAAATGACACGATTTACTAATAAGCATATCCTAACATAGTTCCCGAGGGATCTAGAGAAAATTCATTTCCACGCTCGCGAGCCGCTTGCGGCTCGCACACCGCGCACCCTCTAAGTCAGTCACAAAAACGATGTCCACGCGGGTGAAGCCGCGGGCAAAAGCTAGTAAACTATATATAAATAAATAAGTAAACTATGTGAGTTCATTTACCATCATACTTTTCGTTTACAATACAACCTTCAGATGACGTAACAAGTATATCTGTCTCAGGCCTCAATCATAATCACTAAACGACCCAAGATCCCTCTCCTAGTACATTTACAATATTTTATTGGAGCGTTCGGAGCACTCAGTGAATGGCGTCTCATTTACCAAAATACTTTTTGCGTCGCCAGCGGAAGCGCGCGACAGTGCGACCAGTAAATACGACGAGATCTGAAGATAACTCTGGATCTATGGGAGCAATTTCCTTTGCAGAAGGGTGAACGGATACAGCGAGAGAAACTATGGGGCCACTGGGCCGGCTGTGCGCAGGAGGCCCCCGAGAAAAGGGCCCTCTAAAGATAGTTTTAAATTTAAAAAAATCAATATAATAACATCCTACTAATATTATAAACTAGCTCTCCCGGGGACCTTCGTTCCACCTTACACTACACTACTCTACACTACCCTATCCTACCCTACACTACCCTACCCTACCCTACCTCACCCTACCCTACCCTACACTACCCTACCCTACCCTACACTACCCTACCCTACACTACACTACCCTACCCTACACTACACTACCCTACCCTACCCTACCCTAACCTAAAACCAATAATTTTTTGACTGATATTTTTTATTTTTTTATTGATGAACATCATATTTTAATACTATTATCCTATTCTAGACGAAGACAAATGCAAAAACACAAAAATCATAAAAATTGGTCCAGCCGTTCTTGAATTATAAATGGTGTAACTAACACGACTTTCTTTATATAAAAATGAATCGCAAAATGTGTTGGTAAGCGCATAACTCGAGAACGGCTGGACCGATTTCGCTAATTCTTTTTTTGTCGTGTTCGTTATTGTCAGGAGAAGGTTTTTATGTAGGGTAGGGTAGGGTAGGGTAGGGTAGGGTAGGGTAGGGTAGGGTAGGGTAGTGTAGTGTAAGGTAGGGTAGTGTAGGGTAGGGTAGGGTAGTGTAGGGTAGGGTAGGGTAGTGTAGTGTAGGGTAGTGTAGTGTATGTAGGGTAGGGTAGGGTAGTGTAGGGTAGTGTAGGGTAGTGTAGGGTAGGGTAGAGTAGTGTAGGGTAGGCTAGTGTAGTGTAGGGTAGAGTAGTGTAGGGTAGGGTAGTGTAGTGTAGGGTAGGGTAGTGTAGTGTAGGGTAGGGTAGGGTAGGGTAGGGTAGGGCAGTGTAATGTAATGTAAGGCGGTACGTAGTTCGCCGGGACAGCTAGTTTATATAATATAGATGTGAAAGTTTGTATGTATGGATTTTTGTTACTCTTTCACGCTTCAGCCACTGGAGGGATCGGGATCAAACTTAGCACACATATAGGTTAGTTCCTGGAATAGGACATAAGTTACTTTTTACCACGGGAAAACGTCTTATTCCCACGGGAAAATCGAAAACAATGCGGGCGGTGATATTGAATAAATTTATTTTTGTTAAACCAAGCGAGACCGTCGATGAGCGTCGGTGGCGTAACGGCTAGGGCCGCCGCCTCCTGTCCGGGAAGTCGTAGTTGGAATCCCGCCACGTACCAATGTGATTTCGAATTTAGATTTCATATTTACGTTTATTTACGTTGACTGACTCGTTGGCTCAGTGGTCCTGCTCTTGACTGCTGATCCGAGAGTTGTGGGTTCGATTCCCACCCAGGGCAAGCATTTGTGTGATGAACAGATTTGTTTGCTCGGTGTCTGGGTGTTAAATATCTATATATGTATGTATTTAAACGTATATAAGTATTTATATCAGTCTCTGGTTCCCATAACACAGGGAATCCTACTTTGGGGCCAGATGACCATGTGTGATTTGTCCCAGAATATTTTTTTTTTTTTTATTTATCCGACGCTCTCACGGTGAAGGAAAACATCGTGAGGATACCTGCAAACGCCTGCAAAGTAACTCGCAGGTGGTGTGTGAAGTCTACCAACTCGCACTGGGCCTTCATGGTCGACTAATGCCCGATCGCCCTAATTCAGGGTAGGCTCGAGCCCCTCGTTGGGGACGTATATGAACTGACATGATGAAGCGAGACCAGCTTATACCGGCAGTGTTTGTTAACTTTGACGTGCTGTTCTGTTCACTGTATCTATAATCTTCTGTATATATAAAAGGAAAAGGTGACTGACTGGTACATCAACGCACACCAAAAACCACTGAGCGGATTTCGCTAAAATTTGAAATACAGAAAGCAATAAGGACGTGGGCATCCGCTAAGAAAGGATTTTGGGCAACGGGAACGGCAAAAAACAGGATCTGTACGGGTGAAGCCGCGGGCACCCACTAGCAATATCATATTTCTTCAGAGAGACCAATCACACACGATCATGTGGCCCCAAACTAGGATTTCCTCTACTATGGGAACCAGAGACCGATATACAATTTTAAATAAGTTTGTATACGTCCCAGCCATCTGGTTAAACCTGGCATTTGGTTAAAAGGCTAGCCCGTTGATTGAATGGCGTCATTTAATTAAATGACTAGGCCGAACGTTGATTGAAAAAGCGTCACTCAACGTTCAACTAGTTGGCTGATTGTAAGCTGGCCGGATTGCACTTCGGCTAAAATAAAGTACACCGCATTGCATGAGGCGCCGCTTAGTGTAAAATCAACGTGGCGTACACTACGCCACGTTGATTTTACACGAAGTAGTAATGTAGTGTAGCGTGTAGCGTGCAGTTATCAATTGTATTTTTTTTTTAGACTACCGAGTAAAAAACTGAAAATGAGCGAGCAAAGCGAGCGGATATTAGGTTCGGTCAGGTTTAATTGATTATACAGTCAAAGAGCCTCGCGAAGCTAGGTTCTCCCTTCATGGGTAGCAGAATGCTTTGTAGAAGAAGAATTCATCGGTTCTATTCGGATTTTTTTATTACTAATTGTAAATAAAAAAAGTCACTGGTCACGTGCTCCTGGGCCACCGCCTAAATTACAGTGTAGTATAAATAATAGCCCAATCCCTACATTCTTTTAGAATATTAGTAAAGTAACATTTTCTCGAGCTCTGATATGAGCGTGTGTTTGTAACAAACAACAGTAGCTACTACTTTGGTTTTATATATATAT
Organism: Coleophora flavipennella; assembly: GCA_947284805.1. Lineage (NCBI taxonomy): Eukaryota > Metazoa > Arthropoda > Insecta > Lepidoptera > Coleophoridae > Coleophora > Coleophora flavipennella. The sequence continues at coordinate 3,843,045 of OX369257.1, forward strand.
ATATATATATATATATAATTTTTATTTACATTACGTATAAAAGTTGTAATAATTATCTATATACATATAAATATATATTTATATTCAATAATATAATTGTACATATAATTATTATTTAATATTAAGTACAGTCTTATCTTTTATAAGTATTTATAAGTATTTTAACTTTACAAATGTATATACATAAGTATTGTTATAGTTGGATACTTGTGCACTACCATTTTTTTGTGCGTTTGTCTCTAAACACCGGGTTGTCTGGAAGAAATTGCTTTGAGCGATAAGACCGCCCAAATTGTACCGCTGTAGTATACGCTTATAAGATTTTGTTTTAAATTGTGTTTTTCTTTAAATTTTTAAGTTATAGTTTCTAAGTTTTACATTGTGTTTATTATTATATTTTTTTTTTGGGTAGGGTAATTCCGGGAGTGATGGCCTTAAATGTTTTGGCGACCTCTTGTGACTAAACTAAGACGATTAAAACTAAGATTTTGATTGAAAACAAAACTTTAATAATCCTTCTTACAAAAAATAATTGAAATCAGTCTTTAGATCAACATAATAAAGCCTCATAGGCGAAACAAAAAAAATCATGTTTGGCCATCTCTCCCGGCATGTCCGGGAGTGATGGCCTTAGGGCTAAGGGTGAGATGGCCAGTACTCCTTTTGCCTCTTCCCTTGCCTTTTCTTGAAATTTTAGCTTCATTCTGTTCTTTTTTCTTCCTGTTGCCACAGATGGAACACATATCGTCGAACTCTGTGCAATTCTCGTGCACCCACAGAAGACATATTGTGCACTGAAGCCAATCTTCGATAAGCTGTGTTTTATAATAGTTTTCGCCGCAGCCGCGGCAGTTGTCCTCTTCTTTTTCTTCATCGTCACTTTCATCATTGTAAATAATAACATCATCATCTTCTTCGCAACTACTTTCTGAGATCTTTCGAAGTGCCTTACGTTTTCTAACAGTCTTTTTTTCTTGTTTTATTTGTATCACAGGTTCTGACTTTATTTTCTTCTTGATTAGCTTTAAATTTTCTTGATTTTCTTTGTTGTCTTTCGCTTATAGACGTTTGGCATCTGTAAAAATAGAATTAGAATAGAATATTATTTATCTTAGACTATTGTAATCTTAGAATTTTATCTTTAACATAATGAATTGTACATACTCTATTTTCGAACACAAATATTTTTGTTAACGAAATGAATAAACTGAAACTGAAACTGAAACTTCCATAAGATATGGGGCAGATCGATTAAGGGCCATCTGTCCCCGAAAAATTATAGCCATCTATCCCGATCGTCCGGGATAGATGGCCATATCGATTTAAAAAATAACGGTGCAATCGATTCCAGTAATTTTGAGGTTATGTTGGAAAGATGTTATCTCACTTTAAAATAATTCCATATAAACCGATGATTTCATTAAAATATATTGGTGACATGATGCAACGTCAAACCCTTAAACATTTGTAGATTAGTACGTTTTAAACAAAGCAGATTTTACTTACTTTTTCATTTTATTTGTGCAAATTTTTTTGTCCACATGTCACGCGCACCACAGAAGGAACCAAACTGAGCGATTACTGGCGCCATCTGACTGTTGGTTCTGGTATTTTTGTCGACTGGCCATCTCTCCCGTAGGGCCATCTCCCCCGGAATTACCAATAAAGAGTATTTATCTTTATCTTTATAAAGACATGCAGACATAGATTTCTCTTAACCAATCGTAAATAAAGGTATCTTTTTATAAAATAACTTTTTGTTTTCAAATTATCAGTAGACTACGATTTAAATTGACGGCGGGCAGGGACGGCGTTCTTAATGAATGTCACCAGTTTATGTGCAGCAACGGTGAATAGGGAAAGTGGGGCTCGACCGCGACGTCTTTCCCCCTCGGCAGCGAAAGCCGCGGGAGGTGAGCGCGCCTACAGCTCCGGGACCTACCTGGACAGTAAGTAGTGGTTCTCTTCCACGAGGCACTCGCCCTGCAGAGTACCGGGACAAGCGTCTTGGCGGCAAGACCTACCGTAACTGGTCCTTGTCTTCACCTTATGGTGCTGGCAGGAATAGCGGCCCTCACTATATGACCTAGCTGTCGGTGAGTGAGGACGCTATATCATAAACCTGGTAGTTTAGCGTATCTGGTAGATATACGAGAGGGAATGATGTTTTCCCCCTCGGCCCCCGCCCGATTGCCTCGTCGAGACATTTCCGGTGGATGATTTTATGGATTCATTAGACTGTGTCTCTGCTGTGGGAACCAGAGACTATCATACATAATTACGTAGGTACATAAACAGGATTTAAAACTACACGAATTAATTAAAAATTAAAAATCCGACTGCACGAAAACGTAACCCCTCTTTTTGACCAGTTGAGTAAAAATAATAAATATCCTATTTCACTAATGTCACTCACGGAATCGATAAAAATCTAACGGCGACTCGCACAGCAAAATTAGAAACTTAACCCCTCTTCTTCTGCCAGTCGGGTAAAAATGTATCCTATGTTATTCACAGGATCAAGAAAAATCTAACGACACATAACACTCCAAAATCTTTCGAGCCATTCAGGCTACGGAGCGCGGCAAACAAATAAATAAATACAAATATATTTATTTCCAAAGAATGGAAAAACACAGTATAAAATATACCTTGTGACCACCCCCCCCCAAAAAAATCATAATTACATACATACATACTCGATAGACATAACCCTCCTTCTGACGCAGTCAGGTAAAAATTGGTGTAGGACCTGTATAACTCTGGATCTATGGGAGCAATTTCCTTTGCAGAAGGGTGAACGGATACAGCGAGAGAAACTATGGGGCCACTGGGCCGGCTGTGCGCAGGAGGCCCCCGAGAAAAGGGCCCTCTAAAGATAGTTTTAAATTTAAAAAAATCAATATAATAACATCCTACTAATATTATAAACTAGCTCTCCCGGGGACCTTCGTTCCACCTTACACTACACTACTCTACACTACCCTATCCTACCCTACACTACCCTACCCTACCCTACCTCACCCTACCCTACCCTACACTACCCTACCCTACCCTACACTACCCTACCCTACACTACACTACCCTACCCTACACTACACTACCCTACCCTACCCTACCCTAACCTAAAACCAATAATTTTTTGACTGATATTTTTTATTTTTTTATTGATGAACATCATATTTTAATACTATTATCCTATTCTAGACGAAGACAAATGCAAAAACACAAAAATCATAAAAATTGGTCCAGCCGTTCTTGAATTATAAATGGTGTAACTAACACGACTTTCTTTATATAAAAATGAATCGCAAAATGTGTTGGTAAGCGCATAACTCGAGAACGGCTGGACCGATTTCGCTAATTCTTTTTTTGTCGTGTTCGTTATTGTCAGGAGAAGGTTTTTATGTAGGGTAGGGTAGGGTAGGGTAGGGTAGGGTAGGGTAGGGTAGGGTAGGGTAGGGTAGGGTAGGGTAGGGTAGGGTAGTGTAGTGTAAGGTAGGGTAGTGTAGGGTAGGGTAGGGTAGTGTAGGGTAGGGTAGGGTAGTGTAGTGTAGGGTAGTGTAGTGTATGTAGGGTAGGGTAGGGTAGTGTAGGGTAGTGTAGGGTAGTGTAGGGTAGTGTAGGGTAGGGTAGAGTAGTGTAGGGTAGGCTAGTGTAGTGTAGGGTAGAGTAGTGTAGGGTAGGGTAGTGTAGTGTAGGGTAGGGTAGTGTAGTGTAGGGTAGGGTAGGGTAGGGTAGGGTAGGGCAGTGTAATGTAATGTAAGGCGGTACGTAGTTCGCCGGGACAGCTAGTTTATATAATATAGATGTGAAAGTTTGTATGTATGGATTTTTGTTACTCTTTCACGCTTCAGCCACTGGAGGGATCGGGATCAAACTTAGCACACATATAGGTTAGTTCCTGGAATAGGACATAAGTTACTTTTTACCACGGGAAAACGTCTTATTCCCACGGGAAAATCGAAAACAATGCGGGCGGTGATATTGAATAAATTTATTTTTGTTAAACCAAGCGAGACCGTCGATGAGCGTCGGTGGCGTAACGGCTAGGGCCGCCGCCTCCTGTCCGGGAAGTCGTAGTTGGAATCCCGCCACGTACCAATGTGATTTCGAATTTAGATTTCATATTTACGTTTATTTACGTTGACTGACTCGTTGGCTCAGTGGTCCTGCTCTTGACTGCTGATCCGAGAGTTGTGGGTTCGATTCCCACCCAGGGCAAGCATTTGTGTGATGAACAGATTTGTTTGCTCGGTGTCTGGGTGTTAAATATCTATATATGTATGTATTTAAACGTATATAAGTATTTATATCAGTCTCTGGTTCCCATAACACAGGGAATCCTACTTTGGGGCCAGATGACCATGTGTGATTTGTCCCAGAATATTTTTTTTTTTTTTATTTATCCGACGCTCTCACGGTGAAGGAAAACATCGTGAGGATACCTGCAAACGCCTGCAAAGTAACTCGCAGGTGGTGTGTGAAGTCTACCAACTCGCACTGGGCCTTCATGGTCGACTAATGCCCGATCGCCCTAATTCAGGGTAGGCTCGAGCCCCTCGTTGGGGACGTATATGAACTGACATGATGAAGCGAGACCAGCTTATACCGGCAGTGTTTGTTAACTTTGACGTGCTGTTCTGTTCACTGTATCTATAATCTTCTGTATATATAAAAGGAAAAGGTGACTGACTGGTACATCAACGCACACCAAAAACCACTGAGCGGATTTCGCTAAAATTTGAAATACAGAAAGCAATAAGGACGTGGGCATCCGCTAAGAAAGGATTTTGGGCAACGGGAACGGCAAAAAACAGGATCTGTACGGGTGAAGCCGCGGGCACCCACTAGCAATATCATATTTCTTCAGAGAGACCAATCACACACGATCATGTGGCCCCAAACTAGGATTTCCTCTACTATGGGAACCAGAGACCGATATACAATTTTAAATAAGTTTGTATACGTCCCAGCCATCTGGTTAAACCTGGCATTTGGTTAAAAGGCTAGCCCGTTGATTGAATGGCGTCATTTAATTAAATGACTAGGCCGAACGTTGATTGAAAAAGCGTCACTCAACGTTCAACTAGTTGGCTGATTGTAAGCTGGCCGGATTGCACTTCGGCTAAAATAAAGTACACCGCATTGCATGAGGCGCCGCTTAGTGTAAAATCAACGTGGCGTACACTACGCCACGTTGATTTTACACGAAGTAGTAATGTAGTGTAGCGTGTAGCGTGCAGTTATCAATTGTATTTTTTTTTTAGACTACCGAGTAAAAAACTGAAAATGAGCGAGCAAAGCGAGCGGATATTAGGTTCGGTCAGGTTTAATTGATTATACAGTCAAAGAGCCTCGCGAAGCTAGGTTCTCCCTTCATGGGTAGCAGAATGCTTTGTAGAAGAAGAATTCATCGGTTCTATTCGGATTTTTTTATTACTAATTGTAAATAAAAAAAGTCACTGGTCACGTGCTCCTGGGCCACCGCCTAAATTACAGTGTAGTATAAATAATAGCCCAATCCCTACATTCTTTTAGAATATTAGTAAAGTAACATTTTCTCGAGCTCTGATATGAGCGTGTGTTTGTAACAAACAACAGTAGCTACTACTTTGGTTTTATATATATATATATATATATATAATTTTTATTTACATTACGTATAAAAGTTGTAATAATTATCTATATACATATAAATATATATTTATATTCAATAATATAATTGTACATATAATTATTATTTAATATTAAGTACAGTCTTATCTTTTATAAGTATTTATAAGTATTTTAACTTTACAAATGTATATACATAAGTATTGTTATAGTTGGATACTTGTGCACTACCATTTTTTTGTGCGTTTGTCTCTAAACACCGGGTTGTCTGGAAGAAATTGCTTTGAGCGATAAGACCGCCCAAATTGTACCGCTGTAGTATACGCTTATAAGATTTTGTTTTAAATTGTGTTTTTCTTTAAATTTTTAAGTTATAGTTTCTAAGTTTTACATTGTGTTTATTATTATATTTTTTTTTTGGGTAGGGTAATTCCGGGAGTGATGGCCTTAAATGTTTTGGCGACCTCTTGTGACTAAACTAAGACGATTAAAACTAAGATTTTGATTGAAAACAAAACTTTAATAATCCTTCTTACAAAAAATAATTGAAATCAGTCTTTAGATCAACATAATAAAGCCTCATAGGCGAAACAAAAAAAATCATGTTTGGCCATCTCTCCCGGCATGTCCGGGAGTGATGGCCTTAGGGCTAAGGGTGAGATGGCCAGTACTCCTTTTGCCTCTTCCCTTGCCTTTTCTTGAAATTTTAGCTTCATTCTGTTCTTTTTTCTTCCTGTTGCCACAGATGGAACACATATCGTCGAACTCTGTGCAATTCTCGTGCACCCACAGAAGACATATTGTGCACTGAAGCCAATCTTCGATAAGCTGTGTTTTATAATAGTTTTCGCCGCAGCCGCGGCAGTTGTCCTCTTCTTTTTCTTCATCGTCACTTTCATCATTGTAAATAATAACATCATCATCTTCTTCGCAACTACTTTCTGAGATCTTTCGAAGTGCCTTACGTTTTCTAACAGTCTTTTTTTCTTGTTTTATTTGTATCACAGGTTCTGACTTTATTTTCTTCTTGATTAGCTTTAAATTTTCTTGATTTTCTTTGTTGTCTTTCGCTTATAGACGTTTGGCATCTGTAAAAATAGAATTAGAATAGAATATTATTTATCTTAGACTATTGTAATCTTAGAATTTTATCTTTAACATAATGAATTGTACATACTCTATTTTCGAACACAAATATTTTTGTTAACGAAATGAATAAACTGAAACTGAAACTGAAACTTCCATAAGATATGGGGCAGATCGATTAAGGGCCATCTGTCCCCGAAAAATTATAGCCATCTATCCCGATCGTCCGGGATAGATGGCCATATCGATTTAAAAAAGAACGGTGCAATCGATTCCAGTAATTTTGAGGTTATGTTGGAAAGATGTTATCTCACTTTAAAATAATTCCATATAAACCGATGATTTCATTAAAATATATTGGTGACATGATGCAACGTCAAACCCTTAAACATTTGTAGATTAGTACGTTTTAAACAAAGCAGATTTTACTTACTTTTTCATTTTATTTGTGCAAATTTTTTTGTCCACATGTCACGCGCACCACAGAAGGAACCAAACTGAGCGATTACTGGCGCCATCTGACTGTTGGTTCTGGTATTTTTGTCGACTGGCCATCTCTCCCGTAGGGCCATCTCCCCCGGAATTACCAATAAAGAGTATTTATCTTTATCTTTATAAAGACATGCAGACATAGATTTCTCTTAACCAATCGTAAATAAAGGTATCTTTTTATAAAATAACTTTTTGTTTTCAAATTATCAGTAGACTACGATTTAAATTGACGGCGGGCAGGGACGGCGTTCTTAATGAATGTCACCAGTTTATGTGCAGCAACGGTGAATAGGGAAAGTGGGGCTCGACCGCGACGTCTTTCCCCCTCGGCAGCGAAAGCCGCGGGAGGTGAGCGCGCCTACAGCTCCGGGACCTACCTGGACAGTAAGTAGTGGTTCTCTTCCACGAGGCACTCGCCCTGCAGAGTACCGGGACAAGCGTCTTGGCGGCAAGACCTACCGTAACTGGTCCTTGTCTTCACCTTATGGTGCTGGCAGGAATAGCGGCCCTCACTATATGACCTAGCTGTCGGTGAGTGAGGACGCTATATCATAAACCTGGTAGTTTAGCGTATCTGGTAGATATACGAGAGGGAATGATGTTTTCCCCCTCGGCCCCCGCCCGATTGCCTCGTCGAGACATTTCCGGTGGATGATTTTATGGATTCATTAGACTGTGTCTCTGCTGTGGGAACCAGAGACTATCATACATAATTACGTAGGTACATAAACAGGATTTAAAACTACACGAATTAATTAAAAATTAAAAATCCGACTGCACGAAAACGTAACCCCTCTTTTTGACCAGTTGAGTAAAAATAATAAATATCCTATTTCACTAATGTCACTCACGGAATCGATAAAAATCTAACGGCGACTCGCACAGCAAAATTAGAAACTTAACCCCTCTTCTTCTGCCAGTCGGGTAAAAATGTATCCTATGTTATTCACAGGATCAAGAAAAATCTAACGACACATAACACTCCAAAATCTTTCGAGCCATTCAGGCTACGGAGCGCGGCAAACAAATAAATAAATACAAATATATTTATTTCCAAAGAATGGAAAAACACAGTATAAAATATACCTTGTGACCACCCCCCCCCAAAAAAATCATAATTACATACATACATACTCGATAGACATAACCCTCCTTCTGACGCAGTCAGGTAAAAATTGGTGTAGGACCTGTATAACTCTGGATCTATGGGAGCAATTTCCTTTGCAGAAGGGTGAACGGATACAGCGAGAGAAACTATGGGGCCACTGGGCCGGCTGTGCGCAGGAGGCCCCCGAGAAAAGGGCCCTCTAAAGATAGTTTTAAATTTAAAAAAATCAATATAATAACATCCTACTAATATTATAAACTAGCTCTCCCGGGGACCTTCGTTCCACCTTACACTACACTACTCTACACTACCCTATCCTACCCTACACTACCCTACCCTACCCTACCTCACCCTACCCTACCCTACACTACCCTACCCTACCCTACACTACCCTACCCTACACTACACTACCCTACCCTACACTACACTACCCTACCCTACCCTACCCTAACCTAAAACCAATAATTTTTTGACTGATATTTTTTATTTTTTTATTGATGAACATCATATTTTAATACTATTATCCTATTCTAGACGAAGACAAATGCAAAAACACAAAAATCATAAAAATTGGTCCAGCCGTTCTTGAATTATAAATGGTGTAACTAACACGACTTTCTTTATATAAAAATGAATCGCAAAATGTGTTGGTAAGCGCATAACTCGAGAACGGCTGGACCGATTTCGCTAATTCTTTTTTTGTCGTGTTCGTTATTGTCAGGAGAAGGTTTTTATGTAGGGTAGGGTAGGGTAGGGTAGGGTAGGGTAGGGTAGGGTAGGGTAGGGTAGTGTAGTGTAAGGTAGGGTAGTGTAGGGTAGGGTAGGGTAGTGTAGGGTAGGGTAGGGTAGTGTAGTGTAGGGTAGTGTAGTGTATGTAGGGTAGGGTAGGGTAGTGTAGGGTAGTGTAGGGTAGTGTAGGGTAGTGTAGGGTAGGGTAGAGTAGTGTAGGGTAGGCTAGTGTAGTGTAGGGTAGAGTAGTGTAGGGTAGGGTAGTGTAGTGTAGGGTAGGGTAGTGTAGTGTAGGGTAGGGTAGGGTAGGGTAGGGTAGGGCAGTGTAATGTAATGTAAGGCGGTACGTAGTTCGCCGGGACAGCTAGTTTATATAATATAGATGTGAAAGTTTGTATGTATGGATTTTTGTTACTCTTTCACGCTTCAGCCACTGGAGGGATCGGGATCAAACTTAGCACACATATAGGTTAGTTCCTGGAATAGGACATAAGTTACTTTTTACCACGGGAAAACGTCTTATTCCCACGGGAAAATCGAAAACAATGCGGGCGGTGATATTGAATAAATTTATTTTTGTTAAACCAAGCGAGACCGTCGATGAGCGTCGGTGGCGTAACGGCTAGGGCCGCCGCCTCCTGTCCGGGAAGTCGTAGTTGGAATCCCGCCACGTACCAATGTGATTTCGAATTTAGATTTCATATTTACGTTTATTTACGTTGACTGACTCGTTGGCTCAGTGGTCCTGCTCTTGACTGCTGATCCGAGAGTTGTGGGTTCGATTCCCACCCAGGGCAAGCATTTGTGTGATGAACAGATTTGTTTGCTCGGTGTCTGGGTGTTAAATATCTATATATGTATGTATTTAAACGTATATAAGTATTTATATCAGTCTCTGGTTCCCATAACACAGGGAATCCTACTTTGGGGCCAGATGACCATGTGTGATTTGTCCCAGAATATTTTTTTTTTTTTTATTTATCCGACGCTCTCACGGTGAAGGAAAACATCGTGAGGATACCTGCAAACGCCTGCAAAGTAACTCGCAGGTGGTGTGTGAAGTCTACCAACTCGCACTGGGCCTTCATGGTCGACTAATGCCCGATCGCCCTAATTCAGGGTAGGCTCGAGCCCCTCGTTGGGGACGTATATGAACTGACATGATGAAGCGAGACCAGCTTATACCGGCAGTGTTTGTTAACTTTGACGTGCTGTTCTGTTCACTGTATCTATAATCTTCTGTATATATAAAAGGAAAAGGTGACTGACTGGTACATCAACGCACACCAAAAACCACTGAGCGGATTTCGCTAAAATTTGAAATACAGAAAGCAATAAGGACGTGGGCATCCGCTAAGAAAGGATTTTGGGCAACGGGAACGGCAAAAAACAGGATCTGTACGGGTGAAGCCGCGGGCACCCACTAGCAATATCATATTTCTTCAGAGAGACCAATCACACACGATCATGTGGCCCCAAACTAGGATTTCCTCTACTATGGGAACCAGAGACCGATATACAATTTTAAATAAGTTTGTATACGTCCCAGCCATCTGGTTAAACCTGGCATTTGGTTAAAAGGCTAGCCCGTTGATTGAATGGCGTCATTTAATTAAATGACTAGGCCGAACGTTGATTGAAAAAGCGTCACTCAACGTTCAACTAGTTGGCTGATTGTAAGCTGGCCGGATTGCACTTCGGCTAAAATAAAGTACACCGCATTGCATGAGGCGCCGCTTAGTGTAAAATCAACGTGGCGTACACTACGCCACGTTGATTTTACACGAAGTAGTAATGTAGTGTAGCGTGTAGCGTGCAGTTATCAATTGTATTTTTTTTTTAGACTACCGAGTAAAAAACTGAAAATGAGCGAGCAAAGCGAGCGGATATTAGGTTCGGTCAGGTTTAATTGATTATACAGTCAAAGAGCCTCGCGAAGCTAGGTTCTCCCTTCATGGGTAGCAGAATGCTTTGTAGAAGAAGAATTCATCGGTTCTATTCGGATTTTTTTATTACTAATTGTAAATAAAAAAAGTCACTGGTCACGTGCTCCTGGGCCACCGCCTAAATTACAGTGTAGTATAAATAATAGCCCAATCCCTACATTCTTTTAGAATATTAGTAAAGTAACATTTTCTCGAGCTCTGATATGAGCGTGTGTTTGTAACAAACAACAGTAGCTACTACTTTGGTTTTATATATATATATATATATAATTTTTATTTACATTACGTATAAAAGTTGTAATAATTATCTATATACATATAAATATATATTTATATTCAATAATATAATTGTACATATAATTATTATTTAATATTAAGTACAGTCTTATCTTTTATAAGTATTTATAAGTATTTTAACTTTACAAATGTATATACATAAGTATTGTTATAGTTGGATACTTGTGCACTACCATTTTTTTGTGCGTTTGTCTCTAAACACCGGGTTGTCTGGAAGAAATTGCTTTGAGCGATAAGACCGCCCAAATTGTACCGCTGTAGTATACGCTTATAAGATTTTGTTTTAAATTGTGTTTTTCTTTAAATTTTTAAGTTATAGTTTCTAAGTTTTACATTGTGTTTATTATTATATTTTTTTTTTGGGTAGGGTAATTCCGGGAGTGATGGCCTTAAATGTTTTGGCGACCTCTTGTGACTAAACTAAGACGATTAAAACTAAGATTTTGATTGAAAACAAAACTTTAATAATCCTTCTTACAAAAAATAATTGAAATCAGTCTTTAGATCAACATAATAAAGCCTCATAGGCGAAACAAAAAAAATCATGTTTGGCCATCTCTCCCGGCATGTCCGGGAGTGATGGCCTTAGGGCTAAGGGTGAGATGGCCAGTACTCCTTTTGCCTCTTCCCTTGCCTTTTCTTGAAATTTTAGCTTCATTCTGTTCTTTTTTCTTCCTGTTGCCACAGATGGAACACATATCGTCGAACTCTGTGCAATTCTCGTGCACCCACAGAAGACATATTGTGCACTGAAGCCAATCTTCGATAAGCTGTGTTTTATAATAGTTTTCGCCGCAGCCGCGGCAGTTGTCCTCTTCTTTTTCTTCATCGTCACTTTCATCATTGTAAATAATAACATCATCATCTTCTTCGCAACTACTTTCTGAGATCTTTCGAAGTGCCTTACGTTTTCTAACAGTCTTTTTTTCTTGTTTTATTTGTATCACAGGTTCTGACTTTATTTTCTTCTTGATTAGCTTTAAATTTTCTTGATTTTCTTTGTTGTCTTTCGCTTATAGACGTTTGGCATCTGTAAAAATAGAATTAGAATAGAATATTATTTATCTTAGACTATTGTAATCTTAGAATTTTATCTTTAACATAATGAATTGTACATACTCTATTTTCGAACACAAATATTTTTGTTAACGAAATGAATAAACTGAAACTGAAACTGAAACTTCCATAAGATATGGGGCAGATCGATTAAGGGCCATCTGTCCCCGAAAAATTATAGCCATCTATCCCGATCGTCCGGGATAGATGGCCATATCGATTTAAAAAAGAACGGTGCAATCGATTCCAGTAATTTTGAGGTTATGTTGGAAAGATGTTATCTCACTTTAAAATAATTCCATATAAACCGATGATTTCATTAAAATATATTGGTGACATGATGCAACGTCAAACCCTTAAACATTTGTAGATTAGTACGTTTTAAACAAAGCAGATTTTACTTACTTTTTCATTTTATTTGTGCAAATTTTTTTGTCCACATGTCACGCGCACCACAGAAGGAACCAAACTGAGCGATTACTGGCGCCATCTGACTGTTGGTTCTGGTATTTTTGTCGACTGGCCATCTCTCCCGTAGGGCCATCTCCCCCGGAATTACCAATAAAGAGTATTTATCTTTATCTTTATAAAGACATGCAGACATAGATTTCTCTTAACCAATCGTAAATAAAGGTATCTTTTTATAAAATAACTTTTTGTTTTCAAATTATCAGTAGACTACGATTTAAATTGACGGCGGGCAGGGACGGCGTTCTTAATGAATGTCACCAGTTTATGTGCAGCAACGGTGAATAGGGAAAGTGGGGCTCGACCGCGACGTCTTTCCCCCTCGGCAGCGAAAGCCGCGGGAGGTGAGCGCGCCTACAGCTCCGGGACCTACCTGGACAGTAAGTAGTGGTTCTCTTCCACGAGGCACTCGCCCTGCAGAGTACCGGGACAAGCGTCTTGGCGGCAAGACCTACCGTAACTGGTCCTTGTCTTCACCTTATGGTGCTGGCAGGAATAGCGGCCCTCACTATATGACCTAGCTGTCGGTGAGTGAGGACGCTATATCATAAACCTGGTAGTTTAGCGTATCTGGTAGATATACGAGAGGGAATGATGTTTTCCCCCTCGGCCCCCGCCCGATTGCCTCGTCGAGACATTTCCGGTGGATGATTTTATGGATTCATTAGACTGTGTCTCTGCTGTGGGAACCAGAGACTATCATACATAATTACGTAGGTACATAAACAGGATTTAAAACTACACGAATTAATTAAAAATTAAAAATCCGACTGCACGAAAACGTAACCCCTCTTTTTGACCAGTTGAGTAAAAATAATAAATATCCTATTTCACTAATGTCACTCACGGAATCGATAAAAATCTAACGGCGACTCGCACAGCAAAATTAGAAACTTAACCCCTCTTCTTCTGCCAGTCGGGTAAAAATGTATCCTATGTTATTCACAGGATCAAGACAAATCTAACGACACATAACACTCCAAAATCTTTCGAGCCATTCAGGCTACGGAGCGCGGCAAACAAATAAATAAATACAAATATATTTATTTCCAAAGAATGGAAAAACACAGTATAAAATATACCTTGTGACCACCCCCCCCCAAAAAAATCATAATTACATACATACATACTCGATAGACATAACCCTCCTTCTGACGCAGTCAGGTAAAAATTGGTGTAGGACCCGTTAACTGGGGGTCCTACTTATCATACTGAAAACTTTCTCCAAGGAACCCACAGTTAATTCTCAGAAAAAAAAAATTGGACCTCCTATACAAGAATGCATAAAATTGATCGATCAGCTCATCGATTTTATGAAGATTTAAATATTTTTTTACGATTTCAGAAAAGTCATAGAACAAAAGATGTTCAGTATAATGAGTAGAACTCCAGTCAACGGGACCTACACCAATTTTATTACAACCTTTATGTGTATTGTAAACCCAAAGACAGCAAACAAACCTGTTTTTCACCTCAGTTTTCACCCTAGGTGAGGATGAAACCCACTACCCGCAGTCCAGCAGGGAGGAGCCGTGCCACTGAACTAACGGGTCAGTCAGTCGGGTCACCTAACCACACACACACACACACATACACACACACACAGAAATACACACTAAACATATTTGTATTTTATATTTTCATTACGTTAGTTTTGGTTTTGTTTGCTCGTTTTTATTTTTCTTGTGATCGACACAGTCCACAGGCTGTGGCAGAATTATCAGTGTATTGATCGCAAGAGCAAATCAACACACTGAGTCAGGGTCCTTTTTTACTACTGCAACACACATAATATGTTTTTGTATTATTTCTTTGCTCTTTTTAATTTTTTAAAGTTTAATTTTATATTATGTAAAAGTATAATAATATGTGTTTGATTGCGGTGACAAATAAATGTGCTATAAATCTAAACTCAAATTCAAACTCAAATTCATTTATTGCATAACCATAGGTATGTAAAAAGGTCTACATATAATTAAAAAAACTTCTGCCATGGCTTACCTTAAGAGGTGTACAATGTCATTTTCTTAAATAACTAAATTAATTAGAAGTCAATGAATTAAATGTCAAAACTCTCATAATACATATTACACAATTAATCTTCAGTCAAGTGGTAAAAATATAATTAATTAATTAAATGTCAAAACTCTCATAATATTACACATATCTATCTATCATGTATGGGCAAACATGTGAATTTCCCGCAGTATCTGTCCCTAAACATTCTAGGGACTCTTCACATGTTGTGTTGATACGGCCCTGGACGGATCCGCTATTCGAAAACAGTTTCTTTTTATGTCACTAGAACGAGTAATGTCGAATATTCGACCGGTTGGTTTTGAGGTAGCGCAGCGAAATCTACACTTGTTTTTATGTCACTAGAACGAGTAATGTCGAATATTCGACCGGTTGGTTTTGAGGTAGCGCAGCGAAATCTACACTTGTTTTTATGTCACTAGAACGAGTAATGTCGAATATTCGACCGGTTGGTTTTGAGGTAGCGCAGCGAAATCTACACTTGTTTTTATGTCACTAGAACGAGTAATGTCGAATATTCGACCGGTTGGTTTTGAGGTAGCGCAGCGAAATCTACACTTGTTTTTATGTCACTAGAACGAGTAATGTCGAATATTCGACCGGTTGGTTTTGAGGTAGCGCAGCGAAATCTACACTTGTTTTTATGTCACTAGAACGAGTAATGTCGAATATTCGACCGGTTGGTTTTGAGGTAGCGCAGCGAAATCTACACTTGTTTTCTGTTTGTTTGAGGGGGTTATTTTGCAGCTACGTTTTAAAAAAACCAGCCAAGGGCGTGTCGGGCCACGCGCAATGTAGGCTTTCGTAGTTGCCATTATCGCGTCCATATCTAATTTTAAAATTTCCAAATACAACGGTTTAGTTGTTAGGGGGTGGGGACACCATGACTCCAACAAAATTAAGCACTTTCATATTTTTTCGAAAACGGAACCCTATATTGAAAAATGGTCTTAGAAAACTCACAACTATTTTTTAAGCTCTAACTAATTATACCCCACACGACTGGGTTTGACGAGAAAAAAATATCCCCACTTTACTTGTAGGGGAGGTACCCTTAAAAAGTTTTTCCAATTTTTTTTACAGTTCTCTCCGCGTTATTATTAAGTATAAATATCTTTGCCAAATTTCAGCTCTTAACTACTAATAATCTAGGAGTTAGGCCGCGGACAGACAGACGGACAGACATCCATAACGAAACTATAAAGGTTCCTTGTTGTACTACGGAACCCTAAAAACGGGTCAAGTGCGAGTCAGAACCGCACAAAAAGGGTTCCGTACCATCATACTAGATGGCGCTACAATCTTCATGTTTAAAAAAAAACTTTTTTTTTGTATGGGGATCCCCCTTATTTTTATTTTATTTTTTATTTTTAGTATTGGTTGTTATAGCGGCAACATGAATACATCATCTGTGAAAATTTTAACAGTCTAGCTATCACGATTCATGAAATACAGCCTGGTGACAGACAAAAAGACAGACAGACGGACGGACAGCGAAGTCTTGGTGATAGGGTCCCGTTTTTATCCTTACGGAACCCTAAAACAAAATATGTATTCAAAATAAGTGCATATTACACTCTTTCTGATGGTCACATACAATGACAAAGATTGTAAAAAAAATAAAAGAAACAATCATCAGTTAAAAATGTCAAAAAATCATTGATATTAAATAAATAATGTCAGTTAATGGCGTAGATAGGCCTCCCACACAGTAGACCGACGACCTCGTGAACTTCGCGAGAAACCACTGGGTGCGGGCAGCGCAGGACCGGTCGTCGTTGTCCTTGGGGGAGGCCTTTGTCCAACAGTGGACGTCTTTCGGCTGATATGATGATGATGAATGTCATAAGGACATGCAAATAATGTGAAACGAGAGGAAATACATTAAAATTATTAAATTTGTCGTAAATGCCTTTGAGAAGAGTAGGTAGGCCAGTTCACACGGACAGCACTCGTTCACGAGTATAACGCGAGAGTCAGCCATCGCTTCCCTCGACCATAATAGAGGGAAAGGAACGACCCGAACGTTGCGAGCAAATGCGCTCCGTTTGACAACCGATAACATCCCAAATTCCCCACTGCTGGGGCACGATTCCCTTCCCAAAATCTTCCCGTACTCTACACAGACACAGATGATAATAGTACAAATACAGATGAAGTACTCGCAATGACGCTTTAAATAAATAGCAACTCTCACTACGCGGTAATAAAGAACAGTCTAGTTCGCAACCGCGCTTAGTGCCTCCAGTTTTACTTCAACATACCTATACATACACCGATAACAATCGCGCTTTTACGCAAGAATAAACCAAATCAATGCGCGTGAGAGATTCTTTTGCGCTGGCCGGTTTAGTGTTGTCGCATTACTGATCAAGCGGCAGGGTTGAGAGACCACGCGACGAACATGTTTCAACTTGCGCACTCGCTTGCTCGATAATCGCTCCGCTTTCTGCACGAGTTGACAACCGACGGACGAGCGCGGCCTGTAGGCCGCACCACTATGTAGGTACTTATCTCGCAATCTCGGCAGGGCCCAAGTCCGGGCTGGTGGAAGTTGTATGGCTAGGGCGAACCCTACTGTCATACAAAAGTTTTTCAAGCTGTCCCTGAGGCATCTGAAATGGCTTAACGACTGTGATTGTTAATACGCCTTGAAGCACGAAAACATTCGAGAAAAATGCCACTATCAATCAAACCCACATATCCAGGCAATGACCGTGCCAGGTCAGTTAACTTGAATGATCGACGGAACTATGAAAGCTGCACTTAGGTGTACGAGTTCAACTTAAATTTGGACATTTTCAATTTATTTTAGTCTAAAAATATAGACATCTTTGGTTGGACTGGTGGTAAGTAGGGCATTTTCTTAGCCCGCCTGGCTAGCTTCCACCATCTTATCTAAGTCTTGCCGCCAAACATCAGTGTTAGCAACATTGATGTATTTCGGCTTGAAGATAATATAGTCTGTTCTCCATTGCGTTGGGTAATCTTGAGAAGCCCGCTTCTATCTTCGGTATCATCTTACCATCAGGTGAGATGATGCCAAGGGCTTTCCAATTGTGAATAAAAAAAATAAAAAAATCTGATGTAGCAAAAAAAAAATTAAAAACCGGCCAAGCGCTATTCAGGTTCAAGAACCGAGACTTCCGTACTACGTGGTACTACCATACCTCTCCAGAAAACTACAAAAATGATACCTATTATTACAAGCAATAGACGTCAAAGCGAGCGTTTTTTTTTATTCACTTTGGACTCTTTATCACGAGTAAAATTCGCGCTTGGCCAGTTTTTATAATTTTTTGTTTTATTTCAAGATTAGCACTATAATTACACCAAGTTACACGCTTGTGCGAGTATGTATTACCATTTTTACGAGAGTAAATATAAATAAACATTTTAAAAACACTGTTCTTGTTTGGGGACCCCTTAATTTATTACTTTTTATTTTTTTATGTTTGCAAGTAAGTTTTATAATATTCTGTGAAAATTTCAGCCAGCAACCTGTTTCGGTTCCAAAGATGAAGCTTTTTAACGGTCGGATAGACGGACAAATGGACAGACGGGCAAACTGCATAGGGTCCCGGCACACTTAAAATCTCATAGCAAAATGCACGACCAAACAAAGTTAATGTTTGATCAACGAAAAGCTGACTAACTTTTAGCTTGAGTAAGAGCCTTAAAATTATATTCCGCGTGTTCAGCGTTAAACAAGGGGGGAAGCTTTTGTTGGCTTCAGATAATTGGATTTCAAAAACAAAGGTCTGATGTTGCCTGTTAGTGGGTATTTTAATATAATATTAATTGGGCTAAGCTAACGGAAAAAGTCAAAATAATACTTAATTTTGTAAAATAAATTAGTTTTGAGAGAATATTGTTGTTACGTTTCGTATCTTGCAATTAACATTATGACCATTATGACCCCGGAAACGAAAAAACAGTCCATGACTTGGAAGAGACCGTCATATCTAACTCCGAAGAAATTCAAGACGATTCCAATTTCCACCCGTCGGTAAGATCATGGACTCTCTTTTCTGGGACAGCCAATTGGTGGTAATGATCGAATACCTTAATCACTAATAAGGGGACTTTGTACGCAGTACAAATAACCAGGTTGCGTGAGAAAATACGCAAGAAACCACGTGGCAAACTCGCTAAAGTTGTTTTGTTTCACCAAGATAACGCCCCCGCGCACAAGCCCAGAGTTGCGATGGCAGCCATTCAAGAAGCTGGCTTCGAATTGATGGAACGTCCTCCATATTTACCTGACCTTGGTCCTAAAGATTATTACCTACGTCGGCGGTTAAAGAAGCATCTCATGGGCCAGAAATTTGAAGATGATGACGCAGTGGTCGCCGCCGTACACGATTTGTTAAAGGGAACAGGAAGATTTTTTAGAAAGGGAATTTTAGCTTTAGAAAAAAGATATAAAAAGCATATAAACCTGAAAGGTGACTACATCGAAAAATAAAATAAAATTTAAGAAATTTAATAATTGTGTCATACTTATTATCAGATTTACTGAACACCCCAAGTTTAGAAAAAAAAACTGTTCTTTTGGCAGAGTCTTTTTCAATTTATCCAAGGGTCGTTGCAGACACGCCATCCATGGATTTGTTTCTTAATTTCATTTTGAAATAGGTACCCAGTTATAATTTTTTATTCAAGTAAAACTTCTATATAGACGGAGGGTATTAGGTTTTTTTTTGTCACGAAAATTCGTTACGGCCGCTTGGAGGGGGTAGACAAAGAAAGGCTGGCGGCGGTGGAGATAGGGCAACGGCTGTATTCGTAGATAGAGAAAAGTAGAGATGGAGATTTAAGGCAGGTACTTAGCCTGGGTTACCCTTTCCACTTGTCCGTTGAATTTTCACTTCTACTATGTGTCCCAGCATACATTTTTTTGTTTTTTTTATTGTTGCAACACTCTGTTATACCGATTCGCATATTTTTCTCCATTAAATTACTTAAATAGGCTCAAGAATAGTCTACTGGAGATAGAAGGTAGATAGATAAATCAGTTTATTATATTGCACACATAACACATAACACTAATAAATAAATAATGAATAAATAAATAAAAGCAATGAAAACGCTAAACACGTTAAAATCCGACTTCAATCGCAATGTTTTCGCCAATTTTCCAAAACAACATTGAAGGGATTTTAATTATATTTATTATATAGGAACAACCTTATGACATAGCCAATCAATTAAATACAGAATAATTAACGAAATCGGACTATTCTGAGAAAGTTTTGCGTGGTCATATATAAAATCTAATGTAAAAAAAGTTGAGAGCTGGATCAAGAGCACTAAAGGCTTACCAAGATTCCCCAACGCAATGGAGAACTGACTATATTATTATCTTTGAGCCAGAATAAATCAATTCTGTTGGCGGTGGTAGAAAATGCCCTTCTACCAACCAAACAGAGTCTTACAAAGTTAGACTCTTCCGAGATCGAACCCACAACCTCCTGATGTGAGGCTAATGGACTAACCATTAAGCCATGAAGGTGGTTTGGGGTTCCGTATACTCAAAGTTAGATCTCGCCCTGATTCAGGGTAGGCTCGAGCCCCTCGGTGGGGACATATATGAGCTGTAATGATACTCAAAGTATCACCAACGAGACCCTTTTACTAAGCTTCTTCTGTCCGTCTGTCTGTCAGTGAACTTTAAAACAGTAATAGGTAGACAGTAGACATTTTTACCATTGCCACTTTGACACTTTAAAAACATATTTCAGGTATAGAATCCTCTTTAATTTTTTTAATATTTTTTTTTTAAATTGGGGGGATCCCATACCAGAATGTGTTTTAAAGGCTATTTTTGTTTTTTTTTATGTTAAACTTACAGGAGTGAAACTCGGTTTGGATATTGTACCTTAAGTATAACAAAAAAAAAACGGTCCAAGTGTAAGTCGTACTCGCGTCAAGGAGTCTGAACTAAAAATATTATTTTTGTATCACTCGCGTTGATGTCTTCTTTTTGTAATGTGTATAAGTATTATTTTCATAATTGTATGAAAAGTTGTGGTGGTATGGAATCCTCGTAATGCAAGTGCTACTCGTTCTTGAGACAGGTTTTTTCAGAATTATATGGGAAAGTTAAGAAGTCTTCTAAAAGTCTTTGTAGACTAGGAGATCATTACAAATCTGGTAACGATAACGTAAATAAATAACTTTAGGTTGACAGGATAATTGGCAAACTTCTGATCCTAAATATGTCGGTCTGCCTGTGCAAAGTGGTTGCGTTATGTGCTTATAGCGCCTGAAAAACTACTAAAGAGAGAAGGACAGGCACATAGACGGACATGATGAAGCCTTTTTATTTCCTCGTTTGACTACGTAACCCTATCATCATTACAGCTCATATACGTCCCCACCGAGGGGCTCGAGCCTACCCTGAATCAGGGCGATTAGGCCTTAGTCGACCACGCAGGCCCAGTGCGGGTTGGTACGTAACCCTATAAAAGATACATAAACTTTACCGTAATTTTCCATCAGGTGACATTTAGTCAAACGCACTTAAATTTTTGATTAAAAAAACGTAACAATTGATTAATTATATTGAAAAAACACGAAGACCCAATTCATAATAAGCCATTTTCCTGTAACGAACAATAAATTAATTCTAGTTGTTGAAGGCTCAGAAATTATTTCAGTAGAATTTTCTAAGGCTTCTTAAACTCCGAGAGGCCTAAATAAAGACAATAGTACAGTAAGGTAAACAGCTCCGCGAAATATGATCTAATTTCTTCCTTAATCCGATGTTGTAAACTCAATTTGCCGGTGGAACCTTGGAATCGTTTGCGTTATGAACGACAGCGGAAGCCAGAAAAATACAGCCAAGTGCGAGTCGGACTCGCACATCGAGGGTTCCATACCACCACATCATCATTACAGCTCATATACGTCCCCACCGAGGGGCTCGAGCCTACCCTGAATCAGGGCGATTAGGCCTTAGTCGACCACGCGGGCCCAGTGCGGGTTGGTCGACATACCACCACATAAAAGATTTTATTTCATTCATTTTGAATCCGTGACTGTTTTTTGTTATTTAGTTTGTACTACAATCGCATTAAGTTTATTAAATAATATTTATTAATATCACTTTTAGGATAGAGTCATCATCATCATCATATCAGCCGAAAGACGTCCACTGCTGGACAAAGGCCTCCCCCAAGGATTTCCACGACGACCGCTCCTGCGCTGCCCGCATCCAGCGGCTTCCAACGACCTTCACCAGGTTGTCGATCCACTGCGTGGAAAGCCTGCCTACGCTACATTATCCGGTGCGCTATCGCCACTCAAGAACTTAACTACCCCAATCTGTTCTACAAGCTATAAGTATAGCAATTTTGAGAGCTATGTCGGATACTTTTTTCTCCTACGGATCTCCTCGTTTCTGATTCGATCACGCAGAGAAACTCCGAGCATAGCATGCTCCATTGCCCTTTAGGTGACCTTGAGTCTTCTTATGATAGAATAAATATAAATAAATAGAGTTAAAAAAAACTAAAAGACACGCTTTTAAAGTACATCAGACTAAAAAGTAAAAATAATTCTTAATATAAGTTGAAAATAATAATTAACAAATTACTAGTATTATTGTGAAAAAGTGGGGCGCTCTGTGCCATATTTTTCGTCTATCGAGCAACCCACACCTTTTAACAATAATACTAGTAATTTGTTAATTATTATTTTCAACTTATATTCAGAATTATTTTTTAAGTTTTTAGTCCGATGTACTTTAAAAGCGTTTTTTTAGTTTTTTTAAACTCTATTTATTTTTAATTTTTTAGTTCAAACTTATGAAATTATTATATTGTCGCTGATTCTTGATAAGTCTATAAAGTTTGAATTAAATCTGTCCGTTTAAAGTGGGTCAAAATCGAGTCCAAAGGAGTCGGTTACATACATACAAACATACAGGTGAAGCTAATAAAAGCGTGATAAAAAAAATGAAAAACATATTTCGTTTATGATCACCTCTTCAATTTTTACTTATTTTTTCATTTTTGTTTAAGATATCCGCTTTAATATAGCAACACATATTCTGTGAAAGTTTCATCAGTTACGTACCTTTTACGGTTTAATATATGCAACCCTTCAACAGTACGACTGACGAATGAACTGTTAAGGTACAGTATTAAAATATGGGTGTCAATTAAATGGTTAGCATAGTATTGTTATTTCTGTGAGCAGAAAAATATAATCGGTCAGCAGAAATAGCTAATCGGTCAGCAGAAATAGCTAATTGGTCAGCAACTCATGGTCAGCAAACATTTCAAAATCAATCAGCAATTTATGTCATTCTGGATGGCTGTAATTATTTTAAACATCCCCGTACTACACTCTTCCTACAGTGTTGAGTGGTCGACGGAGCCCCTTCGGGGCTCCTACTTCTGTGTTCTCATGTTAAACCTAACACTACGACTGTGCGGGGAGGCGAGCTAACCGAACCTAACGGATCCGAGTCGGGGTGCTCCGCAAGTCCGAGCTCGCTTCGCTCGCTCCCGCTTCCATTTAGAACTCCCCGTACCACACTCTTCCTACAGTGTTGAGTTGCTGCTTATGGACATGTTTTTCTGCCGCTCAATCATGAAATCTTGCCGCTCAAGTAGTTATTTTGCGGACTGAATGTTTATTATGCCTTTAAAAAATATATATTTCTTAAAATATGTAGGCTTAATAATAGGGTTGGCCCCGCGCACATATTTTTTTTTCGTTTTTTTTTTATTTACAATTGGTAAACCCTTGACAACATCTCACCTGGTGGTAAGTGACGATGTTGCCGAAGATGGAAGCGGGCTTACCAAGATTCCCCAACGCAATGGGGAACTGGCTATCTTATCTTCATGCCGGAACACACCAATGATATCAACATTGATATTTGGCGGCAAGACTTAGATAAGATGGTGGTAGCTAGCCAGGCGGGCTTAGAAAATGCCCTTCCACCAACCAAACCGAGTCTTAGAATTGACCCCGCGACCTCCTGTGTAAAACCAGTGAACTTTGCCTCTGAGCTAGGCTATTAGTAATAAACAGAATTGAGTGAAAAATCAAAATGGCTATCTATTACAGTTTAAAAGATGCAGCCCTGTAACACACTGTCTTCCAGGCATATGGACGGTATAATCTTGTTATTACAAGACCATATTGGGTTCCGCTATAGTTAGTATAGCCTTCTTTGGATCATCATCATCATCATATCATCCGAAGAACGTCCACTGCTAGACAAAGGCTTCCCCCAAGGATTTCCACGACTATCGGACCTGTGCTGCCCACATCCAGCTGCTTCCCGCGGTCTTCACCAGGTCTTCGGTCCACCGCGTTCTTTGGATACGGAACCTTAAAAAAAGCTACGTACTACACACACATAGCAAAAATGACATATGTAATTAAGATATGTCATCAACGTCTGCAATATGCTGCGCCTAACAAAACAGTCATACATTATGTCATATATAAAAAAAAACGCTAAACACGTTAAAAACCGACTTCCGTCACAGCAAGTTTTTGCATTATTATTTTTGGTTTTTGTTTATTTTCTAATAAAATACTACACCGATTTTGATAAAATTTATATGGGACCACACGGGAAGCACTAGCATATAAATAAAAAAAGAATCAAAAATCGGTTCACCCAGTCAAAAGTTCTGTGGTAACACTCAGAAAAAAACATATAATCGAATTGAGAACCTCCTTCTTTTTGGAAGTCGGTTGAAAAGACATCAACGTGAGCCAAAGACAAAGAAAAGATTACATCAACGACCCGAGCACCTTCTGACAACTTATGGATGAAGAGACACAGAACAGGCATTCACGTTAAGTAAATAGGTACTTTGTACGAATTAAAATCAGGAAATTACTTAAACTGTACATGACGTTCCGATATCATAGAATTGAATTTTTCATAAAATAGTTGACTAGATCATGAAATAGTTTTATTTCATGAAATCGTCAATATCCGCTGCCCACATCAGATAGCCAGATCAATGAATGAATCAGCTTTTGATGATAGGATGTCAACCCACGTTTGAAGAGATCATGAAATGATCATGAGAATCTGAGTTAAGTGAGCAAAGCGAACGATGATAGGTTTTTAGGTGTGATGATGATACTGTCGAAGAGTCTCGCGGTGACAGGCTCTTCCACTGGGTGGCGGAGGCAATATGAAAATGCAAATTTTGAGGTCAGATTTCATTAAATGGTCGTGCATTCATGATCTGACCAAATGTGAATTGAATTATCATCAAACATTAACGTTTAAACTATATGGTCACTTTTATTTGATGATTTTATGAAATGCAACCATTTCATGAAATCGCCAATTTTATGATATCGCTAAGACATCATCATCATATCAGTCGAATAACGTCCACTGATGGACAAAGGCCTCCCCCAAGGATTTCCATGACGTCCATCAGGTCGTCGGTCCACCGCGTGGGAGGTCTTCCTACGCTACGTTTTGCCCCAACGGCCATATGGTCTACGAGCTATGTTCCCTGCCCACTGCCACTTCAGTTTAGCGATTCTGTGAGCGATGTCGATTACTTTAGTTCTCCTGCGGATCTCCACGTTTCTGATTCGATCACGCAGAGAAACTCCGAGCATAGAACTCTCCATTGTCCTTTGGGTGATCTTGAGCCTTCTTATGAGGCCCATAGTAAGCGAGCATCTCTCAGTTACGTAAATCATCACTGGCAACACACACTGGTCATATATACACTTTTTATGATATATAAACAAATGAAATAAGTCAACGAGATTACGCCTAAAGAATTAGAAAGGACATTCATCACGCGAGCATCATGATCTCCAATGACGTATCGTTGGTAAGCATCCAGAATTTAACTCTTGCAATGATGATTCTATAGAAAATTTAATTATTTGTCTAATGCCTGGTGATTTTTTTACCCGACTTAATGTCAGATATTTTTTTTTTACTTTCGAGCGACAGAGCGCAGTAAAAGATAGCGGAGCAAAAGAAAATATTGTCGTCGTGAAAAACAGTTTTTCAAGTTTTACCCTAAATGTGTTATTTTATTTTTATTATTATTTTACATATTATTTGGAAAACATGCAGTATTTTTATGACTATTTTAAAAGCTTATTAATAAACAGAGTACTAATTATATGTTTTCACATTTAAAAATGTACACGCTAAGTTTAAAAATTAAGTAGAAATAAACTTAAACAAAATCTAGGCGGGTGTTAAAACACAAAGATGAACAAAAAAACGATGAATTATAACAATTAGGAAATCATATCGAACCAATGTTCAGAAAGCAGAGCTTTTACTGTATGGACCTTGGAATTAAATAAATCAATTTTAGGGAAAATATTATAATATTTTATATCAGCTGCGTATACAAACAAAAATTTGCAAAACCATCCGTCCATTCGTCGGTCTATCATGCTTTAGGGTAAGCAACCATGGTCCCATTGAGAGCAAATTTTGAAATTAAGAGTTTATGATATTTTTTCATAAGATTCTGAGTGAGGGTTTTTTTAGGATTTTGATAAAACTTTGCAAGTAGTAACTGTTGTTAAGGTATTAGTTGCTTTTACAAAATTCGTTAAAGGTTAACAACCACTGTAAGAGATCGCTTGTTCGCGATAAGACCGCCTAAATTTACAACCTCTCAACCATTGTAACTTTTTTTTCTCTTATTTTGTGCAATAAAGTGTTTTCAATCAATCAATCAACGGCCATCTTTTGTTTATGATTTTATTAATGAATCTACCCGCTTCTTATAGTTGCTGGCCTACTTTAAGCTATAAAATAAAATATCTACTACCAGTTTTAGAAGTGTTGGCGTATAGTAGACAGTACATTTTGTACAATTTATTTTGACAGTTTACAGGTTAAAATCCTATGTTGATCGTTTATTTTATTTTCAAGTAATATCTCTTGTAACTTGCACCTTACCCAAAACGAGAGTTAAGCTAGGGCACTGTCGCCTAAGGAACTAGCGACCCTTATCAACAATGTCAAGCTTCTCGGATTCCCTAATAAATACACCACCGTGAACAAACTGCTCTATCCAAAACACTGGACCCTATTACTATAGTAGAAAAAAACTTTTTACAATGACTGCCTTTTATACCTTTCTACTTTTGCAACTAGCTACTGAATTTAGTATCACCCTGTATAAAGTTTCGGTTTCTTATTTCAATCAGTTTCGATTTCGCAAGTTAAGGTGAACGGGAAGAATTGGATTCTGAATTTATTTGGGTTCGTTTGGGTAGAAACAACAGCCCGTATCCAGTGTACGATGCTCATGAAATGGAAAAAAACCTCTGGTAATGCTTTTGCCTTTTAACGCTTAAACAACACATTTGTGATAAAGGTAAGTATACTCACTTAAGGGGGTTGGCTACTGGGCTACTGTCAAAATAGCGCTAGCGTAGCTTGATCCCAATCCTGCAATATAAACTACAAATCAATATTAAGATTCTGAATCCAGTATTTGATGATATATGTCCTTTGTTGTTGATATTCAGATACGCACGAAGCGTTACGCTTCCTCATTTATTATGCGGACAGCGATGGAGTGGAACTCCTTAACTGAGTCTGTGTTTCAAGACTTTTACAATTTTGAGATCTTCAAGGCGAGAGTGATTAAGCATTTTTTATGTTTGCGTGTGATATCCTTGACTACATACCTACCATCAAGTAAGATAAAAAACGTTCTAAAACGTGACTTAAGTCCTATTTGGGTACTATTCCACTCTTTGGTACTGTTTGTTTCCTCTTTTATATTATTTGTGACGCCAATGAGAATACTATAATGACCTACAGGAAGACCATGAAAACCACTAATAAGGTACAGTGCTAAGCTTGAGTTTAACCGCAGAGTTTGAGTTTAAATTTTCACATTTATAATATTAAGTAAGGATAGTCAGATACGACAACATGACAATTTAAAATAAAAATAAAAACAATAAATTGTAGGTACAGCAGCCCGCACTAAACTTTCTCGACATTTTTTTTTCATATTTTATATATATATAAAATATGTAAGAAAAATAATAATATGTAGAAAAATAAAAACAATAAATTGTAGGTACAGCAGCCCGCACTAAACTTTCTCGACATTTTTTTTTCATATTTTATATATATATGTACCTACAATTTATTGTTTTTATTTTTCTTTTAAATATATATATATATATATTTTAATAATTTTGATCAGTTTCAGAAATATAAACTTATGCTTTAGTGCCATTGACCACATACATACGCTGCGGCAGATTACACAGAAGACCGTCGTGGACTACGCGAAAGCCTTTGATTCGGTCGAAACTTGGGCTGTGTTAGTTTCTGCAGCGGTGCCAAATTGACTATCGATATATCGAGGTACTGAAGTGTTTGTATGAAAATGCCACCATATCCGTTCGCCTCTAGGATCAAAACTAGGAACCTATCCAGCTGCAGCGAGGGGTGAGACAGGGAGCCGTTATATCACCGAAACTGTTCACCGTCGCCCTGGAAGATGTTTTTATGCTTTTGGACTGGGGTAGACTCGCCATCAATACCAGCAGTGTACGTCCTTCGGCTGATATGATGATGATGATACTTATTCGTAATACATTTCAATTCAATAGCTCCAACAAACACGATTTTTACCATAACAATGGTTTTTAATATAATAGACAAACATAAGAAACTCTAACATGCAAAGTTTTATCAAAATCTATAGATCAATTTTTGAGAAAGAAAGAAAAACAGTTTTTATTTTATGACACCTACTCTACGGTTTGACGGTATGAAGAAACTTTTGATAATTCATAATTTCTAAATTTGGTCCCAATCGGACTAAAGATAGCCTATTGTCAAAGTGTAATAAATTAGTATTAACATACAGTATGGACACTCCTTGCCGCTCTCTAGATTGCGACCCCACCCCCTCGTCACCCATATTGATACAGATTGGTTACAGTTTGGTTGTCGAACGTATAGGATTTCGCCGCCATTTTGTTTGTTCCGTCATTCGTTTTTTGAAATGTCATTTCTGGCCCGTTGTATGAAGTGTCCAGGGTGTGCTATTGTAGAACCAATCGTGACGGACGGACGCACAGACGGAATTGAGGTATTCGGTTTTTCGGTATGTGCTAATGATATAGAACACAATTTCACGAAAATTGGAAAAACTTTTTTTATGCGATAACAATACTTCATCTCCCCTATGTACTCCTAGGTGGGTCGAGATCACGGATAACATAAACAAGGTAATGTCACACTTTTGTTTATAAACCAGCATCGCCGCCTGTCTCCCACCCATCAACTCCACTACACAAGCAATAATAAATTAATAACACATAGACGAATTGCGCGCACTAATAAACAAAACACACTTAGAACACAGGGCTGCAATTGTGTCTCACACCATTTCGAGAGTCTGTACGTTACAAACAACCACACGAAAATAAAAAGTATGAACGCGTACTTCAGTTAAGTATGATTGTCTAATCATACTTGTGGCGCGCCTGCCTAGCGCACATTTCCAATACAACCTTATTTATCTGATCCGTGCAAATGCCCATCACATTGGCCGCGTCTCCACATTGATTTGCCAGTGAGATGCGATGGCGCTGCACCAGGTACGACTCGGCACGAGGGTCAGCATTCTTCTTCAGACTTCTTTATTTTTAAAAGTGGCTACATTGTCGCATTGGGTCAATGTACCCACTTGTAATATTTTTTTTTTAGTTTAAGGATAGGTATTGATTGGAACAGTTGTCTCTGTCTTTTTCTTTACGTGAAAAGAGTAAAGAAAAAAAACACACTTTTCACTTTTTTCAATGGTTTTTCGTTTCAGTCAAAAACTACAATGAAAGTATAAAAAATAATAACATCACTCACTCACTTTGTATTATCATAACAAATATTGTTGTATACTTTTTTTTATTTATACTACAACATATTAGTTATAACTAGAGTTGAAAGTAATGATGTAGACCTCGTCGTATTAGCTCATATACGTTCCCACCGAGGGGCTTGAGCCTACCCTGAATTAGGGTGATCGGGCCTTAGTCGACCACGCAGGCCCAGTGCGGGTTGGTCGACTTCACACACAACCTTCGAATTTCTTCACAGGCGTGTGCAGGTTTCCTCACGATGTTTTCCTTCACCGTATCTTGGGTTTTTTTTCTATCGAGCCAAAACTGCTCAATCGTGTTTCTAATAGCTTTCGACTTTAAGGAATATCATCAACAATAAGGGAGTTTTTATTCAACCTTGGGTTTTCTATCGTTTAGGAGTAATGGACGTCAATAATAACGAAAATTTGTAATTTTACCGCTTTAACAAAATTAGTAGAGACCATTTTAATTCACGCTCACATTTTTAAAATTCCATTAACAATCGAGTTTGTAATAAATACCTACTTAGATTTTATGATAAATGTTGTAATAACAACTGATTTCTGTTTAGTTCAGCAAATTAATCATTTCATACCTCAGACATGTTTATTCTATCACTAGCGGATGCCCGCAGCTTCGCCCGCGCAGATCCCGATTTTTGCGGTTCCCGCGGGAATTTCCCAAAATCCTTTATTAGCGGATGCCTACGTCATAACATCTACCTGCATGCCAAATTTCAGCCCGATCCGTCCAGTGGTTTGGGCTGTGCGGTAATAGACCACTATGACAGTCAGTCAGTCACCTTTGAGTTATGTGATGGCCTGAAACGCCATCCTTATTTCAGAACCGCACGGAACCCTAGAATAATTAGGTGTTAAGAACTGATGTGTTGTTATTACTAGAGAGACGGCGAGGTTGCCATTTTTATCTATTCAAACATGTGCTTGGGGCTTGCAACGTTGCATTATGAGCGTACGACTGTGTGAAGAATGTTCAGAGGATTTAACAAAAGAATATTTGTACGAGACAGAAGGAGAAAGAGCGATTGGGCGTACACGTGTGCGAATGCGACGGGAGTAATATGGTTTGGAGGCCTGCGCCGGAGCGTCAGAGGGGGACACACGGGGACACACGGGGGCAGAGGCTGGAAGTCGTCGGTCGTTCCCTGACGGGAAAAGGGTCCTGAGTTTGGTTCTGTGTGAAGTGATTGAAAATAAGAGCGCGATGTGTGGGCGAGACTGGAATTTGGTATGTTTTATTATATTGCTTCTTGCTTGATTGCAATATAATCTCACAGAATCGTCACATTAAGGACTTGTTCCGTATGTCGTTTTAGTTAAATTCTCCCTCAGTTAAAATGCTCGCAACCTCTATAATATTTGCGAAGTATTGTGAAGATAGATTCTGTGTGATTAACTAAATAACCTTGTTTTGTGCTAATGAATCTAACTATCATCTTAAACGGTATTCATAAGACAGAATATGTATGATTTTAGTTTGGTTGAGCCTGACTATTCACAAGTCGTATATATCACTAGCAGATATGGTTATTGCTAACTGAAGTGTTCAATATCCCTGGGGTTTTATACTTACAAATTGTACTCTTGATAGACCGGAACTAGCGAGAAGTCAGCGCTCGCTATAACCTAAAACCTTGTTCAGAACAATAATAATAGTATGTGAGTCTTTATAAAAATGTAATTTAAGTAATAAAGACTTGCCAGACGCACTTACGGCTGTAAAGTTGTGTACTCTTTGGTTGTAAAAGTTGAGTAGTCAAAGTAAAGTCCAAGGCTCCCCGTAAGTTACAGAAGTGTACAGTGGTTGTAGTATTGTTGGCTTGACGGAAATGCATAATCTAAAATATTTATATTACCTTTTCGTTGCTGCCATAAGTCTACTTTATCTAAAGTAAGCTAACCTTACCTTATGTAGACAAATTTAATACAAATTTATATACATCCATAATTTAATGGGCGATAGCACACAGGACTTGTATAATTCTATTATAATATCAAATTTGTACTGTCAAATGCTAGAATAAATAGCTCTATAAAATATAGGGCTGAAATCAATGTAACGTGGAGTTTTACGCCTACTAATGAAAGGTTTCTCCACAATTTGAGTCAAATAAATTCATAATTAATTTTTAGACTCAACCAAGACATTTTATTTATTTTACCCTCTGCATGCAACATTGAGGCTTCCTTGAGGGAGTCTACGAATTCCCTTCGCTTAGAATTGACTGAAATAATGTAACTCGCATTCTGGTAATTTCTGAATTGAGCCCCTCAGTGGGGACGTGTATGAGCTGATATGATACTAGACGATTAGGTACGATACATTGTTTCTCGTGTGTGTTCCGCTTCCAGCAGCTTCAGCAGGCTAAGGCACATAAGGCCAGTCTTAAGGGGGTAGGGACCTCCACATCTGGTACGCGTGACCACGGATCAAAGCGTTGCGTTAACTAAAAGAAACGCACCTTTGGAAACCTGAATTAAAAATAAATAAATAAATAAATAAATAAATAAATAAATAAATAAGTAAACACAACGTAATTAGCTAATTAGCGGGTCCATTGAAAAAAATTAATAATAATAAAATTAAACATATCATAAGTACATAATGTTTCATTACAGTTCATAGTATGAGAAAAGAGAAAAAACATTTTTCCTAAATAGTTTAATCGAAATCGGTTCAGCCGTTCATGCGTGAAGCGATAACCAAGGAAAAAGAAATTCATTCTTCTATAGATATGAATTAATATTTAAATATATTTATTCAAATTAAAATTCAAATAACTTTTTATTGTACATCAAAACCAAATACATAACATGCAAAGTTTAAATTAAAACTAAGAAACGTACAATTAAGGGGGTCTTATCGCTGAGAGCGATTTCTTCCAAACAATCCAGTGCTCGGAGAAAAATCACGGAGACAGGTAGTACGCGAGCAACAATAACAGAAAATTTAATGACTAATTATGAAGGGCGAGGGCATTTACTTCGATCAATTTAATAATGTATTTTAAATTATCCATGAGGTCGAGACGATTTCAACGACCCCTCACATTCTCAAATCGGTTAGTTAGTTTAGGCTATATGATTAATCAGCGGAAATACGTACATACAAATGGTTGGAGAAAAAAAAGTTACATTCTCTTCAAAGCGTACGAGGCGGGTCTTACAACGGTTGTACAGAAAAAAAAAATATGCTTTCAATAAATTGTGCAGTGCTATTGTTTTACAACGAACAATAAGACGGGTCGACCCAAATGCTGATCAGGTACATACTTGAACAACCCCATCAAAACCATAGATGTGACAAATGTTAGCCAAGTTCAATTCAAAAAAAAAAATATATATCTTGGTTGTACGCTACGGCGACAAAAGGATTGAGATCTAGATGGATGCCAAGTTCTGTTAATATATCCCGAGATCTACTCATGAGAATAAAATACTCCATAAACGAATATGATGGTAATTATTAGAACATTCAGACGAAAAATATTTAGATTTAAATAAAACTAATGTAGTTAACTTTTGTCTAACTTTATGTATTTTTTTCCCTCGCGGAAGGAAAAAGGAAATGTTTAATACATTAAACAATAATAATTAAACACTAAGATATAATAGTAACAATGTCGCTTTTAAAAAGCTTGTACTTAAGGGGTTAAGCTTTTGACAACTATCTTAATTCCCGGGTTTTTCGCTTCAAAAGGTCGATACGCTATTAAAAGTAGGTACTCGTAGATTCCTTCGTTCATAAATAATTCGTTAATAAATACGCCGGAGAAGTTTGCATAGACTCAGGACACGTTAAGTGGTTGGGTTGTGTAGGCAAATGTGTTGTGAAAAGACAGTTTTTGTCGGTGTGGTTTTTTATTTTAAATTCCAGGGCTGCTTGGCGAGACTGGAGATGAGTCAAGGAGCTCACACGTGCGTGCTGAGATGGCGTCAGTTGCTGAGAGGTGCAAGCGAGCCGAGGAATTTAACGCGCACATGCAGGCTACGTTGGGTTGGCGCCTACTGAGGACAAAAAACGGGGTCTTCTACCTGTGACGCTGTGCGAGTGTACGCGCCGGCGCGGCCATTTTTACGAAACATGGAATATTTTTGTGAAAGTTAAGTTTTGCACACTTTAGAAGTTATAAGATATCACCGTGCCCAATCTTCGTAGACCAACAGTTAATATTTAATAAATAATATTTAGTAAAAGGAGTAATATTTAGTAAAAGGGTCAATGAATTAAGAACTTAATAAAGCAAGTATGCTTCAGGAACAACATATAAATAACTTATTAACAAATACCTAACTACTTGATAACTGAATAATATGTTCGCAAATCGATTTAAAATGGATAGAATTTTAACAAACAAACAATAGGCATATATAACGAGACGTGAAGTCTTGTTTGTTTGTTTGTAAACTCTTTATTGCTTTTAAAACAAATACATTAAATATTTAGACAAAAGAAAATACATTAAGCAAAGGTGGACTTATCCCTTTCGGGATCTCTTCCAGTCCACCTTGGAATTCAGTCTTCAGAATAGTGAGCTGTATGTGTTGGTTTAGAAAAGTCGGGTCGTGTGTGAGTCGGGCCCGTCCATCGAGGGTTCCGCATTATCAAGCTCCAGACAAAGAACCATTGAAATTGATAAAATAAACGGGACAACAAAAGTGAATAAGACGATGTTA
Organism: Coleophora flavipennella; assembly: GCA_947284805.1. Classification (NCBI taxonomy): domain Eukaryota; kingdom Metazoa; phylum Arthropoda; class Insecta; order Lepidoptera; family Coleophoridae; genus Coleophora; species Coleophora flavipennella. The sequence continues at coordinate 3,877,448 of OX369257.1, forward strand.
AATCAGGAAAATTAGTAATTAAAAATGTGAATAACGAAGGTACAGAATTGGCACTTAATTTATAATTGATTAACTTTTAATTTTAATTTTTATTTCAGTTATGTCACCTTGCTTTACTTATTAGTTCCGATAACAGCGATAAGCTTAGACATAAGGTAGCAAACTGTTTCCCGTGGCTTCGCCCGTTTGGGAAACGTATCTATGACCCTCTGGTGCGCAGTGTGCGAGTCGCAAGCGGCTCGCGAGTGTGAGCAAAAAGGAAAAAAGGAGAAAAGCTTTGTGTTAGTCCAGGTCCTGATCTGTCTACCTACTAAATTTCAGCCAGATTCGTTCATTAGTTTTCGTATAGGATTAACAAACAACATTCCTTCGTCGTTATGATATGATAAGTTTGACACCGATGGTATAGAGCAGATGGATTTAAGATAACAGGTATGTGTAAAGTACCTGCAGCAAGGGAGCCCTGTGAGGGTTTCCGTTTTTTCCCTTATGCAATAGGGAACCCTAAAAATGTGACTGTATACGTGAGGAAGCATACGTTTTGGGCTAACTGAGTGGTGATAGCCGACCAGTTGCGGATTTATACGCCACGATGCTAAGCCACAACACTTCAGTATGTAGGTTAGCCAACGTGGCGCAATAATGGGTGGTTGCGTTCAAGCTGGGATAGCGGGTTCGATTCTCGCACAGAAAATTAATCAAGGAATGATGACTTATATTAAAGGAATACTTATTTGGTACAAAGTTGTGATGAAGAACATACATGAGAAAAGCTGAATATATGCGATATAAACCGGTGGAATGAAAGGGGTTGGTTGTTTTCTGTGAAAATTTCACTTACATCGGGCATCGCGAATAAACAGCGCGCCCAGGTAATTTTTATAGACGAGAGCACCAAAGGGCTATCCACTTATATATTATAATAATTATTATCTATAATGGTATGGATATTCAGACGGGGAAAAATTTTATATTTTCAAAATAAAAGGATAAATTATTCTGTATGGGTTTAAACGCACTTGAACATAAATAATTCCAGGGTGATCCGGCTCATTTTGTCGTGACTAAAGCTGGTTAGCCGAGGCGGATTCGAGCTGACGAACGTTAGACGCGGAACGCTGACGAAAGACTTTATCAGGACATCATGGAGAGAGTGTGACAGGAAAGAGAAGGAGTTCCTCATTGCAGAGAAGTATCACCTAGTTTCCTTTATTTTATTTCAGACATAAGCGTACCAATTGTTTACGCTAAACTGGAAACTTGCGGTAAAATGACACAGTTTACCGTCATCATGGTCTGAATGTCAGTTCCACAACAGCATTGTGCTGCCTGCGTCCGAACGGCTTTCACCCTAAATGTAAAGCACTAAATCAGGGTTTTCACGAAATGCATCCAAGTGGTATTTTGGCATCCTGTTGGAAAAGGAGGTGATTTCCACAAGCTGCTGCTGGCTTTCAATATAGGTACAATATGAAGGAAACATTATCTTTTGGCCTGAGGGAGCTGAGGCAGACAACGACATCGAAGGTGTATTATTTACAAATTAATGTTAATATGTAGTTACCATATAGAAAAAATATATATATATATATATATATATATATCTCTGCGCATGAGATTTCCACGTGCAATTTGGCGCAAAGGTTGCATCCGAAGTGGCTTCGCTGGTGTCTGTACGTAGGACGACAGACCTAGCGTACGACGCTATTTTAGTAGCGGTCGTCACTCCACAACTTTCGAGAAAATATAGCGAGGTAGCGCTTAGCCGCGTATTCAGCTGCCAGTACCTAGCGGCTTTAGAACAGTAATTATTGAAAGACTACACAAAACTATTTAAAGTAACAGAAAGATGAAGGCACGATGAACCTTTACATTGTTTATTTTGCTAATACGTATGCAATTAATGTAAATGTTTTTTTTTATAATATAGAAGGAAATGGAAAGCTAAAAGCTGAAGCCCTATTCAGACTGTAGAATTGAAGAGAACTGTTGGTTAAGGTTTTAGAAATATGATGTTATCTCCCTGTTTGATACTATCAATTGATAGACTTTAAATATTTTTTTTTTTGTTCGGTCAAGATCTGAGAAAAATAAGTTCGATGGTCACAAAGGTATGACCAAATTGTTTTGCTAAAATTGAGTTAGGCTAACGTAGAGTTTTAGGGTTCATTTGGACAAAAAACTCCCTAACATATATGTTCGGTGTACCGGACAATGAAAAACTCCAGCGTGCGCAAGACAAAAGGGTCATACAGACGCGTCAACTTACCATCAGCAATATGAACCCTAATAACAACAAACGAAATATAAAGGAGTCAAGCTCAGAGCAAATACTAGGATACCTACAGAGGTATTCTAAACAAAACTAGGAGGGAGCGTAGGTTTTGTTGTCCAAGTGAGTATAGGTAGGTAGTCATAGGCTTGGTTATATGCATAAGGTCGATGGCCTGTGCCGCGAGTTAGCTAAAAGGGAGAGATAACAGCATATGAAGTTGAATTGTTTAAGCTTCTTGTTTAAGGATTGACACACGTTAAAATTTGGCTTTTCTGAATGCCTTCAGGAGGGGAAGCCCGTTCTTAAAGCAAGAAGCAAAGATAGTAATATGAAACCTCGATTCAGACACCTTCAATTCTGCAACCAGAAAAAAAAAATTCTCATCCAATTGGAATTTTTTGCAATTGGAAAGATTCCAATATGACTATACTGTGACTAACATTTTGTATCTGTTTACAGTTTGAAAACGCGAACGGATGTTTGGAGGCATCACATTCTCGTTATCAGGGAGGGGCGTGTGATGGCCTGAAACGCCATCCTTATTTCAGAACCGCACGGAACCCTAGAATAATTAGGTGTTAAGAACTGATGTGTTGTTATTACTAGAGAGACGGCGAGGTTGCCATTTTTATCTATTCAAACATGTGCTTGGGGCTTGCAACGTTGCATTATGAGCGTACGACTGTGTGAAGAATGTTCAGAGGATTTAACAAAAGAATATTTGTACGAGACAGAAGGAGAAAGAGCGATTGGGCGTACACGTGTGCGAATGCGACGGGAGTAATATGGTTTGGAGGCCTGCGCCGGAGCGTCAGAGGGGGACACACGGGGACACACGGGGGCAGAGGCTGGAAGTCGTCGGTCGTTCCCTGACGGGAAAAGGGTCCTGAGTTTGGTTCTGTGTGAAGTGATTGAAAATAAGAGCGCGATGTGTGGGCGAGACTGGAATTTGGTATGTTTTATTATATTGCTTCTTGCTTGATTGCAATATAATCTCACAGAATCGTCACATTAAGGACTTGTTCCGTATGTCGTTTTAGTTAAATTCTCCCTCAGTTAAAATGCTCGCAACCTCTATAATATTTGCGAAGTATTGTGAAGATAGATTCTGTGTGATTAACTAAATAACCTTGTTTTGTGCTAATGAATCTAACTATCATCTTAAACGGTATTCATAAGACAGAATATGTATGATTTTAGTTTGGTTGAGCCTGACTATTCACAAGTCGTATATATCACTAGCAGATATGGTTATTGCTAACTGAAGTGTTCAATATCCCTGGGGTTTTATACTTACAAATTGTACTCTTGATAGACCGGAACTAGCGAGAAGTCAGCGCTCGCTATAACCTAAAACCTTGTTCAGAACAATAATAATAGTATGTGAGTCTTTATAAAAATGTAATTTAAGTAATAAAGACTTGCCAGACGCACTTACGGCTGTAAAGTTGTGTACTCTTTGGTTGTAAAAGTTGAGTAGTCAAAGTAAAGTCCAAGGCTCCCCGTAAGTTACAGAAGTGTACAGTGGTTGTAGTATTGTTGGCTTGACGGAAATGCATAATCTAAAATATTTATATTACCTTTTCGTTGCTGCCATAAGTCTACTTTATCTAAAGTAAGCTAACCTTACCTTATGTAGACAAATTTAATACAAATTTATATACATCCATAATTTAATGGGCGATAGCACACAGGACTTGTATAATTCTATTATAATATCAAATTTGTACTGTCAAATGCTAGAATAAATAGCTCTATAAAATATAGGGCTGAAATCAATGTAACGTGGAGTTTTACGCCTACTAATGAAAGGTTTCTCCACAATTTGAGTCAAATAAATTCATAATTAATTTTTAGACTCAACCAAGACATTTTATTTATTTTACCCTCTGCATGCAACATTGAGGCTTCCTTGAGGGAGTCTACGAATTCCCTTCGCTTAGAATTGACTGAAATAATGTAACTCGCATTCTGGTAATTTCTGAATTGAGCCCCTCAGTGGGGACGTGTATGAGCTGATATGATACTAGACGATTAGGTACGATACATTGTTTCTCGTGTGTGTTCCGCTTCCAGCAGCTTCAGCAGGCTAAGGCACATAAGGCCAGTCTTAAGGGGGTAGGGACCTCCACATCTACATATATTTAGATTTCACTTATCTATGATCTTGTGCTCAGAAATGGGCGTAGAGTGCATAGCCAGAATTTCTAACTTCAGGAAAACTTTGTTTCTGATCACATTTTTCGTTAACACCTCAAATCTTCACTCACCTCTCAGGGTCGGGTACTTTTAAGATGTTTACCTCCGGACCCCAATCTATCCCAAAGTCACACTTTTTTACAATCGCACTCTATAATAATTCTTTGAATGGAATATCTATATGTCAGTCAAAAATGACTGGATTAGTCCAGAGACATGTCATCGTTGAAATGTCTATTCTAACGTCCTTTGTGATGTTTTGATGAAATATCTAATATTAACTTAGTCGTATTAATGATTTGATGAATTCCCTGGTGTAATGTGTATGATAAAACCATCAGTTTGATAGGTATATGTCACAAGAATTTCCCCAACGACCCGACCACGCCCCCGACGACCCCCCCCCCCCCCCCGATGACCCGACCACGCTAGCAGTTGCTGCCCTGACCCCGCCCCCCAACCCACAGAGACTACACCGACATTCTGCCCTCGCCGGCGAGGGTGGCGTCCCCTCGCTTCTGGACCAGGCCGCTTCTCTCCGATCCTCCCCCATCCAAGCAACGACCTAAGCCGAGGTCCGTGCCCACCTGGGCATTACATTAGGTTTAGTGCCCTCCGCACTCGCCTCCCCTGTCCGGTGAAGTTGTAAAGGCCCTCACGGCCTGTCCGACTTCAACAACAAGCTTGTCCTTTCGAAAAAAAAATGTCACAAGGATACATTTCCGTTCAAAACGAAATTACTAGATGGCGCTACCTGTGTTCTGACACGCACTGTCGTTACATTCTCTCGAACCGCCTTGTGCTATGTTCGATACTTATTTGATGTCTCTCACTGACCCCGACGACCCGACCACGCTAGCCGTAGCTGCCCTGACCCCGCCCCCTAACTCACAGAGAAACACTGCACCGACATTCTGCCCTCGCCGGCGAGAGCGGCGTCCCCCCGCTTCTGGCGCTTACCAGCGCTACCGGCATATACCAGGCCGCTTTTCTCCGATCCTCCCACGTCCAAGCAACGACCTAAGCCGAGGTTAGGCAGTTGCATCTTTTTGCTTTGCACTAGGTTGAGTGCCTTCCGTACTCGCCTCCCCTGCCCGGTGAAGTTGTAAAGGCCCCAATGGCCAACAACAAGCTTGTCCTTTCGAAAAAAAAAAATAATTATTTGATGTTACTAGGTTGAGTGCCTTCCGTACTCGCCTCCCCTGCCCGGTGAAGTTGTAATGGCCCCAACGGCCAACAACAAGCTTGTCCTTTCAGAAAAAAAAAAATGATGTTTGTTACCTATAAGATATAGATTTACTCATTAAACGATGCACCGCTTAGTAAAGTTACTGACAGTAAAAAAGTCACTGGGTTTTCTTTCAGGGTAGAACAAGACATACTAAGCATAACGTTTGTCCGTCCGTCCGTCCGTGCGACTCAGTTTTATTCCGAGTTTTTTTACTCAGTAGTATAAAAGCGACGCATTGTTTTGTAAAATGGCTAATTCTACAATATGGCTGCCATATATTATATTATACAGTATGCAGAGCAGTGCAACAAAAAAATTGTTAGCAGTTGGTCAAATAAGCGATTCGTCCAAATAGTTTCAAGTCTCATTTCGACCAACACCGAACAAACGAAGACATCCTTGTTACTTCTCGATCCTGTCCTAAATTTCTCAGAAAAACAGTTTTAAAATTATGTCAAAGAACTCTTTGTAAAAAAGGTTAAAGTCATCCGAAAATTTAAATGACAAAAATGTATGGGTAGACAGTGTTCCTTCTATCAACACTAGTAATCGTGTTTAATAGTAAGAAAATGATGACCAACCGAAGAATTGACGTGGAAGAGACAAGACATGACAAGTCTAGTACTTCTTTTTATTAATATTTTTATCTTAGCATTGACAGAAGTGGTGCATGTTCGCTTAAATGTTCGTGCGGATGATGGCGCATCGGGAGCCGGGTCGTTCCTTTCCCTCTAATATGGTTGATGGGAGCGATGGCTGACTCTCTCGTTATACTCGTGACCGGGTCCTGTCCGTGTGAACTGGCCTACTCTTTTCGTGTCATATTGTTTTCATGTTCTAATGACATAATCTGGTTTATATCAAGAATTGAATTTTGACGTTATTAACTAATGATTGTTTTTTCTTGATTTTTCACAAATGACATTGTTATTTTTATTATATGACTAGCTTTTGCCCGCGGCTTCGCTCGCGTGGACATAGCTTTTATGACTCTTTTTGAGGGTGAGTGGTGCGCGAGCCGCTATCAGCTCGCAAGCGTGGACATGAGTTTTCTCCCGGTACGTCAGGAACTGCATCGGGCTTTTCGGATTAGCAGTCTTTGTCACTTCCCACCCCCTTCAACAAATTCTATACAAAAAATTACTTCAATCCGTTGCTTCGTTGCGACGCCACCGACGTGCGCGAGCGTAGAAAACAGTTGTCCCCAGATCCCTCGGGAACTATGTCAGGATATACTTATTTGTAAATTATATCATTTTCCACCTCATCTCTGTGCTAAAAATCACACTGTAACCTCCAGTTGGGGAGATTTACTTCTAAATAAAAGATTTGAGTTTTGACTTAAAGAAATGCGTTTTATTTGTATACAAAAGGTATTGTAACAAGGTATGAATGTGGCAATATTGAGAGAGGTTATGAAATTAAAAAAAATTTGAAAGAAAACAGGTATGTGGGTCTAAAATTACTGCAGCTACCTTATTGCACTTACTTGATAATAAATTAGTTAGCTATATCTATGTAGGTTAGATCAAATTATACAAAATAAAGGAAATCTTGTGTTGAGAAACAGCTTAGGACGGGCCGTAGAGGTGGTGTCTTACAGATAGATAGTAGATGTTAGGTATTACAAAAATGTGGCTGGAGAGGCCAGCAGATACAAATTTGGTCTGCAAGATTGATGCAGAGTATAAGAGATTTAGCACCGTCCAAAAGGGTTAGATAGATAGTGTGGAGCACATAAATTTTAGGTTGTTCTAGAGAACAAGCAAGGAGCGGGCGCCAGGTGTTTGTGTACACAGGTACACACACCAAAAAGAAAATATTTAAAAGCACAAGAGAAATATTCTGGAGTACACCTTAGTTAGGCTCGCGTCTTCCCGGGTGGAACGCACGGTGTGTGGTCCGGCCGAAGGGCGAAGGTGCGGCAGTCTGCGAGGCAGCGAGGTTCCACGTGGCGGTCTGGCACAGTAGGCGTACTCCGAGGATGGCACACACGATGGCACACAGGGCACACGAGGGCGCACGAGGGTGCACGAGGTACACGGGGGTACACGAGGTACACGAGCTGGTGACAACGTGTCGAGGTTGTTAGCTAGTTTGGAATAGAAAGATTGCGCTATAGACTTGCACGTGTGTAAGGGAGGAATTTAGACTTGGAAACAGGTGGTTTTAAGTACTTACATGTAGAAAATCGAGGATTATCAGGAATGGAGAAGTATGAAGTTTCACTTCCACAGAAAGGAGGGTTGACAGGGCGAGTCACTGTATCACATGAGCAGTCGCGAGTGCGCTGTGAGTATGGAGTCAGATGGTTCCTTTCCTCTCCCAAGGTCAGCATGTGAAAAGACCGAGGGAGGCTTTCTGCTCGTATATAAATGGTCACTCCTAGAATTCTCTAGAGAATTCACTATGTAAAAAAAGGAGAATGGAACGTTCCTGTGACGGTAGTGACTGGTTTCTGGAACGTTCCTTGGGGATGTTTTATTTGGTGAGGTAAGAATTTAGTTTAAGGTTTAAGGATGTAAGAGGAAGTGACGAAATGATAAATCTTTTGTTATATTAAATTATTTGATTTTTTTGGACTAAAAGTTTTGTATGTTTATGAAGGAGTGAGCGCAAGGAATACTGAGTGCAATGAAGCGTAATTTATTTTAAGTGATTGGAGTCGAGTCGATTTGAGATACTAGGTGTATGGGGATTTGCATATTCTGTGGAAGTGTAAGTTGTGTTTTGTGTTAGTAAGAAAATAAAGATATTGTTTATATTTTTGAAAAATAGATTAATTGTAAATTTATTTAATTAGGATTGGCAGTGAGATAAGTGCAATGATAGTTATTATGTTTCAAGATTTGACTAGGAGGAGTTAAAGCGTTGAGTTCTTGGCTAATTAGATTTAAAAATGTAGCGATGTTGTTTTGCATCGTTACAATACCCTTTCAGTTAAGGAAAAAAAAAGAAAAAAAAAGGAACAATAGTTGGGGTTGCTAAGAGGCAATGAGTGTAGAGGAAGGTAGGTAGAGAGCATGAGAGTTTTTAGTATAGAGTCGAAAGAAATGGTGAAGTTAAGGAGTTTTTTAAGTAGAGTGAGTGTATTGAGAGTTGAGGGATTGGAATAGTAGAAGGGTAGAATAAGTTGTAGAGTAGGTAGTGGAAGAGGAAAGGTGCGTCAGGTGTAGAGGCTAGAAGAGTGCTAAGGTATAAAAAGTTTGAAGGTAGAGCAAGAGTATATAGAATTGAGAGGTAGGAATAGTACGAAGGTGGAAGTAGAGTGGGTGGTGGAGGAGTGAAGGAGTGTTTGGTATAAAGCTAGAAAAGTAGTAGAGTATGGGAAGTTTAGAGTGAGCAAGAGTGCATAGAGTTCAGAGATTAGAAGATTGTAGAGGTAGGGAAGGATGGGAGGTGTGGGGTTTGTAGGGTTGTATATACGGCTACTTATACTACATATAAATAATTTAAATAATAAAGTAAATATACTGTATACATAAACGGTAAAGATAAGTGTTGATGGCGTAGGACTAAGCGTGAAGCTCATGGCATGAGAGCCAAAATGCCTTGCCAACGAAGAGTAAGTGTAAAATAAATAGATATTGGTGTAAATAATATGATAAGATAATAATTTATATGTGTGAGATCGGCATTGGATGAAGCACGAAGCTCATGGCATAGGAGCCAAAGTACCAAGCCGAAAAAGAGAGTGTATAGGATAAAAATATGAAATATAGTGCCGAAGGCATATTTTTACAGAGTCGCGCCGCTCTGAGCAGAAGGCTTTTAGTTTTCTGATGGAGTTACCAGCCGCCCCATATAATAAATATTAATATATAAACTACTATATAAGTATAATAGACATAATAGATAAAGTATGGAAAGATATAGTGTATATATAAAAAATAAATAGGGGTTGAGGGATAGGATGGGAGTAGGTAGAGTTGGGTGGTGGTAAGGGATGTGACAGGAAAATAGGGTAAGGAGAGGTCTGTTAGTCGCCTTTTACGACACGTCAGGGGAGAACGTTAGAGCTATTCTTATCCGGACTCTACACGGTATAGGGGTAGTAGGATCAGGAAGGGTTAGGTTGAGGTTGGGTGGTGGTAAGGAATGTGACAGGAAAATAGGGTAAGGAGAGGTCTGTTAGTCGCCTTTTACGACACGTCAGGGGAGAACGTTAGAGCTATTCTTATCCGGACTCTACACGGTAAGATAAGAGGAATTAGAGTGGGATGGATTTGAGTATGTCCTTAATATGCCACGTACCTAGGTCTTTAGAGGTGTGGAAGTCTTGAAGGATGTATGTGAGGGGAGAGATTTTCTTTTTTATTAGGCATTTTACAAATTTAGGAGCAAGTTTTGCTGTGAAGAATTTAGATGCATCAGAGAGTGGATATTCCCTTTTCCAGACAGTTTGGCCTTCGTTATATTCGATATCGCGCCTATTCTTGTTGTAGTGTATTTTGTACTTAGAATACGCTTTGGCCATTTGTTTGTTAACCTTTAGGAAGATGTCTTTGAGGTGAAGTAGGTTAGTAGTGTAAGAGGACCTGTCGGTGAAGACAATGTCTTCTTCCTTTAAGGGGCATTTAGGATACCAGTCGCCAGAAAGTATCGCTTCACGGCCGTGGTTAAGGAAATAGGGGCTGTATCCTGTCGCTTCACTGACTGCAGTGTTAATGGCGAATTCGATTTTGGAGAGTTCCTCTGCCCATTTCCTGTGGTCCGTGCCGACATAGGAGGCAATGGCGGTCACTACTACTCTGTTGGTTCGTTCAGAGGGGTTGTTTTGGGGAAGGAACCTACAGTTGTAGAAGGAATTAGGGACAGAGTATTTCTCCACTAGTTCCTTCATCAACTTTGAAATATATTGTGGGCCATTATCCATCACTATAGTCTGTGGTATGCCATATTTCAAAAAGATGTTGTTTTCTATGAGATTAACAACAGTTTTAGCTAATGAATTTCTCATTGGGAAAAGGGATGTGTATTTGGTAAAGACGTCGGTAACCACAAGGATGAATTTGTAGCCTTGGTAAGAGCGGGGTAGAGGACCTAGAATGTCTGTAGAGATCATTTGAAATGGGCGTTGAACTTGTTTAGGGTTCTTCATGAGCCCAGGAGGACTTTCGTTGGTGCTCTTGTGTGCTAGGCAGACCTGGCAGTTCTTGAGATGTTTGCGAACGTCTTTATGGAGAGAGGGCCAAAAATAGGATTGAGTGATGCGTTTGAGTGTTTTGAAAATGCCTAGGTGGGCTGATGTGGGATGGTCATGACATTTGGATATAATGTCATGCCGTGATTCAGTAGGGACCACGAGTTTCCATTCACAATCAGCAGAGAGGGGGTTGGAGTTTCTGATTCGTCTATAGAGACGGTTGGAGATTATTCTCCAGTCAGGAAACTTGTTAGGGGATGAGGTGACGTCCTGTACCTTTTTTAGGTACCAGGAGTCTTTAGTAGGAGAGGAGGTTTGAGATGAGTCGTCAGTTGACGTAGAGTTAATGGGGAAGGAGCGTGAGAGTGCATCGGCCAGGGCATTGTCAGATCCCTTACGGTACTCAATTTTTAATTTAAATTGAGATAGCCGGACTGCCCATCTCGCGAGTCTTCCCGTGGGAGATTTGAGGCTAACTAGCCATTTAAGACTACTATGGTCTGTAAGGACTGTAGTAGTGAAGGGAGAGCCTTCGATGTATCCTCTGAATTTTTCAAGGGCGAAGATTAGGGCATTGAGCTCCTTTTCCGTTGTAGAGTGGTTTCTTTCGGCCTTGCTGAGAGAGCGACTGGCGAAAGCAACGGGATGTTCATTGCCCTCGTCGTCTTCCTGGGAGAGGACACATCCTAGGCCCGAGTCAGAGGCGTCAGTGGAGATGATGAATGGCTTGTTAAAGTTGGGTATAGAGAGAATAGGTGAGGATATAAGAAGTTGTTTTATCTCAGTGAAGGCAGTGTGAGCTTCCTGGGAGAAGTGGAAGTGGTGGCCCTTGGGTTGCTTCTTAATCAGTTGATTTATGGGACTGGTGATTATGGCAAAGTTTTTGATGAAGCGTCTGTACCAAGAGGCCATACCTAGGAACCTTCGTACTTCTTTTTGGTTAGTTGGGACGGGATACTCTAGGATTGACTTTATTTTGTCAGGGTCAGTCCGTAGTCCGAGTCTGTCAACGACGAAGCCTAAAAATTTCAGGGAAGGTCTGCAGAAAACAGATTTTTCAAAGTTTATAGTGAGACCTACTTCTTTGAGTCTTTGTTGGACACGTTTCAGCAGGTTCACGTGTTCCTCAAAGGAGTTGCTGACCAAGATGATGTCATCGATATAGGTAAACAATTGACCGGCAAATTCAGGTCCAAATACCTTATCCATGAGTCTCATCATTCTGGCAGATGCATTGACGAGCCCAAAGGGCATGCGGCAGAATTGGAAGGCTCCAAGACCAGGAATAGAGAAGCTGGTCTTTTCTCGTGACTCAGGGTGAAGGTTAATCTGGAAAAACGCTGATTTGAGATCGATTGAGGTTAGAAATTTGGCGTTGTTAAGAGAGTCCAGAATGTCTTGGATACGAGGCATTGGGTAGGAGTCGATTTTTGTAATGCTGTTAAGTTTCCTGCTGTCCAGGCATATTCTTAATTCGCCATTGGGTTTTGGGACGACTAAAAGGGGGGAGTTCCAAGGTGAATTGCTTTTTCAATGATGCCTAGGTTTAGCATATCATTGATTTCGGTTTCTACCCGCTGCTTGTAGTGGACGGGGATGGGGTAGTATTTTTGTTTCACTGGAGGGTGATCTCCAGTGTCTATAACATGTTCCTCGAGGGGAGAAAGGCCTAATTTGTCTGGAGTTGCAGAGATAGTTTTGAAGCTATGAATGATAGAGTCGATGGTCGATTTTTGGTCAGCAGATAAGTCGTCATATGTGTGTATGTGTTTTTGGTCATCCAAAAGAGAGTTAAAGTTTTGAGTCGGGTTTGAGTGGGAGTTGTAGTTGAGGATGTCGTGACATAAGTTGAAGGTTCTAAGGAAGTCAACACCTAAGATGATAGGAGAATTGATGTCAGAACAGATCTGAAAATCAATTAATTTTAGGATGCCGTTGAATGTGATTGGTAGAGTTACGGATCCTAGAATGTAGAGTTTGGCGTTGTTGCCAACTCTTAGTGTTTTAGAGGAGGGTTGTGGGAGAACGTGCAAGCCTAAACTTTTGAGCGTGTCAAGCGCATCCCTATGTATTATGGAAAGAGATGCACCGGAGTCGGCCAAAGCTGAACATTCAGTCCCCAAAATGTTCACTTTTATGAACGCTCTGTTGTCAGGCGAGGTTGTCTCAAAAAGCGCAGATGCTTTGTGGTTGGACAGAAAGTTTTTTAGGAAGGAAAGATGTTGTTGCCATTCCAGGTCAGTAGTGTGTGGAGTAGAGTATATTTTGTTTGAGGTAGAAGAACAGACTACTGACCTGTTGTTCAGTTTTTTGAACAACAGTTACGGGTGAGGACATTAGGTTTTTTACATTTGAAACAGATAGGGGTGTTATATACCGGACATTTAGTGTAGTGGTGGTTGCCACTGCACTTTAGGCAGGTAAGATTAGGGGGTTGGTTTTGTGAAACCGCAGAGATGTTACCAGGAGAAGATTTGGGTTTAGAATGAGAAGAGTCAAAATTTCTTTGAAGGGGTTTTGATGAAAAGCCAGGTACGAGAGGAGTAGTGCCTGAGTTTAGTGCACCTCTGTTTTCGCACCTGTATTTTGCGATATCTAGTTTTGCGCAAACTGATTTTAGTTCAGCAATGTTAGCGATGTCATGCAGGGCTAGCTTTGCTATGTAGAAAGGATGCATGTTAGAAGAGATGATGCTGAGTTTATCAGCTTCAGATAGGGGGGTGGAGAGTTTGGACATTTCATATAGCATAAGGTTAATAAAACATTTAATATCCTCCGACTTCTCTTGTAGGCGACCTTTTATTTGCAAGAGAAGTCGTCTGTCGTAGTCGACTGGGAGGAACTCTTGTTTGAGGTCATTGTAGAGTTGAGATAGTGATGTGATATTAACCTTATAGCTACGGAACCAAATGAGAGCATCGCCTGTAAGTAGGTGTGAGAAATTATATAGGATTTCAGCATCAGAGGCTGAGCAAGAAGAGGAGAGTTCCTGTACTTTATTGATAAATTCTAGGACACAGGTATGACCATCAAATGAGATTCCCCACTTCAGCATTGCGGAGTTTCTAGAAGGGGAGTATGTGTGAGAGGTAGGGGGGATGGGGAGAGATATTTCCTCAGACGTGGTGTTTTGTGTCGTCCCATTTCTGCCGTTCTGATGAACGTCTGGGCTGTGGCCTTTGTCATCAGCGGAAAGTGGTCTGGAGGGAGATGGATCTCTACTGGGGATGGTGTGGAGAATGCTGAAGCGGAGAGCATATGCCTGGTCCAGAAGAGACAATTTTGATGTCCTATGTTCTCTGGATTCGGCAAGTATTTTATGAGTCCTATTTAAGAGGTGAGACAACCTGGCCTGACATTTGCTTTTTTGGAGAGAGGTTGTGATTTTATGGTCTGTCAGGTTGGCCAACTTAGCGGTGCATACCTGCAGTTCCTTAGCCACATCGAGGGTGGCAATAAAGTTGTCCTCGACAAGTGTGTCAGCCGGCTCGGGATTGTGTTCAAGAAGTTGCCACAGCGAAGCCGCTGAGGCGCCGATGTCGAACTCGATGCCTCGCAGACCGAGCTCATACACGACTTCGTCCTTCAGCAGTCCCTCGAACACAGAGCGTTCCATCCTGGAATTGAGATGAAAGACGGATGAGAAGGAGACAAAAAAATTTTGCAAGGGTTTAGTGACCTATAGGTAAGCTAGCTGCAATAATATTATAGTTGCAAAAGAACGTTGGGCGCTAAAATGTAACCTCCAGTTGGGGAGATTTACTTCTAAATAAAAGATTTGAGTTTTGACTTAAAGAAATGCGTTTTATTTGTATACAAAAGGTATTGTAACAAGGTATGAATGTGGCAATATTGAGAGAGGTTATGAAATTAAAAAAAATTTGAAAGAAAACAGGTATGTGGGTCTAAAATTACTGCAGCTACCTTATTGCACTTACTTGATAATAAATTAGCTAGCTATATCTATGTAGGTTAGATCAAATTATACAAAATAAAGGAAATCTTGTGTTGAGAAACAGCTTAGGACGGGCCGTAGAGGTGGTGTCTTACAGATAGATAGTAGATGTTAGGTATTACAAAAATGTGGCTGGAGAGGCCAGCAGATACAAATTTGGTCTGCAAGATTGATGCAGAGTATAAGAGATTTAGCACCGTCCAAAAGGGTTAGATAGATAGTGTGGAGCACATAAATTTTAGGTTGTTCTAGAGAACAAGCAAGGAGCGGGCGCCAGGTGTTTGTGTACACAGGTACACACACCAAAAAGAAAATATTTAAAAGCACAAGAGAAATATTCTGGAGTACACCTTAGTTAGGCTCGCGTCTTCCCGGGTGGAACGCACGGTGTGTGGTCCGGCCGAAGGGCGAAGGTGCGGCAGTCTGCGAGGCAGCGAGGTTCCACGTGGCGGTCTGGCACAGTAGGCGTACTCCGAGGATGGCACACACGATGGCACACAGGGCACACGAGGGCGCACGAGGGTGCACGAGGTACACGGGGGTACACGAGGTACACGAGCCGGTGACAACGTGTCGAGGTTGTTAGCTAGTTTGGAATAGAAAGATTGCGCTATAGACTTGCACGTGTGTAAGGGAGGAATTTAGACTTGGAAACAGGTGGTTTTAAGTACTTACATGTAGAAAATCGAGGATTATCAGGAATGGAGAAGTATGAAGTTTCACTTCCACAGAAAGGAGGGTTGACAGGGCGAGTCACTGTATCACATGAGCAGTCGCGAGTGCGCTGTGAGTATGGAGTCAGATGGTTCCTTTCCTCTCCCAAGGTCAGCATGTGAAAAGACCGAGGGAGGCTTTCTGCTCGTATATAAATGGTCACTCCTAGAATTCTCTAGAGAATTCACTATGTAAAAAAAGGAGAATGGAACGTTCCTGTGACGGTAGTGACTGGTTTCTGGAACGTTCCTTGGGGATGTTTTATTTGGTGAGGTAAGAATTTAGTTTAAGGTTTAAGGATGTAAGAGGAAGTGACGAAATGATAAATCTTTTGTTATATTAAATTATTTGATTTTTTTGGACTAAAAGTTTTGTATGTTTATGAAGGAGTGAGCGCAAGGAATACTGAGTGCAATGAAGCGTAATTTATTTTAAGTGATTGGAGTCGAGTCGATTTGAGATACTAGGTGTATGGGGATTTGCATATTCTGTGGAAGTGTAAGTTGTGTTTTGTGTTAGTAAGAAAATAAAGATATTGTTTATATTTTTGAAAAATAGATTAATTGTAAATTTATTTAATTAGGATTGGCAGTGAGATAAGTGCAATGATAGTTATTATGTTTCAAGATTTGACTAGGAGGAGTTAAAGCGTTGAGTTCTTGGCTAATTAGATTTAAAAATGTAGCGATGTTGTTTTGCATCGTTACAACACCAACCCATTTAAATAACTTAACGAACAAAGAGTATTGTTTTAGTTTCCTCAGGAACTGCATCGGGCTATGATAATTTCCATTTCCACAGATGAAAAGTAGACTATTTCATTGCTAGTGATACAGGCTACCTGCATGCCAAATTTCATCAAGATTGGTAGAGGTGTTGAAGTTTGAATAGGTAAAAAACAAACAAACACATTTTCAAATTTAGATTATTAAGTAAGGATTTCTAAATCTTAAATAACATATAGAGCGTCGGTGGCAGAACGGTTAGGGCCACTACCTCCTGTCCGGAAGGCCGAGGTTCGAATCCTGCCACTTACCTATATCTATACGAATATCGACTTCGTACTGGTATGTACGTTTATCCGACGCTCTTACGGTGAGAAAAACATCCTGAGGAAACCTGCACACGCCTGCGAAGAACCCGCAATGGGCCATATAAATCTAGTAAAAAAATCCTAAAAATATTAATATGGGTCAAATCCGCGAGTCGTATCAACTTCAAATGAGCCCATAACGCACTTCTCGTTGCCGCGCTGGACGGCAATAGACAATCTTAGCAGCAGGTAGGACCTCACGTCACATCTTCTCTCTCGAAGGCGACGGCCAATCTCCTTTGTGAAGGCAAAGGCCTCTGAGGGTTCAGCAGCCGGTTTTTTCACAGACCAGCGGCACAAAGCAGTAATTTGCCTCTAAGACCGAGTACTTATTATGCTTCTTTCTCGCCGCAAATTGAGCGGCAGTACCGTATGGGTGAGGAGTGAGGCAGAAAAAGTGGCGTCCCAAAGCAGGCACGTGCCTCTCTGCCATAGCACCTGTTTAAACCCTCCGGCCTTTTGCCATCAGATCGACTAAAGCCCGGCGGCTGCAACAAAGATGGAATAATTCATCTGGCCGAGACCAGTGCCCTCCGAGTGAGGTCATTATGGAATTGGTGACGTGGGAATCTTCACAAACAACGACCGCAACTCAGTGAGTGATGGCCAATTGCCTCCACCGTTTACCCGGAAATACATTGATGAGGTTCACAGATATTGATATTGCAGGCTGAGAGCAACTGCCACACGCAAATAGTCGTCGTCAGAAGAGTTCCCGTCAGATGTGCCTCCTGATAAAAGATGCTAAACTCGATTTATGTGTTTTTATTTTTTTTACACGATTGGAATCTGTAAAAAAATACCTATCTGTTCGTTTATGAAACACATCGCTACCATACTATACATACCATAGTTCCAGAGTTAGAGTTGTGTAAAGTAGCGTATGCTGAAAAATACATAAAAGAAATCCACTCAGAAGTATGAAATAATCTTTTAATGTTTTAATTCAACTTAAGCGCGTTTTATTATCCCTGCAGTGCCATCTATTGACATTCTGCTGCCAAGATTATAATGTGTGGTATGTGTAGTTAATATGTGGAAAAAAGTACTCTATTCTTATTATTGTAAGTATCGATGGATAATTTCCCACGGGACCTCTTTAGTTTTCCGGGATAAAGAATACCTCACTATACAATGATGGTCAAAACACCCCACCCCAATGTAAAGGTTTCATATTGTTACGTTGAGCCATTCTAAAGATACAATTTTTGTGCATTCCTGAAGGAACCCTTAATTTTTTTGGGATTCACAATGTCCCAGTTTTAGTTCGCGATAGGGTATCAACATGTAAAATTTGATTGTAATAGGTCAAGCCACATATTCGTGGTGATCCATTCTATAAATGAATACTTTTGATTTTCCCACGGAAACTCTTGAATTTTCTGGGATAAAAAGTATCCTATATGTTAACCCGGGCTATAAGGAACCACCATACAAAATTTCATCAAAATCGGCCTGGTAGTTTTTGCGTGATGCGCGAACATACAGACAGACAGACAGACAGACAGACAGACAAAAATTCCAAAAGTTGTTGTTTTGGCCTCTGTATCGTTAGTAATGTCTACCACAGTTATTATTTTCCAAAAATATTTCATGTACAGACACGGCCCCGTTACAGTTTTATTATATTATTATAAGATTATAGACTATGAGAATGAGTGTAATTTGCACCTATTTTGATTAAATATCTAGAATCTTGCATCTTGAAACATAATATACTTACCAGCTAACCAAGGAACTAAGACAATATGCAAAAGTCTGTTAACATCTTAGGGGATCAACATAAATTTCCCTTGACGTGCCAGTACAAGGACGGGGAACATAAGGATACACTTTTTTGAGTTTTTTATTTAAATAAATAATTAAGTAAGGTTAAGCCAATATTTTGGGTACCTACTTCAGTTTATTTTTATCGATATAATAAAGTCGGTTCCAAGGCAAGCAGTGTTGAAGTTGAATGCCAATAATAAGTCTACTAATGTCATCATTATCATCATACCAGCCGTAAGGCATTCACTGCTGGACAAAGGCCTACCTAAGGATTTCACAACGACCGGTCCTGCGATACCAGCATCCAGGAGCTTCCCGCGACCTTTGCCAGGTCGTCGGTACACTGAGTGAGAGCCCTGCCTATGCTACGTCTTCCATTGCGCGGCCGCCAATCGAGAACTGTACTGCCCAACGGCCATCTGTTCCACGAGCTATGTGCCCCGCCCACTACCACTTAAGTTTAGAGTTATACATAAAGTATTACAGAAATACTCTCGGAAAGTAACAACAGACGCGAAAATTTTAATCCACTTAACTTTATAATGGCATTAATTGGGGACCGAGGAGATTGTCTGTGAAAGTGTGTAATGTGCAACTGTCGCCATCTGCCTTCTTGATAACTGAGACACACTGTCGATATGGTCGACGAACTATATTAAACTTACTTACTTACTAACCCGATGCAGAGAATACTGAACCTTAACACAAGCGATGAGGGTATAAAATATATATTTCGGATCATCAGAAGGGTTTTGGCCGTATCTAAAAATAAACTCGTCTTTGAGAAGATTTGGAGTGTACAATCAATAATCACACACGTTGGCAACACGAGGCTTCACGATGATTCGGATGAAAACCGATTATTTTATAGACTGCGATGAGTTCGGCACGGGGCTGGCTTCCCAAGTTGACAGTTCAGCTGCTCGATCAAAAGTGCTAGTAAAATAATTGGCGCCTCTGTCGTAGCCTCTGTAGGTAGGTTGCATTGTCTTTAATGGTTCGATAATCACAACGATTCTGATTGGCTAACAAACAAGTACCAAAACTACCAACTTCCGGGTTCCGGTCTCGCACAGACCACGCCTTGGCCAAAGATGACTATTATTACTACCCTAGCTAACCGCTTGACGTTTCAAGATAAAACACACGGTGCTTCGACGCATGCATAGATGGCGCCACGTCCTTGCGCTCCGACACGGCCATCCTGACGGCGATGCGTACCCAGCAGCTGCCATAATCAGTAATGAGGAGTGGATGTGTGTTTAAGTTAGGTCAAAAAAAATCAAAATCAAAAACAATTTATTTCAAATAGGTGTTTACACACACTTTTAAATAGTCAAAACAAAAAAAAATACAGTATATTACAAATAATGTCATATTACAGTCTCAGGTAATGGTATTTGATATAGAATCAACATATATATCTTTGTCATTTACATAATCTATTATTTTATAATATCCTCTAGAGCACAAAACTTTTTTGACATGAGTCTTGAACTTATTCTCTGACAAACTAGTTACATTTTCTGGAATTTTATTGTAGAATCTTATACATTGCCCCACAAATGACTTTTTAACCTTACTCAGTCTCGAAAAGGCTATATCTATTTTATTTACATTTCTTAAATTCAAATTATGCCTGTCACTGTTTTTAGGAAATAAATGCAAATTCTTACGAACGTACATGATGTTTTCATATATAAATTGACTAGCAACAGTTAAAATATTGATTTCTTTAAACTTATTCTGTAACGACTCACGTGATCGCATCTGATAGATTGCGCGGATAGCTCTTTTCTGCAGGATGAAAATAGTTTCTATATCAGCCGCATGCCCCCACAGTAATATGCCATAAGACATTATACTATGGAAGTAACTAAAATACACTAGTCTCGCAGTATCTACATCCGTTAACTGTCTTATTTTCTTAACGGCATAAGCAGCTGAACTAAGCCTTCCCGCTAAAGTTTCAATGTGTGGTCCCCATTGAAGTGAAACATCCAAAGTTATACCAAGGAACACCGTGGTATTTACAAATTCTAATTTATTACTGTCTAATATTACACTATTATTGACCTTTTTTTACATTTGGCAAACAAAATTTTATACATTTTGATTTCTTAGCATTTAATAATAAGTTGTTCACAGTGAACCAGTTCAGTATCTTTGAAAGAGTGTTGTTTACTTCGTCAATTTCGTTTTCTTTCCTATTTACTTTAAAAATAAGAGATGTATCATCCGCAAACAACACAATATTTGACAGATGTTGCACCATAAAAGGCAAATCATTTACGTAAACAAGGAAAAGAAAAGGCCCTAATATGGAACCCTGGGGCACACCCATTTTCACTTTAGATCCAGCTGAGTTCGTGCCATTCACTTGTACTTTTTGTGTTCTGTTGTCTAGATACGAATTTAAAAGACTGAGAGCCCCTTCCTCTACACCATAATGCTTTAATTTCATAAGTAATGTTTGGTGTTCAACACAATCAAAAGCCTTAGATAAATCACAAAACACTCCAATTGCATTCTGCGATTCCTCGAAGGCATCATATATGTTTCGAATGAGTGCTACTCCTGCATCGGTTGTTGATCGTCCTTTAGTGAAACCGAATTGTTGGTTATGCAGTAGTTTGTTTTCTGTAAAATATTGTAGCATTTGGTTAAGCATAATCTTTTCAAACACTTTACTAAGAACTGGCAGCACAGAATGTAAGTAATGTATTCAGATTACCTAACTTATCATAAATCTACTACAGATAAGTAGGCCTGTGGTGTGGCCCTAGAATAGTACCACCCATCTCTTCCCTAGGGTGTGGTAAGAGGTGACTAATGGATCAAAGACCGGAGGATGGGCAGCAGCGTCTTTTCTGCGTACCGTGCCACACACCGCGATCGCCCACCTGCCTGCCAAGCGATTGCGCCTTTGCACAGCAGTGAACGTTGCCTGGCTGATGCGATGACGATGAGCTATGTAGGTACTTGAACTCCCCTTCCACAGGGCAAAGCTCACGAAAAAAAAGGTAGGTACTTGAACTCCCCTTCCACAGGGCAAAGCTCATAAAAATAAAGGGAATACATGGAGGTCGATGCTGTGTGACACACAGAGGCTCTAAAATGATAACCTCAATTCATGGAACGATGATGGCGTCCGCGTGGCTAGTATCAGCGTCAGAAAATTCTGATTTCGTTGTTCCAGAAGCACTTTCTATTTTGTGTTGCTCACATCACTATCTGGAACACGTGGGGCGTCCATGTCCTATCCAACTTCTGATTTCGGATCATCAGAAGGGTTTTGGCCGTATCTAAGAAATAAACTCGTCTTTGAGAAGTTTTGGAGTGTACAATCAATAATCACACACGTTGGCAACACGAGGCTTCACGATGATTCGGATGAAAACCAATTATTTTATAGACTGCGATGAGTTCGGCACGGGGCTGGCTTCCCAAGTTGACAGTTCAGCTGCTCGATCAAAAGTGCTAGTAAAATAATTGGCGCCTCTGTCGTAGCCTCTGTAGGTAGGCTGCATTGTCTTTAATGGTTCGATAATCACAACGATTCTGATTGGCTAACAAACAAGTACCAAAACTACCAACTTCCGGGTTCCGGTCTCGCACAGACCACGCCTTGGCCAAAGATGACTATTATTACTACCCTAGCTAACCGCTTGACGTTTCAAGATAAAACACACGGTGCTTCGACGCATGCATAGATGGCGCCACGTCGTTGCGCTCCGACATATACAACATCTAGAACGCGCTAATAAAATTTCTTCGTTACTGAGAATTTAAACAAATTCAGGGCCGGACCAGGGTCACCATATGTACAAAGAATAAGATGCAACTCTCCTCATCCCTCTTTACGAAAATTGAAACACACTATCTAGAGTGTAACATATTTTTCATCACACCTATTCGAAAAACGTTGATTATTTCTTCAATAAGTGCGAACAAAACTCTACTTTGCTCCTTTTAGGAAGTTTAATTTCTCTCTTCTGATTGGGCCGCGATCGTGCTCTGAATCACAACAGAAGACAAGACAAAACCAAAGTATATATATTAGTACTAACATACAGTATGGACATTCCCTGCCGCTCTCTAGATTCCGACCTCAGCCCCTCGTCACCCAGATTGATACAGATTGGTTACAGTTTGGTTGTCGAACGTATAGGATTTCGCCGCCATTTTGTTTGTTCCGTCATTCCTTTTTTGATATGTCATTTCTGGCCCGTTGTATGAAATGTCCAGGGTGTGACAGAACGCTCAAATTAACGTTTATGGATACATCATCATTACAGCTCATATACGTCCCCACCGAGGGGCTCGAGCCTACCCTGGATCAGGGCGATTAGGCCTTAGTCGACCACGCGGGCCCAGTGCGGGTTGGTCGACTTCACACACAACCTTCGAGTTTCTTCGCAGGCGTGTGCAGGTTTCCTCACGATGTTTTCCTTCACCGTTAAAGCAATCGGTAAGTATGTACGTAAGTTTTTTGAAAAACTCATTGGTACATTGGCCATCCAGATTTGAACCCGGTACCTCTGGTTAGATGGACCGAGTCGTTACCGGTTGAGCCACCGACGCTTATATGATGGATACATACTAGTATCTTTTTCTCATCGGTTGTGATGAAAAATTGTGTAAGTCACTCGGGACCAAAATATTTTATCTCTGCGAAGTAGTCGACCAACGTACATTGAATTCCTCGCTAAGCTGAGGATTTAAACTAACGCCCTCGGAACAAAATATTACTTTGTCTCCTTGTGACACAAATAACTTTTTTCTACTCCCATTTAGTAATTTGTGTATTAATAACCTCAAATCATATCAAAGTATTCATTCCTACTAGACGTTTTACAATTATCATTTCAAAACGAGACAACTGTACTTCAATGATTTTTTTTTCAATATTTTAATAGCGTTGGCTTTAAAAATTCAATATAGTGATTATTATATATTATTGTATTTTTATTTAATTCATGGTCGTAGAAAAAGTATTGCCACTTCACGCAATTAGCCATTGTAGCTACGCTTCGTGGCACAAACTAGCACTCATGCTACAATGGCTCTCATTACTTGGCTGTGGCATAAATAACAATTTCTCAATTATGCGCGGAAATACAATCATTACTTTTTAAAAGCAATATGCAAAGTACCACATTTTAGTAAAGAGCAAAACCGCTCCAGATAAGTTTTATGTAATAATTTCTTCTTTGTAACATTCTCGACGGACGGACCGACTGACGGACGAACCAACGGACTATGTGATGGACTGACAGTCCAACAGACGGACGGAAGAACCGACGAACCGATAGATGCGTACGGACGGACCGACTGACGGATGGACTGATGGCACGAGAGACGGACGGACCGACTTATATTAGTGTTTCATATCAATGTTGATATCATTGGTGTGTTCCGGCATGAAGATAAGATAGCCAGTTCCCCATTGCGTTGGGGAATCTTGGTAAGCCCGCTTCCATCTTCGGCAACATCGTCACTTACCACCAGGTGAGATGTTGTCAAGGGTTTACCAATTGTGAATAAAAAAAAAGTCAAATAGAATATAAAAACTAGGCTTCCAGGAGCCACATGAGGTCTTCTTATCTTACATGACAGTCAATTCTCTGTGAGACAACACAAAAAATCATCTTTATTCCATATTATTTGATTTCATTTCCTTGCATTTTTTCGCTGTCTGCGTTATTAGTGCGTAACACAGAGAAAATTGAAAGGAATGTCAACACAACACTGTGCTTAACATTTTAATTTTATCTTCATAAAGTAACGTTCAGATGACTATGAGAATAAGCACATCTTATGTGGAATTTCTTGAGCATACTCGCGCATTTTCAAAAACAAGTGCGACTTGGAAGTCTCAGATGGATCTCATACTCAAGCTATGTTAGTTGCCATCATTATCACATGCCGAGGAGAAACGAGGAGATCTGCAGGAGAACCAAAGTAACCGACATAGCCACAGACTCGCTAAACTAAAGTGACAATTGGCAGGGCACATAGCTCGTAGAACAGATGGCCATCGGGGTAGTAAAGTTCTCGAGTGGCGACCGCGCACCGGAAAACGTAGCGTAGGCAGGCCTCCCACGAAATGGACCGACGACTTGGTGAAGATCGTGGGAAGCCAATGGATGCGGGCAGAGCAGGACCGCCCAACTAGCAAAGTTGTCCTATAATTTAGAGATGAAATAACATTTGGTTATATAGATGTTATATAGTGGTATCTCAAATTTCAAGGAATTGTGTAACAGTATTTTATACGAACGTGTGGTCGTATAATACGATAGTCATTTAATTTTGTCCAGAAAACGTTTACACGATCAAATTATATGACCATCTTATAACAGTCGCACCTATGGCCTTTACAGAACCTTTTTATACAACTCTTTGTTATAAACGAAATATATATGATTATCGTGTATTAATCTCGTTTACGACCACTTTATGACTTTTTGACAGTTAAACAACTCTTAAAAGATGAACTTTTTAATGTCACAATTATGTCTGCTAATGACTATCTTGTGGTTGCGACTTAAAGTAATATAGATGTAATTTATATGACGATAATCAGGAGGTTGTAATGGCGATCACAACACTGCTTTTGGTCAGTAATAAGACTTTTACTTGACAATCATATAAACATCATAAATTTACCTCTTACAAAACGTATTGTCCTGTACCCGTTTTTTATAAGAACTTTTGAGAATGCTTACACGACTTTTATACAGTGTTTAAAAGACGAATATTCAAATGGATACGCCTTAAATAACTAAAGGTTTTGAAAAGGTTTTATAATTTATTATTATAAATACTTTAATTATTTAATGGTTTTACGTGCTACTCTTTTACAAACTGAACTTGTATATTTTCCTTTGTTGTGTTTTTTAAGTTCGTTTTTAGTTAAAATAAAACAGTTCAAAGTTAAAAATTTATCAACGTCTACAATCACTACCATATTGTTATTTCAATGAAATTTTTGTGCCACGGGTTTTTACTTCTTTAACGGTACCCTGAAAATGGCGGACAGCAAATAAATTAAAGTCGTGTAATGTGACTTACAGTCATAAGGTGTCTTATAATAGTTATCATCACTACATAAAGTTGAATTAATGTAATATTACAAAATAACATAAATAAATAATATCATTACAGCTCATATACGTCCCCACCGAGGGGCTCGAGCCTACCCTGAATCAGGGCGATTAGGCCTTAGTCGACCACGCGGGCCCAGTGCGGGTTGGTCGACTTCACACACAACCTTCGAGTTCCTTCGCAGGCGTGTGCAGGTTTCCTCACGATGTTTTCCTTCACCGTTAAAGCAATCGGTAAGTATGTACGTAAGTTTTTTTTTGAAAAACTCATTGGTACATTGGCCGTCCAGATTTGAACCCGGTACCTCTGGTTAGATGGACCGAGTCGTTACCGGTTGAGCCACCGACGCTTTTTAAATAAATAAATAATATAATTAATTAATATTATTCTACAATAATTCGAAGGGGGCATTAAAAATTGTTTAAAATAACATTTATAATCGTCGAGAAATTTTATTCCCATTAGAAAAGGTAGATACTAAGAGTTACAAAGACCAACTAATATATTAACTTTATTGCAAATAACATTTAGTAATAAACATGGCAGATATAATAATGTGATTACACAATTTTTAAATAGTTATTATCTTACACTTCACTCACATCCACTGAACTACGTAGACATCATGTATCCGTGTAAAGGTTATGCCAATGATTACTTCACATTTTTGGAAAGTTATATGACGTCTAATAGATTACTATATGACAAGATGGTCATATCCCAATCACTTTCATGATTGCTATACGAATGTATTTTGTATATTTGATATTTATATGTCTGTTAACTTCCTAGTATTCATTAATACGACCTTAACACGTCTGCTATACGACTGTAAGTTTTATAATTTCCGCCTATTTCGCGTCGTATAAACGTTAATACGATTGCAATACGACCAAAATGGTCCAACCTCAGGTTGTGACCAAAACGTTTTCTCGATCATTATACGATCAAACTTTGCTAGTTGGGCGGTCGTCATGGAAATCCTTGGGGGAGGCCTTTGTCCAGCTGTGGACGATTTTCGGCTAATATGATGATCACATGCCAAAGTGGGCTGAAGCAACACCACTAAGTGAGCAGATATCACAAAATACAGAGGTCTTTTTGTGATATTGCTTCGAGTACCAAAAGTGATAAGCCACTTTTCATCCTACATATCCGTGTGTCACTGCCAACTCTACTCGAGAACTCGTTAGACATTATCATAACGGTAATGTACCATAATTCGCTCCATCCGTTTCGTAGGCCTCGAGTTGAGGGCAATTTGTTGGCCTAATCTAGCGGAAATGTGTATATTACTTTTTCCAGTACTAATTAGGCGCTTTTCAACTTTTCACATTTTAAAATGGAATTTATTTTTTGTGTATTTTAACCCTAGAGCATTTTCCCGTCATTATGAAAATAATAGCATTTTTTTCCCGCAAAGAAAAAAGTAAGACAATATAAGTTTATTTACGTAATTAAATACAACATAAACTAACCCAAAAACAAATATTTATTTAACATTATTTTTCCGTTGTAAAATGTTACTTCTAGTCTTCTTGGAAAAAAATATCCTTGCATATTTCGGGATAACATGTCATAAACTACGTATAATAAATGAAAAAGAAAAACTGAAACAAAACCGTTTTTTCTTTTCTTTCTCCAGCATGTCTTTAAACATTTTAAAAAAATCTGACATAATATGTAGTCTCTATATTTTTGGATAGTTTTTCTTTTTAAAATAGTACAGTATACACGATTGGGTGCGCGCTCAGCAATATGCCGCAACGGGTATCCACTGGAAACAATACTGTCCTCCTGCGGCCCCCTTGTACTGATCATGAATAAACTGATGACAGCGGAGGCGGAAAAAAATGGGAAAAGTACTACAAAGCTTGACTCTAAAGAGTTTATAGTCAATAAAATAAAAACGTTTCATTGCCGAGCACGGAAAATTGTTGTACACGCGCCCACTGTAGGGTTCATGTAGCTTACTACTTATAAAATCAACTGAACAGCTCTAAGCAAAACCGGACCTGAACTGAACGGTTTCTGAGATGTCCCTCCCAAGAACCTTCAATTTCCAAAAGGATTACTTCCAAAAGGATTACTACAAAGGCTTTAGAGGGGTCAGCGAAGTGCCTATAACACCCCGATCAGGCGGTTGCTACCGTAGACCATCTGTTCTTTAGCCTTATTTAAGTGACACTTGTTTAGATGACACACAAAAACAAACAAAATATGTTTTTACTTATAGCACTTTATACGCTATATTTGGCCATCTTTGAACTTCTTCATGCGTTATCCAAATTAGTTCAGCCGTTCAAACTTATGCATTTGTAACATTATTTAAAAATTATTTTAAAAAAATCAGGTAGATGTAATTTGGACTCATGCTTTAATTTCCTTACCTCGTCCAGCAAAGACCAATTTACAAGAAGACTGTGAAATCGCTAATATATTAACTTGCGTTAACTCAATTGTCATTGATGAAGAAAATAAAACCGGCCAAGTGCGAGTCGGAATTAAGCAAAGTAGAGTTCCGAAGAATTTTCAAAAAAAAAAGTTTATTTTAAAAAACAAAGTTATATTCACAGTTGGCAATAGAACATTTTGTATGAAATCCAACTGCATATCTTAGGTTGGTAGACTATTACTCCTAAACTAAGAAAGCCTTTTAGCCGTGATAGTTTCCCTTTTAAATTGATTGTACTTATGTCCTACTATTTTCAATTTTTTTCAGATGTCCTGAAATAGCGGTTTAACTTACATGGGACACTTTAATCTTAATATTTCGCAAACTGATCCCCGAATCAAAAAAAACAGTTTTAAGAAACCCTCAGTTGTTTCAAAGACCTATTCAACGATACAATTCAAATCACGTAAAAAGAGCTCCAGTGGTCAAGTGGTGGGAATGTGTTTGCGCAGGCGGGAAACAAATGACAACTGGCGAACCAATCACGCGACAGCAAACAAGAGAGACGCGTGTTTCCCCCGTCGCGCCTCACCCCTTACCACCAATTTGGCCCGCAATTCATTCACTGCGCAGGTAGGTCGCTCGGAGCTCTTTTTACGTGCGTTGAATTGTACCCCACACGATAGTGTAGGTACGTTAGCAACAAAAAAAAAACCCTATTTACATGTAGGGGAGGCACCTTATAAGTTTTTTTTAAATATTTTATTGTACAACTTTGTCGGCGTGATTAATATGAAAAACTATGCCAAATTACAGCTACCTAGTACTCTTTACTTTCTTAATAGTCTCTAAACTTAGCCGCGTAGAAACGAACATACAGACGTGGCGAAACTATAAGGGTTTCTTGTTTACTTCGGAACCCTAAAAAGAGTTGTAATAATTAATAGAGGAGATGAAAACTGATTATAACTTATTTCTTTTCATAATCGTCAGTATTATACAGAGGCTTTTTCTATTTCATATTAATCTACACAAGTTTATAAAGTCAATATATTTAGTTAAGACTGTTAGTTTCTTAATAAGATAAAATTTTAATCTACAAGCTGTTGCCCGCATCTTTGGATCCGGGGATATCGAGGGTGCGCGGTGCGCGAGCCGTGCGGTTCACGCTATATAAAATTCTTGCCCTGACAATTATGACGATGACACCCAAAAAATTCAGTCAAATCGGTCGAGCTGTTTTCAAGTGATGATCATACATGCGGCAATTGATTTTTATTTATATAGATCATGGTCCCGTCGTAGACAATCAGAATGACTACGGATGAATCCTAAAACAAATAAATATATTTAAAAAAATATGCTTTTAAAGCACATAAAACTAAAAAGTGAAAAATAATTCTTAATATAAGTTGAAAACAAAAATGAACGAAAAAAATGTGGGTTGCTCCATATGCGTACGAAAAATATGGCAAAAAGCGCCCCACGCTTTTTTCACAATAATACTGGTATTTTTCGTTCATTATTGTTTTCAGCTTATATTAAGTATTTTTTTTCACTTTTTAGTATTTATTTTTCAATTTTTAGTTTGATGTGCATTTAATCCTGGAGATCCTGATCTGGATAATGAGATAAACTTATGAAATTATTGTATTGTCACTGATTCCTGATGGTACAAAGTTTGAATTAAATCTGTTCGTTTAAAGTGGGTCAAAACCGAATGCAAAGGAGTTGGTTACCAACAAACAAACATGCATACAGGTGAAGCTAATTAAACCGTAATAAAAATAATCCAATTTTAGGGCCTCTTCTAATTATTTTTTTTTTCATTTAATTTATCACTACATATTTTCAAAAAAAAAAAAAAAAACAAAAACGAAGAGAAAACACGAGAGAAACGCAGAGAAACTCTGAGCATAGCACGCTCCATTGCCCTTTGGGTGACCTTCTTATGAGGCCCATAGTAAGCGACCATGTCTCGTTTCTCTTTCTTCTCTTTTTCTTTTTTTCAAAATGAAAAATTCTGTTGTCATTATCAATAGGCAGATGAATAGACATTGCCTCTTGAGTCCTGACTGCTGATATCACGTCAAATTTTGCAAACTTGCCCACATATACATGAAAATACACTGGATTGGCTGCATTAGTAGACACCGTAGCTTATCACGACTTTCGATCACGCAGGTTAACTGATCTTAATTTAGGTACTGCCATTACCTAGATAGGTTTGACTGTAATGTTTTTATTTCGGTTATTTCCGTATTTCGCGAGCCAAGCATTGGTGCCGGTTTCTATAACTCTATGGCAGTTGTTAGCCATGGTAGAGGCCTAATAGGCTTAAGGCGGTAATATTACAAATTTTCGTTATTTTTGACGTCAATTACTCCTAAACCATAGAAACCCCACGGCTAAAAAAAAACCCTTACTTAATGTTGATGATGTTCCTTAAAGTCAAAAGCTATTAAAAACACGATTGAGCCGTTTTGTCTCGAAAGAAAATATCCCAAATATAACCTATACACTGTTAATTTCAACTCTAGCTATGACTAATATTTTAAAGTATAAATTAAAAAATATACAACAGTATTTGTGATGATAATACAAAGTGACTTATGTTATTATTTTTTATACTTTCATTTTAGTTTTTGATTGAAACGATAAACCATTGAAAAATGGAAAAAGTGTGGTTATTTTCTTTACTCTTTACACGTAAAGAAAAAGACAGAGACAACTGTTCCAATCAATCCCTCACCTTAATAGCTTGAAAACTTTTGACAGTGGGGTTGGCCACTAGCCTTTTAATCTCCCTCCACCAATTTGAACTTGGCCCGCGTGTGTGGAGCTTAGCCTAGCCAAGCCTTGCTTTTTAGAGTTTAAAAAGAGACCAGCAGTGGAAACGTTATCGGTTGTTAAGGATCTACAGAGTCCAGCACATCAATATAGACACTTTTAGTGCAATTCTGATCTATACTCAGACGGCATAAGAACGGTACATGGTCCAAAGTGTTAACTTGATGTGCTGGCCTCTGTACCATCCATAGTTACTTATCAATGTCCACCTTATTCACCGATTTGTCAACGTCACCGTTCATATTTTATCAAGTTTGGGACAATGGCAACTACATTTTGATATCGGAGCTCCGGGCCCTACTTTGAACTGGCTTGATGGATCGCGGTGGACTAAAGAATTTCCAAGAAAAATCTTTTTGTACCAGAAGATTAAGCGGCATTCGTTCCTTTCAGTTGAGTAAATACTGGCATTTACGTATACGTGGTTATTTTAAATGATGAAAAAAAAAGAGAGACATACATCATATCACAATCACATCAGCTCATATACGTCCCCACCGAGGGGCTCAAGCCTACCCTGAATTAGGGCGATCGGATTCACACACAACCTTCGAGTTTCTTCGCAGGCGTATACATTTTTTCTCACGATGTTTTCCTTTACCGTATAAGAGCGTCGGATAAACGTACATATGAAATCGAAATTCGAAAACACGTTGGTACGTGGCAGGATCGAACCATGACCTCCCGGACCGGAGGTAGCGGCACTTGCCATTACGCCACCGACGCTCACGCTCAAGGGATATACATAGGTTAACCTATTATATCAGCTCATATACGTCCCCACCGAGGGGCTCGAGCCTACCCTGAATCAGGGCGATTAGGCCTTAGTCGACCACGCGGGCCCAGTGCGGGTTGGTCGACTTCACACACAACCTTCAAGTTTCTTCGCAGGCCTGTGCAGGTTTCCTCACGATGTTTTCCTTCACCGTTAAAGCAATCGGTAATGATATGTACGTAAGTTTTTGAAAAACTCATTGGTACATTGGCCGTCCAGATTTGAACCCGGTACCTCTGGGTAGATGGACCGAGTCGTTACTGGTTGTGCCACCGACGCTTTTTAAATAAATAAATAATATAATTAATTAATATTATTCTACAATAATTCGAAGGGGGCATTAAAAATTGTTTAAAATAACATTTATAATCGTCGTAATCGAGGTAGCGGCACTTGCCATTACGCCACCGACGCTCACGCTCAAGGGATATACATAGGTTAACCTAAACATGATTTAATAATAATATGATTAATGACTCAAAGATAATAAGATCATCGGTGGAGTAACGGCTAGGGCCACTACCTCTTGTCCGGGCGGTTATGGTTCGAATCCTCCTACTTACCAATGTGTTTTCGAACATAAATTCCTTAGTTAAGTACGTTTATCCGACGCTCTTACGGTAAAACATTGTGAGGAAACCTGCACACGCCTGCGAAGAAACTCGAAAGTTGATGTGAAGTCGACCAAACCACACTGGGCCCGCGTGGTTAACTAAAGCCCGATCGCCCTAATTCAGGGTACGTATACGAGCCGCTACGATGATGAAGAATAACTCAATATTATGACTCATTTCCACGACGACCGGTCTTGCGCTGTGCTGGAAATCCTTGGAGGAGACATTTGTATAACAGTGGAAGTCTTTTGGCTGATATGATGATAATGATTATGGTTATTCTGGTGAGATTTTAACCGCCTCCGTACCTAGCTCAGAGGCAAAGTTCACTGGCTTTACACAGGAGGTCGCGGGTTCGATTCCCGGCGGGGTCAATTGTAAGACTCAGTTTGGTTGGTGGTAGGGCATTTTCTAAGCCCGCCTGGCTAGCTACCACCATCTTATCTAAGTCTTGCCACCAAATATCAATGCTGATATCATTGGTGTGTTCCGGCATGAAGATAAGATAGCCAGTTCCCCATTGCGTTCGGGAAGGGCCAAGGGCTTACCAATTGTGATAAAAAAAAAAGTGGACGTCTTTTGGCTGATATGATGAATGATGATGGTAATGATTATGATTGACCCAGTAGCCCATTGGTCAGCGCCCTTTTCTGCTAACCTGAGGGTCGTAGGTTTGATCCCCACCCAGGGAAAATATTCTTGTGACGAACAGAATTGTATTCTTTGCGTTTGCTGGGTGTTTCATACAATTTTAAAGATTTCTTTTTTTTTTATTCACAAATGGTAAGCCCTTGGCATCATCTAACCTGATGGTAAGTGATGATGATACCGAAGATGGAAGCGGGCTTACCAAGATTCCCCAATGCAATGGAGAACTGGCTATCTTATCTTCAAGTCGGAACACATCAATGTTGTTAACACTGATGTTTGGCAGCAAGACTTAGATAAGATGGTGGTAGGTAGCCAGGCGGGCTTAGAAAATGCCCTACCACCAACCAAACCGATTCTTACAAGTTGAACCCACCGGAACCGAACCCGCGACCTCCTAGTGTAAAGCGAATGGATTAACCATTACGCCACGGATGTGGTTCTACAGGTTTAGCGCTCTCTAGTAGCCAAGTTTTTAGTAATGTTCCTTATCAATTGCAGAAAAAACGGCTTAATTAATCAAGTTAAGATCACGGATCATATATCACGGGTCTATATTATGGTCGTAAGGTTGAGTTTATATGGATGTAACTAGGTTTTCTGTAGCGTTTAGAGATGCTTTTCCATGTGCCGACATTCTGGAGCTCAGATTGGAGGCCTCTGATTATGAAAGAGTTCACGGAAGTACAGAGCTGATAGTTGTAATTTGAGACGATAAATAGGATAAAGGCCGGAAAGTTGCCACACTTTTTGAAATCTCTTTATCTCACAGTACAAAAAGAAAATAAATTGTAAAACTGGCCGATACTTTAATTATTTACCTACAAATTTATGAAGAGTAAAAAAAATACCTTGAATTTTTTCAGAGTATAAGCGATTTTTGCGAACCTCTATATCTTGGATCATCTATCCCACATAGGGGATAGTTGCCTAATCCATGTAAATTACATTTAGGATAGATGTACCGACAAGAAACAGGACATCTAATCATATCCCGCAAAGAGTTTGATCGTATTTTGACTTTCCATACAATCGCACAGAGACACGAGACATGGTTAACTTATTAGTAGTTAGAGAGTCTTTCGATAGATTAATAAAAAGGCATGCGATTCATTCGCGAAACAAGAGTAATTATAATAGGGGCAACTAGACCCCTAGGGTCCCTATCCTGGTTTTACCATAAGGCCTAAAAAGGCAGGGCCTAAACAGTTTTTTATTATTTACTAGCTTTTGCCCGCGGCTTCGCCCACGTGGACATAGCTTTTATGACTCTTTTTGAGAGTGAGTGGTGCGCGAGCCGCAATCAGCTCGCAAGCGTGGACATGAGTTTTCACCAGGTACCTCAAGAACTGTATCGGGCTATTCGGATTAGCAGTCTTTGTCACTTCCCACCCCTTCAACAAATTCTATACAAAAAATCACTTTAATCCGTTGCTCCGTTGTGACGCCACCGACGTGCGCGAGCGTAGAAAACAGTTGTTCCCTCGGATATACTTATTAGTAAATTATATCATTTTCCACCTCATCTCTGTGCTAAAAATCACACCAATCCATTTTTTCGTTACGATTTTAAATAAAACGAACAAAGAGTATTGTTTTAGTTTCCTCAGGAACTGCATCGGACTATGATAATTTCCACAGATAAAAGGTTGACTATTTCATTCCCTATTTCAGGCTACCTGCATGCATGCCAAATTTTATCAAGATTGGTAGAGGTGTTGAAGTGTGAATAGGTAACAAACAAACAAACACATTTTCAAAATCTTAAATAAAATATAGAGCGTCGGTGGCAAAACGGTTAGGGCATGTAGGTACGTTTATCCGACGCTCTTACGGTGAGAAAAACATCGTGAGGAAACCTGCACACGCCTGCGAAGAAATTCGAAGCTTATGTGTGAAGTTAATCAACCCGCAATGGGCCCGCGTGATCGTCTAAGGCCAGATCGCCCTAAATCAGGGCAGGTCGAGCCCCTTGGTGGGGATGTATATAAACTGATATGATGAAATATTATCAAAACTCTAATTCAAATCATTATAGGTATCAATCTAGTAATACAATTTCCTAACAATATTAATATGGGTCAAATCCTCGAGTCGTATCAGCTCCAAAGGAGCCCAAGACGCACTTCTCGTTGCCGCGCTGGATGGCAATAGACAACCTTAGCAGCAGGTAGGACCTCACGTCACATCTCCTCTCTCGAAGGCAAAGGCCAATCTTCTTTGTGAAGGCAAAGGCCTCTGAGGGTTAAGCAGCCGGTTGTCTCACAGACCAGCGGCACAAAGCAGTAATTTGCCTCCAAGACCGAGTGCTTATTATGCTTCTTTCTCACCGTAAATTGAGCAGCAGTACCGTACGGGTGAGGAGTGAGGCAGAAAAAGTGGCTTCCCAAAGCAGACACGTTCCTCTCTGCCATAGCACCTGTTTAAACCCTCCGGCCTTTTGCCATCAGATCGACTAAAGCCCGGCCGGCGGCTGCATCAAAGATGGAATATTCCATCTGGCCGAGACCAGTGCCCTCCGAGTGAGGTCATTAAGGAATTGGTGACGTGGTAATCTTCACAAACACGACTGCAACTCAGTGAGTGATGGCCAATTGCCTCCACCGAGGACCCGCAAATACATTGATGAGGTTCACAGATATTGATATTGCAGGCGGAGAGCAACTGCCACACGCAAATAGTCGCCGTCAGAAGAGTTCCCATATCTATGCCTCCTGTTAAAAGATGTTAAACTCGATTTATGTGTTTTTATTTTTTTACACGATTGGAATCTGTAAAAAAATACCTCTTTGTTCGTCTATGAAACACATCGCTACGTACCATAGTTCCAGAGTTTAAAGTAGCGGATGCTGAAAAATACATAAAAGAAATCCACTCAAAAGTATGAAATAATATTTTAATGTTTTAATACAACTTAAGCGCGTTTTATTATCCCTGCAGTGCCATCTATTGACATTCTGCTGCCAAGATTATAATGTGTGGTATGTGTAGTTAATATGTGGAAAAAAGTACTCTATTCTTATAATTGTAAGTATCGATGGATAATTTCCCACGGGACCTCTTTAGCTTTCCGGGATAAAGAATACCCGACTATACAATGATGGTCAAAACACCCCCATCCCAATGTAAAGTTTTCATATTGTTACGTTGAGCCATTCTAAAGATACAATTTTTTGCATTCCTGAAGGAACCCTTAATTTTTTTGGGATTCACAATGTCCCAGTTTTAGTTCGCGATAAGGGTATCAACATGTAAAATTTGATTGTAATAGGTCAAGCCACATATGCGTGGTGACCCATTCTATAAATGAATTCTTTTGATTTTCCCACGGGTACTCTTGAATTTTCTGGGATAAAAAGTATCCTATATGTTAACCCGGGCTATAAGGAACCACCATACAAAATTTCATCAAAATCGGCCTGGTAGTTTTTGCGTGATGCGCGAACATACAGACAGACAGACAGACAGACAGACAAAAATTCCAAAAGTTGTTGTTTTGGCCTCTGTATCGTTAGTAATGTCCACCACAGTTATTATTTTCCAAAAATGTTTCATGTACAGACACGGCCCCGTTACAGTTTTATTATATTACTAGCTTTTGCCCGCGGCTTCGCCCACGTGGACATAGCTTTTATGACTCTTTTTGAGGGTGAGTGGTGCGCGAGCCGCAATCAGCTCGCAAGCGTGGACATGAGTATTCTCCAGGTACGTCAGGAACTGTATCGGGCTATTCGGATTAGCAGTCTTTGTCACTTCCCACCCCCTCAACAAATTCTATACAAAAAATCACTTTAATCCGTTGCTCCGTTGCGACGCCACCGACGTGCGCAAGCGTAGAAAACAGTTGTCCCCAGATCCCTCGGGAACTATGTCAGGATATACTTATTAGTAAATTATATTATTTTTCACCTCATATGCCAAATTTCATCAAGATTGGTAGAGGTGTTGAAGTGTGAATACGTTACAAACAAACAAACACATTTTCACATTTATAATAACTAAGTAAGGATTTCTAAATATTAAATAAAATATAGAGCGTCGGTGGTAAAACGGTTAGGGTCAATACCTCCTGTTCGGAAGGCCGTGGTTGGAATCCTGCCACTTACCAATATCTATACGAATATCGATTTCATACTGGTATGTACGTTTATCCGACGCTGTTACGGTGAGAAAAACATCGTGAGGAAACCGCACACGCCTGCGAAGAAACTCGATGCTTATGTGTGAAGTCAATCAACCTGCAATGGGCCCGCGTGATCGTCTAAGGCCAGATCGCCCTAACTCAGGGCAGGTCGAGCCCCTTGGTGGGGACGTATATAAACTGATATGATGAAATTACACATATACCTATATTATCAAAAAACTAATTCAAACCATTATAGGTATCAATCTAGTAATAAAATTTCCTAACAATATTAATATGGGTCAAATCCTCGAGTCGTATCAGCTCCAAAGGAGCCCAAGACGCACTTCTCGTTGCCGCGCTGGATGGCAATAGACAACCTTAGCAGCAGGTAAGACCTCACGTCACATCTCTCTCGAAGGCGAAGGCCAATCTCCTTTGTGAAGGCAAAGGCCTCTGAGGGTTCAGCAGCCGGTTGTCTCACAGACCAGCGGCACAAAGCAGTAATTTGCCTCCAAGACCGAGTACTTATTATGCTTCTTTCTCGCCGCAAATTGAGCAGCAGTACCGTACGGGTGAGGAGTAAGGCAAAAAAAGTGGCTTCCTCTTTGCCATAGCACCTGTTTAAACCCTCCGGCCTTTTGCCATCAGATCGACTAAAGCCCGGCCGGCGGCTGCATCAAAGATGGAATATTCCATCTGGCCGAGACCAGTGCCCTCCGAGTGAGGTCATTAAGGAATTGGTGACGTGGGAATCTTTACAAACACGACTGCAACTCAGTGAGTGATGGCCAATTGCCTCCACCGTGGACCCGCAAATACATTGATGAGGTTCACAGATATTGATATTGCAGGCGGAGAGCAACTGCCACACGCAAATTGTCGCCGTCATAAGAGTTCCCATATCTGTGCCTCCTGTTAAAAGAAGCTTAACTCGATTTATGTGTTTTTATTTTGTTACACGATTGGAATCTGTAAAAATATACCTCTCTGTTCGTCTATGAAACACATAGCTACGTACCATAGTTCCAGAGTTTAAAGTAGCGTATGCTGAAAAATACATAAAGGAAATCCACTCAAAAGTATGAAATAATATTTTAATACAACTTAAGCGCGTTTTGTTATCCCTGCAGTGCCATCTATTGACATTCTGCTACTTTGATTATAATGTTTGGTACGTGTAGCTAATATATAGAAAAAAGTACTCTATTGTTATTATTGTAAGTATCGATAGATAATTTCCCACGGGACCTCTTTACTTTTCCGGGATAATGAATACCCGACTATACAATGATGGTCAAAACACCCCATCCCAATGTAAAGGTTTCATATTGTTACGTTGAGTCATTCTAAAGATACATTTTTTTGCATTCCTGTAGGAACCCTAATTTTTTTGGGATTCACAATGTCCCAGTTTTAGTTCGCGATAAGGGTATCAACGTGTAAAATTTGATTGTAATTTGCGTCACATTTGCGTGGTGAGCCATTCTATAAATGAATACTTTTGATTTTCCCACGGGAACTCTTAAATTTTCTGGGATAAAAAGTATCCTATATGTTAACCCGGGCTATAAGGAACCACCATACAAAATTTCATCAAAATCGGCCCGGTACTTTTTGCGTGATGCGCGAACATACAGACAGACAGACAGACAGACAGACAGACAAAAATTCCAAAAGTTGTTGTTTTTGCCTCTGTATCGTTAGTAATGTCCACTACAGTTATTATTTTCCAAAAATATTTCATGTACAGACACGGCCCCGTTACAGTTTTATTATATTATATAGATATAGATATAGATATAGATAGAAACCTTTGTAATAGGTGGCTTATGGCATAATATTATGAAAAGTGGCGGCCGCCATCCAAAAACAACTGAAAAAATTATATTAGGCGAATACGAAAATTATTTTAACCGCCTCCGTAGCTCAGAGGCAAAGTTCACTGGCTTTACACAGGAGGTCGCGGGTTCGATTCCCGGCGGGGTCAATTGTAAGACTCGGTTTGGTTGGTGGTAGGGCATTTTCTAAGCCCGCCTGGCTAGCTACCACCATCTTATCTAAGTCTTGCCGCCAAATATCAATGTTGGTATCATTGGTGTGTTCCGGCATGAAGATAAGATAGCCAGTTCCCCATTGCGTTGGGGAATCTTGGTAAGCCCGCTACCATCTTCGGCAACATCTTCACTTACCACCAGGTGAGATGTTGTCAAGGGTTTACCAATTGTGCATAAAAAAAAAAAAAAAAAACGTGTAGTATTATTTCTGATGTGTTTATAAGGTGGAAGTTTGACGGAAGTCGGAACTGCTGACCACTCAGGAAAATATATGAACTTAGAGCCACAAAGAATCTGTAAGAACTGCAATTTTCTTGTGTTTTACCTAAAATTTCAATTTCAAAACCGCCTCCGTGGCGTAATGTTTAGTCTATTCGCATCACACTAGGAGACCGAGGGTCCGATTTCCGGCGGGGTCAACTTTGTAAGAATCGGTTTGGTTGGTGGTAGGGACTTTTCATAGCCCGCCTGGCTAGATTTGACCATCTTATCTAAGTCGCCAAACATCAGTGTAAACATCATTGATGTGTTCCGGCTTGAAGATAAGATAGCCAGATCCCCATCTTGGGAAAGCCGCTTCCATCTTCGGCATCATCGTCACTTTACCATCAGGTGAGATGATGCCAAGGGCTTACTGAATGTGAATGAAAGAACATAGAACCTCCTCTTTTTTGAAGTCCGTTAAAAAAATCAAAGCTTATCAGTTGTGGAATAAAAAAAGCAGGAAGTGTGTTATATTCCTGACTACAGCAAAATCAAGGAGTATGTAGCTTCGTTCAGTAAACAGGCATCAAGGCAGCTATCTGTCAAAGTCTACTGTTCCATTCATGCCAAGATAAATACTTCGGGGACGTGATGGCGTCGCGGGGACTTTTTATAAATATAACCAAGTCAGTGTTTGCACGTTTCCCATTTTAGGGTTCCCGACACCCAAAGGATGACCAACAGATACCCTATTGCTTAGCCTCCGCTGTCTGTCTGTCTGTCCGTCCGTCAGCGGGCTGTATTTTATGAACCGTAATAGGTAGACAGTTGAATTTTTATAAAATGTGTATTTCTGTTGCCGCTGTATCAACTTAAACTGAAATTAAAAAAAAGTGAAAAAGTAAGGGGGAGGGGTCACCACACAAAAAACGTGTTTTTTATAGGTCTTTTATAGGATTTTTTTATTAAACTCTATCGTAATAATGAACCGTAATAGGTAGACAGTTAAATTTTTATAGAATGTGTATTTCTGTTGCCGCTGTATCAACTTAAACTGAAATTAAAAAAAAGTGAAAAAGTAAGGGGGAGGGGTCACCACACAAAAAACGTGTTTTTTATAGGTCTTTTATAGGATTTTTTTATTAAACTCTATCGTAATAATGAACCGTAATAGGTAGACAGTTAAATTTTTATAGAATGTGTATTTCTGTTGCCGCTGTATCAACTTAAACTGAAATTAAAAAAAGTGAAAAAGTAAGGCGGGGGGGGGGGGGTCTCCACACAAAAAACGTGTTTTTTATAGGTATTTTATAGGATTTTTTTTTAACTCTATCGTAAAAATGGTAATACATACAGGCGTAAAACTTGGTGTGGTTATAGTTCTGCTATTGAACTAAAACAACAAATAATAAAAATTGGCCAAGTGTGCGTCGTATTTTTTTATTTTTTTTATGCACAATTGGTAAACCCTTTACAACATCTCACCTGGTGGTAAGTGACGATGTTGCCGAAGATGGAAGCGGGCTTACCAAGATTCCCCAACGCAATGGGGAACTGGCTATCTTATCTTCATGCCGGAACACACCAATGTTACCAACATTGATATTTGGCGGCAAGACATAGATAAGATGGTGGTAGTTAGCCAGGCGGGCTTAGAAAATGACCTACTACCAACCAAACCGAGTCTTACAATTGACCCCGCCGGGAATCGAACCCGCGACCTCCTGTGTAAAGCCAGTGAACTTTGCCTCTGAGCTACGGAGGCGGTTCATTGCGCTAAAGAGTCTGAACAGAATGACAAAAAAAAATATGACAAAAATATTTTTTTTTGTCATTCATTTCAGACTCTTTAGCGAAATTACGACTCACACTTGGCCAATTTTTATAATGTCTTTGTGAATAGGTATCATTGTCATTCTACTATGTAGTTGTGTGGAGAGGTATAGTGGTACGGAACCTTTAGAGTGCTAGTCCGACTCCCACTTGGCCGATTTTTATAATAATTTATTGGGGACGTGCTTGAATTGGTAAATTATAAAATTTGGTGTTCGGAAAATTAGAAAAGTTCTGTCTTAGTATAAAGTTCATGAGATATGCCTTTAAATATGCTTGAGTCTTCTATATTGATATAAAAGATACCTGCGGAACTTATATCAGTAACAATTAAATTTTTAAAGTTGCAATTAACTGTTTAACTCACAATCAATTTTGATGTTTTCAAAGTTGTCGCATTGCTCTCAAACTGGCCATGACCAAAGGCCGGGGAATCAACGAGGGCTTGGAACTGTTCACTTTTAAACAGGTTTTCTGTCAAGAAACCCAGGATTTGTAAACTAGTCTTACAGTATGGGACATAACAGGTAAAAAACATTGATGACAACCCTAGTATTTAAGATGCCTTCAGGCGTCGACACGCGTTAACCAGGTCCCAACAAGTAGCCCGTCAGCCTTTTAAGGTGGAATTACAATTATTAAAACCATCCACGATACTACTACTACTACTACTACTACTACTACTACTACTACTACTACTACGTGTTGACCACGACCACTTTGTCAAGAGTGCTACGACAAGATAATATACTATCCTACTTCCTACTATGTATGTATCTTTGTTGCTCTTTCACGCAAAAACTACTGAATGGATCTGGCTTAAATTTGGTAGGTAGACAGATTAGGACCTGGGTTAAAACATAGGCTACTATTTTCCACGCTCGCAAGCCGCTTGCGACTCTCTTATAGTCATATAAACGTTGTCCACGCGGGTGAAACCGCGGGAAACAGCTAGTGACAATATAAAAACACAATCTTACGACTTCCCTCCTTCCATACGAATCGATTGTTCGTTATTGCGAATTCAGGCAGCGAAGCCACAACTGTTACGCAGGTCCTGGGTTGCGTTTCCATATATAATTATATTCTAGGCGGCGGAGTGTATGTGGAGAGGAAAATCCATTCGCGACACTGACTTAAGGCTTAAACCTACTACCTATCTACCTCTAATATGGTTGATGGGAGCGATGGCTGACTCTCGCATTATACTCGTGACCGGTTGCTGCACGTGTGAACTGGCCTACTCTTGTCAAAGGCATTAATGACATTCAATGATTTTTATGTATTAATTTTCGTGTCATATTGTTTTCATGTTCTAAATAATGACATAATCTGGTTTATTTCAATGATTGAATTTTGACGATTTTGATTGTTTATTTCTTGATTTTTCACAAATTACATTGTTATTGTTATTTTATGACTATCAAAAATAGTGTAATTTGCACCTTTTTTGAATAAATACATTGAATCTTGAATCTAGTTCCAATTAGCAGCTTGATTTGCATCAAAACAAATTTATATCAAAACTACATAGATATAACGTTCATAATAGTGTGCACCGTGACGTTGAATCACGTAACTGCTGCCTAAAGATATCACGAAAACTACAAAGAATATTTTGTTATAATTTCAGTCAAATGCAATCGAAGATTTAAAAAGTACCCGTTTTTTTTTGGATTTATTCGGCGGATCTCGTTAGACCTAGATTTTACTACAACAACGAAATAAAACGGATAAAGTCAAACCTTACGACATCAAGCACTAGGGTAAGCTTAATTATTTTGAATTATTATTATCGGCCACCAGCTGTGCCTAAGTTTCACTAGATACGCTCAAACACAAGCGAATAACTCAGTTTCACTAGATACGCTCAAAAACAAGCGAATAACTCAGTTTCGCTAGATACGCTCAAACACAAGCGAATAACTCAGTTTCACTAGATACGCTCAATTACAAGCGAATAACTCAGTTTCGGATTGGTAAATCCATCAAAGATAATGATATAAATAATTTTCGAAAAACCTGAAACCTTTTAGGTACAAGCTATAATTTGAAAATAATTTTAATTATTTCGTAATGTTCTCAGCAAACCCTTTCATTTGAAATCCATATTGTAGGAGTGAATTAAAAATAACTAGTCCGCCATCTTGGGTGTGCCGCCATGTTGGTTTTAAAATGACGTCACACAGTTAACCATGCATTGTCACCCAAACTGAACGTGTATACAAAATTTCAGCTCAATCGGTTGAAGATATCTGCTTCAAAATTGATTTGCATAATTCCACCTGAAAAAACATACATACTCGTACATTGAAAGTTAAATAAAACCTTGTAAAAAGACTATTCAGTAAATTTATTAAGACTCATGAATGTATGAAGGGAATAATGAAAGTGGACGAAGCGAAACAACTACATAAAGTGGAAAGAAATGGTCTCTGCCTACCCCTACAGGAAAGAGGCGTGATTATATGTACGTATGTAAATTACTAACTTAAATATTTATTTGATTGCCTATCAAATGAATAATTTATTAAACGAGCTGTGATGATGGCCTATTGATTCATGGGCACCGCAAGTCGTAACCGATACTTTCCCGAAAATTGGCGCACACCGAGCAATATCAACGTCGGGAACTCTGGTGGCGGTAAGCGGATTCGATCGTGTCACCCCAGAAGCTCATATTATCAGCTCATATATGTCCTCACCGAGGGGCTTGAGCCTACCCTAGGCGATCGGGCCTAAGTCGACCACGCGGGCCCAGTGCGGGTTGGTCGACTTCACACACAACCTACGAGTTTCTTCGCAGGCGTGTGCACCCCAGAAGCTCAACACGTTAAAAAATCGGCCAAGTGCCTTTTCGCACGAATCGTTACGCTTCTTCATTTATTATGCGTACAGCGCAGGAGTGGAACTCCTTGCTTGCGTCAGTATTTCCCGATTCCAATAGTTTGGGGATCTTCAAAGAAAGAGTGAATAGGCATTATTTGAGGTTGCGTGTACCATCCTCGACTGCATCATCACTTACCATCAGGTGAGTTGCAGTCAAACGCACTCAAATTTTTATAAAAAAAAGTGTGAGTCAGAACCGCACACATAGGATTTCGTACTATCATACTAGATGGCGCTAGTTTCTTCACGTTTTTTTGTATGGAGACTCCTTTATTTTTTCACTTTTTCTAATTTTTTGTATTTGATGTTATAGTGGCAACAGAAATACATAATTTGTGAAAATTTCAACTGTCTAGC
The DNA here is from genome assembly GCA_947284805.1 of Coleophora flavipennella. Taxonomy (NCBI): domain Eukaryota; kingdom Metazoa; phylum Arthropoda; class Insecta; order Lepidoptera; family Coleophoridae; genus Coleophora; species Coleophora flavipennella. The sequence goes on from OX369257.1 coordinate 3,921,686, forward strand.
TATCACGGTTCATGAAATACAGCCTGCTGACAGACGAACATACAGACAGACAGACGGACGGACAGCGAAGTCTTAGTATTAGGGTCCTGTTTTTACCCTTTGGGTACGAAACCCTAAAAACGGACTTCAATCACAATAACCAAGTACAATTTTGCTCCATTTTTTTGTTTTAGATAATTTCCTAGAAAAGTAGTAAACCAATTTTGATGAAATTTCTCTAAGACCAATCTGCTAGTGTTTTAAATAAGAAATTCCCAGTAAACTATTTCATTTTTTGATACCCATATCATGGGGGTGCGTAAAAAATAACTGATCTGCTACCTTTAGGAGTCCGCTATATTGAATTAAGAAAGACGTCACTTAGGTTAGCTTGTATGTGTACGCGTCACTAGGCACGCACTCACACTACAATTTCTTTAGTAAAAGGAAAGAAATCGTTCTTATTATAGTAGTGTGCGTGCGTGCCTACTGACGCGCACACATATAAACCGATGTACCATTGTATGAAGATAACCTACTGTTCTTTCTTTTTTCTATGGCATTGTTCTCCAAACTTAACGTGTATGCAAAATTTCAGTTCAATCGGTAATTGGTTCTAATTTAGCTTCCAAGATTTGTCCCAAATTAACAGACAAACAGACTAACTAACTAATACGGCAAGCTAATATAAAGCTTGTAAAAAAATACAACCCAATCGAGAACCTCATCCTTTTTTGAAGTCGGTTGAAAATTTTAAAGCATGTTGGAAACTTCCATTAGACGAAACTGTTAGGTAATGTATCTTACAATAAAGTTGCTCGAAAAGTGTCCCTTATATGCCAGTCAAGTGTGCGCAAAATTTATTTTAACGCACTCGTGAGTTTACTTTACCACTTTTTTAAATTTCTAGACCACTTTCTAATAACTGGCTGACAATATTTTCAGTCTATCATCATATATCAGCCACAAATCGTCCACTGCTGGACAAAGGCCTCCCCCAAGGATTTCCACGACGACCGGTCCTGCGCTGCCCGCATCCATCGGCTTCCCGCGACCTTCACCAGGTCATCGGTCCACCGCGTGGGAGGTCTGCCTACGCTACGTTTTCCAGTGCGCGGTCGCCACTCGAGAACTTTACTGCCTTTTCAGTCTATACAATAGGCCTAACTTCACTAACTTGTTTAATTAGTAATAATAGGTCATCTTTGCCTCTTGGTTGTGAATTTCACATAGCAACCACCCAACTAAATTGAATTGAATGTTAAAATTGAATAAGTATAGTAAGACGTATATGCGAGCGAGAAGTTAATAAAATAAGTACAACTGTTTTACTTTACTGCAACTTATTACTAATAATTTTAAAACCTAGCGGTACCCCTACCCGACGACTCTTAGATCAAATTATTATTACTTAAATAAAACTCAAAGGGCCAATATACATCTTATTTATTAATTTATTATATATTATTTTTTACTTTTTAGAGGTTTTTGTCAGGGGTTTTTTAAATTTTAATTTAATTTTACCTTTACGATACACGAAAAATCCAAAAAGTTAATATCACCAAGAAGATTCCATCAATTATTTTCTTCTAAAGGAACGCATATTATGCGGAGCGCGCCTTTTTTATATTACAAAAAAAATGAAATTTTCACTCATCAAGTTTTTTTTTGTAATTTTTACCTGTCTGTGATGCTAGCTCACTTAAGTGCAAACGCGGTGATGTGCTGGGTCTGGTCGCCATAACCCGTTTTTTTGTAGTTACTGAATTTCGTGGGTTTTTTTTTCTTACTCTTTTAACTTTGTTTTTTTATATAGTAGGTTCATTCCCAATGTATGAGATTAGATAAAGTAGTGTATGAAACTGCACATAACTAGGTATTAAAACACTTGTATGGTACTTAAAAATCCTCTACTCACCAAGGCTCAGTTTTTAAACTCATACTCGTGTTTTAATACCCCTTATTATGCAACAGTTTTGACTATTATTGTATTGCGTTAGGGAATCGTGGTAAGCCCGCTTCCATCTTCGGCAACATCGTCATTTACCACCAGGTGAGATGTTGATTTACCAAATGTGCATAAAAAAAATAAAAAAATACTATTTTAACCATATTACGTGATAAAAATATTTTTACTGTCGCTTAAACTCGTGAAATAAAACACCTATTCACAAGAAAGCTATTTAAAAAAATACTTTCAAGACAAAGATGGCAAATCAGCTCTTCTATTTGCATGAGAAGTCTAACTTTCTTTTCGATTGACTATTACTATAAGTATGGTTGACTATTACTATAGGTATGGTTGACTATTACTATAGGTATGGTTGACTATTACTATAGATATGGTTGACTATTAAAAAGTTGTTCAGTTTCATAAGAAATTTACATTTGCTTCACTCTTTAAAACCCTTTCGGACCATACCTTGACGATAATATAATTATAACTTTACTGTACTCTATTGTCGCGTCATAGTTACTACTAGGTAGGTATACGTCACAAAAAAATATAAAAACTTGTTCTTTAAGCCAGTCGACATCTAAAGTGGATCATTGTATGAAATTTACCAAGCTTACCGCGACTTTACCTACGCTAAGTCTTTCGTTGCGCAGTCACCACTTGAAAACTTTCCTGCCTCTACGGCCGTATTTTTACGAGCTGTATATCCCGCCCATTTCCACTTATGTGTAGCGATAATGCAAGCTATGAATATGTTAGCTTATACAAAATTGTAATCAAAATCCTAAGCTTTACCTTCCATAGTTTGTTGAAAGGCCCGTGTTTAGGCAGTTGGGACGTCATAGATTATTTAAAAAAGATTGAACACAGGCCTTTAGTCGCCCCCAAAAATATCAACGCCAGCTTCAAACGTGCACTTTTCGCGTTAGCTAAAAGGTACCCAACTCGATATCAGCAATAGAAACAGCCCTCGCAACAGCTGTGCCATCGAAGATCTCCCATCGACGACGGAGAAACTTTACTAATATATTGCCGCCGTGATTTATGTATAGCCCACCGTATGTTTATTTTCTGTAACAGGAAACGTATACTTTGGTATGTTTCGCACACTTACTGTTACAGGGTGTAACGATTTACAGTGAGAACTGTCTCATTAATATTTTAAGAACTAGCTTTTGCCCGCGGCTTCGCTCGCGTGGACATATTTTTCATGACTGTCTTTGAGGTGGAGTGGTGCGCGAGTCGAAACGGCTCGCGAGCATGGACATGCGTTTTCTGCAGATTCCTATCCCAGATCAGGCTATTCTGATTAGCAGTCTATGTCACTTCCCACCCCATCAACCAATTCCATACAAAAAATCACTTCAATCTGTTGCTCCGTTGCGACGCCGACGTGCGCGAGCCTGGAAATGAGTTTTTCCCAGATCCTCAGTAACTATCAGGATATGCTTATTAATAAATTATGTCATTATCATATATTACTAACTCATCAATATTTGTGGAAAAAATTATAACAATCCATTGTTCTGTTGCGATGTTAAAGAAATTAACCAAACAAAGAGTATTTATTCAGTTTCCTCAGGAACTGCTTCGGTCAATGCTATTTTCATGAGATAAAAAGTAGCCTTTGTCCTTTCCCGTGGCACAAGCTACCTGCATGCCAATTTTCATCAAGATTGGTCAAGGTGTTAAAGCGTGAAAAGGTAACATACAAACACATTTTCACATTTATAATATTAATAAGGATACTTAATATAAAAGTAAGTGTACAATGTGCGTGCCGCTAAAACTCAGAAACGAGTCCCGGTACGATCAAAGGAGTTATAATAGGACTCTATCCCCCCATCCATGAAGAAGATTCCTGTTTTTACCAAAAGGGTGGGCGTCATTTGGAAGATATGAAGATCGGAAGTTTCACCCTCTACAAATGTCTAAAATAGTCCAGAATATTTGAGAGTATTTGACAGAAGTCCATAACAACATCATAGGTCCACGTGGAAGATTTCAGAAAGTGTTCTGAAATTTTCCAAAATGATCTGGGATGTTGTTGAAAGTGTTCTGAAATGTGACACAATGATCTGAGATGTTCCATAAATTTTTGGATGGCGAGACTTCCAACCCTTATGTCTTCAAAATCACTGGAATGATGTGAAATGTTCTGGAGCATTGTGGACCTTTCGAAGGTTTTCTTTTATATACACTCCGTGAGCGAAGCTGGGTACCCCAGCTAGTAAATTAATATAAAAGTTCAATTAATATATCTTTTTTTAAGACTTTTTAATTAAAATTAATCAGTTTCTTATCTAATTAATACAGGTTGCCCGGTAAAACGACAGACGCACTACAGGAGGTAAACCAGAAAATGAACTAAACAATTATCCCCAAGGGACTAATGGTCGATTCGTAACTATGCTGTTTTTACGGGATAGAGAGCATACCCTATGTCCTTCCTCATTTCATGACACAGGCTACCTATAAGTGCCAAATTTCGTCAAGATTGGTTAAGGTGTTGATGAGTAACAAACAAACATATTTTCACGTTTATAAACCTTACTAGTCCTTACTTACTATCCTTACTAATAATATTACAAATGTGTTTGTTTGTTTGTTTGTCAACTTTTCACGCATCAACGCCTTGACCGATCTTGATGAAATTTGGCATGCAGGTAGCCTGTCTCATAAAGAAGAACATAGGCTTCTTTTTATCTCATGAAAATAGCATAGTCCGAAGCAGTTCCAGAGGGAACGGATATAATACTCTTTTGTTGGTTATATTCTTTAAAACATTGCAAAGGAACTATTGATTGCTGTGATTTTTTGCAGAGAGATGAAACAGATTTAAGTGTTTTTTTATAGAATTGGTTGAGGGGATGGGAAATGACATAGACTTATTTATAGGCAGCTAATCAGAATAGCTCGACCTCGACAGTCATAAAAACCATGTCCACGCGGGTGAAGCCGCGAGCAAAAGCTAGTATTATATGAGTAAAGATTGTTTTTCACTGGGTATCTGAGACATTGTTTATAATATTCATGAAATCTACCCTAATAATATAAAGAGGTAAAGTTTCTAAGTTTGTGAGTTTGCTTGTAGGAAATAGTCTCTAAAACAACTGAACCGATTATAAAACATCTTTCAACAGTAGAAAGCTAATTATTCCTCTGTAACATACTTAGGCTAACATTTTTAGGCTATTTTAGGCTTGCGAGACGCTCGTGCACCACTCTTCATCAAAGACAGTCACAAAAAAGATGCCGACACAAAGAAGCCGCGGGAGAAAGCTAGTTCAGAATAATATTATTCGGGGACAAATTAATCACACGACATAGGTAAATACCTAAATTAAATTAAACACGCACGAATATATGCCATGGGCACACCCTGGACACTTCATACAACGGGCCAGAAATGACATTTCAAAAAAGGAATGACGTAACAAACCGCCTCCGTGGCGTAATGGTTAGCCCATTCGCTTCACACCAGGAGGTCGCGGGTTCGATTTCCGGTGGGGTCAATTTGTAAGACTCGGTTTGGTTGGTGGTATGGCATTTTCTAAGCCCGCCTGGCTAGCTACCACCATCTTATCTAAGTCTTGCCGCCAAACATCAGTGTTAACAACATTGATGTGTTCCGGCTTGAAGATAAGATAGCCAGTTCTCCATTGCGTTGGAGAATCTTGGTAAGCCCGCTTCCATCTTCGGCATCATCGTCACTTACCATCAGGTGAGATGATGCCAAGGGCTTAACAATTGTGAATAAAAAAAAAACAAAAACAAAATGGCAGTGAAATCTTATACGTTCGGAAACCAAACTGTAACCAATCTGTATCAATCTGGGTGACGAGGGGGTGCGGTCGCAATCTTGAGAGCGGCAGGGAGTGTCCATACTGTAGGTTAGTACTAATTTATATACTTTTCTATGGGTGGGGATCGAACCCACAAACCTTGGCCACCGGACCACCAGGTCAGCCGAATCATTATGTAGAAGCCTTATAAAATTTTATGGTTTCGCTAATCCATATAGTTTTTGTTACGCCCTGTATAAATAAGAACCTATTTCGAGAATACGCAAATGTTTTGGATGTCTACCTGATTCAAACTTGAATTGCTTGTCAAAGTTAGTCAAAAAAGATGGATATTTCATTTTATTTGTTTGTGTTTTTGTTTGTTTCATGTTTCAGTGGACGATTTTCCTTTAACGAATACCGCTCCATCTATTGTAATTTCGATAGATGGATAAAATAGGGTTGGCGACAGCATCAAAAATAAATTATGAACTCTTGATCACTAAATTGCCCTCCTACTTTAACTTCGGAAAACCTTACTCGTTTTGTTTTTCATCACGTCGTCGATTTTTAATTCACCAAAATCTCAAAATGAGTACATAAATTACTGTGCTAAACTATGACGTCACGCCTAGGTATTTTAAACATTTTTAGAACAAAATTTCGTTTTTGACAGATGATAAAAAGTAAATCAGATGACTAGCATTCGCCATCCCTATTATGTTAGAAATACTCAGTTATCTATAGAAATTTCTCTTTTTGTGATTTTTTTTATTTACAACAAGCTCTTGCCCGTGGATATCGTGGGTTTGCGGTGCGCAAGCCGCAATCAGTTTCTTTGTTATAAACAAACCTTGTCCTAACAATTCATCATCATCATCATCATTTCAGCCGAAGGACGTCCACTGCTGGATATAGGCCTCCCCCAAGGATTTCCACGAAGACCGGTTCTGCGCTGCCCGCATCTAGCAGCTACCCGCGGCCTTCACCAGGTCATCGGTCCACCGAGTGGGAGGCCTGCCTACGCTACGTTTTCACTGCCAGTTAAGTTTATTGATATGATAATTTGAATGGATATATTTTTTACTAACATAGTTTTTAAGTTGTTGAACTAATAATTCTATGGATTTTTAAATCTGAAATAAATATTGATTTGATTTGATTTGATTTGATTTAGCAATTCTGTGAGCTATGTCGGTTACTTTGGTTCTCCTACGGATCTCCTCGTTTGAAACGAGTCTCGTTTCTGATTCGATCACGCAGAGAAACTCCGAACATAGCACGCTCTATTGCCCTTTGGGTGACCTTGAGCCTTCTTATGAGGCCTCCTTCTTAAGAGGATTCATACATGCGGCAATATTTAATACAAGAGTGGATTGAAAAGTTCGCGGCCTCACACAAAAACAATTTACCTATTCTTTTTTAACATCCTTCATTACTAAGGTGTGTCAAAAAATGAAATTATATAAAACGATTGCTAAATGATTGACAAATGGCGAGTTCTCTTATCGGAGGCCAGGATACACTTTGGGTCGTTGAGCCAGCGGAGTAAGTAAGTAAGTATTGCTAATAGCGCGGGATCTGTGACCCTGATAGATACAAGTTATTCGATATATTTTTTTATTTTTTTAATGGTTTCATATACTTGCGCATTGCGTTTGAAATTTCAAAAAATATTGAAAAACTTAGTTTTGAACATAGATGTGAAAGTGAGTTTAAAAATTGATTTTAATATCTGTTACTTATTTAACAAAAAATTAAACAGGCAAGTATTGTGAGCGATGGTGTGACCTGCAGTGAGCTGAGGGGCGCGGGGAAGAAATTCAAAAATTGCGGTATGCGCGTGAATCACGATATCTTTTTTAGTTTTACCAACAAGATCCAAGTGAGACGCCGCGCCACTTTTTATCCGATTCTGTTATTAAATTGATTAGTTATTTTTACTGTAATTGTTCGGAGTGTTATGGATATAAGCAGAAGAACAACAACAAACTGTCGTATTTTTGGTTCGTTTGATGAGCTTAGCAAGAACCAACTACCCGGATAATTCTAAAAAGGAACCCACTGTTAACGAGATTTCCGAAACAGTGACACAAAAAGTAGAAAATTTGTGGCTAAAAGCTTCTATACCGATAATATCTCACATTAGTGTTTCAATTGCTAAAAGCGTAATATGCTAATTGTACAAATTTGATAAAGTCTTGAAAGCATCTATCTGAAGATAAAAAGCAAAGTTTTTGGTTGAGTTCAGAAAGCTGCTCGATTTAAGCGCATGTAAGTGCAAAAACTTTCAAATTTGTAGTTGTCCTAAAGAAAGAAAACGCCCAATAGCATAACAAACTTTCTTAACTGATCAAAGAGCAAACAGGAAAATGATCAATATGATCATAGGAAAAATTGATTTGACGGCAACTAAGTAGGAAGAATATCAAATCTATTCATCGAAAACAAAAACTAGAACCTATTATAGTGTTACAAAAACATCTCGGCATTTTCAGCAAGGCCGTTTTCACGAAAGACCTAATGTAATGATACTTCCACGGAATCCGAAGGCAACCTGGAAGAGTTTTCACCAGAATATTCATCGGCAAAAAAACGAAAAATCCAGTCATTGAAGTCTGTGGTAAAACGTAACAGAGATTTCACTCACCCAGAAAAATCTGCTCCTGGCCACGCTAACCGATCCTCAAAAGCATGTGCAAGAGCTCGCTAGGCGAATCTTGAAAGCCAGAACAGCACTTATTTCTGGAAATCCTTATGGCCCTCGTGTATTCCAAGTATCCAAGATTAACCTAGATGCTGCCTACTATATTGATTTAATTGACTGGCAAGAAAAATACTCTCGACCCCCCATTCTACGCGATGTGACAGGTGAAGTCCTTCTTTCTATGGTTGAATCAGGGGGCAGAGACGAAATACTTCCTTGTCATAAAAAAGCTGTGAAGCGGGCAGTAAAGACAGTTACTGAAGCCTCCTTATAGTTGTGCAACATAACTGCCAGAGAAACTATGACAAAGGCAAAATTTTACAGACGAAAAAGTATGCCAAAATTCGAAAGAAGGAAGGTTTTTTTTGTGGTGATTTGAAAAAAAATTTTTTTTTTATTCAAATACTCATTTTATAACATGAACGTGGCATTTTAAGTGCTAAAATACCTTTTTCATAGTAGCATTCATAAAAAATGCCGTCTTAGATCTGAGTAAAATTATGATATTTTCAAATTTTCAAAGTCGTTGCGCGGGTAGACGGCTTACAAAACAATTTTTCTGAACTGTGTATGTCTAAGGGTAGGTCAACTTTTCATTACTATTTGAAAAAAAAAATGGATGTAATTGTTTTTTCTCCATACTAGTGCGACCCACCCTATTCATTACATTTATAATCTCTTCGGTTACGTATGACAGTGTAAAATCTCATCACTATAGAACTAGGAGTTTTGAATTTAGAACAAGTTGACTGCGAATTGAGAAAAATTGAGAAAATAGAACAACGTGCGGTTAATAAAGACTTGTTTCAAAAAAAGTTTGATGCCAATTAAGATCCACGATAATACGAAAACAACATAAGTAGAATGCTTTGCGTAACCGCGGTTACGTTTAAACCGGTTTCCGCTAATTGATTTTTAACCTCGGCGCTTGACTATTTATGGGGATATGACCCCTCATATACTACTGTGAAAAAATGGGTTGCAGAATTCAAACATAGTCGAAAAAGCATAAACGATGACCCTCGCTCCGGCCAGCCTACTACATCTACAACAGAAGAAAACATGGGCAAAGTGTGTGATCTCATTTTGGAAGACCAAAGATTGACCATCAGGGAGATTGCTGACACCATAGTCATCTCGTATGAATAAACGCTAAATATTATTTTAAACTATTACTTTGTATTATTGTACTCGAGTTTTCTAAGGTTTCTGCTAGGTGGGTTTCTAGATTGCTTTCAGTTGACCAAAATGTCGAATTGCAATTTCTTGTGACTTTTTGAAGATGTTTGAGGCAGATCTGCAAGATTTACTCAACAAATTTGTGAACAGGGATGAAACTTGGGTTTACATTTATACTCACAAGTCAAAACAACAATCAAAGCAGTGGAAAAAAGCTGGTGAACCGATCCCTAAGAAAACAAAGGCGATTCAGTCAGCTGGCAAGATGATGGCCTCTGTATTTTGGATGAAAAGGGCGTCATCATCGTGGACCACCTACTTCCAAAGGGAGAAACAATAAACTCGGAGTACTATGTAGCACGACGGATAGAAGTAGGAATATGTAGGTATAGTAGATCGTAAGTTAAAACTCCATTCGTGCGCACGTATAATAAAATTAATTGATGAAAATAAGACCTAGAAATAAATATATAAAAGTTATAAAAGGATTACACACGTTCAATTTATATCACATATCATAGTAAAACACAAACATGACCTACCCAAAATGGGTGTTTTATAAAGGAGAATTCCTTTATTTTATTTAGTAGTATGCAGGATGAATATAATTTTGATTTTTTAATGATACTGTTAGATGGATGACAGCGCATGTGTGAAAGAGAAATAGATGGAATGAAAAGAAGGTCGGATGAAAGAACGAATAACAGCACACCGCGCTACAACAATTATTTTTTTTTTATTAAAAATTTGAGTGCGTTTGGCTGCACCTCACCTGATGGTAAGTGCTTTTTTTACGACAGGAAATAAATGATAAACGCCCAAGATTGCTGAGAAAAAAAATGTATTGTTTCACTGTCCTGAGACAACGCTCGCGTTCACACGTCGGTTGAATCCATGGCTCAAATTCGTGGCTGTGGATACGAATTATTGCCACATCCAGCTTATTCCCCTGACTTGGCACCGTCGGACTTCCATCTGTTTCTGAACCTAAACAAACACCTTGGTCTCCAAACATTTTCTTCAAATGAAGAAAGAGGTGGAAGCAACCGTAAATCTTTATTTTGAACGCCTTGAGATATCCTTCTACAAAATTGGTATAGAGGCGTTGCAGAAAAGATGAAAAATGTGCATGGAGCTAAGTGGTGACTATGTGGAAAAAAAATTTGATATATTTAAGTTTACTAGGCATTTTAGTAGATTGGTAAACCCTTGGCATCATCTCACCTGTTGGTAGGTAATAATGTTGCCGAATGTAAGCGGGCTTACCAAGATTCCCCAATACAATGGTGATCTCCCTATTTTATCTGCAAGCTGGAATACATTAATATTGTTAACACTGAAGTTTGGCGGCAAGACTTAGATAAGATGTAGCTATTTAGGCGGGCTTCAAAATGTCCTTCGACGAAACAAACCAAGTCTTACAAAGTTAAACTCCGCCGGTAATCGAACCCGCGACCTCCTGATGGAAAGTTAATGATTCAGGTTTAATGGCGATAGATGATTGATTTGTATTTTTTTGTTATGAAATTAGTAAAAAAAAATTTGCCCTGACCACATCAAAATTTATTTGAAAAATTCGATTAGACCTTGAAGGCACTCAAATTTAATTTAAAAAAAAAAGAATGCAATCTGCATCGCCTTTCGAGTTTACAAACTCAACTTTGTTTAATAAATAGTTTTCCAAACAGCAAGCGGTACGAATCTTGGAAATAGCAGTATTATTCAGTCAAAAGGCAGTGAAATGACCGGTATAACTTTGGTGACTATTTTTGTTGCATACATTTGTTCTGTGACTGCTTACGATGCAAAGCTTTTACAAAGACAGCGTATGTATTAGAATTAAGTGTGTACTTACCGCATACATGTATTTGAATTAAGTATGTACTTGCCGCATTCATGTATTTGAATTAAGTATGAACTCACCACATACATGTATTTGAATTAAGTGTGTACTTATCGCATACATGTCATTTGAATTAAGTATGTACTTACCACAATTTATTATTAATGTATTTAACTATCTCCGTGACGTATGGTTTGTTAAGTTTTTAAGACTCGGTTTTGTTGGTGGAAGTGCATTTTCTAAGCCCGCCTGGCTAGCTACCACCATTTTATATAAGTCTTGCCGCCAAACATCATCTTAACAACATTGATGTGTTACGTCTTGAAGATAAGATAGCCAGTTCACCATATCGTTTGGGAATCTTGATAAGTCCGCTACCATCTACGGCATTATCGTCACTTACCATCAGGTAAGGTGATGCCAAAGGCTTAGCAATTGTGAATAAAAAAATAGGAAGAAACAGACATTTTTGGTCGTAGCGCTTTACTCCTATCTATTGCAATGATTTTCGAAAAACGTAAAAGCTTTTTGGTACAAGCTTTTATCTGAAAAGAGTTTTTATGCTAAAAAAGCCAAATAAATTAAATACACGGTAAAAAAGTGAAAAACAGTACCTACTTATATTTCCTACTAATCTATTGAAATTAAAAGACAATTCTGGGACCTTGATTCCACCTCCAAGTTTCATCATCAGATCAATTTTAAAATACTAAAAGGATCTATTGTCACTGCAAACACGCCTTCATTGCAAATTTCAGATCAATCGGACCCTTGGAAGTCGCTCTAAAATCGATCGCAAGATTTGAACTCAACAAACATACATACATACAAACATTGCAAGTTATATAAAATTATTTAGCAAAGCTCATGTTACATAAAAAAATATGTTATTAACATTAATAGTTCGTGACTTCCGAAGAAATTATACCTAAAAAAAAATAAGATTTTAATATTTACAAAAAAATGTGTCACCCTCTCTTGCAGAATCTATTTCAACATAGGCAAAGTATATATTATACTAGCTGATTCCCGCGGCTTCACCCGCGTGGACCACATTTCTATGACTTTTCGAGGGTGCGCAGTGCGCGAGCCGCAAGCGGCTCGCGAGCGTGGTAGAAAGTAGCCTATGTCTTAACCCAGGTCCTAATCTGTCTACCTACCAAATTTCAGCCAAATCCGTTCAGTAGTTTTTGCGGGAAAGCGTAACAGACAGACAGAGTTACTTTCACATTTATAATATTAGTAGGGATAGGGATTAGTAGGGATTAGTACTAACATGGACAGTCCCTGCCGCTCTCTAGATTGAGACCTCACCCCCTCGTCACCCTGATTGATACAGATTGGTTAGGTACAGTTGGGTTTTCGAACGTATAGAATTTCGCCGCCATTTTGTTTGTTCCGTCATTAGTTTTTTGAAATTTCATTTTTGGCCCGTTGTATGAAGTGTCCAAGGTGTAACATATGTGTGTGGTATGTACCTTGTTAGGCTACGTATTCTGTTTTGAATTTTTCTTTTTACCCGAAAGCCTATAAAGGAAGGTCATGTTGTTCGGCTGTATGTACGATTCTATGTTAGTATTTGTGTATCGATGTTATTGTTATTGTTAGGGGCGGGCTGGTTTCCGCAACCAGGCGACCACTGCGCCCATTTTGCGTGTTTGGCCGGCATCACTGCCAGCCCAGCTCCTCCAAGAAGCCCAATAGCCCCCGAAGGTTGCTGACGACTTCCTGAAGGCTCACCGAGGTGCACGACCCTGTACTGTGCTAGCTCCTTGCAATCCAGTAGGATGTGGGCAGCAGTCTCCTCAGCCTCCATACAAGCTCTGCATAGTGGGCTGTCGGTGATACCTAGAGCGAATAGGTGTTTATTTTTAGTTTATTTGTGTATCGATGAATGTCTGTTTCTTTGGCTGAGCCTGTGTAGCCCAAAGACATTTATTCTACTGTACCCTAATCGGCTTGATGGATTTTGGTGTGCGAGATGTCGTTAGATTGGTGTGGATCCCGATAGTAATATAGACATAGGATCTATTTTATCCGACTTCCTTAAATATAGGGGTAATGATTTTACGCAAACGGGTTTTATTTTTCATTAATAAATCTTAATATATATAAATCTCGTGTCACAATGTTTGTCCTCAATGGACTCCTAAACCACTTAACCGATTATAATAAAATTCGCACACCATGTGCAGTTCGATCCAACTTGAGAGATAGGATAGGGTAGGGTAGGGTAGTGTAGGGTAGGGTAGGGTAGGGTAGTGTAGGGTAGGGTAGGGTAGGGTAGAGTAGTGTAGGGTAGGGTAGTGTAGTGTAGGCTAGGGTAGTGTAGTGTAGTGTATGTAGGGTAGGGTAGGGTAGTGTAGGGTAGGGTAGTGTAGTGTAGTGTAGGGTAGTGTAGGGTAGGGCAGGGCAGTGTAATGTAATGTAAGGCGGTACGAAGTTCGCCGGGACAGCTAGTCAATTATAAATACTTACTGCATCATATTATCATCGGAAAGACGTCCACTGCTGGACACAGGTCTCCGTCTCCACCAAGGATTTTCACGACGACCTGTCCTGCTCTGCCCGTATCCAGTGTGGGAGTCCTTCCTACGCTAATTCTCTGGAAGCGCGGTCGCCACTCGAGAACTTTACTGCCCCAATGGCGATCTTACCAACCCGGACTTGGAACCAGTTTGTGGAGTATGGCCTAACCTTCCCGAGTTTGGGAAGAGACACGTATCCCAGCAGTGGGGACGACAAATTGACTGATTCTACTCTTTTTACAGAGATCCCAGCATACATCCGCGAAGCCCTGAAAGCCAAGGACCACCACAGACCACCTGTATCGCATAAAAAGATCACATTTGCCAACATGACGATTGCACAGATTTTTGACAAGATCAGGGACATCACGGCGGCCCTGAACACCCACGCTAGGGTGAATGGATATAGTGTCGATTATAAGCTGAGGATTTTGGAGGATGCATAAAAACGGCTTTGGTATTCTTTTCCTTTTTTTTATTCACAATTGGTAAGCCCTTGGCATCATCTCAGCTGATGGTAAGTGACGATGGTGCCGAAGATGGAAGCGGGCTTACGAAGATTCCCCAACGCAATGGGGATCTGGCTAACTTATCTTCAAGCCGGAACACTGTTGTTAACGTTGATTTTTGGGCGCAAGACTTAGATAAGATGGTGGTAGCTAGCCAGGCGGGCTATGAAAATGACCTACCACCAACCAAAGCGAGTCTAACAAAGTTGACCCCGCCGGGAATTGAACCCGCGATCCCCTGGTGTGAAGCAAATGGACTAACCATTACGCTACGGAGGCAGTTAAGATGGAATGCCTCGTAAGCCGGTGCAGTTGATTGGTGCTTGTTGACAGGTTTTCTTCTGTCCATGAAAGTGAACAATTTTATGCTACATTTAAGATTCATATCAGCTCATATTACGTCCCCACCGAGAGCTCAAGCCTACCCTGAATTAGGGCTACAGTTAAGATGAAATTGAAAAAAAATGGTCTTCCCATAAAAAATCATATCGATTTTAATAAGAGATCCAAAATTGCCGATTTCATTAAGCGTATTCAAAATATCGTTTCCCATACAAACTTTAAATTACTACTTCTGGGCCGACCGAGTCCTACAAGTGAAACCGAGTCTTACAAGTTGACTTTGCCGGGAATCGAACTCGCGGCCTCCTGGTGTGAAGCTAATAGACTAACCTTTACACCATGGAGGCGGTTAATGGACCGATTCTAATGAAACTATATACTTCAAAAACTGAATCGGCAATTTTTTTTCAATTCTTTACCTATAAAATTGCCGATTCAGTTTTTGAAGTATATAGTTTCATTAGAATCGGTTTTAATCGGAATGGAATCGGAATTATAAAGGCTTGCTCCAACGCCGTATATTTAGGAGCGTTTTTTTTACACAAAATTGGTAAGCCCTTAGCATTATCTCACTTTGCCTCTCAGACTGCGCGTGAGAGGTGTAGGTACGTAGTTTGAGACTAAAAACTAAATATCTGTTTTGATGGTGTGTCAGATTTCTGTTAAATTTTGTTAGGATTCCTAAAAAAATCGTAAAGATTTCCAAAAAATATGGCAAATTTATACGGATATCTGACAAACCACCGTCACTGATAATAATATATTATGTCCATTTCGATACAACGTGGCAATGCGGCGAGCATAATAGGCACCTTTGCGCCGGGAGAGATCATCAACGAGCATCACGGTGAATTTATTGTTTTTTTTAAATTGAAACTTCGTCTCAAATTTTTTCGTCGGTGTGTCGCGTGACGGTCGGTATGATCGTTTCGTCCTCTGTACCGTAGCTCCAAGACGAGAGCAGCCGTGATCGTTTCGTGCTCTGTAAATGTCTATAATGTGAAAAAAAGTTTCACTTTTACCGTGGTTAAATAAAACCACACACTCTTTCTTTGTTGTCTATGTTCAGCAAAGTTATTAGTATAGTTAAAAAACATCAACGTTTAATTACAATAATAATAATAATTTATTTAATGACCAAAAAAGTTTACAAAAATATTCTCTAAAAAATTATTACAACTAAAGCCTAAGCTAGGCAAGAGCCTGTGTTATAGGCATAAGTCTTCTTCCAGTTGGCGCAATACATTATTTTGTTAAAAAAGTAGAATAATTGCAATCCTGAACTATCATGAAAGCATGCAATGTGTGTGTGTGTGTGTGTGTGTGTGTGTGTGTGCGTGCGTGCGTGCGTGCGTGCGTGCGTGCGTGCGTGCGTGCGGGTGTGTTGTGAGCGTTTGTATGGAGTGTTTTTTTTTAAATTCATAATTTATGTGTTATTTATTTATTAATATCAGTTATCAAAGTACAAAGTACAGACCCATATTACGAATAGAATCTTGAGGCGGCGATAGCCACTTATCATCAGGTGGGTTGTTTTCGCCTTTCCCTTCTTTTAAAATAAAAAATGGAACTAGCTCACTGTATACATACAGCAGGTAAAAAATTGGTGTAAGCTTTTTTTTTATTAGAGTGCGTTTGATTTACATCTCACCTGATGAAAAGTGACGATTTAGTCGAGCATAGTACTTCCACTGCTGGATAAAGGGCTCACCAAAGTATTTCCATGACAACCGGTTCTGTGCTGCCCGCATCCAAGTGCTTCCCGCGACCTTCACCAGGTCATCGGTCCACCGAGTAGGAGGCATGCCTGCGCGACGTCTTCCGGCGCGCAGTGGCCACTCAAAAAATTAACTGGTCACCCAAAGGGCAATGGAGCGTACTATACTCGGAGTTTCTCTGCGTGATCGGATCAGAAACGAGGAGATCCATAGGAGAACCAAAGTAACCGACATAGCTCACAAAATCGCTAAAATTAAGTGGCAGTGGGCAGGGCGCATAGCTCGTAGAACAGATGGCCGTTGGGACAGTGAAGTTCTCGAGTTGTGACCGCGCACCGGAAAACGTAAAAAATTCCTAAACACACAAACTCAAATAATGCCTATTCACTCTCGCCTAGAAGATCCCCAAATTGTAAGAGTCGAGAAACACACACACAGCAAGCAAGGAGTTCCACTCACTCGCTGTCCGTATAGTAAATGAGGAAGCGTAACAAAGGGGTGGAACCTCTCCCTGCGTCTCGTTCACCGAAGGTGGAATGAGGCCATGAAATTGTATATACTCATAATATCAATTCGATAGAATACCGAAGAACAGGCAACTATAAGCTCATCATCGCCAATGAGTCTCCATATGAATATGTCAATTAGGTCTTCTAAATCAATATACTGCGACGGGCGGCGCACCCTCCGTCTGCGCCGTCGTTCGCACGAGATGGAAGATAAATAGTTGATAATGAAGGGAGGGTCAGGGTTCTTTTCAAAACATATAAATCCACCTAAATAAAAAAAAATACTTAAAAAAATGGTTATAAAAATGGAAAAATAGTCGAATCGTGTTGATGATGGGAAAAGGAATTAAATGGCAGAATTACAATTAAAAAAAAAAATAACAAAAAAGGTAATATTAAAACAGGTTTAAAGTTAAAATAACTTAAAAGATTGACTTCGTCACAGTACTAAACAACTTTCTTCAAGAGAATTGATAAGCAAATTATGTGCAAGTCAAAAAGTTTTTGAGAATTGACCATCGGTTCCTTGAAGTAAGTTGTTCAGTTGTTCAACGGTTCCAGCAAGAGTTTCGTTACATCATGTTCATACAAGTAGATATCCCAGCCAGTAATTAAAGCACTTCCTTCAAAGAATCGTAACCGTAACGTAACGGAAAAACAAAAACAAAAAAAAAACCTTTAAAAACCCCGTGACCAACTATTTTATTTGCCACATCCCCTAACAATAACTCAAACAGGACCCTCGGAAAATAACTTCCTAAAGGAAAAACAGGGACGGTAGCAACACAAAACAAAGACGAAATAAATAAAATAGTACGTACCTACCAGTGCCTCAGTAGTGATGTAGTTTGGTTGTGTTTCTGACACACCGGGCGGGGCGCGTCCATAAACTTGTCAAATGCAGGGCAGCAAAGAACTTTATGTACAGGTTGTAACAAAATTGCTATACAAGCAGTTCAGATAAGATAAATGTACTTTATTGAACACCAAAATAATATTTTTTATTTATTTAATAGTTTATTGTACAGAGGATGGGCCTCATAAGTAGGCCAATGGAGCGTACTATGCTCGGTGTTTCTCTACGTGATCGAATCAGAAACGAGGAGGTCCGTAGGAGAACCAAAGTAACCGACATAGCTCTCAGAATTGCTAAGCTTAAGTGGCAGTGGGCGGGGCACATTGCTCGTAGAACAGATGGCCGTTAGGGTAGTAAAGTTCTCGAGTGGCGACCACGCACCGGAAAGCGTAGTATAGGCAGGCCTCCCACTCGGTGGACCGATGACCTGGTGAAGGTCGCGGGAAGCCGCTGGATGCGAGCAGCGCAGAACCGGTCGTCGTGGAGATCCCTGGGGGAGGCCTATGTCCAGCAGTGAACGTCCTTCGGCTCATATGATGATGATGTACAGAGGATATATAAAATACAGATTTTAAACATTAAGGTGATACAAAGGGCTTACAGCTTATTTCTAAAGAAATTTCATCTAGCAGACCCGGGAAAGAAGAAAGTTTTGACTGAGATGGCAGACGTGTATACAACGTAATCAAACAAAAAAAAAACGAGACCTACAGTACTCGCATATGACAACATGTGACAAAATATTTATGAAATTAATTAATTATCGGGTCGTACATTCACGGGCCGACCCTTCGAATAGTAGTATGTCATCTTTGCCTTTGCCATCACACTAGGCGGAATGGCTATGACAACCTTAGTTTTCGAGAATTAAAAAACGTTCGCATTTCCTGTTACACATTTCCGTCCCATTTCACGAAATCACTCCCAAAAATTGCAGGAAAGCGAGAGCAAAGATGTTACACATCAAAAATTATATTCTTATTATATTCGAATATGAAATGAAAGCCTCTCTGCACACTTGGCACGAGGTAAAGTGGCAGGAACACCTCCGGCATAAGAACAGTCAGCTGGAGTACATTATTATTATTATTATTATTATTATTCATGTATTTTCGGGCAATTAAGTACTAAAGTACAGGTCCATAGATATACAAAAACTTATAAAAATAACATGACATAGATACTATAAACAAAATACAACATTAGGCATGTTACCTTAACCTTATTGTTACTACCTTAACCTATGTTAGTAATTTATGGTGACGCGTGGACTGGCATGCTGCATATAATATATAAAAGATAAAACACAAAAAGGCACACAAAGGCGGCATTTATAACAGACTTCCAAAAAGGAGGAGGTTCTAAGTTCTACTGTATGTATTTTTAATTCCATCTTCGGCAACATCGTGAGAAACAGAACCAGGTGAGATGTTGTCAAGGGTTTACCAAATGTAAATAATAAAAAAAAAAAAATACCGATTAAGTATATTGTGGACCGATTTTCAATATTATTTTTTATTCGAAAGAGTATAATCCCCAAGTTGTCCTATTGTCACTAAGTCAGGATCTAATGATGGGATCCTAGGGAAATCGAGAGCAACCTTCAAATTTTACAAGCACGTATTACGTGTTTTATGTATTTCCTAAAGCTTTTCAAGTATATGTGTCTGGTAGTCGTCATCTCATGTTCATGAGCTGATGATGGAAGGTACAACTCCTTAAAGGTTAGGAGTTGGAGGATTTTTTTTAAATTGTACGTAGACATGCAGGTACGTATAGACCGATAGTTGTATAACGAATATTTTAGCTTATTCAGGTGAGCTGATGATGGAAAGTTTGACTCCTTAACTTTCATGCTGCTGAGATGATGATGGAAGCCACAGGACTATGTTTCTGTTAATGAAACAAATGCATTATGATATGATGATTCCTATTGGCAAGTATGTGATTGGGTTTAACGTTGTTAGATAGATAGCATTATCACTAAAAATTAAATAAACAAATGTAAAAATTTAGTTAACTGGTTTATTTCGTGTTTTATAAAAAAAATGTTATTTCATACTTTTGAGTGAATTTCTTTTTAAAGTCGGATACCTAACTTGGGTTCGATATTGATGGTTAATTTCCTGTATTTGTTAAAAAAAATATTTCATACCTTTGAGTGAATTTCTTTTTTAAGTCGATTTTTAGTTTTTTAATCTTTTATTTGATATCAGACAACCTTACGCTTATTCTATTTTGGGAAAAAGTTAAATCAATCATCCAAAAAGAATCACTTTATATAGAGATCCTTTTTTTTCTGTATTGGTGATTTTGTCTGCCGCAAACATATATTTTTTTAAATTTTATTAGGCTTATGTGGTCCCAGTAAATCAAACTCTACTTACTGAACTAAAAGACCTATTGATGTGAAACCATTCATAACAAAATACATTGTGTAGGGATATTTTCATTTTTTTTATGCAAAGCATGGTTTCTTGAAGAGTTATTTAAAAATTAGTTAGACGTGTAAAGTACAGGGTGTGAAAACTTTCAATATAGGTGGTGTAGCCAGTTCTGATTTTTGAAAATTAGTGGACTGTAGTTTGCGGAGCGGGATGATATATCGCGGTTGAAGTATTGCGGTTATGTGTGTTCAGTCTCAGATATGCAGTAGGATGCTGTTCTGCCCTGGAATGAAACAGGAAAGAGAAAAAAAAACAGAACAGTCAAAAGGAGAGGAACTCACCATGCACGACGTAAAGAACCGGCATGTGGTCAGCCAGCGCTGGCTCAAATTCCCCCTTTCCAGCTGCAACTCCTTGCAGTAGGTACTTTGATTACCACTTCAGATTGCACTGATACACACACGGATAATTATATGGTCTTTCACAGCGGTTGGATATTAAAATTAATTTTTATTAACGGAGCGACATGCGTTCATTGCAATGCCATAGCGGAAGACATTTTTCTTCTTTAGTTCTTGGTTTTGACACCACCAGACACGGCGTCGATGTATGCTTTCTCACTCGATGCGCTATATTCGATGCGTGGGTGGGAAAGGGAGAGGAATATTACAGGATATTGAAGGTTGAACACACATAACATAACGCGCGAGTTTTTAAAATATGATTACGGCGTAAACAATAGGCAAGTGCTATATTATTATTTACGAGTACCTTCTCAGTTCTTATAAACATGGGTTCTCTAATTTCATACAATGTATGCCATCCTTTAAAAAAAAACCATTTAAAACTAAATTAATTTATTAGAACTGACATTGTAAAAGGGATGACGAATGCTGGTCATCTGAATTACTTTTTATCATCTGTCAAAAACGACATTTTGTTCTAAAAATGTTTGATATACCTAAGAGTGATGTCACATCTTTTCAGCGTCATTTATGCACTCACTTTGTGATGTTGGTGAATTAAAAATCGAAGACTTGATGGAAAACAAAACAAGTGAGGTTTTCCGAAGGAGGAGGGCAATTTAGTGATCAAGAGTTCATAATTTATTTCGTATGCTGTCGTCATCCCTAATATAGCACTTGCTCATTTCGAAAGTTTCTATCCTACATATCATCATTATCATATCAGCAGACGGACGTCCACTGCTGGACATAGGCCTCCCCCAAGGATTTCCATGACAACCGGTTCTGCGCTGCCCGCATCCAGCGGCTTCCCGCGAAAATCAACAGGCCATCGGTCCACCTAGTGGGATGCCTACCTACGCTACGTTTTCCGGTGTGCGGTCCCCACTCGAGAATTTTACCACCCCAATGGCCATCTGTTCTACGAGCTATGTGCCCCGCCCACTGCCACTTAAGTTTAGCAATACTACACATTTTAGTTATCCTACACATGTCGTAAATATTTTTTTATAGTTTAAAAAAATTAATATTTTGTATGAAGAATAAAAAAAATATTTCCAGGCAAAGTTGATGTGTGTATGACATACACTAATATAATAACATTAAACCCCACAAAGCATAAAATTGAATAAAAGTCGAAACATGAAATTTATAAAAGAAAATTCCTAAACAAAAATACAATCTATGTACGGAGAATCGGAACGTATTCCTCAAATACGTTATCCCGATACAAGAATTTAAAACTAGGAATCCCCAGCGAATTGAAAGGATCAATTGAAAATACATCGAGTGAACTAGATTTGTGGTCTGAATCGGGCTGCTATAAAACTGGGACTGGTTGCTGAGAAAAACAAACAAATCCCATACTAAAGTATATAGTACTAGCTGTTTCCCGCGGCTTCACCCGCGTGGACCACGTTTCTATGACTTTTCGAGGGTGCGCAGTGCGCGAGCCGCAAGCGGCTCGCGAGCGTGGTAAAAAGTAGCCTATGTCTTAATCCAGGTCCTAATCTGTCTACCTACCAAATTTCAGCCAAATCCGTTCAGTAGTTTTTGCGGGAAAGCGTAACAGACAGACAGAGTTACTTTCGCATTTATAATATTAAGTAGGGATGTTAGTACTAACGCAATACCCGTACACTGAGTCAGTAAAAAAATATTTAAAGGACAGGAGCTACATTTGTTTGCATGCCTACGTCTTAGCAATGTAGAAATCGGCGTTGTAAGAAATATTTTGAAACACAAAAGGCTTGGTCCCCAATAGAATCTAAAAGACTCTAATTGCCTAATTTTCATTTTATTTCATTTCGTTTCATTTCGTTTCGTTACATTTCGTTTCATAACATTACATTACATAACATTACATTTATTTTCTTTCTTTCTAGGTTTTTTTATTAGGCCACACCCCCTTGTCTGTCGAACCGGGAGCCGGACAGACAGATTTTCTTCCGGCAGCCGTAATTTGACAGACAGGGTTCTGGACGCGTTTAATGGATTTTCTGTGAATCTAAATAAAATATTGTGTGTTTCCATTTAAAATATTATTCTAATTAGGGTGGTTTACTTATTTCTTTTCATTGTTTTTACTTTTACATTATGATAATTGATAATATTAATATTTAATCTTATTTACTATGGGTAACCTAAAAATAAACTATATTTCTTGGATAAAAATAAAAATGAAACTATAAGTAAACTTTTCTATTACTGTAATTTACACCTAAGTATGTTTATATTACAACAAAAACAAAATAACACAAAACAAACAACAAAATAATAAAGAAAACAATAAAACAAAGTACGACATCTGAATTTTGAATAAAGTTTCTTTGAATATTTTTATATTGTCAGTGTGGCAAAGGATTAGTCACAGAGGTAGTCTTCTCCACTACCGTACATGTCGATGTGCATTCTAAATCGGGCCTGCCAACCTTTGGCGTATTTTTAGGTGCTAATTTGACTCGCTGTAATTTTTCCGGCTACCGGTAGGTCAACAGGTAGGGAATTTGTTTTTTTTTCCGGGTCCCGGAAATCGACAGTCAAGAGGTTAGGTAAAATTGAAATTAGTGAGTAAGTAAATTAATCCTTTATTGCACACCAGAAAAATCATTACAAAAACTTTACTTAAAATATGTACTGTGCACAGATTTTAACAGAAGGATCTGCCCGTCCCCATATTTTACTCAGATTTTCTTGATACAAGCAAAAAGTAGCGCCATCTAACATAACTCGTACGAACTAGCGTGGTCGAGAGTTGACGTCAGTGCCGCGTTAAAAGAACCTTGGTAGAATTGTCGCTTTAAAATTCGTTTATTTAATTTGTTTACAAAAAAAATAATTAAGGTTACTTAACGATGATACGACATCCCATGTTTCTCTTTAGCCTTTCTGTCATGATTTTTACAGCCTCTAACAACACAATAAGGCATTTTTATATGAAATATCTTTCCACTGCACTGTACAATTTCCCGCAGACGACTGAGTCGCGAGTGTGCGAAACTTTCGATTTTCGTACCAAATCGCTGGGAGCATTAGTCGCGCGCGTTGGCCGGGTCCTTACGCCAGTAATATATAAGTCACTGGTACTGTGCAAAGGCGGCCTTTCCGCTTTAAGAGATATCTTCCAGGCAACTTTTAAGGAACCGATAGGATTTTTTAAGGTTAAAAAACTAAAAAATAAGAGGAACAGTATTTTTGGTATAACTTTTGATATTATTTTGATAAAATCGCAAAAAAGCACTTTATATACAAAGTGGACGAATCAGCTGATTGATTTGTATGAATAAAGCTAAATTTTTTTTATAATACTTTTAAGCAAAATTTTAGAAAAAAACTTGTGAGTGTACAAATGTCATGATGGTAATGATACCTATCTAGGGTAGACTCGCAACATAGTATAAAGGGACTATACTATATAAACCAAACCCTTATCTGACTAAAAATATGTTATTTAATGCCTTAAGATAGGTCAAATGACAGTATTAAATTCAAATTATTGAAAGAATGTGTAAAGCTATCAATATGTAAAAAATATATAATACATTTAAAGTAATAAACAAATCGATTTAATTTAATACAATTTTAAAATATTACCACTTTTGATGTAAAAAAATATACTATAGACCCCATTTTTGGCATTAATTGCATAATTTGTCGAAAATAACTAGTTAATTTTGAATGAAACCAACACACAAAAATGGGTGACTTTAACAAATTTCATTTTAATTGAACTCATTTTTTTAAACTTATTTTAAAGTATAGGAAAGTATTACAAACATGTAAAAATCAAGAATTACTTACTGCTTACTACTTACTCCGCTGGCTCAACGACCCAAAGTGTATCCTGGCAAGAAAAATCAAGAATTGGGCATTTTGTTTCAACGTAACAGCCGTGTTGAAGCCCGCATTGATTTGAACTTAAAATGAATAGACTTACGTTCGATAATATTTTAACACGAATCAACCTGCTCGGATTGATGCATCTTAAAGCCTTAATAGTACCTAGTTTTCTTATCCGCTCCGCTGGCAAGCACTTGAAAATCGTTACCCGCTCAACTGGCAAGAAGTGACGACGTTCCTGCTATCAAAACATCCGTCAGCTGCCAAGCGGTGACGCTGTACCTTGCTAGCTGTCGTCACATATTTCATTGTTTTGCTAAAAAGAAACGGAACGTGTCGTGAAAATAGAATACAAAACGCTCCTATGATAGACAAAGACAGAGCCGCTCCACTGGCAAGAAGTAACGACGTTCCTGCTATCAAAACGAACGTGATTTCCTAGTACCGTTCCCGAGCGACGGCAGTGCTTGTGAGTTCGTGGTTTATTTTTGTTATGTTAAATGTATCTTTTGTGGTCTTTTAGGTTAAATTAAAGTAAAACAATCTTTTCTCTTTTCAAATACATAATTATTTCATTGAAACGTTTTTATTTATTAGATCTTTGGGTATTTATACAAAAAACCGGAAAAAAAAAGTCAACCAATATTATAGCTAAGGATTGTCACAATTACAAAATCTATCTTGTATAGATTATTCTACAACGAGTTAGCTTGTTTCATAACGAACTCGGCGTTATAAGTTACACACTTGTAACATTCATAGTACTTGAGAAATCAAGCATATTGTAACCGGAGTCCGCGAACAGGTGCGCCCCCCCGACGGGCTGTGGCAGCTGACGGTTATACGATTTTCAAGTGCTTGCCAGCGGAGCGGGCTTTTGATAGCAGGCACGACGTCACTTCTTGCCAGCGGAGCGGTTATATTTCAAGGCTTACTTGTACTTCTGCCAATGCTGCACGTGGTTGCAAATATTTAAAAGAAAACAATCGTCGAGTCCACTTAGGCTGGGCAGCGTTCGGGAAGCTTCGCTTCTTCTTCACGTCCCAAATACCGCAGTGTCTTAAGACAGAGATCAGTGTGTGTTGCCAGTGATGACGTACGGAACTGAGACATGGTCTCATAAGAAGGCTCAAGGTAACCCAAAGGGCAATGGAGAGTGCCTTGCTCATAGTTTTTCTGCGCGATCCAATCAGAAACGAGGAGATCCGTAGGAGAACCAAAGTAACCGACATGGCTCTCAGAATTGTTAAACTTAAGTGGCAGTGGGTGGGGCATATAGCACGAAGAACAATATGACCGTTGAGGCAGTAAAATTCTCGAATGGCAACCGCGCACCGGAAAACGTAGCGTAGGCAGGCCGCCCCCTCGGTAGGCCGATGACCTGGTGAAGGTCGCGGGAAGCCGCTGGATGCGGGCATCGCAGAACCAGTCGTCGTGAAAACCCTTGGGGGAGACCTATTTCCAGCGGTGGACGTCCTTCGACTGATATGATGATAAGTAAACATGTTAAATAAATAAGAATTTTGCTCGTCAGTTAGAATAATGATGAGAACCAGCGAAATGGTTTTAAAGAAGGAAATCCGGGATAAGGCTGAGTGTTTCATAGAGGACTGATTGAAAGGAATCGGTTCGAACTGCATTGTACTAAAATTTAAGGCTTTAAGATGACTTAATCTGAGCAGGTTGAAACGTATTAAAAAAATTTCAAACGTAAGTCTGTTTATTTAAGTTCAAATCAATGCAGGCTTCAACGAGGCTGTTACGTTAAAACCTAACGCCCAATTCTCGATTTTAAATGTTTTTATTACTTTTCTTCACTTTCACAAAAGTTTTTTTTTTTTTTTTTTCAATTTTAATGAAAGGTCAAGATGGAAGCGGGCTTACCAATATTTCCCAACGCCATGGGGAACTGGCTATCTTATCTTCAAGCCGGAACACATCAATGCTGTTACCATTGATGCTTGGCGGCAAGAATTAAATAAGAAGGTGTTAGTAGCTAGGCGGGCTTAGAAAATGCCCTTCCACCAACCAAACCGAGTCATACAAAGTTAGACTCTGCCGGGAATCGAATCTGCGACCTTCTGATGTGAAGCTAATGGACTTAACCATTACGCTACGGAGATGGTGTCGTCTTTGTAGCTTGTTGGGATCAACATTTAACCGCCTCCGTAGCTCAGAGGCAAAGTTCACTGGCTTTACACAGGAGGTCGCGGGTTCGATTCCCGGCGGGGTCAATGGTAAGACTCGGTTTGGTTGGTGGTAGGGCATTTTCTAAGCCCGCCTGGCTAGCTACCACCATCTTATCTAAGTCTTGCCGCCAAATATCAATGTTGATATCATTGGTGTGTTCCGGCATAAAGATAAGATAGCCAGTTCCCCATTGCGTTGGGGAATCTTGGTTAGCCCGCTTCCATCTTCGGCAACATCGTCACTTACCACCAGGTGAGATGTTGTCAAGGGCTTACCAAATGTGAATAAAAAAAAAAAACATGAGATACTTTTACCAAGGTAGGCACATGAACTTAGGTTTGTCACAAGACTAGGTGTAAGACTACGAGTAAGTATGTAATTACCTCAATTTTAACTGCAATGAGACTTTTTCATTGGTGGATGGGCATTTTCTAAGCCAGTCTGTCTAACTACCGCCATCTTATCTAAGTCTTACGGAGGCGGTGTCGTCTTAATTGCTTGTTGGGATCAACATGAGATACTTTTACCAAGGTAGGTACATGAACTTAGGTTTGTTACAAGACTAGGGGTAAGACTACGAGTAAGTAAGTAATTACCTCAATTTGAACTGGAATGAGACTTTTGGTTGGTGGTAGGGCATTTTCTAAGCCAGTCTGTCTAACTACCGCTATCTTATATTAGTCTTACGGAGGCGGTGTTGTCTTTATTGCTTGTTGGGATCAACATGAGATACTTTTACCACGGTAGGCACATGAACTTAGGTTTGTTACATGACTAGGGGTAATACTACGAGTAAGTAAGTAATTACCTCAATTTGAACTGGAATGAGACTTTTGGTTGGTGGTAGGGCATTTTCTAAGCTCGTCTGGCTAGCGACCGCCATTTTATCTAAGTCTTACGGAGGTGGGTGTCGTCTTTATTGCTTGTTGGGATTAACATGAAATACTTTTATCACGGTAGGCACATGAGCTTAGGTTTGTTTTAAGACTAGATGTAAGACTACAAGTAAGTAGGTAGGTAATTTCCTCAGTTTGAACTGGAATGAGATTTCTGGTTGGTGGAAGGGCATTTTCTAAGCTCATCTGGCTAGCTAACACCATCTTATCTAAGTCTTGCCGCCAAGCATCATTGGTAACAGCATGGATGTGTTCCGACTTGTAGATAAAATAGCCAGTTGCCCATTGCGTTCGGGAATATTAGTAAGCCCGCTTCCATCTTAGTCATCATCGTCATTTACCATCAGGTGGTCAAGAGTTTACCGATTGTGGATAATAAAAAGTGAATAAAACACATTTCCAAGGTTGAATTGTTCCTCGTAACATTCACGTTTCTATGTTCTTCGAACTGATGTCGATTTGGAGACAAACAAATATTCATAAACCATAAAACAAATAAATCTACTAAGGTATTCAGTAGTAGGGCATACATTATTTTGATACGCGATGTAGATATTCTGTACCTTATAATATCGAAGGACGTTTTATCGAATCGAAAAATTGCAGGGACTAACGGTTGTCAATTTAATATAAAGTTGATAAGATATGAAAAAAAAAACACTAGTTAGTTATTATTGAAATTTATTACTAACCCTCATCATCATCATATCAGCCACAAATCGTCCACTGCTGGACAAAGGCCTCCCCCAAGGATTTCCACGACGACCGGTCCTGCGCTGCCCGCATCCATCGGCTTCCCGCGATCTTCACCAAGTCATCGGTCCACCGAGTGGGAGGCCTGCCTACGCTACGTTTTCCGGTGCGCGGTCGCCACTCGAGAACTTTACTGCCCCATCGGCCATATGTTCTACGAGCTATGTGCCCTGCCCACTGCCACTTCAGTTTAGCGATTCTGTGAGCTATGTCGGTTACTTTAGTTCTCCTGCGGATCTCCTCGTTTCTGATTCGATCACGCAGAGAAACTCCGAGCATAGCACACTCCATTGCCCTTTGCGTGACCTTGAGCCTTCTTATGAGGCCCATAGTAAGCGACCATGTCTCAGTTCCGTAAGTCATCACTGGCAACACACACTGGTCAAAGACCTTAGTCTTGAGACACTGCGGTATTTGAGACGTGAAGATATTGCGAAGCTTCCCGAACGCTGCCCAGCCGAGTTGGATTCGTCGATTGATCTCTTTCTTGAAGTTGGACCTGCCTAGCTGGACCGTTTATCCCAGGTATACATATTCGTCAACAACTTCCAGTGTAGAGTCTCCAACCTTTAGAGGAGTGGGTGCGACACGGACATTTAACATTATATTCGTCTTGTCCATGTTCATTTTAAGACCCACTTGTTGAGAGACTTTACTGAGGCCATCGAGCATTGTGCTTAGGTCTTCCATAGTCTCAGCCATGACCACTAACCCTAAATGCTGTTAATTCCCAGAAAGGCAACCTTGTGGATTGTAAAATTGCTACCGTTATGTTGAATGTATTGTACTGATATGATAAATGTGAAAATTTGTTTGTTACCTTTTCACGCTACAATATCTCGACCAATCTTGATGGAATTTGGCATGTATGTAGCCTTTGTCATTAGGAATAACAAGGCTTCTTTTTATCCCATGAAAATAGCACTGTTCGCTGCTGTTTCTGAGGGAACTGAAAAAAAAACTCTTTATTTAATAAATTTATTTAACATCGCAACGAAGTAAAGGATTTACCTGTTTTTTTACAGAGATAGTTAAAAGGGTGGGAAATGACATAATTTACTTATTAGAATTACCTGACATAGTTTCCGAGGGATCTGGGTAAAACTTATTCCCACTCTCGCGCACATCGGCGTCGTAACGGAGCAACGGATTATGGTGATTTTTCGTACAGAATTGGTTGAATGGATGGAAAGTCATATAGACTGCTAATCAGAATAGTCCGATAAAGTTCCTGAGGAATATGGAAAACCCTTATTTCTACGAATCCATCCTCAAAGGCAGTCATAAAAAAGAGCACGAAACGATGTCCACGCTGGCAAAGTCACGGGAAATAGTAATTTATAAAAATGAGGTTAACCATTTTACTAAAGATTTCCTAATTAAAAAAAAATAGAAACAATTTTGAATCAGTAGGCTCAGCGGTATCGAAAATGTTGACTTCACCATTTCAATATTTTTTTTTTACTTTTGGTTCTAGCCATTTGCCCGTTTTTATTTCCGTCGTTGATTCTTCTGCTTCTAAATCTTTGGATATGATATTTTGTTGATCTTCATCGTCTTGTAGTACTAATCCCTTTTAATCATCCCTGTTATCCGGAATCAATTGCTTCAGAATATCTCTATCCCACCCATAGCTTAAACTCCACAGCGTACCACTGCAGGTTGATGAAGGACTTTTCGGCACATAGTGCTATTAATGAAGCAACATTTCGACAAAAAAAATATCGATGCAAAGCCCTTTCGATACTACGTAGGGATCCCGCGATGTATAGAAACGCTCGGTGCTCTCATAATGTAATATGTTGTATGAGATAAAACAACAAACAGCGAGGAATCTTGTGAAAAGCTTGTGAAGTATTTGCTCTTGCGCGAAATATATACTCATTCTATTTGCAAAATATTCATTGAAAAAGTTATATGATTTAATTTGTAATAGAATTACGTTTTAGGGGAAAAAGGCACCTAAGTAGGTAGGAATACAATAGTTGGTATACAAGGTAAATTAAGATATATTATTCAGTAGTATACTAGGTTAATTAAGATATCTAATTCAAAACTATACTAGGTATACTAAGATATCGAGTTCAGTAGTATACTAGATAAATTAAGATATCTAATTCTAAAGTATGGTAAAATAAAATATCTATAATTCTGTAGTATACTAGGTAAATTAAGATATCTAATTTAGTAGTATACTAGGTGAACTAAGATATCTAATTCAGTAGTGTACTAGGTAAATTAAAATATCTTATTCAAAAGTATACTAGGTAAACTAAGTTATCTAATTCGGTAGTATAATAAGGTAAACTAAGATAACTAATTCAGTAGTATACTAGGTAAATTAAGATATCTAAATCAGTAGTATACTAGGTAAATTAAGATATCTAAATCAGTAGTATACTAGGTAAATTAAAATATCTAATTCAAGAGTACACTAGATAAACTAAGATATTATCTAATTCAGTAGTATATTAGGTAAATTAAGATATATAATTCAAAATTCTACTAAGTAAATTCAGTAAGTACTAGGTAAACACTTGTAAAATCGTTTGTACTGATTGACTATCAACGCACAGCTCAGACCACTAGACGGATCGAGCTGAAATTTGACATACTGATAGAAATTATGACGTAGGCATCCGCTGAGAAAGGATTTTGGGGAATTCCAACGGGATCTGTACAGGCAACGCCGTTGAGCATCCGCTAGTTAAGATCATCATTATATCAGCCGAAGGATGTCCACTGCTGGACATAGGCCTCCCCAAGGATTTCCACGATGACCGGATCTGCGGTGCCCGCATCCAGCGGCTTCCCGCGATCTTTACCAGGTCATCGGTCTACCAAGTGGGAGGCCTGCCTAAATGGCCATACGTTCTGCGAGCTATGTGCCCCGCCCATTGCCACTTAAGTTTAGCAGTTCTGAGAGCTATGTCGGTTACTTTGGTTCTCCTACGGATCTCCTCGTTTGTGATTCGATCACGCAGAGAAACTCCAAGCGTACAGCACGCAACATTGCCCTTTGGGTGGCCTTGAGCCTTCTTATGAGGCCCATAGTAAGCGACCATGTCTCAGTTCCGTATGTCATCACTGGTAACACACACTGGTCGAAGACCTTAGTCTTAAGACAGTGCGGTATCTGGGACGTAAAGATATTGCGAAGCTTCCCGAATGCTGCTGCCCAGCCGAGTTGAATTTGACGATTGATCTCGTTCTCGAAGTTAGACCTACCTAACTGCACTGTTTGTCCCAGGTACACACATATTCGGAAACAACTTCAATTGTAGAGCCTCCAACCTTCAGAGGAGTAGGTTTGACACGGACGTTTGACATAATTTTCGTTTTGTCCATGTTCATTCTAAGACTTACTTGTTGAGAGGCTCTACTAAGGCCATCGAGCGTTGTGCCTTAGTCGTCCATAGTCTCAACCATTACTACGATATCGCCAGTGAATCGAAGGTGCCAGAATTAATGCCAGTCCAAAAGCTTAAAAACATCTTCCAGGACGGCGGTGAACAGTTTCGGAGATATAACGTGTCCCTGTCTCACCCCCCGCTGCAGCCGGATATGTTCCGAGTTATGATCCTGGAGGCGAACCGACATGGTGGCGTTTTCATACAAATACTTCAGCACTTCGATATATCGATAGTCAATTTGGCAACGCTGGAGAGACTGTCATACAGCCCAAGTGTCGACCGAATCGAAGGCTTTCTTATAGTCCACGAACGCCAAGCATAGTGGCTGATTGTACTCTTCGGTCTTCTGTATAATCTGCCGCAGCTTATGTATGACGTGCTCTATGGTCCTAAAGGCTTTTCGGAAACCGGCTTGTTCGGGATTCTGGAAGTCGTCAAACCTGCGTGCGAGACGGTTCAAAATAACTCTCGAGAAAAGCTTGTAGACATGGCTCAGAAGTAAGATGGGTCAGTAGTTCTTCAGCGGGGTATTCTCTCCATTTTTGAATAAAAGCACGACCACACTTCTGTTCCATGCCTTACGCGTTTGTCCTTCAATTATAACGGAATTAAATAACTTCTGAAGAAGTACCGGTTTTCCACCTGCTTTCAGAAGTTCAGCCGTAACTCCATCATCATCCGGTGCCTTATTGTTTTTGAGCTGCTGATGGAAAACTATTTAACTTGGATAGATTAAAGGCACATACCAAAGTTTCCAGCGATAGAGTTGCGGAAATAATGTACGCCGACGACTTATGTTTTATGGCGGATTCCCCAACGTCTCTACAGAGATTGATGTCTGGCCTTGACCAGTCGTGCAAAAGATTCGGTCTCAAGATTAGCATAAGCAAGACCGAAGTAATGTCTGTAGGAACACAACAAAGCAACCCGCTGCATATATGTCTTAGTCATGATATCTTAAAACCTGTGGAGAAGTTTAAGTACTTGGGAAGCTCAATAACATCCAAATGTGACCTCGATACCGAAATTAATGCCAGAATTGGCGCGGCCGCGGCAGCTTTTGGCAAACTAAGGCCCAAAGTTTTCAGGTCACACGATATTAAATTGGCGACAAAGATATCAGTGTATATGGCTATAATTATACCAAACCTTCTCTATTCGTCAGAAACATGGTGTCTATATCGGAAACAAATACGATCTCTTGATCGATTCCACATGAACTGCCTTCGTGACATCATGGGTATCCATTGGTCCGACCACATCAGACACACAGAAGTCTTACGCCGTGCCAACATCTATGGCATAGAGGCATATATTATGCGAAGACAATTACGCTGGTGTGGACATCTGTCACGCATGCCGGACACGAGGGTTGCGAAGCGCATCTTTTATAGTGAACTTCGAGAGGGCAAACGTAAGCAAGGCGGACAACTCTTGCGGTACAAAGACGTGTTGAAGAGGCATATGAAAAGGTGCAAACTGAATCACCTGGACTGGGAAGCGCTTGCCGAAGATCGCCCTAAATGGAGGCAGCTGGTAACACACAACGTAGCCTCCTTTGAAGACACGCGCAAAACACAATATAACACCAAAAGGGATGAAATAAAAGCCCGACCACCTGCGGCTATCCACTACAATTACAGCAACGGTGTCCTGACGTGCCCCAAGTGTGACCGCACGTTCCGAGCGAAGATTGGCTACAACAGCCACATGCGGGCGCACGAGAAGGCGGAGCAGCGGGACGCTTGCAGCTGAGCCGGACAACGCTGCGGTCGCTGTAGCCGAAAACGGCTAGGACCATCATCATAGGTATATTCATTAGTATGTTTATTTATTAAATTCACAATTGTCAAACCCCTGATGGTAAATGACGATGATGCCGAAGATGGAAGTGGGCTTACCAAGATTCTCGTTGGAGAATTTAAGTTGAATCTCATTGCGTTGGCAATGGAGAAATTGGCTATCTTATCTTCAAGCCGGAACACATCAATGTTGTTAGCATGGATGTTTGGCGACAAGACTTAGATAAGATGGTGGTAGCTAACTAGGCGGGCTTAGTAAATGCCCTTCCATCAACCAAACCGAGTCATACAAAGTTAGACACCGCATAGGGAAACGAAATCTCTTCTCCTTTCGCTTAAAGCGATAAATCCGCCTTTGCATATCATTGTGTATTTTGCTAGTTAATAAGTTTTTTCATTTTTGTATATTTGGTGTGCAATAAAGGATAATCTTATCCTATCTCCTCATTTTCCGATTTTTATAGGCTTATGTAGTGTTAAGGTTGATTAAATATTTTATTTAAAATTCAATCCAATCTACATAGTATACAGCATTTTGTTTAGTTCAGAGAGGACCTCTGGCAGGAAACGAAAGGGGACAGATGAGAAGATTAGTCATCCCGAGAGACAGTGCTAGAGGAACAGCTTTAAACGATCGAAATCTCCCAGAAACCAAAGTATTGTATATTAGTACTAACATACAGTATGGGCACTCCCTGCCGCTCTCTAGATTGCGACCTCACCCCCTTGTCACCTAAATTAATACAGATTGGTTACAGTTTGGTTGTCGAACGTATAGGATTTCGCCGCCTTTTTGTTTGTTTCGTCATTTGTTTCCTGAAATGTAATTTCTGGCCCGTTGTGTGAAGTGTCCAGGGCGTGCAGAAACGTAGCTCAGTATCTCTCCTACAGTTTAGTTATCATACATCTATTCATATGTATGTTGAACACTGAACACCTCCGATGCAATAACGTGAAAGTGGCTCTCGGGGAGGTCCGCTTGCACAGTGGTTCGATATCCGTAGATTGTGGACAAAGATTTCATAGGAAAGTTTATATTATGTCTGTTGAAACTTTATCGTATTACTTAGTTTTGTTTGTTTGGATCCAATATTTACGTAAAATGGTGGTAAACAGCCAGACATAGGATGGTTCAACCAAATTGGGTCCTTCATTTCACCGGAAATCTAAATATCGATCTGTTTTTGAAACTTAATAGGTTGCATTTTGACACTTTCATAGATAACCTAAAACAAAAATTTTTCATCATCATCATTATCATATCAACCGCAAAACGTCCAATGCTGGACAAAGGCCTCCCCCAAGGATTTCCACGACGACCGGTCCTGCGCTGCCCACATCCATCGGCTTACCGCGATTTTCACCAGGTCGACGGTCCACCGCGTGGGAGGTCTTCCTACGCTACGTTTTCCGGTGCGTGGTCGCCACTCTAGAACTTTAATGCCCCAACGGCCATCTGTTCTACGAGCTATGTGTCCTGCCCACTGCCACTTCAGTTAAGCGATTCTGTGAGATATGTGGGTTACTTTGGTTGTCCTGCAAACCTAAACGTTTAATTAATACCTATTGTTTTATAATTTTTTTTGATGGGAGACACTAGCGCATAAATGTTCTGATAATCTGTGGTGCAATCAAGTGCAATATACCATAAATAATTAAAAACGTTAAACATGTGAAATTAGTTTAATTTATCGCAACAATAATTTGCCATTCTTTTTTTTATTTTTATTTATTTTCTTTGGAAGGTACGTAGGTCACTATAATTACATATTTTATTTTTATTTTTTATTTATTTGATAAAGAGAAAGTTACAAAAATTATGATAATATTAGAGCATCAAAAACATTTACAGGTTTATCCGTTAAACTAATGTGGAGGTAAAACTTATCAACTAAAACAAAAAGTCATTAAAATAGTTTCAAAACCGGAAAATAAATCGTGTTACAAAACACTCAAAAATTAACAGTCGAATTGAATACCTCCTTTCTTTTTTTAAATCGGTTGAAAAATTCACTTTGACCAAATGACAGACACATAATTACTCGTATATCGTATTCGATGTTTTTCTTCTTAATAAATTACTCACTTAATAAATTATAATAATGGACACAATTTTACCTTAATAGGGTGCTAGTAGCACAAACAGACTTAAAAATGTTATTTGCGTTATATTTTATTATCTCTTGCTAGATATGTACTGCACCCTTCAAAAATCTCTTTAATGCAAATTTCGCTCAAGTCTTAAAACGATAAGGTTTAAAATTTTCATGATTTTCCTATTTACATGCAATGCATTCGCCAAGAGCTTGCCAACGTCGTTAAAAATGAACTAGATTGCAAATGAGATTTTGTCCAAACTTCTCACTATCTAACCCACTGTGCAGAGTGTAAGATTGATAGCATCACTAAGTGTTCCCTCGATATCACCTGCCGAACCGTTCTTTGTGACAAAATGGCGACTTAGGTTCAGATCGTATAACTTTATTTTATACTGTTTCATCATATCATCCGAAAGAAGTCTGTAGCTGGACAAATTCCTCCCCAATTTTTTTTTAACGACGACCGGTTCTGCGCTGCCCGCATCCAGCGGCTTCCCGCAACCCTTACCAGGTCATTAGTCCACCGAATGGGAGGCCTGCCTACGCTACGTATATTTATTGTAATAGAAAAAGTATTTTATCGTTAGCTAGGTGTACAGATTATAGTCTACAGATTATAGTCTACTTTATTATGTCAAGTGACTTAAAAGTGTCATCCATCACTATCATGTTAATTTG
Organism: Coleophora flavipennella; assembly: GCA_947284805.1. NCBI lineage: Eukaryota > Metazoa > Arthropoda > Insecta > Lepidoptera > Coleophoridae > Coleophora > Coleophora flavipennella. The sequence goes on from OX369257.1 coordinate 3,958,120, forward strand.
TACCTTTAAAGGTGTAAAGACAACTCTACCAAGGCGTATCATTAGCTAGGTGTTTTGGCCATTAGTTCCTTAGTCTTAGGCTTATGTTTCTACTGACCTTTAGCCATGGAAACCCAGCTCCCTTCAGTTTCCCTTCTATTTTGCTTTTGGCGTCCTATTATATACAATCGAACTTGATTAAGTTAACTTACAAAACTACAATTTGGACATGACGTTAATGGTTTAGTGTCAGAAACCGCATAACATACCATTCCATTACGACGCTTCCTGAAGACCATCCTGGAAGGCAAAAAAGTGGGGAGGCGAGAAAGGGGAGGGTCAAGTCGAGATTTCATAGAACAAGTAAAGGAGGAGATCGGTGTCGTGTCGTATCAAGAGATAAAGACCGAGGCTAATGAAGATTACTCCACCAATCAGAACTCACTTCTAAAAAAAACCAATGCGTTGCTGCATCGGTTACAAATGTGCAACAAACACGGATTCGTAATCTAAGTACACCCCGTGCGGGTGACTCTTGTAACTGTGACAATTTCGGCACTCTTCGGACATTCCCTCTCGTATATATATCTACCAGATACGCTAAACTACCAGATTTATGATATAGCGTCCCACCTTACCTAACCTTGGGCATAACAGTGAGCATAAGGTGAAGACAAGGACCAGTTACGGTAGGTCTTGCCGCCAAGACGCTTGTCCCGGTACTTTGCATGGCGAGTGTCTCGTGGAAGAGAACCACTACCTACTGTCCAGGTAGGTCCCGGAGCTGTAGACACGCTTACCTCCCGCGGCTTTCGCTGCTGGCAGTTCGATCCCCGCTCGGGACGCCAGAGAAGCTGGCTCCCACATATCCAGTGTGATACCGGAGCTGTAGGCACGTTCACTTCCCAGCGCTTATCGCACCTGTCCAGACTTACACTTACGTGGCTGGATCGTTCGGAGCAGTATTAGCTTAGCTTTGCTTGCTATCCAGGCAAGTGCCGGAGACTCTTAAGGACACTCCGTACATTCTTGAGAATTACGAAAATGTCACGATGACAAAAGATACCCACTAAGAAAGAATACATTGTAACCAATTTCGCCTGCCAGTGCCAACCGTCTAATATTTACAAATACACTCAAAGACTTAGAATCTGTATACTTTTTTCAGAGAAGAGGTATTAGAGATTATTTAAAAATTAAAAACCAACTGCGTAAAAACTAATCCTCATTTATTTGGCTAGTCGGGTAAAAATGTATCCTATGTCACTCACAGCATACATTAAGACGAATCTAACGACTTCACGCACAACAAAATCTATCAAGCCGATTAGGATACAAAGCGTGCCAAAGAAATAAACAACCTATTATTTGGTTAGTCCTGTAAAAATGTATCCTATGTCACTCACGGGATCAAAAAAAACCTCAAAACAACATCTCGAACTCTAAAATTCATCAAGCCATTTAGGTTACAGGGCATGCCTAAGAAGTTAACATACATACATACATTACATCTGTACATACATTACATACATACAATCGAAAAACGTAACACTTCTTCTGGCGCAGTCGGATAAAAACTCAAACATGTTGCGCGAAATCGAGTTTTTACACGTCGTAGTGCACACGAATAAATTGAAAAAGTTCGCAAACTCATACGTGTAGAAAAACAAACTCGAATACTGTAACTAAGAAAGGAAGCTCTGTCTCTCTCTCTCTTGTGTATTTAATCCTACATGGTGCTGGAGTATGTCTTCTCTGTCTCCACTTAGCTCTAATAGACGACGATTGTTTGCGTCGTCAGCGGTAACGGGTTTCTACTAAAAAGGGAATCATAAGCAATTCTGCCTGCCAACCGTCTGATATTTGTGAGACACTACACTATCTTTGTAGCTCGGATACAAATGGCCTCCACGTCAATCTTCAAAGAAGAAGTGAAAAAGCCTAGACATGGCCGAAATCGAGTCCTCAAAACGGTGCCTCCGTTGGAATTCATAAAAATATGTGTGATGTGTTCAACACTGAGTTTGCATCCCAAAAATTCAGTGTATCTCAAAAAGAGACCTTATGTCCTTGAAGATGTAGCTAGATGGAACTCTGAAGCTCGTATCTGATATTTTGCTGGTTTCGGCTAGTGATAAATAAGTTATGTGACATTGAGTGATAGTGGGTACATTTTCCGGGTACCAGTCGACCCCACTCAGATTCGTGTTTGTCGGCTTACAAAATATTGTCTTTTATGTACTAATAAATTAAGATAGCAGTTTGTCTTGTCACAGTGCCTATCAGATTTTATGTTGGTGGTTGGTTAAGTAGATTTTTTTTCAACCGACTTCAAAAAAGGAGTAGGATTTCAAAATGTTTTTATTGTATCTTAAGTGACTGACTACGGCTTATATTTTTGACAGCCTATGTATGTATGCATATTTGTGTGTATGTCTGTTCCCTCGTATCTCCTAAACCGTCTTACTTATTTTGACGAATGTGGTGTCTGGATTCGTGCTGTCACTCCGCGTGTTATAATTAAATAGCATTTAAAATAATCAACATGGTGGATTTAAAAAGTGAACTAGCGGACACGACAGATAGACGTTCTGTCCAAAGGTTGGCTTGCCTGCTATTCAAAAAATCTTTAAATAAATTAAAAAACCAATTGCAGCGCCCCCTTCAAGGTACAGTTGTGAGTTTAAACCATATCAACACACTAAAAAAAAAAATAGAAGGAGTTTAGTGACATAAAAACGTACAGAAGAAACACAGATACATAAAGATTAGAATTCAATATGTTTGGTATCAAAGAAAATGTATTGATGAGCACATTCTAAATACCATAGCATAATTATCTTATACTTTTATACGAGCAATTCTTGTATATAAATAAATAATCTGATTCTCGGAAACGGTTCCAACGATTTGCATGAAAATTAGTATACGGGGATTTTTGTGGGCGAAAAATCGATTTAGATAGGTCTCATATCTGGGAAAATACTATTTTCCGAGATTTTAGTACTTGAAATATGCCTCGCAAAGTGTATCTTGGGTACCTAGCGTATTTTTAAAAGTTTTTCACGGCTCTGGGTACTATACCCCGAGCAAAGCTTTTCTTTTTCTACATTTTTGTTTCCTTAATATTTTGTTCATATGTGTTCACATTGCATAATATCAGACTTTTGTTATGGAAGCGCGAGTCCTCCTGACACAGGCTTACATAAAAACCTAAAAGGAGGTCTCAACCTCTTATTTGAGATGTTGCTACTATATAGTATTTTATAGGCATACACATACTTATCAATATGTTGTCAGCTAATAAAATCTTTCAGGTACGATTGTCATGTTTGCGCTGCCAAAAGATGAAGAAGTCAGTTTTACAAGCTTTCGTTTAACTTGCAATGTTTGTATGTCATAGGATTTATTTGATGACAAAACTTGTCTGAAATCTGACCATTTTTTTAAATAAATAATTTCCATTCAAAATAGATGATCCCTAACCTAGTCAAATCATATGCTAATTTTATGTCTATCAAACACCCACTAGCTTCTTAGCTTCTAGCTTCTTGGTACCCAAAATACGTGAACTGGTTGAGATAGATCAGTTGAGATAGATCAGTTGGTTGATGGTGACTGTACTTACAATCCGTGGATGACAGAACTTTGGGATTTTCCCTACTCTCAAAACAATATGTTTTTCTGTCAGATAACGACTGTAACAAACACATTATATTAGTCATGTGAATTCCCGAACTAAAAATATGTAAACATAAAACTTTTTAGATAAGAGTGGTCGGCATAGGTACATCGCATTTATTAAGGAAAACCACACTTCAATAACAAGAGATAAATAGCTTACGTGGACATTTGATAGTTGTTTGAAAAACGGTTTTAAAAATATGCAATTTAAAAGTAAAAAGGACCCTAGGTCAGTCGGGCCAATGGAGAAAGAAAAGATAAGCGAGAGAGAGGACCTACTTGGAATCTGAAGATTGTCTGAAAATTTCATCGAAATCGGTCCAGCCGTTTTGGAGTCTATAAGGAACATTTTTTTTTCCTTCACATAGCACAACAGAGATAGACTGGATTCAAGTGCTAATAACTACAGCCTCCCTGATATAATAAAAGGATTTGAATGTAAATCACATGTTAAACGCTCATAAGAATTAGAAATGATTTGAACGATTAAAAATTATTCAAAATGATTACAAATCAAATCATTTTTAATCCTTTTTAATGATTTTGTTTAATCAGGGCTGTGATTAAAATAACTAAAAAAGAGATTATAAGGTTTTCTTATTTGTTTACTTAACTTAAGTAATAAAAATATGTGTCGTTTATTTAAGTAAATAAACTTTAAACAAAAAAAAATGTTATGAGAAAGTGGTAGCCCTAGTTTTGATAAGCATTGCTATTTAAACGGAGACGGAGGGTCGAAATGATTCATATTGTTGCAACCATTCCGGTCAAATGGAGTCCCAAAAAAAAACATGTATCAATTGTGGCAGAGTGTACGATTTCAGCCCATTTTGGAGGTGGTGCAGAGACTGCGGAATAAATAAATTTATCGAGGCGGAGAAGAAAAAAAAAAAAAATAAGTGTTAATCTTCCGTTCACACATCATGAATTTCGTGTCTAACATTTTTTTTGGTGTTTGTCTAAACGTACTATCCTCATAGATAGCAGTGAGAAGCCAGTGCTGTCGTTAGCTGGTAAAGATATTGAGTAAGTTAGTATTCTCAAGAACCTGGAAGCTATTATCGATCCGACTCTGCAATGATCTGAGAACAACCGGACTATACGCTGTTATCGCCGATTCCGGGTACATCAATGTACAAGAGCTCTTTTCTTGTCCTTGGAGTTGCTTTCTGGAACTTTGTGCCACCTGCTGTTTCAACTGCTGCTTCCCTGGATGAATTCAAGACGATGCTACAACCACTTACTTGCTATTGAGCAAGCTAAGTCGCGAGTGCATAGTTTCTGGTGTGTGATGTGCTGGTAGGGCTGTCAAGTGTTATATGATACAATACTTTTTGTAAATCGTTTTGTTTCTGTTTTTTTAAATGCCATGAGTTTTATATTATTTTTGTCTTTATTTAAAAAAAAAAGGTTGAGCTAAAGCTTTTGTATTTTGTAATGATAAAGCCTACTCGAGGGTAAACAGGCTAAAATCTTAAAATATTAAAAATTTTAAATACAGAACATAATTATAAAAAGCGTCTGATTATGGAATCTATGTAAATGGAGAGGCATCAAGATTTAATTAATAAAAGGAAAGATACAGAAACCATAGATAAGATCTACCATGATTTAATTAAATTAAAATAATCTTTAAAAAGTACCGTTGTTACACTTTCTTGGTTAATTAGTTGGAAATTTAAATTTGCGTTTGTATTCATGTAATTTCAAAATTTGTAATTGTAAGTGTCTTTTAAACTTTATGATTATATTTATGTAGTTCAAAATTGACAACCCTGGTTATCTGGGTAGGTGATTTGAATGACTGACTGTATAATTTGTAATATTACCAACTGTACATAAGACCAGTGTTAGCACACGGTTTTGGCTGTCAGTTGACCAATAATAAGATTTATGAACGCATTGTTCATGTGACTTTATAATTTCTTAATATTATAGTGTTTTTTAACTAACGTTAAGATAATTAAAGTTAATGAATTAATTAATTAAGTTACATAGTTGGACTCACATGAGTTTATTTATTTTAATATGGTTCCAAATTTAACGGACAAAACAGGTTATAAGTATTCACCGCTATAACCTGTCCTCATAACATTTTTTTTTGTTTAAAGTTTATTTACTTAAATAAACGATACATATTTTTATTACTTAAGTTAAGTAAACAAATAAGAAAACCTTATAATCTCTTTTTTAGTTATTTTAATCACAGCCCTGATTAAACAAAATCATTAAAAAGGATTAAAAATGATTTGATTTGTAATCATTTTGAATAATTTTTAATCGTTCAAATCATTTCTAATTCTTATGAGCGTTTAACATGTGATTTACATTCAAATCCTTTTATTATATCAGGGAGGCTGTAGTTATTAGCACTTGAATCCAGTCTATCTCTGTTGTGCTATGTGAAGGAAAAAAAAATGTTCCTTATAGACTCCAAAACGGCTGGACCGATTTCGATGAAATTTTCAGACAATCTTCAGATTCCAAGTAGGTCCTCTCTCTCTCTTATCTTTTCTTTCTCCATTGGCCCGACTGACCTAGGGTGCACGGAGAAAAAAATATCGTCAGAATAACTATTCAAAGTTTATAGTTAAATTAGTTAAAAGACGTATCGTTAATATAGCCAACTGTTTCGTCAAACTAAGGATCTGTATCGCTGAATTGGCTATACAGATCCTCAATTCTAGAAAACAGTTGACTACATCAACGATACGTCATTTAACTAATTTAACTATAACTTTGAATAGTTATTCTGACTATATTTTTTTCTCCGTGTGCTTTTTATATTAATAATATGTATGTTGCAGTCGTTATCTAACAGGACAAAGTATTATTTTGAGAGTAGGGAAATTCCGACGGAAGTACGGTACTGCTATTGGTTTCTGGCAATTGCATGACACCACCTCGTGGTCAAATAATATAAGTAAAATAGTCTTTTTCTTTCTAATTTAGAGGTAAGGGTTAATTTTAAGGGTCTTAGGAAATGAAAATGTAAAAAAAAATACATAAAAGTTATGCAAATTTAAAATATGCGACATTAATACCGTAGATAAGTTTATATAGTTCAGGATCGTGTATAAAGATATGCATAGAGCTACTGTTTCGTAATTAATGTTTTACTTAAGAAGAAATAGGTCATAGATATAATTATAGAGTAATTTAGGTTTCTTCTTTGTTTGCTAGTGAAAACTGCCAATGTTTTTATGTTATTATTTATTATCTCGAGTTGTAAAAGGATGTCTTTCTTTCTGAAACTTTATATGTGTAATTAGACATTATCTTCATTAAGTTTTTATAGAGTGTATAGACTTCCTTTGTGACATTTGATGTGTATTTTCGTTCATTCTCTAAAAAGCTACAAAATTTGCGAACTAGTCACAGATTTGTAAGCTCTCAGATACCATAAAATTCACTATTTATCAACCATTATGATTCAGCATAGAACGATAGCCATTCAACACAATAAATGGTCATTCTTTAGCGCCTACATGTTTTAGAATATCAAAATCCACTGAATATATGTTATGAACCTGATGTGATGTCTTGTTTACGAAAATGCCATTACTCAGCCATAATAAATCATTTCGGATAACATCTGTGTTTCATTTAACGCTCCCTGTACAATTATAAACAGTGCGCATGGTTAAATTTTTTATAAGAATTTTCTAGTTGTTTTCTTCTAATCTTTTGATGCGCACTCACAGAAAATCTCGTCGAGTTTAGTTAAGTCCTTACTTTTGGATCCGAATAAATTCTGAGTGTCAGTATCATGCAAGCGATTTCAGAGCGACTTCCAGAAGTCCGGTTGAGCTGCAATCTGGTATGAAGTCGTTTTCCCGGTGGCAATAGATTCTTTTGGTATTTTGAAGTTTGGAGGTGGAGTCAAGGTACCAGGATCGTCATTTGTTTTTTTTTATTTGTCATTTTATCGTAGGAAATACTGTGCTCATCATTATCATCATCATATCAGCCGAAGGACGTCTACGTTACATACTGCACATAGCCCCCACCCCCAAAATTTCCACGACGACCGGTTCTGCGCTACCCGCATCCAGTGGCTTACCGTGCCCTTCAACAGGTCATCGGTCCACCAAGTGAGAGGCCTGCCTGCGCTACGTTTTCCGTTGCGCAATCGCCACTCGAGAACTTTACTGTCCGAACGTCCATACTGTGCTCGTCTTTTTTGAATTTGGAAACATACATTTATATACTTATTTGGAAAACTGGTCAGTTGGCATTTTTAAGCATATCAACTCATTTTCAAATGAACGATTGTACCTACCTAAAGGTATAAGACTTTTCTATTTTATTAGTCAGACGTTCAATCTGGGTACTCACTACTCAGCCGCCTGATACCTACCTAAAAGTAATAAGTTACCGATCCTCGTGGAAACGTTTGAGCATATCAACTCTATTGAAGTAAAAGCTTGTACCTACCTAAAGTTTTAAGGCTTTTCTATTTTATTAGTCAGACGTTTAATTTAGGTAATCAGTAATCACTACTCAGACGCCTGATACCTACCTAAAAGTAATAAGTACCGTTCCTCGTGGAAACGTTTGAGTATATCAACTCTATTCAAATAAAAGCTTGTACCTACCTAAAGTTTTAAGGTTTTTCGATTTTATTAGTCAGACGTTTAATTTAGGTAATCAGTAATCACTACTCAGACGCCTGATACCTACCTAAAAGTAATAAGTACCGTTCCTCGTGGAAACGTTTGAGTATATCAACTCTATTCAAATAAAAGCTTGTACCTACCTAAAGTTTTAAGGCTTTTCGATTTTATTAGTCAGACGTTCAATCTGGGTACTCAACTCACTACTCAGCCGCCTGATACCTACCTAAAAGTAATAAGTTACCGATCCTCGTGGAAACGTTTGAGTATATCAACTATATTCAAATAAAAGCTTGTACCTACCTAAAGTTTTAAGAATTTCGATTTTATTAGTCAGACGTTTAATTTAGGTAATCAGTAATCACTTCTCAGCCGCCTGATACCTACCTAAAAGTAATAAGTTACCGATCCTCGTGGAAACGTTTGAGTATATCAACTCTATTCAAATAAAAGCTTGTACCTACCTAAAGTTTTAAGGCTTTTCGATTTTATTAGTCAGACGTTCAATCTGGGTACTCAACTCACTACTCAGCCGCCTGATACCTACCTAAAAGTAATAAGTTACCGATCCTCGTGGAAACGTTTGAGTATATCAACTATATTCAAATAAAAGCTTGTACCTACCTAAAGTTTTAAGAATTTCGATTTTATTAGTCAGACGTTTAATTTAGGTAATCAGTAATCACTTCTCAGCCGCCTGATACCTACCTAAAAGTAATAAGTACCGTTCCTCGTGGAAACGTTTGAGTATATCAACTCTATTCAAATAAAAGCTTGTACCTACCTAAAGTTTTAAGGCTTTTCTATTTTATTAGTCAGACGTTCAATTTGGGTACTCACTACTCAGCCGCCTGATACCAAACAGTAATAAGTACCGTTCCTCGTGAAAACCTTGAGTTAATGAAAATTTACGCTCGCACCAAGCTCGCACCACAACATTACTCTTCAGAGCCCAATTCAATTTAGGATCCTCTTTTTAGGGTTCCGTACTCTAAGGGTAAAAACGGGACCCTATTACTAAGACTTCGCTGTCCGTCCGTCCGTCTGTCTGTCTGTGTGTCCGTCTGACACCAGGCTGTATTTCATGAACCTTGATAGCTAGACAGTTCAAATTTTCACAGATGATGTATTTCTGTTGCCGCTATATTAACAAATACTAAAAATTTGTAAAAGTGAAAAAAATAAGGGGGGTCTCCATACATAAACGTAAAGAAACTAGCGTAATCTAGTATGATGTTACGAAACCCTGTGTGTGCGGTTTTGACTCGCACTTGGCCGGTTTTAATACTTATCCAGTATCTTCCATTGTTGTGAAAACGTATTTTATAAAAATATGCAGATTTAACCGGCAACCTGGAGAAGCCGCTGGATGCGGGCAGCGTAGGACCGGTCGTCGTGGAAATCCTAGGAAGACCTTTATCCAGCAGTGGACGTCTTTCGGATGATATGATGATGATGAAGTTTTTAACAGATTCATCATTTATAGTGGCTACCGCGGCGTATAAACTCCCCGCTGCTTGGGCACGGGTCCCTTCCCATACTCGGGAAGCTTAGGCTGTACACACGGGGGCTAAGTCCACGTTGGTGGAGCTTAAAGCTGGCCCCCGTCACTCGGTTGAGCAGGCGAGATAAGTATCTACACATTGGCGCGGCCTACAGGCCTCGCTCCGCTCGTCAGCGCTAGAACGCCGTACAGTCGCCGCCGCAATTCGCGCGCCGCCCGTGTACGCAGTTATAACCGCTAAGTCGAGCACCTTAATAACCATGTTTCCTTATATTGTCTGACAGTGGGAAGCAGTAGATGAATAAATACGTAGGTATTTTCATTTTATAAGGAAGTGCTACATGTGTTACGAAGTAACTAGTATCTTATCTGTGCTTCAGGGCTAGTGACGAATCCCCCCCCCATCAGAAGTTTTTCAAGCCGTACGGGAAACCGCACATAATTTTATTTTATTAAATATAACCATTTTTGTATTGACCCGATGCGACGCAGTGCGCATGGGCAGTTGAAATTTGGACATAGCAAGCTCTCCGCGTGTACTCGTTTTAATTAATAATAATAAAAATCAATTAATCTGTATATATAAAAGGAAAAGGTATATATAAAACGCACAGCACAAACCACTGGACGGATCGGGTTGAAATTTGGCTTACAGATAGCAATAAAATTATGACGTAGGCATCCGCGGAACCGCAAAAATCTACACTATTCTATGAATAAAGACAACAACACAGAAGTTGTATTGGGTAACAGCATCCTGTACAGCATTTGACACTGCTATTTAGTGATAGCAACCGGCGCTAACGGCTTAAGGTGCCTTACGAACCACGAAAACGATCTATAAAAATGCCGCCAGCAGTCAATCCCATCCAGGCAATGATCGTGCTTTAGGTCGGCTCACCTGCGTGATCGACCCAACCTCGCAAGTCGAAATGAGTCACAACCGCTTCTATTCTTATCTATGCGTTGACGGCCTTTGATTGACCTTCTCGCCCCATCCGCTGAAAAGCAGTAAGCTGCTTGGCGGCAAGTTCAAGCGAGCTATGGTAGCCAACTTGTTAAACCTTACATCAAAGATCCTAGAGAGAAGTGGTAAGGTACATCGTCTTCCGTTGTTTTTTCTATTTTACATAATTAAATTCGTATGTAGCATTGGCACATATATAGGTCGTTGGGGTAGTTAATTTCTCGAGTGATGACCGCGCACTAGAAAAGAAATATACCATACCTCACCCCCTCGTCACCCAGATTAATACAGATCGGTTACAGTTTGGTTCTGGAACGTACGGGATTTTGCTGTGATTTTGTTTGCTCCGTCATTTGTTTTTAGAAATGTCATTTCACGACCGGTGTATGCAGTGTCCGGTGTGTGACTTCGTGAAGGTCGCAGGAATCCGCAGAATGTGGGCAGCGCAGAGCCGGTAGTTGCGGAAATCTTGTGATTAGCCGTGGACGTCTTTCGGCTGAAATGATAAAGATGATTCCTTCCAAACACCGGGTTGTCTGGAAGAAATCGCTTTGAGCGATAATACCGCCCAAATTGTACCGCTCTAGTGCCTATATAAGTTTCTTTTTAAAGTGAAACTTTTATTACATCGTCTCAATTTTTTTCGCCTGTGTGTTGCATGTCGCGTGACGGTCGCTTTCGTCTGACGGTATGATCGTTCCGTCCGCTGTACCGTAGCGAGAACAGCCATGATCGTTTCGTCCTCTGTAAAGTTTCACTTTTTGAGTTTAGTTTTTTAAGTTTTTTTATTTGTTTTTTTTAACTAGTGTGTACAATAAAGAACATTTATCTTATCTTATCTATGATGATGACTGAATTTGTAACTGCATTCAAATTAAATTTAAATCGATGTTAAGCACTTAAATGCTCAAGAGTCTTCGATACAAATCTACACATTTATTCACCGCTGAATTCGAATGCGTGGTTCCAAAGCAGCTTTAATAAGACAACTGTACACGGGCGACTGCAATAGCACATTGTGATACAAGGGTGGAAAGTAGGTTACCTACACACCCGTGTATCACACGACGTTTTTCAATACAGTTTTGGAAAATAATAAAAAAAAATCAGAAAAGAAAATATGTTTATTTGGACATACTTAAGTACGTAGGTTAATAGAAAATGAAAACTTTTAGAAAATGGCGCGTTTTTGCAACTGGACTTTTAAGAATAGAATAGAATAGAATAGAATAAATGTTTATTCAGTGATAAGTACACACAAGTGAATAATTTTGTAGCTTTTAAAATACAATAGTTTGTACCTATCACTGAAAAGGTAGCAGCTCAGCATATGCTGTCATCACAAGATCACAGCGCTGATTTTCAGCTACTACCCCTTCAGGGAAGGGGGTGGACCCAAACGAAGTACACATCATAAATTTAAACAAAATAAAACTTTAAACATAGTAATAAAAATAAAATAAAAGTAAAATTCAAAACTAAAACCCTACAACCATTACAGATACATTATTTTAGATGCTACTTAGATTAAGAAAACTAAAGAAGATACTGTATACCCAATATTACAAAATTTACAATATTCTCCTCAGCGATTGTAAATAGACAAACGTCAAAAGGCAGTTTCAAGCAAGGTGGGTAGTGCGGCCGGCCTTCTGTTCTTCTATGCAAAAAGATGTTATTTGACGTTTGAAACTGTAGACCGAGACACACTCCCTGATTGGTGGCGGTAAATTATTCCAGATTTTACTGGCTGCGTATTTGAAACTGCCCCTGAACGCCGTTGTTTTATGTCGCGATACAATTAACATATATGAAGATGCCCGTGTACTGTACTTGTTAGTAGTTTGCGACCAGGTGAGCTTATCATACAGATATTTAGGAGAATGACTGTTAACAACACCAAACAATAGGGCCGCAAGATGTTTATAACGCCTTGAAGCCATATTAAGGATGTTAGCACTATTTAGGTACGGAGATATATGACTTCTGCGAGGTATATTTATGCAAAAACGTGTACAGGCATTTTGAACGCGCTGTATAAGTACCTGCCCTTTTTTTGTAAGCCGAGGACCATATACAGTATCTGCGTAATTGAGCTTTGCCAATACAAGCGATTCGATCAGGTTTAACCTTACCTCTGTACTGATGAAAGGACGTATTTGATATAATACTCTAAGGCGATAGAAACAATTTCTTACTGCCTCAGATATATGGGATTCAAAACGTAGAGAAGTGTCCATGGTTAGGCCGAGGTTTCGCGCCTTATCTACTCTAGCTATAGCCTCACCCATAACAATTACCTTTGGCTGCATAGACATTACCTTAGACACACGATTTTGGGAACCTATGATCATGTACTTAGATTTGGCGGGGTTAAGAACGAGACAGTTACGTTCAGACCATTTCACTATCCGTTTTAAGTCACTATTTATATTTTCAAGGGCTAACGGAAGATCATCTGGCGCAAAAGAAAAATACAATTGGAGGTCATCGGCATAAATATGATATCTACAGTTTTTGATACTATCAATGACATCAGAGCTGTACAAAATAAACAAAAGGGGCCCCAAAATTGAACCTTGCGGAACTCCACGATTAACTGGACTGAGATTAGAGGTGCAGTATCCAGAGTCACTTCGAAGTTCAACCCTTTGAGAGCGACCCAATAAATAACTGTGAAACCATTTTATCGTCTGTATGTCAAATCCATAAAACGCCATCTTTGAAAGTGGAAGAGAAATATTCAAACAGTCAAACGCTCGGGAAAAATCAAGCAAAACGAGAATGGTAACCAGGCCAGAATCCTGAGCTTCCAAAATATTGCTTGTGACATCGAGTAAAGCAGTAGCAGTGCTACGTCCCTTGCGAAATCCTGACTGCAAGTCAGGTAGCACGCCGCTACTCTCTAAAAAATCTGTAATCTGATAGCTTACTATCTTCTCCAGAACCTTCGATAAGCATGGTAGGATACTGATTGGCCTAAGTTCTTTAACGTTAGAAGGATTAGGTACTTTAGGTATCGGCTGAATAACCGCTATTTTCCATAAATCTGGGAAGGAAGAAGTTACTATTGATCTATTTATAAGAGATACAATACCTTCTAATGAGTGAGGAAGAGACATCAGTATCATATCAAGAGATAGGGCATCTACTCCCCGAGCGTTTGACTTAAGACTACTAATCACCTTTAAGACCATAACTTCATTAACGGTTCGAAGAGAAAAATTGATATCGCTGTATCTAAGGTTAAGTCAGATATATTAACAGTACTATCACCTGGGACATCGAGAAAATGTTTATTTGCTGCATTAGGATCTTGTAGATGAGAAGGTAAAATGAAATCCGCTTTTGGTGGTAAAACTGTAGTTTTCAGATTTCTCCATAAGGATTTAGAATCATGTCGTAATCCATTAATATTATGATTAAAAAAGGCTTTTTTCTCATTAAAAATAGCTACATTAACCATATGTTTTAAATCTTTATAATAAGATTTATGGTCTTGGTTTCTACTTTTCAAATATTTTGCATGAGCTTGATTTCTCTCTCGCATCATCACTCTGATTATATCACTTATCCAAGGATACGAGCGGTCTTTAATAATGATCGTTTTCTCCGGTGCAAAAACATCGAATAGATGAATAATTAAACCATTCAATAGTTCAAGCATGCTATTTACGCATTGACAGTCACTCAAATTAGACCACGGCAATATGTCTTTATATTTCTGAAAATCCTCATTAGAAATATCTTTTATAGGCCTATATGTCATTCGTCTGGGAGGTATCTTAGGAGGTTCTATCTTCAAGTCACACGTAACAAAGGCATGATTTGTAAGTTTGGTCCCAATTACTTCATTTATGACACTGTGCACCGGAGCATCAGTGCATATTAGATCTATAAGACTCTCACTAGATTCTGTGAAATGAGTAGCAAAATCTACTACTTGTTGAAGACTAAGATAATGTAGAAAATCCAGTACTTTAAACGTTTTGGTGTCATTTTTGTTACTAAAGTCAATGTTGAAATCGCCTAGTAAAACAATGTAGTCATACTGAGAAAAAGAGGTTATAGATTCAGTGAGGGCGTCAAAAAACACGTCTACATTGACCCAATTTGGACGGTATGCTGTACCAACTATAAGTTTAACTGAGTTGAAATTTACGCGAACCCACATTTGTTCAACCGGGTTACAAGAGGGGAAGTCAAGACCACGTACACTGATACCATTCTTTACGTACATAGCAACGCCCCCGCCACGGCCTCCGCGGACACTCACAGGGCGAGGTACACTACGAAGACGATACCCAGGCACAACGGGGGCCTTGTCTTCTTCACCAGGTCGAAGCCAAGACTCATTTATAGCGAGAATATCTGGCGAATAATGCTGAATGGCTACTACAAAATTATCGTGATAGTTGCCAAGCGAGCCAGGATTAAAGACACCAACCTTAAAGCATCTATTACGAATCATTTTTGATACCTAATAAGTTTATAAATGTGTCGCTGTTGCTCTCGCTATGTATTAGTAGCCAAAACAGGAAAAAAGAGGGCATCATTGTTTTACTTAGAGAATCTACTAAATTGTCATTATAATCTATTTTAGAAAACATTTCCAATTTTATCGATTGATAATCACAGATCACAGATACAATATTAAATATTATACTGTAAATAACACCTAGTAAAAAAAAAATATTATATTTTTAAAAACATTGCAAGCACACTGTAGAATTAAATAGCCTATTATTGATAAGAAATAGGACTCCTCAACAAAATCATTAAACTTATGTATAAGTAAGAGCATGCTAAAGTTGTAGATGTAAATGAAAAAACTTATATTTAATAAATTAACGCTAGCAAGCATTAGCCACAAATCGGCATAAACTACTCCGCGCGAACAGGGTTCACGCCAAAAATATGAGATATGTCAGCCTCAGATCGAATTCTATGTCTAGAGGATGAGTCCTCCTGACGAGCATATACTCTACCACCCCGCGTCCAAACATACTTCCACTTCATTTTATGCGCTAATTCACGCGCTTTATGAAAGAGCTGGCGATTGTAACGAGTCAACCGCTCATTGACATAGAATGGACGCGGAGTTCCAGGAAGTCCCATATCCGCAGTAGTAGTTCCACGACGCACGCGGGCAGCGCGTAGCAGATCATCGCGCGTGGAGCGCCTCGCCAGCCGCACAGCAATAGGGCGGGGGCGCGGCCCGGCGCCTCCTGCCTCCACGATAGCTCGCGATGGGCCCGCACGCTCGACAGTTACTAAGTCGCGCTCTTCAAGCGGAACTCCTAGCTTCTTGGCAACTGATAGAACTATATGAACTAGGCCTTCAGCATGGTTTTCGGGGATTCCCGTAATCTCCAAATCGTTCAACAGAAGATCCTGGTCTCGTTCATTTATTTCTTGTTTAAGCTCGGTAATAGAGTGCTGCAACAGGCTTACTTCTAGTGAAGGCGTACCTACTGGTCGTTCCTCAAGAGACTGAACGCGTAGGACAAGCTCATCTATACGTTTATCACAATTATTGACTGCAGCGGTCACGTTAGCGAGAGTGTGCCTTAGTTCTTGCATTGCATGTTCATGTTCTTTTTTTTAAGGAATCTAGGCAACGGGCTCGTACGCGTATACAGCCTTTTCAATTTTAATAATTAAATTAAAATAAGTAATCCTACTTAATATTATAAACACGAAAGTTTGTATGTATGGATGTTTGTTACTCTTTCACGCAAAAACTACTGAAGTATCTGGCTGAAATTTGGTACGTAGACAGATTAGGGCCTGGATTAACATATAGGCTACTGTTGTCTACGCTCGCGAGTCGGTTGCGGTTCGCGCACTGCGCACCCTAGAAGATAGTCTTATAAACTATGTTCACGCAAGTGAAACCGCTGGCAAAAGCTAGTTGACTTATGAATTAAAAACTAAATTGCAAAAGTAATGATCAAGCTCGTAAAAAAAAGTCACGACCGTGTAAAAAAAGATGCCTATGCAAAAGATTTACTTTTCGAATAATAATTATAGCAACACAAAGTAACTAGTATCTCATCTGTGTTACTACGCCATGTTTAGTAATGAAAAAAATATTTTTACACAGGGATTACATTTTATTAGATTCGTTGTCGCAGAATATCTACTTATCGAAAAAGAGTCTGTATTAAAAATCATAAAAAAATCATCAAAAAAAACTCGAAAATCCATGCAAACGAATTATCGACAAGTAAGTAAGTATTTATTTGCTTTTAAACAAGGTACAGTAAGTAAAATGATGTTCGTTATTAAAGTAGGAATCACTTGTTTAGCCATATAGAAAAACAGCATGCAAATGTTATTACAGTATTAAATAGATAGAAACAAAAAAAAACTTCAAATTTAATCCTTGACATACATCATAATTTGTGACCCAAAAACTCATCAAGAGAATAAAACATATTATGAAGAAGCCATTTACGGTGCGGTCCAAAAGTGTCCGGCCTAACAAAGAAAACAAGTAGATATATTTACAATTTTATTTTTATTTTTCGATATAGTCCCCCTCTATTTCAACGCACTTTGCAGATCTCGTGATAAGCATTTCTATCCCCTTATAAAAATATTCTGGAGTTTTGTCCTCGAAATGGGTAAAAACTGCTTGGGCCACTTCATCATCCGAAGAAAATCGTCTTCCCCTTAAGTCTGCCTTAAGTCTCGAGAACAAGTAGTAGTCGCTTGGGGCCAGGTCTGGGCTGTAAGGGGGGGTCGCGAATTCCTCGAAGCCACATTTAGCTACAGCAGCTTTGGCAATTGCAGCAGTGTGAACGGGAGCATTATCGTGGAGAAGCCGAACACCTCTACTAAGTTTTCCACGTCGTTTCTGCTTGATCGCCTCTCGCAACTGCTTAATAAGGGTGGCGTAGTAGCTGCCATTTACCGTGGTATTCCTTTCTTTTATGTCAATCATTAGTATTCCGTGACAATCCCAGAATACCGTTGCCATAATCTTTTTGGTGGATTGCGTTACCTTGGCCTTTCTAGGTGGCTTTTCACCAAGACGACGCCACTCCATCGATTCCCTTTTAGACAGGGGATCATAGTACAAAACCATGGTTTCGTCTCCCGTAACAATCGACTCCAAATAACTTTTTCCGTAACGCCTATACGCGTCTAAAACTTCTTGAGAACACGCTTTTCTCTCAGTACGCTGCAAGCTCGAAAGAAGTTTGGGTACCCACCTAGCACTAACTTTATTCATGTGAAGATGATCATGTAGTATCCTAAGTACTGAAGTTTTGGAAAGTCCGGTTCTTGCCGCTATTTCTTTAGTCTTTAGTCTTCGATCACTCAGAACTTCCTCTTCCACTAATTTAATACATTGATCGGTGAGTACTTCTATAGGCCGGCCGGAGCGAGGTTCGTCGTCAATGGATTCCCGCCCCAATCGAAACTGTTTACCCCATTCTTTTACCGTGGAAAATGATGGAGAAGAATCCCCGTACACGGCATCCAACCTTTTTTTTATATCGGTCGGGCTGACCCCTTCTTTAGTCAGGAATTTGATCACGGAACGATATTCCAATTTGATCATTTCGAAAGTTTTCCGGATTCGTATCGTTAAAACGCTGTAAAATCAAAACTACAACCAACAGAAACGCCAAAACCAGACTCGAAAAAGCAGACTAAATGACAATCGCGATGACATCTTTTTTTTTTTTTTAAGCCGCCAAATTTTTCCAGCCAGAAAGTTTTGGACCGAACGGTATGTAGGGTTTTCTTAAATCTATTGAAAGGCAGATCTTTAAACGACTGCGGTATTTTGTTATATATGACGTGACCCATCCAATAGCAATTCTTTTGATAATTAGTAGTCTTGGGAATGTCGCTCATAACTAGCCTGTTGGGTTTTCTTTTCACTCTTGCAGTTACTTCACTCGCTTGCTTGTAGAATGTTTTCTGATATTTTTTAACAAATTTAGCCATTTCAAATACGTAAAGACAAGGCAGCGGCAAGATTTTTAAGGTCTTAAATAGCGGTCTACATGATACGTCCTGTGCTACTCCGTATATTGAACGAATACTTTTTTTTGGGCTATGAAAACACTCATAACGTTTGTGCTGTTGGCCCAGATTACTATTCCATAACGAAGGATGGATTCAACGCAAGCATAATAAGCTGTGACAGCCGTACTTCTAGATGCAACTCTTGTCAGTTTATAAAGAGCGAAAGAAAAACTATTAATTTTGGCACATATTTTTTCAACTTGGTCTTTCCAGTTTAGTTTGTCATCGATTGTTATGCCAAGAAATGTAACACATGTTGCCCTCTGTAGAGTTTGTCCTTTATAATTAATACTAAGATTTTGTTTATTATTATAATTAATGAATGTCGATTTATTAAAATTAATTTGAAGATTATTATTGTAAAGCCATTCGATTATTGATATTATTGTATTATTAATGTCAGACACGTGATAACTCAATGTCAACTCATTATTAGATGTCAAATTATTATTGGATGTCACAATTACTGATATGTCATCTGCGAATAAAATAGTCCTATGTTTTGTTACGTCTGGTAAGTCATTTATATAAATGAGGAATAATAGTGGGCCAAGCACACTACCTTGCGGGACCCCATAAGCGTTGACCACAAATGCATGTCCCAAATAATGCTGAATAATTTTCATAAATGATTTTAAAGTGGAGTTAATTTTTAGATATTACTACTGAAGCGGAGTCACTACATTGAAGAAACGAAACGAATAAAATATCTTCCTGTATAAAATAAATTATTTGTAACAATAGATTCTTTGAAAAGATCGCTACATCTATAGATATTTTTTTATCATACGTTAGACGTAAAGTTGTCAGTGAGATTGAATTTTAAGTGACATCTCGTGTCAAAAGAACGAACTATAGAGAAAACATAAAAAAAACAATTTAAATTAGACTGGATTTGAACCCGCACCAACCCGCACTCTCTGATGATTAACATGTGGTGCTTCAATCATTTAAGCTAATAAGCCCATAACAGTTGCGTGGAATCAATTTATATTAAAATATTTGAAATCATAAGTTAAAAATATAATGAAAAAATAAAAGACTAATTTTATATTTACGAAATAATGAAAATCTTAATGTCTTGTGGCGCCATCTACCGTGGAATTACAAAACTAAAGACCTCGACATATTTTGCTTCTACAAAAGTAAAATGTTCTAAGTGATAATAACCCTGGCACTGTCTTAAAAACTAGGCTTAGGCTGACTTAAGCTTATTAACAAGCAATGTCTACTTAAGGTAGTCAAACGGATAAGCTTTCAGTAAGCCTATTTCCGAAATGAAGAAGGATTTATGTTTGTCTGTCCCAGTTTATTTTCTGTTAAAAAAGAAACGGTAATGTAAAAATGTACAATTACAAATGAAATTATTACCTAATTTAATAAATCTTACATGATTTAAACAATATCCAGTTTGTCGGCGTCTGTATTTCCTGACTCTTACAATTTGGGGATCTCAAAGCGAGTGTGAGTAAGCATTATTAATTTGAGTATTCGTGTACCATCCTCGACTGCACTTTCTATCAGGTGAGATGTAATCAAAAGCGCTATTTTTTTTTAAATAAAAAATAACCCAAACCAAACAGTCCTCCGACTAAAAGTCGTCCGTGTACGCAAAGTCCACACACGGTACATTAGCTAAGAGGAATATTCATGAGTTAGTATCAGCACCGCTGGCGTTTACCATCCTTGTATGGTCCTGAATGAATGCAAATTTTGCTCCAAACCTAGAACTACGTAATCGTCCCAAATGTGGTGCCAGAAAAGCCAGTATCTGCACGAAGGAATTAGGCTTTTATGAAACTACTTTGTAAACAGATATAAACAGTACTTATGAATAAAAGTTGCTTGACTGCTTGAATGGACATAAGACAGCTCGCTCTTTGTAAGTTACGCTAGGGATACGCTCATATCAAATAAAAGTTCAGATAGAACGCTGCCAACAGTCAAGTTAAAGCCACTTTTTAGGGTTGCGAAGTCAACAAGGTACCCTTGCAGTTTTGCCATGTCTGTCTGTCATGGATGGAATTTGGCATGGATATATGTATATTATATTAATCACGCCGACAAAGTGGTACAATAAAATATTTAAAAAAGTTACTGAAAACATTTCTCGTTTTAGGGATCGGGTTGGGATATGTTAAGCTAATGTTAAGCTTCAAAGTGCTAACTTTTGTAAGAGTCAAGTGCCGCCCCCCTACAAGATAAACCGCTATTTCAGGACATCTGGGAAAAATTGTGAGCAGTAGGAAATATAATCAATTTAAAGGGAAAACTATCACAGCTAC
Source organism: Coleophora flavipennella (assembly GCA_947284805.1). NCBI lineage: Eukaryota > Metazoa > Arthropoda > Insecta > Lepidoptera > Coleophoridae > Coleophora > Coleophora flavipennella. The sequence goes on from OX369257.1 coordinate 3,979,201, forward strand.
GTAGGTTCTCTTAGTTTAGGAGTAATATTCGACCAACTTAAGGTGTGCAGTTGGATTTGTCAAAAGTTCATAAATTTTCAATACAAAATGTTCTATTACCAACTGTAATATAATTTTGTTTTTTAAAATAAATATTTATTTTTTTAAAAGACTTCGGAACCCTACTTTGCGCGAGTCCGACTCGCACTTGGCCGTTTTTTTAACCTATGTGTTGAGTGGGTGTGTTATATAATAATATGTGTGCGTGTCTTCGGCAACGGCTTAGCACACACTAGTGATAATTTTTGAGGTTTTGAGGTCTTGAGTCTATGTGTGCGTGTACAGTGTACGTACAGGCTTGAAGTGGTTTGATTGAAACAACGTGAGATTCTATCTGAAATTTGATTTGATACTAGCTGTGCCCACAACTTTATCCGCGTATAGGTTTTTAATTTTCCCACGGGAAATCTTAAATTTTCCGGGATAAAAAGTATCCTATATGTTAACTAGGGCTTTAAGCCGTTTATCAAAATCGGCCTTGTAGTTTTTGCGTGATGCGCGAACATACAGACAGACAGACAAAAATTCCAGAAGTTGTTGGTTTGGCCTCTATTTTTGTCCACCACAGTTATTATTTTCCAAAAATATTTCGTGTACTGACACGGCCCCTTTACAATTTTATTGTATATATAGATGAGGGGTTACGTAACGTACGTAGAGAGAACAGTCTACCTACCCATCTACGTTGTTGTCATGGGTGCGCAGTTCGTAAGTCACGTTGAAAACAGACAAATTAAAGGGGGCGAATAATAGGCATAACTCAACTACTTTTCTCAAATACATATATTATGGCTAATTTGTATTTTTTTTTACTTCTCGTCAATCTATCAAAGCTATGACAAAGATATAAAGATACTATGTATTGATCCTTCAGCAAATACTATAGCGGAGACTTAAATCTGAATTATGACATTATTTTTAATTGACATGAAGGTTTTTGACATGAAACATCTTTCTAATCACATATACGGGGTACCAGGTCAGAAAAATGAAATGCTACGAATATAATGAAAAAGACTTAGACCTGTTTCCAGTTGAACTGGCCAATATATTTAATAAATATTTTGAACTGAGACATGGTCGCTTACTATTGGCCTCATAAGAAGGCTCAAGGTCACCCAAAGGGCAATGGAGCGTGCTAAGCTCGGAGTTTCTCTGCGTGATCGAATCAGAAATGAGGAGATCCGCAGGAGAACCAAAGTAACCAACGAAGCTTACAGAATCGCTAAACTGAAGTGGCAGTGGGCAGGACACATAGTTTGTAGAACGGATGGCCTATGGGGCAGTTAAGTTATTGAGTGGCGACCGCGCAACGGAAAACGTAGCGTAGGCAGGCCTCCCACACGGTGGACCGACACTTGGTGAAGATCACTGGAGGCCGATGGATGCGGGCTGCGCAGGACCGGTCGTCGTGGAAATCCTTGGGGGAGGCCTTTGTCCAGCAGTGGACGATTTTCGGTTGATAGATGATGATGATGAAGGCCATCAGAAAGAGTGTAGTATGCACCTTTTTTGAATAAACATTTTGAAATCTTGAAAAATTGTATAACAACCTCATTTCTTGGAATAAGCTAACCTCTTTAATTAACTACTAAAGGAGGAAAATTTAAATTGTTCCACGTTAAACCAACGGCAGTGTGCCTCGACACAGCCCCACCTGATTAAAAAAGTCTCACTCTTTAAACAGGAGAGTCCATTTGATCCCACATGGTGGTGGGGTCTGCCTTCTTTGTCTTCTCTCTCCACTTCTCTGTATTGGACGTGTTGTCAGCCATAACATTGTAAGAACGTAGGTCTTTCTCAATGACATCCTTCCACCTCGTTCGTCCACCTAGGCCCCTGGATGTTCATTTTAGTCACAATGATTCCCACATATTCAGGAGGTTTTCTGCATACATTCCCAAACCATCGAAGTCTGCTTTCTTGTAGCATAACAGCGATGTCGCGCATACCAAGACTACCACGAACGTACTCGTTACGTATTTTATCGAGTCTTCATCGCAGTATCTTCATCACATCCACCGCAGCATCTTCTTATCAGCTACCCGGATAGAGTGGACGTGTATTTGTGTTGCAGCTCATGTTTCGCTCCCATGATGGTCTGATGATGGACTTGTACATTAGACATTTTAGTTTGATGGGAATTTTCGGGTCATAGGTCATTCCAGTAACCTCTCGCCACTTTAGCCAGGCTGCTGCGATCCGGTGCTGTATGTTCGACTCTACTCTCCCAGAGCTATGTAACAAAGCTCTAAAATATTTGTATTCGTCACATCTGGTATTTTATTGTCCGTCGATAACGTGAAGTTCTTTATGAGGATATTGTTTGATACATATCATATTATATTGGGTTTTTGAGACACTTAGCATATGCCACCTGTGACTAAAAAGTGACTATTCAAAAGTGTAAACACCTTCTTTAAAATAAATATTTTGGAATTTGGGAAAGCTAATGATCCAACTTCTCCAACTTATGGATTTTGTTTGTTACATACCATATATTGGGTTTTTGAGACACTTTTTGAGCCATCTGTGACTAAAAAGTGACTATTTAAAAGTGTGTGTAAACACCTCTTGAAAACAAATATATGGAATTTGGTAAAGCTAATGAGCAAACTTCTTCAAATTCTTTCTTTATGTGGATTTTGTTTGTTACATGGGTTTTAGAGACAATTAGCATTAATCACCTGTGATTAAAAGTGACTATTTAAAGGATGTGTAAACACCTCTTTAAAGTAAATATTTTGAAATCTGGGAAAGCTAATGAGCCAACTTCTTTCTTAATGTGGATTTTGTTTGTTACGTACCATATATTGGGTTTTTGAGACACTTAGCATAAGCTACCTATGACTAAAAGTGACATTTTTTTTGTGTGTGTGTGTGGGAAAACTAATGAATGAGAAAACAAATCGTAACAAAATGAATCAACCGCTCTTATAGATTGACGTGATCTGTAACGAACTCTAATGTAAGTAAGTGACGTTCACTTGTAGCCAGGATGAAATTAACTATTTATTTGTACCAAAGTTTGCGAACTGTTTGCCCGCAAGTATACACACGATTGTCTTTGTCGAATCAGTTCGGCAGTTTCGCCGATTCTATGTAGGTACCGAAATGAATAAAATAGTATTTGGTATCAGTTCTTTATTTATTAGTCTTATGTTAAGAACACAGTTTTAGCATTTATTTTCTTTTTAAACTAGGAAATAATTAACAAATCAAAAACTTAAGAAAATTAACAAAAATATGGCACTATTGAGGAATTTCTTTCCAAAACTTAAAAAAACATCTTTTTAGACTTATTATTTCAAAGTCAAACTGAAACCTTACCTATAAAACAAAGAACACAACATTAGAAACATTTTATACATATTAAAGTCACCTACATTTATTTGTAACGCCAGTGCTCGCGCGGACTCCAATGGTAGTCCTGCAGTTTTAGCGCCAAATAGTGGACTCGTCCGTACGCGCTGGAGTCGCACCTGTCACTGACCTTAAGCGTAATGGTCATTACGAGGAATAGCTTGAGGCACAACGTGTTATCGCGCGGAATAAAAAAATTGCAATCTTATATGTCACCATGGTCTACTATAGTAGGCCACGCGTGTACTCCAGTGTTAAGCTACAAAAGCGTGCTAAAGACAATGTACATACATACATACATACTTACATACATACATACCTACATTCATACACTCGAAAAACATAACCCTCTTTCTGGCAAAGTCTGGTAAAAAGTGTCCAATCAAATAACAGCGTAGACCACTATTTCTAATGAACTTGTTCTAAAAAAAAATTCTTTGCAAACTTCAACATCAATGTAAACATAATGCGCACAGTTTTAGTCATCGATTTCGTACGTCACCCGTAATGTACTGCATGCGAACCATAATAATATATCAATGGCCTATAAACGCATTAAGTGCCCCAAGAAAAATGAATCAATAGCAAAATTCGCAAAAAAATACTTCCCAGATAGTTCGCTAGTTTCTTATGAAATATAACCAACATTTCAGATCAAATCATCCATTTAATCTTTGTCATTACAATTTAATTGCCAAATATTTATCAGAAGTCAGTCACACAAACGACATGTTTTCCAAGTAGTAAAAAGAAAATGACTAATATGGGCATTTATTGTCCCCGAAATGGGCTAAAGAGGGGGAGAGTGGCCTAATGGAGTTTTTATATGTTTACCTACTCCCAGTGATGTCTCCCAACTCTTGGCTTTGACGACCCGATGCGCCATTACGACTTGACTAATATCTGTCACTAATACCAACGTTGAGATGGATTTATGTCCACTACATTTGTGAAAAATAGCTTTGTAAAAATAGGTAGGTATAAGTCGACCAGAAACTCATGGAACATATGACAAAATAAAACATACATTATGTAGCTGAAATGCTATACTAATTTATCATTTAATTTGCTAAAGAAAATTTGAATTTGTGTCAACATAGCATTAAATTTTTTAAACTTTTTTCAATTTCTGTGCAAGCATCTCTGTAAGTAATATGACGTAAACTTTTTTCGTCACAAAATAAAAACTGTTTGGTTCGGTTTCCGGCTAGATGTTTATTTTTAGAATCGGAGGAAATTTTTAAAAGCTCAGTCTGACATTTTTTGAAAGAAAGCCGGTATTGTAATTCAATTTAAATCATTTTTGCTACAGTAAATAATATACATTTGAAAGGAGGTTTTTTATAAAAAAAAAAGAGTGCGTTTGATTATATCTATTCATGGTTTTCGATATGTTCCTTAAAAGTACTACACCTATCTATTCTCATAGGATTAATATGGAACCAACCTGCCAGCAAATTTTTATGATTTTTTTATTTTATTAAATAAAATAAAAAAATCATAAAAATCGGTTTACAATGTAAGAAGACATCGCACAACAAACATACAATAAAAAAACCGTACAAGTGCGTGTAAGGAACCGCACACAAAGGGTTCCGTACCATCATACTAGATGGCGCTAGTTTCTTCATGTTTACAACACGTTTTTTTGTATGAATATCCCCTTATTTTTTTAATTTTTCTAATTTTTAATATTAAGTTGTTATAGCGGCAACAGAAATACATTATCTGTGAAAATTTCAACTGTATAGCTATTACGGATCATGAAATACAGCCTGGTGACAGACGGACAGAGTCTTAGTAACCAGGGTCCCGTTTTTACCTTTTTTTAAATTTCATGAAAATCGGCTCACAATAAGATATCGCATAACAAACATACAATGAAGAACAAACGGTCGAATTAAGATCCCCCTCATTTTTGGAAGTCGGTTAAAAACTGACAAAATAGTAAGACAATATTGGATGAAATATTTTTAGAAGGACATTTAATAGTGATAATAAACTATTAACGTCAGATTTATGACCTTCTCTGGTTCTGGTAAGGATGTGGAAAGGCGATATATTCCTGATTATGCCACCAATAATATGACGGGTATTTCGTGAGATATGACATGGGAGGCAGTTAAGGCTGTATTAAAAGGCCTATAACTTGCCTTAACCGCAATTAATCAAACATTACCGTTAATATGTTTGTATCTGAGCCGGAATCAAATTAGTTTTTGTATTGACTATGGATTTCATGCTGCTTCATCTCGAATTGTACCGCTATAGTACCTTTATGAGTTTATTTTTTTATATTGTGTTTGTTTTCTTTATATTTTTTTTAAGTTAAAGTTTTTATAATATGTTTTTTTTAAATTGTGTGTACAAGAAATTTTTTATATTTTTTTGAGTTAAAGTTTTTATAATGTATTTTTTTTAATTGTTTGTACAAGAAAGAGTATTTATCATATCCTATCTTAAATTTAATTAAGAGGATTGTGAAGCTGCGACTTATCATACAAACGGCGTTAACGATTTTCACCACTTAAATGTTATCCGATTTGGATCAATTTTTGATAGGTTGTAAGTCAGAACAATAGCTAGGCTAATAAATAAGTTTTTGTTTTTCGATAAAGTTAATAAGTTTAATTTTATTGTCGTTCATGTGTTTTCATACAAAACTAATTTCGGTTTTTTTTTATTTATTTATAATCAGTAATTCAAAAAACGAAACGTACAAGCCTAGACTAACAAAAGTTTAGACTGACAACCTATCAAAAATTGGTCCAAATCGGTTAACATTTAAGAGGTGAAAATCGTTAACGCCGTTTGTATGAAAAGTCGCAGCTTCACAATCCTCTTAAGATTGTCAGAGATTAGTTACCATTGATGGGTTATACACTAACAAACAACACTTGAAAATCTAACCCATTTACACACACAGCATTATAGGTTGTTCTCTTCCGTTGCACCGAATGCTACGAAGAAAAGAGATACCAGTTGGTATCATTTTATTTGCTTCACGTTTCGGACGCATGTAACCTATCTACCTCCCCTTATACACCGTACCCTTATTTTAAGCAGGTAACGTATGGTTCCCGGCTTAGAATAAGGCCATCCCAACTCTTCCTGTGGGTGTCGTAAGAGACGACTTAGGGACTAAACCGGAGGATGGGCGGCAGCGTTCTCTCCGCGAATTGGCCACCACCCGCCTGCCAAGCGTGGCGATTACAACAAAATCCCCCAATTCGTGGGTGGCCTATGTCCAGAAGCGGACGTCTTTTGGTTGTTGTATGTGTGTGTGTGTGTGTGTGTGTATGCGTTGATTGTATTCTCCGTAATGTTGGCGTGCTACTTTGACCATTTAGAACGAATTTTGGACTTATTCAACGGTGTGGCTAGTGTTATGACTCCTATAAACCCCCACACCCTCCTGAATTCACCATTGTGTACAGTGGCAGTAGGTATCCATGCTGCGTCTCCATTTAAATTCCACAATGAAGTACTGTACTTGATAAATATCTCAAATCTATTTAATGTTTTTGATAATCGAGGTGAAAGCCTTTTGATACCAGGCTGCGTCAGGCGTTTTTAGGTCATAGAAGACGTTGACACACGGGTAGGCTTCTTTCATGCTCCCCAATCAATTCTAATGTAGGCTTTCAATACATTAAAACTTCAAGTTTTCCGCGTCAAACGCCTGTTAGAAATATGTGAGAAATTACACACAAGTAACAAAAAACATTTTGTACTTAAACACAAAGTGCTCTTAGAGTAAGAGGTGAGAAAATCAATAATTGATAAGGTAGGTATACCTGGCAACACTGTACTTAATAACAGAAGACGCTCTCAAGTAAATTGCAATCGAGCAGTTATTTTTTTTCTTTGTGGTAATTCAATACGACACTACTTAAGTGCTCACTTAACGGGTGAGGCTTCGGTTTCAGACGTGTTTGGGTTTGCTCCCGCTTCGCCTTAAGGGTACCTATCCATTGAAAATAAAAATTTTAAAAATGTATATAAGTTATCTTCTTCTTCTTCAAATTTAAGAGCTAATGCTCTTGTCGGTTCTGTGTTTGTTTTATTTTTTCTGTCCTCGGCCAACATATTTACCTCTCGATACGACACGACAGTAACCTTCTCCTTAATTTGGTCTAGGTAATTTTAACTCTTATTTTTGACTTCTTATATACGTCTCCGATCTAATACGGTTTCTTGATTTTTGTAAAGCTGGTATATAATATTTCTGTCCCTGTAATCTATACCTGTATCTTTCCAAACCCCCATCATCAGTTTCCAGTTCACCTTGTCAAAGGCCTTTTCCAAATCAATAAAAGCTAAGTGGATGTCAATGTTCAAATCTAGTCTTTTTCTGAGTTATACAGGGTGTAAAAAAAAAAGGGTATAGGACCCGTTAAATGGGGCTTCTACTCATCATACTGAACATATTTCCCCAAGGAACTGCTTCATACAAAAAATACAAGATTGGTCAACCAGCTGACCGTTTAGTATGAGGAGTTCAATTTTTTTTTTGCGTTTTTAAGCAAACTTGTAGAACAGAAGTTGTTGAGTTTGATGAGTAGATGCCCCAATTAACGGGTCGTACATCAATTTTGTTACAGCCTGTATAGTAAGTCGTCGTAGAAATCCTTGGGGGACGCCTACGTCCAGCAGTGGACGTCCTTCGGCTGATATAATATGATGATATAGTTGTTTATAAATTCTGATTGAGGGCTGATCCCAACGAAAACACGATTGTTCATAATTTCCTCAATAAGAAAGAGCGTAAATTGTAATAATGTCAATAAAATTGTGTTTCCTAACAGCTCCTTTATACATAAATCATGATAAATTATATAGGTAGGCAAGACTCCTACTCGGTGGACTGACGACCTGGTGAAGATCGCGGGAAGCCGATGGATAAGGGCAACGCAGGACCGGTCGTCGTGGAAATCCTTGGGGGAGGCCTACTCTGTCCAGCAGTAGACGTTTTTCGACTGATATGATGATGATGATAAAAGCCAGTCAAAAGTGACCTTCGAAAATGATCTAGGAGCACTTTTTTAAAATTTTCGATATCTATATCTATTCTTATAATAATTAATAATTAATAATAATATAATAAAACTGTAACGGGGCCGTGTCTGTACATGAAATATTTTTGGAAAATAATAACTGTGGTGGATATTACTAACGATACAGAGGCCAAAACAACAACTTTTGGAATTTTTGTCTGTCTGTCTGTCTGTCTGTCTGTCTGTCTGTATGTTCGCGCATCACGCAAAAACTACCAGGCCGATTTTGATGAAATTTTGTATGGTGGTTCCTTATAGCCCGGGTTAACATATAGGATACTTTTTATCCCAGAAAATTCAAGAGTTCCCGTGGGAAAATCAAAAGTATTCATTTATAGAATGGCTCACCACGCAAATGTGGCTTGACCTATTACAATCAAATTTTACACGTTGATACCCTTATCGCGAAATAAAACTGAGACATTGTGAATCCCAAAAAAATTAGGGTTCCTACAGGAATGCAAAAAATTGTATCTTTAGAATGACTCAACGTAACAATATGAAACCTTTACATTGGGATGGGGTGTTTTGACCATCATTGTATAGTCGGGTATTCTTTATCCCGGAAAACTAAAGAGGTCCCGTGGGAAATTATCTATCGATACTTACAATGATAACAATAGAGAATTTTTTTCTGTATATGAGCTACACATACCAAACATTATAATCTTGGCAGTAGAATGTCAATAGATGGCACTGCAGGGATAATAAAACGCGCTTAAGTTGTATTAAAACATTAAAATATTATTTCATACTTTTGAGTGGATTTCTTTTATGTAATTTTCAGCATACGCTACTTTAAACTCTGGAACTATGGTACGTAGCGATGTGTTTCATAGACGAACAGAGAGGTATTTTTTTACAGATTCCAATCGTGTAAAAAAATAAAAACACATAAATCGAGTTTAACATCTTTTAACAGGAGGCACAGATATGGGAACTCTTCTGACGGCGACTATTTGCGTGTGGCAGTTGCTCTCCGCCTGCAATATCAAAATCTGTGAACCTCATCAATGTATTTGCGGGTCCTCGGTGGAGGCAAATGGCCATCACTCACTGAGTTGCAGTCGTGTTTGTGAAGATTACCACGTCACCAATTCCTTAATGACCTCACTCGGAGAGCACTGGTCTCGGCCAGATGGAATATTCCATCTTTCATGCAGCCGCCGACCGGGCTTTAGGCGATCTGATGGCAAAAGGCCGGAGGGTTTAAACAGGTGCTATGGCAGAGAGGAACGTGTCTGCTTTGGGAAGCCACTTTTTCTGCCTCACTCCTCACCCGTATGGTACTGCTGCTCAATTTTCGGTGAGAAAGAAGCATAATAAGTACTCGGTCTTGGAGGCAAATTACTGCTTTGTGCCGCTGGTCTGTGAGACAACCGGCTGCTGAACCCTCAGAGGCCTTTGCCTTCACAAAGAAGATTGACCTTCGCCTTCGAGAGAGGAGATGTGACGTGAGGTCCTACCTGCTGCTAAGGTTGTCTATTGCCATCCAGCGCGGCAACGAGAAGTGCGTCATGGGCTCCTTTGGAGCTGATACGACTCGAGGATTTGACCCATATTAATATTGTTAGGAAATTTTATTACTAGATTGATACCTATAATAATTTGAATTAGTTTTTTGATAATATTTCATCATATCAGTTTATATACGTCCCCACCAAGGGGCTCGACCTGCCCTGAGTTAGGGCGATCTGGCCTTAGACGATCACGCGGGCCCATTGCGGGTTGATTGACTTCACACATAAGCTTCGAATTTCTTCGCAGGTTTCCTCACAATGTTTTTCTCACCGTAAGAGCGTCGGATAAACGTACATACCAGTATGAAATTGATATTCGTATAGATATTGGTAAGTGGCAGGATTCGAACCACGGCCTTCCGGACAGGAGGTAGTGGCCCTAACCGTTTTGCCACCGACGCTCTATATTTTATTTAAGATTTAGAAATCTCTACTTTACTTATATTATAAATGTAAAAATGTGTTTGTTTGTTTGTTACCTATTCACACTTCAACACCTCTACCAATCTTGATGAAATTTGGCATGAAGGTAGCCTGTATCACTGGGAATGAAATAGTCAACCTTTTGTCTGTAGAAATTATCATAGCCCGATGCAGTTCCTGAGGAAACTAAAACAATACTCTTTGTTCGTTTTATTTTAAATCGTAACGAAAAAAATTTACTAATAAGTATATCCTGACATAGTTCCCGAGGGATCTGGGGACAACTGTTTTCTACGCTCGCGCACGTCGGTGGCGTCGCAACGGAGCAACGGATTGAAGTGATTTTTTGTATAGAATTTGTTGAGGGGGTGGGAAGTGACAAAGACTGCTAATCCGAATAGCCCGATACAGTTCCTGAGGTACTTGGAGAAAACTCATGTCCACGCTTGCGAGCTGATTGCGGCTCGCGCACCACTCACCCTCAAAAAGAGTCATAAAGCTATGTCCACGTGGGCGAAGCCGCGGGCAAAAGCTAGTAATCAATAAAAACTCCATTTGTGCAGCTTTCGCTTTGTTTTATAAAGGAGATGGCAAGTTTAAAATCGTGCAAGAGTGAACAGGACATATACACGCCTTTTTCTGTGACGATACTGTGTCGGAGAGGATTATAAAGTTCAAATTTTTTTTCTTGTTTCTTTTGATAGAAGAATAGATAGGAACTTAGATATGGTAACGTGGTACATGTTAATGTTTTGAAACAAAGCGCCTGTTTTGCAAATGTATTTAGGTGGACCTGTTCAGAAACATGTTAACCTAAAGAAATAATATCTACCCATATTCGAATAATTGAAGTAACAATGTAAATAAAATTAATTTTGACCCCTCTTTGGCATGTTTCCGTGTTAGCACCGTATTACAATATAGCGGCTACAGTAGCGCAACGAATGCACTAACGCAGAGCAACGGAAAGGTACTTGCGGGGCAGCGGGCGGCGGGGCACAGCCTGCCAAACACCGCGAGTTTGTCAGGCTGATTACAGGCTAATACTGCTTGTACCTACGCAACATGGTGGCGCAACATGCGACATCAAAGGCGTTGCGCTACTGTAAGCCATATCGTAAAACTGTGGTGTTAGAATGGTTTTATAACGACCGGTTCTGCGCTGCCCGTGCCCGCATCCAGTGGCTTCCCGTGTCCTTCACCAGGTCGTCGGACCGGTTGTTCTAGAAATCTGAAGGAGGCCTTTTTCCTGCAGTGGACGTCTTTCGGCTGATATTATGATGATGATGGTTTAATAGTTAAGTACTTATTTTAATTTTTTTTTACTGTTATATTGGCGTCTATTGCCAAATTTTATACTATAATAATTTTACGCAACTATAACGTCCGAGCGATAGTTTAGGAGTGGACCTAATGGCTGGGTAAATAGGGGAATTTTCCCACCGCCCCTAATGGGTGGCTAGCTCGGAACCCAAACAGTTAGTTTGAGCGATTATAGGGGCAACTGACCCCACAGCTTGCCTCACAACTTGATAGGTTTAGTTATTGGCATGTAGGTAAAAACTTTATAAGGATAAAAAGGCAGTTTCTTGTCTTTCTGTACTATAAGAATAACGATCGGTTTTTTTATATTTTATTCTCAATTGGTAAGCCCTTGGCATAATCTCACTTAATTGGTAAGTGACGATAATGCCGAAGATGGAAGCGGGCTTACCAAGATTCCCCAACGCAATAGGAATCTGGGTATCTTATCTTCAAGCCGGAACACAACAATGCTGTAAACAATGATGTTTGGCGACAAGACTTAGATAAGATGGTGGTAGCTAGCCAGGCAGGCTTCGAGAATGCCCTGCCACCAACCAAACCGAGTCTTACAAGTTGACCCCACCGGAAATCGACCTCCTGGTGTGAAGCGAATGGACTTACCATTACGCCACGGAGGCGGTTAATTGTTGTTGTGAATTTTTCTTGGCCATGGAAACTAGTCCTTCAGCCGGATTCGTAAATAATTTTCACTTTCTTCATTTGTTTTTGGATTTGTAATGCTAGTGCCGGTGCATTACAAATCTTCTCTGAAGTTCTTGACAGCATTTTCAGCAGCAGCATTCTGAGGTGGAACACCCAGTTGCTGTTGGGCGTCTATAAAACTGCACCCAGAGCAAGTTGGGTTCTCACGTCCTCCTTCGTTTTATTTTCTTGTTCTCCACATTGCTCATGTGCACTAGACGATTTTCTTCAAAATACACCACTTCTTGAACAAAATCCCAGCAGAAAACAATAAAAAAACAGCAAAATAAAACTACGAATGCGTCCACCACAAATCCCGCCAAAAAAACCCCCGGAGGCGGTTAAGAGAGGTCGGTGTGCCAGACGTACTGTGGGGGATTGAGTCTCCCAAAGTCAAGATTCGAGATATTCAAAATAGGTGCAAATTACACTAGCTCATTCTAATAGTCACTAGTAGTAGTTTTATAAAGACATTTGTGAATAATCAAGAAATAAACAATCGTTAGTTAATAACGTCAAAATCCAATCCTTCGTATATAACAAATCATGTCATAAGAACATGAAAACGATATTACACGAGAAGTTATACATTAAAATTATTGAATGTCATAAATGCCTTTGACAAGAGTAGGCCAGTTCACACGGACAGCACCCGGTCATGAGTAGGTATAACGCGAGATTCAGCCATCAGTCAGAGTCAGTCAAGCAAATAATTTTATTTTTTAGCGATTCCAGATTTGTGCTGAATGTTGGATTAGCTCCTACTGACATGAAAATTGATATCAGGAAGTTTTAATGGTCGATTGTACGTTACTAGACCTCATTAAGGCCTGCTACACTAGGTAGTTCATTTAATATAATATTCCAAAACATCTTACTAAGGCATCTTCCAAATAAACGCAGACTATCTGTAATTTTTCTACTGATAGGTAGATATATACACCTGATACCGATAGATAGATCTAAAGTAAAATTTTATTTCGCCATTTTACAAATACGCCGTACAAATATGCATATTTTTATACACTAATAGCTGTCCCGGCGAACTACGTACCGCCTTACATTACACTACCCTACCCTACCCTACACTACCCTACCCTACACTACCCTACCCTACACTACTCTACACTAACCTACACTACACTACACTACCCTACCCTACACTACCCTACCCTACACTACACTACCCTACCCTACCCTACATACACTACACTACACTACCCTACACTACCCTACACTACACTACACTACACTACACTACCCTACACTACACTACCCTACACTACACTACCCTACACTACACTACCCTACACTACACTACCCTACACTACCCTACACTACCCTACCCTACACTACATAAGAACCTTCTCTTGACAATAACGAACTCGACAAAAAAAGAATAAGCCAAATCGGTCCAGCCGTTCTCGAGTTATGCGCTTACCAACACATTTTGCGATTCATTTTTATATTATAGATAGTGGTAAGCCCTTGGCATCATCTCATGATGCTGAAGATGGAAGTGGTCTTACCAAGATTCCCCAACGCAATAGTTATCTAACATTCAAGCCGGAACACATCAATGCTGTTAACATTGATATTTGGTGGCAAAAGTTAGTTACGATGGTGGCAGCTAGCTAGGAGAACTTAGAAAATGCGCTTCCACCCACCAAACTAAGTCATACAAAGTCGAATCCACGACCTCTTAATGTGAACCTAATGGATTTAACCATTATCTGTTTTTATTTGAACTTAAAGTAATGCAGCTCGCGCCCAAAGCACCCTACAACTTTTTTTACATATAATATAATTAAGGAACTAAGTCTGAGCCAATAGCAATCGGGGCAGCCGAGAGACATCCACTGACGAACACTGATCTGATACTCTATCCACTGAATCCCTTGTTAGCTCGCTTATGAGCCCCTAAGCATTTGACAGCTTCTTGCGAGATTCACGAAAGCATCAGTGTATCTGACCGCCTTCATGCTTATTTCAGACATATTTACGGTAAGTAAGTACCTATAATATTCCTATCAGCTCATATACGTCCCCACCGAGGTCCCCCCTGAATTAGAGCGACCAATTGTCGACCAACCTGCACTGGGCCAGCGTGGTCGGCTAAGGACCTATCGCCCTATAGTATTATGTCAAACATAATAAGTAGGGACATAAAGTTTGCCATTATGTCCGAAAGAACATTAACAATCCCAGTTTGTAAAGGTATTTTGACACACAAATACGGTGGTAGCAACCAAGTACCGGAAAAGAACATTTGGGGTCCGATAATTATTTAAATTAATATATTTTTTTTAATATTAAAAACTTGAGTGCGATTGGCTATATCTCACCTCCATCTCAAGTGAGGATGTAGTCGAGAATGGTACAGACAAACTCAAATAATGCCTATTCACTCTAACCTTGAATAAATAAATAAATATTCTGGGACAAATCACAATGGTCATCTGGCCCCAAAGTAGGATTCCCTGTGTTATGGGAACCAGAGACTGATATAAATACTTATATACGTTTAAATACATACATATATAGATATTTAACACCCAGACACAGAGCAAACAAATCTGCTCATCACACAAATGTTTGCCCTGGGTGGGAATCGAACCTACAACTCTCGGATCAGTAGTCAAGAGCACTAACCACTGAGCCACCGAGTCAGTCAAGAAGATCCCCAAATTGTAGGAGTCGGGAAACACAGACACAGGCAAGGAGTTCCACTGCATGGCTGTCCGCATAATAAATGAGGAAGCGTAACGCTTAGTGTGTATAGGCTGAATATCAACAACAAAAGGGTGGAAACTGCCCCTGCGTCTCGTTGACCGAAGGTGGAATGGACCTAGGGGAATGAGGTCGTGAAGTTCTTGAGCACACTCTCCGAAATTAATTCGATAGAAAACCGAAAGACAGGCGACTTACATAATTATATTATATACCTAAGTGGAGGCTAAGTTTCAAACATTTTACGTCAATTTCTTATTGATTTTTTGTAACTGAAATTACTATAATAAATACATTATGATATTTTTGAAAAAGAAAAAGTATGCATAGGTACTTTACATTTTACAAGCACAAAAACCATTTCGAGTGGAGTACAGGATTGTACTTTCTGTTACGTTAGGTTCGCGAATTGTATTGTATTTCATTTGTAATTGAAAATCATGATCTCAATTCCATGAAATATTAAACTTGAGTATCTTAAAATCTATCTGAGATTCCTACAAAGTTTTCTTTGCAAAGTACAACACTCCCAGTAATTAACCAAAAGATTTCCAAAGGGCATTCCCAGCAAGATTAATGTTTTACATTATTCCCAAGTAAGCTATCGCGGGAGCCAGTGATTGAATAACTTAATGTAATCAATCTTCTTTGATTTTAACAGATTTAAGTGAAATTATAAATATTAAGTATCCCTTTTGTGGAAGAACTTTATCTGCAAAGTTTTAAGAAATAAATTGAGATAGAGGACTGTGAACCTACAGCGAAAGTAAGACTTTTCATACTAACTGCGATACCGAATTTCGTCTAGGGCCGCCAGGACGCACGAGTTTCCATACAAACGTAGTTCCGCTTTAATACAAAAACTACATGCCAGATTGAAGTATATTTTGCGAACTTTGTAAATATATTGAGGAGACATTATATCGATGTCTTTAATTAGTTTTCGATGTACTAATATAAAACGGAAAAAAATAAGAGCAGTTTCCAACTTTCAGTACAAAACTAATTTAAGCCTACGTTACGTTAAAATTTACTACGATGAAAAGTAATTCCAAACATCGATATCTATCTACTTAATATATAGTATTTACAAAGTTTGGATTCAATCCGGCATGTAATTCCTTTTTATGACAAAAAAATATTTATTTATCGGTAACAGAGATGAAATTTGGTTTATGGTAGTTTTTGATTTTATACTTAGCAACACCAGTATTACAATATAGCGGCTTACAGTAGTGCAACGAATGTACTTACGCAGAGCAACGGACGGGTACTTGCGGAGCATCGAGCGGCGGTGCACAGCCTGGCAAACTCCGCGAAGTTGCCAGACTGGCTACAGGTTAGTACTTGTAGTACCTACGCCGTAGCGGCATCGTGCGAGATCCAAGGCGTTGCGCTACTGTAAGCCATATCGTAATACTTAGCAACACTTTGTTTTGGATGTCATGTCAACTGTGACGTTTGTTTGATTACGTTTCGTTCATGATTTTGTGAATGTTTTTTCTTTCTCGTGTGTGTTATCAAGTTCATTAGCTCGTAAAAAGGAACATAAAAGTTTTCTATGTTGATTTTACTCAGTGAAGTTATAGATATAAGTTAGGTTGTGTAAGTTATTTTTTTTTGTTTCCGCGGGAAACAAATAGCAGTAAATCATGCGCAAATAGGAACGTGAATCAAAGAACGACATTGTCGCCATCCTTTGGCGTGGCAGAGAACCAAAAAAACGCTCATTTTCGAAAAACTTAAAATATTTTTGGTACAAGCTTTTATTTAAAAAAAGTTTCTATGTTAAAAAAGCCAAATGCGCAAATGAATAGAACAAATATCTCAAATGAATCAACTTCAAAAAGGAGGAAGTTCTCAATTCGACTGTATTTTTTTAATTTTTTTTTGTATGTTTGTTACGCGATATCTCCGCCGATTGTTAACCGATTTTCAAAATTCTTTTTTTATTCGAAAGAGCGAGTCCCATTGTCACTAAGTCAGGATCTGATGATATGATTTTTGTATGGAACTCAATATCTGCGTTATTTTTAATCTGTGGTTTCATATGATTATATTGGAAATAAAAGACGATTTTGGGACCGAGATTCCACCTCCAAAGTTCATCATCAAATCAACTTCAAAATACCAAAAGGATCTATTGTCACCGGGAATACGGCTTCGTTCCAAATTTCAGCTCAATCGGACCCCTGCAAGTCGCTCTAAAATCGATCGAAACATTTTAACTGAACAAGCATACATACATACATACAAACAAACATTTATATAAAAGCTTTTAAAATAAACAAATAATGGCCTAAAATTATTTGTATGAAAACACGTCAAAGACAATAAAATTGAAATTGTTCACTTCATTGAAAAAACAAAAACTAAAAAACCTAGCTTTTATTCTGACTAAAAAAAGAATATCATTAATTGGTCAAAATCTGTTAACATTTAAGACTTTTAAGAGGTATATATAAACTAACTAACGCCGTTTATATGAAAAGACGCAGCTTCACAGTCCTATTTGGGCCAATTCATACTAGCGCAGAGTCGAAGCCCATCGAAGCGTCAATCCGAAACTTAATATTGCAAATTCACCCTTATCTCCACAACGTAATGCACATAAGCAAAGATAAAAAAGACGCGCGAATTCACGCGCATTCGAGGCATTTGCGCGTCTGAGCGCGAGCAACTCTGATTGGCTATAATGTGAGCCAACGCGTCGTGCCTCGTCAGTCGGAATCGGAAACTGTCTTGTGTTACGAGATTCAACTGGCAACTGATGTCCATCAATGTAAAATCGTTGGAATGCTCGCGAATTCACGCTAATACGCGTGCATTCGTGCGACTTCACTTTGATTGTGAGGGATTTGACGCTTCGATGTTATTCGACTCTGTGCTAGTATGAATTGACCCTTAAAGGAACTTAACAAGAGACGATTGAAAATAATTCCAGAATCGGATTCAGTTTTGTAAAAACTGTTATAAAAAACATCGCAATGAAACCTGTTGTAGGCTATGTACATCTCTGAGGTACGTACATCGGTCTATATAACAGACGGTTTAGTCAGTGTTTCTGGAGGATTTTCCTCTACTGCGCCACCTGGGACACCATCAATGAAACGCAGGGCTGCGTGAGGTTCTCGGCCTTAATAAGTGAACCCGCGAGAAAAACGGGTTAAACGTGTGGGTGGAGCCAGGCCGGCTGCAGGAGACCGCCGAATTTTTAGGGTTACTTATACCCGAATGGTGACCATTGGGGCCCTATTACTAAGCCTCCGCTATCTGTCTGTCAGCGGGCTGCATATGATGAACATTAATAGATATACAGTTGAAATTTCCACACAGTTTGTATTTCTATCACTGCTATAACATTACGATGTTATAACATTTTTTATTTTCATCATTAACATCATTACAGCTCATATACGTCCCCACCGAGGGGTCGAGCCTACCCTGAATCAGGGCGATTAGGCCTTAGTCGACCACGCGGGCCCAGTGCGGGTTGGTCGACTTCACACACAACCTTCGAGTTTCTTCGCAGGCGTGTGCAGGTTTCCTAACGATGTTTTCCTTCACCGTTAAAGCAATCGGTAAGTATGTACGTAAGTTTTTTGAAAAACTCATTGGTACATTGGCCGTCCAGATTTGAACCCGGTACCTCTGGTTAAATGGACCGAGTCGTTACCGGTTGAGCCATTTTTTATTTTAATTATTTTTAATTAAAATAAAAAAATAATGGGTTCTCTCATACAACACGTTATAGTCTTTTTTTGTTTTTGTTCTATAATAAAACGGTTATTAATATACAGTGTTTATCGGATAGGGTTACCGATATTTTAAGGGCGTTTAATACACCACATTTCATCGACATCGCATTCTTCTCCCCTCTAAATGGCAGCCATTTTTTTTTTCTAGTTGTTCATGAAAATTGATTTCTTTTAAATTAGCAGCAGTGCAGACTTTAAAATAATGTCATTTGAACGGTTTTTTTTTCTGGTAATTCATACATCATCATATCAGCCGAAGGATGTCCACTGCTGGACATAGGCCTCCCCCAAGGATCTCCACGACGACCGGTTCTGCGCTGCCCGCATCCAGCGGCTTCCCGCGACCTTCACCAGGTCATCGGTCCACCGAGTGGGAGGCCTGCCTACACTACGCTTTCCGGTGCGTGGTCGCCACTCGAGAACTTTACTGCCCCAACGGCCATCTGTTCTACGAGCAATGTGCCCCGCCCACTGCCACTTAAGTTTAGCGATTCTGAGAGCTTGGTTCTCTTACGGATCTCCTCGTTTCTGATTCGATCACGCAGAGAAACTCCGAGCATAGCACGCTCCATTGCCCTTTGGGTGACCTTGAGCCTTCTTATGAGGCCCATAGTAAGCGACCATGTCTCAGTTCCGTACGTCATCACTGGCAACACACATTGGTCGAAGACCTTGGTCTTAAGACACTGCGGTATCTGGGACGTAAAGATATTGCGAAGCTTCCCGAACGCTGCCCAGCCGAGTTGAATTCGACGATTGATCTCTTTCTTGAAGTTGGACCTACCTAACTGGACTGTTTGTCCCAGGTATACATATTCGGTAACAACTTCGAGTGTAGAGCCTCCAACCTGCAGAGGAGTAGGTATGACACGGACGTTTGACATAATTTTCGTCTTGTCCATGTTCATTCTAAGACCCACTTGTTGAGAGGCTCTACTGAGGCCATCGAGCATTGTGCCTAAGTCGTCCATAGTCTCAGCTATGACCACGATATCGTCAGCGAATCGAAGGTGGGTGATGTACTCGCCGTTGATATTGATGCCGAGTCCACCCCAGTCCAAAAGCTTGAAAACATCTTCCAGGGCGGCGGTGAACAGTTTCGGAGATATAACGTCTCCCTGTCTTACCCCTCGCTGCAGCTGGATAGGTTCCGAGTTTTGATCCTGGAGGCGAACCGACATGGTGGCGTTTTCATACAAACACTTCAGCACTTCGATATATCGATAGTCAATTTGGCACCTCTGGAGAGACTGTAACACAGCCCAGGTTTCGACCGAATCGAAAGCTTTCTCATAGTCCACGAACGCCAAGCATAGTGGCTGATTGTACTCTTCGGTCTTCTGTATAATCTGCCGCAGCGTATGTATGTGGTCTATGGTACTAAATCCTTTTCGGAAACCGGCTTGTTCGGGAGGCTGGAAGTCGTCAAACCTGCGTGCGAGACGATTCGTGATGACCCTCGAAAACAGTTTGTAGACATGGCTCAGGAGAGAGATGGGTCTGTAGTTCTTCAGCAGGGTATTGTCGCCCTTTTTGAAGAAAAGCACGACCACACTTCTGTGCAATGCCTTAGGCGTTTGTCCCTCAAGTATAACGGAATTAAATAATTTCTGAAGAGCTTTAAGTACCGGTGTTCCACCGGCTTTCAGAAGTTCAGCCGTAATTCCATCATCACCCGGTGCCTTATTGTTTTTAAGCTGTTTAAGAGCCATTCTAATCTCGTACAGGCTGACGTCCGGGATATCTTCGGTATAGTGTCGGGTAAGTCTAGCTCTTGGGTCTTTAGCCAGATCGCTGACAGGAAGACGTGTGGTCGTGTACAATTGTCCGTAGAACTTCTCAACTTCTTCCAGTAACTCAGTCTTAGACGATATGATCCTGCCGTCCTCAGTCTTCAGCTTGGTCAGTTGGCTTTGACCAACAGACAGATCTCTAGCGAACACTTTTGACCCTTTGTTGTTCTCAATCGCCTCTTTAATACAATTTGTATTGAAGTGGCGCAAATCGCGAGTTAGAGACTTAAAGATCTGCCTGTTTAGTTGCCGATACTGAGTAGCGTCTTCAGAGGACTGCAAAACCAATCTGCGCCTTTCTTCCATGAGGTTGCTGGTGAAGTCAGAGATTTTTTTGGTTCTGTTTGAACGGCGAGTTTTGAAAATCTTAGACCCGACCGTTTGGACAATTTCCACGAACTGTCGTTATATTCGTCCACATTCTCGCAGTCTCCTAGGCATTCGAAGCGATTGTGCAACTCGAGCTGAAAGTTTTCGGGGTTTTGGAGCTGGATGGGCGCTGGTCGGAGTGTGGACTTCATCAGTCGACATCTTTCTACCTTGGTCTTTAGATTCAATGTGCCTCTTACCATTCGGTGATCGCTTCTTGTTTTGACTGAGTCGATCACAGAGACATCATTGAATATTTGCCTTCTTGTCGACAAGATGAAGTCGATCTCGTTCTTCGCTACGCCATTGGGATGCAACCATGTCCACTTTCGCTGTTTAGGCTTTTTGAAGAAGGAGTTCATCATAAAGAGGCCCTCCTTCTCCATAAAGTCGGCCAGCAGCTGGCCACGTGCATTTCTCTCTCCATATCCAAATTGCCCCACTGTCAGCTCACCATCACTTCGTTTGCCCAGTTTCGCGTTAAAGTCCCCCATAACAATGGTGTATTGAGTCCGGGAGCTATTATGTAGAGCTCTAGAGATATCCTCATATAGGAGCTCCACTTCGTCGTCGGAGTGTTGCGCGGTCGGTGCATATACCTGAATAACTTTCAGCGAATACCGTTTGGTAATTCGGAGAATAAGGTACGCTACCCTCGTCGAAACACTCTCGATCCGGACCACATTGTTAATGAGGGACTTGTGGACTAGAAACCCGACACCACCCTCGGACAGTTGGTCGCCCTCCCGGAAATAGAGCAGGTTTCCGGATTTCAGGATTATGGTGTCCTCCCCCTCTCTTCGGACTTCACACAATCCTACGATATCCCATCGTAACCTGCTCAATACTTCCTCGAGTTCTGTTAGCTTTACGTCGGTTCGCAGTGTGCGCGTGTTGTAGGTTGCCAGGGCCAGAGGTCTTTTGTTTAGGTAGCCTGGCATCTGACGGGGATTCTTCGCACCCCATGCCCCGCCGTTACCTTGACCGCAACCGGAGCCAGGAATAGCGGGGCCGCCGGGGACTAGGGGCCGTTTTTTCTTTGTGTCGGTCATTTGGGGGGTGTTGCCGTAATCGCCACGCTTGGCAGGCGGGTTGGCGATCGCAGTGTTGCAGATTGGCTGAAGACGCTGCTGCCCATCCTCCGGTTTGAGTCCCTTAGTCGGCTCTTACGACACCTATTGGATGAAATAGGATGGCCCTATTCTAAGCCGGGAGCCATACGGCCTATACGGAATTCATACATAAAAACCACAAGAAATTTAAAGAAAAAAAAATATTTTCCTTTTTTGAAACTACTGAAAACAAGGTCGTTAACTTGTTGTTTTTTTTATGTTTACTTAACATATTTTTTATTTACAACTGCAAAAAATATATTATATTATTAAAATTAAAAATGGCTGCCTATTAAAGGGGACCCCTTAATGGGATGTTTTGCGCCGATGATATGTGGTGTATTACATGCCCATTAAATATTGGCAACCCTATCCGAATCACACTGTATACAAGCTGGTGTAGTTATAGTACTTATGTTTAAGCAGTTAAAGTTTAAAAACAAATAATAAAAACTTCGCGTCGCAACGGAGCAACGGATTTATGCGATTTTTTATATGGAACTGGTTGAGGGAGTGGAAAGTGACATAGACCGCTAATCAGAATAATTTTGTTTCAACTTGTACTATTGTCATTTTAAGATCATTAAAAGAAAATAATTTCGGAATGTGCTACGGCGAACCTACCAATACAAATAATAAAATAAAATAAAATAAAATAAAAGAATAAAAGGCCCTGTCAAAAAGTGTTGGACTCTTCACACGAAAAATGCACATACTTAATAAGCCACTCAGACAGATAGTTAACTTTTTAAAGTGTCAAATTTTTTTTGCACATCTACTATGAGGTTCTTTTTCATCATCATATCACGGATGTCCACTGCTGGACATAGGCCTACCCCAAGGATTTCCATGACGACTGGTTCTGCGCTGCCCGCATCCAGCGGCTTCCCGCGACCTTCACCAGGTCATCGGTCCACATAGTGGGAGGCCTACCTGCGCTACGTTTTCCGGTGCGCGGTCGCCACTCTAGAACATTACTGCCACAATGGCCATCTGTTCTACGGGCTATGTGCCCCGCCCACTGCCACTCAAGTTTAGCAATTCTGAGAGCTATGTCGGTTACTTTGGTTCTCCTACGGATCTCCTCGTTTCTGATTCCATCACGCAGAGAAACTCCGAGCATAGTTACTCGTAGCTCCATTGCCCTTTGGGTGACCTTGAGCCTTCTTATGAGGCCCATAGTAAGCGACCATGTCTCAGTTCCGTATGAGTTTCCTAAGTAAAGTTATTTAGTTTAATGAGCCTAGTTATCAAATCTTACACCAATTTTGTTTTATATTGTACAGATGACATTCTAAGAGTTATAAGATTATTATTATTATATCAGCTCATATACGTCCCCACCAAGGGGCTCGAGCCTACCCTGAATCAGGCCGATTAGGACTTAGTCGACCACGCGGGCCCAGTGCGGGTTGGTCGACTTCACACACAACCTTCGATTTTCTTCGCAGGCGTGTTGCAGGTTTCCTCACGATGTTTTCCTTCACCGTTAAAGCAATCGGTAAGTATGTACGTAAGTTTTGAAAAACTCATTGGTACATTGGCCGTCCAGATTTGAACCCGGTACCTCTGGTTAGATGGACCGAGTCGTTACCGGTTGAGCCACCGACGCTTTTTTTACGATATAAGATAGAACCTACGAAAGCTCTACAAATTAATAACGTTTCTCAAAAGGCATTAAACCTAAGCAACTAATCATTTGCTATTTATTACACTCTCACCAATCCATCTAACTTAGTAGGGCATTTTCACTTTCGGTTGCAAAGACAAAAATCTAGCTGTCCCATGACTTTGAACAACTGTTGTTGTAAAACTATTAAACCTGTGCACTAATTATCATATATTTCTGATAATTTGTATAATTTTCTAACTGTTCAGTAACAATTAATCGTTTCTGATCTTAAAATCAATTAATAAATGCAGTTTTTCGTGTTAAAGATTGGCTTTTTTTTTATGTCCCAACCATATTTTTAAAGTTTCAGCGCGAGTTTCAAAATATTTTCGATTTTATAGGCTAAGTTGGTAGCATTTTTTTGGAGGATTATACGCTTAAAAATTCAATTCTGAACCTTAAACATCATAAAATAGGCTATAAAATAGAATAAATTACTTAAATACGTTGTCCCACGAAATAGCATAAAGTGGAATTCCTTAATAACGTCACGGGCTATTTTTGCAACTTCTTCTATGATTTCTACCAAAACATTGTTGTTTTATAATAATGGCAACATTTATATGATCTAGTCAAGCCGCCATTATGTTCTAGCGCGTTCAGTGTCAAAAATATGTGGTGAAGAGTGCTTGTGTTTCGTCGGGGTCAAAATCTACATTCCACGCATTTACGCAGTTCTTCAAAGTAAGTAGTGCTTAATGCATGTAATACAATATTTTATTACGATGTTGCACTATACAGCATGCAAAACTGTGCAGGCTGACTGTCTATTTGCATGATTTATATATTTAAATCATTTTTCAAAATAATGTGGACTAGTTCGTCACATCCACAACGTCACGTCACTTATATGCGGATAACAAAAAGTGACGTATTGGAATTGTAAGGCATAGTTCACAAACATGGATTTCGTATTAAATTAATAATTTGATTAATTATATGACACATAAATTATGTTCTGGACAGGGACATAAATATTGAGGGATTTCTTAGTGATCTCAATGTAAACAAACAGTATATTTATTCTTCATAATAGTATAGTGAAACATATCACTGGAATGTGTTACTTTTTGACATTGCTGACATGAGACTGTTTTAGAATCGAGTCTTATTGCCCGACTGCCTCAGAAGGAGGGTTATGTTTTTCGAGAGTATGTATGTATGTGTGTATGAATGTATGTATGTATGTGTGTGTGTGTGTGTGTTTGTTTGTGTGTGTGTGTGTGTTTGTTTGTGTGTTTGTGTGTGTGTGTGTGTATGTATGTGTATATGTGTGTATGTATGTATGTGGACTATAATGCTTATATATTCTTTTTCACGGGCTACAGCCTAAAGGACTTGTTGGATCTTAACATGTGGGGTATCGTTAGATTCGTCTCAGCAGCGCGAGTGACACTGGCTATACCAAAATTTCAAAAATCCAAAATAGCGGATTAAAAATGCAAAAAACACAACTTTGACATAAAAAAGCAGTCGGGTTTTTTTCTTTTTAATGAATTCAGCTTGTTTGATTTTCTTGTTTACGTATACATAATATATATTTTTGTTTTAGGACACTATGGCTCTCACGCTTGTTTAGTTACACATTAGTTTCCCACAAAGAAGCATTAAATTATTAATAATTTATCATGTTAGTCGTCATCTCATTATCATTATATATCATATTTTAAGACTGTTAGTGAGACTCCGATACCTATACATTTTGACCACTATGTAGAACGTGCCTTACCTTTCCACTAACGTAACATAAGATTCCATTAACGTCACTGTCCCAATATTTTAGGAAGTGAAAATTTAACGTGATTGCTTGAGTATTCCAGGTACTTTAAATGTTTCTATTCTATCTGGATTTGCTTTTAATTCTTTATATTTAAAAATTGTAATTGCTTGTGTAAAGTTTGCCGTATAAATAGCGTACAGAAAAACAAGAAGTGGTTTGAATCGAAAAGTGACGTTATGGAACAATTGCACGTAATATTTTCGTACTTAAAATGGTTTTCTTTCATTTGATTATTATTTTAAAATAATGTTTAAGTTTGCATTCTTTTATAATAAATTCTTTGCCTACTTTAAACTCGCCTTATCAATTTACAGCCTAAAACATTTCGTGACGTAACGGAGCAGTGGGTTTCATACTTTCCACAAAAAAAACAGTTTTGTTCAATACTTTAAAATATTTATGCCGACATATATATATATTATGAATCCTACATATATCTTCTACGTTACTATCTATATTTAAGACATAATAAACGATTTTTTATTTCGTCACTTCCATATACGTCACGCTGCAACCGAAAGTGAAAATGCCCAGTAGCATTAATCCAATACCATCTGTAGAATAAGCAGATCGGTCTAGATCAGTTCTTACGATCCTTCTATTGAAACGGTAAAATGTATGGGTACAGTCGGGGCACTACTTACAGAAATAATATGTCATCAATATCCATACTTATATTATAAATGTGAAAATGTGTTTGTTTGTTTGTTTGTTAGCTTAGTAGCATTAATCCGATACATCTGTAGAATAAGCAGATTGGTCTAGATCAGTTCTTACGATTATTCTATTGAAACGGTAAAATGTATGGGTACAGTCGGGGCACTACTTACAGAAATAATATGTCATCAATATCACTACTTATATTATAAATGTGAAAATGTGTTTGTTTATTTGTTTGTTAGCTTAGTAGCATTAATCCGATACATCTGTAGAATAAGCAGATCGGTCTAGATCAGTTCTTACGATTATTCTATTGAAACGGTAAAATGTATGGGTACAGGCCGTGCACCACTTACAGAAATAATATGTCATCAATATCCATACTTATATTATAAATGTAAAAAATGTGTTTGTTTGTTTGTTTGTTAGCTTAGTAGCATTAATCCGATACATCTGTAGAATAAGCAGATCGGTCTAGAACAGTTCTTACGATCCTTCTATTGAAACAGTAAAATGTATGGGTACAGTCGGGGCACTACTTACAGAAATAATATATCATCAATATCCATACTTATATTATAAATGTGAAAATGTGTTTGTTTGTTTGTTTGTTAGCTTAGTAGCATTAATCCGATACATCTGTAGAATAAGCAGATTGGTCTTGATCAGTTCTTACGATTATTCTATTGAAACGGTAAAATGTATGGGTACACTACAGGCCGTGCACCACTTACAGAAATAACATGTCATCAATATCCTTACTAATCTTCTTCTTCTTCTTATCAGCTCGTTCCCACCGAGGGGCTCAAGCCTACCCTGAATAAGGGCGATCGGGCCTTAGTAAACCACGCGGGCCCAGTGGGGGTTGGTCGACTTCACACACAACCTTCGAGTTTCTTCGCAGGCGTGTGCAGGGTTCTTCACCGTAAGAGCGTCGGATAAACGTTCATATGAAATCGAAATCCGAAAACACATATATTGGTACGTGGCAGGATTCGAACCACGACCTCCCGGACAGGAGGTAGCGGCCGTAACCGGTACGCCATCGACGCTCTTATCCTTACTAATTTCTAGTACTAATATATTATACTGTGCTAATATTATAATGTGAAAATGTGTTTGTTCGTTTGTTCGTTTTTTTTTATTCACTATTGGTAAGCCCTTGGCATCATTTCACCTGATGGTAAGTGACGATGATTGTTTGTTTGATTGTTACATTTTCACTCTTCAACACCTTAACCAATCTTGATGAAATTTGGCATGTCCGTAGCCTGTGTTACGGGGAAAGACAAAGGCTACTTTTTATCTCGTGAAAATAGCACAGTCTGATGCAGTTCCTGAGTGAACTGAAAAAATGACTTTTTTAGCTCATTTCTTTAACATCGCAACGTAACAATGAATCATTGTGATTTTTGCACAGAGATGGTTGAGGAAGTGGGAAATGACATTAAATCAGAGTAGCACGATTTGGAATAGGCTTCTGGAGAAAACTAATGGCGCACCACCCACCCTCAAAGACAGTCATAAAAACGATGTCCACGCGGGCGAAGCCGCGAGCAAAAAGTCCTACTAATATTATAAACGCAAAAGTTTGTATGTTTGGATCTTTGGATGTTTCTTTCACGCAAACTACTGAATGTTTTTGGCTGAAATTTAGTAGGTAGACAGATTATGACCTGAATTAACAATTAGGTTACTTTTCTGCTCGCGACTCCTGCATTGCGCACCCGCGAAGACGGTCATAGAAACTATGTTCACGCGAGCGAAACCGCTGGCAAAATCTAGTATATTATAAAAGTAAGTACAGTGAAACCTGGTTAAGTGAGACATCAAGGGACCTGCAATGTCGTTTCATTTATAGAGGTATTCCAATTACCCAGTGTCTCAGATATACAGGTATAAATAAATATCTGTCTCATTTACAGAGGGTTCCATTAATAGAGGTGAGAATACAGGTTATTTCAGTTATACAGGTGCGATCATTAAATAAAATAACGTGTTATGTATGTAAATGAGTTTTAATAAATTTTGGGGTAGAATAAGAATGAGTAAACAAACAATGTTATCTCAGTTACAGAGGTTTATGCATATAAAATTTACTCGCTGTCTCAGTTATAGAGGTACTCTGAGGTGATCAAATCTAGAACGGAACGAAAAAAAAATTGCCAATACCCACATTTAAAATGACAAATGATTTTGTTTGATATTCAATGGAAAATATCGTTTCACTAATAGAGGTAATCTTCATAGTTGTTCCACTAACAGAGGTTTTTATTTAATACATTTAAATAAACGTACGATTTTTTTAAATATTGACAATAGTTTCACTAATAGAGGTTATCTATTCTAGTTATTCCACTTACAGAGGTTCCTGTCAAGAATATTCTAGATTTTAAATTTCACTAACAGAGGTTTATAAATTCCACTAATAGAAGTAATTACGTTCGAAGGTGCCGGGACCGGCGATTCTGTTCCACCAAAAGAGGTATTCCACTTATCCAGGTTCCACTAAGCCAGGTTTCACTGTACCTACATTGGTACATTGGCCGTCCAGATTTGAACCCGGTACCTCTGGTTAGATGAACCGAATCGTTACCGGTTGAGCCACCGACGCTTTTTTTGATGAGTTTTTCAAAAACTTACGTACATACTTACCGATTGCTTTAACGGTGAAGGAAAACATCGTGAGGAAACCTGCACACGCCTGCGAAGAAACTCGAAGGTTGTGTGTGAAGTCGACCAACCCGCACAGGGCCCGCGTGGTCGACTAAGGCCTAATCGCCCTGATTCAGGGTAGGCTCGAGCCCCTCGGTGGGGACGTATATGAGCTGTAATGATGAAGTACCTACAATATACAGTATGTGTGTGTGTGTGTATGCCGCTAAAACTCAGAAACGAGTCCTCGTATGAACAAGGTAGTAATATTATGTGGCATCCCTGTTCCTCCCATCCATGATGAAGGTACCCGGTTTTAGCTGAAGGGCGTGCTTTTGAAGATATGGGGGCTGAAAGTTTCGCTCTCTAGAAATTTCTAGAACAGTCCAGATCATTTGACAGTATTCGAGAACAACATTTCAGATCACTCTGAAATATTCCAGAATACTTGCGAATGTTGTGGAATTTTATGAAACATTGTGAACCATTCAAAGCCTTTTTTGTATGGGTGGAGCTACCTATTAGTAGGGGTGTATAAAGCAAGATCTGTGGTGGGTTTGAACTCCCTAAACGAAGCCGGTTACCCCAGAAGGTGACTTTTTATTAGCCAAAAAGCACCATAATGTTGTGTTGTGAAAAAAATGTTGTGTTAAACATGGACTTAGTAGACAAGTGCAGTGACAATAGAACTTAGCATAGACTATAAAGTGTCTCTTCATCATTACAGCTCATATACGTCCCCACCGAGGGGCTCGAGCCTACCCTGAATCAGGGCGATTAGGCCTTAGTCGACCACGCGGGCCCAGTGCGGGTTGGTCGACTTCACACACAACCTTCGAGTTTCATCGCAGGCGTGTGCAGGTTTCCTCACGATGTTTTCCTTCACCGTTAAAGCAATCGGTAAGTATGTACGTAAGCGTCGGTGGCTCAACCGGTAACGACTCGGTCCATCTAACCAGAGGTACCGGGTTCAAATCTGGACGGCCAATGTACCAATGAGTTTTTCAAACACTTACGTAAAGTGTCTCTTAGAATAAACTTATTAAAAACTAGGTCATCTTTGATATTTTTTATCAATAATAATAATAATATTAAGTTTATCAATATTTATTTAATTACTACCAACAGCTAGGAAAATAAAAAAAATCCGAGAAACACTAGCTTAAAACTCTGACTCTAAATT
The DNA here is from genome assembly GCA_947284805.1 of Coleophora flavipennella. Classification (NCBI taxonomy): domain Eukaryota; kingdom Metazoa; phylum Arthropoda; class Insecta; order Lepidoptera; family Coleophoridae; genus Coleophora; species Coleophora flavipennella. Next base: position 4,009,322 of record OX369257.1, read on the forward strand.
ATTAAAAAAAAAACCGGCCAACTGCGACTCGGGTCACACAAACAAACAGGGTTTCGCACTAAAATTTTACCCACCAACAGAATAAGCTCTCACTACATACTTTGCTCTAGGTAAATAGGGGTCTACTTATTCTGGATCATTAAATTTATTTTTCATGAAGGAACACAAGGATTTTAGGTTTTTTTTCATAGATTTTTCTGTAATCTATGCATTTAACCTCATATACTGTGATTTCTTGCAGATTTTAGGCCCAGTAGTTTCGGAGATAAGGGAAGGGGGAGGGGGGAGGGGGGGGTGGGGGGGGGGCTGGGGGGTACGTAAGCAGCACTATATTATAGTGGATTTTACTAATGAAACTGTTCCCCTATATTTAGGAAACCAACTATCGAAGAAAAGAAACGGATGATGTTTTCTTTACGGTTTATAAGAAAAAACAACAATCAATTTAAATTAGCTTTTTTTTTAACTCTTATGTATGTGTTTGTGTTTTTTTATGTAGTTTGACTCTTTGATAAGTTTTTGGACTTCATACCAATCACTTTTATTTTTAACCCGTTTTAGGTGTTCCGTAGTCAGCAAGGAACCCTTATAGTTTCGCCAGTCTGCTCGTCCGTCTGAGCACGGCTTAACTTGGAAGAATACTATTAGTACTAGAAATCTGTAATTTGGTATGGTTACACATAATATTATTTTTAGTAATGGTTTTAGTTCTATACCTACGAGTGCACTATCTGTTTTTTATGCTTTTGTCTCCAAAACACCGGGTTGTCTGGAATAAATCGCTTTGAGCGATAAGACCGCCCAAATTGTACCGCTATAGTACCTATATAAGTTTTTTTTGTGTTTTTTTTTTGAGTTAAATTTTTATAATTTGTTTATTTTTTTTAGCTAGTTTTAATAATAATATATTCTAGGACAAATCACACATGGTCATCTGGCCCCAAAGTAGGATACCCTGTGTTATGGGAACCAGAGACTGATATAAATACTTATATGCGTTTAAATACATACATATATAGATATTTAACACCCAGACACAGAGCAAACAAATCTGTTCATCACACAAATGCTTGCCCTGGGTGGGGATCGAACCCACAACTCTCGGATCAGCAGTCAAGAGCAGGACCACTGAGCCAACGAGTCAGTCAAAAGTTTGTACAATAAATAGTATTTATCTTATCTTTTATCTTATTAATCACGCCAACAAGTGGTAAAATAAAATCATGAAAAAAAGTATTTTAGGGTTCCTCCCTTAAATCTAAACAGGAGGTGAATTTTTGTATTGTTGACGTGCCCTATCGTATGGGGTATTATTGAATAGGTCTTTTAAAACTACTGAGGGTTTGCGACAATCATTTTTCATCAGTGTTCCGACATCAAAATAAGATAGCCAGTTCTCCATTGCGTTGGGGAATCTTGGTAATCCCGCTTCCATCTTCGGCATCGTCGTCACTTACCATCAGATGAGATGATGCCAAGTGCTTACAAATTGTGAATAGAATTTTTTTTTTTCGATTTAGGATTCCATTTGCTAAATTTCAGCTTTAAAATGCAATTTTTTTAGAGTCAAGTGCCCCCCCCTGCCCTACCAGCTAAATTTATCACGGCTATATATCGTTAGTAATGTGCACCACAGTTTTTATTTTCCAAAAATATTTCATGTACAGACACGGCCCCGTTACAGTTTTATTATAATAATAATATGAATAGAAGAGCATAATTTTTGATGTGTAACATCTTTGCTCTCGCTTTCCTGCAATTTGTGGGAGTGATTTCGTGAAATGGGACGGAAATGTGTAACAGGAAATGCGAACGTTTTGTAATTCTCGAAAACTAAGGTTGTTATAGCCATGCAGCCTAGTGTGATGGCAAAGGCAAAGATGACATACTACTATTCGAAGGGTCGGCCCGTGAATTTACGACCCGATAATTAATATAATTAATTAATTTCATAAGTATTTTGTCACATGTTACACATCATATGCGAGTACTGTAGGTCTCGTTTTTTTTTGACTGCGTATGCAGCTGAGCTAAGCCTGCCTGCTAGCGTTTCTATATGTGGGCCCAGTTATCCATCAAAGGGTGCTGACTGTACGAGGGACGGACGCCATCCATCAATATTATTGCTTCTGAAGGTTGGTGCCGATATTGTCGTTATTTTAAATGAAAGAAGGGAACTTAAGTTTTTATAGGGTTCGTTAACCACAGTGTGCTAAAAGCAGAAACTATTACTATCAATCCTTCGCTGTCTGCCCGTCCATATTCTTTCTTTGGGATGTATCATTTAAACCTTTATCATCATTATATCAGCCGAAGGATGTCCACTGTAGGACATAGGCCTCCCCCAAGGATTTCCACGACACCGTTTCTGCATTGCCCGCATCCAGCGGCTTACCGCGACCTTCACCAGGTCATCCGTCCACCGAGTGGGAGGCCTGCCTTCGCTACGTTTTCCGGTACGCAGTCGCCACTCGAGAACTTTAATGCCCCAGCGGCCATATGATCCACGAGATATATGCCCCGCCCACTGCCACTTAAGTTTAGCAATTCTGAGAGCTATGTCGGTTACTTTGCATCTCCTACGGATCTCTCCGTTTCTGATTCGATCACGCAGAGAAACTCCGAGCATAGCACGCTCCATTGCCCTTTGGGTGACCTTGAGATGCCTTGAGCCTTTATATGAGGCCTATAGTAAGCGACCATGTCTCAGTTCCGTATGTCATAACTGGCAACACACACTGGTCGATGACCTTTGGTCTTAAGACACTGCGGTATTTGGGACGTGAAGATAGTGCGAAGCTTCCCGAACGCTGCCCAGCCGAGTTGGATTCGACGATTGATCTCTTTCTTGAAGTTGGACCTACGTAACTGGACTGTTTGTGCACATATTCGGCAACAACTTGAGTGTAGAGCCTCCAACCTTCACAGGGGTAGGTGTGACACGGACGTTTGACATAATTTTCGTCTTTTCATGTTCATTCTAAGACCTACTTGTTGAGAAGCTTTACTGAGGCCATCGAGCATTGCACCTAATTCGTCCATAGTCTCAGCCATGACCACGATATTGTCAGTAAATAAGGTGGGTGATGTACTCGCCGTTGATATTGATGCCGAGTCCATTCCAGTCCAAAAGTTTAAAAATATATTCCTGAGCGGTGGTGAACAGTTTCGACGATATGACTTCTCCCTGTCCTACCTTTTGCTGCAGCCGGATTGGTTCCGAGTTTTGATCCTGGAGGCGAACCGACATGGTGGCGTGTTCATACAGACATTTCAGTATCGCTATATATCGATAGTCAATTTGGCACCGCTGGAGAGACTGTAACACAGCCCAAGTTTCGACCGAATCAAAGGCTTTCTCATAGCCCACGAACGCTAAGCATAGAGGTAGATTGTACTCTTGGTCTTCTTTATAATCTGCCGCAGCGTATGTATGTGCACGTTAATATTGGTTATTTGAATTGTGATATTTTATGGCTGATATCCTTACAAATAGTAAAAAGGTATATAAATTTAGGGATTCCCTATACAAGAAATTTGTTTTTTTAACGTTTTTTTGTTTATCACATCACACTAATATTATAAAGGCGAAAGTTTGCGAGTGTGTATGTTGTTACTTCTTCAAGCAAAAACTACTAAACGGATCTAACTGAAATGTAGGAGGTAGACAGATTAAGACCTGGATTAACACATATGCTACTATTTAACGCTCGCGAGCCGCTTGTGGCTCGCGCACTGCGCACCCTCGAAAAGTCAAATAAACGATGTCCACGCGGGTGAAGCCGCAGGGAACAGCTTGTGTCTATTATAAAAAGTTAATACTTACAAGTGTCAAATTTGGCGTGATTACAAAGCATGAATCGGACTTTCGCACTCAGGGTCATGTACCACCATGAAAAATACTTGTGTTATGAATATCTAAATCTTATTACTTTCCTTCTATATATCTTTTCCAAAAAAATTACGTAGATAACATGGTCGTTAAAAACTCAGTACGTGACTGCTGGGGCACGGATCTCTTATACCAAACTTGAGAAGTGTGTGATTGAATCGACCACGCAAGTTCCATTGAGCTAACAACTCATTTAGTCACTGCTAGAGCACGGGACTTTATATCATCCTGGGGAGGGGTCAGTTACCCATCAACCACGCAAATCGCACTGAACTAACAACGCGTTACGTCACTGCTAGAGCACGGGACTCTTATACCATCCTGGGGAGATGTCAGTTACCCATCGAGTAGGTTGGAGTGCAAAGGTTATAGGGGTAGACACTAAAGATCCCATTGGGTCGAAGTGTCGCTGCAACTGTAGCCCCACTTACAAAGATAAAGATAAGATACCCATCAACCACCCAAGTCGTACTGCGCTAACAACTCGTTACGTCAATGCTAGAGCAAGGGTCTCTTATGGCAACTTCGGGAAGGGTCAGTTACCGTGTGTCATTGACGCAACCACGCAACGCACTAAGCTAACAACTTATTGCATTACTGCTAGAGCACAGATCTATTATATCAAACTCGGGAAGGGTCAGTTACCCTGTGTGATTCACTTAAGCAAGCAAGTCGCACTGAGCTAAAAACTCATTACGTCTCTGCCAGAGTACGGGTCTCTTATATCAACCTCGGGAAGGATCAGTCAACTTGTGCGATTGACTTAACCACGCAAGTCGCACTGAGCTAACAAATCGTTACGTCACTACCAAACATCAGTGTAAACAACATTGATGTGTTCCGGCTCAAAGATAAGATAGCCAGTTCTCCATTGCGATGGGGAATCTTGGTAAGCCCGCTTCCATCTTCGTTATCGTCGTCACTTACCATTAGGTGAGATGATGCCAACGGCTTACCAATTGTAAATAAAATAAAACAAAAAAACTAGAGCATGGGTCTTTTATACCAACCTCGGGAAGGGTCAGTTACCCAGTGCGATTGACTCAACCACGCAATTCGCACTGAGCTAACAACTCATTACGTCACTGTTGGAACACGGGTCTCTTTTAATAACCTCGGGAGTTGTCAGATCAGATACCCTGTGTGATTGAATCAACCACGCAAGTCGCAATGAGCTAACAGCTTGTTACGTCACTGCTAGAGCATGGGTCTCTTATATCAACCTCGGGAAGGGTCAGTTACCCTGTGCAATTGAGTTAACCATGCAAGTCGCACTGAGCTATCAACTTATTATGTCACTGCTAAAGCACGAGCCGATTATTCCAACCTCGGGAAGGGTCAATTACCCTGTGTGATTGACTCAACCACGCAAGTTACACTGTGCTAGGACCGCTTCCTCCAAATAACTTTCAAGTTAATATTTGTATGAAGAGTACCTTACCAAATTAAACATTTCAAAACCCGACTGCTTAAATTGTATCCTGAGCCACTCCCAACAAAGAATCTTACAAAATCTCGCGTTGGAGGGTCAGGCAAAGAAACATACATACATACCTGTAACTGAAAAACAATACCATCCTTTTAAGGCAGTTAGGAAATAAAAAGACGACAGACAACAAAGAATCTTCCATAGCTAGGAATATGAGAAATAAGATGAAAGACTGCGTTGCCTTTTACCCGAAATCACATTGACGTGACTAATAGGGGTTGCACTTAGTGGGATTTCAGAATCCCGTGGTGCAATCCCGTATCAGGGACTCAGGATACAATTAGGCGCGGCCTCGTTCACGTAGACTCGGAATAAAAATACCTTTGGAAATACTCACACATCTCACGTTTTATCCATAATGTTTGCTACACAATTTTACTATAGCTTACGAAAAACTTTCAGAAAAATGATTAAACATTTTGGCGTCGAAATAGGAAAATCGAATTGAAATGCAAGGCTGTATAAATTTGTGGTTTCTTTTCCCTATAATAGTTAATTTCCCTTAATAAGGTTCTATTTTGTAATCAAGTAGCAGACCCCCAAGGATTTCCACAAAAACCGTTCTCCTGCGCTGACCGCATCTAGCCTAGCGGCTTTCTGACAACTTCTTTAGATTGTCGGTAGTTAGGACATACACAATACAAATAACTGTGTAGATTTTAATAAAACTATCAATAATATCTAATTGATCAAAAGATTATTTTATTTTATTTATTCTATTTTTTTAAGGAAAACTAGGTTACATTAAAAACCAGGTAGGTATTATAACTAGGTGACATTTAAAACCAGAAAATCCCAGATTCCGGGAACACGGGATCGCTGGCCCATCTCTACAAAGGAGTACATTAGCACATTACCTAATGGTGTGAGCAGGGTGTTAGAAAAATGTATTCAGAACCATGAACAGAAAGGGGTGAAGATGGATGGGGAACGTTCTGTAGATGTAGGTAGCTTTAAATAGTGTGTTATCTTTTCATTGTCATGGGTAAAAAAGGAAGTTTGAAATTTGAAAGTAAAAATGAAACTAGGTAAACACTTTTATTCCAAAACTTTATAAAAGTCAACGACGACCTGGTGAAGATCACGGGAAATCACTGGATGCGGGCAGCATAGGACCGGTCATCGTGGAAATCCTTGGGGGAGCCCTTTGTCCAGCAGTAGACGGTTTTTGCTGATATGATGATAGAAGTCACAAATTTCTGTAAATATACCAAATTGCCGCTTTATAGCTGTAATTTTCTTCAAGAAAAATGATTGAATACCAACGTATAGACAGACAGACAGACGGATATGGCAAAACCAAAGTTCCTAGTTTGACTACGGAACCCTTCTTCTTCTTCTATCATGTCGATGGTAATCATGAGAGTATAATTTATATTTTGTTAGACAAGTACTCTGCGACGCGAACACCACTTTGAGTTGCTGCAAGCAGGTCCTCGCGAGTATAGGCACATGCTAGGCACGATAGCGTCACATTCACAAATGTTATTTTTATAATACGTGTAGCCCCACCTGCACAGATTATCCTTACACCGACCGACTATTTAGCGACTTTCATGTCGGCCACGTCAGATCTTGTCCAGGAGTAAGCTTTTCAGATGGTGGAACAAGAAACGCAGTTCCAAATCTGTCCTTCCATAAATTCAACCTGGCTTGGGAAGAAACTACATCTCTGAAAAACACCACCTCAGTAGTAAAACTTTGGCGGTATTTTAGTCTGCGTGGTCTTGTGACCTCACCATTCATAGAGTGCCGGGGCACAGATTACTAATTATGGCCGGGGGTCGGTATTCATGTTTGGTTACTCCACAGAACTGACAACGTCTCTTTCAACATCAGGAGGCGCAATACCAGCCAGTCACTACAACATCGTGACCTTAAGACATCCTGTGATTATTCGGTACGTGATTTAGTGGAGCATCCCCAAGCTTAGTATGCGACAAGTGGCCCCTTACTGGACTGGCATATTTCCCAGCAGAAAAGCATAGTGCTGTTCCTGTACACATAGCTCGTAGAACAGATTGGTCGTTGGGGTCGTAAAGTTCTCGAGTGGCGACCGCGCACCAGAAAACGTAGAGTAGGTAGGCGTCCTACTCGGTGGACTGATGACCTGGTGAACGTCGCGGGAAGCTGCTGGATGCGGGCAGCGCAGAACCGGTCGTCATGGAAGTCCTTGGGGGAGGCCTATGTGCAGCAGTGGACGTCCGTCGGCTGATATGATGATGATGATGATTCCTGTGGTACGCAACACTATCCGACACGCACCCCATTTGGTAAATGTTAGCCGTTGCAGATTATTCCTTGCGCAAAATTTCTGCTTCGTGTTTATGCAGTTTGGTAACAGAGCCTTCGTTCTGAGGCAGTCGGGTAAAATTAAGGATATATGGAAAACAAAATGAGTTAGGTTGCTGTACAATTTACATACTTACATGTACAGTAATACCTCGGTTTACGCGACCTCACTTTGCGCGATTTCGTTATAACGCGGTTTTTGAAATTCGCGCTAATTCAGCGCTAATAAAAAAAAACAAAAATATATTCTGGTCTAGAGATGTTGGAAAGTTCGGACAGTGATGTCAACCGCGTTTTATATCTGCGGCAATCCATAGAAAACGGTGTTACTTGCTACGAAAAAATTTTACTAGAGCGTAAAAAATTTTAGATGAGTATTTCTCTAAAAATTATAATATATAAGTATTTCGTTTTTTTGTAAGCTTATAGGCAAAAAAAGAAAATTTGTAATTTATTTTGCCTGTTATTTCATTGACCTCGTTATACACGTATTTTGCTTAGCGCAAAATTGATCGGAACGCATCCTTCGCGTAAACCGAGGTATTACTGTAATTTATTATTAAATAATTTTGCTAAGATTTGGAAGCAGTCGCACTTCTACAGTGTTACTTTGCCCGCAACCCAGTTTAAAGTGCATTGACGCACGACAACTTAGCATAATTTTATGTTTTTTTTTTTAAATTAGTGTTCAATTTGAGATCCATCTGACAAGACCATTGCATTTCATTTGGGACCACCTGTAGGACACTCACTGACATTCACATTGCATATTCTGTACAAGATCATACCACACTTAAAGAGTAGGGCAATTTTAGCAGTCAACTTCCAATTTATAAGCCAGTTTTTAATAAAGGCATTCGTCTATATCTAAGTGGGCCAAGTCCCGATTGGTGGACACAAAACCTAAGGCCAGCGGCTAAACCTACATCAGTTGTCAAAAGTTTAAAAGCCACTGCAAAGAGCAAGTTTTGACAAGGCGTAGGGATTGCAAAGTAAAATTTCTGTGCAAATTTTGCTGACCGTGAGGTTCATCGCGATCATAAACTAAAACGCAAACGATTCATTCTTACAGATATCAAGATTTCAAAGTGTTTATTCAAAACAGGTGAATTATACATTAGTTTATGATGCATGATGATCATAAAATAGTGATTGCTTATACATAATGACATATTTTGAGAAAAATATTAAAAACAAACATATTAATTAGTCAATAACAATCTCTCAACCGGTTACGACTCGGTCCATCTAACCAGAGGTACCGGGTTCAAATCTGGACGGCCAATGTACCAATGAGTTTTTCAAAAACTTACGTACATATAATTACCGATTGCTTTAACGGTGAAGAAAAAACATCGTGAGGAAACTGCACACGCCTGCGAAGAAACTCGAAGGTTGTGTGTGAAGTCGACCAACTCGCACTGGGCCCGCGTGGTCGACTAAGGTCTAATCGCCCTGATTCAGGGTAGGTTCAAGCCCCTCGGTGGGGACGTATATGAGCTGATATAATAATAACAATCTATATATATATATATATATATATATATATATATATGACAAAGGTGTGGGTGATGGTTAGGTTATGGATGGCCTCGTGGTTCACTCCTTAACTATTTCGGTTGTAGGTGTCGAAATAACAATGCAGCTATATCACAGAGGTCCTTCTTCAATAGTCTTGATCATTTGGTAATCGAAATTGTACAGGATGCCTTGGATAACAATGGATGCAAACGCGGTGATCACAGCGATGGCGTGACACGTCCATTTTTCTCACAGATCACCACTGCATGTGTTCTGCTCGACGCTCCGTCAAAAAGTGTCTGCTCCGAGACTGACGTCCAGCTAATCTGGCTTCTCCACAGATCTAATAAATTCTCAACTCAGTGTGGCAGCACAAACAGCCTTCCGTTAATACATCATCTTTGCTACCACAAACGATCGTCTCACGAGTACAAGCGATCGTCACGCCACCACCGGTTTCACCCAGGTACTAATACCTGACGTTTGATCCAAACAAAGTGTAACTATGTAAACTTATCTCGAGCTGGTATTGGTCGCGTTTTCAATGACCCTCCGACACGGCCATCCTGCGAGTCACACGTCCTCGGGTGACTAACCTGAAAAAGAAAAGGGTAACCAGTAGATTCCATTTCGTTCCGCCAATCCTGACCTTCATTAGGAAGGTCCACAGCTCAAGGAATAAAAGCAACACTAATAATGTGAAGCTTTAATTCAAGACTACAATCATGGTAATGACATATTTTAACAGTCTCAAAAAAAACCAAAATAATTTCACTCTCGTAAACTAAATAAACCTCAGCATTAGCATCGTAACTCAAACAATCTCAAATCAGTTTAGGTCTCCAAGGTAAATCTCAGCTGCAAGGCTTGAAACCTTACAACCATTTACAACTTTTAGGGGCACATAGAACGGAACATAATCATCATCGCAAATCACAAGCGACGGAACACCAGAACTAAACATCACCACATCCGGGTGGCGGGACACCACAAAGAATCATCATCACTAACGCCAAGCGACGGAATACCAATCAGTCATCATCACCAGTCCAGGTGACGGAACACCATCACCACCAATCTAGGCAGTGGAACACCATCATCACCAATACAGGCGACGGAATACCATCATCACCAATCTAGGCAATGGAACACCATCATCACCAATACAGGCAATGGAACACCATCATCACCAATACAGGCGACGGAATACCATCATCACCAATCCAGGCAATGGAACACCATCATCACCAATACTGGCGACGGAATACCATCATCACCTATACAGGCGACGGAATACCATCAACAGTTTTAGCCGGTAAACGGGATACTTCTTTTTTACAAAAACACGAATGTACCTGCTACACATCATGACAGAACGAGTCTGACAAAACAAGCAGCAGCCAATTCATGCAAACATATAGCGCCATTCAGCACTCTTCATTTACCGCTGAAACATGTCGGAATACTTCAGTACTACACACAAAAATAAACGATAAAGAAAAAAATTACAACTGTACACAATTGATTGAGTTACGATCTGTCAATACAATTAACATTGAAAGGTAGACGCCTCTGCACCAGATTGATCGTCAACATCCGGAGGCAAATAACCTTCGGACATACTACGTAAACGGTCATGGGCATACTTGTAACTTCGTCTCAAATTCAAAGCTTGTAATTTGTATCTGTCACCTTCTAAGACCTCTACGACCCTGAACGGCCCTCGGTATTTGGGATCTAACTTGGTTTGGTTACGCTCCTTATTTTGTATCACCACAACAGTCACCCATCTTGGCAACTCTGGGCCACCTCCATCCGGTGCCCAAACAAACAACAGTCACCCAACCTGGCGACTCTCAGACACCTCCATCCGGTGCCCGCCCAAACACACAGTCACCCTACCTGGCGACTCTTGGACCACCTCCCTCCGGTGTCCAACCACACTATCGCTTCCATGCGGCGATCTCAAACATCACCTCTTTCTGGTCATTGCCAACATCACCTCCCCGGTGATACGCCTGCGAGCCAAACGCACGCCACACACAGTTGTGGCCGCACAGCAACGAGAAAATCAACTCGGTGTTTTACGCCTACGTCTACGAATGGCTGAGGCTATTGTCATCCAGTTGCGAAAAATTGTTTACGTCTAAGGTTCAAAATACAAACTAGTGAACGTTAAAATCACGGTCAAGTACAAAAGTCCTTAATCTGCACTAGTAGATGGTCGAGGTTCAGTCTCTCCATCATCAATTCTGTCCAAGTCAATAATACTGTCACTATCGGGCATTTAACGTAGTCTGTTCTCAATAACTGACGGTATTTGATATCTAAAGTGGTAGGTAACGCTTCTCCATTTGTAACAACACAAAGTTAGGTAACTTGTGAAACTAAGCTTTTGTCTAGAAATCAGCCAGTGGCGCTGCCTCAGAGCAATACACCACCCCATCTCTTCCCAAGGGTTTCACAAGAAGTGACTAAGGGACTAAAAATTTGAGGACAAGCAACATCGTCCTTCACGCTCATACTGTACCGCCAAACAGCCCGCCAAGCGTAGCGTTTTTTTTTTTTTTTTTTTTTTTTTTTACAATTGGTGAAACCGCTCCAACATGGGGGAGGCCCATGTCTATTATCACATCAGCAGCAAGCTGATTAACAACTCCTGTAATAGGATGCGTTACTCTTCGTATTATCACTAGTATGTTGTCGTGCTTCACTTAGATAAAATTACAGCCTGTGTGTGTAATCGACAAACATGACATTTAGAGGTTAGGCTACTTTACTCGTACCTAGAAGCAACTCCAGGAGGCTGTACTTCGTAACTCGGTTAACCCAACAGTTTGGTTGCTGCCAAATGATCATCATGGAAGGACTTGTAACATTGAAATCTCATTACTATACTCGAAGGAAGTGAGCATATTTTAAAGGACACTTAACTAAGAGTACCAACGTTTAAACGTGCTAAGATTCACCTGACCGTTGCCACGCGCCTAAAGCGTTTATGAACGTAAGTTCAAATACAAGGGGGCATTACGTAGATCGAATGACACGTGGACGTATTTGAACAGAGGTTACAAAATCAGTCATTTCGATTTAATAGGTAAAGAATGCACCTGATGTAACCACTAGCTATGCCTGACGTGGTTAAATAGTGACCACCTATGAAGTCAATCGATGTTCCAAGCTATCAGAGGAAGCAATTTCCGTTCAGGCATGTTGTTATCATTTTTTTTTTCACGGTTATCAACACTTGCGTTCTATGCTATCCTTTTTCTTTACCAGCATGATAAGGCCGTCAAAAAGGGAAAGCTTCGGGGCTTATGACATTCGCAGCCTCCAGCCCATGAATCCTGTATCATCATCACATCAGCCGTAAGACGTTCATCACTGCACTCCGCATACTACCCTGTTATTATTCTTTTTTTTTTTTACAATTGGTAAACAAAATATTTTATTGGGGTCCCCGAAACTCATACCTACATAGGGTCTATATGATAGCGGGGCATTAAGGATGCCCTCGACAAATTCATCACGAAAGCTATTAAAAATAGGCAACAACTTTGGCCTATGATCAATGAGAATATCAGTCCCAATACTACGA